>OX420944.1:15030000-16354084 GCA_949091785.1 Polymixis lichenea
ATCAATCAATCAATCAATCAATCAATCAATCAATCAATCAATCAATCAATCAATCAATCACTCACTCACTCACTCACTCACTCACTCACTCACTCACTCACTCACTCAATACGCGCACGCCGCACGAGTTACAACAATGTAGCAAAAAGTGTCGTTACAACTTTGGGTCTTCATTAAAAGTGTCGTTACAACTTTTGGTCTTCATTTTTTCCGTCTAGCCGCCTTTCGCAACGCGCGATAAGGAACTTCGTTCCAAAACTACGTTCCAATAATTGAAAAGTGCTGCACGAAAGCGGTCTTAATGGCTAGCGTAATGCAAGTAATATGATCGTTTGTCAAAGCACGTGAAATGGTGTTAAAATTGTGCACCAGTGTTCTTCGTTCTAAATAATATTTTCATCACCAGCAACTAAAAGCGATCTCGCACCAAACACTGCGTTTGCGGGTTTCTTGATCCTATTCGCACAATTTAACAATTACTGTGCTATTTTTAATATATTATAGCTAGGATTCGGCTCAGTACGGGTGTTAAAAAACAATAGTTTGTTTTGATGAATATTACGTTTAATGTTTCCTACATTTCAGGATACAAATGAAACATTATTCTTTTGCTTAATAAATCAGGATTTACACAAATACATGCCGTTGATAAATACTCCAAATGTAGGAATGGCCTGCGAGAGGTTTGGTCTCGTGTACAAAAGATCGAGAGGTCTGTTTGTAACTATCCATGATAGAGGTCATGTCATTGATGTTTTGAAGAATTGGTGAGTCTTGAAGTTTTTTTCATTTTTGTTTTAACTTGGCTTAATTTGAGATGATCGATTTTTGGTCCGTTTAACCATTAGCAACCGAGGCAATGTGACACCTTGATTACACGTATCGGCTACTTTGGCGAGACCATAGATCTATTGCTGAGACAGTGCCAAGACAGCATGTTCGTTAGGTGTATCTACCGCAAACGGATTAGTGACTCTAGTTTCTGATCTTTATTAATATTATTATGTAAGTATAAAATGCCTTTGCAACACCCACGCCTTCGTGCCAATCGTGGTGATGTATGATTACACTTTGTCGTAGTCCCTTTGTCGCAAATCCCTTCGGATGCAGCGACTTCTGTAACTATGGTCAAACTTCACTCGATAAGTTGGTTTAATCTTTAAATATACATTGTTGAGAACCAGATAGTTACCACCATCCGTTTTCCACTATGCTGAATTTGAAAGAAATAAGTTCTGCAGTTTTGTATGTTAAATTAAGTTCTGCATTTTATGTCGTGATGGCCCAGGGGTCAAGGCGTCCCCTATCGTGCACAAGGCTGTGTCTGAATTTATCTCGGAAATTTCTGACATAGGTAAATGAAAAAATCGTGAGGAAACCTGGACGAATAGGTTAGCGTAGGTCTGAAATCGCCAACCCGTCTTGAGCAAGTGTGGTGATCAATGCTCATGCTTACGCTGAATTAGAAGAGGCGCTTGTCATGCAGTGGGACAATACTATTACTGTCCACTCCAGGGTGGAGGGAATAATATCAGCCTATGATAGTATTATTTTAAAGCCTCGACTACATTATGAGATAAATCTAATACGAATTTGTATTACTCACTTGCATGACTCAAGGCTCCATAACCATTTCAGGCCAGAACGTGACGTCAGGGTGATAGTGGTGACTGACGGAGAAAGAGTGCTGGGTCTAGGAGACCTTGGGGCACATGGTATGGGGGTATCCATAGGAAAGACAGTACTGCTCACAGCCCTTGCTGGTATTAAACCGCATCAGTGTTTACCGGTCTGCCTTGACACCGGGACCAATAATCTGGTGAGTGAGTCGTGAATTTAATTATTTACATTTAATTGTTTATTTATTAATTTTTACACCACAAAGGTACAATGGCGGGCATTTTCAACCAGTGAGAGATAACAAGGCAGGTTCACTGTGTGATAAAAATTGGTACCTCGTTGGTTTTGCACTAGTACGACTGTTGAGCGCAGAGTCCTGTCTTATTGAGCATTCTATTACTATTTTCTCAATCTTAGCTCGGAGTCTGAAAATGTGCCCTGTTCTCGGCAAAAGCGTGTATATACAGAGTGTAAGGGAAACGCTTTCGATAACAAAGACACGTGATAGGGCTACTGATTCTCGATACAGTACCATAAAAAATCCAGATATTTTTTTATGGTACTCTACTGCTGATATCACAATGCTGTGAGAACAGATAAATGAACCATTATTTGAGATTAAACACATTTAAAAACGACCCCAAGTCCAGGCGGCGACTTTAGGTTTAGGCATCTTTTGTAAGGCACCGCCAAAACCAAATAAGTAGAAATATTACAGAAGTGTCAAACGTTTTAAATTCATGAAAATAACCAAATTTAAGTCGAAAGGTTATTGGTATCCGTTTGCATTTATGTTGTATAAAACCTACGTTCTGGCTTCGGAAGCGTTCCCCTTCTCCCACCCTGTATAGGACTTTAAAAATAGCTGGCTAAATGTGGGTGAACTATAAATGCCTATCCCTGCCCCCTTGTCAACCTGTTATTCAGTTTATACATCCCAAGAAATTCACCTTAAGGTGTATTTGCCGAACCGAATGTCAGAGAATCCACCATGCTGTTAAGCCTTTACTTTTCGTTTATTCAACTAGGCTTAGACTGAATTCTCGGACATACATTTCCGCGTTTCTACTTTAGGATGGATAAACGGAATAACTCCTGCCAACTTCTTTGGGAAATACAGGCGTGGAATAATTTAAAAACATTTTATTTCAGCCTCTTTTAGAAGATCCTCTTTATATTGGCATTCGAGAGAAGAGGCATTCCCGCCCTGCTTATGACGAACTCATAGTAGAGTTTTTTAATGCAGTTCAGAAATTATATGGAAAGCAAACCGTTGTGATGGTATTCCCCCTTTTTTTTCAACAAAGTATTTTTTAAATCCCAATCGTTTCTAACATACCGTTTGTGGACCAGAGCGCGTTGTCGCATCGATAGAATGGCTTTCCAGTTTTCCGGACAAAAGTCTCATATGAACGCGACGACCCGCGTTAACAGACAGGCTAGTTTTTATCGCGGCAGTACGTTCTCGTGGGATAATTTTCGACCTCCACGCAGTTGAAGCCGCTGGCAAAAGCTAGTTGTAGAAATGAAAGTAACTCCTGTCTATCTGTGTGTCTACCTTTTCGCGTTTGCCTTGATCAAACGTACCGAATTAAACGGGCGAGACAGTAAAATATTTCTCGGCCGAGACAGTCATGTACCTAACTGATTGCACGCATGTTTTGAAATTAGTACAGCCACTTCAGTTCTATTGGGACTACAATTCGGACACGATGGATCGTAAAAAGATTATTAGAAAATACACAAAATTACTCATTCCACTATTAGTAGAAGAATTAAAGGAATTGTTGGAAAAATGGCAACGCCGGATTTGGTCTAGACCATGGATGTTGAGAACATCTGATTTTGGCGCTACAAACACAGTTTTTAATCAAGTTGTTTCGACATCCCATTTGTTATAAGCAGACATGGTGTATTTTATTTTGCTTTAAACAAAAATGATCTCAAGAAAAGACGCTCGCGGCGACGTGACGACAATCATATGGCCGAGTGGCGAGACAGTGCACATTCAGACCCGTCGAGTGAGCGAGCGAGACAGTGCCGGGAAGCGGGAGGTTGGACACTCGGCCTAGTACGTAGAAAGGGCGCCGAGCTACTGTCTCGTCGCTTCGTTCGGCCGACCGGTCGGCCGAGCACTCGGCGCTATGATTATACGTACCGAGTACTCGGCCGAGAGCTTTGTCTCGCCCGTTAGCTCGGTACGTGTGATCAAGGCATTAGGCGTGAAAGGATTTGGATAAAATTTGCCACACAGATAATCATAAACTGGGGTTAGGACATCAGATATATCTATACAGGGTGTCAGATACATTGACGCCCAACCAGTTACAATGGATTCAGTACATTTGTCTGGACGGCCCACATAGGGGTATTTGACACCAAAATACGGACAAAATTATTTTGCGGTCTTTTATGACATATACGTTCAAAACAATAATATGGATGGTATTTTTTTTTACTATTGGCATTTAGAAAATAGCATAGAGCGAAACGTATTTAAGGAAATCATGGTAATAAAATATTAAAAAAAAAAATGTTTATTTCTAGGCTATAATTACTCAGAGGACGAGTCCCACTCGTCTTCTTCAATAGAATTATTCGCTTCATCCATATCTTCGGTAATTTCAACTTCTTCATTTGATGGAGGCATGGCAACTTGAGGAACTTCACTCGGTAATAACATTTCCATGGCAGCTGTTCTAAATGGCCTTGATATTTTTGGTAGTTTCGGCCTTATGCTACTCATAGAAGAACATAGAAGCAACCTGTTCAGAAGAACATCTTGGTTGCATTGTTCTCGAGAAAACTTTCTTGAGAAGTATTGGCGAAATTACTTCCGACAAGGTTCCGGTTAGGTAACAGCTGGGTATGTTGAACCACAAGGGGACCGTGAATCAGTACGTTGGGTACCGAAGGCGTCATGGGATGCCAGGAGTACAACTCTACATATAGTCTCTCTAAGTTTTATTTGGGTAGCATATACGAGTTCATTTACTCTCACTTTTTAAAGTTTGAATTTTGCGCCATTTGCTGTGGTCACTCAAGTCATCAAACGTCTTTGATGGACGACCAAGTTTTCCTGAACAGTGGACAGGTATTTCCACTGTGCCTTGGCAATCACGATTTGTCTTTATGAAAACTCGCTCAGTCCTGTTGGTAGCAAGCCACCTGGTCTTCATTTCTGATTTAATTTACGAGAATTTGCGTCGAAACTCTTGTATTTGATCAACGGGAAATTATGGTTTATTAATAATCGTAATCTCCACAAAATCCCACCTTGGCATTCGTATTTATATTGGTGAAAAATCAAACAAGTTCATGCAAGATTGCAAGCACACACACCACAAGTAGTATTTTGTCCCTTTGCACGTCTGAACAAACGTTGTGGACGGCGGCGCTTTGCAACTCGTCTTGACACGTTGTACTGAATATAGAATAAGCAAGTTTTTACTAGTAACAGTCGCTGAGCTTCTTAAAATATTATCTGCCTACATTGATAGGTGAAGGCAAGCCAACATTTTAGTTCTTCACTATCGAAACCAGATACATTTTCGTGGACCCCGCTTACGAATTGTGAACCCTAATTTTTTTGTCACGCCGACGTAGACCCCCGTCGAGTCTTCCGTGGACCCCTGGGGGTCCACCTGTGCCACTTTAGGAATCAATGTTCTAAATGCACGACTTCAAAATCGATCACTTATTTTTTTTATTTACGTATTCGCTACAAGGTACTACGATAACAACTAGATACCTACAACTTGACGCAATCCTACTGAAATAAAATGACGTTAGTTTTTGTCATCTGTGTGTAGCGCAATGCTACCAATATGTATCAGCCGTTTACGGGATTTGTTTACTTTGTATACATTGACTTCTATCTGCGTTTTTAGGTATACTCCAATGTCAGGCCCTGCGAAAAAAAACACCACTGATCTCAAAACGGTGAAGGAAAACATCGTGAGGAAACCAGCATGCTCTAGAACCAAAAATTCGAAAACATGTGGCATCCACCAACCCGCACTGAGCCGGCGTGGTGGATTACGGCCCATTCTGCCTCACCGAGAGGAGGCCTGTGTCCCAGCAGTGGGAACATTATTGGCTAATGATGATGATGACGATATAAAAAAAAATAGGTTGTTCCATACATTTTGATCGCGTAGATGTTTCACTTATAAAGGAAACAGCTGATGTTTTTGTAATAACCGACGAAAACTTTCAGCGCAGGGCCATCTAAAATCATGTACTGAATCCATGATAACAGGTTGTGCGTCTCTAGCACCCTGTATAGACATTTGTCCCGGTAGTACGTTCTCATGAGATAATTCCAACATCAACGCGGGCGAAGACAAGGGTAAAAGCCAGTTCTTGATAAAAGATATCTTTTTTGACAGATGGAGGATTTCGGAACACAAAATGCTTATCGCCTTCTGGACAAACTTCGCGATAATTATTGTGTATTCAATGATGACATCCAAGCCACTGCCGCCACGGTGGTCGGTGGTCTAATGGTCGCGTGCCAAAAGATCACTCAGCAAAAACTGATGAATCACACCTACTTGTTCGTTGGGGCAGGATCTGTAAGTTATTGTTTCTTTTTTATGTTAATAAACGTAGACACTGACAGTTGGACTGGTAAAGAACAGAAAGAAAGAAAAACATTTATTTAACACAGACTAAAATGGCACACAATATACAATACAGAAAAAGAAAAAAAAAAAGATAAAAAACCAACAAAAAGTGTAAAGCACGCTGTCAGAAACTAGCGTCGAAGTGCCTCACGGCTGCACTAAAAAGGCCCAGTTCAGCATAAATGCCAGACAGTTACTGTCTGACCCTGGTTTTCAACCGGATCTAACGTGTGACACAAATTCAAGGTCACTCAGCGCGCTATGGAGCGGGCTATGCTCAGAGACTCTTTGAAGGATAAAATCAGGAAAACAAACAGAGTTGCGGACATAGCTTGCAGATGCAGTTGGCTAGCCATGTATGTCGAAGGACCGATGGCCGGTGGAGCAGACGAGTTCTGGAGGGGCCGCGTATCGGTAAACGAAACGTGGGACACCCTCCAGCTAGATGGACCGACGATCTAAAGTGGCTAGGGCAGACTGGATGCGAAAGGCGGAGGACAGGGTATTGTGGCGCAACATGGGGGAGGCCTATGTCCAGCAGTGGACTGCGTTAGACTGAGTTGATTGAATGATTGATATTAATAATGTACTGCATTATCCCGGAACAAAGACAAATCCATGTCTTTGGAAATTTTCGTCGACGTGTTGGTTCTCTGCTGCGGGAAAGAAGTACAAGCAAAAGTTTTTAATTTGGTATAGTGAATAGGATTACTGATGGTAATTCAAATAAGGAAGGTGGCCTTTGTAGGTTGTCTTGCTGATTGGATGGGTTGGATTTTTTATTTTCGTTTATTTATTTAATTTAATCATTTAATTCAGGCAAAAAAAACCCATAACATAAATACAATATAGACATATACAAAATTATAAAAACCACCACATAACACTACACAAGGGTTGGTTGGTTGAAATATAGGTTATATTTCAATATGTTTTTATGAATGCTGGCAGAGTGCCTTTGAAAATATTTTCTCGATGATTTAAATACACATACTATATTATTTAAACTAACTGATCACTTGGACTAAATGGCTCATGAACATGAGAATTCCATTCGAAATTATCTTTCTACGCGGTATTTGTATTGCTAAAATAAAGATAATCCGGGTGAGCAGTCTTCACTAGGATTTTTGTCCCCTACCCGTTTATTTATACACGTTTGCTTAAAGATAAGTAATGTTAAACGGCTGTTACACCATAATTTTTTTGACTTTTAAACGTCTCTTAGTTTTAAGCAACGTTAAGTACTAATAATATTTTCTTGTGAGCTAGACGGGCGTTGGCATCGCAAATTTGCTATGCGATGCGATGGTTGAAGAAGGAGTTACCAGTGAGTCAGCCAAAAACAAATGCTACATGTTTGATATCAACGGACTACTGTCACTGAACCCACGCATAGAAATACCACCTCACGCAAAAAAATACTTCCGAGATTTGGACCCAGAGACGAATTTAGTGAAATGCATTCAAAGGTTTAAAGCGACATGTTTGATTGGTAAGACTTTGAATATTTTTACAAAGACTTCGATCGAGGATATCATGTAGGAATGTAGTACTTACTTATGTGGGTCTATGAGCAGGAAAAATCCTCTAACCAGGCGAGGAGTATTGTAGCTGTTCAAGTAGCTGATGCCGCCTTTAATGTAATCGTTCAGCGAGTGGATCATACCCCCACATTGCATCGTTTAGTGTGAGATGTTGCCTTCTCCACATCGCTAAAGGGACTTGGCATCTCGTCGCTGCCCGATGGGCTACCGGAGTCGTACTTAGCAGTATTCGACCTTTTTTTTTGATGACGGGGGAAATCCTCATGGATGTCCTCCATCCCGGGGAGGGCGGAGGGATCTGTCAGACTCTTACTGACTCACCCCGGTGTTCTGTCTCACAGTTGCACCGAGGATCACGGGAACTAGTGAGACTTCCGCGATCCCCGGCTAGTGCTGGCCCGCCTCTGCGGGCCACCTCGCGTTAGGGAGTAAGGTTTTAAACTCCCCCCTTACGTCATAGAGAGGTGCGCGTGGAAAACTAAGCGCCGCCATCTCGGGCCCTAAGAAGTAGGGGCGACGGATTTCCCCAGATCCGTCGCCCCTGGACCAATTTATGGGGGCTGGAAGAGGGCGTTGTCCGCCCTCGGCCAACGCCCGGTGCGTCTGCTGCGGATTGGGTTAGCGGAAGCAATCTCCCGCTCCCTCTCCGCAGCCTTCTTCCACGAAATGACTGTTTCGCAGAAGGATACCACCGCGTCCCAGGACTCCTCGCTGCCGACTATCGAGTCAACAACGGCCGGCAGCCACAGGTCACTGCCGACTTCTGAGATGAGGGCACGGCGCAGCTTCTCCCAAGTGGCACACTTTGCCAGCGTGTGCCACGCCGTGTCCTCCCGATTGTCGACGCAGTGGTGACACCGAGCGTCCGGCTCCCTGTTTATGCGACACAGGTACTTCCCGAAGCAACTATAGAGGTATGAGAACCAGGGTTTACAGTTCATCATACTCTATAGTAAAGGGAGGATCCTCCGACCAGACGGGTGTTGTGTCTGGTGGGCAACTGCCCGACGGTTGAAGTCGGGATGTTTGTATGTATGTAGATCACGTGGTAAACTCTGCCTGCGCGATGTAGTTGATGTAGTTGCGGTGTGATGAAGTCTTGAGTAGTTCGCATATGGCATTGTAGATGGCGCGACTTTACTTTTTGTGTTTTCCACATTTGTTGATTTTTGAGGTTTTCTTATGTGGGGCACTGTAGATGGCCGCCACACAACTATGCCCCGAGAGCACCTGTGTCACCTGAAACGACAGGGAGCCGTGCCTCCACCCGAGCTAGCGCTCCAGTACCGGCCGGACCGCCCCGATGGTGGCGGGGCCGGCGGTAGGGCGTGAAAGCCTGTCCCGCCATTCCGCCACTAGGGCTACGCGAAGCTGTGACCGACGCAGCTCCAAATGTCACCACGTGAGCCACTTGCCCCGCGCCCTCGAGTTCTCGCGCCACCGATACAGTGACGCGAGTACCATCGCCGCGAGGTCCCAGGGCGGGGATCCGGACAGTACACCAGCCACCTCGTAGGAAATCGTGCGATACCCCCTTATGACTCTGACGGCCATCGCTCGCTGTGGTCTTCGCAGAGCAGCAATGCTGCTGGCCGTCAGGTCAGCCACCCAGATCGGGGCCCCATACAGGGCCATCGGTCGCACGATCCCCACGTAGAGCCGCCTGCAGGCAGGGCTCGGGCCCTCCAGATTGGGAAGCAGCGTTGACAGCGCCCCAGCCACGCCCAAAAACTTGGGCGCCAGCCGCTGGAAGTGGGGGCAGAAATCCCACCGGCTGTCGAGCACCAATCCAAGATATTTCATGGTGGACTCGACAGCAATTCGGGATCCTCCCACCACGATATGTGATCCCAGCGGCGGCGCCCGCTGGGGGCCATGAAAGACCATGGCCTCCGACTTGTTGAGGGCCACCTTCAGGCCTAGGCGCCATATGCGGATCACGATCCGCGATGATACCGCAGCCGTCGCCAGCAAAGCTGCCTCCCTTGTACGAGCTCCCCCAGGCCGTAACCAGCGTGTCATCCGCATAATACGTCAAGTCCACGCCCGGCTGAGCAGTATTCGACCTACCGTAAGTCCACCGTTTCCTCAGCAGGTCTGCCTTGCGCATAGATACGTCTATATACCACCACAAAAAAAAATGAGGCGCAGTGTGGTGCGATCATTGTGGTTGATTTTTAACTCTGATTTATGTAGTTACTTAAGTAGTTAAGGCCCATTTTCTTGACCTAGTCTAGCCATGTGCACTGCTATGCTATCACTGCGATTGAGGAGGTCAGTTGAGGTGTAAAAAGAGTAAAAACAAAAATAAACTCTGCAAATTATAGATGGCCTTAGGGGCCATTCAAGTATTACGTAAGCAGATTTTCTGCAATTTGTAGGCCCCTCCCCCTCGTCAGCAAAAGTAAGCAAAGCTCTTACCCCCCCCCCCCCCCTCCCATGCTCACGTTAACATTGGTACATGCATTTTTCAACGCGTTCTGATTTATGTATTGATTCATGAGCAGTAGTAATTGTTAGTGTAGAAATAAGGAATAAACTTGGAATAGAGGACTTTAACGCATACAGGATAAGTTTTTATCCAGTGTGTTAACTGTAACCATGAATTCAGCATTCCATTCTAGACCGACGTAAAATTTCTGTGCAAAAAGCAGAACAGCTGTTTCATAGAAAAGTGCAACACCTACCGGTTTTGGGGGCGATAAATCGATCTAGCTAGGTTTCATACCATTCTAGACCCCAGCGCAGACATTTTTCGTCGGTAATACAAAAAAAAATCGCTGTTCGATACATTTTGACCGCGTAGATATTGCACTTTTCTATTAAATAGCTGTTTTTTTTTTGTAAAACCGCCGTAAAATTTCTGTGCTCTAGCTGTGCTGTGGGGTCTAGAATGATGTGCTGAATTCATGGTTTCAGTTTGCGCACTGGATAAAAACTTACCCTGTAAAATATTTATTTAAGCAAATTTTACTGAGATGGTATATAGTTATGTATCTAATACCTTTAAACGAGCAACTCTTGTATATATGTTTACTAGCAGTTCGCCCGCGACTTTGTCTGCGTGGTTTTCGAAGATACAGCCTATAGGTATAATGATATTGTAGGTTTCTATAGGTTACAGAATTTTATAAAATTTGGTTTAGGTAGGTATCTAACTAACTTAAATAGGTATTTAATTTAAAACTTCCCTGTATGCACTGTTTGAGGGTGTTTTATTTTCCGGTAACAAGATAATCTGGTTTTCGGTTGATCCAACTTGTGATAAACCAACATATAACTGCCCATGAGTAAATCATGTTGTTCCGTGTGGTGCCGGACGTAAAATTCTTTTACGTACCACCATCCCATTTCTTCCCGTGGGTGTCGTAGAAAACAACTAAGGGACTTACTAGAGAATGGGCAGCAGCGTTCTCTATGCATTTTACTACTATACTGCGATCGCCAACGCGCTTGCCAAGCGTGGCGATTATATCAAAACCCCCATTTTGGGGGAGGCCTATGTCCAGTAGTGGACGGCTTTCGGCTGAAATGAATGATGATGAATGATGGGTAAAACTTTCTTTTCGTAGGTCAACGCCAACCAAAGAGAATGTTTGTCCCTGGGACTTGTTAATAGTCAGGGCAAATTATGTCTAAACGGGAATCTGGAGTCGCTTGAACGATATAGGCAGCTCCCTGGGAATGATTAGAAGGCTCGAGATGTGCGCTAGCTGGCCAGCTCCTGGTCCGATGAGAATGGTCGCTGTAATTAAGTTGTCTTTCAAATAATTTATTAGTAGCCTTGTGCAATTACACAGGTTAGCTAGGCTTACATTTCTTAAAATCGTCATAGGCTTTCCGATTTTCAATAGCAGTTCATGAGGTGGCAGCCCGGATGGATTAAGAGACTTTAAAAATGCTTGCGGATCCTGGATTGCATCTTCGATATTCCACACTGTATTAATGGACTTGTATAATTTTGACTTGGCTGGAGACTTTTTCTAAAATTAAATGATTGATTTCATTGACTGTATCGTTCCTATAAGGGACGATAGCCCTTGAAGAAAGCCAATGAATGTCTATATTTAGTAGATATGACGATATGTACGGGTATTTGACATGAAGCGTCTACCTATGTGACCTCCACAGCCCAGTTATAGGGTAATACGACACCCCTTACAATTGGTTGACAGACTTTCAAGCTTCTCTGACTACCTCAATAAATGAAAAGATAAATCACACCAGTTTGAACTAATCTGGGAGAAGCTTTTCTCTGCAATATTACCTATAGATACCTATGATAGCATTATGTCTTTGCTTTGTTGAAATAAATAAATAATTGAACTTTTCTTAGCAGACATCATAAATTGGAGCACACCTGAAGCTGTCTGGTGGTCCACTTTGATTGAAACTCGCAGATGCTAAAACCAACTTTATTTAATTACACTCCGTATCTCTCAATGCCTAGGTACTTAATAATCATAATGATAATGTGGGACGAATGTACCATGACTTATAGAGCTCATGCTGAAGAAGTGGAGCGAACACTTAAGGACTTGAGAAACTCGGTCGCTTTCATGGGTTTTTTTTTTTTTTTCTGGGTGGGAAATCATCAAATAACTTCTCCCGCTTTGGGTGGAGCGGGAGGGCGTGTCAGACTTTTACCGACTAAAACCCACCCGTGTTCCCTCAGTTGCCTGTGTGCCAGGGGCGGCGGTATCTCTTTCGAACAACCCGCACCCCCGGCAGGCATCGGCCCTTGCGGGCCCCTCTGTTGCTGCTGACATCTGTTTGAGGCGCGCGTGGAACACAACGCGCCGTCGACCCGGGCTTGGTCCTTACCGGACAGCGAGGTACCCATTACTCGCCGTCCGCAAGCCCGTGCCTACGGTGGCCGGGAATCAGCCTGGGATTCCCGACGCCCAGGGCGTCTCCTGCGAAGGCCACGGCTGTGAGGGCGCATGTACTGCATCTCCCTCACGTGCGCCGCCTCCCTCTTTGCGAGCATAACTGCTTCGCTGAAGGAGGCGACTGCCAGCCATGCCCTCTCGCTCCGTACCATGGCCTGGACCAGGGTCGGACGCGAGAGATCGCCGCCGCCGATCACCTCCACGAGGACACGGCGTTGCTCCGCCCAAGCTGGGCAGACCTCCACCGTATGCTCCACCGTGTCCTCTGGGCGATCTTCGCAATGGAAACACCCGGGCGTTTCCTCCCGCCCTATCCGAAACAGGAACCTCCCGAAACAGCCATGTCCGGTGAGGACCTGTGTCAGGCGGAAGGTGAGGACGCCATGCCGCCTCTCAAGCCACTCCTCAAAGAGGGGACTTACCGCCGCAATCGCGGCGTGCCCAGCACTGGGTTGCGACAATCGCACTTTCCACGTCGTCGCTTTCATGGGTGGTGTCACATTTGTGTTTGCTGATGACTTTCGGCAAACACTTCCCGTCTCCACAAAACAGACACGTGCGGAAATCATCAAGGCATGTCTAAAATCATCGCTCCTATGGAGTATAATTCAAACCCTAAATTTACGCACTAACATGGAATCCACCTTAAATACGGATAACGATTTTCCACAACAACTGCTTAAAGTTGGGGAAAGGTTTTTCTTCTCCAACCTTGGGCGCTAACGCTGCGGAAATCGTTATAAATGAGAGTCTGGGTCGTATAGTTCACAGTCTACAACACTTATCGATGAATTGCATCTATAAGTCGCAGCGACTGAGTTTCTGAAGTCCTTAAGTGTTCGATCCACTGCTTCAACATGAGCTCTATGAGTCATGGTACATTCGTCCCATATTATCAGCGATGTATCCTGTAACAACTGACTAAAGGGCCCATTTTTGGAAATCGAACATATCGACTGTTGCTCCAATGAAACTGTCAGTGGGAGTTTGAAGGCAGAGTGTATAGATTTACCGTCGCTCAATAAAGTAGCTGCAATTCCTGAAGAAGCCACTGCCAGAGCAATTTTTCCGGATTGCCTAACATGTGATAGTATTAAATTAGCGAGGAATGGTTTCCCTGTGCCACCGGGGGCATCCAACTAGCGCGTGTTTTCTTCGAAATTATTTAACCAATTGACATACTGTTAAGGGAAAATTTTATATCCTTGTGATCACAATTTTTTTTCATATGGATTCATATTTGGTTGTTTAAAAACTCATCCCAACGTAATTAAATCGAAAAATACTTTTTTAATACATAAAAGCTACTATATCTGTTAAAATATAAAAGATAGGAACATGGTATTGCGGACTTTTTTGTAGAACTATTTAAGACGGACAAGGTTGTCTTACATTATTTTCAATTAGATATGTACATTTTTTTAGGCAGCGCATGCAAATAACTCTATTTTAATCCGCCTGGTTAGACAAACATTGTGATAGCTCGGCTAATATGCAAGATATAAATATAATGTATAGCCTTTAGCACTTACAAATAACGCAGCTTTCAATCAGTGAATTTTTTTTTAGAATTGGACCGTTCGTTCCGGAGATTACCCCCGACATACAAACTTACAAACAAATTTTACCTCTTTATAATATTAGTAGGGATATATTATATAATCTGAGTCTCGGAAACGGCTCCAACGATTTTCATGAAATTTAGTATGCAGGGGGTTTCGGGGGCGATAAATCCTTAGAGCATTTAACCTAAAATGCTCTAAGGATAAATCGATCTAGCTAGATTTAATTTTTAGAACACGCCAAACAAAAAAAAAACGAGCAAAGCTCGGTCATCCAGATATTAGTCTTCAACGATCAAAACAAACTTCTTTTAAAATTTTGGTAGATTAATTCAATACAATCCTAAGCATATTTTTCAATCCCGGGGCTACGGAATTTATGATGCGTGATCCTGGGATTCCGAGACTATCCCGGGATTATACTATGTGGTTTCGAGTTGGGAATGAAATGAAAAAAAAAAAAAAACTTAAATGATTTATTAAAAATGTTTTTAATATTTTTGCACAGCACAAATCACATTATAGTAAGAAAGACAAAAACAAAAAAAAAAAAAAAACTAGTTAACTACATAAGAATTGTCTCAGCCTAGTTTGAATACTTAAATGACTTTTTTTTTGTAAGTTCTACAACAATCATTTTATTAGGGCCTGGTAGGGTCTGTGTAGTACGTATCGTAAGGCCATCTAAGGGATGTTTTTTTGTCATTATGTAATAAATGCTATTATAGACTATTTTTCCAGCCTTTTAGCTTCTAGTTTTAGGTACCTAGCTCTAGAGTAAAGTCTATTAATATATTCTAGGCAAGGCCATTTTCAAGGCGCAACGGACTACGGAATGCAAACTAGGCCTGTTTGTGGTAATCCCGAAAATCCCGAGGTTAGCCAAGTAGTTTTCGGATTTTCGGGGTCAGAAAACGGCTGGGATCCCGAGATCCTGGGATTGTATTCTTTATCTTCTATATTCTCTATGTCTTTGACTCATGAATCCATGACTCTAAGTCTTCGATGACATTGGATGTTTGCTGCTCAATGTTGTGTGTCTGCTCACTTTCTTGTGATTTTGGAATATCGTCATCGTTTTCTTCGAGCCATTCAAAGACAAGTAGGGTTGCTATATGTGTTCAAACCAAAATCGACTAAATTTTGTAAAAAATCCAAAAAAGTAAAAAAACAAAACTGCTGACGTATTCACCATCCAGACCTATCCCCCATGTCATCAAAAATAAGCAAAGCAAAGACCCCCCACCCCTCTATCATCATATCAGCCAAAAAACGTCAACTGCTGGACATAAGTCTCCCCCGAAAGGGGGGGATTTGCCATAATCGCCACGCTTGGCAAGCGGGTTGGCGATCGCAGTATGGTGGTCAAATGCATAAAGAACGCTGCTGCCCATTCTCTAGTAAGTCCCTTAGTCGCCTTCTACGACACCCACGGGATGAAATGGGATGGTGCTATTCTTTTACGTCCGGCACCACACGGAACCCCCTGTATTGCTTACGTAATACTTGAATGGCCCCTTATTACATATTCAGTGTTTCTCATTTCAGTATCAAACTTGCTTGTTTAAAGTTTAAAGCGAATTTTTTTCTCAGGTACGTCGACATCCACCGGTATTTTCACGCCAGCTGTTTTGAGGGAAGTGGCTAAAAATGCCGAGAGGCCCCTGATCTTTGCCTTGTCAAACCCAACTAGTATGTCAGAATGTACCGCTCAAGAGGCTTATGAACACACAGATGTAGGTATCATAGAGATCCGAATGCGAACTGGTTTTTAAAAGACGAATGTGTATTTGTTTTCCTAGTACCAAATCCTTATGACCATTCTCTTGTCCAAATCTTTAAAAAAAATTGTGAGTCGCCTTTTGTTTATTTTTTGTATACTTTTATCATTTTGCTTATGGCATGGCCATGGCAAGCAAACCAGGCGCCTATCTCATCTCATTCGTTCTCGTGCCTGTATCTCAATCTATTTGGGGTCGGCCCAACATGTCCTGGCGTCTACACTAAACTTAGATACTAGAGAGGATATTTTTTCAGTGTGTGATGTTTTCTACAATATGTTTTTGGCAACTTAAGATTTGAACTGCAAGTCTAAAGGTCTTACCTTTAGACTTGCAGTTCAAGTTCTTGCTTTCAGCAAAAGCAAGCAAGGCAAGGGAAGACTAAGGATAGATAAAAGAGAAATATTTTTAAACAAGCTATGCGCCGGATCGAATTTCCCATATGCAAAAATATCGAACTTAAATTCAAACTTTCATCCCCTATTTAACCCTTTTAGAAGACAAATTTACGAAAAATATCCGTTTCTAAGTAGATGACTGATAGACGAATGATCATGACTGCGCTTATGGTATGTTATGGCCCGACAACCATTTTGACCATGTGTCAGCCGCTTAAATGTAAAATCTGCGTGTTTAAAGCTTAAATTAGAATCTGTTTCATGATCTTTCTCCTAAATAGGGTCGATGCATTTTTGCTTCGGGCTCCCCATTCCCTCCTGTGGATTACAAAGGTCAGCTGTACTTCACTGGTCAAGCCAACAACTACTACATCTATCCCGGAGTGGCACTGGGCATGATCGCAGCTAATGCATTCCGTGTTACTGACGCTATGTTTCTTAGCGCTGCCAAGGTAAGTTTATAAAAGTCTCTCATACATTATTCTATCATACTGGTGTAGTTTGAAACCTCGTTAGTCTTCTTTTGTTAGGTCGACTGTGAAGCGCTGTCCTGTGTTCGATCTCCAAGTCTAGAAAGGATGGATTAGCTTTTGAATAAGGATTTTTTTATTAACAAAAGGGTCTACATCCATATGAATACGACAACCCTATCATACTTTATCAACTATTAGTCATCTTGGGTTTTCTTCTTCTTCTAATTCACAATAAGAGCTTTCGGGTCTGGACTAAGACTGCCCTCGCCTTAATATATATAACGGAGGGGCTATAGGACTTTTAACGCAGTTGGATATGTGAATGCACTTTAAAAACAAAATATCATTTCCTTTTATATGGAAAAGATTCTCCAGCCAAAAAGCCAGGTGGTATTGTTTGGCAGGACACAGCACGACATCTAGCATCTTTGTTATTAACAACTTTCCTAGCAAATGTCGTTTGTACGATGCGGAGGACTGTGCCATCAGTGTTTCTGCAGCGCCATCTATATCTCTCAGTTAACTATCTAGCTATATAGTACTTTTAATGGTGTATAGGTGTCGCTACAAAATGATTCCATAGTTATGCATTTAGTTCCAGTCGTCTCTTCCTAAACAAGCGATTGCTTTTTAAACTTTTCAGCCTGGAACAATATTGTAATACCTACTTTATTGTATTACTTATTATTTATTTACTTTATTATTACTTTATATATTTTCTACAACACCTTTTAATTTTCGTTATCGTTACAGACTTTAGCAAGTAATGTTCGTGACGAAGATATTAGTGTTGGTCGCATCTACCCTCATGTCAATTCTATGTGTTCTATATCTCAGGATATTGCTGCCAACATTGTGGCAATGGCATGTCAACAAAGTAAGTGTGTTATTTATTATTGACTACATGTTAAATCTTGGGGATACAACTAAAACTGTTTTTCGTACATTTATAATACCTCGAGTTACATACTAAGTTCGTTAAGTTGATCCGTGTGGTGCCGGACGTAAAAGAATAGCACCATCCTATCTCTTCCCGTGGGTGTCGTAGAAGGCGACTAAGGGACTTACTAGAGAATGGGCAGCAGCGTTCTCTATGCAGTTTACCAACATACTGCGATCGCCAAAACGCCTGCCAAGCGTGGCGATTATGGCAAATCCCCCCATTTTTTTTTTCGGGTAGGCCTATGTCCTGCAGTGGTCGTCTATCGGCAGAAATGAATGAATGATGACATACTAAGTTCAATAATTATATTTTATTTTACAGATCTAACATATTTATGCCCAAAACCCAAAGATTTTAAATCGTTTGTCCTAGAACAAGTATACGAATTTAAATATCCGTCCAGTATTCCCAGTTTCTATACTTACCCGGAAACTGATGCTCATAATAAAGTAAAGAATGTCGAAGTTCTTCACGAAAGTCTACTGTACGTATTTAAAATCGTTTTGTATTCCACTTTGTTCGATTTTAGTTTTTAAGTCAGTAGCCAATGAGACCAACGTTTCTGGGAGTCGTAGTATGTAAGGTCATGGAGCGATAATTGGTGAAGATTCTGTTATGCAATATCTAATTAAAAATTATATAGCAATATTTTTCCTTGAATGAAACAAGAAAGAGACGGAAATAAACAAGAGCTGTCAAATCTAGTTGAACTAAGATTTTCTTTGACGCAACTACGACGAATTAAATTCATTATGCTTAAAATCACGTTAAATTCAAGGCAATCGAGATGAAATGGTGTTGGACACTTCTAAAGCGTCACTTGTTTTTTTCTTTCGCGGTCTGTCAGTAAGAGATAGCAATACTCTTATTTTATTTTAGGAGATAAACAAAAGAATCGGCATTTTCAAACGAATACCCTTCCCACAGTCGCCCTAGTGGGCCCATGTCACATTATCCAACTGTTATTTTTAAAATGTTGGGAATAACGTAGTCGGTAAAGAAGGTGCAAGTTAAACTGACCTCAAGGTGCTTAACGTATTTATTCCTTGACTGTACCTACTGCGAGGGTCTTTACCATAAGTAAGGTGACAAAAGACCTTAAAATCTACAGTTAAACATTATGATCTAGTATTAAAACGAATAATGTTGACTGGTAGAAAATGCCTCAGGTATTAAGTCCGCCTTTGTAGGTTCAATATTGTTTTTATTTGTGCATTAAGTTTTAATAAATTAATAATGTTAGTTAGCATCTCGCAACTGAGGTACGTATACACGCACGTCCGGTACCCGATACCCTCCGATACCCTCCGATACCATCCGATACCCCGCCGGTCATACGACCAGCGTGTTAGTTGCGTAACACACTCTAACAGTAGCAATGGCTTTTATTTTCACAGTTCAATAACATAAATGGAGTTAATCAATTTTTCGAATATATGAAAGCCATCATCATCATTTCAGCCGAAAGACGTCCACTGCTGGACATAGGCCTCCCCCAAGCTCCGCCACATCGACCGGTTCTGTGCTTCCCGCATCCAGCGGATTCCTGCGGCCTTTACAAGTTAATCGGTCCACCTTGTAGGAGGGATCTGGTCTGCGAGCAATGTGCCCTGCCCACTGCCACTTAAGTTTGGCAATTCTTCGGGCTATGTCGGTTACCTTGGTTCTCCTGCGCATCTCTTCATTCCTGATTCAATCACGTAGGAAAACACCAACCATAGCCATAGACCTCTCCATTTCCCTTTGGGTAACTTTTAGCCTTCTAATAAGGCCCACTTTTCAGTACCATGAAAGCCATGGAAAAGCAATATTCTTCAGAATGTTTCAGATTGTATTTGAACGTTTGTTTCGCAATTAGGCTGCAGATTTATTAACGTAAACAACGAAGCAAAAGTATAAAACCGTGTAATGGAATGAATGTTTTTATTTTGTAAATAAGATATCAGAATCACTTTTTCACGTAATATAATTAAATTAGCTAGACGGGGTCAATATTTCCTATCTGATTACCCCTGACAAGAAATAGAGAAACAAACTCAGGGGTCACTCAAGGGAGGATCATAGGTTTTCTGTAGTTTCTGCATTTCCTTTGTGAACAAGGCGTGAGTTCTGTGCATAAGTATACACAGTACAACAATTTTCTTGATGTCCCTCAGGAATCATCGCATTATTAAAGATTCACTTTAGCAGCTTTTCTCCCATTTTTTTAATAAATTACTTTAAGTTAAAATAGTGTTAACAACTCTATATACTTCCAAGTCGATTGAAAGCGTCCGGACAGCACCAACTGCAAAGGGCAACTGATAGGAATCCGATGGCTGACGAAACACAAAGTTTGCCTCGGGAAAATAGTTCTACTGCATCTTAGTTAGAGGTGCCAAACATGACTACATTAGATACCCGGTTGTTACTAAGGCATGTGGAGTTTTTTAAGACGTTGGGTTTGCAGAGCGTCATCCCTGTCAGTTAAACGATATATTGCAATTCCATTTAACGCTATGGCTAAACGAGCGAAACCGATGAGAATTATTTTTTACTAACTTTCGCCAGCGGCTTCGCCTGCGTGGTAGTCGAAAATTATTCCACGGGAACGTCCTACCGGGATAAAAAGTATTCTATGTGTTATTCCAGGTTACAAACTATCTGTGTGCCAAATTTCATCCAAATGTGTTCAGCCATTCTTGCGTGATTGAGTAACAAACATCCAAACATCTAAACATGCAAATTTTAACTTTAAGAACACCTCTTCCTTACAGTCCACATAGCAGGAGGCGGAGACCAAGAAACGACACTCCAATTTTATTATAAACTCAACGTGCAATGATGGTATTTACAAACTGTTTAAGTTTATAACTTCGAGACGAACTGTGTTTTTGTATTTGAAGTCTCACTGGCTTTAGGTAAGCAATAGTAGCTTTATGATAAGTTCTTGAACAATCGTTAATTATAATGCATAGAGTCCTTTTTGGAAACAAACAATAATTATTTCAATTTTTCTTCCCTTTTCTTCTCCGCATCCCTGTTCAACGCATTTGGCGGTACCTACCTATTTTATTTGAACGATTTTTTTGATGAACGAATAACGAAGTTTCGATTACAGATTTTCCGGGAAAAAAGCGTTTACGATATTTTTAAGAAGGCAAGCGATGTTATGAACTGAAGTATTTTTATTGGTTTAATTATAATATATAAAACGCTACAGACTGCCAAGTCTAATGCCGCGGTCCCACGGCCCATTAACTGACGTGCCGCACCAGGCGATGTTACGCCTGTTGAGGTATGTCGCAGCCCGTGCTGAAGGGTTCCCACGACCCATTAACTGACAGGCCGCGTCAGGCGTAGGTAACCCTGTCAAGGCCTGTCGTTGCTCGTGCCGAGCGTTCCCGTTTGAATAAAGCAAAAAGAAGCTCGCCCGTACAGGCCGTAGAACACGTAAAACTTACCGATTTCCGACGGATCGGACGGACGGCGACGGGCCCCCGCAAGCCTAATCGGATGCGACGGTTCCCACTGCCTGTTGGCCTGTCCCGGTCAGGTAACGGGCCGTAGGACCGCGGCATAATAAATACTTTATTTATTTTGTTTTAAAAAGGAAAAGTTTGCTTTAATAATTAGTTACCTATTTATAATTCCCTATTGTTAGAAATAAAATAGTTTTTTTATAATTATGGTTGGTGTATTTATTTTCATTTAATTTCAGTTCTAGGTGAATGACAAAATGTGATTTTCCTTAACTACATAATTTGACAACCACAAAATTTCTTTGTAAAAATTCGGAGACCTGTGACATCTACCAACCCCTACGCCTGATGGATTTGAGCCCACTCCGTTTCACACAGTTTAGGCCTACGCCCCAACAGCAGTGAAAACGTTATATGCTGATAATGTAGCTAACGGTGATACATTAACATTATACAAATTTAGCCCTTTAGGAAAGCTTCACTTACGTTAATTTTCCAAAGTTTGCCTAGTATCGATTAGGGCTAAAATAAAACGAGAGCTATCTGACTTGCACGTCATGTATCGGACAGGCTCGAAGTCGGTCGTCTAACTGGCACAATATCCGGGGTTATCACACGACACGCCAGCTGCTACAGTGTCGATTACACTGGACCGTTGCCACCGAAAATGTTTGCTATACACACATAGCATGTTATAATCGTGTCATATGTAGGTGAGCGTGTTCAGTTGTTCATACAAATTGGTACGCCAAAAGTTTTGGGTCGCGTTCGATTATGGGAGTCGACTGTTCGAATTTGGAAGTTTTTAATTGTCAATTTTATGCGTTCTTTGTTTGATATTACGGAATTGTGTTTGGTTATTAGATAAATACATTGTTGTCAACAGTTTGGACAAGATCTGTTATTAAAAATTACATTTACAGAAAAGAGAAATATACGTAGTGTAATTATTTGGGTCTTGAATGATTGTGTCGCTCGTCCTCCTCGTAATTTCCAGTATTTATTCAGACAAATGCAGTACGACCCTCTGAAGTTATCAACACATCGACAAACCCTTGATCGACGTTCACATGGACTTAATACCATAGCGAGGAGATTTTTTCGGGCACTCGATTTTCAACGCAGCTTAGCACCGGCCGGTAGTTGAAAATGGAACAGTGTGGTTTTCGACGCGCTGAGATGCACTCTGTTTCACTCTCAATGCTCAACCCCAAGAGTTGAAAATCAATTGCACGATAAAATCTCGCCGCCATATTTTTCCGTCCGTTTGAACGTCGAGTTATGTAATAGGTGCTTCTGAGTAGCAGTAACACTTGCCATCAGGTCAGCCGCCATCTTGCTCACCCAAATAAAACACGTTTCATAGGCTCCATAACTCAACAGTAGTACTAATATTCTCCATGACAAGAGCCTTTGGGCCTTTAGATTTGTTATGCAAAAATTGAATTCACGAATTCGCGAATGTAGAACAAAGAACATGTAATAGTCATACGTCACTTGCCACCTGTCTCGGCTCGCTACACGTTACCAACGTTTATTTTACTGTATGAATACAAAACCTCCTTTCAGCGGAAATTCTGAAATAGGACGTAGTTGCATTGTGATACAACTTTGTTAACTGTTCAGAGTTGGTTCAGAGGTGTTAAGTATTTTGATGTTATCTTAAACGGCTTTGTTAACATATCATGATTTCACATTGATGACAATACGAGATGCATTCTTTACGTAAGAGTCACCAGTGTTCACTTTCCCCCTTAATTTGGTCTGGGTTTACCTCTTTACTTCCTTCTTTTTAATCTTCCCTTCAGAATTTTCTTTAGGAAAGCATCTTGACGTTTAGGATAGCGTACCATTTTGCCGCTTTAGTTAGCCATTGGTAGTCTTCGAACGAACATGAACATATTGGTAGTTATTGCTCTTTTATTGTTTAGTAGTTTATTTTATTTATTGTTTTTTTTAGCGTACTTACTAATTATACAACTTCCGTCATCCCACCTCGCCTAAACAAAATTTATATAACTGCATCTAATTACCCTCAAATTTATGAATCACATATCAAATGAGTTGTTAGGTATCACAAGCTAAAACGATAATTACATAATTAATCAACTATGTCTCTACTGGTCAGCTTGCGGTCAAATAATTCAGTAATTTACATTTATATTGATTTATTTTACGGCTAACATTTTTTCTGTATCTAATAAGTAATAATACAATTGATTGGACCACCATAATGTAATTGTGTTAGTTTGCAGATCTATGCTATAATAATATTATAAAGAAGCAAAATTTGTTTGTAAGTTTGTATGTAGGGGTAATCTCTGGAACTACTTATCGGATTTGAATAAATATTTTTGCATTTTATAGCCCAGTTCTTGAGGTAGGTTATAGTTATATGTTATGTAGGCTATTTAAGATCACGCTACAACTCTTAGGATCTGAGCAAAAAGAAAAAACAATTGGAAAGAACACTACGTGAAAATGAAGTAGATAATGGCGCGAGCGGGCGAAGAGATGCGGTGGATCGGAGGCACAAATTTCAAATGGGCGAAATCGTGGGCGAATTTTTAAAAATAAATCCGGGATCCACTATTCATGATAAAGATGAGACTCACAGAGTAATGTTATTGCCCGAATTTTTGCAGAACGTATCATTTAAAGTCGTCGCCCAATACATCGTAGGTAGACGATTCTATATACCATGCTATGAACGTCTCAGAAATGACGAGCAAATAATTGGTTCGTCATTTCTGATGGAATTATATTTTTTGCATGTGGCAATATGGCTACCGTCATGCCAGTCTGAGAACTTCTTTTTAAGGTTCCGTACTTAAAACGGGAACCCTTGTATCCCTCCGTTGTCCGCTCGGAGATATAAAATTGAAATTAATCTATAGTTACAAATACTATGGTCTACGGTCCCTCTGAGCTCTAAAAAATCAAGCTTGTAAGTAAACAAAATAAACATATATGACCATATATGAGACATATTTTGATACTCAGAAATAAATCAAAACCTTTAGGATTTTTCGCGTGGATTTAGAATCGTACAATTTGGCAAGGTCTCACTAACAGCACAAGGAAAGAAAAAACTCCGAAAATGGTTAATTTGTAGTTTTCCACACTTATGTTTTTTTTTTCAATATTAAATTAACATTTTCAGTTGGAGATTTGACCGTGACGTATATCAATGTACGGGAGAACATTTTTTAATTACAAAGCAGCGGCGAGGTGTCAATTTTTCTAAGACGACTTAACTTACTGTACTTAACTTACTGACTTATCAATTAAGAATACTTACTATCATTATAAAAATTAATACAGGATTGTAAAGAATTAAATACAATAAAATTGAATAGCTGAAAACCAAATAAAATGTGCAACATTCCTTCATCTCGTTCTCGCTGAAGCATTTTTCTATATCTGTCTCTATCACAACCCGTTGTACAACGGCTTGCTCTCATCCATATCAAGTGGTGCCACGTGACCTAAAGTGACATCATTACGGGATCACTGTTTAATGAATTTTTAATTCCTGATTATGACGTTTGGCACCGGGATGATTTAGAACATTCTTATTTGCTGTAATTCGAAGCTAAAAATAACCGTTTTTGTTGTTTGAATGTTATGGTGAATTTGAATTTGATACCCGTAGTGTAACTATATTTTTTGACAATAGTAGTCACTATTGTCGTGTCATTTTTAACAGAATTGCCGATACGAATCCCCGAAGGAAAGCCGCTAGAAATCGTGTTATATGGTGCTTTCGCCACTGCTACAAAGTTAAGTTTGTTCTTGGTATAAATTTATCCCAACTACGGAACCCCTTCATTAGGTTAGGGTTTTTTTATTTCCATAATGAGATTCATCGATTTTTCCGAAGAAATGGTTCCATTTATAGTAATGAGCGAAGTTCAACCACCTCACTCAAGTGCAATTGATGTTATGAAATAGCTGTCTGCTTTAAAATAGTCCGGTTTAAGTTCTAGCAGTAAAAAAATGTCCCGAGAAAATACTCATCATCATCATCGTCATATCAGCCGAAAGACGTCCACTGCTGGACATAAGCCTCCCCCAAAACGGGGGGATTTGCCATAATCGCCACGCTTGGCAGGCGAGTTGGCGATCGCAGTATCGTGGTCAAATGCATAGAGAACGCTGCTGACCATTCTCTAGTCCTTTGTCGTCTTCTACGACACCCACGTGAAGAAATGGGAACATATTCATAATCAGCCAATAATGTTCCCACTGCTGGGACACAGGCCTCCTCTCTGTGAGAAAGAGTGGGCTATAATCCACCACGCGGGCCCAGTGTTGGTTGGTAGATGTCACATGTCTTCGCATATTTGGTTCTAGGACATCCCGGTTTCCTCACGATGTTTTCCTTCACCGTTTTGAGCACAATGTCCATCACCTCCTTGGGTTCAAGCCTACGACCTACAAATCTTCTAAGTCGGGGCCGTCGACACTGGGCCACCACTGCTCACAGGAAAATAACAACTGCTTATTCTTTTAATAATTTTCCAGGGTAGGTCAGTACTCCGTAGGGGTACACATTTCTTTAATTCCCCAGCTCAAAAAGTTTAAACGGAGTACTAAAATATGTACATAGACTAGACAACAAGTGAGTTTTTTAGTCACGCACATACCCTGCGGAATAATTAAGAGGTGGTGCCTATGCCCTCGTACAGTCGTTGTGGTGCGGCCATATTAAACTTTAAAATTAATGTTGTGCTCTCCCCGGTGGAATGTATCAACATAGAATTCCATTTAAAAAGGTCGAAATCCCATCATATTTTATTTCGTTTTGATCGTCTTGGAGGGAACCACAGAAGAGCTTTAATCACTACATAGTATAAAACAAAGTCGCTTTCTCTGTCCCTATATCCCTATGTATGCTTAAATCTTTAAAACTACGCAACGGATTTTGATGCGGGTTTTTTTAATAGATAGAGTGATTCAAGAGGAAGGTTTATATGTATAATACACCGACCTCCACGCGGGCGAAGCCGCTGGCAAAAGCTAGTAGTAAATCATCCTAGCTCTTCGGTTGAAGATAATCGGTAGTGTCTCAGAAGGTCTTTTTGTAACCACCGCTGTCACCGATGTTCAATGCTCGGTAGATAAAAATTGGGTTGAGTCTAACAAAAACATAATCGGTTTTCATGTAGGTACTTTCAGTCATTAATTAAGCAAGTAAGTGCATTTGAAATACATAAGGTCGGTACATATTTGATGGAAAATGCACTGAGCGTATCATCGGTCGCGTCTTTTTGGTCAACTTAGACCTGCCACATTACGCGTCTAGTCAGTTTCTGCGTTCAGCATTTACAGAGTGGTTGTGTTGTGTGATAATTAATTTTAAAATGAAGCTCATCAAAATAATAGCTATCTACTTATATTAACTATCTCCGCTGATGTTACGCCTAGTCTGAGGGTCAAAATACACGAAGCGCGACGTTGCCGCTCTTTCGTCGACCGACAATGCGTTGACGGAGACGGAACGGACGCTTTACGGTCGACGCAGTAACGCATCATCGGTTGAGTGTGAAAGGTTGAATGTTCTAGCTGTGCCCGCGACTTCATCCGCGCGGAATAGTTTTTTCACTATTATATAAATATCAATAAAAACAATTAAAATTTCTAAAATGAAAGTAGCCTAAGTTACTCCTTATTACATTAGCTACCTGCCAGTGAAAGTTCCGTCAAAAACGGTCTAGCCATTTCAGAGATTAGCGGGATCAAACAGACAGACAGACCGACAGACTGAAAAAAATTGTAAAAAAAAATATTTTGGTATATGTACCGTTTATATATTCATATGCATGTAGCAAAAAGCGGTTATTAGTAAAAACTAAAAGGAATAAAAAGGTCGCACTGAAAAGCACGGTTTAGAATTGCAAGTAGAAGTTAAAGATACAATTTATAGAATGCTAATATGAACGAACGCTCGCCACTCGACACGTCCGTTCAAATCAAAGTTCAAAAAATGTATGATGCGCGCACTCAGACTCCGTCCATATACGGTAGCGATTCGTGCTGCAAACGGTGCAAGCCAAATTCAACCTTCATAACTTAGGGGGCGCTGCACACGGCTAAGATACTATAATATTTTATCTTAAGATACAATATCGCTCGCCATACAAATTCATCTTAAGATACGAAAATATGAAATATTATTTATTATCTTCATCATGTGTGATAGTCCATTGAATTGTATGGCGAGCGATATTTGAGCCGAGCGCGGTAGGCATTTAACGCTTACCTCAGACCCCGAACCGAGTAACTAGTTACGATGCGCGAGCGACGCGCGCGCCAGGCGTGGCTGGCGGCCGGCAGCAGTCTTAACTATGTCATCGAATAGAGCAATACAGTGGATCAACTTGAACTGATTACGATTAGTAAAAGTTTGTTTTACTATTCTCTAGTAAGTATTTTTTTAAGATATAATAAGTTTCGGAAACGAGATTTCTTCATAACATAACGCCTGTATTCTTTCAGAGGGGTTGGGCAGTGGTGTATTAGTACACCCACAATTCGCCAGTTATATTCAAGTTACATACAGACTGGAAGTAATAATCCAATTAGGGGGACCGTCGTAGTTTTTTAGTTGCACTTTTTTATTTATTTTCATATTTATGTACCTATACCTTGTCGTGTCTACCTATCCCTAACAAATAAAAGGGGTAGAAAATAGACTACACAATTAAAATTTAATAAGAGAAATACAAGATAAATTATAAAAAGGTACCTTTGCACTCTATTTATTGGTAATAATCACAGTCCAATTCCTTGACATGCATATCTTTGGCTTTCACTCCTGAAACACTTCTTGGAGTTGTAGTAGCAGTCACACAAGCTTGCTTAGGAATAGTTTCAGTAACTGTTCCATTCATGCCCGGGACGAAATACCGCGCACGAGCCAGCAGTATAAACGCGGCCTTCATCTTCACCCCGTAATCTTTCATGGCTATCGTCATGTCTATGGAAAGTCTTCGGAGTTCTTTGCCAGTAGCTAGGGCGGTCCATTTTCTAATATTGCTGTGCTTGAAAATCAAACACTTTTCTTACGACTATTTCATTTTTGGGCATAGACGGACAATGGGCATTAAGTGCAGATGTGTAACTCCATTTTATTGCTTTATTTCATTGTAATTTCCAAAATACCCAACTGTTTTGGGCTGACATTCTGCATTCCTCCCTCTTTTTTTTTTTCAGCCATCGATTCTGTCATATATCAATCTAGTCGGCCAAGACGTATAAAACCTCCTTCATATAATCCGAGAGTGCGTTTAAGAATCTTATAATAATAATTTAGAATTTCCTTATTTAGTAGACAACGTAGTTACATAGAAAAACCAAATTTAGGCTATCCAAAACGATATAAAATTATTTTTAGTAAGTACAATCTTAATGCAACCTTCCTTGAATACACTGCATAGATAATTAAAAGAATAAGTAGACATCAGTTTGACACGTTTGACTTAAATGTCATAACAATAATATTATTACGTAAAAATATGGAAAATTCTAACGTAAAATCAGGTAATTCTTTATAGACGAATCGTTTAAGACCGATTCGCAGAGTGTTAGCACAGAGAACAAAGAGAGAAATATAATAATGTAAGAAAGTCGTAAAAGGATAATAAAACAATGATGATGTGGATGAATGAAAAAGAAGTGTAAGTATAGTATCAGTAATAAACAGATACTATATTTCCCCATCGACCCCGAGAAAATTTTTGGCCTAGAACAAAAATTTTGTAAGGTTAAATATAGCAACTTTCACATAACTAACATACTTCTTTCAATCACACCGACATCTTACGAAGTTAGGTCAGGTTGGATTCACATTCAATGATCACAACTCGACCTGATAAATAATTAACAGTAGGCTTATTTTCGGAGTTGTTAGCCGCTCTCGTCGAAAACCATTAATCAGATGAAAAATATAAACATTTTTAACAAAGGCTTGTTTATAATGGAGTTGTTAACCGCTCCAATCAACATCAGTGTTGATAGTAAATAAATTAGTCGTACTAACTTAGTTAGTAAGAAGGTTAGGTGATTTGTACCTAAAAGCACTTCTTCAGTTATCTGATAAAAACAGATATAAAAGAGAGATTTAAAAATCTTCTATAATGGTTTAAGAACCGGACCTTGGAACTGGATTGAATAAATCCAGTTAGAACATAAAAACTAAATAGAGTTATAATGGGCCGAAAAGAACTCTACCGTTTAGAAGAAAGAAAAAAAATGAATCATGAGGATAATACTAAGGATGAATTTATTTACATAAATATGTACATTATATTTTAAAATCTTTAATGTGCCATTTCGATTGGTTACCATTAGGATCCTCTAATATATAAACTAATGGGGATAGTTTTTGCAATACAGTGCACTTTACGTATTTTGGAGCTAATTTTGCACTGAAATAAGTTCCAGCTTGACTATTTACATAATTTCTTCGCCAGACTGTATCTCCAACGTTATATTCTTTAAAGGAATGATGCTCGTTGTAGCGAGAAGAATTACGGGCATGAGCAACATGGAGGGCTATCTGAACTTTGTCGAAAGTATCGGACAGTAAACCTATGTTGGTAGCATAGATGTCCCTTGGTAGAAAAATGATTTCGTCCAGATTACTAGTTGGCGTATAAAGTGAACCAGAAGTAACTGTTTCCCGTCCAAAGAGCAAAAAGTTAGGGGAGAAACCAGTGGTAGCATTAATTGTGCTGTTCATAGCGTATTGGATCTTAGGAAGGTGGATGTCCCAAGATCTATGGTCTTCACCGACTAAAGATGACAAAGCTGTGATTATAGTACGATTGTACCTTTCGGTGGGATTAACTTGAGGGCAATAGTGGGGAGAGAAAAATATGTATGGTATGTTATATCTTCCAAGAAAGTTGTGAAATTCATGGGATTGGAATTGCGATCCATTATCCATAATAATAGTCTGAGGTACTCCATGAACCAGAAAAACAAAATTTTCTAAGTTGGAGATGATGTTAGTACTAGTAGCCCGTTTTAGTGGGAAGATCAGGGAATATTTAGTAAAACAACAGTTAACTACTAAGATAAATTGATTTCTACGTCTAGTCATAGGTAGAGGACCCATTAAATCTAAAGAAATTGTTTGAAACGGCCTTGAACAAATTTTTGGTTTACCCATAAGGCCAAAGGGAGAGTGGTTTGCATGTTTGTAAGTTAAGCAGTTATCACAGATAGAAATTATTTTAGCGATGTCTTTAAACATAGCTGGCCAGTAATATAGAAGTGATAATTTTTTATAAGTTTTAAAAATTCCTAGATGAGGCTGATCTGGGGACCCATGATTATCTTTGATAAGGGTTTCACGGAGATTAGGATGAGGAACTTCTTTCCACGCGAAATCTTCAGTTAACGCGTAGGGAGAGTGAGTATAGCGGAATAATTTATTTTCGCGAACAGTATAATTGGGATATTGATCAGGATTGTTACGACATTCCAAAAGTAGTTTGTTGTAGTGTTCCAATGCTGGAGATACAGATTGGGAATCAAGTGAGACAGGATTAACGCCAAGTGGAAATGTTGTCGAATTACGGGAGAGTAAATCGGGGACTAAATTGTCTTTACCTCTTTTGTGTTTTAAAATAAAATTAAAAGATGACAACCTAAGAGCCCACCGTGCGAGTCTACCGGATGGATTGGATAATTTTAGAAACCATTTAAGTGCTGCGTGATCTGTATAAACAGTGAACTGTTTACCATTATCGATATAACAACGAAAATGTTCTAAAGCTGAAATTACCGCGAGAGTTTCTCTTTCTGTGGTTGAGTAATTGCGCTCATTTTTATTAAGGGATTTGCTCATATAGGCTATAACTACTTCTTTGTCGTCTTTTACTTGTGTTAACATAGCTCCAATGCCGGAGTTAGAAGCATCGCAGTGTACAGAGAAAGGGAGATCGTAGTCAGGACAAGCTAGTATGGGAGTAGTGACTAGAGCTTCTTTTAATTTATTAAAAGCCAGAGCAGCGTCTTTATCCCAAATGAATTTAGGGGCGTTTTTACCGGAAGAAGTTAATTTATTAAGTGGTGTTGCAATTGTGCTGAAGTTGGGAATAAATCGACGAAACCAGCTACAAGTTCCAATAAATTTTCTTACGTCTTTACGAGTAATGGGAGTAGGGAATTCGAGAATTGCTTTAATTTTAGCTGGGTCTGAGCGTAAACCGTTTCCATCTACAATGTATCCTAAGTACTTAAGTTCATTTTTAAAGAATTGACTTTTATCGAAGTTAATAGTCAAATTAGCTAACGTCAATTTCTCAAGGACTTTAACTAGATAAGAGATATGCTCCTCGAATGATTCAGAGATGATTATTATATCATCTAAGTAACAAAAGACCTTATTGTCAAATTCAGGAGTAAAAAGCATGTCCATAAGTCTTTGTTGAGTAGCAGGAGCATTAGTTAAGCCAAAGGGCATAATAACAAAGCGATACATGCCTCGACCAGGGACATAAAAAGCTGTTTTATCTTTGTCCGATTCTTCTTTCAAGGGAATCTCCCAAAATGCTTTAGCAATATCGATGCTAGAAAGAAATTTAGCGTTTTTAAGGTTATCTAAAATTTCATTAACAAATGGAAGGCTATACGCGTCTCTACGAGTAACTGAATTTAATTTACGGCTATCAACACAGAATCGCCATTCGCCATTCTTTTTAGGTGTAATGATAACCGGAGAAAGCCAAGGGCTTTCGCATTTTTCAATAACACCCCATTCTAACATTTTATCAACTTCTATAATGAGAGCTTTTTGTTTTACAGGAGACAGTCGATAACAGCGTTGTTTAATTGGTGGAGTATCACCAGTATCTATATGATGACTAATAAGATGAGTACGGCCCAGTACTCCTCTACTTTCAAAGGATATAGCTTTAAATCGATTAATCATATCATCAGCAATAGTTTTTTGCTCTAAAGAGAGATGATTATAAGGGAGTACTTGTTTAGTAGTTTCAGTAACCACTGAACATTTAGTATTTGGCTTAAAAGCCGAAGAAAGTATGTGTGGAACAAGATTAAACTTTCTCCAAAAGTCGACTCCTAAAATAATTGAAGGAGATATATTAGGGAATACAAAAGCTTGGATTAGATGAGTTTGATTATTGTAGCTAATCGGAATATCAATTGAGCCAAGGGATTTACTTATATGCTTACTGGCAGTAGTAATCGTCATTGAAAAAGACTTGGATAACGTGAAGCCTAGTTTTAAAATTTCTAAGTGAGAGTTATTACCAAGTATTGTAATAGAACTACCACTATCTAATAATCCGGAAAATATTTTGTTGTTGATAGTAATATCAATAAAAGGACGGTTGAAATCTTTTTCATTATTGTGTAGTGAACTTATTTTGTAACAATGGAAGAAATTTTTTATGGTTTGTAACCAATCATGCCAGTCTGATTGATTAAAGTTTTTATTAACCAAGTCGTTGTTTAGTTTTTTGAGTTGTTGGATTTTTTACAGTTAGGGCAATCAGTAGATTTAACATCTTTCAAGCCACATTTAAAACAAATTAATGTATGAGGTTGTGAGCAATTCGTTAATGTATGACCATTAGTGCGGCAGCGTACACAAAAGGCATTAGAGTTAAACTTATTGATTGTATTAACTTGTGGTTTATTGTTAAATTGATTATTAAAATTTGTTCTAGAAGGGAACGCGTTAGAAGTTGAGGGCTTTGGCGTTAAGTTTGTAGATTTATAGTTAAATTCAACAGTTAAAGGATTATTAGTAGATTGTGGTTCCCTGAAACGTTTCTCTTTGTCTAAGAATTCTTCATATTTTTGACAACATGAAATTAGCGCATGAATAGAATTAATACCATTATTTGCGATATAAGGTGAATAACAAGGTCGGATGTTACGAATAATGATTTGGAGTTTTTTAGTTTCCGTTAGTTTTTCTGTGAGTCTGGAAAACATACCAGTCAGAATGGAAACAAAAATAACGATAGGTTCATCCTTGCCTTGAGTTCGACTATTAATTGCTTCTAATAATTTGTAGTCATAGTCAAAACCGCTAAAGTCTGTAATTAAAGCTTCGCAAAGTTCGTTCCATGAAAACAAAGAGTCACGTTTAAAACGGTACCAATGTAAAGCGTTATCGGTTAATAATTCAAACGCATGGTCTAATAATTTGTCCCGAGGAATATTCCTAGAAATACTAAATTCTTGAATTTTCTGGATAAAGGAGCGCGGACATGAATTCCCGTCGTATTTTATTCGTTTTAGTTCATTAAGGGAATTATTAGGAATAGAGTTTAAAGGTTGGGACTGAGGATCGGGAAGCATCGTATGAAACATTGTCTCATTGGGGGTATTAGGAGTCGAAGTGGGACGGTTGACTTCTGGTTGAGGGTTGAGTTCGTTGGAATCAGTTAATAATAAATTGAATTTTGATTCCAAGGCGAGAAACCTTTCCTTAGTTTGAGAGAAACGGCCCTCCTCTGATGTGTCTAAATCAATGTCGATTCTCTCTAATCTGTAAAATAAATGGTTCATAAAAGTCCTAATTTTTTTGTTAAGTTTATTGTTGCCCTGTTCTACCAATAATATTTTCGATTCGATATAATTAAGAGTAGTAACAAGTTCGTCTAAATCAGTTTTGACTGAAAATACCGAATCTAAAATATCATGAGTCAGAGTAAGGGGCGCGAGTTGGAGAATTTGCTTCTTAAGAAGTATAACTGTATCTTTAGGTTCTTCTAGTCTGATTTTAACCTCATATTCAAGCTCAGCTTTATTTAAAAGTTCGAAGTGAATAATTCTATCCATGACTAAAAATTAATATTAAAGATAGCAAAAAGATTATAAATTGTGCAAAAGGGAGGTAAATGAGAGGGTTTGTGTCAGTGGGTAGTGGTATGGGTAGTGTTAGAGTCAAAGAGTGTTCAAAAGGGTAAATTCGTTGTAAGAGGGAAGACAAGTAAGTAATAATAACAGTAAGATCACTCCTTAAAGAAATTAAAAAGTTATTAAGCCAAATAAGTTAGTCAAAAAGAAGCAGTACTAATAATAGTACATTTTAGAATTTTGAAAAATAGTTTAGTGTGTAGTAGTATCTAGTTTTGATTTTACATTGGGCGCCAAACTGTCGTGTCTACCTATCCCTAACAAATAAAAGGGGTAGAAAATAGACTACACAATTAAAATTTAATAAGAGAAATACAAGATAAATTATAAAAAGGTACCTTTGCACTCTATTTATTGGTAATAATCACAGTCCAATTCCTTGACATGCATATCTTTGGCTTTCACTCCTGAAACACTTCTTGGAGTTGTAGTAGCAGTCACACAAGCTTGCTTAGGAATAGTTTCAGTAACTGTTCCATTCATGCCCGGGACGAAATACCGCGCACGAGCCAGCAGTATAAACGCGGCCTTCATCTTCACCCCGTAATCTTTCATGGCTATCGTCATGTCTATGGAAAGTCTTCGGAGTTCTTTGCCAGTAGCTAGGGCGGTCCATTTTCTAATATTGCTGTGCTTGAAAATCAAACACTTTTCTTACGACTATTTCATTTTTGGGCATAGACGGACAATGGGCATTAAGTGCAGATGTGTAACTCCATTTTATTGCTTTATTTCATTGTAATTTCCAAAATACCCAACTGTTTTGGGCTGACATTCTGCATTCCTCCCTCTTTTTTTTTTTCAGCCATCGATTCTGTCATATATCAATCTAGTCGGCCAAGACGTATAAAACCTCCTTCATATAATCCGAGAGTGCGTTTAAGAATCTTATAATAATAATTTAGAATTTCCTTATTTAGTAGACAACGTAGTTACATAGAAAAACCAAATTTAGGCTATCCAAAACGATATAAAATTATTTTTAGTAAGTACAATCTTAATGCAACCTTCCTTGAATACACTGCATAGATAATTAAAAGAATAAGTAGACATCAGTTTGACACGTTTGACTTAAATGTCATAACAATAATATTATTACGTAAAAATATGGAAAATTCTAACGTAAAATCAGGTAATTCTTTATAGACGAATCGTTTAAGACCGATTCGCAGAGTGTTAGCACAGAGAACAAAGAGAGAAATATAATAATGTAAGAAAGTCGTAAAAGGATAATAAAACAATGATGATGTGGATGAATGAAAAAGAAGTGTAAGTATAGTATCAGTAATAAACAGATACTATATTTTCGTTTATACTGCTGGCTCGTGCGCGGTATTTCGTCCCGGGCATGAATGGAACAGTTACTGAAACTATTCCTAAGCAAGCTTGTGTGACTGCTACTACAACTCCAAGAAGTGTTTCAGGAGTGAAAGCCAAAGATATGCATGTCAAGGAATTGGACTGTGATTATTACCAATAAATAGAGTGCAAAGGTACCTTTTTATAATTTATCTTGTATTTCTCTTATTAAATTTTAATTGTGTAGTCTATTTTCTACCCCTTTTATTTGTTAGGGATAGGTAGACACGACAACCTACATACAAAACTATGTACGGACTACGGTACGTACCGAGAGATGAAAATCTAACACACAACACCACACTGTTAGATTTTCAACGCGCTGAGTTGCACTGTGTTGGATTCTCAACCTTCGGCTTACTACCGAGAGTTGAAAATCCAGCTCACGAAATTACGTCCGTGTGAACGTGGACTTCTATTTATTATTTTTCTTTCTAACTGTTTATGACATGTTACCTGTCATGGTTTTCGAGGCCGCTGATCAAAATGTAAATCCAAGATGGATTTGTGGCGGCCTCCGTGAAATGACGGCCGCAGTAACATGACGGCCACAGAAATATGACGGCCACAGTTATATGACGGCCGCAATAACATGACGGCCTCCGCAATATGACGGCCGCAGTTTTGTGACGGCCTCCGCAATAAGACGGCCACCGCAATATGACGGCCTCCACAATATGACGGCCGCCGCAATATGACGGCTGCCCCAATTTGACGGCCACCGCAATATGACGGCCGCCACAATATGACGGCCGCCGCAATATGACGGCTGCCCCAATTTGACGGCCACCGCAATATGACGGCCGCCGCAATATGACGGCCGCCGCAATGTGACGGCCGCCGCAATATGACGGCCGCCGCAATATGACGGCCGCCGCAATATGACGGCCGCCGCAATATGACGGCCGCCGCAATATGACGGCCGCAGTTTTGTGTCGGTCGAAGTAATATGACGGTCGAAGTAATATGACGGACGCAGTTTTGTGACGGCCGCAGTTTTGTGACGGCTGCCGCAATTTGACGGCCACCGCAATATGACGGCCTCCGCAATAAGACGGCCACCGCAATATGAGGGCCTCCGCAATATGACGGCCTCCACAATATGACGGCCGCCGCAATATGACGGCCGCCGCAATATGAGGGCCACCGCAATATGACGGCCGCCACAATATGACGGCCTCCGCTATATGACGGCCGCAGTTTTGTGTCGGTCGAAGTAATATGACGGTCGAAGTAATAAGACGGTCGCAGTAATATGACGGTCGAAGTAATATGTCGGACGCAGTTTTGTGACGGCCGGCCGCAGCAATATGACAGCCGGCTGCAGCAATATGACGGCTGGTCGCAGCAATATTACGGCCGGCCGCAGCCACATGACGGCCGCAGTAACATGACGGCCGTAGCAATATGACGGCCGCAGTAACATGACGGTCACAGTAACATGACGGCCGCAGCAATATGACGGCCGCATCAATATGACGGCCGCAGCAATATGACGGCCGCAGCAACATGACGGCCGCAGTAACATGACGGCCGCCGCACACAATAACAACACAGAAGAAGCCCTGCAAACTTAAACAATAAAACAAAGCACACGTTAAGAAATGCAAAAATAAGTACCTAAGTAAGTATCTATCTATCCTGCACTGCTCCGCTCCGAAAGTAAAATACAAAGAAGCAAAAGAAGAAGCAGCATAATATCCGTGTTACGCTGGACCAGCTCAAGGTCATAGGGTTATCATATACAGTGCCTATCCAGGCAATCATCATTTTTTTTTGTTTCTCAACCTACCTCTTTGATATTTGGAAACAGTAAATAAACCATACAATTTGCGCGCGTGGCGGTTTATGCTGTATGACATGTTGGTAAATCTATTCCTCGAGAAAAATGAACCATTCTAGCTTTTGCGCACGTGGCGTCTTTATTTACACGTACATAGGGTTCCAATTCTGTTCTACATGCCTATTTGCGGTTTACAAATCTATAACGCGTAGGTACATAGATTTGCAAACCGCTAATAGTAGGTTATCTATAATAAATAAATATATTAATCTATTACACGTAAAATGTAATGAATGTAGGTAAATAATAATATTGTCAAACCATCCATAATCTTTTTTGTTTACTAGCCTTCGAAGAGCCAGCGCTGGATCGAAAGTTTTTGCTTTCTGTAGTTTCCCATTTTGTGTGAAAAAATATTAACTACTTTCATTTCCTGCGAAATGAAGCTTGCTATACATAAACATACCTGTATTTAGCTTATTATTACGTATACACACAAACAAACAATTTTAAGCTCTGCCGGGAACAGATCATAGCGGGGGTGGCGGGTTCAAAAAATTGGCACACGTCCGACGTCCAACACGTTCCGCTCGGGACTACACGACACGGGGCGCGCGCATGTAAAGATAAAAACACTGGATTTTAGATTTGTTATAAATGTATTTTCATTGTCCATAATATGACGGCGGGATTTTATCATATTTTTTACGACCTTTATTATGGTATAAGTTTTATTGTACAAAGCCTCATATAACTCAAATGAAATAAGAATCCGATCATCATTTAGACTTGTCTTTGCGATTTAAGTGGATGCAGTAAAATGCAAGTATTCGTGTATCGTACGGCCGGAATATCTAGATCAAGGTATGAACTATGTAATACATTTTTTTCAAATTTTTAAATCCGGTTTATCTACTTATAAAACACAATACAAAACGACGTTTTGCCGGATCACCCCGCCTTAAGATAAAATATTTTAGTATCTTAGCCGTGTGCAGCGCCCCTTACTGAACTCCACTGCAGGTGACGTAACCTACGACAAACTTATTATTTGCGGTTGGTACAGTAATCGGGTCTAGGGATCGAACCGCAAAATTAAGTTTGTTTTTTATTGTATATACTTTTCCGGGATAAAAAGTAACCAGTGTGGTGCCCAGGATATTAAAAAATAATTATACCAAGTTTCATCTTAATCGAACCGGTAGTTTTTGCGTGATGCCGGAACAAACAGACAGACAGTCAGACAAAAAAAAATGTAATCACATTTTTGAGTTCGGTGTCGGTCTAGTAACACCCCCTGCCAAAATATTAAAAAAAAAATTTTTTTTTGATATATTCAATGTACAGAATTTTCACTTCTACAGATTTATTATAAGTATAGATTTATCTATTCTGGCGTTACGCGACCGATAATACGCGACGCATTTTCCGTCAGATATGCACCGACTCATAAACAAGCGCAACAAGCGCCAAGGTAGCCCGCAAAATTATAATTTTCTTACGTTATTTTGGAATTTGCATGTCATTCATGCATCAGGCTATATCGCACCTTTAGAATTAAAGAGACCTAATGCGAAATTAGCCGCAAGCAAAATAGGTCTGTATAGTACTGAATTATACAGATCTATTTTGCTTGCGGCTAATTTCACATTAGGTCTCTTTAATTCTAAAGGTGTGATATGTTGAACAAAATATGATTCGCGACCGTCATACGTATGCATTTAAAGAAATATTTATAAAAGTTAAAATCACTATTCCCATTAAACTGAAATGTTTAATGAGAATATTGGTATGAGAGTTATTAAGATGGATGCGGTTTATTTATTTGAATTACTACCGTCAACTGTGGCATCTGTATTAAAACATCTCTCGATTCATAAAATATTGTTACAAATAGTAAATTGTTCTACTTTTGTATCGCTTCGATATTAAATGGCGGCAACAGGTTTTTTAAGAGAGAAATTTAAGTACAGTCTCTTGGGTAAAGTTGCAATGGAAAGTAAAGATGCCACAGTTGACCGTACTTATTTTATGAAAAACTCATTCAATGGGATTAAATGAACTTAGGGGGTTGTGTTAATAATTTAAATGATTATAATTCTGTAAAGCCACATTTGTTACGGTTATGAATCATATTACGTCACACAAATTTTATGGTTTTTTGACGTCCCCCATCCTTGTCACAGTTGGTCACACTTGTAAAACCCCCTCACCCTTGTGTGACGTCACATATTTTTCAATTTTATATTTAGAAGTAAGAGTAGGTAAGTCACAAAGCTTTTGACCCTCCCTGGCCCTTGTCACACAATGTCACATTCCGTCCCCTCCCCCTTAACCTGTGACGTAATTTATGGATCACCCCTTAGGTTCATCATAAAGTTTGACACTGACCTGAAAATTGCAAAAACGTGACTAAATTTGAACTTCGCGCGCTAGCTTTTTGCATGCAGCTTTTAAAAACCATCGTACACACGGCTACACCTTAAGTTATACATTTCCAGTATAAGCTGATCTCGCATTGAATAGGATTTCCGTACAGTGCGAGATCAGCGTAAACTGAAAATTTAAAGCTTGATGTGTAATTAATACATAATTCATTTATTTATTTCAGGTAAATAACACCCATTGCCACACATTACTATTACAAAATTTACAGATAAAAATTAAATAAATACAACAAATGTCATTAACTAGACCAAATAAACTAAATTGAAATAAGTAATGTCAAATAAAATAAAATCAATGAAAATCAAATTAAATTAAATTAAATCAAAATAAAGTAAGTAAAGTCAAATTAAATTAAATTAAATCAAATCAAAATAAACTAATATAGGGCAAATAAATTAAATTAAATCAAATCAAAATAAACAATGTAATGTTAACAATAAAACAATAAAATTAATATGGTCTCTGCGGCACTGGTACAGCAACATGTCTGCTAGAAGAATGCCGGATGAAGGGGCAGTCCAGCCTTCCCGCTATCATTGCCAGTACCGTGTTGGGGCAAATCCGCACCCTATGCACCAAGGACGCGGCGCGCTTGCGCATGGTCGAGTGAAAGCAGTCGGTGCGCGCCTTTGCTAACAAACCCGAGGCACTGCAGTATCGGGGTAACCCGATCACCGCCCTGAACGCCTTATTGTAGGACGCGGATGGCGCTGTATCTTCTGTTAGAGTAGTGAGCCCACAGACTGCATGAGTACAGCGATGTACAATACGCTCTAAAGAGCGTAGCCTTAACTTCATTTGTGCGGTGCTCCGCGCAAATCTGCGGGCGATCATGTTCGCTCTAACAGACAACGCCCTCCGCTCCCGTTCCATGTCTGCGTGATCCCTGAGGTCGACAATCAAAACACGCCCCAAGTATGTGAACTGGTCAACCCTTTCCAAAGGGACCCCATTTAGTCTGACCGGAGATATACCTTCTGGACATCTTGCACTGGCGGTCTCAAAGATCAACAAACCGTGACCACATGCATATTCCTCGCATATCTGTACCAGTTTTCTCAAGCCGTAGACCGAAGCGCTCATCATCGTGTAGCCGTGCGTACCAATATTCCCATTAAACATTTAAGTAAGTGCAACGTTTCTAGGATGTATCTCGATCATTTTCCCCGTTCGCGTGCATCTAATAGTGTCCTATTTATTCAACGACATTTTCCCAGGATAGCCGCGTTACACAGCTCGTAGCATGATATTTTGTAATAGAGACACTGCAGATGGGGCGATTTTCTAAAACAAGAATATACTGAACTACATGAAATGCGTACAGCGTAAAATAGAACGAGCTCGGAACGTAACTATTTTATGGGTAAGTTGCAGAATTAATTCTGTTTGAAGTCGCTTTTAATGTTAATTTGGGAAATCCAACATAACTACATATTATAAAACAAAGTCCTCCGCTGCGTCTGTCTGTCTGTTCGCGATAAACTCAAAAACTGCTGCACCCATTTTCATGTTGTTTTCACCAATAGATAGAGTGGTTCTTGAGGAAGGTTTTAGTATATAATTTGTTATGGTTTTGTGTAAATTGGTTGAAATACGACGATACCTGTTGAATATGTCGGTTAAAAATAATGCCGGCTGTAATCTTTACTGCCGTGCGCCGCGTAAACCAATAGAGTTATGTGAAAACAATGTATTACGGAATAATTGATTAACACATAGGATACTTCTTATCCCGATAGTACGTTCCCGTGGGAAAATTTCCGACCTCCACGCGGGCGAAGCTGCGGGCAAAAGCTAATGTATATCTATTTTTGAATCGTTTGATTGTTATGGCAGATCTTAAATAGCAGCTTACCATTATCCTTGGATAATCTGTTTGATGAAAAATTCGAAAGACTCGTGACATCTACCCACCCGAACTGGGCCCGGGTTGATTACGGCCCACTCCGTCTCACTAAGAGGAGGCCTGTGTCCCAGCAAGTGGGACCATTACAGGCTGATTATTCTAATCTGATGAATACTGCTGTTTTGCAGCAGACAGGTAAGATTTTCAAATCCTGAAAGTAAAATTAATGTAATTACGGATCCAGTCCTAATTATTTGTGTCACGGCACAAAAACATGTTCGTTCATTTGTTAGTAAAATACGTTCAAAACAAAAGGAAGGTGCAAAATAATAGCCTGTGTAAAACCCATTTTCTATAGATGTGTAGGTTTCAGGCTTTTCAAGTCCGTCGGCCGTCCAGGTGGAAATAATGGCGAATGCAAAATAATCTAAAACGTGAAGCTCATGACTGTACTGTAATTATTTCCTACTAACTTCACCTTACAAACTATTTTAGGTGCCATCAAGTTCCTTTTGTATTTCTTTCAACTTTACACTTTTGTCTGTAGATAGCAACTAAGTTTTTGTTTTTAAAAGGTATATTTTTATTGCAAGGTTTTCCGTTTTTTTTTTATCGACTTCAGAAAAGGAGGATATTCTCAATTCAGTTGTAATTTTTGTGTGTTTGTTACTGGGTCTCTGAAAAGGTCCAACGGCATCGCGGAAGACCCAGGCGTAGATGGTGAGACGAACTTGACGTTTACATGAGGGATTGCTCCATATTGGCCCAGGATTGAGTTGAGTGGAAAAAGAAAATGGGAACCTTAGCCGTGCAGTAGGACAGGCTGATTATTATTATTATTCCTTCAGGACTCCGTCGTATAAAAATAGATTCTAAATAAATGTTTTACAGTGGCGAAAAAACGAGAATACACAATATAAAATAACACAGGTGTGTCAGCTAGCAAACGGTTTATGTCTTCGAACAACTTGGTACTTCGAAGGCACAAACCGTTTTCTAGCTGACACAACAATGTGCGTTAGGTGAGCTCCTACCAAGTTATGACAACCTGGTACTTTGAAGGCATCGGTATAAAAAATTCATGACACCTGTTCCTTTAATTTGGTCGGGTTTCACGGCTAAGGGTACAGCGGTTAAAACTGATCTTCCGCTGTACCACCAGGGGTATAGCTAGAGGTATACAGGAAAAGAAGGGAAACCAAAGACCGACTTCCGAAAGTATTTTTCACTTTGTAGTGTTTTCTTTTATTTTGCTTATATTAACATCCTCTTCGTTCATTGTTCTCTTACACATACTGTCCCACCACTGGGCAATGACCTTCTTAGGCATTTTTTCCACGTGTCACCTCTGACCAGCCCTTGCAGTATGCATCATCAGGCTTAGCATGACGCTATCTATTTCTACGAAGAATAGACAGTGTTTTTTCAATACAAAATGACATTTTGTTTCTCCATGTTTGACATCGTACCGTGGATATTCTTCTGCAATCTGTCATTTTGTCTTTCGTTTCTGACGATCTTTGTCTAGGTCTTTATAAATGTAGACTATTTCAGAAGAATATTTCTTCGCAAACTGCCAAAATCACACTGACAACAAAATTTCTACTCGAAGGCCACAAATTATATACGATTATCTAGAAAATCATGATTCATTTAGAACGCATAACTGTGATACTTAATAGAAAAATATAGCTTTAATCTCCCATTGTACATCATTTAGTTAATAGTGATGTCTATTCTTCCGTCGACAACTCGGTGCTCGTGCTAAGCCTGCAGGACATCACGCTACCTCTTACTGGACCAGCCTCAGTATTATAAACACAAAACGTTTACAACATCCATCCATTCCATGCCGCTCTTTGTATATTTTGCGGTGTTTGTTTTATAATTATTTTTCTTGCCGTACAATAAAGTAAAATAAGAAAAAATAAACATAAAAACCACAGATTAGCAGTTAATCTATGGTTAGTATGTTTATTTTTTCTTATTTAGTATAGTCGAAACTATGTTCCGTACAAAATATATTGAAGTGTGTTGAAAAATACCTTTGCAAACACCTTTAATTAATTAAAACTTCAGTTCGTTGTTTCAAATTTTTACTCGTTTCAAATAGGTAGGTAAATCCTTTGTCAGGAAGTCAAACGTTTTGTTTTTCGTTTAACGTTATCGTAAGTTCACTAATCCAGGAAGAGTTTAAAAGCGGATTATAGACATTATACATAGTATTATGATGAAATATTTGTTTAGCAAATTTTGAAAAAAAAAAGTTTTTTGTTTGACATTTCGCGTTCCACATTACTGAAGATATCGGACATATTTTTGCAATACTATCCAGCCCGTGGCGTTTTCCGCGTGAATGTCGGAAAATATCTTACGGGAAAGTACTGCCGGGATTAAAAGTACCCTATGTGTTAATCCAGGTATTATACATAATACAGATATTATCTATGTGTTTGACAAAATTCATCTACATCCGTTCAGCCGTTTTTACACCAATCCAGAACATACATAAAGACAAAAAGGCAAAATAAAGAAATATTTTTAATACATTTTTTTTCGGTATCAGACTCGGCTAGAATCTGTTAAGAAAATGTAGTTCCACGACGTGGCAATTACTTTTATTCAAAAGTATAAAATGTAGGGTTTTTATTCCGTTACTGTTTTACTATAATATATTGGTATAGAAATGTGCATTCATCACATTGAACTCCGTCAATGTTCAATACTACCTTAAAAAAAAATCCGTCTTAGAGGTATGCAACAGTGCATTTGCCGTACTTCTTTTCTTGTTAGTCCACGTAATTCTAAAAGTGCAAAGTTCCTACATTATAGTTTTCCGTATAATTGTGCCGGCGTTCACTCCGTGTTGTGGAAGTGTGCACTGGCTAAATGGCTGAGAACTGCCAACTACAGTACAGGAGTACACCCACAGGACATGCAGGTAACACTCTGTAGGTTTTACCTCTACTATTTCTGCTAGAAAGAAATAGTGGACGTTTCTTAGTTGTGTTTCGACCGTAATAATGTTTGTTGTATAGTTTCAGTAAGAGGAATCCGTGTGGTGTCGGAATTCCACGTGGTGCCGGACGTAAAAAATAGCACCATCCCATTCTTCCCGTGGATGTCGTAGAAGGCGACTAAGGGACTTACTAGAGAATGGGCAGCAGCGTTCTTTATACATTTTCCCACCGTACTACGATCGCCAACCCGCCTACCCAGCGTGGCGATTATGGCAAACCCTCCCATTTTGGGGGAGGCCTATGTCCAGCAGTGGACGTATATCGGCTGAAATGATGATGATGATGTACTTTTTGATACAAGTACGCAATCAATGGTACTTTATTTTATTTTCAAGTATCGGGCTGGAAAACATCACATGAGTTGGTCGCACGACCTTAACCTTTTTCATTTGCATTTCCGATCAGTTTAAAATATGTTTTGAAAGCATTATGCTTAGTATTGTAAGTATTTTGATCTCAAATTAATGACATGTTTGATTTCTACAACATTTTTCATTACAGTGTAGTTTAATAAACTTCACTCCCCGAAGTAATTTCTCTAAATTCTGAAAGGAGAGATTAAATTTTAAATTCGACTAGAAGATGTTACATACACAATTAACGGAATGTTCAACTTCTAAAAGAAAAACCATTTACCCCAAAGGAATTTGAACTTTAAGTTCTGGCAGTAGGAATTACTTTTTAAATTTGGCTAGTAGAGGAATCTTGGTTCGATCTTACGTAACTTCTAGGCCTTCGCTTCAGTATCAAATTAAACTCCAAAACCTGTCGGGAACTTATGGTAGGGTCACGCGACCGTAAACTAGCCTGACAATATACGGCTTAAAAACTAGGTTTCTGTCTATGGGGCTGTAGTAAGCTCTGAAATACTTTTATTTGCAACAAATGACTACAAAATTGGTGAAACCAATTTTTAAAAATGAAGATAGCCAGTAATATTAGGCTAATACAATTCTAAAAGGTATAAGTAATTGCATTGTTTTATGTTGATTCGTCGTAATAACTATAAAGTATCCTGAATGATAAAATTTGTATCATTCAAAATATGAGACAAAAGCACATAACAATGTTTTAAATATTGACGAAATTAACAGGATTTTGGTTTCCTGTAAAGTTTGTATCTCTGGACATACGAGGTTATCATTCTACAGCGATGACATTGTAAATATTTAAAATGTATGAACTTTTATGTAAGGGGAATTCTTCGGAACTACTGATCCAATTCTTTTCCTAGCGGGAAGCTACCGTGGAGAAGCAATAGTATTTCCGAATGCCATAGGATATATTAAAATTTCATGCGGGTGAAGTCACGGGCAGAAAGTAGTACACAATAATGAAACTATCCAATTAGGCCTTTTATAAGTGCTCAGTTATTTGTCACGAATAGTCAAACCGAACATGACTTCTATGGCAGCAATTATGGTAAAATATTCGTGACTGTATCACATAATGTGAAACTAGGGAATATATAACTTTTTGTTAACGACGCTTTAAGTTTTAAGAAGTGATTACTTTGGTTTTCATGTTTTCGTCATTGTTTCAAATCAAATGGAATATTAAAAAGAAATTTATATTAAAATATTTTATTTCATATAAACCTACATAGGCCATAAACTTTAGGAGCTTGGTGCATGGTTCGCAATTGATAATTTCTTCGAAACTCCACGGTTACTCCTTTAAAATAATTTGGTTTTACAATGTTTTCAAAGTACAGTGTCAATAGGAATGGGAGAACAGTTTAGGACAGTCAACGAATACCAGGTACCTACTTAATAATATAAAAATAGCCTACATATCTACGGTCTACAACGTTCTCACATGCACAAAATATAAAATAATCTACATAGATAGGCAGCTCAATTAGGCAGTCTTTTAAATTAGCTATAGTTTTAAATTATGATGATCAGCACATCTAAAGTAAGTAAGTAAGTGTAACAAAGAGTATGATAAGTTATTTCCCATCTGTAAAACTATACCGATAGATAAAAAAGTGGATTATTTGGTAGGGCTGGAATATTATTATAGTGATAAGTATAAAGTTAATATTAAAAACAAGTACAACACACGTAGGGTTAGAGAGAACAGACTGGTACAACCACAGATAACAAATTATTATGGTAAGAGAACATCGAAGTGTTTGGTACCTAAAGTGTTTAACAAAATAGATTTATTACGAGAAAAAGTAAAAATTAGTAAGGGATCACTTAAAACGAAATTGAAAAACCTTATACAGGATAGCAAACAGAATTAAATACATTGTACAAGAGTAAACCGTAACAGTATAAATATAAGTAGTAGCTATGTTCGTAAGGTGGTTCATTGTTCTGAAAAAGAGCGCCTCTCGCCATCAAACGTAAAAGTTTGGCGAGTTTAGAATTTAGTAACACCTCTGTAGTATAATTACTTTTAAATAAATAAATAAAAAAAAAACCGCGTTCAAGAGCTGTCAGTGTCAAAACTCCATAACATTATTGACAGTGACAGCACTTCTGCGTTTAGTTTCATTGGCGAAATTCGCCCTTATCTAGATTTCGTTCGTGTTATTTTCTTAGTAATAGCAATTGAACAAATTTTCATACACTCTACAGATAGGGTTATAACTTAATTGCATACAATAATGTTATTTCTTTAATAATTAAATTCTTAGTAACGATTGTATGTGTATACTTAGTATGATTGTATACTTGTTTTAGTGTATTAAACGTTGTTTATCAAGTAAATACTGCGTAATTAATTTCACAATGCTTTTAAACTTTCAAAACATTTTCGTTTATTCAAATAACGCTGTGTTAACGTGATAAATTATAATTTTAAACTTTAAAAGAACGAAATTTAATATTTTAGATTTATTTAAACGATCATTGTTTGAAACTGAGCTGCTTATTTACGTTAAAGTCGCGATAATTAAACATAATTCTCTTTGTTTGCTTTTTAATTGAAACGAAACCAGCATTGTTGATAACTAGCGTATGAATGTAATCAATAACAGCACTAGCACTGGGCCCGCGTGTTACGTTAGAGCCCACTCCCTCTCACAGAGAGAAGGCCTTTGTCCCAGCAGTGGGAACATTATGGGCTGATTAACTTCGGAATATCTTAAAAATGAGATACAGATAAAATTACTGCATGTATTTATCCTGGAGATTTGTAATACAATTCCCGAACACAGTATAGAATCCAGCTCTCACAAAGGTTTGAATTTAAAAGAAAGAAAAGAATAAAAAGTATTTATTAGACTCGCACAAGAATATCACAAACAACTACACAATATGCTTAACAAGACAAATTAAAATTTAAAATAAAAAAAAATGAGTAAAATAAAAAAAGAAATAAAAAAGAAAGTCCTTTACGAGGCCAAAAGGCCCCTATCTCAGCATGATGCTGCGACATTTAAAAAAAGTGTCGCAGCGCTGGTTTGCCTGTAACCTACATACCATGTACCAAACTTGTACCTTTTTTGAGAGAAATAAATAAATATTATATTTGAAGGAGCACTGTATTCGAAAATAATTATATTTTATCTTTTACCCGCGACATTATCCCACGGGATCGTAGTACCGAGATAAAAAGAACCAGATGTCTTAACCCAGGTCATGGTGTTCTTGTGTGCTGAATTTTATCGATCGCTGTTCAGCCTGAAAAGGTTACAACAGACCAACTGACAAAGTGACTTTTGCAATTGGAATACATATTAGTGTGTACGTATGGATTAGTATCATAATAATTGGGTAGTGCCCAGAGTATGCCTAAATGACTTGTATCGTCACTTGTAATGGTCTTAGGTATACGAACAAGCTGTAAAGTTCTTTATCCTTCATAGAAAAGGGAGGATTCTCCGAATCCGACCAGATGGTTGTAGTGTCTGGTGGGCTACTGCCCGACGATTGATAAGGAAGTAAATATGTTAGTCGCACGGTAATGTTCCTTGTGGTGCTGGACGTAAAAGAATAGCTCCATCCCATTTCTTCCCGTGGGTGTCGTAGAAGGAGACTAAGGGACTTACTAGAGAATGGGCAGCAGCGTTCTCTATACATTTTACCACCATACTGCGATCGCGTGGCGATTATGGCAAATTCCCCCCTTTTGGGGAAGGCTTATGTCCAGCCGTGGACGTTTTTCGTCTGATAAGATGAAGAGAGAAGACGGTTATGTTCGCGTATGTCTAGTTACTATAATTTACGGACCGTTATTGGTTGAAATCAAGACTCTTGTATCTTTATCAATAACTAGCTGACCCGTGCCCACTTCGTTGGCCGGTAATTTTTTTTACTTGTGATGAAATTATGAGTAGGGTTCGGTTAGCACTGAGTGCTATTCAATAGATTACGACACGGCCGCGGTTCCGTACCTACCTATGTCGTGTTATCTCTTTAACCATTCGTCCAAATTGTATGCAGTATAAGGAAAAAGTCTTTTGTTTTAAACACTTAAGACGATAAATTTCCTTATTTTTGATAAGAATTCATAATTGTTGATAATATGACCAATAAAGAATGACCTAACGATTTAAATATTTTTGTAATATAAAAACTACTTTTTGTGACTTAAATATAAAAGTTAGACTATCTATCGACTATAAAAGGTATACTGTCGCTGACTTTTTTGTAGGCATTATCAAGTTCTACAACTTTTCTCTAGAATTAAATCATTTATCTCTCATCGTTAAGGCAGCGTTCGTAAGAAACGTTTTCGTTCGACCGTTTTTTCTCCGACTTACTTTGCGAATCCGACAAACACGAAAAAGTTTTTTCATTTTTCGAGTTATTTATATAGCCTATGACACTCACAAATAACGTGGCTTTCTATTGGTAAAAGAATTTTCAAAATGGGTTCTGTTGATCCAGAGATTACCCCCTACAACCTCACAAACTTTACCTCTTTATAATTATTAGTATAGAAGTATAGACAGTATAGATGAAGCAAAGACCTCATCATAAATTTGTATAGTAGACCCTCCTCTAAGGGAGTAAGTAGGTAGCTATAACGGGTATATTGAGTTTTCGAATCTATTTATTTACCCAGTTTGGCAATAAAAATGCTACCATTGGTAAGCAAAACGATTCGTTTTTTAACCCCCGACGCAAAAACGACGGGGCGTTAGAAGTTTGACGTGTCTGTGTGTGTATGTCTGTCTGACGCATCGTACCTCCCGAACTGATGAACCGATTTTGTTTTTTTTTTGTTTGGAAGTTGAATTAGTCGGGAGTGTTCTTAGACATGTTTCATCAAAATCGGTTCAGCCGTGTGAAGATTATCAGCTCTTTTCTGGTTGTTGAAGGGATTTGAGCATCTTCCACGGGTCTGATCAAGTCGAAATCTGGTATTCTATTACTTCAATGATATTAAACGAACTAAGTAACCTTGAACTGATGCTGGAGCAACACCTGGAATTTCCAGGATACCCAAGTTACTCACCAACAAACAGCAGAAGCATCGTGTTTGGGCTCATAAAAGAGTAAGGATAAATTAGTAACAAACTTCACTGTGGGAAACATATGCAACGCTGCGCAGATTTAAGCGAGACATTAAGTTTAAAAAGCAGGAAATAAAAATGAAATTAAAAATTTAAAAAAACCACGACCCAAAAAAAAAAGGCGGGGGATGGTCAATGATAACGCCAAAAAGAGATGGCCTAGCATTTTCATTAGCCGTCCCCCGAATTGACAATGCCTTGATCAAAATATTACCTACAACTTAAAAGGCCAATAAATTTATATTTTTTACTTTTTAGAGCTTTTTTTTGGATCGGGCGTTTTTAAATTTTAAATTTAATGTTTATAGGAACCAAGCATTAGTCCACTATGCGATGCAGGTTTCTACGTGACGTAAGTGTGGTGGGTAGTTTGCGTGTGGCATTTCAGGTGCCACCACAATCTTATTTTGACGTGTCTGCGTATCTGTACAGAATCATCATCTGCCTAGCCTTTTCCCAACTGTGTTGGGGTCGGCTTCCAGTCTAACCGGATGCAGCTGAATATATTACATGGAGCGACTGCCTATCTGACCTCCACAACCCAGTTACTGGATAATACGAGTACGATACAGAATAACCATACGAAATGCATTATCAAATAACTCCGCTGTGGGCGATACCTTGCATTTTTTTTTCCTGGGAGGGATATCATGAAATGACTTCTCCCGCTCTGAGTGGAGCAGGAGAGTGTGTTAGACTTTTACTGACTAAAACCCACGTGTGTTCCTTCAGTTGCCTGTGTGCCAGGGGCCGCGGTATCTTTTTCGAACAACCCGAACCCCTGGAGGTTCCTAAGGTTTGCTAAGAGCATTTAACTACATCATCAAAGCCGTCACGACATTGTAACGTGAAAGGTTTACGTTCGGATTTACACTTGCTATGTTAAAAGAGATTGTTACAGCTTGCCATTTTGGTCATGAATCATCTGAGAAAGGTCGTACATCATGCAAATAGATGCACTGAGTGCCAAGTATTTATCGCCAGAGCCTGTTCAATTGTGAATAAATGAAGACGAAGATATTACTTATGTTTTTTTATTACATGTAAAGAATAAAGAGATTTCTTACAAACTATGGACCACTTGCACCAGAATTCAATAAAAACGCTTAGCGCTAAATGTGAATGTAATTAAAACATCATTCCGTCTTTGTCAACTTCAAACCATGGAATGAAATAGCATGATGTTTTAAATTAATTTAGTGTTACAGTATTTTATGACACAAAACGAGGCGTGCTTTATTTGCGGTTACCAAGTGTAGATGAGTAGCGTCAGCACATAACACGCACATGCGCACATGCACACATTTGAATGATTGTGTGCACTGTATATAATTACAGATTTTTTAAATGTTTTTCTTTTGTTTTATCATAGACTGACTATAGTCAAAGCTAAGTTCTTTAATTAAATTCAAGTTTAGCTACTTTGGTCAGCTAATATTACATTAATTAGAGTTCGCGGTCACTGGCCATGCAAGCCCAGTGCGTGACTAAGCTTGGCCACGTTACTACACGTAAACAAGCCGGAGTTTAAAATATATAGTGAACACGCAATCCTACATACACTGTATACCTAATAATATTAATGTAAATGTTGTGTATGTGTTTGAGTATCAATATTGAACTGATTCAAATATAATTTCATTTATATGAGCTATTTTTAAAACTAACTGCATGGTTGGTCTAGTGGTCGCAAATGCTTGTACTAAGCACGAGTTCCTAAATTCGATTTCCAGGTCGGGCTGGAGTTATTGGGTTTTACTATAAAGGATTTCGTAGTAGCTGCCTGGAATTTGGATTTTTGTCCAATTGATGGCAATAGACTCGCCCTATCTGCCTATTACGTGGGATTTAAATATAACTGGCGAAATGTGGGTTTACTATAAGTACACCTCTGCTGAACCCTTTGAGGATTGAAGGCTGGATTCTATGTTATGTTATCAAGTTTGATAAGCCTCGTCAGCTCACTCCTCATCATTATCATCATCATTTCAGCCGAAAGACGTCCACTGCTGGACATAGGCCTCCATCAACCTCCGCCGCTTCGACCGGTTTAGGGGCCATTTATTTTTGGTGCTTGTCATGTTGGGGGCTTTTGCCATAATCACCATGCTTGGCAGGCGGGTTGGCGATCGCAGTATGGTTGTGAAAATGTATAGAGAACGCTGCTGCCCATTCTCTAGTAGTTCCCTTAGTCGCCTCTTACGACACCCACGGGACGAAATAGGTGAAATAGCTCACTCAGGAAAACTAAAATCAAGTCATTTTATACAGTTACACACATGTACGTCAGCAATAACATTTTTTTTTTGAGGGTGGGCAATCATCAACTAACTTCTCCCGCTCTGGGTGGAGCAGGAGGGCGTGTCAGACTTTTACTGACTAAAACCCACCCGTGTTCCTTCAGTTGCCTGTGTGCCAGGGGCCGCGGTATCTCTTTCGAACAACCCGCACCCCTGGCAGGCGTCGGCCCTTGCGGACCCCACCATTTGGTGCTGACATCTCTTTGAGGCGCCTTACTACTTATACAATAAACGCCTGTCAAAGTTAAAACTGTTACTTCTGGACGTAATATTGACTGTACTTGAGTTTCGAAGCACAAATTTCTTTTTGTACTGTTTTAATGCGGGTGGAGTCGCGGGAAAATTTAGTTATAACATTAATGAGAATTATAATTCATGTAAACGTACGATGAGTAATCTTTTTAGTGGATTTTAAAGCGAATGACCTTCGAGTATAATAAATTAGGAAAGCATTACTATTTCGTGTTGTTACTACTTTTGAAAATGACATAATAATTGTCCCCCCGTGTCGGTTATCCCCATGAGTAGGTATTGATTTGTGTTACTAGTTTAGTTGGCTTTTATTTTGAATTTTTTGATTTCGGGGAATCATAGGGACAGTAAGATAGGTAAAAAAATTTTTTTTTTTACGGAATTCTAAATAAAACACGACAAAGTGAAAAATAACTTTAATTTCACTTTAACATTTTTTTAGCGAAAACGTTTTTGTTTTTCACTTTTTAGGGGGCGTCCATTAATTACGTGAGGCAATTTTAGAGATTTTTTGACCTCCACCTGAGCTGCGCTCTGGTCAGATGTCGTGAGATTTTGCTCGACCAGAGGGTCGAAAAATGCCATTGTAAAATTTTCAAAAAACTGGTGTCAAAGCGTCATGTACGAACGTTAATCTATGCTTATTTGCGTTGGATTTATGCGTTGTATTTAGCTGGCTTGGCTGTCCGGTGGCGGTTTAACCATCGAGGAGCTACTGTGCTACTTTGTGGTGTTCGCATAACCATGATAAATATTATTTTGCGGGATTTAGCAATATTAGCGGAAAAGCATGTTTTACATAATTTAACCCGATTTTGTAATGTTACATTGTTTCTTTGCGGAAAAAATATAAATTACGTGATAATTGCCGAGACCCCCTCTCCCCCACGTGAGATTGGGTGAGATTCCACTCGACACCCTTCCCCCCCTAAACGCCTCATGTAGTTAATGGACTCCCCCTTAGCTACCCGACACTAATTCATATACTACTACTGACCAGGTAAACAACAATTTGTTAGAACATCATCAAGATACACAAAGTGGATTAAATACGAATTATCGAAACTAACGCAAAAACTACCGAAGCAAAGTCAATGAAATTTTTACCTATCCATTAAAAAAGAATTTTCGTAATCGACTTGCAAATCATCATCTGCCTAGCCTTTTCCCAACTATGTTGGGGTTGGCTTCCAGTCTAACCGGATGCAGCTGAATACCAGTATTTTACATGTTGTGACTGCCTATCTGACCTCCACAACCCAGTTACTGGGTAATACGATACCCCTTGGTAAGACTGGTTGTCAGACTTTCGGGTTTCTGACGACCCGTAACGACAGTCAAAGATCCATATATAACAGCCGGGACCAAAGGCTTTACGTGCTTTCCGAGGCACGGAGGGGTCTTGGTATGTAAAGATGGTCCCCCATCCACGGACCAACCGCGGCAAGCATAGCTTAACCTGATCGATCAACCCGCGCAGCTAATATTACTTAGCCACAAGCCCCTCAATGGACTTACAAATGCCGGAGATATAAGCGAACATACAAAAAAATACAGATGATTTGAGAACCTCGTCCTCTTTGAAGTCGCTTAAAAATATTCAACTCGAATTAAGAATCAAAATTACCACCCATGAAGAAAAGAATCTTAACTATTGGAAAAATAAAGCAACATAAATCTTTTTGTCTAATGCTAAAAGTTTTTCCACAAAATTAGCATTTAATTAGGGAGTACTTTTGAGCCCTAATCTAAAAACTTTGTAGACACGCAATTTTAGCCTACATTTTTCTATCGCTTAGTGAACTAAATTACAGATGATTACGGTTTTAGCACTAAACCGCATGTGAACGTTATAGGCTTTGGGTTTAGTATATAATTTTATGTAAATTTTCAAATAACTGACTTAAGTTTACGTACAAAATGTAATAAAATTAATTATTGTTGTACGTTTTTGTATGAGTACTAATATCCTGTTAAAATAATTACGTCAATTAAAGATAAAAGCTTAATAGTACCTACTTAAGTACTTAAAACCTAAATCCTTAAGTACTCAAAATATCAGCAAGAAAGTCAAACTGCTGTCTTTCATTCCACCCCCACTCTTCACATTTTAAGAGATTATCTTACACTGTTGGGAAAACCTTTTTCTTCCAAAACTTAATTTTGACTGCAAACAAATAAGGTACAAGATTCCTTGTAAAGTTCCCAAATTGATCACGTTTTTTTACGGTCACCAAATGTCCCGCACGAGAAGCCCAAGTTACAAATTCAGAAGAAGATTAAAATATTTCTAGACCGAAATTCATCAATTGAAAAAGTTCCTAAAATAAACACTGAAAATATATTCCCCAGTTTCCAACTTTCTACCTTATCAATTATATCCTAAAAGTTACTAAATTCAAGGTTTGTTTCAACGATCTGTCAAACGCAGATTAGTCATTTACGAATTCGCCATTTCAACCTTCATTACTTGACTCAAATAGAAAATAAGTACTTAAAAGCCTACTAAAAGGAATGCTTGTGGAAACTCATTCAGTTCGACTCGGTCGTTGTAAGCGCACGGACGCCTACGCCGTAGAGGTGCTACGCCGTAGCTCGCTCTACGTGTCTCGTGACAACTTCGTTCGATTGTTAAAATTAGTACAGTTTATGGTTATAGTTTAGAATAGGTCTGTAGTGTTATGAAAATGTAGATAAATATTTTTAAGTGTTTTTTTTAATGAAACAATGTTCAGTGACATTAGAGGAGGGCAGTGACTGAATAGTGCACACGGTAACCTACTTAAATGCTTCGTCATAAAGGGGAGGTAAGTAATGACTTCTATATGTAGTTGAAAAGTTATATTAATGTTTAAAAATGTGTGTAAAGTTGGGGACAGACTAGGGTTTAATTAGAGGCTAACTTTATAGCCACAAACTGAACATGTGGCAGTTTGAACATGAATTTAGATTATACAGCAAACATTTTACATTACTTCGATAGATAAGTTGAAGCATAAATAATTATGTTTTTAATTGATGACTTAATTATCGCATAAGAATCTTCTTGGAAAAATAATTAAATGTTGATTATGTACCTTAGGAATATGATAAAGGATGAAATGCATAGATTACGGAATCATTAAAATCTTCAAACCATCGGAAAATGGATGAACCCTTATTTTTAACCAACCTCAAAAAAAGGAGGTTATTAATTCGAATGTTTTTTTTAATGTATGTTCGGGCATAACTCCGTCATATATAAACGGATTTGCAAAATTCTGTTTTCGTTCAAAACGGGTTTGTTTCAAAATGGTCCCATAAAAATTTCATATAGTTCTGATGATGCTTTTCGGAGACAGACAACGGTACTCCTCAAAAAATGACAGCAAACAAACCGCGACTACTGCTATTGCATAAATATGCATTGTTTGACCCCAAAGATGATGAAATTTCGAATTGTGTGGGGTAGGTACTGTAACTAAAAAGTGAAAAATAGAAAAGCTTTAAAAAAAAAACAACCGACTTCCAAAAAACACTACAAAGTGAAAAATAACTTTAGTTTCGGAAAGCGGTGACAAAAATTTAATAAAATACATATCCAAAGTCCGAAATTAAAGTTATTTTTCACTTTGTAGTGTTTTTTGGAAGTCGGTTGATATTTTTAAGTTTTTATTTTAAAACATGGCCGGACACTAGGCAGATCAGTGATATATAATGTTAGTATAAAAAAGAAACAAATGGCAATTATTCAACGCATAATTAAACTGTGTTTACATAGTTTCGATTTCAGTGTGTCGACTACGGTTTGAAAAATGCTAATTATTCTAGGATGTGTACGTAAAATACAGTTAGGTTAGTCTGCATTTCCGATTAGTTTTTCAAGCATTGCACGCTAGTATCGCGTTAACATGGGGCGACTTATATGTCATCGTTGTATAAATTACAGGCCATTAATAGAGTGACTTTATATTGGGTATAAAAAGACATATCATGAATCCGTCATCTTCGCATTAGGTACTTCAAACTAAGTCACTTTCAACAAAAATAATTGCTGGGACTCGTATTATGGGAATGAAAATTCTTGTTTACGGTAGTTTGCAATGTAACACACACAAAACATTGTGCTTGTGGGTGCATGCAACGTTACGTACGTTGCATGCACCCACAAGCACAATGTTTATGCAGGGGAAATACTCCCAGTATTTAAAGTAAAATGATAACATCGAAAAAAATTGGAACTTTGACTTTCAATAATAACCAAAAGAAGAGAACCAAAAAATGATCATAACAAAGTGACTCTCAACTTCGTTAAGGGTACTTTAACATTCGTTATATGCCAGTCAGCCATACATAAGGATTTTACCACATGCTTTGATAAGCATCAAAATAATAAAGGTTATATTAGAAAATATAAGCAACAGAACTAGCATATGATTGGAACGTGCTTTAGTTAATTATATTTATATATTTCAATAAAGCACGTCCTAATTGCTGAGTGGAAATATATTTACAATGTTACACGATATTTTGTTTTTCCTTTTGTTAATTAATATAGTCATAGTTTTTAGGTACATACTTGTAACTTTGATGCCGTATGAGCAATGTGTCAACAATCGCACATTACCTATTATTAATAGCTGTACTTTTATAAGTGTTTGTTTTATTCTTTTGCTACTTTCTAGGTAACCTATCAATGCCGTGAAACTCTGTCATTGGCTTAAGAGATAATTGTCACCATCTCGGTATCACTGTGCAGTGTATGCAGACTTTAAGATGCTATGACTTTGACGCAATTGCGTTGATCTGTTCATTGATAGTGAGGTGAACATTCATAACTCATTTAAATTAATTATAAGCTGTTGAGTTTCCAAATAAATAAATAAATATATGTAGGAATCGTGACCTCGCGTAGCTAATTAATTATTGTACACGAGCATTTTTGCGTGCTCGTCGCTCATTCTGCATCCCCGCTTTAAAACTAAGCTTAATATTGCGAAAACCGTTGGTCCCAGTTGTCATTCGTGAATCTTTGACAGTCGTTATGGCCCGGGTTGTCAGAAGTCATAAAATCTGACCAAAGTCGTGTTACCAAGTCACTGAATTGTGTAGGTCAGATGGGCAGTCGCTAGATATGAGTTATCGGTATTCATCTGCATCCGGTTAGACTAGAAGCTGACCTTTAAGATAGTTGGGAAAATGTAGAAGATGAACTTAGGTAACACATTATGCTTATGCCAGGACAAACTTCGCGGTAGTGCAACCTATCGTTTGCCAGGTCGACACTTACCACGTTGGGCTGTGGTCACTTGAATACTCTTAAGGGCTACCCTAAAACGTCCAGTAATCTATATGGTTTCCTTATTGCTGTCCCTTCCTTAGTCCCCTTTTACCTTTTCATTGTATCTTCATGAGAAATGAATGAACCACTGAAACAGCTGAAAATAAATCGATTAATTTCCAAATAAAATACTGCAAAATTCAATTAAATTCCAAATAGTTAAAAAGGGCTTATTAATTATCGAGTTCTCATCAATGTCAAAGTTCATAATTATGTCGGAAGCTTTTGATGTCTTCTACTGTTTTTTTTGGAAAATTGTTGTTTTCGGTGGATTTGATAAGTATCGATAAAAGCTGTCGAGAAAATTGTTGACGTCGTTGAGTCAGATAAGGGCAAAAAAGCGCGCATTTGATAAGTTTGATTTGATATTACCCGGAACACAAACGCAAAATTATAATACTCGAGCTGATTGAATGAATATATTTGCCCCATAATTTGTACGCTTAATGCCATTATAAAATATTCAGAAAACTGGTGTCAAAGTGTCATGTACGAAGATCATTTTTGAGAAAGGTATCTCAAAAATCCATCCTATAACGTACTGTTTGGTGTTTTAGAAAATTTGATTACATCGAAAGGTGTGCTAAAGAATTAGGTACCCAATGGAATAGCAATGAAGGCCATTCAATTTAAGAGTTCAGAGAAAGTCACAAGTGACAGTTTCTGGGAAATTTTAAATAATACATGATATTGAATTTTGTCGAATTCCATGACTTGTCGTATTATGTATATGTAGGTACTTATTTGATTAACGGATAAAATCATTTAAAGAAACATAATATTGCTGTCTGCTGCAAATGGGTCACACTTTCACATCCTGGAGGGGAAGGAATACGTCAAATTACAAGTCAGCTTGTATTTATTATCTAATCTAAAAGCTTTGTGTATGTTAATGTTGTTTTGTGTTATATGTCGTATCTCTATGTATTTTGATGTGTGTAAATTAAGTATTTATAAATATACTTAAATAAAATAATTTAAAGAAATATTATTTTTGTTTCCATTAATACCGACATAACGAGTTTATCCATTATATATGTATTAAAATCACGCCATTGAACACTCCTAATGGCCATTAACATTAGTTATTACTGTCAGGTACGTTTCAAGGCCTATTTAACATGCCATAATGTTTTTTGTCTAATAAGGTTCAGGATATAAGTCCACTGACAGTAAAATTGCACAGAGTTCTGCACGAAACAAAGTTAAGGCGCGGTAAAAAGCATTTTTATTAGGTATTTTACAAAAGGACTTTGCGGCAACGAATAAGTCTCATAACAGCAATGCGTTTGATGTTAATTGAATCAAATGACCACCAAAATAAAAGCAGTGGTCGAAATTTGACCAAAATTAATTTAAATATATTTACACCCATTTTTGAAAACTGTCTTAATTCGATTCTAAAGTGCTAATAAACTACTAATAAAACATAACATTTTAATTTAATCGATTAGTGCCGTAAAATGCATTTAAATTTTACATTTTCAAATTTCGCGCGTAATTTGACGAAAACTCTGGTACAGTTTTTGCTTCACGTATCAATATATAGATTTAAAAATAAATGTATGACTCAGTGGAATAATTCTCAGTTATCTCTTTGGTGATTGTATTCCCTTAGATAAAAAGGTAAAAGAAAAAATAAATATAAAATAGTATTACGATAAAACAATTGTAAAAAAGAGCTCGAATAATACATTGGTCACATAGTTCTTAATATTTTGAGCGTCAACTATAATATTTTATGTAATGATAATAATCTAATAAAATATGATAGTTTAGGGTCAACATTTATCTCTTTTTTCCTACTATTGAGATATGAGGTTCCTTTTTCTACCTAAACTTCTGACTGGTACCTACATTCAGACGTCGGTACTGATTTAAAATAATAGTGTTCTATTTCATAGAAATATTTAACTGCGAAATGCTTAAGATTAAGAACACACAACCTTACAACACAATAATGAAGCTTATAATGCCATCACAACATATTAATCGTCTGAATACTATTCAACGTACCTATTCTATGCACGGATTTTGCAAACAGTTATTTACTATATCCATGCATTTTACATTCTGCACACGGATTTAAAAAACGCCTATTTACTATTTCCATGCATTCTAAATTCTATGCACGGATTTAATGTCATGAGGCATTATCTCGTCTAATTATCACCAGTTCGTTAACGCCCACTGCTTTAACATGAAACTTATTAACATGAGACCGCTTCAATGAATTGTTGCGGTAAGGGAACAACGCTTGGCTTGCCAATTTTGGATTGGCGATTGCAACATATTGTTGTTAGTACCTCCGTGGTATGCTAGGAATTATCCTTTAGGTATAAAGTCCTGGTTGCCTTATACGATACTTAGGAGACGCAAAGTAAAAATAAATAGAAAACTATTAGACGCAATGTCGTATTTTTGTAACAATGCAACTTTTTAGAACGGATTGGTTACTGAATTCGAATTATTTTATCGATATCGGTATAAAAATGTTGATGACTAAATCGTTTTTGGGTTGACACTACAAATCAATTTCAACGAAAAAGTGGCTGGTCTCAGCCAAAAACCGGCTAAGTGCGAGTCGGACTCGCGTACAAAGGGTTCTGTACCACAAGGAAAACTCCGAAAAAAACTCATTTCTTGTATGGATAAATTTTAGCTAAATTTTTTTGTTCTAGCGGCTATTGTAATACACACTCCTACCTATTGGTAGACAGTTTAAATTTACACACGAGTTATGAGATACAGCTCGCTGACAGACAAACAGGTGGATGGACAGCGGAGGCTTAATGATAAGGTTCCATTAGCACCTTTTGGGCACGGAATCCTAAAAGTACCCACTACAACAATTTCTTTTTTTTTTGTTCTTAGTAATTTATTACAATCTAGCCTAATAAGCTATTCTACTCTAACTTAATATTTTACGGGTAGATGACGTTATAACTAAGAATAGTGTCATTTTGCACTTTTGCACAATTTAGTAGCACTTTCTTAGAGTCTGATAGTTAATAAAAACATTTTGTTCATGTGTCACATGTATAGCACATCACTGTTACTATTATTCACTATTTCACTTCAACAATTAATTTAAGTAAATCGTTGCTTTTTATCCCAATTTTTTCAACGCCCTACAATTAAATAAATAACGAAATTGAATTTAAAATATTTGCGGCACAACACTAACGTCCGTCGATAAGTGTTCGAACAAGCGTGCCACATTCACCGTTCATTCACAGTAAGTGCATGCAGCGACACACTTTTATCACAAATCAAGTGAGACGTCGCGACAATGTTGTATGCTGTGGAACATAACCGGAGTGTACAATGGAGTTATGAACAACGCACGTCTGTTACACCGAGGTGATACTTGAATCCGGAAGGTGATACCATTGTGTTACGGCTTTATAAAGTTAAGAGTTGTGGTTTATAAAATAAGATTAGAGTAAATGAATGGTATGATTACCTGAAGAATCTGAAAACCTTTTGCGGTTATTATTAAACGAGGTTTTTTTTTTCGTAATAAGAACCTAGCCACGAACGAAATACAGTTTTTTTTACAAAACTTAGTGTCAATTTCACCGATAAAACTAAACGCGATTAACAAATCTAAAGTGCGTTTAAGATACCATTGTGTTACGGCTTTATAAAGTTAAGAGTTGTGGTTTATAAAATAAGATTAGAGTAAATGAATGGTATGATTACCTGAAGAATCTGAAAACCTTTTGCGGTTATTATTAAACGAGGTTTTTTTTTTCGTAATAAGAACCTAGCCACGAACGAAATACAGTTTTTTTTACAAAACTTAGTGTCAATTTCACCAATAAAACTAAACGCGATTAACAAATCTAAACTGCGTTTAAGAACTGTCAGTGTCAATATTTCACCACAATGATAACACTGACAGCTCTTGAACGCGGTTTAAATGTGCTGATGGGTTCAGTTTCATTGCGGGTTTTATTATGAGACATTTACCATAATCGGAAAAAAGTTCAATTTTTTCAAATGGCTCCATGGTTTAAAACTGGGTCTGCAAATAAACCTTGCCTTTGTAATAAAAGGGTTATAGCTTTGGGAAAAAATGAAAGATCGAAGACGTGAATGCTTTTTTTAGGTTTCCTATTTGCCATATTAATATTCTACACATGGCTTGACAGCAGACATTAGCTGATGCTTGAACATATTCAGCATATTTTAATGGCCCCATTGCTGGGACACAGGCCTCCTTTCTGTGAATAAGAGCGGGCCGTAATCGCAAGCCCTTTGCGGGTTGCTGATGATAATAGCTCTGCTTTCCTGCTAGCATACTCAGCCTTTACCGTTCCCGCTGCTAGGACAAATGTCTCCTCTCAATGTTTTCCTTCACCGTTTTCTGAGCAGTGGTGACAAAATAATTGACACAAAGCAAATCGCCTGCCTGGGCCACCACTGCTCACTTGGCTCTAGATGACGGAAAATTCCTTTCAAAAGCTGTTAAAATACAACACTGCTGTGCGTACTAAAGGCTTTGTTGATTTTTGCCAAAGTTCAGGATATTACTCGACGGTGTAACAGGTATCCATCTCTCTTGAACTTCAAGTTCTCTTGTAACATTCATAGCAATGTTTTACCGCTACATTCTTGATTGTTCATATAATTTACTAGCTCTGCCCGCGTGGATATTGGAAGTTATCCCATGGGCAAATAGCCTGTGTTACTCCTTACAATATCAGCTATCTTCCAATTAAAGTCCCGTCAAAATCGGACCATCCGTTACGAAGTAGCCGGAACAAACAGACAAACAGAGAAAACTTTTGAAATTTGTTTTTTTTTGGTACAGGTACCGTATATATTTCCTCATCTCCTAACTTCCAGGGCTTATTTTTAATCTTGTATTTAGATTTTATTTTACATTATTCTCACATACAGAAATAACAAGAATAATGTTCCCAAGATTTTGTAATATTCAACTTGATTTTAAAAGAGTGTCCGTGGAGTTTCTTGTCCGTTCTCTTCCATAGAGATCTACGTTTTGGAATGGGCAACTAGCTTCAACTTTCCAACTGATCGACACTTTTGACAGTTCAAAAGTGCCTGTTAATGGTTTAGTTGAAATAAATGCTTTGAGTTTGAGTTATGCATTTCGTAAAAAGATGTTATTTTGCGTAACAAACAGACTAAATTTATTTATTTGTATAGATAATCAGCCTGTTATATTTCCACTCCTGGGACACAGGCCCCCTCTAGGTGAGAGGGCGTGGGCCGTCATCCACCACGCAGGTCCAGTGCGGATTGGTAAATGCTGAATGTCTTCGAATGTTCGGTTCTAGGACAGTTTCCTCGCGATGTTTTCATTCTCCGTTTTGTTGTTACATTTTCCATTGTTCATTAAAATTAATATCGAGGTAAAACGACTTGTTGAATAACATCAATTTCGTACCAATTAACACGGTACATACATTCACTGTACATTATTTAAGATAATTAATTCTGACTGTACTTTGTGGTTTACAAGACTGCCTCGGGATGTTTTATTTTGCAGCAAGAAGTACGCCCTTATTGTAAACTTGGATTTGGTGTGATTATTAAATTAAGGGAGTTGTTTAGTGATTATAGTCGTAATGTTATGTATGCTATGTAATTAAATAAAATCGTTACATATAGTACTAATAAAAATAAAAATAATTGGCTTCATTGGTGAAATTCTTTTTTTGAAGAGCTAAACACATTTAACATCACACATTTAACATCTTTTTTATTTACATTACATGTGAATAATGTTGTTTTATTTTATACGATCTACCCAATAAAGCCAATTACACCTTCTTTAAAATCCGTACAGCGATATTCTTGAGGCTAAGTTTCTTAGCGTCACGTAAAACGATATTTTTTAAATTCAATAAGTTAGATAGCGCGTCCACGAGATGTCAAGTGACGCTGTATGTTAAAGAATATTTTTTCATGGTGTTTAGTGGATACGTGTGAGGGGCTCGTGGCAAAATAATAACAGATGCACGGGTCGATCGTAGACTAAGCTATGCTTATCGCCAGCGGTTCGTAGATGGATGACGATCCTAGCGACCATCGGAAAGCACCTAAAGCCGTTGGTCCCAGCTGTCATTCGTAGATCTTTGACAGTCGTTGACGGTAGTCAGAATAACAAGTGTCGTAACAAATGGAACAAAGTGGAACGAAAGATTACAAATTCCCATTGATGGAGATTGTCAAAGTGGATTAGTGGAATAACCTGAACTCATGACCTCGTACTCGGCAGTAGCGCTTGCGACCACTAGACCACTGAGGCAGTCTCTCATTTGTCAAGTTTGTTGTAAGTAAGTATACCTACCTACTGACCACACCAGGAATGGGCACGCCACGATTGCTGCGGTAAGTCCACTCTTTGAGGAGTGGCTTGAGAGGCGACATGGCGTCCTTACCTTCCGTCTGACACAGGTCCTCACCGGAGGCGGCTATTTCGGGAGATTCCTGTTTCGTATAAGGCGGGAGGAAACGCCCGGGTGTTTCCATTAAAAAGATCGCCCTGAGGACACGGCGGACGGTGGAGGTCTGCCCGGCTTGGGTGGAGCACTGCTGTGTCCTCGTGGAGACGAACGGCGGTGGCGATCTCTCGCGTCCGGCTTGGTCCAGGTCATGGCACGGAGCGAGAATCCTTGGGTAGCCGTCACCTCCTTCTGCGAAGCAGTAATGCTCGCAAAAAGGGAGGCGGCGCACGTGAGTGAGAGGCAGTACATGCGCCCGCGAGGGCGCATATACTGCCTCTACCTCACGTGCGATGACTAAGGCCAGGAGGCCTTAGTCGTCGCAGGAGACGCCCTGGGCGTCAGGAATCCCAGGCTGATTCTCGGCCACCATAGGCGCGGGCTTGTGGACGGTGAGTAATGGGTAGCTCGCCGTCCGGTTAGGACCAAGCCCGGGTCGATGGCGCGTTGTGTTCCACGCGCGCCTCAAAGAGATGTCAGCACCAACTGGTGGGGTCCGCAAGGGCTGATTGATGCCTGCCAGGGGTGCGGGTTGTTCGAAAGAGATACCATGGCCCCTGGCACAAAGGCAACTCAAGGAACATGGGTGGTCAGTAAAAGTCTGACACGCCCTTCCGCTCCGCTCAGAGCGGGAGAAGTTATTTGATGATTACACACCCTCAAAAAACAAAGTAGGTGTGGAAGGACAGTTTGATCAAAATATGATGTCAAAAAGATTATGCTTATTCTCTTAATAAGTCTTTAGTTTACGAAATCTATAGCACGTTTATAGTATTCCATCCCATTCTATTGAAGGGCTTATTAACTGTTCAAAACTCCCACACCTATCTTGGAAGATCATAAGTGTGACTGTGTGACGTTTATGTTTGTCCATAAACAGTTTTACTAACGCTCGATAACTCAAACGTTTCCACGTAACTATCTCGTTAAGGAAAACCCTTAAATAAGCTATTAGTTTCTTTCAAGTAGTTGATGTTGACACGTTAGGTTTGCCTTCTCGAAAATATGTTTAATGGAAAAAGTTTGACACTCGCTGGCTTATTATGATACTTTGTAAAACTTTTATCGTGTTATGTACACCAATTATTTGAATACTTAGGTGTTTATTTGCACACAAAAAAAACTTATTTGAAAAAAAAACATGATAATGTTACTTAACTTCTATAATAAAAAACTAGAAACTTAATTTCTTGTTACCACATCGCGGTCTATAGGTATAGATTGTGACCGGCAAGGGTCTGGGATACAGTCTAGATCAGGAAAGGTCTAACATAGCTTTTTTTTTTGTTGGGTGGGAAATCATCAAATAACTTCTCCCGCTCTGGGTGGAGCGGGAGGGCGTGTCAGACTTTTACTGACTAAAACTCACCCGTGTTCCCTCAGTTGCCTGTGTGCCAGGGGCCGCGGTATCTCTTTCGAACAACCCGCACCCCTAGCAGAGGTCTAACATAGCTTCAGTTGTTGAAATTGGCGCATACTCCAGACCAAGAAAAGACCATCAAAGCGTTATTTCTTGCAATCGGTCCGGTAGGCTAGGTCATACGAATCAAATCATTGTATTCACCTAGCAACAGTATGACAAACAGTTTTACTAAGGGGTATCGTGCTACCCAATTACTGGATTGTGAAAGTCAGATAGGCAGTCAGTCAACCCATGTAAAATACTGGTATTCAGCTGCATTCAGTTAGACTGTAAGCCGACCTCAACATAGTTGGGAAAGGGCTAGGCAGATGATGATACACCTAGCAACACACACGCGCCAAATACAAAGAACGAATTAAATTGAAAGGGTGATAAATCAAAAACAACAACGGAAACTGTACCATCTGTGATAGAATTTAGGTTCAAAATACGTACCAATTACTAACAAATTTTAAGTGGTTACTGCATAGTTTCTTGAAAATTGTTACATAGACCACGCGCGAAATGTTTCGTATACTTTGAAACTCACTGGCTTATTATGTAACTTTGAAAACTTCGTAAAAGGCGTACCGCGTCTGTTACCTGCCAATTATTGTAGTATGTTGCAAGATTGCAGTATAAAGAGAGCAACAATGCAGTATTCCGTAAAGATTGATATGAGCTGATAGTGTGTTCACTATGTAACTTTTGCCTTTGTCTAATTATTTAGGAGTTCTACGCTCCGAGCACGGAGTATACCGTATCGGTCTGCTTTTGTTTTGATTTTTCATTACCGTACCTTCGTTTTGAAACAACAAAAACACATATTTCGGGGCAATGAACATAGGTACTTGAATATCAGAGGGGCAATTACCGTATTTTAATTAACGTTTGCAATACTAATCACGATCTCAATCTGTTCAAAATACTACAATCATTAGGTTGTTGACATGTTTTATATATAATTGTCGCTGAGATGAGATTGCGACTGGATTTTAAACGGTAATTGGAAGTATGGAAATTGGTCTTCAAATAGGTACAATAGTGAGCATGCTGGGGTCAAACTATCAGACTCGAAAATCATCGAAAGCATATAACATATATTGACACACATAATCATCATTCGCTTAGGCTTTAGGTAACCAACTATGTTCGGGTTGGCTTCCAGTCTTACCGGATGCAGTTAAGTACCAACACTTTACATGGAGTGATTGCTTATTTGACCTCCACAACCCAGTTACTGGGTAATACGATACCCCTTGGTAAGACTGGTTGTCAGACTTTCGGGCTTCTGACAACCCGTAACGACTGTCAAAGATCTCCGAGTAATAGCTGGGACTAACGGCTTAACGTGCTTTACGAGGTAGGTACGGAAAAATGGTCACCTATCCACGGACCAACCGCGGCAACTGTAGCTTAACCTGATCGATTGATCCGTCCGGCTGTTATTACTTAGCCACAAGCCCCTCTCTAATATTATATTCCTCCCTACATTAAATTCTTAAACAAAAAACTTTCACGTCCATTAGATAATTACTGAAACTTGTCCTCACATTTGTTTATTCACAAGAAAGTCGGTGGTGGCAACTTAATGGCGTGTTTCCGACAATAAAATTATGTTCTTGCCTACGTAGTGGGTACGAAACCTGCGGACGCAGCTAACAATGAAAACTTTTAATATCATCGGAGAAAGCAATGATAATAAAACTTTTTATTGGTTTTCAGACTGGAATAATATAGTCTGTCTATTTATAGCCAATCTATTTTAGAACAGCTGAAACTGCTAAATGATAAACTTTCTCAGAATTTTAGTCTGATGGAGTTTTAATGTTTGTTTTAAAAATACCTATTTAAAGAAACGCGTTTTTCAGGTTAATAGTTTTGAAGTTTGACCTGAAAAAACCTGAAAACTGAGTGATTATGATTTACTCACGGATAATTCCTTTCTATCGGGATTCATAGTACCCGGCACCTTTAGCTCAGTTGAAAGACGTCAAATACTGGACAGAGATGCCCTCTAAGTATCACTACAATAAATTTTGATTTTGGAGAATCATCATATTTTTGGAGATGGTCCGTAAAACTGTAACAATTAGAATTAGATAGAGGACTATCAAGTTCTAATTGTTTCAGTTTTACGTTCACCAAAATGAACACTATTTAAATCAACGAGATTATATAAAACCTCTTTTGATAATAAATTTTTGTTATTCTTTATTTCATCATCACCTTCTTTATTTTATAGAGGTATGAGGAACAGGGTGTAAAGTTCGCTCATACTCTATAGTAAAGGGATGATCCTCCGACCAGACGGGTGTTGTTGGGCAACTGCCCGACGATTGATGTCGGGATGTTTGTATATATGTAGATCGCGCGGTAAACTCTGCTTGCGCGATGTAGTTGATGTATCTGCGGTGTGACGTCAAGTCTTGAGTAGTTCGTATATGGAATTGTAGATGGCGCCACTTCACTTTTGTGTTTTCCACAAGTTGTTGATTTGTAGTTTTTGTATGTGGCATTGTTGGCCGCCACAATTTTATCAGCTTTTGTTTCTTCTTCACTACAAGAGGCATTTCAGCTAAGAAACATTTATTCATTATTTGTTTGCTTATGCGAAACAAATACCCTACCATGACAACGTCCTAAGGCCAACAACCAATATGTTGCTTAAAACGATTCAAGCAATGGACACACTCACATTAATAGGTTTCCAACCAAGGGTACTCCCTCATGGGAACCGTCCCATTAAATTAAGTACCTACTAGGTGATTAAAGTTACGGTATATTTTACTATTGTAGTGATTATTTAGCCCCCGTACAACTGAGCCACTTGAGACCGGCCTGGCATAGTTCTTTTGTTTATTTTACCTGTTCAATATTCCGACTTGTTTTATTTATAAATTGCTAGAAGCTTGGGAATTATTGGTTCATTGTTATTTACGCTTAGTTTGGAGATTTGAATTTGTTTACTTTGGCCAAATGGCCAACGTAAACAAATTGCAAAATCTAATCAAACCAAAATTGGTTTGATTAGGTTTTGTTCAATTTGGTTCTGGTCTTTTCTTTTAATTTTAGCATTGTTGTTTTAGTCAAATAAATAGGAAAACTGCTATATTCAGTAAGTATTATTTAAGTAATTTAAATTAGGACTTATTAAAATGTTGGGAACTAGGTACTTGAAAAACAATATCTAAGAACCGCTTAGATTAAATATATCAGCACTTTTAGTCAGTGAATAATTATTTTAAAATAGTACCCAGTAACTGGATTGTGGAGGTCAGATAGGCATTCGCTTCATCTAAAATGCTGGTACTCAGCTGCATCCGGTTAGAATGGACGCCGACCCAGACATGGTTGGGAAAACGATCTAAAAAAAATATATAATTTATTTTAGAAATATGTATGTATGTATGTTTGTAATTATGTATGTAAGTATATTCCCATATTAGTTGTTTAATTTGTTTAGTGTATTATTGTTTTTGTTCATAAATTAATGTAGTTTATTTTCTCTTTTACCCTTTCACACGCTGTCTACATCTCTTTATCTTCTCTCCTATCGCAGGTATGCTGGAAGAGATTTCTTTAGAAATAAGCATCACCTCTGTACCTATTTTTCTGTTCTAATCTTCTTGTCTGTTTATATATGTGTGTACATAAATGGTTAAATAAATAAATAAAATAATTTTTTAAATAATATAATGAAAAATCGTCAATGTAAACACATTTGGAAGTTCCCACAAATCAATAACTTATGACAAACACTTCGCATTGCTCCAGAAATCCTCCCTTTGATTCAGTCGCCTTCTACGACCACTCTCCTTAAGGAAAACTATAGAGAAACATGTATTTACTAACCTTGTCGTGTCTGACCGTAATCTGACGCCGTTGGACTAACTTCACAGTCACTTCGCGCGTTATCGGAGGTAGGGGACAGTTTGCGCCTCGAATTGGGGACAAACAGCCCAGAAGTGTGGGACTTCAGGTGTATCGTATGAATTGTTGTACTGCTTTATTTAAAAGGCATTGAAGTATACATGGCGCGTGGAATTTTTATTTAAGAGTTGTTTCTATTGAAAATATTGGCATAATCCTGTTTTAGAGAGTCAGTCAAAACATCATCTCATGCAATATGGCTATCCTTTGTCAAGGAGCTGGTTAAATTTTGTAATTTTTCCGCAAGGAAATAATTTAAGATTTTATTTATGTTCGTAATTAAAAGCAGTGGTGGCCTAGTGGTAACGGCCTCAACTTAAGAGTTGGAGGTCGTGGGTTCAAACAGACGCCTGGTTTACTTACTGTGAATAATTTCCTTATCAATGCTCTCAAAAGGGTGAAGGAACCAAAAACTTGAAGACATGATATCTACCAAGCCGCACCGGGCCCGTGTGGTAGATTACGGCCCACTCCCTTTCGAAGAGAGGAGGCATGTGTCCCAGCAGTGGGAACAGTAATAGGCTGATTTTATTTATACGTTTACTATGTCCGGCACTTGTATGTTCACCGCTTATAATATAATAGGCCGTCGAAACATCTTTATCATAATTCCAGTCCATCTGGTTGAGTCTACACCAGAAACTGAATTTGTCATCCTGTGCCACTCGTCCATTTTCCTAATTAGTGCAAAGCATTAAAAAAATACTCTTGATAATTTTCACGATTGCATTCCACCACTCACAGGCGTCGAGCACACCCAATGGTTGCAAAATAAGTGGAATGACTTCATGAATATCCGAATCCCCAGAGTGCTCGTAGCGAAATACTTAAAAAAAATTATGTAATCAGGCGCGATGGTATCGATCCTGCACCCTTGCGGTGTAGCGTGTCTGCGAATATTATTAATGGATTCTAAATTGCCTTTAAAGCATACTTCCGCGACGAGCCGAACGTGTCAACGAGGTTACTTTCGCAAATGGATTAAATTAATATTTGTGTACAAGCGCCGTCTGCGACGTTGCTTGGTTTTGTGAGATAGGGAAATTCGGATATTGTTTTAAGTTTTAATATTTCCTTAAGTGAACGAAGAAGTGTCAATTAAAGAGAGAAATAAAATAAAATTAGAAAAACTTTAAGAATCATTACGTAAGGGTGTTTAGCGATTGTCTAGAAGATTTGATTTGATTTAAATATTTTCTCATCTTAAAATATCTTCTTTAATAAGAAAAATTATTTTGTCTATAATTGAATCGTGCCGATAGATTACCCCATATCCCGTCGATTGTAAGTGTACAAATTACAATAGTGAACACTGCATCATCAAGATGTGAATATAACAGGATCTTGTCCACGAACAGCGTTGAGATCATTACTTTCGACACGTCCTATGAGAAACATGTAGTCTTCTGCCCAGCCTTTTCCCTACTACGTCAGGGTTGTCTTCCAGTATACCGAGTACAGCTGAGTTTCTTCATGGAGCGACCAAATCCAATCAAATCAAAATATTTTATTTCACATAAACCTGCAAGAGCACTTATGAAACGTCAGAAGCTAGGTGCACGGTTCCAATTTGTCGCTTCCTATGGACCGCTATCCGACCTCCACAATCTAGTTACTGTTATTACGATACCGCTTTATAAGACTGGTTGTCAGAATTTCGGGTTTCTGATGACCCGTAACGACTGTCAAAGTTCTACGAATGACAGCAACACATTAGCGTGCTTTCCGAGGCACGAAGGAATCTTGGTATATCAAAGATGGTCACCTACCCACCAGGTGATCGATCGACCCTTGCAGCCCCCAAAGTATTGCCCACCATTAGGCTTTAATTTGCCAGACAGACAACAATTCTAGAGCTAAAGCATTTATTAGCTAAATGTGTGTATTACGCATGACCGTAATTGACGCAATCACATATCCGTATATCATGCACATAACACAATAATGGCGGGTCGTGTAAAGTAATTACACATAGTTTGATTTAGCTGATGAGGGTGGCTATAAACGGTGCTAGCTTAAATACAAACAAAACTCAAAATTCATATGGGCCGCGCGTTTGTTCATAATCCTAACGTGTTAGAGGCTTTATAATTTACAGTCATATATTGCATGAATGGTGTTATGGGTCCGATTAACGATAAAGCGTTGGTGAAATGTGTTATAGGTCATTTACATAATAGCTACCGTCTGAAGTGTGATGTAATCAAATCTCATACAGTAACATAACATGACGCCTTGTTTCCCCGAAGAATTGGCCAGTGGTATGCCTTTACATACCTAATATCACTGTAATTTGAAAACATGATAAAATCCAATTATTTTTAAAAGAGTAACCGTGGAGTTTCTTGCCGGCTCTTCTCCATAGGAAGCGACAAATTGGAACCGTGCACCTAGCTTCTGACGTTTCATAAGTGCCCTTGCAGGTTTATGTGAAATAAAATATTTTGATTTTGATTTTTTGATTTTAGAACACCCATTTCACCGGGTATGTTTCCGTCCCATGTAACAGGGGGCTATGTATAGGTCGCAGCCATCTGGTTAAATTAGCCAGCTAATTACACGCCTAGGCCGTTCATTAAACGCCAGCATCCAATTGGATGCCTAGACCTGTTAATTGAACTAGAATCGTTCAACGTTTAACAACTTGGCGTATTGAAAGTCAGCCCTTTGAAAATGACTGTCCAAGACTCAGCCAAGTCATTCAAATTTAGTTCAGTTTTTTTCACTGCGGCGCTAGTAGTCACCAAAACAAATATGGCGTCGATAGCACTAACCGCTTACCTATGTTATTTTTCATGCTTGTTTGGAATGTTAAGTGAAATTATTTATTTATAAAAAAATATTTCACTATTACTAGTTACTTAGTGGTGGGTATTAGTAAAAAGTAGACGTACAGTATTTGTGAACTCATCGTCACCCTTACCAAACCTCACAAATTCATGGATATCCAATTTAACTAAATGACTACACGACATTCAGCCTTCTGGTTAAACGTTGCGCTGAATGACTTGGCTAGTTGTCCTTCAGCTATTTAATTCGATGCCGGCGTTTAATGAACGGCCTAGGCATTCAATTAGCTGGATTATTTAACCAGATGGCTACGACATATACCCCGTGACATTTTAGCCTTCTTACTGCGGCAGCCCACTTCATGCATCCAATGACTACTAATCATTCAAGTTTTTTGAACATTTGCGTTATTAAAAAAAAATACCATTCACTAAGACGCATGACGTAGTTTGAAACACCCTGTTATAGAGATGGTATTAATGATGGAATGTAACTGAAGGTGGGTAGATATCTTCTACCGTTTGATACGTAAACATTATTAACAGGGGCGTGTTTCATAATTCTAAAGCATTATCTATTTTTCCTAGTACCTATTATCTTTATTAATGGTAACATTTTTTTTTATCGCACTTGTAGGTATTTTATATCGAACACATTGAGTGGACCACCTTTGTAAGACGACTAAAATGTCACGGTGTATCGATATTCTCTTACCATCAATCGGCCATAGATCCTGCAGATACTGCTGCTTCTGATAAATTCCAGTTAGAAAAACCCATAATAGTTTGCTGGACCTGGGAATCAAACCCCATGCTTAGCAGTAGCGCTTGTGATCACTAGACCAACGAAACAGTCACATCTTACACAATCTGGAGAACATCGAGAAGAAGCCGGCATGACCTAGAACCAAATATTCGAAGACATGTGACACCAACCCACATTGTGTCCCAGCAGTGGGAATAGTATAGGCTGATTATGAATATGTAATTAAATCTTACCACTAATATCTGGACTAATAAATATGTGACTATATTATTATGCATTCAATTGACAAATAGACAACGCATTGATTCACCCCATAATTCGCCGTCAATTCGATTGGTCACAGACACAGAAAGCTAAGCCGAGCAGGCCTTGATTTTGATATAATGTGTACTCATAGACATCTATTTATAGAACCAGGTCTGTGTTGGCTCACATCACCGAAATTTGCAACATGTCTCGAATTCTTGGTTCTAGAACATTTCGGATAATTAATGCAAACAGCCTGAATTCTAGAAGTCAATTCAATTCTTTTCACAAATATCAAATAGTCAAATGTGAAAAATAATTGAAATCAAACACCGAATTTGATTTAGTTCAAGTATTGACGTGACAATAAGTTGGAAACTTACGAATAACCAATTAAAATCAAAATTCGGGTCGGTTTTGATTGAATAAACTTCTAAACAAATTTTCATTTACTCAGCTAACTAAACTTGGATTATAAATTATTGGATATTTAAATGTTTGAATAAATTAAGGAAGTTTCTAAATAGATAATCTAAGTATTTATTTACTGATGGAATGTTAAGTGCTATTACGAAATTAATCTTCATTGTTCAGCTTGATTTATAATCTACTCTGAAATAAATTATGTTTTGAAACTATTCGTACCAGTTATTATAATTCAATAGAGAGATGATGGAATGGAGGGCTACTCAAACTTTCTTCAGCTAAAATGTAGCGCCTCAATTTTTTTATTTTTTGGGTGGAAAATCATCAAATAACTCTTCTGCTCTGGGTGGAGCAGGAAGGCGTGTCAGACTTTTACTGACTAAACCCCACCCGTGTTCTTTCAGTTGCCTGTGTGCCAGGGGCCACGGTATCTTTTTCGAACAACCTGCACCCCTGGCACGCATCGCGGCCCATTCGGCTCTTGCGGACCCCACCAGTTGGTGCTAACATTTGTTTAAATTCTCCCCGATAACATTACATCACGCCTTGCTTCCTCGAAGGGTTGGGCAGAGGTATACCTATAGTACACTCATATTTCACCTGTTATGTTTAAGTTCCATGTAATTCAGAAGGAAGCCTATTGCCACCTACCGGGCAAAAATTCAGACTCCGGGCTGCTACTGAGTAATTCCAGGTGCAAGAACCCAATAGTAGTGACCTGGCCTGGGAATCGAACTGGACCTCGTGCTCGGCCGTAGTGCTTGCGATCAAAGACCAACGAGGCAGATACTCCCAGATGTAGCCGATAATTTGATTTTAGTTTGTACATGTACTAACCAATTATACACCGTGACATTTTAGTCGTCTTACAAAGGTGGTCCACTCAACGTATCCGACATAAAATACCTACAAGCGTGATAAAAAAAATTATAGGTACTAAGAAAAATAGATAATGCTTTAGAATTATGAAACACCCTCCCTGTTAATAATGTTTACGTATCAAACGGTAGAAGATATCTACCTACCTACCATTACATTCCATCATTAATGCCATCTACATAACAGGGTGAGAACATCGTGAGGAAACCGGCATGTCCTAGAACCAAAAATTCAAAGACATGTGACATCTGCCAACCCACACTGGGCCCGCGTGGTGGATTACGGCCCACTCTCACAGAGAGGAAGCCTGTGTCCCACCAGTGGGAATATTATAGGCCGATTATGATCAAACGTTACAGAATTTCTACCTACCTACCATAATACCATTACATTTCATCATTCATTCCATCTCCATAAGAGGGTGTTCAAAACTACATCATGTGTCTTTGTAAATGATATATTTTTTTTAAAATTATTATTCATATGTCCAAAAATATCATTTTTACACGCTTTATATTCAGCTTCACTTGTATGTTTGTTTGTATGTTTGTATGTAACCGACTCCTTTGGACGCTATTTTGACCCACTTCAAACGGTCAGATTTCATTGAAACTTTGTAGACTTATCGAGGACCAATGACAATTCAAAAATTAAAAAAGAAAACATAAAAAAAAAACAAAAAAAAAAACTTAAAAATCACGCTTTTCAAGCAAGCTGAACTAAAAAATTGTAAATAAAAAATAGTTTAAAAAACACGCTTTAAAAACCAAACTAAAAAAATAGAAAATAATTTAATTCTATTAAAAAGCGTGGGGTGCATGATATTAATTGATTATAAAAATACCTCAAAAAGCACCCCACGCTTTTTAATAGAATTAAATTATTTTCTATTTTTTTAGTTTGGTTTTTAAAGCGTGTTTTTTAGTTTTTTAAACTATTATTTATTTTTATTATAAATGATTAGTAGTCATTGGATACGTGAAGTGGGCTACCGTTGTAAGATGACTAAAATGTCACGGTGTATACACATACATTATACACGCAGCTGGACACATTATTCTTTAAAGATTGAGTAATAAAAAAACAATAGTTATTAACATACTTTTCGCATGTTCATTCTTCACCTTAATCCTTTCCACGAAGATACATTACCCATTAGTATTCGAGAGGTGAAACCATACGGAACCACACAGGAAATAAATTTTATTCATAGGTTTAATCCCGTTCATAATTACGATACTCCTAATTGACGGCGACCTGAATGCCGAAGCGGAATAAGGCTTTATTTGTTCCGCATGACTGCTTTGATTTCCGGATGCGGACAAAATTCCGCTTCGTGTACAAATCGTTTAGCATTGGGTTCGGGAAACTTCGGGCCTAAGGTCGCTTGACAAGGCTGCGTTAGTCAGTAAGCTCTGTTACTTGACTATTTCGAAGTGGACCTTTCTTTCGAACGAAAGAGCTCCACTGGGATGATAAATAATTAATACATATTTATTTTTTCAAAAGAATGCAAACCAAACAAACAAAAAAAACAAACAAACAAACAACAACAAACAAACAAACTACACACAAAAACAAACAACAAACAAACAAAACAAACAAACAAACAACAAACAATTACAACAAACAAAACACAAAACAAACAAACAATGCAAACAAACAATTGCAAACAAACAAACAAACAAACAAACAAACAAAAAACACAAACAAACAAACACAAAGCAAACAATTTACACTAGTCTTTATGTTCTACTAACCTAAAAAAATCAGATACCCAGTTAGTATCTCAGTGCACAATAATACATTCAGAACAGATTCACTCTGTACAAGTTATAAACTATATTACGTTGGGACAGTTTTCGTCGTTCTCAGTTAACATTATTTTATCACGCCGATTTGAGAGAAAATAATTAGATATTCCTACTTTTACAATAATGCGAAGTAAAATCTTGGTAAACTTTATCACATATTCAAATACATTGTTTACTTGATTTTTTGATGCAGGCAAACAGTAACGCAAAAAGCGTTTTTTTTTTTTGTTTGCTAAATCCTTATGATAGTCGTAATATGTGACATTATAACGTAAGTAAGAAGGTAAGTAAAGTACTCACACCCTCAGACGGCCATAGTTAAGTACTCTCTTTTGCACTTGTTTAGGAACTCTTGAGGGCCGAATCTGTAGCCTTCCTATCGGCGTACGCAGAAACTACAGAACGCCACCTGCTTCGATCCTTACATACTCCTTTTGCGTCGTTTACGTATAAACATCAGGGGGACTACTCTCTAACGCCGTCAACGTAAATATGGTCCCGTCCGAAAATAGTTCGAAACTTCAAAGTGACTTTTACAGCTGATTAATTAACTGCGTAAAATCAAGTAGGGAGTAGGACTGTCAAATCGTGTAGTAATTCATTCTTAGTTTAGGCCCCAAACTTATCATAGGTCCGTAAGTGATACGGAGTACGAAACGCCCGTAACTTCGCCTGAGATTACGGATTTCGTACTTAGAGAGTTGGCCCACTGGTCATACACGCACGCCAGGTGCGAGTACTACGCACATGACCTTTCTAAGAGTATCACCAATAGGCGTTTCCCCTCAAATCTACCTTGTCTTGTTGTCTACCTTTGACGAGTGACGAGTAAATCAGCTATTTACTAGAAATGAGATACATAAAGCGTTAAATGAAACAGTGCCTTGCACACTAGATCACGATCTCACAGAGGCCAATATCAGGCCGCAGTAAAAGTCAAGACAAGATCTCAAAACGTAAGAATATGAAACGTTTAAAGTTGAAATATAGGTTGAAACAAAGGTACTAGGACCGTTAAAGCAATTGAAAGACCAGTGCAGAAAAATATTTCACATCTTTCATCTGCCTTTGTCCGGAGAACTAGACGTTACCCTATGCCCTGGCAGGCAGGCTGCCAAATGCACTAAAGATTGTGCTGGCGATTCTGCCCTGTCTAAATAAATTATTGTTATGCTCCTAGAGCAGGGTTGACACTGATTTCTGAGTTTTGTGACTTGATGCTCGATGCCTTGCTGACGGTCGTGATAAGTCAATAGATGCGGGAAGCATAAGACCGGTGGATGTTGTGTACCATGAGGAGGCTGAATAATCTTCAGTTTAGCCTTTTCCCAACTATGTTGGGGTTGGCTTCCAGTCTGACCGGATGCAGCTGAATACCAGTATGACAGACTGACAGTGTGTTAGATTTACGGGCTTCTGACAACCCGTAACGACTGTCAAATTTCTACGAATGGCAGTCGGGACCAACGGCATAACGTGCTTTCTGGGAAGGTCTTGGAGTGTAAAGATGGTCATCCATCTACGGACCCATCGTGGCAGCCGTATCTTAACCTGATCGATCGGCTCGTGTGGCTGTTATTGCGTAGCCACAAGCCCTTCCATTTCGAAGCTTTTCGGCTGAAAATTACGAATGAACTGTATAGAAACGGGTAGTTACTTATACTCTTACAGTACCCAGGAGTTAACTTGACACATCGATAGAAAGAGGCTATCGCTGATAAGCCGATTTTATTTAAAAAGCACTGACTTTATTTGAGCAACTTTTCTCAAAGAAATAAAATGAATTATCTATGAAAAGCATCTGTTGCTACTGCTTTTGTTAAAGTAAGTATGGTCAATTACCTAAATGATGAAACAGGGCCATCGTGCACTTTAGTCATTTCGAAATTACATATTATTATCGAAAGTGGCCTTGGTTATACGGAACCTAATTTACAGATAGTTCAAACTACGATGACGCGCCCTTCTCTGCCCCTTTCCTTTGTTTTTGACCGCTCTCAGTACAAGTGTCAAAGAGTGGGACGCGTCTTCATGGATTGAACTATCTGTATTCAAGCCACAACACATCAAGCAAGTCGATGATAAAAAGTGTGAAATACTTGGCGATTGAACAAGTACACTTTTAAACACTCTGACATTTTTTCAGTATAATTCAATAACACCTCAACATCAGTCTTCTGCCCATATCCCAATTTATTTGGGGTCAGCGCAACATATCTTTTTCTTACACATTTCTCTATTAGTGGTCATGTCGGTAGTCACCCCTTTTATCTTCATTCACACAGTCCATTTATCTTCTTTGGTCTTCCCCTACTCCCATAGCCTCCTGTATAGGGGAGCGCAAAATAGCACAGAGTGGAAAGAGATGGAGGAGGCCTTTGCCAAAGTTGGGCATACAGACCGGGTTGTCAGTGTCACAGACTCGCCAGAGTCGTTAAATCAAGACAATTTTTTTTTGCATTTATTCGAAGGCTTATATTATTATTATTACTCCTATAGCCATCGGCTTTCATGTGCAATACTTTCCTCGCGATATTTTCCTCATTCCTCCATATTAAAATTCAATAAGTACACCCATCGTAATCTAAAAGTGACACTTGACATTTTAACTTTTCATAAAATTACTGGTTGGTAAAATGTCTTAAATGTTTTTATTAAGGCTAGAAAAAATCCACTAGCAGCGCAGCAGTGTTCCTGGTTTTTGTTACGCAAACACAAACAGAAAATACGGACCACCAAATTCAAAACCGAATCCACTCGCAAGTAATACTATTCTCATGTTAATGAACACGAAAATCTTTCTTCGCTTTGTGTAATGAAATCATATCCTCTTTGCTCACACATTATGCAAATTATTTCTATCCAACAAAATACAACTGAGCTATCAACCCTTCATTTGTGTGTTCCATTAATCAAAGACGAAATTCGAAGGAATTGGATTTCAGAACGCGTATTTCTTTATTTTGCTTTGCTTATTATGGTACGAACTCGTAATTACGGGAAATGCGTACCAAAATAATAGATCCCGTGTTGAGTTTCGAGTTCTTTGAAGATGAATATGTTTTTAAAGATATTCCGATGTGTATAAGGTTTTATTTGACGTCGAAATGATGGATATATGAAAATACTCCGACTCGATTTGATTGTCAGTTTATTTTTGTTCATCCTTTGAATTTTTAAGTAATTTCGTATCGATTACTTGTGTACTTTCAGATACCTTTATAAAAGGATCCAATGCGAATCGCTCCCAAATACATTTTCACTGGAGTATGTGCGATGAAGAGATTGCAATTAAATCAGATACTTCCTACAGAGACTGTTGAAATTTTCTATCGATATAAATTTTTAAAGGTAAAAGAATGTCGGCCTATTGATATAACGAGTTTAAAAATACCCTTAAAGAATCCAAGAGTCACTTGTTCTTTTTTTGTGAACCTTTTGGAAACCTTCTGGTTACGAAGATGTTCCAATTGCGAAAGCAAATTTTAAATGTTATATATAACTTAACCTTAAGTACTGCGTCGATCCCTGCTTCGTAGCATTTACCCATAAGCGCAATGTTTTCCGTCTACCGTAAACAGCGAATTTTCACACCAAAATTTGAAGTCGTTTCCACGGAATTATTTTTGCATAAAGTTACTTAGTTTGATGTACATAATGCGTAGATGACAGACTCGTTAAGGGTGTTGTTACACCCTGTGCAAGTTGTACCCACGTAATTTTCCCAAAACAGTAGCTATAAAAAACTACTCAATTTCAAGACACCCGCACGATTGCGAAACAGACATACATATTTCGCCTACATCTACGTTCAATATTGATTCCTCTTTGTCTTCCATTGAAAACTTTTTTCTACCACAGCTGTATGAATTGAACGGCAGAACCACAAAGCAAATGAATGCGGAGCTCGTGAAACAAATTGAAAGAAAAAAAAATACGATTCGATATTGAAACAGGGAACGAAAATATGCGCGACCGCCGGTTAGGAACGATGAGACTATAGAAAAGAATTTTGACAGTTTTGCCGCGTGGGACTTTCGATAGGAGTGTCTTTATTCTTGTTCTATTTCGGGTTCGTTTGAAAAAGCCATGAATGCGAAAACAATTTAAAACCAAACCATTGACACAGACAGCAAAGTCGATTTTTACTGGATGCTAATTTAGGGGTGGATTCATAAACAATGATTAAAGTTAAGAGATGTTTTCAACGTCAAAAATGTATGTTTTAACATTACTTAACTTTAGCAGCGTTTATAAATAAAGAGGATAATGTCTAAGTCAGTTCAATAATAATCAGACACTTGAAATTATGTATGAGTATAATCTGCCTATAATGTTTGCATTTCTCTGACACAGGCCTCCCCTCTGTAAGAGAGGGTGGGCTTTAATCCACCAAGCTGGCCCGCCCGGGTTTGTAGATGTCACATGTCTTTGAATTTTTGGTTAAAATCTTAGACACATCGTAGGCGAACCGGCACGTCCTAAAGTATGCCGGTTTTTCTTCACCGTTTTCAGAGCAGTGTTGCTTAAAAAAATATTTGCTTATGTTCGAATCCACGACCTACTCGTAAGTTGCGGCCGTTACAATTGTGCCTCCACTGTTCTCACTTCTCTCTTAAAAGTTCCTACGATGATAATTTGATACCTACAACATTAATTGAAATGGTAATGGTTCATTGTAAGTACAAAAATGTGGTATATTTAGTTCAGCTTAAGAAAACTCGCCAAATGACTATAGTTCGGAGTCGGGCCATCTTATCATCTCCATAGCTTACACACACAGAAATATTACCATAGCAACATGAAAGTCCTTGCATTTGCCAAACGCAATAAATGTTACCCTTTGATACTTATTCGAAGACGGTATAGAGTGCATTTTGCCTCTCAAGTCGACGCAAATAAATTTTCAAAGCGGCACACTTGACATCGGAGGAGGTATGCGGAAGGTTGCCAGTACTCTTAATTAAATAAAAATGGATTTACTGATCCCGGACATTTTGTAGTAGGTACACTTTTGACCAGGAAAAAAAACTGAGCCCGTCATTTATTATTAAGTATTTTTTCAAACTCAAATTCATAGATTTTTTTTCAATTAAACCCAATACCAGCACTTTTGAATTGTCAAGGGGGAGTCAGCCGAAAAGATGAAGCTAGTTGCCCATTTCAAAGTGTAGTAGGTACCTATGGAGAAAATACAGGCAAGAAACTACATGGCCACTCTTTTAAATCAAAATACCTGTCGTCACAATTTTTTTTTTTTTTTGTGATGGGTCTGGTGGGAATATAAAAATATGTTCATCTCTTTTTATGTGAAGTGTCAGGAGCGTCTCGAAAATTTTCGTCGGTTATACAAAAAAAAAATCAGCTATTCCATACATTTTGACCGCGTAGATATTGCACTTTTCTATGAAAGAGCTGATTTTTTTTTGTAAAACCGACGAAAAATTTCTGCCCTGAGGGGTCTAGAATGATATGCTGAATTCATGGTTACAGTTTGCGCACTGGATAAAAACTTACCCTGTATAACTATGTAAACATTTCATAATGATGAATGATTTTATTTCTGACCAAGTTCTCCGATTTAATCAAATTGAATAAAACAATATTGAACCATTATCAGTACGTTTATAGTGTTAATTAAACTCGGGTATTGACAATTTTGCGGCTGTTGATTGGTTAGTAAATTTTTTACAATAATAATTATTCTAATTGATGTTCAGTAATGGTTTAAAATGTTGTTAATTACAATGTCATAATAATTTGACGATTCATTGTAATGGGCTATAGTTGGCTATAGTAAGTTCGCCTCCAATTACATGGGACTGAAATATATCTCAAGTTAAATGTGGGTGTAATGTAGGTGCATCTCTGCCTAAACCATCCGGGATCACGGCGTGATGTTATGATGTTTAAAGCTCCTGCAAACAGGCGCGACGCGACTCACGTAGAAGTTTAGTTGTTCTACTAGTGTCGCGTCGCGCCTGTTTGAAGAAGCCTTTATACTAATACTTATTATCGCTAGTAAAATTGTCTGTTGCGAACATTTAAAACTAAATGTATGTTTAGGAATTCAATAATATCGGCTTTGTGGTTGGAATATGCCTTAAGCCGGTATTGGGTACGGCAGCGTCAATAATAGGTAAATGTCATAATTTGATATGCCTGACCCATTTTCTACAGGGTTTTTCCTTCAGAAATTTCTCAGTAGCAGCCCGGAGTCTGGATTTCTGCCCTGTTGATGGCAATTAGTTCGTTTCTATTAGGTACATGGGACTTAAAAATAGTTGGCTTAATTTGGGTGCACTATAGGTACAGCTCTGCCTAACCCTTCGCGTATTACAGGTGTGATGTAATGTCCCACGTCATGTGTACAAATTGCCCCTTTTCATTAAAAAAAAAAAACAAAAACTTGTAAGCTGATGCACTCTTTGTCGTGCTTTTTATCATGTAAATTGCTTCGTAAATATCCCTTTTATTTTTTCTTGATTCACTCTCGAATAAAAGTCGGTGTCCCGTTTACGTCGCCTTAGCAGCTAGTGACAATAAAGTGTTTTGCAAGGCGCTAACGTGGATATTTAAGTTGCAGACACCTCTTTGATGGATTTTTCTAACGCTAGAGAAAGATGTGATGAGATTATCCTTGGTAAACATTTTATTTTGAATTGAGAATACGCATCGAAGTGAAAGTTTATAACGTGGATTCACTTTGTTGGTTTTAAATCCATAGCATATATAAAATGTTTTTCAATTGTTTTTCAATCTAGGCGTGATTCTAAAATCAAAACGAACATTGGAGCTATACACGTTTTGATTTTAGAATCCAACTCTATCTTCTTGAAAAAAATACACAATTTTTGTTGCGGGTTGTACTACTCGTTTGGAATGGTATTGTCGTAGAAATTGATAGGTATGTAATATTGTTGTGAGGGCCTCACAAACAAGATTAGAGTCCGGGACGTGCCTTAGGCCATCAGTAAATCTAATTGTGACTCGTGTCGGGCGACGATCGACGACGGATGAATCCACCGATGGCCGCCTGTTATTATTTACATTTTATTTTTGATTGGAGCCCTTTTAAGGCTCTGATTTCGGAGCGATTGGACAAAGTCGTACTGTCGACATTGTGATGACCTTTGAATGTTACCGAATCGTTCATATTTAGAGTTATTTGTGTGTGGCTCTCTTTATGTAACTGGTTGTAAATATTAGGGATTCAGTATTATTTACCTATACATTCCGAAAATATTGAAAATCTTAAGACGATAGCTATCTATGCTGTAACTACCTATTTGCGACATTTATCTTGCGACTAATAAAATAAAGTATCAAAAAACAGACAGTAAAGTCCGTGAAATCTTCATCGTCTTTCAATTGTTTTGTGCTCAGAGCATAAATTACATAAATTGAACCTTATTTCAAAAATCACAATCCACCCCTCTTGATCCCCTTATTCTCGGCAACTTTTAAACGATTTAATATTAAAATGATACTTACAAAGAAATAAACGATTACGTTGACTCTAAAGAGTCTGAAGAGACAACAATCCTAAACAAACATACTTGTGGTCCCTTATGACGTATGGGTTTCCTCGGCACTGAACATTTGAACAAGTTTCGCGGACAAACCGGCTGAGGTCGAACGTGACGCGGGTCTGAACGAATAAACCGATGCTTCCCGCTCTTCGTGCCAAAACGGTGGAATAAGCCCTTAGGTACCGTGTGGAGCTAAGACGCGGCCTAAATGGATTAGAAGTTGGACAGAATAGGGGTAAATGTGTACATTGCTCTTGATGGAGTGTGTGTTGGTATTGATACTTACGAGTTTCTGAGTTTTAAACTTGTTTCTTGTTTGGTGTAGTGTCAGTGTATACCACTTGTAAAAGGCAGAACTATGGCAGTAGTTTAAATGAGGTAGGTAAATAAAAGACAAATATACGCGCATATTGAATGATTCCAATTCTATATTGTCCAGTGAACTAGAAAAAGCCAATCGCAGTCAACTGCAAAGTTAGAATATATAGAAATATATGGACTCTTCTTGTTCCCAAAGCTTATTAATACAATAGAAACAAAAGAAGAACTTGTTATTTTCTGTCTGACATAACATGTTTAAGAACTTATTTAATATCTGAGAGAGAAATCTGAAAAACTACGATGTCTAAGTTCTGAATGGATGTTAACAAGAAAAATTATCCCTTTGTGGTCAGCCCTCGGGCAACGGTTTACAGGGTTGGTCGTTTCAAAGAAAAAGTCCCAAGAGTAAAGTTCAAATGAGCGATTTTAGTACTTCCCAAGGCAGAATTAAGAGGAGAGGAATATTTAAAATATAATAAAAATAATCCGCGAATGTAACAAGGTAGGGAAGGGATAAATTTATGGCTTCCAATTGGCTGCTCTGCCGCTTACCCCAGTTTTTCACTTGTTTAATCTTTTGTAGGTCACTTAGGGCCTTACACGGCTTTGTTTCACTGATCCGGGGTACTTTGGAATAGATACGGTTCGGACATGAACACTTTTTTCTAAACAGCATCATCCATCTCGTGTGTAGCTGTAATGTGGCTTCTTATAAAAAGTTGCTTATTTTAAATTGGTTCCGTGTGGTGCCGGACGTAAAAGAATAGGACCATCCCATTTCTTCCCGTGGTTGTCGTAGAAGGCGACTGAGGGACTTACTAGAGAATAGGCAGCAGCGTTCTCTATGCATTTGACCACCATACTGCGATCACCAACCCGCCTGCCAAGTGTGGCGATTGTGGCAAACACCCCGTTTGGGGGAGCCCTAAGTTCAGCAGTGGACGTCTTTCGGCTGAAATGATGATTTTAAATTGTGTGTAAATTAAGTAAGTATATTTTTTAAATTAAGCATTGCATATCGGGTTCGTGGCTAAGTAATAACAGCCGCTTGTTTGATCGATCAGGTTAAGCTACGATTGCTGGGTTTGGTTTGTGGATGGGTGACCATCTTTACATACCGAAACTCCTCCGTGCCTCAGAAAGCACGTTAAGCCGTTGGTGCTGGCTGTCATTCGTGGATCTTTGATAGGTGTTACGGGTAGTCAAAAATCCGAAAGGCTGACCAGTCTTACCAAGGGGTATCGTATTACCCAGTAACTGGGTTGTGGAGGTCAAATAGGCAGTCGCTCCATGTAAAATACTGGTATTCAGCTGCATCCGGTTAGACTGGAAACCAACCCCAACATAGTTGGGAAAAGGCTAGGTGGATTGATTGATTATTTAAATTAAGCATCAATTTCTCTCATTCTCAGAATCGCCTTAGAAAAGACCTGTCTTATGTTGACGCCGAAGAATAAAATGGTCTTTTCAGTTTGATCTCACTTATAACTTACTACCTTTTGCCAGCGGCTTCACCCGCGCGGAACTTTCATCCCCTATTTAACTCCCTTAGGGGTTGAATTTCGAAAACTCCTTCCTTAATCCTTGTCTACATTATAAAGGGAACGTCTGTGCAAAATTTCAGCTTTCTAGGTCCAAGGGTTTGGGCTGGGCGTTGATAAGTCAGTCAGTCAGTAAGTCAGGACTTTTTTTATTTATATAGATTTTACTTATAAAACTTGATAGAATAGATCATCGTTTGTTTATACTTTTATTGTAAAAGAACAGTAGGTTTACATAAAATTTTATACTTTTTTGTTCCTCTGTTCTTTTGTTTTGCTAGTTCATTTGAACCATTGGCCCTCATTAGTGATTCTTTATGATAGTTCCGTATTACTGAAGACGTTACCAGTGTGTGGGCGATGATTGAGGTCATCCTTGAATTTGTAATGCCTTACATTATCATGTATGTATGTCATTACTAGCGACCCGCCCCTGCTTTGCATGGTTTTTCGTATCGTCGTTTCTCTATTATCTGTAATATATATATACAGTGTGTAACAGAAACCCTATTGCTATCCTTAAGCACTAAAGATAACAGGTGGTATAGAACCACTATACGTAGTTTCAGCTCTAAATAAAATACTCTAAGAATTAATATGACATTTTCGGTTTCATATGTTTCTTAAATTCAAATCATAACAAACGTGTCACCGCACTACGTAGGTCAATAACTTTCCACGTAACTTTCCAATATCACGATAAATCTCTTCAGAGTGATGTTCTTATTTCAATTTGAAAAGTTCGGTTTCTGGTATCAATGTATTAAACAAATCTCATAATTTTCGAACATGTAGAGATAGGATTATAAAACCGTTCCAATATCGTTACATATCATCCAAAGGAGCCGTGCCCTTGGTATGTATATACCCTTTTCGTTACACGTTGTATATACATTTTACACGAATAAAACTTTCAAGAATAAATTCTGTTATTATGTTGAAGTCTGAATCAAATTCCGTTGCGTTGTTTAAAAGGACAACGCGGTCACACAGACTAACATGAAAATATATCATTTTTTGGGGGACTGTCTTATGTAATTTTGACGTTCAAAAAGTGCTGACTCTCGGCCTAGTTTGAATAAATGACTTTTGATTTTGATTTTGATTTTGATACTTTTATTTATAACTAGCTGTGCCCGCGACTTCGTTCACTTGCATGACGGAAAACAATAATGTGTAGCTTAGATGGTGTAGGTACCACTCCTCCATAAAAATAAATAATCTTCCAATCTAGCTTATGAAGGCAGGCACTGCGTCTTCAGGGTTTATAATGTTAATGCGACGAAGTCTCACTCAGATTTCTGAGAATAAATATAAATCAAGATGTTTTGTTTATAACTACTGATTTATATATATATATTTATCTGTTTTTAGCCATCAAGGGTGCTATCAGCTTTAAGCTAAGACTTATATGAAGAGTGTTGGATCTAGGTAATGTTTACCGAAAATGTAATATATAAAAGGTCATATTTGATACTTGATATAAAGTTCGGCTTAGCTCAGGGTTCGAGTTTTTGATCGCAGAAGGTTTTTTATATTATACCTACCTACTATACAATGTGCTGATTTTGCAATTCGTCGACGACCGACCATAAGAAGCCCAAGTTTTCTGAATATGTCTTCTACATTCCAGAATCTGTATGATTAAAAGACATCATCCGCCTAGCCTTTTTCTAACCATGTTTGTCTTGGCTTCCAAACTAGCCAGTATTTTACATGGAACAATTCCCTGTCTGACTTCCACATCCCAGTAACTGGGTAAATACGATACCCTTTGTTAGACTGGTTGCCAAACTTTCGGGCTTCTGACGACCCGTAGCGACTGTCAAAGATCCACGAATGACAGCCGGGACCAATGGCTTAACGTGCTTTCCGAGGCACGGTTGGGTCTTGGTATATAAAGATGGTCGCCCATCCATTATTATAAGTATAAGCACCTATATCAATGAGTTTAAGCGAGTTTTCTAATGCATACCAGGATGACCTCTTTTTTAATTGATGTATAATTGCCAAAAAGAACACATAGTGATGTAAGCAAAGCTACGAGCACAGCCAGTTATATAATAAATATTATGAACTCATTCTACCGTTCTTACTCAAGTCCTAAGTTTCTAGCGAAGAGACAATGCCGGCAGACATAAAGTGGGAACGTGTTAAGAGATACGGAAGAACGTTATCTTATGAACATGATTAATATTAGAGTTAGCGCAAGAACTGACTTACTTAGCTGCAGTAATAAAGTTAGCTGTAAGGTTCTTACATACAATACGAGTTTAATTCAAGATTGAAGAATTTGTCATGTGAGTTTTGAATACTGTAGCCATTTCGAACATTTTGTTCGGGTCCTTAAAATGATAACGATTTCAACATTGTTGATTCTGGACACTTCTATTATTAAATTATACAAGTAAATTAAAATATCAAAGATAGCATGAATCGTATAATGTTCAAGGATTTAAAAAAATATAACCTACGATTTTTGTGTAGGATTTGATCCAACCATAAGAGCTCTTGAGCGAAAATAAAATTATTTAGTACACTTTTCATACTTTTGACAATGAAAACCGAAAGTCTGCTTAAAAAGAGCATTGAAGTAATACATAAGAATTGGAAACGTATAAATGTGTTATTATTTATATCTCCAATCATTTTGAGTAGCCAAGTCACTTATCATTATTTTCGGGACTCTCATCAAAAAATCATAAACCCTCAAGATCTAAGAGAAAACTAAGTAATACATAATTATATTATTATCGTGTATTCGTAAATAATGTATTTATTATATTATCGCGGCGTTATTACATCGGACGGGTAAGTATATAAATACATTGTGGATAAAAGGCGTAAGAGACACGTGCCCTTGTGTTACTTACGCCCATTTAGACCTGAGGTATCGATATGTCAATCAGACGCGAAGCCTTTCATATCAAGGATAATCTTGTCATTTTGTTCGTGATGCCTCGGTTCGGACAGGTATTATTATATTTACTTATGTTTCAAGCCAGTCTTACTTGTATTGTGATTTGACGGGAAGCTCACGGTCACAGAATTTGGGGCATTTTTTGTAGCCCTGTGACTCAATGTAGAATGTTATCCGTGTTTTCTGAAATAACAGGCAAAAATACCTGTCGGTTGTTGGCCTGATATTGGCTTGGATATTTTTTGTGTGTAGGATAGGTATGCTTTTGAGAGTACAACGATAATTTGTTTATTTAACAATGTGAACTTAAAAATATGTATATGTTGCTTTTTTTGTACTACGTGAATTCCTACGTCGAAAAAAAGGCTAAAAATTATCATAGAATTTAGAATCAGAATTTATGTATTTATTAGAATGTAGTTTTACATAGTATGCTGAAAAATTTGATTAGTTCTGTACGTTATACGCAACATACCCGTGGTGTACAAATATCCAAATGTCATTCTAATGTCATCATCATCATTTCAGCTGAAAGACGTCCACTGCTGGACATAGGCTTCCCCCAACCTGCATCACTTCGACTGGTTCTGGGCTGCCCACATCCAGCAGACTCCTGCGGCCCTCACAAGGTCATCGGTCCACCTTGTGGGAGGCCTTCCAACTTTACGTCTTCCAGTATACGGTCACCACTCCATTCTTATAAGTACAATAAATTTCAAGATTTGTGATTTACAATAAGTCCAATATGAATAAATATTATTATAATTAAGTAATCATTACTTTAAAATCAATTGCATAATTAAATAATTTTATCTTGGATTTTTAAAACATAAACAACCCAATTTTCCTTTCACTAAATCTATTTTCATATTATTTATTTTTGAATGGCTTTGAGTTTTAAAATCCCTAGTATATTTTTATATTTTCCTGTTTCGTGTGGCAGGGTTCGATGTTTTCTTCTCATTGACTGCTCATGGAGGCATGTGACATATACTGCGAGCTACGGTTTTTCCTCTTCATGATAATGTTTGATGTCCTACTTCTTTGTTGTTTGTTGTTCTACTTTATTTAGGTACTTTAATCCTTTGGTGCATTTTCCTGGTGATTGGGTTTGAATGTAAATTGAGGTTTGGAACAAACTGTTTGACAGTGATTGATAAATGATTTTATTTCTGTAAGTAGGTTTGTACAAACACTTTTTCACGTCAATCATATTTTAAAAACCAGATGAAAGTTTCTGTTGACCTGTTTGATAAACTACTAAGGATTAACAACTACGTCATTGCCCTTGGGGCCCGTATGGGGCCACCAATTGCTGTACATATGTGTCAGTTGAACCTTAAGTAACATAATCTCTAAACTAATAGGTAATAGTTGTGTAACTGGGTAATGCAATTGCTACTGAACTTCTGAACTGCATTGTCATTAAAAAATAAATGCTTTGTAATAATTGGGTACCAACTAGAAAATAAATAAAAAGTAAAGAATTAATTCCCGAATACGTTTTAAAATTCTACATATGTTACGAACGATCAGTCAACAGCACATCAAGGGTAACAATTGGTCATTAGCGTTTAAGTCGTAGTAAGGGCAGTTCTCGTAGTTCGAGTTTAGTGAAACCACTGAAGTAGAGTTGACCTCTTATGTCACTTAAATTGCATGAAAAAAGTTGTATGACAAACTTATATTAGTGGAAATCGCCAACCACGAAACTCACATCCAATTCACTGACCCCTGAACTCCATTTTAATTATCTCTTTCCCACATACATTGAACTACGTGAAACGCCCCGGCCATATTTATACAGCAATACATGTCAAGCGGGCCTGAATGCCCGATAACCTACTGTTAGCGCTGTAGTTAATCTTCTTAATGAATTTTCATAGACAATTCCAGTTTATGCACAATCCATTCGTGACTGGCGTTCAGTGTCACTGAACAATGGGGACGAGTATTTCAACAATGTGGAGAGTTATTCTGGGAATCGTATATTCACATGGGATTCACAAGAAAAATACTCAAAATATATGAACAAAAAATAAGTTATCCTGTCTGTCTGTGTATTCGGATAAGGTTTTCAAATTACAGATTAATAATTAACAATAATAATACAGTATCCGTTTATATTAACCTACAGAAAGCTGCCATCTTAAACACCTGAAGAATAGTTAGGAAGTTCATGCAGTTAGAGGAACAAAATACACCCTCATCTTAAATACACACGACACTGCATGCATTTACTTGGCTTCGGTCCGTAAATGTTGCAGCCAAAGAGCTGAGAAGAAAAACCACTCTACAAAAATAATAATAATAAAGTAGGTATAAATAATTTTCTCTTCACAAATGTACAGTAGAAATGCTTAAAACTAGCTGTGGACAAGTTTACATTTATGAGAGATTGGTGCTTGAAATAGGCATTGCAAGCAACGCCTGTGGTACAAGTCACCAGGCCCTCACGACGCTTCATAAGTACAAGCTTACATTGGGTGCTTTTATGACGCTGAAGAAAATAAAACTTAAGGAAATATACACAGGATAAAAAAAAACAAGTTAATTAAAGTAACATAACGATAGTGGCACTTTCAAGAGTGAATTTAATTTCGACTGTGTGTTGTGTGCGTGTGTAAGTGTAAGTGAGGTGTATTGTGTAGGTGTACCGTTTGTAGTGTTGTATGAAAATGTGATAGTAAGACGGTCAAGTTAAAGGAATCAGAATAAATGGAATCGAAATAATGGATTTTGTTGCGGTATCAATCCACAATTATATGTAGAAGGGCTCGTGGATAAGTAATAGCAACCGCACGATTCGATCGATCATGTTAAGCTAAGATTGCCACGGTTGGTGCGTGCCTCAGAAAGCAAGTAAAGCTGTTGGTCCCGGCTGTCATTCTTGGATCTTTGACAGTCGTAACGGGTCGTCAGAAGCCCGACAGTCTGACAGTCTTACCAAGGGGTATTGTATAACCTAATAACTGAATCGTAAAGGTCAGATGGGCACTCGCTACATGTAAAATACTGCTACATACTTACTTAGCTGCATTCAGTTACAATTGAAGCCGACCCCAAAATAGTTGGGAAAAGATTTTAATGGAGTTTTCTACTTCCAGAGGGGCAATTCTCGTAATTTTAAGTACGTTCACAGTCGGATCTTAGCTCAATCTGTCAAAAATACCTCGAGTTTCCATATATTTTTGACAAGTTGTTGAAATTTTATTGGAGCCGAGATGAAACTGCGACTAGATTTTGAACGTTTTTAATACGAAAATTGGTCTTCAGATCGTTTCTTATAGAAAGTGGTTATATTTAATCACTGTCTACTGTCACTGAGTCGTAGTTTTAAGCATGACATCATCGATCACTAATAAAGAACTTCTTCTTTATTAGTTAAGAAGAGGTCTTTGTTAGTGATCGATGCATGACATTAATATTAATGCCTGATCCGGGCCGGGGTAGGTTGCTAGTATTACGATATCAAACGTACATACTGCACAGCATGATGTCCGTAGTTTTCCTTGTTTTTGGGGGTAATACCTGTTATTGAAAAGGAGGTCAATTTCGTGACTTTGCACTCACAATACAATAATAGCACAGCTCATTGCACTTACTGATTTAAATAGATTTCCATTCTTTTGGCAACGGAAGCTAAGCCTTTTTTTTTTTTTTTTGCATTATTTCGTTTGGCTATCTCAGTAAGCAACAATCATAATGTAGTCCAAGTAGAGAGGGTTAAATAAATGCTTGTTTTCCTTCAAGAAACCGTTGCTTAGATTCTTACCATAAAGGCGTCAATAACTTTGAACTTTTCATTTATTATATTCTATCTCAAAAAGATTTAACCTTTGTGTGGAACAAAAAAAATCGCATGTGATGTTTTGATATAGTACCTTTAAGGATTTACGTAAAGGGTCCGCATTGAGAAAATCCACAAGACTCTTCTACCGGAACCCTAATCTTTTATAAGACTCGGAAGCGATTTATCGTAGAGAATTCTCTCTAAATATTCCCCTTTCAACATTCCACTACCAAGAAAGGTCTAGTACAAATACTGGATACACATACAATTTACGTTCATTTATAATACATTGCTGTATTTCTGTGACATTTCCACGAACGATTGCTCTAAAAACAAAATTGGATTTGAAGCTATGCGAAATAACGTTTTTCTTATTTTTGTGGAGCTCAGAATAGTCCGCCTCGTTGATGTTTACGTTTCTAGATACAACTTGACATTTGCCGTAAAATGTGTTGTTATGCGAAATGAAATCTTATGACGGAAGCATAAGACTGTTTTGGAATTAATGTATTTTAATGTGATAGGCAAGATCTGTCGGCTTTTTATGTAAAAATCCTTTGTTGGTGGGTTTGGGTGTAGGTGTTTCACTGGGTTACAGTTTCCAGCTTTGTGTTAATTCAGTTTAAACGTATTGTAGAATAATGCTTTTTAAAATAAGGGAACGAAATATAAAGCTAAGGGGCTTTTGGCAAAATAATAATAACCTCACGGTTCAATCGATCAGTTTAAGCTACGTTTGCCACGGTTGGTCCATGGATGGGTGACCATCTTTACATACCAAAACCCTTCCTTGTCTCGGAAATCCCGTTCAGTATGTGTGTAATAAAAATTCTCCTTCCGAACATGTAGATATAGGATTAAAAAACCCTTCCAATATCATTTGATATCATCCTAAGAAGCTGTGCCCTTGGTATGTATATACCCTTTCCGTTACACGTTGTATAAGCCAGGAATGTTCATTGGTCGACATAAAATCAGGGGAATTAATAGTTAAGCAAAACCACCAACTTATATCGTACACACTTATATAGGTATTCAAATCACAACCGCCATTCTTTGACAGTTGTAGGAGATGCCTATAACACAGCATATTGACGTAGGCTGCACTTGTTATACATGTTTGTATTTTTTTTATATATTAAAAAAAATACATCCTTCAAATTAATTTCCCTGACTGCCCTAGGACATCAGCAAGAACCGTCATATTTCGTTGTCATAGGTATTTTTAGTGATGGGTTACCTCCAATGGTATATTGTCTATTCCTTTCCGTTCTCTCTATGTTTATAAACGGAAAACATGCGTCGACAGTGAATTGTGAACTGACGGTTGTTTGTGACAAGAGAATGTATGCGAAACTGATAAATGAGTGAGTATGGAGTACATTGTTTGTATTGTATTGTGGTGCATGTATCTTCTATTAGGATGCAGTTTATACATCGTGTAACGTAAAGGGTATATACATACCAAGGGCACGGCTTCTTTGGATGATAACAAACGATATTGGAAGGGTTTTTTATTCTTATCTCTACATGTTCGGAAGTTATGAGAATTTTTAATACATTGATACCAGAACAAATTGAAACAAAACACATCACTTGGAAGATATTTATCGTGATATTGGCAAGTAACTTGAAAAGTTATTGACTTACGTGGTGCGGTGACACGTTTGTTATGATTTGAATTTAAGAAACATATACAACCTTAAATTTGTTATACATTTTTAGAATATTTTATTTTGAGCTGAAACTATGTATAGTGATTCTATACCAGCTGTTATATTTAGTGCTTAAGGATAGCAATAGGGTTTCTGTTACACCCTGTCATATCAGCCGAAAGACGTCCACTGCCGGACATAAGCCTCCCCCAAAAGGGGGATGACACTCTGTATATGAGAAATATTGGTACGTTTTGTTGTATAAAACTTTGGAAAAGGAAACCTTTTTATCAATTAATATTATACTACTGCCAGAACGCGAGATTGTCCAGTAATTTTAGTAGAGTATATCAGGGCTTGAAGGCTATAAATGTGTTTAAACTTGTTCTAAATTGAAAATCTATTTTGTGGGAGATGCGTTTAGGTACACCGCGAAAGAAACTTGGAACTCCGCGGGCTTTTTAAACCTTATTGGGACCATATAGTACTTTTTTATTGCCAAATTAGTCCAGCCGTACTAAGTGGTGCGCTTATCAACCCCAGCCCAGCCGTTTAGGAGGAGTTCAGTGACATACATGTACACGTACAGGAGAATTATATACCTATATAAAAGATGGAAAACATTAAACTAAAATCGCGATAAATCCAACAATATGTGGATTCAATGACCTGTAAACTGAAAATAGAAATCAATTAGGTTTTAAATTGAAACAGCGGCTACATTTTAGGCAGCAAACCACTTCCGCGGTTAAACTATTCATGGCTATTGGTTTGTTTAGAATTGAAATATTGGATTTATGTTATTGACTGTGAACTACATGCATACTTTATAGCGTACTCGTGGTGATATCGCTAGCCTATACAGTCGAATACAAAAATCGCGGTATCTCTTTCGAACAACTTGTACCCCTGGCAGGCATCGGCCCTTGCGGATCCCATCAGTTGCTGCTGACATCTCTTTGAGGCGCGCGTGGAACACAACGCGCCATCGACCCGGGCTTGGTCCTTACCGGACAGCGAGCTACCCATTACGCCATGCCGCCTCTCAAGCCACTCCTCAAAGAGGGGACTTACCGCCGCAATTGTGGCGTGCCCAAGATGCATGGACGTTAACGAAGCAATAGGAGTATATGTAAGGATCGTAGCAGTTGGCGTTCCTTAGTTTCTAGCTAGGGTAAAACCAGGATAGTTGCCCCAGGGGTATAGTTGCCCCGTTGTAATTACTTTAGTTTCGCGGATGAATCGCATGCTATTTTATTAACCTATCGAAAGACTCTCTAACTATCACTTAGTTTACCGTGACGCATGTCTCTGTGCGATTGCACGGGAAGACAAATTTCGATAAAAGTTTCTCGGCGGGGCATCTATCCAAAACGTAATTTATTTGGATTAGGCAACTGTCCCCTATGCGGGATAGATTTTCCAAAATATACAGGCTAATACTCTGGAAATATTAAAGATAATGTTTGTTACTTTTTATACATTTGTTGTTAAAAAACCAAAGTATCAGCCAGTTTTACAAATAAAGTAGTTTGCTTTTTATATTGAGTTATATAGAGTGATTTACAAAAATGTAGCCACTATCCGGCTTTTACCCTATCCCCTTGGGAAGGAGGCGCGAGAGAAATTGTTAACAGTATTCTAGATGCATCGTCTTCACATATAATGATATAATTAAGGTGTACAAAATATTGCGAAAAAAATAAGCGACACGAAATCACCTTTTGGAAGATTTTTTTGTCAATGATGACGTTAACTATTTGAAATGACTTTTACTTTGAGATTATCTATTATGTATGTGTGGTTAGGTATCAGTATAGCTCGTGGATACTGCTAGAGACTTTCTGCCAAAAATACCAATTATTACGTCACCTATATGTCAATTAAGGAGGTAGGATTAAAACCTAAAGGTATTAAATACAATTGAAACTAAATGATCTCCGAATAATACTGCTAAAACAACATGGATACTCAGCATTACTCAACTCTTGTACTATCTTGCATACAAGACTATGTACTTAAAACCGTCTGCATTGAAACTTTCTTAGCATATACAGCAAGAGCATTTTCTTCTTAATTAGCGAGGGCAAGTCCATTGTTTTAACGTTCGAGCCACTTTCCATTCGTATTCGCTTCTGTTCCCTGCCAAATGGTTTAAATTTTTTGTTTTTATTAGTATTCCGCTAATTTCTCGTTTTCAAGTTTTATGATATAACATTTTAAGTTTTGTTGGCTCTATTAAAATAATAGGTTACTACTGTTCGGAATGTTTACACTTAATAACTTTTACGAGCTTTAAAATTAAACGTTTGTGCAGCGATAAAACAATGGTTATCCAATTTGTTCTCGGAATTCTTGGTTGTTCCATAAACTCTTCCTTGTAATTTAATCTGCCATCGTGTGAACAACTGACTTAAAAAAAAAAACAGAACAAAAAGTGAAAAACAACTTTAACTTCGGAAGTCGGTGTCTTTGGATCTGTATTTTAGTCCACCTCTGAAAAAAAAAAATTGTAGTGTTTTTCGAAAGTCGGTTACGGAATCTATGTAGGTACAAAAAAAAAACTGAGTCCTTCAAAAAATTCAATTTCAATATTCCTATTAAGTTAGCATATAAAAACTGAACAAAGAATTGTTCCCTTTTATAATCCAACAACGAAATAACACACCCTCTTAAACACATTCTTCGAATCCTCGTTACAATTCCTCCAGAAAAACTTGGTCATACAAATAGTACATTCCCGGTTCGTTTCTAGGTCGCAGGCATAGTATGTCAACAATAGGGAATGGCTGAAGATTAAGAACGGAGGCAACTGTAGCAAGAAATGCACGGAGTGGGCCATGCACGGCAAGTACTCCGCTAAACTTGTGTGATATCCGGTGCCGTGCCGTCAGCCTTAATGAAAGGAGGTTTTCATATTTTCTTCGGAGCGCTACGGAGAAAATCTTTTGGATGATTACTGTTAATCGCTGGAAACTTTACGTTTTATGTAGGCGTGTGTTCAAGTTTTTATTCATATTCGCGTAGAGATATCGTAAATTTTACATTACTGGGAAATCTTAAGGAAAACCAATGTTTGTGTTGTGATGTAAAATATAAATAGTTCAAAAATGGATCTTAATTTATAACATTTAACTATGGATTCAATTCATTAATGTTTCAATATTAAGTAATGCGGTACCTCTGTATGTAACGTATACACGCCCCGTTGAACGTTAAACATCACAGTATTAGGCCCTTTGCACACGACATGGTATTTTTACGATACGGCAGCGGTATAGATCGCGCCGTGGAAAAATCCCGTCCGTCAACAAACTTCCATACTACGCTGTGGACCGTGCCTATACACGGCGAATAAACCGTAGCTTCCACGGCAAGAAAAACGTGTGTGTTAAAAGGCCGAAGGCCGAAGAAGGCTTTTGTTCAGCAGTGGACGTTCACGGCCTAATATAATGAGGATGACGTAGGTATGTAAAGTCGTTTTTCTTGTGTTGTAGTACAGCTTTGTTTAGGTGTACCTACGTACCTACCTAACAGGTAAGCTATGTGGAATTATTTTCGCTTTTGTGTAACAAATTATGTAGGTGCGTGCACGTTCCCATGTAGTCCCCATTAATTAGTTAATTTGGTCATGAATGAATGAGGTTGTAATGGAAGGCACAACATCCATCTTTCCTTTAAGGTCAGCATTACTTATTCAAGGCTTTATTTTCCATTGGCTGCGTAATGTGATATCTAGTAGACATAGACACTAGACAGTAAAATTCAGTTAGCCAACCCAATTATATATTTACCTTTAGATGCGTTACTGGCGCTCAATATTGGCAAGATAAATGACAGGTAATTGCCTGTCGTGTTATTAGTCACGTACCATCCAGGGGCGCAACGCTGGTGACGTAACTAAGTAAATGTATATATTTATCTCTTTCTAACAACAGGAATCGGTATGAGTCTTTTCTGTTCTTCGCGCACTGTATGATTGTATTTACTAATAGGTAGCTACATTCATGGTTTACGTTTACACTGATTTTGAGTGCTCTAATGTTCGGGTATGACGCGTCTATTTATAATACGTCATTGAACAAACCTGAAAATGATCATTTTACTTTTAGGCACTGTGAGAGATCTTGCGAGCTCTCCGTACCGGGACAAGTAATTAAAATAACAGTTTGTCGTATTTCCATCATATTTCCTGGAAATCAATCTACGTGTAATAATTTTCATTTTGTCCTCTTCGCTTCTTAGCTCATCTGACGTGTACTATTTTTTCGGCTACCCCATTTCTTTTGCTTGACTGTTCAAATGTAACTAGAGTTATTTTATTGCCAGCCTGCACTACATAAGGCCGACTTTTGCAGACAACCTTCATACCTTTTACCTTTACCTACTGTTACAATGTTGTAGCTTGTACCTAAAGAGCTCCACAAACCATGCCTGGTTGCAGCGTTGCAGCTCGCTTTATGTAGTTTGTTTGCTGCGTTTCATACAGAATCGTAGTCAGAAAAACTAACGTTAAAAATTAAAATAATATTACAGACTGCGCCACACCACGCCCGCGTAAAAGCTCCTCACCATTTCAATGCGGTAAAAGTAAAAGTTGCATCCAGTTCAAATTCCCCCCATCAACATTAACACGGGAAGGAATATCAAACTTGTTTACTTAATTCGAAACACAAACGACACAAAATAAATAAAGGAAACAAATAAAGTGGTTTGGCAACTCTGGTAAGCTCACAGTGGATGGAGTAATAAAATGTAAATAGCTACAGAAGTGTTAAAAGGAGTCGCGGTAAAAGTTTAGCTCACGCGAACTTAGCACTTGATGGCGTCCCTCGGAGTTAGGGGATGGTCTAAGATAGAGGCTGCGGTGGCGACAAAGTAAGTCCTAATTTCACCAATGAAAGTAAACGCGATCAGCACTTCCAAACCGCGTTCAAGAGCTGTCAGTGTCAATATATTCCAGAACAATTTGATACTGGCAGTTTTTGAACGCGTTCAGATTCATTTGTGAACATCGCCCTTAGCGAGCGTTTAAGAAACGCGAATAGAAGTCGCTTACAGAGTTGCTCATGTACTCTAAGTCGGTGCTAGCTTTTGAGGTATTTATCTGTATCGATTGGCTATTCAGCGATATTTTTAAATTGGTCTAGATAGGTAAGTAATTGATTTAATTTTTCTCCAAAGCGAGATTTGTACAGAATGTTGGATTAGGTAGACATGCTTTGCTCATGATTAAAATTAATAATTGAGACCAAAATGCCTTAACTGTCAAGTGTCAAGTAGTTAACACAATTACTTTTTTATTGTTATCGGACTCAATGAGTCTACCGACAAGGGGATAACTTTGAAGCAAGAATCATTTCAATTTTGAGAAAAATTGAATGGACCGTAGCATTGCACAAATATACACAGAAATATCTACTGAAGAGATAGTAAACGCTCTTAATTATAACTTGCACCAAGACGTAAACGGTTCTCCCTAGCTGGTGAAATCCGCCACAAATGGTTTCAGAGAGAAATATAAGTATTGGAGTTATATTGAGTCAGAAATTATGACGATTGTATTAATAAAATCTCATTACGCTTTCGACTTTATGTTGTGGTGATAAAACATTTTATTGGTTACACTAGGATTAGGTAAGTACTCTTACAAATAATTTTGGAAAGTTGATGGAACCATAAATGAGTCATAAATGTTTAAGTTACATTCTAAGATATCCTCTCCAAGGTTGTCAGTTCATTTCAGCACGTATTTTCTTACTAAAATATTTTCTGTTATCAAATCCATTATGAATCTGTAATGGCATAGATTGAAATAAATGGCGTTCATTGCCTAAAACAATGCGCTCAATTATTTTTCTGACGGAGAGTAATCTGTTCAATTATGGCGGATTAAAAATACATTTGGCAAATGGAGAATAATTTTGATGTTATAATGAAAATATTTTTGTTTTGTTTTGGGGCTTTGTTATTATTAATTTGTTTTGCTGAGCTCGGATTTCTTGATCGGTAGTTATAGATATTGCAATTCGTTGATTATTAAGATGAACTGTTAATTTTAGCTGATGGATATGTTCAATCCGCATTAGACACACGTGGTTGATTACGGCCCACTCCCTCTCACGGAGAGGAGGCCTGTGTCCCAGCAGTGGGAACATTATAGGCTAAGTATGTAATATATTCCATACTAAATCCTTATTATAGAGCCGCACCGTAACACAAATACAAAGTAGGTCGTTCAATAAATCAATAATCAATCTAATTAATGTAATGTAATGTTTTTTTTTTCTCTTTTTTAATTTGTATTTTTGTAAAATTATCTTGCTAAGGAAGAGCGGAGTCTCCTAATACAGGCATTGTTTGCTTAAAAGGAGGCTCCAATCACTAAACGTGTTATATAAATATCGCACTTTAGAATTATAGTGACCTATTTTGCTTGCGGCTAATTTCGAAATAGGTCTCTATAATCCTGAACTGTAGAGACCTATTTTGCTTGCGGCTAATTTCGCATTAGGTCACTATGATTCTAAAGGTGCGATATGGTTACGAAATAAATAAATAAATAAATAAAAATAAAATAAATAAAATTAAAAGTAGCTGATCGTTGGTATGTCCAGCAGTTGAGAACGACTGGACCGATTTGACTAGCTTTTTCGCAACTATTTTGAGGATGACTTCCAGTTTGACCGGATGTGCAGAGTACCAGTATTTTACATGGAGCGACTGCCTATCTGACCTCCACAACTCAGTAGCGTAATACGACCCCTTGGTAAGACTTATTGTCAGACTTTCCAATGGCATAACTTGCTTTCCGAGGCTTGCGAGGCGAGTGTAGTCTTGGTATGTAAACTTGGTCACACACCCATCCATGAACCAACCGCGGAAAGCGTAGTTTAACCGATTTGGCTATTTGTTGCTGTAAAATGTTCATTACAGTCCAAATGAGGCGATAAGGGAAGGAAAAGTTTCAAAGCTTATTAGATAACATGGAAAATTGAAGAAAAAAGTGCTTTTTTATAGGAATTACCTATTTCAAATCAAAATCAAATCAAAATATTTTATTTCACATAAATCTGCAAGGGCACTTATGAAACGTCAGAAGCTAGGTGCACGGTTCCAATTTGTCGCTTCCTATGGAGAAGAGCCGGCAAGAAACTCCACGGTTACTCTTTTAAAAATAATTGGGTTTTACAATGTTTTCAAATTACAGTGATATTAGGTATGGGAGGACAGTGCAGGCCTGTCAATAAGTACCAAGTACTTAGAGGAATGAAAATAAAGAATAGAAAATCGTCTATAAATCTAGTCTGTAAGGCCTACAATGTTTTCCCATTCACAATATGTAAAAGAATCTACATTAGTAAGATTAGATTTAGGATAGAACGTCTGTCGAGTCAAATAGCAATTAAAAAAACACCGTAATAGCTTGTTTTTTATACGTCACATCAATCACTACAAAATTAACAATGCATAATAACTAATGCATTAAAAGCTGACGTTTATATTAAATGCAATCCAACATTAATGCTAACAAACAGATTGTAAATTGCTTGACGTAATGACGTCATTGAATAAATATGACGTAGTAAATTACACCAAGGTTCACTGCAAACCACGGAATTAGAACTAACAGTATATTTCCACACAAGCTTCCTAGTCTTTCTACTCGAATGAGATTCCCTTTGGGAATTCTAAGAACTACAACTTATAAGAGTTTAGAATCTGGAGTCTTAAGGGGAAGAAAGTTTTGTTCGTATAGATTTCTTACTCTATTTTCTTGTACTAAGTAGGCAGTAGTGGAAAACTGGTATATATTTTGTTGGCAAACTTTAGCTACAAGCTGCTAAAACTGTGAACTATGTAAGTATAAGGAAATAGTAAATAACAATTGATTATTTGGCTTTATATGACGACGCTTGAAGACGCGGGGCTAAAATGTTTGGCGACAATTTCTTCAGAAAAATCCCCAATTCGCAAACGTTTTGAAACTACCGAGACATACTTAAGACGTCATTAATGGTGATATTCTTCAGAAAGATGCGTAGTATTTACTTGAAACCGGCATGTATGACTAGATAAATGCAAAATGTGTAAACAAAATAAAAACTCTTTTACATAACAAGTACACGAAGAGTACTCACAATACTCCGTGTACAATACAACAACGCGTTCCAGCCTATGCTTAATCTGCCCTGGCGGTGTAGCGCGTCTGGTATGTTTGCCGAAAGCAGGATCGACGATTTTTATGCTGTATTCCGTAGGCTTAAAGCATCATTTCACCTGAGCATATTTTGCACCATTTACATGACCACTAAGTATTTCATTATAGTATGACTGTTTGAATGTAAACCTAAGTTAAACCTACCTGACATTTATAAAAAAAAACTATACCTAATCAATCTAATGTATCTGAATGTATAATAGTAATAAAAATTTAATTTAGTATCTAATTCATATTTAATTTTCTAATACTATTGGGTGTATGTGTAAAAAATTGCCTGAAATAAATGTTTTTTTTTTACATCAGGCTTCCAAAAAAACACTTTAAAGTGAAAAATTACTTTAATTTCGGAAGTTGGTGGTAAAATACGGAATAAAGACCACCCTGAGGCATACTCTATCTAATGCCAACGACATCGCGTAACATTTATTCACAGGATAAGTTTTTATCCAGTGTGCAAATTGTAAGCATGAATAGAATGCGTAGAAATTTTTCGTGGGTTATGCAAAAAAATCTGCTGTTTCATAGAAAAGTGCAATACCTACGCGGTCAAAATGTATGCAACAGCAGATTTTTTTTTTGTATGACCGACGAAAAATTTCTACGCTACGGGTCTAGAATGATATGCTGAATTCATGGTTACAGTTTGCGCATTGGATAAAAACTTACCCTGTATAACAAGAAAAAACATGTCGTCGATTCAGTCCTCCCACCATTTTGAAGTCGGTTAAAAAGGCGTAGGTAAATATGTAAGGATCGTAGCAGGCCTATGATCTACGTTCTTAATTTTGGCGAGACTAAAGAACGCCACCGCATTCTTTAGTTTCTGCCTACCCCATGGGAAGAAGGCGAGAGTTATGTAATACATAAGACGCCAACAAAAGGCTCATCTAACAAGAAACAAAAAGACATCGTGCACTCTCCAGTCAATTATCTCCGTTAACAAACTGTACTAATGAAAATGCTAACTAAGTGAAATGTCAAGCGCATGATATATTGACGTTCAGTCGCTGTCCATCCGAGCTCACTATTGTTCCCAATTTACAACATGGCCGCGTTAAAATTGAGAATAAAATGCCCCTACAATATTTTTCTCTTTCAATTTTCTAGCGTATAAAAATCGTTGTTATTGATTTCGGCTCATGAAGCGAACCGTATTTATGGTTATGTTTTCCATATGAAAATTCTATTGGACTATCCGAATATTAACACGAGGATATTCTGTTAATCTCCTATAAACCGAGCAGCTAATTGCCACATTAATGGTGGGTATTTATTGCATGTACGATATAGATTAAATTCATTACGAATTTTGGGTCTAATGGACTAGCATGTTGTCATTCATGAGTGACCTGTTGACATGATAATATATAATATGTCATAAAAAATAGAGACATGAAACTGAAAGGCCAAAGAAAGTTATTTCAAAAACTAAAACCCGACGGCCAAAAAGCACGCTCAAAGAAGTATGATAAAAGTAAATTTTCTCATCTAAAATAAAAAAAGAAATGCTTTTATTTCTTGCTGTTTGAATTTAAAATATAAATAATGTATGCAATCATAATTATACATTTCAATTCATAATATAAAATTGTTTTCACTTTTCTTTACAATGCCTATCATAAAATTATCACAATAAAAAGTAAATTAAATGATTATTTTACTGTTATTCAAGATTAATATTATTTAATTGGTTAACACATTTAATTTTTATAAATATTTAAACGATTACGTAATTTTTTTAATAGCAAGAACCCATCTTATTCGAAGCTGAAGGCCTCCTCCAGAGATGACCAGCGTTCTCTATCTTTTGCTGTTCGCATCCAGCAAGCGCCAGCGACTTTAACGATGTCATCGCCCCAGCGAGCTATGCGCCTTCCTCTCTTTCTTTGGCCCGATGGGCCTGGCCATAACGTTACTCTTGAAGTTCAGCGTTCGTCTTTGAGTCTTGCAATATATCCAGCCTATCGCCATTTTAACTTTTGCGAATATTTGATGGCATCTATGACTTTTTGAATTTTTCGTATTTCTCTGAAATGATTATGTACAAGCTATTCAATATTATTGTCTATTAAATAAACAACTTATACGTAATATAATTAATAACATATTCGTAATGATGTTCAGAGGAGGTGATGGAGAGGATAGCCGTGGTCATTGCCACTTTTGCCACTTATGATTGCTTACTACTGTTAGAATGTTATGTTTTGTTAGGGTAGGTGGCATACAACAACGGCTATATTTAATGTGACGTCAAATAACCAGGGGGCGATCAAGGCGGTTCCAACTATACCTCATTTGTCAAATTATGATAAGGCGTTTGAGAACAGATGAACATAACATACATTCATACCGGTCAAAACCATCAACCATCCTTTTTGCTTTGCCGTAGTCGGGTAAAAAAACCGTTTAAAATAAATTAAACCTACTATCACCACACCTAGTTAGTTTCCATCGTAAATAACGTACATCAAAAGACTTCTCAAATCAAGTCAACGTCACCAACAAACTGTTTCGTCTAGTTTCGATCATAAATGCAAGCAAAATCAAGCATGAAGATACATTTTACACATTTAAATATATTCTATAAAACACCACCTTTATTTTCATGTAAAAATTCTGAGCATTTCTTAAGCTATCTAGATTACACAGTCGAATAGAGCGTAATGCCTAGATTCCGAAATTGCCTACTGAATTCATAAACGGAGAGTTTTCTCATTTCCCCTTGATAACTAAATTATACGTTGGAAATTGCGTTGGCTCTGTTCTCAATAATGATAATCAGATAAAACTGTATTCGTTTGTTTGTAACATTAATTTTCAGCTGATTATACACGTGCCTACCCCACGTAGGTACCAATCACGTACATTTTGATTTCACCCTTCCTTATCTTATCAAAAGTATCTGTAGAATTATCCGAACGTGTATTTTTGTAATTAAGCAAGAAAGTTACAAACTCGGGTTCGGGACTTAATCAAAATACTTTGCGGTTTAATTTTGTGCTCAAACTTTGTATTGATGCTGTAGAACAGATAGACAAATAAAACTTTTCCATGTTAAAAAGTATGAGTTTTCACACTATCGATATCGCCTCCGTGATAATTTAGAAAATGTGCATTAGTGAAAACGTGTCATAAACCAGATATATCTACAACCGTATGAAATGACACTTAGAGCTGATACCACCAATGAAACTGAACGCGATCAGCACATCTAAACTGCGTTCAAGAGCTGTCATTATTACCCAAACTTAATGACACTGACAGCTCATGAACGCGATTTAGATGTGCTGAACGCGTTTAATTTCATTGATGAAATTCGCCCTTACTATAATAATAATATGCACCTTGGATTTAATTTCATGCTCCTCATGCTTTCATGATCCCCAGCCCCCAGTGTATAACAAAATCTTCAATCTTTCTTCCGTTTTTGAATTTCTCGAGTTACCCCCAGATTTCGCCTTAAGGACATTCTTACGACAAAGCAAATAAATATTCCAAACGTATAATAATATTCATGAAATTAACGAAAAGCAGAATATTTCAGTCTGTCCTATTTACAGTACTCTCTACCCACAGTAAGCATATTCATAGCTAAAACAAATGAAAACTTGATAAATATTTCACATCAACTTTCATCTGATAATGAAATATTAACGCCCCAACATTTGTCTTAGAAATTAACCCTCGCTTAAGCCCACAAAGGTGTTCTATTTGTATTTACAACTGGAATGTAGGTCGCTTTAGTAGGAGAGCTATGAGCTACTGTGGGCGTTATTAATAACGGCATAAGCGTACACCTGAGCTGTTTGAGAACTATAAATAAGTCGTTAAGTTAGTCCATTTATGTCAAGCTGACGATCGAATAAACTTTGGTTGCTTCGATAGCGTCTTTTATCGACTAAAGTTTACTGATCGATACTGTGTTCGGTTCTACAAAGGCCTATGTAATTTTAGCTTTTGCACGAACTGGTGTTTCTTTTTATTTTGGCTTTAGAGCGGTGTTAGACTAGGCATTGTCGATATCACCTTTGTCGATATTCAATATTGAAGTCAGATAAACCTGTGGGCTGTTATCACTACACACAAGTAGAGCCCTGATATTGTATACGGACATGAGATGACAGGATGAAATAAACAGATGTAATATTAAACCAAGCGGTTTGAATTCAGAAAAGCCTGCCGCCAAGAATTGGTAAAAACGTAAACTGCTTCTTCTTTTAGCTCGGTGGTGCCTCTTTTATATTGGGCATCTGAGCCTAGTAACTGGCCACGTCTATCACTAATCCTGCATTAATGTTAACGTTTAATTTTAAGGCACAGCTAAAAAAAAAGCATGGTGTCACTACCCGAAATAATCAAACAAATTCGAAGATTTTCACAACAGATATTTAGGATTTTAATTTTAACCTCACCATCGGGTTTAGAACTCTCAAAAACCAAGGAAACGACACCCATGATGGATAATTCGACAATTTTCGCACCCACCATCTTAAATTTTAATTCCAACCTCACCATCGGCTTTAGCATCCTTGAAAACCATGAAAACGACGTAAAAATATAAAGTATATAATATACTACTTCTTATTTTCACTCGGCCAATACCCCATTAATTGGCTACGTAGAAAACAAACCTGCTTCAGAATCGATGTGGGCGTTAATTACTAGTAGTGAGCGTGAACACCTGAGGTGTTCCAGAACTATAAATATCTACTATGTCCATTTCTGTGGAAGCGTGGCGGTGAAACGGCTAGGCCGCAATCGGAAGGTCGCAATTATATCCACTCGTTGACTATAACGCCCGGAGGCGCTACTATGGGTTCGTTGCTTACTATGCTCGTCGAACGAAATTTTTATAAAATTCTTTAAAACTGGTGTAAAAACACTCTAAATACCCCCCAATTCTTAAAGTGCTCATACACACGAGCGACATGCATCAACCGCGGAGTTAATTGCAGCCGTCGTCGATGAGGGATCAGCTCCGCTCGTGTATTTGAGCACCGTACATACACGTGCGGTACGTTGTCGACACGTTGACGGCTGCAGTTGCCTTTGCCGTTAACGCGTATTGCACGTGTGTATGCACACGTACCGTTGCATACACTCACAATGATTTTCGCGCGTAAACAGCGACTTTTTTACACAAAAATAAGCCCAGCAATAAAGTCAAGCTCAATATTACTTAGCTTTCCTTACAGAATCCGTAAATAAAGGTTATGTTATAGGTCCTTTTACACCCTTTATTTAATATGGTTCTTTTTAGATAATGAACCAAGATGAAGTAGTTTTTGACGTTTCTGTAGAACCCTAGTTACTAATTCATTGTCAATCTTAAGGAAATGGAGACCACAACTATTTAAAATTGCGCCTAATAAAAGCCATATCGATTTTATCAAGTAAACGTTGTAAAAATGTTCTACCAAGTTAAAAAACTGTAAAGGAGTAAATCATTTTTTCTTAAAGAAATATTTTTGTATCGCCAAACCGAAAACTTTACTCCAAATTTCGGAAGTTTCAGATTTCGAAGAGTTTCGTGTTGACTTTACAGGATGTTTAAAAATTCAAGATACACCTGTATTATTCTATTCAACTTTATACAAACCTTAGAGTTTTACAGCAAAGTAAGCAATTCAAATATAGAATTCGAGTGCTCCTTATCCAATTCTCGCTTCCTTTTCATGCGAACAAAGTCGTATCGAAAAGTTTAAATGCCGTCTATAGTAGGGGTATTGTTATGCCTGAATGAACTTTCGCACCCTCAGTATAGACCGACCGAAATAACTATGCATAGGAAAAAAAGGCAGTTGGATTTTGTTCTTTACATCTTTGACTTAGAATTCTATTTCACTGGCTTGTATAGGGATATACTTGTATCTAAGGGTAAAACCGACTGGCTGACCGTAATGGTTTCACATTATAGTGGTACTTCTTTTGATTCGGAATTGTTCGTCTTTGTTTGTGTTAATTATTTTTCTATTTAATTTTATATTGTTTTATTTTGGGCGGTATTGTTCATTTTAATGAAAAACGACCTCGGGAAATTATCATAATTTAGGGAAATATCAATTTTTATTCCTCACAAAATGAGCAGCGATTCGCTTAGTAATTACGAATTCGAAGTGCCGTTTTAAATTAGATGGTAAAGTGAATTTCGCGAAAAAAGAAACGTAGAAAGATTTTGATTATTGCGTTGCCGATTTTTGAAGAACAGCGGTGGCTCAGTGGTTACGGGCGCGATTTACGAGTGGTATGCTGGTATGGTAGGCGCATTACTTTCCGTAAATTAGTTCATTACCACCGCTATCAAAACGGTGACGTAAAACATCGCGAAGAAACTGGCAAGTCGTAGAACCAAAAAATCTAAGACTTGTACGAACCTGCACTGGGCTTACGTCGCGGATTACGGCCAACTTCCTCTCACGGAGAGGAGGCCTGTGTCCCAGCAGTGGGAACATTATGGGTCCCCATTTTTGAGGACTGTTGCTCATGATCAGAGGTCGGAGTAGGTAGATTGATTTTATATACTTGCGCCAAGATATTATAATATGGACATGCCATTTTATCCATAATGTGCGGGAAGTACCGGAAAAAGTTCCGGAATTGGAATTATGGAATAAAATAAAATAAAAAACATACAGATAGGCTAACAAAATCGTTTATTACCTATATGAATGATTGATTGAATTCAATGAACAATTATTTTCACCATTAGCTAACACTGGTAGCGTAGATTGATATTATTAATACGTTTTTCACCTTAAACACAAATTCGTGCTAATTTCAAAATTCCGGAACAAATATCGCAATAAATATGAAGTTCCGGTATTTTGGAGGCATATCCATATTATCCTCTACGTTGGACGTCAACCACCTTAAATCAATCTACCTACTCCGACCTCTGCTCATGATACTGATTAATTCAAACAGTAAGCACATCAGAAATAAGATGAATAAGGTTGTACTTAAAAAACCTTAAGTTAGTAGCAGCTGAACATTTTATATGCTAATTGAAATCACTTTAAGACGGCGAAGGCCCATAAAAAAGGTTGTAAAGCTTGCCTGGAATTCTTTGTGAGGCTATACGATGCTATAGACATGTTCGTATATTACAGCCATTAGTTGTTTCCTTTAAAAGCCGGGTTTAAATACGTGAAGGAAGTAATTTAAAGATAATCGTCTAATTGTTCGTTACTTTGGTAAAGGAAATATTTAAGTGATCCTCTGAAGTCGATAAGACCTTCTAAGGATGGACAATTTTTACCCGACTACAGGAAGACCAAAGGATATGATTTTAACAGGCTACGCATGTATGTTCTTCTGTGCCCATATAACTCCTAAGCTACTCGTCATATTTCGACATACGAGGTATAATTGTTACTGGTTATAAGACGTCACATAATGGCGGCTTATTGCGAGAGTAACGTGTTACCAAAAAAAAAAATCAACATTCTTTTATCATGTTTGGTACCTAAGGAATGTTCATGAGAAGTTATTTCTGAAAATATATAGGTTGTCTTATACATACATAAACACTAAATTAGACAAAATCCAAAGGACCCCCAAATGGGAATTATGCATAGGTTTTCAAAAGTATAATATGATAAAGAGAATAAATTTGATTATTTGTAAGTTTGTATGTTTGTCACGCTTTCGCGCTAAGACAGCGCGACATACGGATTTGTACGAAATTTGGAGTAGACCATGATCTAGATTGGGACATAGAGTTCTGTTTATTCCGATTCTTCTTCTCACAGGACTGAGACTTATACAGCTAGTTTAAAAATATTTTAGTTTCCTTGCGTTATAATTTGGTCTATTTTTTGGTCGTTCAACGTTTATCTTTTTGTCAGCCATTTCCTAAATCCCATGATGCCATACTTTAGAATGGTAAATGGATCCCACTGCGAATTAATGGGTGTTTTATATTGAGAAGTGTCTACAAGTAAGTTATTGCCCATTAGAGAATTACTTACTTAGTTTAGGTAGAAGTTCCTAAGTGTCACATTCATTTAGACTTGTATTAATCCTATAAAGAAAGATGAACTTTTTATATTCTAAAATAAATACACAGGCCCTAGCACGAACGTGCGACGTAAATGTAACTTAAAAAACTTTTATTTCTTCGAAAATACAAGTATCCTGTTTACATTTTTAAAACAACCTATAAATATGAATGAGGTCCTGAAACTAAGTAAATGTTATGTGTGAAACGCGTAAGTATTTCAATTTCACATAACATAACATAACGCCATGTTTTTGCGAAGGGTTGGGCACAGTTGTGCAGACACTAGCACATCAAGCTACCTCAACCTGTCAAATTTCTTTGATTGATTTTCAACTTCATTACATATAAGGTTCATGTTCAATTGGAAAAATATGACAGATTGGGGTAGCTCGATGTGTTGACGTCTGTACCGAGACATATTAAACCCACATTTTGCCAGTTATTTTTTAAAACCTTTGTAACAGAATTGGAAAGGACACACCTGCAGTATGTCAGACGATCAATAGGCCAAACTTACGACCCAATGGGTCCCACTTAATGGCAAACGACATCGCGGCAGGCCGGCAGGCTCAGATTCCGGGATGAGCTCGACTCCTTTAGTAAAGATTGGTCCTTGTCAGCTCTGAACAGAGAGAGGGGGAAAGAGAGTAGAGAGGCCTTTGTCCAGCAGTGGGACGTTAATGGCTAATAATAATAATAAAATAGTAAAAATGTAACAGGGGGCGAGCCTAATACCATCAATCCAGACTCCGGGCTGCCACTGAGAAATTCCAGATAGAAAAAACCCAACAACGCTTTACCCGACCTGGTAATTGAACCCGGGACTCCAAGCTCAGCAGTAGCGCTGACAACCACTAGATCAACGAGGTAGTCAATTTCAATTTCAAAATCGCTCAAATTTCTGTTACCTATATACTCCATGCGCTCGTGCTAATCCCACAGTTTGCATAAAGATAATCTTATTTACCTTTGAAGATTTGGTTCGAAATGTTCAATGACATCTTTATTTTATAGATGGCGGACTCAAAATGTCTGTCTTTTTAATGGATTATGAAAATAAAACAGATTAATGAAAATACTACAAGAGTGTTAAGGTCGCGGCATATAAGATGAGCGTTAGCAATGATTTTATTTCACCCACCATAATAATATTGAACAATAAACAAAATGTATGTACCTGCAAAGAATAATACGTAGTTAATACTTATCATTTAAAATCTGAAATACTGAAATAATTACGAAATAGTGAATAAAAATTATGATATCCGGAGCCCAACTTGTTTGACAGGATTTATAGTCACATTGATTTTGCTTCGACTTTTCGAACCTCATTTGATTTAGTTTTTATTGAGATTACTGTTTGCCTTTTTTAACCAACTTCATAAAGAAGGAGGTTATCAATTCGACATGTTTATATATATAAATATATGTTTTAAAATGTATGTTCGGGCATAACTCCGTCATATATAGACGGATTTGTGAATTTTTTTTTTTTTGAAAGGGGTTTGCTTCAAAATGGTCCCATATAAATTTCATATGAATCTGATGATGCGTTTCGGAGACAGACAACGGAACTCTTCAAAAAATGACAGCAAATCAACCGCGATTGCTGCTATCGCATTAATATGCATTGTTTTGACCCCACCCAAATAAAACTAAAAAAAAACCAACCGTCTTCCGGAAAAACACTATTAAGTGAAAAATAACTTTAATTTCGGAAGGCGTTGACCAAAAATTAAAAAAGATATCCAAAGTCACTGACTTCCGAAATTAACGTTATTTAAAAAACAACCGTTGTTTTTATTATTGGCTCAGTTTTATCATTCCTTCAGTTATCTAAATAAAATTTACAATGTTTGTTGTTAACGACCATTTCATAATGCGAATTACCAATTTAATAAACGATGGTTCTAGGTTGAAAAAAAAATAAAAATACATGGACCTACATGGGCTTCTGACGTTTCGTAAGTACGAAACGTCGATACGACCAAAGGTAACCGTGCATCTGCACGGTTACCTTTGGTCGTTTACTATGGAGAATAGCCGGCAAAAAACTCCACGGTTACTCTTTTAAACAACATTGGCTTTTACAATATTTTAAAGTTTATTCAGCTCATAACAGAAACATTCCGTAATGAGGTTTTCTTACACAAATTGCTGAAACAATTCAATTAGATTTAATACAGAATGCACTACACGACTACACAAAAACAACCTACCCATTTAATACAAGCCACTTATTCTTTTCTTAATGAACAAGCCCTAGTTAATTAGTTTCAATGTATAAAAAGAGTAATATAAAAGCCTCATTTAATAACATAGTTTCATTTACTGGGTAGCGCACGCGACTGACGCCCAACACTTTACCGAAAGTGCGTGCTTATTATACCGGAATGGGTGCGGACGACCAAGTGAATTTCCACGTATACCGGTATAATGAAACTCCTCACGCAACGATTCATCGACATTAGTGAACCTAGCCTTTAGAATATGGTGGAATATAGTGAAGCAATTTAAAGCAGAATATGGTAGATATTATCCTTTAAATTGCTCTATTCTCAACCTTATGCAGGTAACCATTAGGGGCTAGTGGCTAAGTAATAACAGCCACTTGTTTGATCGATCAGGTTAAGCTACCCTTGCCGCGGTTGGTCCGAGGATGGGTGACCATCTTTACATACCAAGACCTCTCCGTGCCTTGGAAAGCACGTTAAGCCGTTGGTGCCGGCTGTCATTCGTGTATTTTTGACAGTCGTTACGGGTCGTCAGAAGCCCGAAATTCTGACAACCAGTCTTACCAAAGGGTATCGTGTTACCCAGTAACTGGGTTGTGGAGGTCAGATAGGCAGTCACTTCATGTAAAATACTGGTATTCAACTGCATCCGGTTAGACTGGAAGCCAACCCAACATGGTTGGGAAAAGGATAGGCAGATGAAGAATGCAAGTATGGAGTCAAAAATATCGGCTTTGATTGATACGTGTTCCTCAAGTATTCTTCGCTGTCACGAACAATTTTCAGAATACCGTTAGTTAGCTCATGTTATTCTTTCTTTTAATTATATTCATTTTCTTGTTCTTGCCAAAACCTTTGTTGTGTACTCTTCCGTAAGTAATTTAATTTGTTTCTCTTCTCATCTCTGAAGTATTACAGTTCCCAAGCGGACCTCAGGTAACTCAACGGTCACGTCTAAACGAAATCATAAATTAGAATATTAAAACCTTAATTTACAAGTGAAAAATAAACGAAATTAGCTTTACCGTTAACTTAGCGCAAAGTCGACCCTGTTAGAATGAACGCGAAAGGACGGGGTTTTTAAAGGCTGGTACACAAGTATCGACATGACGACGTCGTGTCGGCGCGCCAAGGATTTAGAATGGCATACGACGCGCGGCTCGTTTTGCATAGGTTTAAACCAGCAGAATACGAGAAAAGCATGTAAATTACATCTACCGCGTCATACGTGAATATTTTTGCTTTTTGAAGCCATTATCGGCGTTACTTCGACATTTGCATGGCCGTTTTGCTTCCTAACGCGACTTTGGCTCTGTATATTCACATATTAAGTTCCAGATTTCAGCTGAAATATTCTTGTTTACGCATTGATCTGAATTTGTTGTTTTTAACCGATTTCAAAAAAAATTGGAGGTTCTTTCGGGTGCATTTTTTAAATCTTTTTTAACTCAGAACTCCGTCATTTATAAAATGATTAAAAAAAAACTTCTTTGGTTTGAAAGGGTATACTCAGGTACTAGTACGAAAATACAAAACCAATGACACCGACTTCAGAAATTAAAGTTATTTTTCAGTTTTTTTTAAGTCTGTTGGTTTTTTTGGATAAGTAAGTTGCAGTCTTATATGCGTTGAATATTCTTCGGCGTTATTGCTGTGTAAGTTGTGTGCAACATGCCTTAGTTGTAAAGGAAAATCTACTAGCGACACACTAATTGGGTGCTAAAGTAAATATTTAAAAAGGTGAGCGAGAAAACGTGAGGTTTTAACTTTTCAATTACGTCAATTAAGAGTGTCGTGCGCAGCTGTGAGCGGAGTTATTAGGTGTAGCCATTTTTGTGAAAACACAATTCATTCGATATAACGAACGACGGGCCGCGAACGTTTAATTAAGTGACTTCTTAAATGAACTAATAATTCAGGAAAAATGGCTACATTTTTATTGCTTTATAAAAATTTATTGTAGTTTTATTTGGCGACGTGACTTTGCAACATGGGAACAAAAATATCTTGCTTCCGTTAAAGTTCATTAATTACGTACTCAACGCTAATGTGGAATCAATTTTAAAGAGTGCTTCAGGTTTTGTATTATTATTTTGTCGCGATTTAAAATGTGAAAAACCGAAATACCTCAAAATTTTCAGAATAAACGGTACACGAGGTTCGCTAGCCAAAGTTAGGCGCGCTTGTTGAAACCTATGCTTTTGTTTTTATAACATATTTCATAAACTTACGGCTTTTTCTCGAAAATGAAATCCTTTACAATCCTAACTTACTATCGGTACTAGAGAATGAGCAGCAGCGTTCTCTATGCATTTGACCACCATACTGCGATCACCAACCCGCCTGCCAAGCGTGGCGATTATGGCAAATCCCCCTTTTGGGGAGGCTGATTTCCAGCAGTGGACGTCTTTCTATGATGATTCTACTAATAATATAAATGTTAAAATTTGCGTTTTACTTATTTAGATGTTTGTTATTCAATCACGCAAAAAAGGGTCTACGAATTCGGGTGATATTTGGCACACAGATAGATTAAAACCAGTATTAACACATAGGATACTTTGTATCTCGGTAGTACGTTCCCCTGGGATAATTTTCGTACTCTACGCGGGGAAAGCTGCTTGCATAAGCTAGTACAAAATATTCATAATGTTAGTGTAGATAAAGTTGTACAAGTGGTTAAATGAGTGTAGCTTCTATAGTTTTAAATAATCTATAGATAAAAAATGTTGATGCCCTATAAGTTTTACATTTTTAAAACTCTGAAAACATGCTATATTTTATCCTAGCTGAATATGTTTGTTCCGTTATAACTATTTTTAACTCAATTTTACGCCATGCTTTATGCAAATAAATGATTAATTAATTTTATTAAAATGGAACGAATAAACATAACATCACGACTTTTTTCCCAGAATGGTAGGGTAGATGTGTACCTATTGTACACCCATACATATATCTAGAGTTTTTTTAAAATCATGTAGTAGGGGGCGAGCCTATTTCCATCAACCGTGCACACATCCAGACACCGGGCTGCTACTGCGAAATTTAAGATAAAAAACCCAATAACACTTTGCCGACCTGGGAATCGAACCCATGCTCGGTAGGAGCGCATGCAACCACTAAACCACCGAGGCTTTCCTATAATGTCAATATTATAATGGAAACGCATTAAATGCCCTACAACTTAAAAAAATCATGTAAAATTCTTCAGTGCTACAAAGTACCATGGGACCTGACAAGCGAAAACGACCGTATCAACTTAAAAAAATCTTGTATTATCTTCAGTGCTACAAAGGGGACGTGACAAGCGAAAATGGTCGTATACACCAAACAATACATTATAATTATCACTCATTGTCGGTCACGTGAACCAACCAATTGATTTCCATTTACATATAAAACGTTTTATCACGAGTACTTTGTATACCCTTTTATTACTTTACCAATGAACTGTGAAAATAACTCTTTTTAAATTATCAACTTCTTTTTATTTTTATTAAATTTTTTTTGTAGACGATTGAGTTTGTATTCGTAAAGCTAATACGGGTGTTAGCTTTGATTGTAAATACTTGAAAATTATATTAACATAAAGGATTGAAGATATTTTAAATCATTCATAACATCACGCCTTGTTTGCCGTAATGGTTCGGACAGTACACCCACTTTTCGCCAGTTATGTTTAAGTCCCATGTAATAGTCGTGTGCATATAGGTATCCACCAGTCACAAAAGCTGACTCCGGGCTACTACTGAGAAATTCTAGATAGAAAAAACACAATAACACTTTGCCTGACCTGAGACTCGGACTCCCAGGACCTTGTGCTTAGCAGTAGCGCTTGCGACCACTAGACCAACGAGGTAGTCAAACAACAACAAAATTTTAAAGACGTTGACCAAAGCTACGGTTTCCTAGAAGAGCGTTGGCCGCCACATAAGGGGCCATCCATAGATTACGGCACACGTTAAGGGGGGAGGGGTCAACGAAATGTGATATTGTGTGACAAGGAATAGGAGGGTGTGAAAAGATTTCTGACGTCACATTTTAAAATCAAAAATACTAAAACTCGAAATTTATATGTAAACCAAAAACTTATCCAGGGATGCGGGTTGTTTAAAAGAGATACCACGGCCCCTGGCACACAGTCAACTGAGGGAACACGGGTGGGTTTTAGTAAGTAAAAGTCTGACACGCCCTCCTACTCCACCCAGAGCAGGAGAAGTCATTTGCTGATTTCTCACCCAAAACACAACAAAAACCAATGACTTATAAATATTACTAACTCAATATATATTTATAAGGCTTATAATATGTAGGTTTAAGTCATCGGCGAGTGCGGTGTATTAATAAAAATTAAAAAAATGGAAAAACTGCTGCTTTAATTTAATTACATCTAAATATAAAATTAAAAATATGTGACGTCACAAAAGTGGGTAGGGGGTGTAAGTGTGACCACCTGTGACAAGAACAGGAGAGGGCGTCAAAAAACGATAAAATTTGTGTGACGTAATTTATGGATGGCCGCGGTAATGGCCGCCATGAAAATGATGGGACCGGTGTTTGACTTTACGGTGTCAAAAAACGCTCTCTAGGGAAATACATATTAATAAAACATTTGTAACGTCATTCGATGGTAAATAGCAGAGGCTATGTACCAGTGGTGGTCTAGTAGGCGCTTTACTTTGTATAAATTATTTCATCACCCCTGCTCTCAAAATAGTGAAGGGAAACATTGTGAGGAATCTGGCATGACCTAGAACAAAAAATTCGAAGACATTATTTTGACATGTACTAACTCGCACTGGGCCCGTATAGTGGATTAAGGCCTTCTCCCTCTCACTGTAAGGAGGCCTGGATCCCAGCAGTGGGAACAGAATAGGCAGACTATAGCGACCATCGCAGTCTTAGAAAACCCTAGCTTTAGTACTCAAATGGGTGGTGCTATTTACTAAAAGGAAAGTAGGCAGGTATCGCTTCCTTTCTGGGAGTTACTGATGATGCAAAAACTGTGATTTTTCTGATAAAGACAAACTACAAAAACATGTTTTCACCAAAATATAGTTTTCCTCACTATGGTTACATAGTGAGGAAAACTATATTCTATCGGTTAAGACAAATCCGATACAGGAACACCAACATTGCATTTTTTTTCCCTTCTCGTCTGGTTACCGATACCTGATAGAATTGCTGTGCCCTCGTTGACCTGTCAACATTGCTTACGCAAGCAATTTGTCAGATGTACAGACTCATGGGAAAATGTGCTTCCTAACACAAGTTTTCTTTTATAGACGAGCTAGCTATTGCCAGCGGCTTCGCCCGCTTGGAAGTTGAAAATTATGCCACGGAAACTTATTACCGGGATAAATAGTATCTTATGTGTTAATCCAGGTTATAATAATAAAAGAAGAAGAAGAAGCCCTGCTCTCGTAACTTGTGCGGTACCGCACCGAGTGGACCCAGCATGCTGCTGCGCCCTGCTGTGCCTACGATGCAGCTGTACATTTCGCGTCTGCATCATTCCACGAAGATTGAGGAAGTCGTGCAGTACATGAAAGTGAAGACCAACTGGACACTGAGGGTCGAAAGGTTGGAGTCGCGCCACGACATCAACTTTAAGTCATTCGTGGTACGAATTCCAACCCACCATCTACAGTACTGCTTGAAAGAGGACTTTTGGCCGAAAGGTGTCGTATATCGTCGTTTCCGAGGACGGTTACGTGACACCTCGCAGCGAAACACGACGCCGTCAACTTTACGTGTTTAGTTTTAAAAATAGCTGTTTTAAGCTGGTTTTTAATATGTATTAATTAGTATGTCATTATTGTTTAAGATTATTTTGTGTATTTTATGTATGGGCCTTAGTTGCCTGATAATAAAATGATTATTATCATAATCTATCCGTGTGCCAAATTTCATCCAAATCTGTTCAGCCGTTGTTGCGTAATTGAGTAACAAATATCCAAACATCTTCACAAACTTTCACATTTATAATATTAGTAGGATAGTAAGATAAGATTTTTTATTTGTTTAAACGTGGTGTACATGATATGTTACATGCAAGATAACTAAGATATAAAGTTCTAACATGTTCAGCCGCATATAGTGGCGTACAAATTGGCAGGAAGAGATGGTGCATAAACCGTGATAATATTAATAAAAATTACATTGAAGACATTGTGTGGATACTTATTAAATCATTATTATTAATTAAAGATTAGGTATAATTACAATTCAAAAAGCATATTTTTAAATAGAATACAATGTCAAAGCAGTCATTAAATAAATTAGTCAATGAAAGTATGAATTAATGTCATTAAAATGTCTATTCCAAACAACAACTATTCCCAAAACAATAAAAAAAAAAATAATAAAAAAAATAGTAAAATAGATAGTAAGACGACAGTGCTATTCTGAAAGAGGCACTATCGAGTTCGAGTTAGCTGTGAGTAACCATGACATGCAGAAGTTTTGTATCTGAAGTGTCAGTTCGCGAATTCTGTTTCTATGCAGAATACTGAATTGTAGTGAAAGTTTTACGGACTAGCACGAGTTTTGGAGGATATAATGGAAACTACACTCATCGTTTTTTTTTGGGTGGGAAATCATCAAATAACTTCTCCCGCTCTGGTTAGAGCGGGAGGGCGTGTCACACTTTTACTGACTAAAACCCACCCGTGTTCCCTCGGTTGCCTGTGTGCCAGGAGCCGCGGTATCTCTTTCGAACAACCCACACTGAAAGGTGTTGTTATGTATAGATGTTCACCCATCTACGGACCAACCGCGGCAAGCATAGCTAAACTTGATCGATCGACCTCTCCCATCCCTCCCATAATTAGAAACTACACTAAAGATACGAAACTCAAAATTCCCCGGCTCTTATGCCAATTTATTTGGGGTCGGTGCTACATTTATTTTTCTTCCATTCTTCTCTATTAGTAACCATCTCGGTAATTCCTTCCTCTCTTGCCATAATATCATCTTTCACACAATCCATATAACGTTTGTTGGTCTTCACCTACTCGTAGGGTAAAACCAGGATAGTTGCCCCAGGGGTATAGTTGCCCCGTGTTCCTGACATCGCATCGGGCCACACTTCACACCGCAACCGCGGGCTTCCCCCGCCGGCAATCACTTGCCGAAACCTTGAGCATGCGCACACATTTTAGTCGTCTTAATAAATTGTAATCAGTATCTATCAAGAAATACAGTCATCATCGGAATCAAGATGTTTTTTATTACTAAGTCAAGACCACCAGCACACACCTGGAGCTTGATATTCAACACCCCGATTTTAATTACTCTAGTTTCGCGGATGAATATCATGTTATTTTGTTAATTTATCGAAAGACTCTCCAACTACCACTAAGTTACACCGTGACCGCAGTTGTCCGTGTCGCATGTCTTTTTTTTTTTTTTCTGGATGGGAAATCATCAAATAACTTCTCCCGCTCTGGGTGGAGCGGGAGGGCGTGTCAGACTTTTACTGACTAAAACCCACCCGTGTTCCCTCAGTTGCCTGTGTGCCAGGGGCCGCGGTATCTCTTTCGAACAACCCGCACCCCTGGCAGGCATCGGCCCTTGCGGGCCCCATCAGTTGCTGCTGACTTCTCTTTGAGGCACGCGTGGAACATGTCGCATGTCTTTAAGTGATTGCATGGGAAGGCGAAATGCGATCAAAGCTTTTGCGAGATATATGTCCTGTTTCATCTAACCGAAACGGAATTTATATGGATTAGGCAACTATCCACGATGTGGGATAGATGTCCCAAAATATAGCGGTCCGCAAAAATCGCTAATACTCTGGAAATATTAAAGACAATGTTTTGTTAACTTTCATAAAGTAAATAAAAACCAAAGTAGGTACCGGCCAGTTTTACAAATAAACCATCTTGCTTTTGTACAGAGAGATATACACCGAGAAATTTTAATGGTTGTTTTCCCGCGGCAGAACAACTTGCCATAAGGAGTACTTTCGAAGCATGGAGTAAAAGTAAAAAAAAAAAGATTTTTGTGTTTAAAATTAATTAAAAAAACATTCATCAATTCGATAAAACGCTACTCAATAGTAACACTAGAGGTAACTTGTACGTACTACTCGAATCGCACGCGCCGCTGACAAAGGGAACAGCGATGCATAAATGTTAAAGCAAAATAAACTCTCGCACGTGGTGATTTTTCATAATGGTTAATCTGCCAAAACGATTGTATTACCAAGACAAAACCATTTCGCTGCGGGAAAATACCATTAAAATTTCACGGTGTAGAGTGATTTCAAAAAGTGTGGCAACTATCCGGTTTTACCCGATAGCCATCCACATGCATACTCAAAACTTTCGTAACGATATTTAATTTTTCACTTTGTCAATTCGAAACTATAAACAAAATACTATTCATGTATTATATAACGGCGGATAGCCAACTTTGTTGAGCTAAAATCCTATTACTATTCAATATTGAAATGAAATGAAAGCATCCATATCAACTTTCCAACTGTTTGGGTAACGCTAAACGTAGGAATTCGCCATACCATAGCGCGTCAAGAAATTGTCACTATTTCGTTTTGACACCTGACACACAATGTCGCAGAGACATTACTTGATTGATCATCATCCTCCCTTCTTAGTAGGTAGGTATTCGCGACATTTTCGTGCGACTAAGTACGAATTTCACCAATGGAACCGAACGCGATCACCACATCTAAACCATGATCAAGAGCTGTCAGTTCCAGCTCTTGAACGTGGTTTATGTGTTGATGGCTTTCAGTTTCGTTGATGAAATTCGCTCTCAGTACGGTGAGGGCAAATCTAGTGATTTAAATCTTTCCGTCCATTGAAGAGATAGAGCAATGTGGCGAATGTTATTGCACTTTTGCTTAATACTGAATCCTCCTGCATGCCATTACCCACAGCCATGGAAGAAAGGATTGATGTAATCATCATCAAGGGATTAAACCGCGGTCGTAAACGTTGACAAAGGAGGTTCCCTTTTACGACAAAACCATGAAAAGCGTTGGCTCCTAAATGTAACCACAGGCGTTGTTATCGCTAATCTTAGATTTCAACTAAACCTACTGCTATTGCATAGGAGGTTTACTGTACTTTAACTGCATAGGGGTTTTGGACGTTTGTTTCTTTAATGTTAATTAAAAAGGAAAAGGCAGTCGGACGGCCGACAGAAGTGAAAATTTGAAACTATGAAACAGTGGTCACCATTGTAGCTACAGATATACTATTAATATAAACATGTCGGTGACGTGAACCTATAAGATTTTCCCCTACCAAAAATCGATCAACGCGCCTAAAGACGTTTTCTGTGCATAAAACCTGTGAGGTTCAAGACAGCTTGAAGCCGCCTAAACTTACAATTAGCGTTATTAAAGGCAATCATAATATTCTACACACCTGGGCCTGAATTCACTACGACCACTTAACGATTCCTACTCGTAACCACGTCAATCACACACGAAATCTGTTAATATCGTATTAATAATATCTAGAAATTGTCTTGGAACATACAGAATATGACATTTCGATTCCTTACAGTTACATTGGTTTCTAAAAAACACGATATTGACGTAGTTTGAACGTAGTAAGATTCTGTACGGGACACAATTAGGAAGCATTTATGATATGATCAAGTAGGAAACAGACATCTAAGCTTTTAAATTCATAATATTTGTTAAGTTTTTTCGATTTTAGCGATGAGACCGCCCATTGGAAAATTTATATATTTATATCTGTGGTGTCAATGTTAAAGTGTAGATTCGATATGCTACACCGACTTTGCAGCTTATCTCAATAAAATATAATGAGTAGACGGTTGGTACCTTTCTTATTACTTCACCGAACAATACCCCTAAACAAAGGCCGTCAAATACTTTCATAATTACCTTACGGTAACAAAAGAACAACACAGCACTTATTAACCTACGTCTTTTGTGCTAATTATAGTACTGCAACATTGTGTGTTTAATTAAATAATGAAGTAATTAGTAAAGGAAATACAAATTAACTTAGCGTGTTATTATTCTAAACGTATCCCGGAGCGGTAGTACCAACAATAACAGCCACTATTGAGTTATTGTAAGATCGTTTGTAGGCATCCCACGAAGACTAGTCTAAATAAAAGATGAACGCAAGTTCAAACACGTTTTAATCTTTTTATATTAGTTATGTGTGTGTGTGTGTGTGTGTGTTACTGGGTATTATTAATATGTAATAGCATCTGTAAAGAATTAATGATATTGAATTTTTTGTTGTATTCAATTTTTTAATTTATAATGTTAGTGATTTTATTGTATTATGTATGTGTTGTTTATAATTTTAATGACCTTGTTTTTTAATCATTATGTATGTTTTGAAACAGGATGTGAATTGTTCCTGAAATAAATTGAATTGAATTGTACTGAATTCTATTTTTGAAATAGATTTTGCAGAGACAGCTTTGAGGTAATAAAACGAATGACCCTTTAGCCGGATTTGAACTGAATTTGGCTTGAATTCTAGCTTAACATTTATGCAAACCTGTGAACGAGTATGGCGACCTGAATGACACCTATTCGGGAACTTCAACATGCAGAACATTAGACTACACGCTAGGTCCTATGTACTTAATGTACGATGGAATTTGCATTTTCATGTTTATTTATTTTCCCTGGTTTATCTTTTGTTTTTAACTGTCTGTAGCTTGTGCCAAGAGCATGTTTTAATTTTGATATTTTTTTCATAAAATGTGTTAGGAATATTTGAACAAGATAGTATTACTTTTTAGAAACAAAAAATGTTTCTTAATTCATTCTTAAATCTTTAGGAAATTATTAGAACTTTGTTTAAAAATATCGATACTTAAACGGAACAATTGGAAAACTTTTCCGGAAAATTAAAACCAATGATTTGATCATTTGTCCCACCCATTGTTGTTCAAAAACAAGCGATTAACGAAAGAAAGGGCGTAACGACCTTTGACATTTTTCTGAATTCCATTCTGATTAAACAGGTTCATTGTGAAGCCGCAACATTGTTCGTTTATATGAAGTGATTTACCAAATTTCCTCAATCGTTAAGGCTTTCATGTCGATCGCAATTTGTGTATTGTTGGAGTCGGCACGCGATACATAACTGAGTTTTATTATTTTTTAAAGCATTTCTTTTATTGTGAATTATGGTGAACGAGTTTTTGTACAAGTTCAAGTGTGCTCTAGGTTTGTAGGATAATAATAATGGATTTGTGAAGGCCATTGTTTGGGTTAAGAAAATGATTTATTGTGAAATAGTGACTCATTGTTTTTCGTAATGTAAAATGTAACGTTTGATAATACAAAACTGACCAAGCGTCTGCTACATTTAGTTTTTTGGCCACAACCAAGATTCGTAAATATAGTATGTCTACGTAATGTTATAATTGTAGTTATACACTCAGCAAAATCTATGAATCCATAAGTTAGCACAGTCATGTTTAAATAATAAAATATTGCTCACATGCGTAGTACACAGTACACCTAGCTACAAATCAACAGTCATGATTTTGAATGGCGGGTGTTTTGGGTGTTATGTTACGTGACGTTCAGAAAGTGCTGACTCTCAGCCTAGTTTGAATAAATGACTTTTGATTTTGATTTTTGAATGATTCTTGGGCCCACTCAGATAAACCACAAATATCTAACTAAACACATTTAAAACCATACGAATTTAAAACATCGTTATGTTTCTGACAATCGTTTGAAGGTGACTGATACAGAATGATGTTTTAACTAGCTTTTGTCAGCGGCTTCGCCCGCGTGGAGTTCGAAAACTATCCCACGGGAACGTAGTACCGGGATAAAAAGTATCCTGTGTGTTATTCCAGGTTACAAAATACCTGTGTGCCAAATTAAATCTAAATCCGTTCAGCCGTTTTTGCGTGAAAGAGTAACTAACATCCATATGTACAAAATTTCGCGTTTATAATATTAGTAAGGAAGTAGGTTAATATGCCACCATCACAACAACCACTTGCTGATTAATTCTATTTTGTGATGAGATGATAGATCTGTATTGTTTTCTTAGGGTTAATTTTTCAATAGTCAGATAACTTTTACCTGGAGAATAATTATGTCAAACTGACATGTTTTTTTTCCAAAACCTGTCAAACCGCAATATTTATTCCTCAGATTTAAATTAACTGACTGTTGAAAAATCAGTCCATATGCGAATTAACATACTTATTATGTTCACGTGTTTCTGTGGCATATAAACTAAATTTTCTTTCTTTCTACCAGCTGCTGAAAAGAATATAAAATTTGAAGAATAAGGTGCATTTTTGTGTGCAAAGATAATTACATGTAGCCTTTCATTATAGTCCTTGTATAAAAAGAATATTGCTTGCATTCTACGAAAACAGCGGTGGAAAATAATCCTGCTAATGGACGCAAGAAAAAGTTAACTGCAAACGAAGCAAATTAGGTATTAGAATAGAAACAAAGAGAAAACAATGAAAATATTGTACTTTTTAAATCATTTTAACCAGGAATCACGTACAGTATACGTATACTGTATGTATTTGCCTAATTTTCTAGTCGGTGGTTAAAGAAGTCAGTACAGTCATATTTAGTTTTATTGAATTAAAATCATATTTTATTAATCCACAGTTTGGTAAACAAAAATGTGCGATTAGTGTACCTTTAAGTATAAAATAAATTATTAAAATATTTAACATATTCATACATATTACTGTAAATGCTTTATTTCTGTGATGGATGATTTCCCACCCAAAAAAAAACGCGTTCAGCACATTTAAGCCGCGTTCAAGAGCATTCCGTGTCAATATTATTTTAGGAAAAGTGTCAATATCCAAAATAATATTTTGTAAATTAATTAATGTAACCTACTCTGTTGGATACAAACCAAAATAAAAAATATTGTTGGTTTTTACATAATGGCAGATCCAGAAAGAGATGAACGCTAAGCAGGTATTTAGAGCGGACAAACTTCGGTCGATTATGTGGAGGCGTATTTAAGTCAATTTGACAGCTTAGCTTCTGGGCTAAAAAATTGTATTAAACTTATAAATCGTTCTAAGTATACGACATAATAATAATTGTTCAAGGAGAAGTTTATTTATTACCAACATTTTAAATTGAAATTAGGTATTTGTAATCATGTTAGATGCTAACTGTAAAACAAAACCTTTAAGATGCATTCAAACATAGCAACAAGTAAGTAAACAGTACTTATTGATTTTATATAATGCAACATAATTTAAATTCATATTGACAACACAATATTGAATAATTGAAAGGACAAATTGTCCAAACATAAAGTTAATACAACAGCGTATCGGTTAAAATGTGAAGTCCGAATGAAAATCATCGATACATCGATACATCGGAACATACGGTAAACAATACAAAGTAATTGTAGCATATCTGTTCGGATGATCGCAAATAATGTCGCTCGTTTGTCATTTTTCCATTAAAATAAGCGCTTTAAGGTTATAAACTCTAGAGTAGAGATGGGAAAAATCGAATGTGTCATTCGAACAGGAGTAGGCGATTATTCGATGGGAATAGACATGTTTTCGAATCATTCGATTGATGTCAAATCATTCGTAAGTATGAATCATTATTTAACTAATTGGTGATTTAGACCATGACCAACCTAAATCGTTTTTGTATAATAACTGGGGTTAACTTTACGTTTCGTTCCTTGTATTTAAAAAATAAAAATTAAGTATAGAATAAAATGTCGACATTACAATTTGTAGGTCGTGTGTGTAGGGTAAGTAAGTAGGCACAAAATAAACTATACAAAAAAATAAAACAATTTACTTCAAGATTCGAAGCCATAATTCGAATTACAAATGATTATTCGAGCGTTTCCCACCAAACAAATCGAATAATCTGATTGATATTTCTTCAGACCCATCACTATTTTGAATATTTATCACCCATATGTAATTTATGGGTATTTATGTTATTGATAAATATGCTACCTGCTGGTGTTTACCTCAACGATATTATGTTGGATTCCTGATGATGATTCATTTGTTGTATCGCATTTGCACGTCATTGACTACACGCGTTGATGATTCGATTATCGGCTAAGAATTTAGCTAGTTGACTGACTTCGATAGTGGGATGTTAATTTACTTTTATTTATTTATTTTATTTAACCATTTATATACACACATATATAAACAGACAAGAAGATTAGAACAGAAAAATAGGTACAAAGGTGATGCTCATTTTTAAAGAAATCTCTTCCAGCATACCTGCGATAGGAGTGAAGAAAAAGAGATGTAGACAGCGTGTGTTAGGGTAAACGGGAAAATAAACTACATTTATAATAAAAAACAATAATACACTACATAAATTTAATAAATAATATGGTAATATACAAACATACATAAATAAATATTACTAAAATATTAATAATAATAATGGAAATAAAATAATACATACACAACTATGTGATGTGGACAGATAGTGTTCTTACTTAGTTTACGTATTTAGTTGGAAATGTATATTTTGGGATCAGGAGAACTTAACTTAATTTTGAAAGGAAAGGGTTAGTTTGATTATCGTTTATCTCGACCTCACAATAAATATTTCAGACTATCCTGGGGGTTAATTACGTAACATACGTAATAGTGGGAATGGCTTTAATTTTGAGAGTTAAACTACATTCATTGTGTTAATTCCGTTGTTGAGCAGACAAATCTTTCGAACATATGAAGCATTGAATTAGCAGTATCTAAAGTAACTATTCTGTTACGCAATTAGGATGCCGCCGGCCCGTTTTGAAGTGACTACCAAAAGGCTAGCGTTTTCTTTTCTTCAGAATAAATATCAGTTTCTTTATAATAAATAAACTTCTTGAAAGTTGAACGACTTGCTAAAGAAGTATATAGTATTTTTCCCTTTATCTACTTACATAAAGATGAAATCGAAACCCACACAAACCTACCAAACACCCAAATATCCTGCAAAATACGTTCTGTAGCACAAACTTTTAAATGAACCTCGCCATCATTTCGACTATATAGTTGCATATCTAACTTAGATCTATAGTAAATCGGATCGCGTGCAGCAGGCGTGACTACAAACTCGCACAACATTCGCTGGAGCGAGTTCCTAAACATTTTTAATTGTTAGCTCGTTAAATTGCGGATTATATCCTTTCTATTTTGGTTTAACAAAAGGTTATTAACATTTGAACCCTTGAAATAAAGTTAGAAAAGTATTTGGTTTCAAAATTATTTTAGTACGTGCTCGATGGGACTCCCCAGCAGAAAAAAATACGAACTTCTATATAAACTTTCATCTCTTATTCAATCGTTTTGGGATGAATTCTCCTAAATCCTGTCTTAGAGCTCATTTTTGTTATACAGGTTAATCGACGCACAAACTGTTCAATCATGTCCTGAATCCATGGTGGATTCAGGACATGATTCTGAAGCCCCCTTGCGTAGAAATTTTTCTCCTCTCCTCTGCCATATATTTTGACCGCGTAACTATGGCACTCTAGGCACGCCACGATTGCGGCGGTAAGTCCCTTCTTTCAGGAGTGGATTGAGGGGTGCCACGCCGTCCTCACCTTCCACCTGACGCAGGTGGTTATTTCGGGAGGTTCCTGTTTCGTATGAGGCGGGAGGAAATGCCCGGGTGTTTTCACTACATAGATCGCTCTGAGGACACGGTGGAGCATACGGTGGAGGTCTGCCCGGCTTGAGCAGAACACCACCGTGTCCTTGTGAAGGCGATCGGTGGCGGCGATCTCTCGCGTCAGGCCCTGGTCCAAGCCATGGTACGGAGCGAGAGTGCATGTGTAGCCGTCATCTCCTTCTGCGAAGCAGTAATGTTCACGAAGAGGGAAGCGGCGCATGTGAGGGAGAGGCAGTATATGCACCCTTACGGCCCTAGTCGCCGCAGGAGACGCCCTGGGCGTCGTGAATCCCAGGCTAATTCCCGGCCACCGTAGGCGCGGGCTTGTGGATGGTGAGTAATGGGCAGCTCGCTTTCCGGTAAGGAACAAGCCCGAGTCGATGGCGCGTTGTGTTCCACGCGCGCTTCAAAAAATGTCAGCACCAGAGGTGCGGGTTGTTCGAAAGAGATACCGTGGCCACTGGTAGACAGGCAACTGAAGGAACACGTGGGTTTTAGTCAGTAAAAGTCTGACACGCCCTCCTACTCCACTTAGAGCGGGAGAAGTTATTTGATGTTTTCTATGAAACAGCAAATTGTTTTCGTTGATAACTGATGCAAATTTCGGCGCTCGAATATCACTAATTATTTGCACAAGAGGTGCAAAATTCATGATTTTGGACCCCGCTGTTTTTTTGGCTGTGGATTATCTGTCAGTGGATGAATGATAAGCGAGTTTTTATGTTTGTTTCAGGATTGGACAGTTTGAGGCGATGTCGGGTCGCCATGGGGCGAAGTGGTAGTGCGATGGAGGTATGTACTGAATGATTTAAAGTAAATGAGCACAATTTTTTTATGAATTTTATTTTAGCTTTTAACTTATTTACGGACTGTTTTTATTAGGCTGTTATAATTTAAGATACAGGTACCTAAGTGGCTACCATCGATTGTGATACCAATCATAAGTTGCATTTATTTAGTAATTTTAAATCGTTTTGTTTAAAACTTTATGTGTATAAACATTAATATATTCTAAAAAATAAAGAACTATTCAATAACATCCTCAAATTACTTGCTCGTAAATAAGCATTTATTCATCTACTTGGTGACTTTAAATCGTTTTAACCAAAAGTTTATGTGTAAAAATAATCAAATTTTGAAAAATACAGAACGATTTAGTAAAATCCTTCTACACAAAATACTTGTTCGATCGTAAGCAATTTCACAATACAAGCCTTTGAAGGAAAATATTAGTTCGAGGCACTTTGGAATCGAGAATCGATTCTTTGCCAAAGCTTCTTGCTTCGATAATTGGTTGCAACGACTCCACTTCCATATTCGATACTCAATTACTTGTTAAAGTACACATAGATGCGAACTTTGTCAACTGTCCTACGTTCACATGCTAATTAGACATCGTAATTCGCTTGAGCAAAGGAATCAACTCGATATAATCGATATTCCTTTGTGCATGTAGTATCGATTAATCGTTCGACGTTTGACGCGATAGAGCAGGAATAGTTTGTTGGTTGGAAGTTGGAAATTGCAAATTGAGACCATTCGATGTGTTTTGTGAGTGTCATGAGTGGTGTGTAGGGACGGTTGCATTAATCGGTTACCACTTTAGAGGGTACTTAACTATTCTATTAATACAATTATAGTAATCCTTAATCATAATCATAGATTAAATGATAGCACGATGACCTTAAGAAAGCTGGGACAGACTGTATGTGGAAGGCGGAGGACAAGGTGTTGTGGCGCAGCTTGGTAGAGGCCTATGTCCAGCAGTGGACTGCGATATACTGAGTTGATTGATTGATAATCAATAAACAAATAATAAAGTAATCATATTACTAATATAATATAGTTGCTGATTGGTTGGATGTTTGATAGATACATGAATAAATTAATGGTACACACAGCGTCAGTATATGCTAACGCCTCTAGTTTTAAAATGTTACACTGCTACAACATTGAATTCGTTACGAATATTCTTTTTTATTTCGTCAGTAAAAGTCTGACACGCCCTCCTGCTCCACCCAGAGCGGGAGAAGTTATTTGATGATTTCCTACCCTCAAAAAAAAACCCGTACGTCGTCATACTCGCAGTTTGAAAAACTAGCCAACGAGCCCATATGAACTGCGATGCAATTGTTATCGACAATCGTCCGAGTCAAATTATACTATAAGTCTCTGTCTAATCGATAGACTATGCTATTTGAGGGTATCCATTAATTTAACTTATATAATTAATACCTTTACCCTCAAGTTAACTACAACGTTTGATGTCATACGTTCATTTAAAATGTCTGTATGCAGAGACTACATGACAGATCACGTGACATTTCGTTAGTTTAAGTCAATCTAAAATATTTCTAGCGTTTCATAATATATCGTTTGCGTTAAAAGGATTTAAATCACTGTCTATGGACCCGTTTGTATCAGTTAGCAAAATATGTATACTAAGTTATCTGTAATTATAAAATCAAATTGTAAAAATATGTATACTAAGTTATCTGTAATTATAAAATCAAATTGTAAAAATATGTATACTAAGTTATCTGTAATTATAAAATCAAATTGTAAAATATAAATCTTTGTAGTTAAATAAGATCAAAGTTTTGTTAAATAATTGCAATAATAAATATTATGAAAGTGTTTGTTTTCTTGATTTTTGAATTATTTATAAATATTATTGAAACAAAATAGTAAAATAAAATAAGTAAAACAAAATAGTAAAATAATTCATATATGGATGAAATAATTGCATGAAAAAAAGCACATTTCGTGCTCAGGATTTGAACCACCAATCTTATCCACGGCAAGCGGTCTTGAAACCTCAAGTCTAATTAGACGTTGTATTACTTCTCGTAATCACTGAAAGAATACAGTAAATTACAAAAAAAATGTTTTTGCAAAATACAAAAAGTAACTTGGTAGGTCCAAGTTACTTTTTGTATTTTGCAAAAACATTTTTTTTCACGGATTTCAACGCACATGTCTTTTGGAGGGGTAATAACTTAATGGAGCTGTGCTTGTGTACCATTTCACTTGTTGTACATACACTCACCTCCGGTACAAAATGGTTTTGCCACAGTGGCTAAATCTTTAATTCACAATCTTCGGTAGCGAATTAAATGTAGCTTAATGTATATGCATGGTAGTGCACAGACAAGTTCGACGTCATCATCATCATCATCATTTCAGCCGAAAGGCGTCCACTGCTAGACATAGGCCTCGCCCATGCTCCTCCACTTCGACCGGTCTTGTGCTTCCCACATCCAGCGGATTCCCGCGGCCTTTACAAGGTCATCGGTCTATCTTGTGGGAGGCCTACCCACTCTACGTCTTTCGGTACGCGGTTGCCACTCCAGAACCTTTCGGCCTCATCGGCCATCTGTTCTGCGAGCAATGTGCCCTGCCCACTGCCACGTAAGTTTGGCAATTCTTCGGGCTATGTCGGTTACCTTGGTTCTCCTACAGATCTCTTCATTCCTGATTCGATCGCGTAAGGAAACTCCGAGCATAGCCCTCTCCATTGCTCTTTGGGTGACTTTAAGCCTTCTGATAAGGCCCATTGTAAGGGGCCACGACCACAAGTTCGACAGACGACTAAAATGTCACGGTGGACAAACGATCTCTAGATTTACGTGAATCCACTAAATATAATTATTCACTTTTATATTTTCCTTTATTTATACCTACATCTATTATTTCGGCCATATCTTTTGCGATCTTTGTCATAGGTGGTAGTAAAACTTTTGTATATAGATAGATCAGATAAAATGACCCATTAACAACAAAGCTGTTTAATATTATAGCCTTCCCTATTGTTAATTTTCTTCCCATCCTCTTATTTTCCTATATCACTATTATTTTTCGACGAATACGGCTGACATAAAAGCGGTCGTTACAGGACCATTAAATGCTAACATTGTCCGGCGTACGATTTTCATAGATGTGGCAATAACATTCTGCTTTTATGGAGTAAACACCTATTTGAATGAGGAAGTGGTTTGAATCTAGATTTTTTTTTAAATCTTGACCTCGGTCCTAATATCGTCGTGCAAATACGCGCTTTGATTAAGAAGCCAGGCGAGTCACTGCCGGCAGAACTTGGTCAGGTATTCCAATGAGCCGCAGTGCGACTGTGGAGCCGCATTGCAAACTATGCCCAATCTCGTTTCGTGCTTTCTTTGCACTAACACCTGCACTGTGGAAGACCATTGCGAGGCCAACGATGACGCTGGCAAAGTGGCCGAATTCTGGTCGAAGCTTATTTAAAACCAACAATTGTAATCATCGATACGACGAAGAAGAATACGCGATTACCACTTAATCATTCAATTGTCAATATTTGAGATCAAAGAACCTAAACGTGCCCTCTGCCAGCGCGACGACCCGACCGGGTTCGTCGATCAAACTTACCGGTCGCTTCTATTACGGCCTATTCCCTTGGCTGACTTGGCTATGCCCTGCTATGCTTCTTTTAGGACACGGCCAGAGAATGGGTCCAGACAAAGATAATCAATAATCTTTCCAAGTACTCTAAATAATTTGCTTTATTGTTCCTCAAGCTGTGTTTATTCACGTACATTTTTTAAATCGGTAATTTATCAAATCAAAGACTATTATTATTTTTAAATTAATTAAAATTAAATTTAAAATTTATCAAAACATGTCGAAATCTTCTTATCCATAAAAGCTTCAACCACTGAATATCAAACCACTCTCTCACAGAATAAAACATTCATGAAATAAACGGACGGTTCCAAGTTCCAATATTTTATTTCTCAGGGAAATATGGTTGAATATAATGTATCATTATTAAAATGTCTCTGCACATTGCAATGAAAAAATAACACAAACTGAACGTATTCCAACTGCATGTTTGTTGGAATAACGCCAGTTACTTATAACCAGTTTAAAAGCAGTCCTTATGGGTTCCCAACGCGGGTCGCGAACTTGGCCGCCCCTCTTTTTCCTTGCAAAGCGAGTGGAATTCAAACGGTATCTGAATCAACTTGGTACTTTAGATCCGGTCAAAGCAAGAAAGGTGTTGATTTGAAAAATGTTCATTGAGAGGTTCTTTGGCTAAATTAGTTAGATAAATGTTTTTAAGGGCAAAAGGCATTGGCCGCTTGCAATTTGATGTTATTACTAAACGTTTAAAGTGCAGTATTTTGAGAGGCGGCACGGCGTCCTCACCTCCCGCCTGACACAGGTCCACACCGGACACGGCTGTTTCGGAGGTCTGCCCGGCTTGAGCGGAGCACCGCCGTGTCCTCGTGGAGGCGATCGGCGGCGGCGATCTCTCGCGCCCGGCCCTGGTCCAGGCCATGGTATGGAGCGAGAGTGCATGGATAGCCGGCACCTTCTTCTACGAAGCAGTAATGCTCGCAAAGAGGGAGGCGGCGCACGTGAGGGAGAGGCGGTACATGCGCCCTCACGGCCCTAGCCTCCGCAGGAGACGCCCTGGGCGTCGGGAATGATCTCATACTGATTGATTTTGATTTTGATTGATTTCATGAATCTCAGACTGATTCCCGGCCACCGAGGGCACGGGCTTGCGGACGGTGAACAATGGGTAGCTCGCTGTCCGGTAAGGACCAAGCCCGGGTCAACAGCGTGTTGTGTTCCACGCCCGCCTCAAAGAGACGTCAGCAAAAACTGATGAGGCCCGGAAGGGCCAATACCTGCCAGGGGTGCGGGTTGTGCTTTTTTTATTTCGGTAAGTAGGTTTGTACAAACACGTTTACACATCAATCATATTTTTTTAAACTAGATGAGGTCGGCGTTTTCTATCTGCCTAATCTGAGAAAGTGAAGTTCGAAAGAGATACCGCGGCCCCTGGCACACAGGCAACTGAGAGAACATGGGTGGGTTTTAGTCAGTAAAAGTCTGACACGCCCAGGAGGGCGTGTTAGACGTGAAGCAGGAGCTCCACCCAGAGCGGGAAAAGTCTTTTGATGATTTCCCGCCCAAAAATAAAAAAAGATGCAGTATTTTTATTTTACGAAGCGACGCGGGCTTTACTTGTGGTTACCAAGTGTACAAACGCGTTGTGAATGTGTGTGTAAGCGCAGAAACTCTGAGTCCCGTCCGAGACAATGGCGAAGTCGGAAGCGTGTGTGTTATGTGCTGACGCTACTCGTCTTCACGGACCCATTCATAGGACGCTGTATAGTTGGTTACAACAAGTAAAACGCGCGTCGTTTCGTGGGATAAAATAATGTAGTAAGGATAACTCAAACGAAAATAGACATAATGGTTATGAGTATTTTCAACATAGCAAATCCTAATGCTTCGAAATTCCGACAGATTTACGAGTTAATTGTTTTGGAATCCATTATTTATTTACCATTCTTGTAAAAAAATGTCAACCTTAGGCCTTACCTACATTTAAGTTTAGGTTTTAGACAATAATTAACATCCGTTTCATAATTACGTTGAAACCGTCAATCTAACTTATATTTACAAAGCACAAGTGTGCTGACCACCCGCATCGAAAAGAAAAAGATAAATAGGAAGTAAAATAAGGTTCACTGAATAAAAAATGTTCAGGGAACATTCCAGAGATAAAATTACTCCTCGAGAACTTTCGATTGGGCCAAAAACTTTTTTAATATCAACTTTAATGATCTCGATTTTCGTACAGTTTTAATGAGAATTTATTTCAGTTTTATTCTGAATCGATTGGTGTTTTTTAAGAAGAGTGTTTGTTTCTTAAACTGGAAATGGTTTTTATGATTATCAGGAAGTTGGATATCAGTCGATTGATTAGATATTTAAAAAGAATCGCAATGCAGCTCATTGATAGATTATGAATTATTAAATAAACGAGGTGTTTATTTAGGACACCGACACATGGGTATATTCGAGGTGGTTTGATTGGAAAATTAAAAAAAAGAAATAAAAAAGTAAAGCTGTAGGTACATACAGCTGAAAAACGAATGATGAACTTTAGAAACCACAACTAACTACATTATTAGTCCTTAGATATTAATACAGTTTTACGTAGGTACACTAATCTGCTTCTTTGGTCACTTTGCAAGGAAGACCTGATCACGTCTCGCTTCTGTTGGACAGGTTTAATTCAGAAACCAACAGTGCCCAAAATACCACTGGCCCCTAATTTCGATACCACATCAGAACCTAGTCCCTCACACATTCGTTTGATTTTACGCATCACAGCCATCGAATTCGGGACTCCAATACAACGACAATGCAAACACAGACACCAATAAACTCTAAAATCTCAATTTCACGTGTAGCTTAATTGTGGGATTAATTGAGAAAGGGGTTAGGTTGCAAATAAACGTGCGAATTTGGTTCGTAGTCGTAATTCAGAACATAACAATAATGTCACTGAATATATAGATACAGAGGGTCGACTTAAAACAGGGAGGGAATATGCACGCACACATAGATACGCGTCTACGGACAGCGAGTGCAGTGCAAGTGACCGCGCAATGCGTCGCGCGCGATTTTGTACTTTGTTACTTAGTTATTATATTCTTATTACCGTACCATGATGTTTATTATAAAATATGTGTTCATCATGTTAGGAAATGAGATAGTACCTAATACTTTACTTAAAGGTGTTTCAACATCTGGACAAATCTGTTGAGGTTTTTGTGATATTTTTCAGTTCATGTTTTGTTTTATTCGGTAGTTAACAAATATATTTTTAAAAAATGCACTCACGGCAGTCATTTGTTTGACTTCGTTTGCTTGATCGCCGTATCTATGACTGTATGCGTCTATGTGTGCGTGCAACCGTTTTCACTCGTATAAAGTGAGTATTCTGTACCTATCTATTCTGTGGTAACGAGCTGTGTAAATTACATTGTTTGTCAAAAGACGTATTCGGGTCACGGCAGTTTTGTTTGGTTTCGCATCAGTTTGATGTGTTGTGTTGAAACCACGTAAATAAAGGTGCCTCTCTGCGTGTTTTCGGGTTGGTCAGGGTTTTTTTAATACCTGGGTACAGCTAGGCAAGGATAAATGGATATGTTTTTAGCATCAATTTTCATGTAGGTAGTTATGTAAATACAATTTTCTATTGCATAATATTAAAAATAGATTTAACTTGTGTACTAGGAGCCTTAAGTGAGGCCAATCTCTCGCCTACTGTTTTTTCTGCTATTCTATCACTAAATTAGTGTGACAGTTCAAATGTCATTAAAGTTATTTATCGCCAGCCCATACAACGTAAGGTCGTCTTTTGCAGATAACATTTACAGTACAGTACCATGCCGACCAAATCCCGAAATTAGTACCCATCTAGTCTACTAATAATTGAATTACCGGTGTGACTCGTTAATTGGATTGCAGGGTAGTGTTGACATTTGCTCCGTATAGGTACGACTTATATTCAGCTGCGTCTAAGATGACTGACCTCTGAAGAACAATTCCCGTAACTAAAAATGATCAAAATGTACTTAGTCGCGATCTCATCTCTGCAACAATCAATGTCAAAAGCTGGTCAAAAATATAGAGGTATTTTTGACTAATTGAGACTGATATCAGACTGTGAACGCTTTTGTAGGGGAATTAGGCAATTCCCGTAGAAAAACACAAGGCAAGCAAGGTAAGGCATGTATAAATACATGCCTTGGGGCGAATTCTGCCAAACTTTTAGAACTAGGATAAGTTCTGCGAACATTTTTTTTTTAATTTTTGGCAGTTTTTCTATATTTACTACAACTGTCAGATGTCTATGTTATCCCACAGATAAAAGATATCTGACTTTAGTTAAATCAGCTTTTAATTAAAAAACGTTCTAAAATCTGTTTACGTGTTAAAATAGCTGGTCTTTTAAGCTGTTAAAATGTAAAAAAAAACAGAACACTACATCAGCAGGCGTTAGGAACTAAAGGACCACGGAACCAAATAGAATATGCCTAATAAAGGGAAGCCCGACAGAGTTTCTAATTAAATTGTCCATTATTTGGTAAAAACAAAGCGTCCACGGACGTTGTAAGCGCGGGCTTGGCGCTTGGGCATTCAGAAGTTTGTGAAAAAGTGCTATAAAATAATGGTGTAGAGCGGCGCTTGTCGGCGGGGCATCCTCGGGTTCTAGTTATGAAACTGTACCGAGACAGAGAGCATAATAGATACTGCTTTGCTTGTGGGATAAGCTTACAGGATATAGCGGTCTAAGATTTATGATTACTATATCCACGTCACATACGGACGTAAAAATATCGTGGCGTAATGGTTTTTAAACTCTCTGTATTGAACTGATTATCGGGAATCCATAAGAGTGCATCCCAGTGCGTCAAAAATACACAAAGTTCGATTTTCAGCTCTCGGCGCTATGCACTGCGTTGAATATCCAGTACGTGAAATAATCCCGCCGCGTTTTTATTACATCCATGAGAACATAGGCTAAAACCGCATGACGTAGACCACAGATTATTAGGATAGGTAGATAGGAAGTGCGCGTAGTTTGTGGCACCGCAAACTACGCGCACTTCCAGTTCTACCCCTCGTGCATGCCTTCAACATGCAGTCAAAGTGAACTCTGCGCTGCCCCTGACGTCGTCAGGCTAACGACGACGCACGCACCGCACCGCTGTGAAAGTGGCGACGTTTTGGATCACTATAATTTGAAGTACTGTCCTGCCAGCGACAGGAAGACGAAAGATCAACATCGAATCGAAAAGCATCGTAAACTTAACATTTTAATGTCTATTCCATATTTTAGCTTACATATATGGCCTTGACTCGCGTAAACATGGGAGTGTATATTCAGTCATTCATTCCATTTCTGTCAAGATTTTTTTGTTTGCGTTTGTTTTAGGTATTATGAGCATTATAAAATCACTTCATACTTCACGTCTACCTCATTTTTTTTTTTTTGGTTGGGAAATCATCAAATAACTTCTCCCGCTCTGGGTGGAGCGGGTGATCGCAGTTAGCTGAGCAAGAGGTCCAAGGTTCGATTCCTAGGTCAGGCAAAGTGTGATTGGGTTTTTCTATTAAGAATCTCTCAGTAGCAGCCTGGAGCCTAGATTTGTGCCCGGTTGATTGCAATAGGCTTGCCCCCTATTAAATGGTGCCTAAACGTAACTGGTAAAATGTGGGTGTACGTAATAGGTAAAGGGTACAGGTACAGGTAAATAAGCCGTGATGTTATGTTATAAAATTACCCGTTCAAACATTGTAAGACATGCCGTGCATTTCTGTTCGGTTTCGAAACCGCTACATCTCATGACTTACCCCACTGAAGTACGGCAGCGCAGTTCAACGTTCGACAAACGATACTCCAAGTTCTAAACTCGGTACCGCTCCGTTTTGTTTGTCGTTAAAAACACTGGACCAGATGAAATTGTTACAAAAACACGTATTTAAATATTTTTCATCTAGTACAGACTTCTCTAGATAATGTTTCTTTTTATTTTGGTTTACTGCAGCAAAAAGCTGTACTTTGGTACTACTAGAATGTAATTATAATTGAACTAAGCACTATGAGGTTGTCGTGTTGACTGTGTCGGCTCAGAATCATGTAAAAATTTAATCTGTGGTTACACCCTGTATTTTCGCGTGTCAGAAAAGGACTATAACATATATTTGTAAGAGCAACATTTGGTGAGAAAAACAGGAGCGATAAAAGAGTGACACAATTTTGACCCCAATATTTCAATCAACCAAAATACTAAATTGTCCAGGTTTTATTCTAGACCAAAGCCTTTGAAAATGGTAAAAAGTGTAAAAAAAAATATAGTAGAATGAGACCCATTAGAAAAGGAAGAGAATATAACAAAAATGAAACGAAAAATAATTTACGGGCGATCTGAAGTCGGGAAGTGGAAGGGGGTGAGGTTTTAAGGGTAAAAACGATTTATCTCGATTTCCGGCAAAACTACAAGTTCTACAGAAAACGTTAAATGGCAAAGTTATATAAAAAAAAATCTACAACTTTTGCATTTGCACTTTTTTCACATAACCTCAAAATTTATGTGTAAAATTCAAATGACCAACTTTTTGGTTTTTTAGTTTTATCTTTTACAAAAAAAAAATTATCACGAAATTTGGTGAAAACTTACCTTTTTATGTCCCAAACACACAAAATATTAGGATGCTTTTTCGATATTAAGTCAAAATAAGGTGAAAAAATAATTATTTTAAATAAAAAAAAATACAGTGTGTTTGGGACATAAAAAGGTAAAAAAAAATTGTAAAAGATAAAAATTAAAAACCAAAAACTTGGTTATTTGAATTTTTCACATACATTTTAAAGTTATGTTTAAAAAAGTGTAAATACAAAAGATGTAGATCTTTTTATTACATACAAATTTGCCATTTTACTTTCTTCTATAGGACTTGTAGTGTTGCCGGAAATCGGGATAAACCATTTTTTACCCTTAAAAACTCACCCCCTTTCACTTCCCGACCTCAGATCGCCCGTAAATTATTTTTCCTTTCATTTTTGTTAGTTTCATCCTACTATAATTATTTTTAGTATCAAAAATTATCGACCCTGGTCTATTCCGTCTGTATGATAAAATAAAAACATTTTTACACAATTAACACGCATTTAATGTTAATGGAAATGCTTTTAAACTCTTAATTTTAGTCACAATCGTCATATAATAACAACATTTTAAAAGTTAAGGGGTTTACTTATAAACGTTGACTAAAGTTAAGAAATGTTTAAACGTCAAAAATGTAAATAGGTGAAACAATCGCTAATGAGTACTTAACTTTAAGAAAGTTCATAAATAAAGGGGTTCTAGCATACCATTATTTCAATCTAAATGGTGCCTAAAATAGTTTCAATTATTTTTATTTTCGATACCTTTGTTATCTACAATGATTGATCAAAGCGAATTCCGTGTTGTGCGTAATTGATTTTGCTGTTTGTTGTTCAACGGGTTAGGATTTAACCCATGTTTATATTAACAGTGAATTGTGTTGATAAAATAAAGTGTTGATTGTTACTGTTTTTTTTTTGCCAACAACTGAATTGTGCGTATATGTTCTAAACATTTGGATTTACTTTGTAATTTTATTAAAAGCTGATTTAACTAAAGTAACATATCTTTTATCTGTGAAATAACATAGACGTCTGACAGTTGTAATAATTATAGAAAAACTGTCAAAATTGAAAAAAAAATGTTAGTAGAACTTATCCTAGTTATAAAAGTTTGACAGAATTCGCTCCAAGGCATGTATTTAATCGAACCCAAAATAATTCCTAATTTGAATGACGAAAATATTAATGTTGATAAGAGAATGGTGATTAATGGATGATTGGATACATTAATATAATCAGCCTCTTTTTGTGAGTCTCAAATACTTCTTATTTTGGTTTCCTTACAATACTAAATCGAGACGCTATTATGCTTGAACGCATTGTTGTGGTATGCCCTACCCTAGCCTAGTAACTGCGACCAACTTGGATGTAACGTTTGACTGAAAAAAGAACAGAAAGTATAAAATTCCCAGGAAGGTCCTGTAGGTATTAAATTGAAATTAATATCGAAGACGAATTCTTTCAAATCTACGGTCTTTTGGAACTCTTAAAAAATCAAGACACTAAGTCAACGCATCAAAACAATACGGCCATACACATACTCGGAAATAAATCAAAATCTGTGGGGTACCTACTTCCCGTCGACTTAGAATCACGAACGGAGACGGGGATTTCTGGTCCTGCTTGTAATAAGTTGAGGTATGGTTAAAAAAATGGGTTATATTTTTCTATTTAAAAATATAAAAAAATCAGCCCAGCTTACAGTCTTAAAATGAGAAATCCAAAAATTAAATTAAGGTGACGAATAAAATGAAAAAATCGATTAATTTATAATCGATTAACGTGACAGAGCATAACGTATTTAAAAAAAATGCTTTTACCAGATGATTAATTCAATTGCAATAATCAAATCTATTAGAATTAACGTAGGTATTGTATAGTTTTTTTTTTTTTTTTCTGGGTGGGAAATCATCAAATAACTTCTCCCGCTGTGGGTGGAGCGGGAGGGCGTATCAGACTTTTACTGACTAAAACCCACCCGTGTTCCCTCAGTTGCCTGTGTGCCAGGGGCGGCGGTATCTCTTTCGAACAACCCGCACCCCCGGTAGGCATCGGCCCTTGCGGGCCCCTCTGTTGCTGCTGACATCTCTTTGAGGCGCGCGTGGAACACAACGCACCGTCGACCCGGGCTTGGTCCTTACCGGACAGCGAGGTACCCATTACTCGCCGTCCGCAAGCCCGTGCCTACGGTGGCCGGGAATCAGCCTGGGATTCCCGACGCCCAGGGCGTCTCCTGCGAAGGCCACGGCTGTGAGGGCGCATGTACTGCATCTCCCTCACGTGCGCCGCCTCCCTCTTTGCGAGCATAACTGCTTCGCTGAAGGAGGCGACTGCCAGCCATGCCCTCTCGCTCCGTACCATGGCCTGGACCAGGGTCGGACGCGAGAGATCGCCGCCGCCGATCACCTCCACGAGGACACGGCGTTGCTCCGCCCAAGCTGGGCAGACCTCCACCGTATGCTCCACCGTGTCCTCTGGGCGATCTTCGCAATGGAAACACCCGGGCGTTTCCTCCCGCCCTATCCGAAACAGGAACCTCCCGAAACAGCCATGTCCGGTGAGGACCTGTGTCAGGCGGAAGGTGAGGACGCCATGCCGCCTCTCAAGCCACTCCTCAAAGAGGGGACTTACCGCCGCAATCGCGGCGTGCCCAGCACTGGGTTGCGACAATCGCACTTTCCACGTCGCCATGAGATTCTGCCGGAGCTCTGTCCGCCGTGCCGCGATTTCCCGCGGCAGCGGAGTTACGCCCCGGCGTTTGGCCTCCTCGCGCCACTCCCAAGTGAGCGCGAGGACGTTTGCCTCCAGATCCCATGGCGGTAATCCGGCAAGGAGGCCCGCCGCCTCACCGGAGATCGTGCGGTATCCCCGGATCATCCGGATGGCCATGACCCTATGGGCCGCCTTCAACCGGCGTGCTGGTTGGCGCCTCAATGTAGGCGTCCACACCGGCGCCCCGTATAGGGCCATGGCCCGCACGACCCCCGCGTAGAGCCTCCGGCAGGAGGCGTTTGGCCCCCCTAGATTGGGCAGGAGCCGCTTCAAGGCAGCCCCGGCCCGCTCCAGTCTGGGAGCCAAACGTCGGAAGTGCTCCGCGAAGTTCCACCGGCTGTCGAGGACGAGTCCTAGGTACTTCATCGTCGACTCGACGCCGATGTGAACCCCTCCCACCGTTATCTGGGAACCCGTCAGTGGCGCATTCCAAGGACCATGAAACCACATGGCCTCGGACTTGTGCAAGGCCACCTCGAGTCCCAGTTGCCGGATCCTATCTACAATTGTCGCAACCCCGTGTGTCCCTAAGTCGGCCGCCGCCTGGTACGACCTCCCTTGCGCCAGGACCAGCGTGTCGTCAGCGTAGCAAACTACACTGACGCCGCTAGGGAGGTCGGCGCGCAGCACCCAGTCGTATCCGATGTCCCACAGATGCGGCCCCAGGACCGATCCCTGTGGGACACCGCACGACATCTCTCGCCAGTTCCACTCTCCTAGGTGACCGGGGTAGATGACGGCCCTGTCCGTCAAGTAGGCCTCGACCACACGACAGAGGTAGGTCGGCATCCGGTGATACCGGAGTGCCTCCCTTATGCAACTCCAGGGCAGGGTGTTGAAGGCATTGGCGATGTCCAGAGACACCGCCAAGACGACCCCACCCCGGGCCACAGCATCCCCCGTCGTGAGGGCTCGCACGCGCATGATGGCGTCCACCGTGGAGCGCCCCCTGCGGAAACCGAACTGGCTCTCCGCCAAATCCGGCCCCACCCGCACCTGCCGCCCGACGAGGCGGTCTGCAATGACTCTTTCAAAGAGCTTGCCCACCTCGTCGAGCAGCACGATGGGCCGGTAAGCGGACGGAGAGTCCGCGGGGCGCCCCTGCTTCTTGATGAGGACCAGTTTCCCCGTCTTCCAGTGACGTGGGAACTGGCCCTCCTCCAAGCATGCGCTTAGGAGCCCTCTTAGTCAAGGCCCGAGAGCCTCCAAGGCCAGGACCCAGGCTTTTCCAGGCAAGCCGTTGGGTCCTGGGGCGGTATTCTTGGCATTCAGCCTACGTACCGCCACTCTCAATTCTACCTCGGTCACCTCTGGAGTATCGTCGTCGTCGTCGGTGTGGTCCGCGTCGGGCACCGCAGGAGGCGGAGCCATGGGCGGGGGAGCATGCTCCCCTCGCGAGGGAAATAGAGCGCTCACCACGTCCTGCACGAGCTGAGGCCGGAGACTCTGGGTCAGCGGGGGAGCCCACGGGCGGATTTTCTCCCGCACCGTTTTGTAGGGGCGTCCCCACGGGTCTCTGTTCAGAGTCTCCAGCGACTCCTCGCGGGCCAGTGACCTGGCCCGCAGGATCTCCGCTCGGAGGACGGTCTTCGCCACTCTGTACCCCTCGTACAGCTCCGCCTGAATGGCTTCCGTATCCGGAGGGCAGATACGGAGCCTGCGGTGCCTGGTGTACCGATGCCGCGCAGCAACGCACGCCTCGCGCAGAGCTGTGAGCTCCGGCGACCACCAGTACACCTGGCGTGAAGCATGTCCTGGCTGGACCCGGGGCATTGCCACGTCGCATACCTCGGACATGGCCTCCCGGAACCACTCCGCCTCGTCGTTGATGTCGGCAGGCCTGTCCGGTGGTGACACCCAGGCCTGCACGATCGAGGCTTCCAGGAGGAGCTCCCGGTCCAGCCGCTTCAGCACCCACCGCGGACCACACGGGGCCTGTTGGACCGGCGCGCTCGAGGCCTGGGCGGAGACGTCAAACCGGATATACCGGTGGTCGGAATACGTCTCCACCCCCTCCATGACGCGCCAGTCGACGACACGCGGTGACAGAGCGGGGCTGGCGAACGAAATGTCCACCACCGACTCACCCCGCATCCGCACACACGTGGCGACAGAACCCCGGTTTAGGACGACCAGGCCCACCTCTAGAGCCCAGTCCTCCACCATCCTACCCCGCACATCCGTCAACCGGGAACCCCAAGCCAAGTTCTTGGCATTGAAGTCCCCGAGGACGAGCACGGGGAGGGAACGAAACCCGACGACGACGTCTCTCAACTCCTCAAGGGAGTTGTGGAACTCGGCGAGAGTTCGGCTCGGGGAGAAGTACACCCCTACCACTGCAATCTCCCCGAACCGTGCTGCTACGCAACCCCTTCCTCTCTGGATACCTTCGAGAGCCGGGGTACCAGCGGCGGCGGCGGCCGACGAAATTAGGTAGGTATTGTATAGTTTAAACAAATTAAATATTTACATTATAAAGATAAATCTTAAAATCTATTCACGTTTGTTAATCTATTATTGTATTATTAGCCTGTGCACTCACTCGTTTCGTATCGTTTAGTGCGTATGCTTTGTTGCAAACTTATGTTGTTTACATTTTAGTCGACAGCTCTCGCAAAGGTAGGAAAGCAATAATAAAATATGATTGTAACTACATCGTAAGCAAACGGACTGTAGGCTGCTGCGTCCATGTAATGTCAATAATACAGTACCTTAGTTGGGCTAGGTGCACAGATAATATAGTACCACCTGCACAATTCCCAGATGACATTCTAATTATAATTGAAGATTAATAAAAAATACGAATAACAACGATTTTTATTTTTAAACATCATCTCCTTACCTATGATTTTTTAATCATTGTGTTTCCTAACATCCTCTAAATATAATTAACATCCTATTTATATAACAAACGACAACCGCAGTTCAAAAATCAGTTGTTCTGATTTTTTAATCTCACTTTTACTAAATCTCTTTTAACTCAGCTCTCAGATTGCCAAAATCTGCCAATATTTCAGTGATGATTTAATAATATAGTAGCTATCATTTGACACCAATTTCATCTTTTTACATACAGGCCCAAGATTGTATGAAGGTCTATCCGTCTCCTTTGGCATTTGGTTCTTGCCAAATTCTTATAGCCTGACGCTGACCTGAAAGTTGCAAAAAATTTAAAACAGTTCGAATTTCGCGAGCTACCTTGGCACTTAAATAAGTCAATGTAATATTTATACGAATACAAACTTTTTAGAAATAAACACCAACATTTTTTTTCGATTGTGTTTTTGTTCATTTTCTTTGATTTGGTGAGTGTACTTTAATAAAGGTATTATTATTTAACAGTCAAGGGCTGTTTTAAGGATGTTGAAAGTGACAGGTTGGAAGCCCTTTGTCAGCCTGAACTGAAACAGATATAATTAATTTAGTTAATTATAAGGAAAATGTTTTTGTTCGTAAGTATTATTTGGAGTCAGCGAAATGGCTATTAAGTTGGCGTCAAAAGGATTAGTAATAATTGTAGAGGTCATTTACTTATAAATTAAAATACCTACGTCAGTACCTTTCAGTATACTTATTTATTGTATTTTTGACTTCAATTACACTGTTTGAAGCTGTATACGTCTTTACTTAAATTTCTTAATTCTCAATTCTTTATTACGTACTCGTAGGTACCTTAATGTATAATTATATTTTTGTGGAATATTTTATAATCATGGAACACAGTGCAACAAAAGCATATTTGAACAATTCACATTCATAAATACGTACTCCAGCTAATGATGTTGATAGTATTAACAACAAAAATTACTCAAATCCACGTTAAAATTAACATAATAAGTGGGTTCTCACTGAAACCGCAACTTCCACAATTGTAGCGACAAAGGAAAAAGTTGGCCCGCTGAGAGATTTCCAGACGAGACAATTCGTCCCAATTTAGCATTCAACAGAATTACCACACTTATAGAGTTTAGCACGAACTTCTGTGTGTAGACGCCTTAAGTGGCCGGATTTTACGAAGAGCGCGGAACATTTGAAACTTCGTGTAGGTTAGTAAGTAACTTAGTCAATTTTCATATTCCGTTTATTGTGTACTAGCTTTGGCCCGTAGCTTCACTCGCGTTCATTTAGAATTTGATAATCAATTCGGCTTGTACTCTGCTTGAAATAATAGAATTCAATCATGATTCGAAAGACACGTGGCGCCATCTATTATCATAAGAAAGTTATTGTTGTTTTTATCGGGAACAGTACTTTTTTCGGGGATAAAAAGTATCCTATGTCCGTTTCTGTACACCTGACAACATATATGCAATATTTCAGGATGATCGGTTCAGTGGTTTAGGCGTGAAAAGGTAACAAACAAACTTACTTTCGCAATTATAATATAAAAAAATTAGGATTAGGATTATGTTTCGAAATTATAGAACTCGATGGTGGAAAAAGCTTTTTCTTTTTTTGACTTCGTTTGGTGCGGGGAATACTCGCTTACTTATATGTATAAGTTTGGAAGTCGCCGGATGAACTCACGCGTGTGTCGTTTCACTTTCTTTTGAAACTATTCTTTTAGTTTTCGACGAGGGATATTCTTCCCATAGTGATCGAAGCAAGGTAGTAGTTATTCTCATAGTTCGTCGACGATGACGTGAAAGGAAAAAGATGGCGGATGACCTGATGGCAATTGGTTTCCTCCTTAAAGAGGCACCTATTATGTAACACGACGTTCAAACGGACGTAAAAATGTCGCGGTGGGATTTTATTCCGCACTGGATTTTCAACTCTCGGTGTTGAAACGAGCATTGAGATTCCAACAGAGTGCATATCAGCTCGACGAAAAATACACTGTTCGATCAACAACTGTTGGCACTACGCAGTGCGTTGTAGATCCAAAATCTATGCTATGTCATCTATTTATATGCACGTGTTTCTGTGACAATTACCTCTATTTTTCTTTCTTTTAGTGATGTACCGACTAGTCACCGACTAGTCGTCTTTCCCGACTAGTCGGCCATATATGTTGTCGGCGATTAGTTGGCGATTACTCGGCGACTAGTCGGCTAAAATCGCCGACTTGTCGGTCTCTTTTTTACTCGTATTAATATGCTTCAAAATGTAAAAGACGGTGATTGAAATGAAATTATTATAGAGTCAGTCATACAGTTTACTTTCAGTACAATCTAGAATATGATAGGAAATTAGGAAAGGAAAAAACGCCGGCTCGCACGTAAACAATGAAAGAATAAATGCAAAGTAAACAAAAACATGTCCCGACAATTCCGCCTGGTCGCCGGGCGCCGCGCACGCCACCTACGACCCGAAAGTGTGGTCATGAACATTACCGATTTTACCCGAATTCAACCGAAAGCAATGATCGGCTTGGCCGACTAGTCGGCTAGTCGGCTAGTCGGCCAAAGTCATAATCGGCCCGTCTCTATTTTCTTTTCTATCAATTTGCGAAAAGATCCCGCCGCGATGCTGTTACGGCCGTGTGAATGTCGACCTAATCAACCTCTTCCAATATTACCTATGTTGCACTCTAATATTAGGTTACAGATAGTTACTAATGTACAAAAGTATAAAGTATATTAAAATAACATTTTGCTAAAGTCCAACAAACTTGTGCCCATTCCAAAGCTAGATCGTATCTTAACGGTCAATAGTACATGCCCGGTTACTGCCCACATTACAAGCCCTTCAACGTAAGAGCGGATTAGGCATCTCATCGGAGGCCCGACCAGTAGCTGGTTGGTAATGTCATAGAATAATAACGAACAGAAACGATACCTATTTAAGTAATTTTGTTAGTGCCTCCATCGATGCTGCGGTATAAATCACCTAGTCTACAATTACTATTGGATACTACGCTCAACGATCTCCTAAGCCAAAATAACAGAGTTGAGATTTAAATATAAGGAAGTACAATATTTAATATGAAGGCGCAGGAGGGCGCCATCATCAGAACTCATCTCGCAGGGCGTGGAAATAAGGCGGTGAATAAAAGTGAATATCTCCGAAAATCAACTGTTATAATTATAATGCTTTCCTTCAATAATTACGTTTACACTAAAATTAACTTTCTAATATTAAAACAATAGTCTCTTATCTTCAAGTCTTTGCAAATTATTATAAAAATCACTTTGATTGAGGCAATGGAAAGCGATTCGTCGCTGATATGGTGCGCTGGAGCCCTCTCGTCCAACCGTGTCCTTTTTAAAAAGATGGCTCCCTCGCTACCATTGACACGACGCTCCGCTAGAGTGGCTATGTCAGTGACCATAAAGCCACTCTTGAAGTTGTCACTTTGATTTCGACGTCAAAGCGCCGTCAAATACAAGTAACTATTTACTCTAGGAACGAACTATCTAACTATAGAAATCCATCCAAAAACGAAAAGATACTTAGGTGTCGAAGTACTCGTCCGCATCGAGATCACGTGGAAACGTGCTCAGAAAACTGGCAGCATTGCATTGCATATAATAGAGTTATTCATTTCGTCGATGATCAAGCATTGATTTCTTATTATTAAAATTGATACAATACTGACTGTGTAATTTATATTTGTGATGACAAACAAAAGATATACACAAAATATGACACACTGGCTGTTGCCTGCGACCTCGTCTGCAATTCAGGATGAAATGTAACCTCTGTCCTTATCCAGGGCATGGTTTATCTGTGTGTAAAATTTCATCCAAATTCGTTTATTAAGTAGATGTACTCCTTTACTTATAGAAGACCACTCCATGCGCTATGAAGTAAACCACAACGCTAGAAAACTAAGAGTGTGTTGAACGTATCATACACCCCGACGACACTGTATCCTAGAGTACTAATACTAGTGCAATGTAGACAGCGTTCAGAGCGGGAATGTCACTTCTATACATTCTTATTCTGTGGTAATGCTAACCTAGAACTCTGTTGCTAATGGTACAAGTACAATCTGTAGTCGCATGTAAATTTTCCTTGAATACAAATAACAAAACAAAATATCCAATGTTATAAATGTGAACGTTTATACAGACGTTTAAGGCTCGTGCAGACTAGCGCGACGCGACGGTCGCGTCGCGACACTCGTAAAACAATTTCTATGAAAACTTCATGGAAATTGTTCTACAAGTGTCGCGTCGCGCTGTCGCGTCGCGCCTGTTTGAAGAAGCCTTTAGGTGTTCATAACTTACATTATCAACTATATTTTATAACGTTTTTTTTTTTAAATTTCACCTGTTCCTGTGTCTGTCTGTCTGTATCTATATCTTGCCAGTTAAAGACTCACTTTCCGGTTTCCGATTGTGCTGAAATTTTGTGAGCATGTGTAAATTGGATGACAATGCAATATTATGTCAAGGAGCTGATCTGATGATGGAGCAAGAGGGTGGCTATGGGGACTCTGCAATTAAAAGACGCAAACTCCATTGAGTTTGGGCTTGTTTGTTTCGCCTTGACAAGGTCCTAAATGGTATCCAGGGTCTAATACTAAAAAGAAGAAAAAGACAAGTTTTTTTATACGGGCTTTTATTCATTAACCAAAAAGTACTAAATAAAACTTACGTAAACATAGAACTTTAATATACAGGATAAGTTTTGCTGTTCCAGACATTTTGACCGCGTAGGTAGTGCAGTTTTCTATGAAACGGCTGATTTTTTTTTTGTAAAACCGACGTAAAATTTCTGCGCTAGGGGGTCTAGAATGATGTGCTGAATTCATGGTTACAGTTTGCGCACTAAATAAAAACTTACCCTGCATTCTTAAAAGGGTGAGGCGTGAACGTCCTTCTTACACTCAAAGATAGTAAATGGGATAACTGACTATAATAAATAGCCTCTAAGATAAGATATTCTACTCTGACAAGCTTGTAAATATAATAATTATTCAACTGTAAAAGTTTTATTCATAGATCTATCTATGAATCAAACTTGTGAACCAAACGTTGGTATAAGCAATACCGGAAATATAAATAAAACAGGACTCACAAAAAATATCCTTATCAAAGTAATAAACAGATTCCCATAAACTTTACCAGCAGAAATATGAACTAAGTTTAAATCGTGGCGCAAGCAATACTGCATTTAACAAATTAATTGCCGTTGCATTTGCCGAGAGTGGACGCCGCCGCCGCCATCTTGGATCTCGAGACTCGATCTTCTCAGATCTAATCTCGAAGACTTGAAGATCAACTGCGAGATTTGATTGATTTGATTTTTGATGACGTGGAAATCGTTTGTCGATGAAAGGAATGTCGCATATCGTAGTGTCGTACCTATATGTATAATAAGAGAAATAACTGTCGAAACCAACATAATAATACCTACTTCTTTTTTAAATATTCAAAAATGTTATTTGTGAGTGATTAAATGAAATAAAGGAACTTTATATAATGTCGACAATAAGACGATAAATTGAACTTCGTGTATCTGACGTTGTGATATTCTGCAAACCAAATATTCAAACAATTGTATATTTTCAAAGAAAATAGTTGGGTTCCTGTGTTTAACTAATTGCTCGGGGTCAAATTAATGCATTTATAGTACAGGCATGAATAGTCAGTCAAGGAGTTTGTCAGTTAGTCAAGGAGCTGAAGCAATTTGTCCGTTTCAAATCATAGATCTCTTTTAGAAGATCGGGTAACAAACTCTATTACATTAAACTCTTTTTATGTATCATAACATTAATCTGTATTCCCCGAAGGGTTAGACAGATGTGTAGGTACACCGACATTTTTCCAGTTATGTTTAAATCAGTAATTTCGAATGGGAAAATCAAAAACACTTTGCCCGACCCGGGAATTGATCGTTTTACTGACCAGTAGCGCTTGGCACCGCTAGACCAACGACAACAGCAGACTCTTTTTAAAGTCAAGTAAATAACTAATAGTACTTATTTAGAAGATTCCAATCCATTAATCCAATAAGGTTACAATATTAATCTGTATAGAAAGTACTTCATAGAAAAGTTTGATTGCACATAAATAAGCGAAAGCATCCGTTCCTAACCTAACCTAACCGCGTATAATATATGCCTTCAATCGTGTCTCCTTCAAAGTTATTCCTAGGAAACAAGATTAAGTAGTTTCTGAATTAGCACTTGAGCCGGATCCAACCCAACAACCCATAGATTTTCTTCCTCATTTAACTTTCTCCGTTTCGTCACGATGTCCGAGATAAGTTGGTAGAAGGCTTTGCCAACTTTCGTATATGTACACCGCGCTTATGACTTATATATTATATTTGCAGATTTGTGAGTTACGAAATCTTATACAAGGTTATTTTATTTTTATTTAAAAAAATAAAATATAGGCAATAAGTGCCTCCAAAATCCATTATTAAAGTTCATATTGAAAATTATTACATCATTCATAACAAATAACTAATAAATAAATAAACAACTCAGTGATGAGAGAAAAACAGAAATTTAAAATTACACAAAATAGGATTAGATCTATTATTATTTATTAAACATTCATTTCATTGCATTATATGAGGAAATAAGTTTATTATGCAGTACATACACATAGACAAATAAACTCACGCCATTAGGTGCGGCAGAAACTACAGAACGCCATTTAATCACAATTTAAATCAGTTTGAAGGCACCAGCACATTATGTTAGAAAAAAATGGCGGTACAATAGTACATTCTGATATAAGTGCGGTAAGTTCTGCCTCTGCTTTCTTGTAGCCCTCGCCTACGGCTCGGGCTAGCAATATCGCCTCGGCTGTAATTTTCAAAGCGCACGTATGTCATACGACGTTTTATAACATATTTGCGAGGAAATGAATAAAAGTCGAACTTTCTTAAACGAGTAAATGTTTAATCACTTGTTAAAGCAGTTAGAAAAATTTGAACAATTTGTAAAATTGATTATTACTTGGTCATAAATTAGCGATGCGCGCACATCAGCGCTTTTTTTAAGGCAAAGGCACAAAAACAGCCAGTATAACTAATAAAGTAAATTAATATTTTTTTGTTTTTGTTACAGATAAATGGTTGTAATTTATTGTCAAAACTAATTAAATTAAAGAATTAAATGTTTATTTTTTATATTTTATCTCTCAAAGTTAATTTTATTCATAAAATGTTGACCACTTTTCTGACATAAAAACTCTTTGCTAAGATTTTAAAAAGTACCGTTCGTTTTAGACAGAGCATCTTGATAAACCGTGCGTTTTACATTACAATAACGCACAAGTGCGTAATGACATACATTGCGATATTGAAATTGGTGTAATAAGAGACACTTTACGAGCAAATGTGTTATAAAGTAAATAACGCAATGAATGCTGTTGAACTATCAAAATGCCCATTCCTAATGTTAGTGTGATACGCAATTACCGTAAGGTGGGTAAGGTTGCGCGGGCTTGCAGACGGCGAGCAATGGGTAGCTCGCCGCCCGGTAAGGACCAAGGCCCGGGTCGACGGCGCGTTGTGTCAAAGAGATGTCACCAGTAATTGAAGGGATCCGCTAGGGCCGATGCTTGCCAGGGTCGCGGATTTGTTCGTAAGAGTTACCGTGGCCTTGGCAATGGCAACTGAAGGAAAACGGGTGGGTTTTAGTCAGTAAAAGCACACCCTCCTGCTCCGCGGATTTAATGATTTTCCTTAAAAAAAAAGATGGGTTAATTTTTTTGTTTTACTGTCATTAGATATCGATACCGATTACGTCTGCAGGGTATCGCTAGCTTACTAAATTTGTACCAAGGTATTCCTTAGTAAAATAACCACAGGTATCTCACAGAGAGGAGGCCTGTGTCCCAGCATTGAAAACATTATAAGCTCATTACGCTTTATTGTTTAAGAGCATTCATTCCACGCGGGCTGACAACAACGTATTTATAGTCGTTTTTTGTGATTATTTCATTAAATACAAACAAAAGTACAATTTTTTTTTAGCCCAGAACTATATCGTTGCTATATATAATTATTTTAAATATTTACTCTTTCATAAAAAAAACATTTAATCGTACTTAGAAATAGAAAATAATAATACTTGCAAATAGAAAATAATTGACGGTATGTGGATATTGATAACCAAATACCAAAATAACTGTAAAAAAAATTGCATAAAAACTTGAAAATACCAACGATCTAGTGCATGGCTGTGTGTGTATTTGTATTTAATGAAATAACCATAAATGCGCCGTTGCCAGCCTGGGTGGGGAGAATGCTCTTAACTGCAAATTTTTAACCGACTTCAAAAAGAAAAAGAAGGAGGTCATCAATTCGACGTTTATATACATATTTTTAATGTATGTTCGGGCATAACTCCATCATATGTAGACGGATTTGCAAAAAATATTTTTTTGTTCGAAAGGGGTTTAATCCGAAATGGTCTCATTTAAATTTTGTATAGATCTCATGATGCGTTTCGGAGACAGACAACGGAACTCTTTAAAAAATGACAGCAAATCAACCGCGATTGCTGCTATTGCATAAATATGCATTGTTTTGACCCCACGGATGATGAGGTCTGAATTGGTATGGGGTACGTACTATAAATAAAAAGTGAAAAATAAAAACTTTTTCACAGAAGAAAAACAACCGACACCCGAAAATAAAGTTACTTTTCACTTTGTAGTGTTTTTCCGGGAGTCGGTTAATTTTTCTTTTGGATTTTTTTTTGCATTATAATTTTATACCTTATTTTTTTATTACTTTATTCATCTTAACTCAATAATTAGTCCCCTTCAATCTGGGTTTAGGCCTGGGCACAGCACTGTTTCCGCCCTCCTTAAGGTGACTGGCGATATAAGGGCAGGAATGGAAGACACCAAAGTTACTGCTCTAGTATTGGTCGATTTCTCGAATGCATTTAATACCGTCAGTCACGACATCCTGTTGGCCATTCTATCATATGTTATGGTCTCTCCCGAAGCACTGGAATGGTTCTCCTCTTACCTTCAGGAACGTCAGCAGTCCGTTGATGTTGGAGATTCTTCCTCTTGCTGGTGTGATTTGGAAACTGGCGTTCCTCAAAGCGGTATACTTTCTCCTCTTCTGTTTTCTATTTTTATTAATCTCATAACTTCCGAACTTCAGTGTGCGTATCATCTGTATGCAGATGACTTGCAGTTGTACTCTCAAGGAAAGGTTGATGAATTACCAGATGCTATCGACAAATTAAATAGGGACTTGAGAGCCATAAAAACCTGGGCTGACAGATTTGGTGTAGCTGTAAACCCTACGAAGTGTCAGGCGATCGTCATTGGCAGCCCGCACAGTATTAGCAAGGTGGGTGGCACAATCTTGCCACCAGTACTCTTCAATGGCACGATCGTTCCTTTTAGCACTGACGTGAAAGGCCTGCATATTGATAGTTCTCTGAAATGGCATACTCAAGTCGCTAGGGTAAGCCAGAAGGTTACTGGAACGCTGCGGGCTCTGTACCGATTGAAAAATTTACTACCATCGAGTACGAAGACAATGCTTGTGCAGTCCTTAATTTTCCCCATCATCGACTATGGTGATGTGTGCTACTATGACCTGAATGCAGATCTCCTCGATAAAATTGACCGTCTTCTCAATAACTGCATTCGATTTGTTTTCAATCTGCGTAAATACAATCATGTCTCTGCGCATCGGTCCCTTCTTAAGTGGTTACCCATACGGCAGCGCAGAGAGCAAAGGGCGCTGACCACCTTGTTCTCATTTCTTGATTCTCCCTCTTCCCCTATTTATCCAGCTCCCCACTTTCAGTACATTTGCGCTAACCACAATAAAAATCTACGCTCATCGCATAATCGTCTTCTTCAATGCCCCACTCACCACACAGACTTCATTCACTCTTCTTTTTTCGTCCAATCTATCTCTCTGTGGAATGCGCTCCCCCAAGAAATCAGAATGGCAACCAACCGATTGACCTTCAAAATCAAAGTTCGCGAGCATATTCGCAAGAAGTTGGCAGTATCATTACAACGATAATGTTCTCTCATTATTTGTCTCATTTGTTTTAAGTAAATTCGTTTATTTATGTATATTTATTTATGCTTATATTTATATATAGATAGGCATATAATTATGTATATATATTTTATTGCACCTACCACTGTTTGTCTCTGCATCACCCAAAGGTCGACTGGTAGAAAATGCCTATGGCATTAAGTCCGCCTCTGTACATGTTTGTGCTTAAAGTATTCAATAAATAAATAAATAAATAATACCTGGTAAAGCCAGCTGTCAACGGCACATTTATGGCGGTTTATCGTGATTATTTAATTTAGTACAAACAAAAATAAACATTTTTTCAGCCATGCACTAGATCATTGGTATTTACAAGTCTGTATGCTATTTTGTTTCCAGTTATTTTGGTATTTACTTATAAAAATCAACGTACTGTCAATTCTGTTCTAAGTACGGTTAAATGTTTTTATTAAAGAGTAAATGTTGAAAGTAATTATAAATAACGAAGATATAGTGCTTGGCTGAAAAAAAAATAGTAATTTTGTTTGTATTTAATGAAATAATCACGCAAAACTACTATAAATGCGTTTTTGCCAGCCTGCGTGGAATGAACGCTCTTAACAACAAAAAGATATAGTCAAATAATGACACGTTGGCAAAACTCTTAAATAAAATCTGAGCATTAAATTTGTTGTCTATTTACTATTTAATATTCATCCACACGAGGGAAACATAAAACGTGTTATTATAATAACTTCGTACGCAAAATACGCGCTTGGATATGGAGTTGCGGTCATCCACATATAACACTATTAAGTTGTTTACACTCTACTAACCATCCCATTGGCTCAAAATCGTTAATTATAACTGCAATCCTTAGACCCGAGTTCACCAACAGATGGTTAAATTTAAAACAGTCGGTAAACCATAACCCGCTGGTTATTTTGCTTTTCATGACGCACTAACCATTGGTTAAGTACTGTAATCGGATGACTTAAACGATGTGGCCAACTCAGTTTAGCCGTTGGTTTATGTTTTCTGATTCGAAGTTTTGCATTGTGAATCACTTTTAGTTACAAAATAAAATGTAAAACCCTTTGAGTTACTTATTCTTTGAAGAAGATAATGTACTAGATGATTTTGAAGATAATATATAATTTTGCGCAGTCCCCGTATATTCCAAACACGGCACAATAATTTCGAGGAATAAGACGAGAAAGCATTTGGTACAAGATTTCGCACATACAAATGTAGTGAGTGCTCTGCAATTACTTGATTTGATTAAAAAGAAGTTTGAATAGCCAAGCTCGTCTGCAGTGAGTGCCGAAAGCATTAAATTTGTCAGCCAGATGCTTCCGACCCCAGTTTTTTCGGCATTTATTGTAATGTCTTTCACAAAATAATGTTAAACCATTCGATTTTTCGGTCATTTTTGACTCACTCATTAAAAAAACGTTCGGTTATTTAACCGTTGGGTAGAATTGAATAGTGAACTCGAAGAAAACGCGCTTTGTTAAAACATATGTTTAATGCTAATAGGACGGTTAAGTAATCAATGGTTATGTTGTAGTTGGTGAACTCGGGTCTTAATTGTTTAAGTGATTTAAGTATCTGTATTATTAAAATAATGAACAGTCAACGCTACAGCGTATTTATTTCAACGTTTCCTGAAGTTTAACGCCCACTACGGATTCCCGTGCTGACGAGGTCACGAATCAGCAATCAGATGTAACAGCCCGGCAAATCCCGATTTCCCTTTATATAATAAAATACGTGCATAATATAACATAACACCTTGTTCCCCCGAAGGGTAGGGCAGAAGTGTATCTATAGTACACCCACATTTCGTTATGTTTAAGTCCGATATAATACCGGGCACCAATCCAGACTCCGGGCTGCTACTGAGAAATTTCAGAAAGAAAAACCTTAACACTTTGTCTGACCTGGGAATCGAACCCAAGACCCCAAGCTAAGCAGTAGCGCTTGCGACCACTAGACCAACGAGGCAGTGTATGACGTACATAGTTGTAAATAAAGCATAGTCCCCAAACAAGTAAAGTTTTTCGTACATGGAGCTATATCCTATGTATTACGCGTTCAAGACATCTCCGCATCTCCAAGACTTTTCATAATATAGGGCATAAGTATTACTCTTTTGTCTGATACTACGCTGTTGTGAATAGGGTTTACACCCATTATTGGAAAGTGTCTTAATTAGAATGTAAATTGCTAATAAGTTACTAAAAAAAAAACATCATTTTCATTGATTCGATTAGTGTCATAAAAATGCATTCAAATTTTACATTTTCATATTTCGCGCGTAATTTGACGAAAACGCTGGAAGCAGTGGACGCCATATTGCTCTGTGGGTATGCCGTCGTTTTCTGTGTAAGCCAATGCGCTGATATTTTGTATGATAATTGTTTATGAATAAAAAAATGAGTTATCATTCAACTTATCGTTGGTTTGCTGTTCCTGAATGTAAGATCTTATTTCAATAAAAATTACTTTGGTTACGAAAATAATAAAAGTACAAAGTTGTTAAGTTGAATAGTTTAAAAAGCGGTATGACGTAATAACATGGCGGCTACTATTTCATGGTGTACAAAAACAGAATAAAAAAACTGAAATCTTTGAATTAATTTTAAAATTTAGTTTGTTATTTCATGCACTAAAACTAACATTTTCCGACTGTTTTTTAAGCCTAAGCTACCTCAGTAATTTTTTTTAAATTTTTTTCTCATATCGAGTAAAATACCCTATTGCGTCAGTAAGTGTACTACAAGAAGATTTTCATACATTCAGGTACAAGCAATAAACTGGGTGCGCATTCTTTGTGTCTTCTGTTTTTACGTTTTTATCATTCGCGATTAGAGAGCAATAGTAGTCCTGTGGTAACGGCCACGACTTACGAGACGTAAATCATAGGTTCGAAGCCAGCTAGGCACTTTACCACTGCTCTCAAAACGGTGAAGGAAAACATCGTGGGGAAATCGGCATGTCCTAGAACCAAAAATTCGAAGTCATGTGACATCTACCAACCCACACTGGGCCCGCGTGGTGGATTACGGCCAATTCCCTCTCACAGAGAGGAGGCCTGTGTCCCAGCAGTGGGAACAGTATCGGCTGATTATTTATTTATTTACGAAAATCTTACCAACAACTACTATTACAGATCTGCGATCCAATGTGATAGAATGGCCTTATATGCTAAATCCGTAATCTACATCCTATAAAAAAACTTTTTTCAAAAAAATAAACAACCGACTTCCAAAAAAACACTAAAAAGTGAAAAATAACTTTAATTTCGAAAGTCGGTGACTTTGGATATATATTTTAATTTTTTGTCACCGCCTTCCGAAATTAAAGTTATTTTTCACATTTTAGTGTTTTTTTGGAAGTCGGTTGTTTATTTTTTTGAAAAAAGTTTTTTATTTTTCACTTTTTAGTGGTTCACAAGTGCTTACCCCTTCACAGCGTACCGGCGTGATGTTATGTTATTAACTGGTGTAAACAATTGACAGACATGAGATTTCAGCTATCCCTGTCCATTTGCTATCATTTATTGAGGAGTTCCGTTGCCTATCTCCGAAGTTCGTCATCAGATCTTCACCAAATTGAAATGGAACCACTCCGAGAAAGTACTCTTCCAAAAACTACACAAATTGCTTCAAGTGTGCCTATAAAATTTGAAGAGTTCTCTCTATTTCTCCAGGATCCCATCATCAGATCCTGACTTGATGATCATGGGACGGAAGTATACCCTTTCGAACAAAAAAAAAATGATCCAAATCGGTCCAGCCATCTTCGAGTAATCGGGGAACATACATAAAAAAAAAAAAAAAAATAAGGTTCCGACGAATTGAGAACCTCCTCCTTTTGGAAGTCGGTTAAAAATTACATACTATATCCTAAATCTTAACCTTAATAATTCGCTGATGGGGTCATGGTCTAACTGATGAATAGTGGTCACTGAAATAAGGCATACTTGGAATATTGTGTCCGTATGAATTGAGGAGCCATGTCTCAGATTTAAACGAGGGTACTACCAATATTTAGTAGTAAATTTGCCAAATTTGTAGCCCCGATCCTGGAGTTTGTAGTAAAACCCTTCAAAAGTTACAGAACGTTGAAGGTGGCCCCTCAATTCAGACGTCTGGATTGAGGAGCCACCTCAGAACTCGAAAACTAGCCAATGGATATTGCTAAAACTTTGGTAGGAATTAGTAGTGTTTATGCTTAATTTGTACAAAAAAAATGGGGTTTGTACGGCTGAATTTGAGGTAGCTACAATGCTTTGATTTATCTGAAAAATCCATAAATTTCCTCGCGCTGTTTCTCGGAAACTGATGAAGCAATTAAAATAGATTTTTGGTATTATTTAGTAGTAAATTAGCCAAATTTGTAGCCGCGAACCTGGAATTTGTAGTAAAACCCTTCAAAAGTTACAGGACGTTGAAGGTGGCTCCTCAATCCTGACGGTCTATAAAAAACAAATGTACGTAGCTACTAAAGTAATTGGTCAAATCGAAGTTTGATTATGCCAATATTTAGTAGAAATTTCTACTAAATATTGGCGTAATCAAAATTCCTCTACATTCAGTATTTCAAAAGATATTAATAATTTTAAAATTCCTAAAGAATTTTCTGTGTAGGGTGACCATAAATAATTCAAACTGCGTTCATAAACAGAACTTTATTTACACATGATTCATTCTTCACCAAATCAGTACCTACTTCAAAAAAGAAACAAAATATATTAAACACAAAGAATAAAAAAGACAAATAAACTAAAAGCGGATTATCCCAAATTAGCTTTTATAAAATCTCTAATCTCTAAACATCATCTCTATATTCCCCCTTATTCTATCATTAATTACTAGCCTTCTCTAATCTTTATTTTAAAATACCACCAGTTTTCACCATCATTTATAGAATTTGTTTTGGAAGTTTTTTGTATGTAATACATTTAATACACATTTACGTAAACGTATCAGAAATCTTCCCGTTTTCTTATGTCATAAAAAATACGGTTTTTAGTTGTGTCGTAATGAATGATTGTAATGAGTCTTACTCTTTTATTACCTACTATAAAAATTGATACCGGGCAGAAATCCACAAAACGTGAGATCATTAAAATTTGAAAGTAGGCAAAGACACTCAATGTACTAATTTTAAATCTCTATTATCTATACCTACATGTTTTAAAACAAAATTGTTTTTGTGTCTGTCTGTGTGACCGCTTAGATCTTCTAAACGACAGATGGAGTTTCATGTGGTTTCCACCATTATTTAGAGCAAATTTATTGATTTATTGTTTATTTTAATTTTAATCAGAATCGAAATGTACATAAATATCAACTTAAGCGATTTAAACAATGCAAATAGAAATCACATGCTAACTTAACTAGAACTACTAACAAAATAAAACATAATTGTGCGTTTAATACATTAATATTTAACTAAGATTTAGCTAAAAAATCTCGGTAGAGATAATGCTTAGAGATTTTGTAAAAGCTAATTTGGGATAATCCGCTTTTAGTTTATTTGTCTTTTTTTATTCTTTGTGTTTAATATATTGTGTTTCTTTATTTATGTACTGATTTGGTGAAGAATGAATCATGTGTAAATAAAGTTCTGTTTATGAACGCAGTTTGAATTATTTATGGTCACCCTACACAGAAAATTCTTTAGGAATTTTAAAATTATTAATATCTTTTGAAATACTGAATGTAGAGGAATTTTGATTACGCCAATATTTAGTAGAAATTTCTACTAAATATTGGCATAATCAAACTTCGATTTGATCAATTACTTTAGTAGCTACGTACATTTGTTTTTTATAGACCGTCAGGATTGAGGAGCCACCTTCAACGTCCTGTAACTTTTGAAGAGTTTTACTACAAATTCCAGGATCGCGGCTACAAATTTGGCTAATTTACTACTAAATAATACCAAAAATCTATTTTAATTGCTTCATCAGTTTCCGAGAAAAAGCGCGAGGAAATTTATGGATTTTTCAGATAAATCAAAGCATTGTAGCTACCTCAAATTCAGCCGTACAAACCCCATTTTTTTTGTACAAATTAAGCATAAACACTACTAATTCCTACCAAAGTTTTAGCAATATTCATTGGCTAGTTTTCGAGTTCTGAGGTGGCTCCTCAATCCAGACGTCTGAATTGAGGGGCCACCTTCAACGTTCTGTAACTTTTGAAGGGTTTTACTACAAATTCCAGGATCGGGGCTACATATTTGGCAAATTTACTACTAAATATTGGTAGTACCCTCGTTTAAATCTGAGACATGGCTCCTCAATCCATACGGACACGGAATATTAGGTATAAAATACATTCATACAGACCCTGGTATTTGAAAAAATTTTGTTCCGTATTTTAAAATTTAGTTTTATTTATTCTTATGTGTTAATATCGTGTATTAATATAACTAAATGCAAAATAATTACATAAATACTAAGGATTATTGTTATCCTACAAATTTACAAAGTAAAAGACAGTGTTTGGTTACACACCGTACCGGTAACCTATCACGAACAGCTGATGTTCGATTTAAACGGGGAGTATTGTTCACTTTTTATTCTGTAATTAGCACACAATCGTCACATAGACTCAGTAACACATTAATTCAGTCTTAGTGTCAGGTTTAATCTTATAGCAAAACTAGATTTTTATTTTATTTTATTTTAAATTACTCATCCTACCCACTTACGTAAAAGTAAAATTATAAAACAATAGAATCAATGTAACTTTGTACTTGATCTACTCATATTAGTTGCATTTCAATTAGATTGACCCGCCTATCTCATTACTCTATTAAGCAGTACTTACTAACTTCTCCCATTCTTTCTTTCATTTCTAGCTTTCCCTTTTTGTTTGTCTGTCTATTTAGTTCTCACCGTTCCTTTCATTATACTTCCAGCACTTATTCCTGAAACCATGCCTGTGATGACCCGTAAGGCTGCTGCTCAGGAGTTGGAGCTTAAATTGAGAATGACCCTTCATGAACTCAAGGCTTCACAAAGTAAATGTCAAGAGCTGATAGACGAAAGAGAGGAAAGTGAGAAGGAAGTCGAGAAAGTTGTCAACAGAAACACAAGCTTAAAACAGGAGCTCGTTGATTTACATCTTCAATACCTCAATGTTGTGGCTGAACGGGATCAACTAAGGGTGGTCTCAGATGGTTTTAAAAACTGCAGTAATTTGTATGAGGAGGCTTTGTTTAAGGTTAGGGACCTAGAGGATGAATTAATCCATGCAAATGTTAAAATTCTAGAATTCCAAAAGGATAAAGAACGTACTCAGGTCAATGACACAAACCATTTGTTTAATGAATTGTTAAATAGTAATGGTAACCCTCATTCCATAACAACAATTGACCTAACAGAGGATTCCTTACTGAAACATAACTGTAATCATAAAATTAGTCAAAATAAATTAAAAAAATATGCAAGATTCAATAGAATCATTAAAAAATGTAATAAATTTAAGAAACATGAAAAACACTATTCCAAAAATATTCAATTAAGGAAAGAACGTGTTTCTCTTATCAATAAATTAAAGAACTACGAAATAAAATTAGAAGACAGTATAAATATTTATGAAATAGACACTCAACGCTTGCAGTCAGAAATTAAAGTTCTTAATCATTCACTAAAGTCCGTTTATAATAAATATGTATGCTCTCAGCACCAAATTAAGGAACATATCCTTGCTACTAATGTGTTGGTAGACAGAGTGGACTTGCTGACTCTCAGCAACACTCAGTGTACTTGTCAAAGCGGAACCTACCTTGATGCCCTCCAGCCTGAGGTAACGGAGGACCCGTCCCAAGTTGTGAGTGCTCTGGACTGTAACCCCAGCCAAGATATACCGGATATTGTGCAAGTACCACCTCAAGATCAGTCAGTAGCTAGTAGTGTTACTCCTTGTTGTAGTCAAGTTTGTTATCAGTCGGTTATGTTTTCTGATAGTATAGGAAGAGGTTTAGGGAAATTTCTTAGTAACAACTTGAGTAATTCTACTCAAAACAATTGTTTACCGGGGAAATCCTTTAAGGAAATAATGACTTCAATTACAAGATATCAATATGATTGTAATACTAACATAACTGTATTTGTAGGTAATAGTTCACAGGTAAAAAAGGAAGATATCACTGACAGTGTTACTGAGATCTTAAAGATTAATTGTAATAAAATTATTTTGTGTGCTTTTCCATATTTTGAGAGGTTATCTAGTAGAAAAAACAACTATATACATATGTTAAATAATCATATGCAGTTTTTAGTAAGTCACTACAGTGAAAAACTTATATTTTTTGACACCAACAGTTTTGTTGATAAGTTAAAATCGACAAGGAATACAGTGTATCTGCCAATTAGGTTTAGACTTAAAATAGCAAGGCTATTAGCTTATTTAAACCCAGACATAGGTAGTATGTTGAAGTCATGTTTGGTTACTGTTAGTAGTGGTACTAACACTACTTTTGATTCGCCTAGTAGTTTAAACTATTAGGTGCGACAACGGGTGAGCCGCATATGTTGAATGTTGTTCATCAAAATATGCAGGGTCTGTCCGGCAAAGAGCTTGAGTTAAGCTTATTTATGGAGAACTATGATGTTCAGGTGTTATGTTTGACTGAACACTGGTTGAAAGAACATGAAGTAGTGTTTATCAATGATGATAATTTTACGGTTCAAAGTGCATTTGTAAGAAAAACTGCTATTCGCGGTGGATCTTTAGTTCTTGTTTCAAACAAGTTTAAATGTAAACAACGTTTAGATTTAGTTAACCTTTCCATTGAGCGCACTATTGAGTTGTCTTGTGTTGAACTCGAGCGATACGTTATAATTTGCGTTTATCGACCCCCCTCTGGGGATTTCATTAGTTTCGAATCGGTAATGGAGGATTTACTCAATAAGTTAAAATCAAGTAATAAAAGTATAATTTTGTGCGGAGATTTTAATATTAACATTTTAGATGTTACTCCATTAAGTATTAGACTTCTCAACCTGTTTAGGTCTTTTAATTTAATTAACTTGTTTTTTGAACCTACTAGGATCACGGCATCTTCGTCAACATGTCTTGATAATATATTTAGTGATTGTGATGCCAAAAGTAAATTAGTGTTAACTAACTTAACGTCCGACCACTGTGGTTTATTAGCTAGATTCCCCATGCCATTACATAAAAAGCCGCATACACTTGAATGCAGGCCTTATACAGCTAGTCGTTGCAAAAGGTTTAAAAATAATATCGCTCATAGAATTACACCATCTATAGCACAACACGAGAATCCGAATGAACTGTATGGAGCCCTTTTTGATGTTGTGCAAAAAGAGTACCAATCTACTTTCAAGACCAAAACCTTTAACATTAATGGCACCTCCGTTGGCTTTAACCAATGGGCTACTCCAGGTATTTACAAAAGTAGAGCGAGACTGTACGAGTTATATGGATTAAAAAAAATCAGGTTTGATACCCCTTTCCTAGAGTATGTCAAAAATTATTCAAAGTTATTTAAAAAGATTAGTGCTTTTGCAAAATCAAAATTTTTAAGCGACACAATTAAAAATTCTAATAATAAAATTAAAACCACTTGGAAAATAATTAACAATGAAACGGGTAAGTCGGTTAAACAAGACAAACAACTAGAGATTATGGTAGACGATAAATTAATTCGTAAAGAAGCTGAGGTAGCACAGGCATTTAATGAGTTTTTTGCCAACATACCTGTAGCTACGACTCACTCCTTAAATTCGTCCCCCTCTAAAGCTGAAAACCTCTTGCATAGTAGTGTGCCTAAGTGTAGTGACCTATTCAGTTTCGAACATGTAACGCCTCGTGATGTAGTTAATGTTTTTAACACACTTAAGTCTAAAAACACTGGTGATTTCTGGGGCATTTCCATTAAACTTTTGAATAATATAATAGATATCGTAGCCCCCTATCTAGCTGTCACTTTTAATAAATGTGTTGATTCAGGAACTTTTCCTGACCTCATGAAGAGTAGTAAAGTCATACCATTATTTAAATCAGGTAATAAAAATGACGTTCGTAATTTCAGGCCTATTTCTATCTTACCTGCATTTAGCAAAATATTTGAAAAGTTAATACTCAAGCAGTTGCTAAGACATTTTAATTCAAATAGCCTCCTTCATAATGAACAATATAGCTTTACAAAAGGTCGTTCGACTACAGATGCGGGTGTTGCTATGTTGAAACACATATTTAAAGCATGGGAGAACTCGCAAAATGCTATTGGAGTTTTCTGTGATCTCTCCAAAGCCTTTGATTGCGTGCACCATGAAACGCTTTTGCGAAAACTGAGTTATTACGGTGTCCATAACGAAGCTTTAAAAGTAATAAATTCTTATTTACAAAATAGGTTCCAATGTGTAGAAATTAATGGTGAAAAATCTTCCAGGCTACCAGTTCAGTTAGGTGTGCCTCAAGGCTCAATACTCGGCCCATTCTTGTTTTTAGTGTATATCAATGACTTACCATTCTATTTAAAAGGTATTTGTGATGTTGTACTGTTTGCAGATGATACTTCTCTTATTTTTAAAGTAGACCGGAATAGACAAGATTTTGACGACGTAAACAGTGCTCTCTCAATGGTTACGGATTGGTTTACGGCAAATAACCTAGTTCTCAATGCCAAGAAAACAAAATGTGTAAAATTTGCCTTACCGAATGTTAGAAGTCTAGGTCCCAACATCGTCTTAGATAAAGAGGTGCTTGAAACCGTAGACTCGGCAGTTTTTCTGGGCATAACAGTAGATGCCAAACTTCAGTGGGGATCACACATATCAAGCCTAGCGGGGAGGCTCAGTTCAGCCGCCTACGCCGTCAGAAAAATAAGACAATACACTGACGTCGATACAGCTCGGTTAGTCTACTTTAGTTATTTTCACAGCGTTATGTCCTACGGTATTCTGCTGTGGGGCAAAGCTGCTGATATTCAAAATATTTTTGTCCTTCAAAAACGTGCTGTTCGTGCAATTTACCAGCTAGGTGCCAGAGTTTCCTTGAGGGACTTTTTTAAAGATGTTGGTATACTCACGGTGGCATCACAATTCATAATCGCTAACATCTTATATATTAGGCAAAATATACACTTGTACACTAAAAACAGTGATATTCACACCGTTAACACAAGAAATAAGGACAAACTACGTGCTCCCTTTCACCGGCTTCATAAGGTTCATAACTCATTTGTTGGGCTCGGTATAACTTTTTATAACAAGCTTCCCTCTTCTTTGCTAGATTTGCCTTTTAATGCGTTTAAAGCTCAAGTAAAATCCGTCCTTTGTTTAAAGGCTTACTATTCCATCAACGACTATTTAAATGACAAGAATAGTTGGTCGCTGTGATTAACTCAAGACAATGTTTATGTTCTTTCTCCAGAATCGGCGTATCTAGTGACAGGTTATATGCGTTCATATAATTATTATTTTATTTTTTATTGCCTGTCTAACAATTTTTTTTTTATAACTATCTATTATGTCATTAGTTATTGACATGATCTACTCATAACAATATTTTCTATGATGAGTTGTTTTAGGCTTTATTTGGCCTCGACAGTTTTCATTTTATTTGTCGGTATATTGGTATGGCTAGCTGACATTTTGACTAATTATTTAATTAATATTTTGTGTCTCGTAATGTTTATTACTTTGCCTAAGTATGTATAGAATCAAGTCTATCCGACTAAACAGACAGCTGTGCTGCTGGGGAGTTTGTTCCACTACTTCTTCTTCCCAGCTAAAGCACTAGGAAGTGGTGAAGGGTGGGCGTTTTGGGGGACTGTCTCATGTACTTTGACGTTCGAAAAGTGCTGATTCTCAGCCTAATTTGAATAAATGACTTTTGATTTTGATTTTTTGATTTTGGTAATTGAGCTGCTGAGATCTACGACAGAAATACACCGAAACTAGCGTGCCAAACATTCTCGGTTTTCCTTTTTGAGTGTAAAATCAAATTCTCACGCCGAAATCCTTTGGGTCCAAAACACAGCTAGTATCGAATGCACAAGGCAAGTTATTTACGGACAAACTGAATGTTTTAACGGCTCGAGGCGTCCCCAACTTTGCGCCAACGATGGTGTTGCTATCCGAAACTTATGTCTCGTTTTCTGAATACGGACGAGCACAGTGCAGATTGCGAATGTTTTGTTTCTTTTTTTGAGATACTAACATGTATATTATTTGTAACTTTTTTAGATAAAAGTTTTGTTAGTATCGGTGCATTTTTCACGAGTTTTTGAGTTTGAGAGTGAGAACTTTTTATTCTGCTACCGATTCTAATTTACTTACTTTGTTTTACATTTTATAACATTTCACAATTTGACAATTTGACATTTTATTTTTCTACGATTCTGACATTTTTATAAGCCTTTGATAATTTTTATTAGATGTTATTTTTAATGAGTTGTTGAATATTTAATTAAACACAATTTTATTTTGGGTTTTGATATGTTTTTAGCTGACTTCAAAAAGAAATAGGTTTTAATTCGACATGTTTATACATATATTTTTTAATGTATTTATAACTCCGTCATTATAGACGGATTTGCAAAATTATTTTTTTGTTTGAATTGAAATGGTCCCATTTCAATTTCATGTCTAGATCTGATAATGCATTTCGGAGATAGACAACGGAACTCTTAAAAAATTACAGCAAATCAACCGCGATTGCTGCTATCGCATAAATATGCATTGTTTTGACCCTTAGGATGATGAAATTTCGAATTGGTATAGGGTAGGGACTATAGCTAAAAAGTGAAAAATAAAAACTATTCCCAAAAAGAAGAACCGTTTTCCGGAAAAACACTACAAAGTGAAAAATAATTTTAATTTCGGAAGTTATATTTCATTTTGTAATGTTTTTCCGGAAAGTTGATTCTTTTTTTATATATTTTAAAATAGTTTGTTATTTATAATTTTATGAGTGTGAAACTATGGACTACTGTAATGTTTAGGTCCCATGTAATAGAGGGCTTTTCAAAAAAAAAAAATTGTGATTGGGAAATTATGAAATGACTTCTCCCGCTCTGGGTGGAACGGGAGGGCGTGTCAGACTTTTTTTTACTGACTAAAACCCACCCGTGTTCCCTCAGTTGCCTGTGTGCCAGGGGCCGCGGTATCTCTTTCGAACAACCCGCACCCCTGGCAGGCATCGGCCCTTGCGGGCCCCATCAGTTGGTGCTGACATCTCTTTGAGGCGCACGTGGAACACAACGCGCCGTCGACCCGGGCTTATTCCTTACGGGACAGCGAGCTACCCAATACTCGCGGGCGCATGTACTGCATTTCCCTCACGTGCGCCGCCTCCCTCTTTGCGAGCATCACTGCTTCGCTGAAGGAAGCGACTGCTAGCCATGCACTCTCGCTCCGTACCATGGCCTGGACCAGGGCCGGACGCGAGAGATCGCCGCCGCCGATCGCCTCCACGAGGACACAGCGGTGCTCCGCCCAAGCCGCAGACCTCCACCGTATGCTCCACCGTGTCCTCAGGGCGATCTTCGCAATGGAAACACCCGGGCGTTTCTTCCCGCTTATGCGAATCATGTAATAGAGGGTAAACTTATTGCCATCAACCGGTCACAGATCCAATCTCCAGGCGTTTAAGTTTGGCAATTCTTCGGGCTATATCGGTTGCCTTAGTTCTCCTGCATATCCGCTGGATGTGGGAAGTACAAGACCGGTCGAAGTGGAGGAGCCTGGGTGAGGCCTATGTCCAGCAGTGGACGTATTTCAGCTGAAATGTCGGACCATCCTAACCAAAACCATAACCTAAGCATGTAACCATCCTTTTTATCCAGCTTAAATGTACTATAACATTTAAGTTTTCCTGTATTAGAAAAGGCGTTATCAGTCCCACTTTATTCCAAAAACTAAATTAAATGGCTGTTAATGTTCAGAGAGTGGGAACAACATCCTTTGTTAATAACGATTGTCAATTTGGGGTCCTAATGTGTAGTATTTGCGTGACCATCCGGTATCAACAGTTTGCAGGAAGTTGGTGGGCCTTTGTGTGTATATCAGGCTCTTTGTGCGGCTAAATTTAGATTGGAATTAGGCATTATGTTGTCCGATAACGTGTTTGATGGACGGAATTAGATTTGGACGGTGTTTGCACTACCTAGGGCTGGTTTTAGTTATACGTACATTTACTGTGTTGATAATGGTGAAGAAATTTTATGATAAGCCCGTATTCCTACTATCCTTCTCCTCCTAATATCATAAACTAGCTTCTGCCCGCGACTTCGTTCTCGTCAAATTTCTTGCTCCCCGACCTAAGCCGTCGCTCGCCTCACCGACGCCTGTCCGTGCGAGTAAGCAGTAATGCTCACGAAGAGGGAGGCGACGCAAGTGAGAGAAAGGCAATATATGCGCCCTCACGACCCTAGTCGCCGCAGGAGACGCCCTGAGCGTCGGGAATCCCAGGCCGATTCCCGGCCACCATAGGCACGGACTTGCGGATGGCGAGTAATGGGTAGCTCGCCGTCCGGTAAGGACCAAGCCCGGGTGACGGCGCGTTGTGTTCTACGCGCGCTTCAAAGAGATGTCGGCTCTAACTGATGGGGTCCGCAAGTGCCGATGCCTGCCAGGGGTGCGGGTTGATCGAAAGAGATACTGCGGCCCCTGGCACATAGGCAACTGAAGGAACACGGGTTGGTTTTAGTCAGTACAAGCCTGACAGTCCTGCTCCGTTCAGAGCGGGAGAAATTATTTGATGATTTCCCATCCTTCAAAAAAACCTTCGAATCATACATAGAAGGACTCGTGGCTAATAACAGCAAATAATAATGGCTGTGTCATAACAGCTGCACGGGCTGACCGGGTAGGTTAAGCTGCGCCAGCCACCGTCAGTTCGTTGATCATTTTTTACATATCAAGACTCCTTCTTGCCTCGGAAATTACGTTCAGCCGTTGGCCCTGGCTGTCAGATGATCTTTGACAGTCGTTACACGTAGCCAGAAGCCTGAAAGACTAACACCCGGTCTAATCAAGGGGTATCGTTTTACTTAGTTACTGAGTTGTGGAGGTCAGATAGGCAGTCGCTCCATGTAAAATACTGAAATCAGTTGCAAACTCAAACTCAAAGCATTTATTTCAATTAAACTATTTACAGGCAATTTTGCATTGTCAAAGAGTCCGTTAGCTAGTCTAGGAAAGTTTAAGCCAACTGCATCTGGTTTGACTGGCAACCGACCCGAACATACTCGTAGTTGCGTAAAGGCTCGGCAGTAGATTAATTAAACCTTTGAGTCATAACAATCCTTACAATATTGTTTTTACTATGCATAATATTGCGATAAAACAAAATTTTTTCTTCAGTATATTTTCCAATAATCTCTCGCCCTAGTTACCACGCAGCAACACAAAACAGCTTAATTCTTTTCCTTTATTTCTTTCAACAGAATAGGATGAAACAAATAAAAGAAAAACGAGTATTTAATGACCCAAATAAAAGTCAGCAGGAAAAGTTTAAGTTAATTATACGCCCGTACCAATTATTCTCTTCTGTGACAGCCGATCACTCTTCAAATTAGAGCCAGCGTTGAGTTACGATGCTACTTATGTTAATTGTTTTAAGATCCATTTAATTGTTACAAAATGTTACTGAGTTCCATTTTGATTTAATGTCCTCCTACACGTCACGAGGAATGTTCTAATAATCTTATTTATTTATCAAATTATTATACAGGGTGTAAGGGGAACGCTTCCGAAGCCAGAAGGTAGGTAAAATACAACCTAAATGCAAACGGATACCAATAACCTTTCACCTTAAATTGGTTATTTTGCATCAATTTAAAAAGTCTGGCGCTTCTGTAATGTTTATACTTATTTTATTTTGGCGGCGCTTTACAAAGGATGTCGAAACCTAAAGTCGCCGCCTGGACTTGGGTTCATTTTTAAATCTGTCCAATCTCAAATAATAGTTTTTTTCTCACAGCATAGGATACAAAAAATGCAAAAAAAAAACAACCGACTTCCGAAGTCGGTGACTTTGGACATGTATTTTAATGTTTTGTCACCGCCTTCCGAAATTAAAGTTATTTTTCACGCTGTAGTGTTTTTCCGGAAGTCGGTTGTTTTTTTGGGAATAGTTTTTATACTTCACTTTTTAGTTATAGTACCTACCCCACTAATTCGAAATTTCATCATCCTTGGGGTCAAAACAATGCATATTTATGCGATAGCAGCAATCGCGGTTTATTTACTATTATTTTTTGAAGAGTTCCCTTGTCTGTCTCCGAAACGCATTATCAGATCTGTATGAAATTAGGACCACACGGAAAGCACCAGCTTTCAAATCAAAAAAAGAATCATCAAAATCGGTTCCCCCAGTCGAAAGTTATGAGGTAAAAAACATAAAAAAAAAACATACAGTCGAATTGAGAACCCTCCTCCTTTTTTCGAAGTAGGTTAAAAAATAGGAAGAAAATTTTAAAAAATCATCTAGATTTTTTGATGGTACTGTATCGAGAATCACTAACCCTATCACTTGTCTTCGTTTTCAGAAGCGTTTCCGTGTCCCCTGTATAAACTTCTTAAGGTGAAAGCTACAGGTTATCCTGCTAAATTCAAATTTTGTAACGTTTTTGCAGGTCAGTCAGTGCAACGTTGTATGTTGATTCAAATATCATTTACGATCGTAACAAATGTGGCTTCATATAAATATAATTATTTGAATCATCAATACAAGCCTCTAAGTGGAATTTTTGCGTGAGCTAAGGGGGCTGGCTTTTACCTTGGCCAGAGGCTAAGCATTGCCATACAACGTGGCAATGCCGCCAGTCTATAGGGAACATTATCGTATGGGCCCGTATGGGCCAATGCCTGCCAGGAGTGCGGGTTGTTCGAAAGAGATACCGCGGCCCCTGGCACACAGGCAATTGAGGGAACACGGATGGGTTTTAGTCAGTAAAAGTCTGACACGCCCTCCTGCTCCACCCAGAGCGGTAGCAGTTATTTGATGATTTCCCAACCTCAAATTTTTTTTTTCCCTAAAATAGGGTTGACCTACACGGTGACTGATACATACATGCGTTGGGTAGGTCAGCTCAAAGTTGCAATGGCTTTTTCTTCAAAGGGCCCTTCCAGACATGGCCCTGCATTGTTAGACTCACATAAAATTTCAATAATATAATGTTTGGACTTTAAAAGAGACGATGACCTCTGAGTTTGTTTCGGCTTTTCTTCTCAGGGAATAGTCAGCTAGGAAATGCCGGCGCCATCTAGTTTAAAAAAAATATTTACCAAAACAAAATATTGACGTGTAAAAGTGTCTTATAAGATCTACTGACATAAATAAACATTTTAGTTCATTTACCAGTGACAGCGACGCGGATGAATTTTTCGACGCCATCTTTTAATTTGTGAATAGATTTTTTTAAATTAATTAAAACTCTCCAAGTTCATTTAATTCGATTGAATTACTATTTCATGAAAAAGTTAAGATTTAATCATTGGAAAAAGCTTTTAGTTATGACTCGTCAAATGAGTAGGTAACGTCACTGAGGTAGGTAATTTTATAATATTAAAGTTAAAAAGTCATATACGTTTCAATGTTCATGTATATGCATGAACCTATTAAATATATACGTAGCGTAACGTAACTAAAAAGTCACAAAAAGTCATCTTCAGAAAATAAATTGCCCATTATGCCGAGATGCCCCAGTTTTTATTATCATATCTATTCTCCCGTACTTCAGAATATCTCAATCTCAAAAATTACGTACCCAACTCCAAAGTTATTTGAATAAAAACTTAAAATAACCCGCAGATGGCATAAATTTTTAATACACTCAAAAAAGGACTAATCGGTCCATGAAACTGCATTTTGAACTTTGAAATTGCTTCAAATGACCGTTATACCTACTGGAAAAATTGATAGCGGCACTAACTCACATTTTTGTTCGTGGAAACCCCATATTTTATAGGTAACACTGATTCAGCTGGTAGTGAATCAGTCGACATGAATATTCATTGGAATAAATTTCAGGTAGTTATATGTCAGGTAGTAAATTACATGGAATTTATTTTTGTGAGAAAACTCTACCGCTAACAGCTTCCTTTTGCCGATTTTGTACACGTTGCCCTAAAAGACTGGGTGTTGAAATATCGATTAATCTTTTGAAGCTTTTATCAAAATTCCTGTATCCCCGGAAGGTGTAGAATCACCCTTATTTCTCGAGAGGGGCCAGCTTGGCAGTTACTTGCGATAAGCAAGCCAAGCAACGACTCAATTAGGTACGATAGGTATTGGTCCTAACCTAACCTAACCGGATTTAGCTGAATACGAGTATTTTATATGGAGCGACTTCCTATCTGACTGCTATAGCCCAGTTTCTAGGTAAGACTAGTTGTCAGACTCTCCGGCTTTTGACGACCGCCAAAGATTTTAGAATGTCAGCCGGGACCAATGCCTTAAAGTGCTTCTCGACGCATGGAGGAGTCTTGGTATGTGAAGATGGTCATCCATTCACGGAGCAACCGCCGCAAGCGTGTGGCTCATTTTGTTTCTTCAATAAATACTTTTTATTTCTTTCTTTCTATTATTCAGTCTCTTCAACGTCGCGTCGTGTATAATTACAGGGTCGACCCTGAAATTATACACGACGCGACGTTTAGGTTTGCGGACTGTTTAGGGCTATTGTCGACAATAGCCCTAAACAGTGCTGAACGGTGTAATAAATCAGTGTGGTTATGTCCATACGAGGCGATATATTGTCATGCGCGTAGAGCTTTTGTTTGTACAATGTATGTCACTTCTCGGGTAGGTACATAATAGACGTGTTTGTTACAATGTGTTATTTAAATTTTTCTGTCTGCTTTTCAGTGGTTGTATTGTATATTGGGCTGGTAATGGTGTAAAAAACTTTGTGTCCAAGGCGCAAATATTGCAGTGTTTAGGTGTTGCAAAACATTCCCACTAAATCTGAGTACAGTTTGGGCAAAGTCTAAGTCAACGTCCACGCATACGTAATAATATCGTGGCGGTATTGTTTCGCGCACTGGATTTTCTATGCTCTGCATATCGTTGAGAGTTTTTTTTTTTTTTTTTGGGTGGGAAGTCATCAAATGACTTCTCCCGCTCTGGTTGGAGCAGGAGGGCGTGTCAGACTTTTACTGACTAAAACCCACCCATGTTCCTTCAGCTGCCCGTATGCCAGGGGCTGCGGTATCTCTTTCGAACAACCCGTACCCCTAGCAGGCATCGGCCCTTGCGGGCCCCACCAGCTGCTGCTGACGTCCTCCTGCGACGGGTCAGTACAGTGGCCCCGCCGCCAACCACTTTTCGGCCGCAGGGGATAGGGAGAGCGGCCAACGCTATACCGACACTCCTCTTCCCCTGCGACCCCACCGCGTCCGCCATCAAACGGTGGCGGCCCCGTCCAGGCTACGGAAGGGAAGAGCGCTACTCAGAAGTACCGGCACTCCTCCTCCGCCGCAGCCTGTAACCCTCAGCCGCGATGCCTCCCATTCGACATCGCGGCCCGCCTCAGTTGCGATGCACCTCACCGCAACCTACTTTTTGGCCGCTACGTCGTCGGCTTGGAGGCACAAGCCCTGACGAGCGGCCCCACCTTGGGGTTCCTCTTCGCTTCACCGTGGGAGGGTGACCACGGTTACTGAGCCCCCCCGCAACGACAATGCGGGAACCCCACTGGGGGGGATATCGTTGAGAGTTGAAAATCGAACAGTGTATTATTACGATGTGCTAAAACTGCACTCTGTTGGATTCTCAATGCTGCACAACGAGAGTTGACAATTCAGCGCGCGATAAAATCCCGTCGTGCTATTTGTACTTTCATGTGAACGTCGACTATCACTATTTAAATTTTTATATATCATCATGGGCAGCAGCGTTCTCTATACAATTTACCACCATACTGCGATCGCCAACCCACGTGGCGATTATGGCAAACCCCCCATTTTTTTTCGGGGGAGGCCCATGTCCAGCAGTGGACGTCTATCGGCTGAAATGATGATGATGATGATGATGATATCATCATTTGCATAGCCTTTTCTCAACTATGTTGAGGTCGGTTTCCAGTCCAGTATTTTTCATGGAGTGACTGCCTATCTGACCTCCACAACCCAGTTACTGGGCAACACGATACCCCTTGGTAAGACTGATTGTTGGACTTTCGGGCTTCTGACGACCCGAAACGACTGTCAAAGATCCACGAATGACAGCCAGCACCAATGGCTTAACGAAAATAACTTAAACTAAAGTTTACTTAATTTTTTATAAATAAACATCAACTAAACTAATAATATATTTAGTTTCTAAATTTCTTCTATGTTTGACATTCGATATAATTGTGCTATTTCACTATACATGACATCTGATTAGATAATGATAGGAACCTAGTATCAATAATTAAGTTAGTAATTGTAGGTTTGAGCCCTAACTACGTTTACGCCTTCTGACACGTGTCACGTGGCAGCACTAGGCGCTCTCATGTCCTCGTTTATTATTTACGTGTTGGTTTTGTCGCGCTGAATTTTAATACCGTTTTGTGTAGTTTGTTTAATGTTTGGGTCTGTAAAGTTAGTTGACACGTCGTTGTCATAGTTTCTATTTTTCATAGTTTACTGTCAGAAGATAATATTTTTTTATGAATTGGAAGGTAGATATGTCGTAGGTTGTGTCAAGAGGTTGTCGGTTACTTAACCGGGCTGTCCTGTGGAAACCTTATAAATAAATCCCCCACCCAGACCAAAAAGCTTATAAAGTAACCCTCTTTTTAATTAACACGGAATACAGTTATACCAGGAATAACAAAGGAATAACCATACATTTTCATAGGCTTACACTTGGCATAACTTTATTCTGTTCATTAGTAGGAGGGTAAGCGTCTTGTTTTTATTGATTCATCTCCTAAAGTACATTCGCGTTAAGAATGCAGTGAGTCATCATTATCCATCGGCCTAGCCCCGCCCCCTAACCAATCAAATCTTTTCAAATTACAATCAAATCTATTCATTAAACTTAATCTTTTAAAATATGATTTGTTTGAATTTAACACCACTGTGCATACACCTTTATCTTGCAGTTGCACTGATGACTCACTGCATTCTTAAAGCGAACGAACTATAATTTGTGTATTCTAGGTTCCAATTATGGACCATCAGTTTGAAAGTTCCAAGAATATCACACACAGTAATTCTAGAAATAATAGTAGTTACTGTTCAGTGAATAATACAGACTTGATGAGTAACTATTCCCCTATTTTCTACAATGTCTCCATGTTCATAGAACTGTCTTAAGTGTGTAAAATTACCTTTATTGGATTAGAAATATGTTACATTATTGTCTATCTAATAACGAAGTAAACAACCTCAATTATGTCTTATTATCGTATTGGGTTTATTTCGAAGGATTCAACGATCCAAAATAAAGCCTAAACTCGGTTCAACAACCTACAAATTCGAAACGATCTCTAAACAACTCACAGCCAACCAAAACTGGAGCGAAAACATACAAACTCTACTAAAATCAGGCTCGGTATATTCTTGACGCGTCCGTAGCAAGTTTAAAGCCGACATGATGGCTAACATTAGCCGCGAGGAGACATTATCGTGTTGTAAACCGGAGATTTAACGGCGTCAGGTAACATACTGGTACTATTGTACTAACCGCTGGGGATTCCACCGCGGAGGTTAGTTCAAACAAATTGTACTGTGAAGGTTTTAATTACAAAAGTGTGATAACTGTGAAAATAGCGGTTATGTCGTTCGATTTTTAAATGTTTGTTTAAAATTTGATGATTCTTTATTGAGCATTAGATCATGCTCTCGAATGAAAACAAAAACAGTCATCGTCAAAAATATCGGGACGAACAGACTGTTCCAAATGATCTCAACAATTAAGAAAATTCAACTTTATCTCAATTTGATAAAGTTCTTGTCAGAATTACAGTTGCTGTGTTCTTTATTCTGAAACATTACTTGTGTCATTGAGTTTATATTTAATTCTCATAAATGTTTAGATCATTTTGAACAGTGTGTTCGTCCCGATATTATTGACGCTGTATGTGACAATTTATGTAAAAACCATCGTGAGGAAATCTTGAATATTCAATAACGGTCGGAAATAGTTAACATTGTATAGTTAGCATCCTAGGTACCAGCTGTGAGCAACCTCATATCGTTGATTATTCCTTCTCTGCATGACAAAAGGGCTTTGCTCACAGCAAAGGTGTACGCCAGCAATATTATAAGTTCGTTGACGAGTAATGGATTGAAAACGAAATACAAACTTTGCGTTTCCAAAATTCTTAAGAAACTGTTAGAATGCAGGTCGTTTTCTTACCAAACTTTCCTCGCACTATACAACTTAAAAAAATGTAAAAAGAAAGGTCCCTTTAAGAAGTTTTAAACAAACTCTTTGTAAAAAAGATTTCAGGAAAATACCTCAATCAAATAAATCGCATCGTCCATTTCGATGGCCTCTCCACGATTTCCTGTTATGAAAAACGTAATAAATTCTGGTCCACTTTATGCTTTGTTGTTGCTAAAGATGATCCTTAAAAAAGATGGAATGGTTACACAAGGAAAACCTGAGAGTGATTTCAACTTCAATTTTGATAGCATTCTCTTAAGTTTTTCTTGGCTTTGTTCAAAATTATCACCTGTAGTATTTGATGAGATTGAAAGATGTGATGATATATGACATGGTAAAAATATTAGCCAAGCAGAAAGGTTGGGCATGAGACTGACTGCACGTGGTAAGCCGGAGGGACTTCTAGATCTAAGCCCAATGGGATATTAGAAGCATCGAATCATCATATTGGAAACCTTCTTACTTTTGGAAGTAAACCGAGTCGATCATCAACTTATTCGAAATATTTTTTAAACAAATAATTTTTTTTAGGAGATCAGTGGTGGACTTACGAGTTGTAGGTCATAGATCTCAAACCGGTGAAGGAAATCATCGTGAGGAAAAAAATTTAAGACGTGTGACATCTACCAACCCGCACTTGGCCCGCGTCGTGGATTACGGCTTTCTCCCTCTCATTAAAAGGAGGCCCTGTGTCCCAGCACACATTACAGGCTACTTATGTAACCGAACAAATTCAGGGGACCTCAGCATAAAACACGATTACACGAGCGAGGCGTATATGCTCTTTAGGTATCTAGGTCATTTACTTACTTTTCTCATTTAAGATTTCACTTAAACACGTTATTGCGGGAGGTAGGTGTTGGAGGCTGTAAAAAGCCTCGACATACTTTGTTGGTGCCACGCTCAGGTATTTTCCCTTTTTCAGAGAAAACGAGTGTTAAAAAGAAAAAAATATATTTCTGTGTCTGTGTGTACAGAGCGCGCGTTACAAATAATGTCGTGAAGATTGGGCAGTGGTATAGAAATATGTTCTATAATATTGTTATTTGCATTAAACTAACAAACATAGGGCTCCATGTATCCGATCCTATTATATATAAATAGTCTACTAATATTATAAATATGAAAGTATGTTTAGATATTTAGATTTTTGAATGTTTTTTACTCAACAGCAACAACAACAACTCAGCCTATCGCAGTCCACTGCTGGACATAGGCCTCTCCCAGGCAGCGCCACAACACTCTATCCTCCGCTTACCGCATCCAGTCTGTCCCAGCCACCTTTTTAAGGTCGTCAGTCCATCTAGCTGGGGGGCGTCCTACACTACGTTTGCCGATACGCGGTCTCCACACGCGGACTCGTCTACTCCACCGTCCATAGGTCCTTCGACAAACAAGGCCAGCCCATTGCCACTTCAGCTTGCTCACTCTACAAGCTATGTCGGTAACTTCGGTTCTTTTCCGGATAATTTAATTCCTGATTTTATCATTTTTATTTTTTAATGTTACTCAATCACGCAAAAATGGCTGAATGGATTTTGACGAAATTTTACACACGGATAGTTTATAACCTGGATTAATATATAGGATACTTTTTTATATCGGTAGGTAGTACGTTCCTGTGGGATAATTTACGACATTCACGTGGGTGAAGCCGCTAGCAAAAGCTGGTTTAAAATAAAATTTAATATATGCAATATTTCAAAAACGAAACTGAATTACGGATACTTTGGAGCGGTCCCTCCCATAGACAACATTGGTAAATAACATCCCCTGGTGGGGACAACTGACGAACAATTTTAATACAGAAGGAGTCTGAATCTTGTAGGTAATGATTCTGTTCGGGCGTCGTCGGCTTTCTTCGTCAGGCGTCGGGAACGACGGCGCGGAACAAGGAGAGGGGCCGAGGGCCCAACTCACTTCAGTAGCGAAAACAACTGACAACACACGGGCGCCTTCTATTTCTAATATTGTACATTTCTTTTGGATTTACCTTAACAGTTTATACAGTCCTCTGCTTTCATTTCAAAGTCCATTTTAAGCCCCTTACAGATTCCATGGTAACAGGTTGTGCGTCGATGTCCGTACCACCCTGATTGTAGTCAGAATATCGATACTTCTTAAGGTGATAGGTAGACCTTTAGCAAATATAAGGACCTAGGGATAAAGGACTTGTTTTTTTTATTTTTCATTTTCATTTTTCATGGATAGATACTTGACATTTTCACTGAGCGTGTACACTATAGTCGCAATAACAATAAAAAATAACAATAAAATAATGTTTAATATTAAAGTGGGTCCCCATGCTTGAAAACCTTTTTTTAAACTAAAGTGTTTCAATAAGTATGTAATGTTAAATATTGTACCCTTCTTGTGCGAGTTCTACACGCCCATGGCCGTTTTTTTAAATAAAATTATAGTAACTAAGTAATCGTTTTCTTTTATATTTATTTGAAAGGCCAAGATAAAATTATGAATCTGTATCTAAATATTTTTCTGCCTCAACACATAAAACTAAGACTAAAATGGATTATTCGAAGTTTCATTATTGAAACACAATTTGGCCGGCTAAGCCTATTACTTAACGAAAATGAAATCTTCTTTTCAATAAATTCTTTAAAAAAATAAGTACTCTTCTAAATTAAGTCTGTGTTTAAGGTCCCCTACCGAATGGGTGTCAACGGGTCCTTATAATTAAGGTTTCGCCATCCATTCTCGTCTGTTACAGGGTTGTATCTTTAGAACCGTAATAGATAGACACTGAAAACTTACACAGAGCTTGGTACCATTTCGTGCTATTAGAAAAAAAAGGTGAAATATGAAAGGGAAGGGCAAGATACTGTTGTTTTATTTTTAAACTAAAGTATAATAGCATGTAGCGTTAAATACGGTATGGTGGTACGGAACCCGTCGTATGCGAGTCCAAATTGCATTTGGCCAATTTTTTTAATGAAATAAGTGTACCTAAATAATCGTTTTGGGCACGCCACGATTGCGGCGGTAAGTCCCCTCTTTGAGGAGTGGCTTGAGAGGCGGCACGGCGTCCTCACCTTCCGCCTGACGCAGGTCCTCACCGGACACGGTTATTTCGGGAGGTTCCTGTATCGGATAAGGCGGGAGGAAACGCCCGGGTGTTTCCATTGCGAAGATCGCCCTGAGGACACGGTGGAGCATACGGTGGAGGTCTGCCCGGCTTGGGCGGAGCACCGCCGTGTTCTCGTGGAGGCGATCGGCGGCGGCGATCTCTCGCGTCCGGGCCTGGTCCAGGCCATGGTACGGAGCGAGAGTGCATGGGTAGCCGTCGCTTCTTTCAGCGAAGCAGTGATGCTCGCAAAGAGGGAGGCGGCGCACGTGAGGGAGAGGCAGTACATGCGCCCTCACGGCCGTAGCCTCCGCAGGAGACGCCTCGGGCGTTGGGAATCCCAGGCTGATTCCCGGTCACCACAGACGCGCGCTTGTGGACGGCGAGTAATGGGTAGCTCGCTGTCCGGTAAGGACCAAGCCCGGGTCGACGGCGCATTGTGTTCCACGCGCGCCTCAAAGAGATGTCAGCACCAACTGATGGGGCCCGGAAAGGCCGATGCCTGCCAGGGGTGCGGGTTGTTCGAAAGAGATTCCACGGCCCTTGGTACACAGGCAACTGAGGGAACACGGGTGGGTTTTAGTCAGTAAAAGTCTGACACTGAGAGACGTTATTTGATGATTTCGAACCCAAAAAAAAAAGCTAAGTAATCGTTTTCTTTTATATTTCTTTGAGCAGTCAAGATAACATTATTAATCTGTACCTTTACCAAAATATTTTTCTGCCTCGACCTATAAAACTAAGATTAAAATGTATTATTCGTAGTTTAATTATTGAAACACAATTTGGCTAGCTAAGCCTATTACTTAACGAAAACGAAATCTTTTTCTCAACAAATTCTAAAAAACAATTGAGTGCCTACTCTTCTAAATTAAGTCTGTTTTTAATCTAGCTTACAGATTGGATCGTTGCACAAGTAACATTTGAATTATACTTAACTTACTCACTTACTTACTTATTACTTATTTTCAATCAATTAACTTAAGTTTTTTCGGGTTTAAAAGTAAAATTAATCCATCGGAAAATTTCGAATGACTTAAGTAAGCATAAAGTAATACTAAAAAAGGAAATATTTGATTTTATGTGTGTTTGTTTCTTTCGCTTTCAAACTAAAACGGGTGAATGGATTTGGATAAAATCTGGGTCATGTGTAGACCATGACCTGGATTAGAACATGGAATACTGTTCATCCCAATTTTCCTAAGGGATCGAGACTTATGCAGGTGAAACCTCGGGCCGCAACAAGTCTGAAATAATAAGTTTTAGCCATTTTATGTATGTTCGCTCTCCTACTACATATTACGTGAATCCCAAACAACACAAATATTCGTGATATAATCGAGAAATAGTTTATGAGACAACTTCTACGAATTAAGCTATTGAGGTGAGTACCTAATAAATGATATGTCAGATATAATTTTCTGGTAAAATATTATCCTTTAGGAAATTTACTTAAACGATTATAAGTAGATTTCCTCCTACACAGTGTTTGAAATGTCGTTCCAGAATCGATCTCCGTCATTATTTTTAGGCTCGTAATTTATTTCATAAGTCTATATTGATTTACTTGAGACGAAAAAAGTTTTGTAGGATCCGTACTTAAAAAGTATACTGATAAAGAAAAGGAAATTTGCTTTGTAAGGAGTCACTGACTCCTGAAATATGTATGTACTCTTACTTAGCTCTGGAGTCAGCTTCACAGTTTTTTCTGTAAACTGTGTTTTTTACCAATAAAGAATCTTACTAATCCGGCTATCCTACTTTTCCTAAGAAATTATAAATGTGAAAGTTGGTATTTAGGATGTTTGTTACTAAAATCACGCAAAAACAGCCGAACGGAATTTGGATGAAATTTGGCACATAAATGGTTTATAACACATCAAAATACTTGTTATCACAGTAACGCGTTCCGGTGGGATAATTTCCGGCCTCCAAGCGGGTGAAGTCGCTAGTAAAAGCTAGTTTACCTTAAAGATTTTTGACAAATATTTAAATGCAAACAAACAAAGTTATCAATGCTTGTTGCTTCCTATATGAAAATAGTCCTTTGCCCTGGAGTAGCACAATTACAGGCTGGTGTTATTAATTCTTTCTTTCATAAAAAGCGCTCGGTTCCCTCCCTCCCTGTTCCGCAAAGCGTGTATAAAAAATTCATACACTTGGTACCTAATCCATCATGGCGGATTACTTTATGAAGCAGCGCCGAATGATTGAAACTGAAAACAAAATGTTCTATTAATCTTACATATTAGATACCTTTTTTGTATGAATATAAAGGCTTATGAGAGCGAATACAACGGGATCAAAATGAAAGGCATGTTTTGGTTAAATATCTTATAATATTAATATTTGGTACAAGGAGATTTTTGTATTATGAAAGGAACTAGTATTGTGTAGAGTTTGCTCTTTGCTTTTATTTGTTGTTCGATATTTAGCTTTTTTTGTTTTGAATAAGTTTAGAAAATTTAGAACTGTGCGTTTAGGGTTGCGGTCAATAGCAGAAGTTGATGCAACTTTTATTAATCTGACACCCACGCTCCACCCAGAGCGGGAGAAGTTATTTGAAGATTTCACACGCAAAAAAAAAATGACCTCGTAATTTCTCATACTTAACTAATCACTCAAATCAATTCAGCCTATATTGTTCCCACTGCTGGGACACAGGCCTCCTCTCTGTGAGAGAGAGCGCGGGTTGGTAGATCACCTACTCACTAGACATAAGAAATCAAACGGCAATGTGAAAAGTGCTGCGTTAGCGCAAATAAATTTTTCAAACATTACTATTTAATAGCTTTTGCCAGTGGCTCCGCCCGCGTGTAGACCGGACATTATCCCACGGAAACGTACTACCAGTACTAAATAAAAAGCATTCTATGTATTAATGCAGGTTATAAACCATCTGTGTGGCAAATTTTATCCTAATCCGTTCGGCCGTTTTAGCGCGATTGAGTAACAAACATATAAACTTTCACTTTTATAATATACTAGCTTTTGCCAGCGGCTTCGCCCACGCGGAGGTCGGTGTATTATACATATAAACCTTCCTCTTGAATCACTCTATCTATTAAAAAACCCGCATCAAAATCCGTTGCGCTGTTTTAAAGACTTAAGCATACATAGGGATATAGGGACAGAGAAAGCGACTTTGTTTTATACTATGTAGTGAAACTAGATTTTGCTCGCGTGGAGTTCTAAAACTATCCCACAGGAACGTAGTACCGGGATAAAAGTACTCTATGTGTTATTCCAGGTTAAAAACTACCTGTGTACCAAACTTTCATTCAAATCCGTTCTGCCGTTTTTGAGTGAAAGTATAACAAACATCGATACATACATCCATACTCACAAACTTAAACATTTATAATACTCGTAGTAGTAGGAAGCAGGATCTGCAAAACATTTATGTGTTATTATTTATCAGCAAAATATTTATGTATTCAGTTAATATCAACCATCTTACGTGTACCTGTTTGTTTGCCTACTCGACTAGGCGTGCCATTTCAGGCCTGCCCACATATTACGTTTAGGAAACGACGGTACATTATTTAGTGCTAAGCCATGCCCGTGAGCCAAGAATGAGTTATGAGTATTAGTTTTTGGCTATACCTACATTATTTTAAGACGTGGTATTTTGACTTTACTGTTTATGTTTGATAAATGATAACGATATTTATTTCTGTAAATTGATTACGTAACACACACATAACATAACATCACGCCTGTATACCCTGAAGAGTTAGGTAGAAATACACCTATACTTAGTACACCCCCATTTCGATAGTTATGTTTAAGTAGCATTTAATTGGGGGCGAGCTTATTGCCCATTGTAAATTGGTTTTAAAAGTTAAGCTACGCATGCCGCTGTTAGTCCGTGGATAGGTGACATATTAAGACCCCTCTGTACCTCGGAAAGCACGTTAAGACGTCGGTCCCGGCTGTAATTTGTGGACATCATCTTTGACAGTTGTTACGGGTCAGCAGTGGCCCGAAAGTCAGACAACCAGTCTTACTAAGGGGTATCGTATTACCCGGTAACTCGGTTGTGGAGACTAGATGGCAGATACTCCATGAAAAATCTGGTATTTAGCTGCATCCGTATAGACGACACCGAAATAGTTTGGAAAGGCTAGGCAGATGATGAAAGTTAAAAAAACAAACGCGTCACGTCGAATTAAATTCTGTTTTTTTAAACTGGAATTAAGAGTTTCCTTACTGACTACTCTGAGAAGAAATACCGAAACAAACTCAGAGACTCTTCATGGTTGTAAACAGACCATCAAATAGTTTTTTGTTTACACTAATTTGTAATAGCAATTGTTGCAAATTGGTGTAAATACGTAACTCAAATTTTGATGATCAAATAAGAAATAATTTGCATGTTTCAGTTACTGGCTGTTTTATTTGTTTCGATAGGTTTCGATTTATGAATTAAGGTGAATATGATTTGCAATAATTTTAGCATTTGCCATAAGACTTTATAAACAAAGATACATTTCAATATCAAGGCTGTAATTCGTAAAAAGACCCGATTTCTTAGCTTTCCGTTCGAACTGTATTTCTTTGTGGCGGGACTATGGCCCAATTTTCCACTAGGTTGCATTTACTTAACATTGATCTGAGGTCTTGAAAAGAGCATTTTTTTAATGTGAACTGACCCTAACCCTTAAGGTCACAATACAATAAAAATAATATAACTCAATTTAAAGTAGGTAAGGTACCATACGGTTCCGTATGTTGCCGGACGTAAAAAAATGGCACTATCCCATTTCTTCCCATGGGTGTCGTAGAAGGCGACTAAGGGACTTACTAGAGAATGGGCAGCAGCGTTCTCTATGCATTTCACTACCATACTGCGATCGCCAATCCGCCTGCCAAGCGTGGCGATTATGGCAAAACCCCCATTTTGGGGGAGGTTTATGTCCAGCAGTGGACGTCTTTCGGCTGATATGATGATTATGATGATGAAGGTACCATACAAACAATAAAATTTATTTAAAAAGATTGACCCATTGAGGAATTTTGATCACTCACAGACAAAGGCTTCAAATCAAACTTATAACACCACTTTTTGTGCTTTTGGGATTAATATTTAATCTTCCTCTACATTCGAGTGTTCCAGGACCTCCAAGTACTGTACGTAAAACCGTAACCCTTGACATAAAGCCAGAAACTTGCCTCAACGTTAACGAAAAAACTGATTTAAATTACTTAAAAGCTCCTAGCAGCATCCAATCTACTTAAACAAAACCCACCCAATTTAAACACGTCACTGTATGAAAGCGGGGCTCAAGGAACGGAGCGGCTCCTTAACTCTGCATGCTAACAATGAGTACAATAAAGACTTTAGTCAGATTATCTACATAAAACAATAGGCGGGGTAATGAGCTATCTCAGATTCAGTGTTGCGTCATCGATTTTCTTTTGTTTTTACTTATACGATCTTGGAACAATGTAGTTGTGAATTAACAATGCTTTTACTTGCAGTAGATAATATTCAGAAGTGCAACATTAGTGAATACACCTAATTGTTTTTTTAAACGGCACTCTGGCGTACTCTCTTCGAGAGACAGTAATCTACCACGCGGGCCTAGTGCGGTTGGTAGATGTCACATGTCCTCGAATCTTTGGTTCTAGGACTGGTTTATTCAAGATGTTTTCCTTCACCGTTTTGAAAGCAGGGCTGATCAATTTTTTTAAACACAGTAAAACTCCTGCCTGTGTTCAAACCCACGACTTTAACTCTTTAGGTCGAGGCCGATGCCAGTGGGCCACCAATGGACTACCAAACAAATCTCAATCCCATAATTTTAGCTTGCATTAAACTTCGATAAAGTCAGGGTGATTAATTAACTACCAACTTTATTTATCCATACAGGATAAGTTCTTATCCAGTGCGCAAACTGTAACCATGCATTCAGCATACCATGATAGACCCCCAGCGCAAAAATTTTTCATTAGTAATACAAAAAAAAAATCAGCTGTTCCATATATTTTGACCGCGTAGGTATTGCACTTTTTTTTTAAAAAAAAAAACGTTGCTCCACACTAGGAATTACTCCTGTATTGTGTGTGCGTTTACAAACATTTAAACGCACATACACAAACAGCCAGACCCGGAACAACTATTTGTAGGTCATACCAATATTTGTTCCGTGCGAGAATTGAACCCGCGACACGCAGCGCAGTAGTCAATCGCTTAACCGCTGCGCCAAGCGTGCCGTCAAACTCTTCTATGACACAGCTGATTTTTTTTTGTAAAACCGATGAAAAATTTCTACGCTGGGTGGTCTAGAATGATATGCTGAATTCATGGTTACAGTTTGCGCACTGGATAAAAACTTACCCTGTTTATTCAAATCACAACATAAGAATGACAACCATTCTATGACAGTTGTATGAAATGCGTATAGTACAGAATATTGACGTAGGGTGTTAATTTCATCAATATCATTTCAGCCAAAAGATGTCCACTGCTGGACCAAGACCTTCAAAAACCACCCTTCCCGCATCTAGCGGATTCCTGTGGCTGGTATCAATTTGTTTAACAATTCGTTTTAGAAGTCCTACCTGCCCACGGGATTCTTCTTACATTCAAAAGCTCAGTCATTTTAAAATGTGCTCTTTTGAACACCGAAGAGACGTGACGGACCATATTCTTCTTTAAAAAATTGTAAACGTTTTCCTAAAAGTTCCCGATCTTTTGACGCAATTAAGTATAGCTGTACCCCGACAGAAAGCTATAAGATCTAGTCATGAAACTGTTACCTTTGCCACCACTGCAAGCCGTACCAACCTTGGTAGCACCGAAAATTGCCACACATACCAATAGCATCGACATCTTCTCTAACCCTTTACAACAATTCCGAACGAAAGTTCTAACCAGCTCGGAGACTCGAGTCGTCTGTACGACACGAGCCGCCTACTGCTAATAATTGTATTAACTTCCATTCCTTTGTTTGTCAGAATATTTCTTGTTTGATTTTTGTTTTTAAGTACTTTTTGTATTCCGATCGTAGCTGTGAACGTTGCTCATTTTTTTAACCTCTATTTTATTTTATAACTTTTATGTAATCCAACTAACGATATCTTGTACATTCTTTTAATTACCCTGCTAGTGCTGTGCACTAGTTCACAATTCCTAAAACTGTTTGTAATTTTTGTTTGTGTTTGTCTTAGTGAATAAGTCGTTGAAGTGCCTTCTCAATAAATAAATAAATAAATAAAATAAACAATTAACTTCCCTTTCCCTGACTGTACCAAAATGTTGTTGATGTCTTTCTTCATTAGAGATACTTGATACTAAGCTATGTTATATAAAAGTGGTGGTGAAATGTATCTCGTGTGTTGTACCGTATTTCCCCATCGGTGCACAATACAATTGCCTTTTACCGCTGTTCATTTGTACTATTGGTTTTAAGGAAAATTTAACTATCAGCAATGTTATTGTTTGTTATGCAAACTACTTTTTTGGACGCAGATTTCCTTAGCTAAACACAATACGATAAAAATGTTGCAAAACTGTTTACATGTAAATAAAATATTTTAATTTTTATTTACTACATTCAGCAATTTTACCTCAATTTATCTAAACGAGAATATTACATTCACGATATAGGTATTCGGAATCCGATGACCTTTTGAGCGCCGCAGGATTCCGCTGGACGCGGGAAGCACAGATCCGGTCGAAGTGGCGGAGCTTGGGGGAGGCCTATGTCCAGCAGTGGACGTCTTTCGGCTGAAATGGGGATGATGAAATTCAGTATCTATATTTAATCGATAAGCTATTACAACATAATTATAATTATAGGTATCTACAACAGTATCTGAGTAAATCTTAAGCAAATAACATAACATAAAATCACGCCTGGAAATTTCGAGGGTTTTGCAGACCTACTCATAGTACACCTTCATTTCGCCAGTTAAGTTTAAGATCCATGTAATAGGGAGCGAGCTTAATGCCATCAATCAGCCACAAATATACTACGGGCTGCTAGTAATGCTGATGGCATCAGCCACAAATCCATACTACGGGCTGCTAACGAGAAATACCTTACCAAAAATTCCAATAATACTTTTTCCGACATGGGAATTGAACCCAGGTCCTCAAACTCACTCAGCAGTAACACTTGCGACCACTAGACTACGGGGGACTCAAATAACATAATGAGCTTTTAACTGTTTTTGGCAAATAAAAATTATCTTATCTAACTTTCGAAATGTTATTATATTATATACTAGCTTTTGCCAGCGGCTTCGCCCGCGTGGAGATCGAAAACTATCTCACGGGAACGTAATACCAGGATAAAAAGTATCCTATGTGTTAATCCAGATTATAAACTACCTGTTCGCCAAATTTCATCCAAATCCGGTAAGCCGTTTTGCGAGATTGAGTAACAAACATCCAAACATCTTCACAAACTTTCACATTTATTATATTATAGTAGGATAGGATTTTCTTGTTTAGCCTAAACCGTCCCCACTGCTGGGCAAAGGCTCCCCCAAGTCCTTACAGGAACTCTCCTTCCACGCAACCTCGAACCAGCCCTCGCGGTACTCGTCCAGGTCATCTCGCTCCCGTTTTCTAGACCGACAGCTGCGGCGTCGTCCATCTCCAGGCACCCATTGTGTGGACACTTTTGCCCAGCGGTCATCCTGCATGTTGCTGATGTCCGCTTCGAATCCCATTTGAGCCTTCTATAAAGGCTGATTATTTTATTTGAACTCTTGACTTGTATTGGGCCATAGTTCACCACGTGGGCCCATTATCTAAATAATATCCCCAAATAAAGGGATAGAGGTGATATCTGTTACATTAAGCATGAGCCTTCGACGCGCTGTGCTCAATTACATTTGCTCATTTCCTCTTCGATAAAGTGTGATAGTAATAAACGTTTCCTTATGGTTTCTCCTCAAGTGTTTTTGATGTTTTGGTTGTGTTATGCAAATCGCAAGCACAACGCACTTACTTCCGGATTGAGGACAAATTGTGTCGTAAACAATAGTTTTGTTCTCATACGGGTTTGAATAAAAACCACGTTAACTGAGTTTCAATTTCCAATTTGGCTTGACTTAGTACGACTTGTCTTTTATATGTATCTGTGTATGTGACTATGCTCTATTTTACTGTGGCTGCTTGAACAGATACTGTAGAGGTTTTTTTTTAAACCAATCGTTAAAAAAACTCCTACTTAGAGTCAGCATATTAGTTTCGTATCTTCCTAATCCTGCTATCCTAATTCCTACTAATATTATAAATGTGAATATTTCGCACCTTTAGAATTACAGAGACCTATTTTGCTTGCGGCTAATTTCGCATTAGGTCACTATAATTCTAAAGGTGCGGTTTGTATGTTAATAATATGTTTGTTACCTAAGTACTACAATCACGTTGAGCGGATTTGGATGAAATTTGACATTTTCTGAAGTAATAGGTCCATTATTTACCTGATTTAACACATAGGATATCTTTCATCCCGTGGGAAAATTTCTGACCTCTTCGGGGACGAAACTGCTGGCAAACGCTAGTTAAAAATAATTTAAAGAAGCAGTTTACTTCGTAATTTCATTATTTACAAAATTTAATTAATTAATTTATTAATTAATTTTTTATTAATTAATTTAATTTAATTGTTTTTTTTTACAAAATAACACGAAAGTATCTAATACCAAAACACAGATTTAAATTTCAAAAATTGCTGACTTCACTTCACAAAATCGTAACATAATCTTCCTTTCCATGTATATCATCAAGTCGTCATTAATAATGTAGAAGTTTTGTTTTAGAAACATCATTAAGTAAGTAAAAATGACCTTAGTAGGTAAGTAGGTACCTTCCTAAAATCAGCATATTAGTTTTGTATTTCAAAAGTGATAAGTTGATAACAAATTTAACTTGTTTACTGTATTATCTACAAAATAACACGAAAAAGCACAGATTTATATTCCAACATGGCTGACTTCACTCACGAAATCTGACACATTCTGACGTAACATAGTCTTTCTTCCCTTCCATATAAATCATCAAGCCGTCATTATTAAGTGAGACGCAGACTGTATGTAACACAGACGGTACTCAGGGGGCCTGTAACTGGGGTAAGTGGTGGACTCATTAACTCATGCCTAATGATGTGCCGCTGTCTTAAGTTATATTCTATTAAATCACGTCTGCGCGGGTTTTGAATGAAAAATGTGGCCTGTTTTGTTTATCATTTCAATGGGGGCGGAATAATGAATATTTTATTCATTTTTTGAAGCCGTTTTGGGCTGGTCTTGAATTTGCAAAATGTTAAATCGTTAGTACCTACACGTGTTGAATTATGAGGTCATTTGAAGCGTCAACAGATAATAACACTAGAATTTCGGGAAAGCTGGACATACCTTGATACCGAACTTGCAACGCGCAGTCGCAAACTATGTGATTTCGTTTTCGAGATATCATTAAAAAAAACACAGCGGAAAAATTGTATGGAACGCCAGTTTTTGTTTAAAATAACCTACGATACATTTCATCGCAAGCCCCAAGTCAAGTACTGAATCTATGGTAACAGAATGTGTGTCGATGACCATGCCGCCCCAAATTTCTAATATCCAACGGTCTGTTCATGACCTACAACACATAACCTACACTGTCTAAAAACTCAAAATATATTAACATTTTATTGCTCTTACAGCAAATACAGTAATATTTTACTTCTCACATTCCTGTCTGTGTGTCAACCGTCAAGGGACCGAGATACATAGAGTGTAGATGAGCGAGGAAGTTGCCGAGTAATGTAACGTTGCGGTACGTGAGTTGTGTTATTAAAGTTAGAAATATTTCTAAAGGAAATGAAGTGAGCGAAAGAGTTTCGAGTGTGCTTTGTTGGTCACAAACGAACTGAGAATGTTGGTTAGTGCTGTTGTTCTCTTAAACTCAACCGAATAAACAACAAAAAAGTTTCTGAAGCTTGAATCTTGTCCTAATCACTACATATTATAAAACAAAGTCCCCCGTCGCGTCTGTCTGTCTGTTCGCCATAAACTCAAAAAGAATTGAAAGGATTTTCACGTAGTTTTCATAGACAGAGTGATTCACAAGGACGGTTTATGTGTATAATTGGTTAAGGTTTTGTTTAAATTGGTTAAACCGGGTGATATTATAAATATGAATGTTTGTAGGTTTGGATATACAACGTGTAACGGAAAGGGTATATACATACCAAGGGCACGGCTTCTTTGGATGATATCAAACGATACTGGAAGGGTTTTATAATCCTTTCTCTACATGTTCGGAAGTTATGAGATTTTTTAATACATTGATACCGGAAACGAAATTTACAAATTAAAATAAAAACATCACTCGGAAGAGATTTATCGTGATATTGGCAAGTAACGTGGAAATTTATTGACCTACGTAGTGTGGTGACACATTTGTTATGATTTGAATTTAAGAAACATGTGAAACCGAAAATTTGGTATCAATTCTTAGAGTATTTTATTTTGAGCTGAAACTATGTATAGTGATTCTATACCAGCTGTTATCTTTAGTGTTTAAGGATAGCAATAGGGTTTCTGTTACACCCTGTATAGATGTTCGGCTGTTTGTTACTCGATCAAACAAAACAAGAAAACGATAAATAGTTTTTATTAAACAATTAGCTTAAATAACAAACATTACATTGTCATACACACAAAATGTTTTTAATCCTCTGGCACTAAAAGTTTATGGGTTCCTACATAATATGTTTTGAATACGGTAATAAAACTGACTTCACAAATACAGTACCTAGTAGCTACAGTAGTAGTATCATTACTTTACGACACTACAACAAATAAAACAGATACAATCAAAACTTACTAAAACGTCTTCATTCCAGCAGCAAACAAAACGATCAGTCGTAATACTGAACTTAACATTACAATACGCGATAATACTCCGGATCACACTTTAAGCTCACTACCCGAAATGATCCGTTTATTATACCCATTAACAACCGTATCTCTGAGAATGGAAATGACGGTAGTTGCCATCACACGTATTTATGGACCCGACTGTACCGTCGAGGCCAGTCAATGAAGATTTAATTTTGGAATTTCCTTTGTATTGAATGCCCGTTTCCATGATCTGGGAATTCAATAAAATATGGCGGTTATTTGACTTTTATGACTGCTGCTCTTTTTGTTTATTTTTAAGTTATGTAGTTGTTTAAGGTGTGTTCAAAAAATTCACATTTAATCTACATGGGCACTTATGAAACGTCAGAGGCTAGGTCCACGGTTCCAATTTGTCACATCTTATGAAAAGAGCCGGCAAGAAACTCCACGATTACTCTTTAAAGTAATTGGCCTTTACAATGTTTTCAAATTGCAGTAATAATACTGATAATAGGTATGGGAGGATAGTCATTTATTCAAACTAGGCTGAGAGTCAGCACTTTTTGAACGTCAAAATTACATCAGACAGGCCCCCAAAACGCCCGCCCTTTACCACTTTCTAGTGTTTTACTTGGGAAGAAGAAGTGGCGCAACAAACTCCCCAGCAGCACAGCTGTCTGTTAACTTGGAAGAACTTGATTCTATACAATAATAGGTAAGCAATTAACATTCAACAATAAATGAAAATGTCATTAATAAAATTAAAAAAAATGGTTTATACACTCAAATAAAATAAATAATGAAATGAAGTAACTCATTTGACCTGTCAGTAGTTAAGCTAATTCTGATGAAAGAACACAAACGTTGTCTTGAGTTAATCACAGCGACCAACAATTCTTATCATTTAAGTAGTCGTTGATAGAATAGTATGCTAGGTTATAAGGTTAACAAATGAGCTATGAACTTTATGAAGCCGGTGAAAGGGAGCATGTAGTCTGTCCTTACTTTTAGTATAATAATAATTAATATTATGAATATCACTGTTTTTAGTGTACAAGTGTATATTTTTCCTAATATGTAAGATGTTGGCCAAGATGAATTGCGAAGCCACGGCGAGTATACCAATTTCTTTAAGAGAAACTGATGCACCTAATTGATAAATTGCTTGAATAGCTCGTTTTTAAAGACTAAAAATATTTTGGCTTTGCCCCACAGCAGAATACCGTAGGACATACCGCTATGAAAATAACTAAAATACACTAACCGAGCTGTATCAAAGTCAGTGTGTTGCATTATTTTCCTGATGGCGTCGGCGGCCGAACTGACCCTTCCTGCTAGGCTTGATATATGTGATCCCCACTGAAGTTTGGCATCTACTGTTATGCCCAGAAAAACTGCCGAGTCTACATTTGCAAGCACTTCATTATCTAAGACGATGTTGATGACTAATATAAGACACAAGCTCACTAAGGGCTATCGTCTTACCCAGGTTGTGGAAGTCACATTGGTAGCCGCTGTATGTTGCTGGTATTTCGCTGCAGTCGGTTAGATTGGAAACCAACCCAAAAATAGTTGGTAAAAGACTTGGCAAATGATGATAAAAAGGTGACATAAATAAATGTTGCGAAAATTGTTTAAATGTTGAATTGTTTCATTGCTTGTCTGAAAAAGGAAGGTTGGTTTTCCGCGCAACTGTTGAAACAAGCAATGGGTTGTTACAATACTGCAGAACTTAATTAAATTTAAACTGTGTTAAATGGTGTTGACGGTGAAACGGAATGTTCAGATTTTTTCTCCTGTATTTGTATTCAATACCCAATTTTTATTGGTCTGAAGGTAGGTATCACGTTGTATAGCTGCAGTGGTTTCACAACAACAACAACAAATAAGGAAGCGCGGAAGATATAATAATTGTGCGGGCGACATGTAACTTTAGGAACATTGACATTTAGTATCAATTGAAATGATTGATGTTTACATGTCGAAGCAATCTGGTTAAATTAACCAGCTAATTGGACGCCTAGGCGGTTCATTAAACGCCGGCATCCAATTAAATAGCTGAAAGACAACTAGCCAAGTAATTAAGCGCAACGTCTAACCAGATGGCTGAATGTCGTGTAGTCATTTAATTAAATTGGATATAGATGAATTTGTGATGTTATGTTTGGGTGACTATGAGTTCACAAATTATGTACGACAATTTTTTATTAATACCTACCACTAAGTAACTAGTAGGTAATAGTGAAATGTTTGTTTACAAAAAAAGTACATAACTAAAATATTACTCAATAATAATTAAGTCAGTCAGTAAGTTCAGTCAGTTTACTGTTCAGACTCAAATATTTCGCGAAAAATTGCAGAATACGATTATTTGACACCTCTATGTTTTCATACAATTTTGACAATATCATACTTTAATGTCACTTGTTAAGACAAGTGATTGACAATGTTATTTTTCGTTATTGTGTACAATTATAAGTAATTGTACACAATAACGAAAAATAACATTCACGGTTTACGCTATTGACGTCATATTTGTTTTGGTGACTAGTAGTGCACTGGAAAAAAACTGAACTAAATTTGAATCACTTAGCTGAGTCTTGGTCAGTCATCTTCAAAGGGCTGACTTTCAATACGCCAAGTTGTTAAACGTTGAATGGTTCTAGTTCAATTAACTATCGGCCTAGGCATCTAATTGGATGTCGGCGTTTAATGAACGGCCTAGGCGTCCAATTAGCAAGCTAATTTAACCAGATGGGTGCAACATACATACATACATAATCAGCCGGGACACAGGCCTCCTCTCGATGAGAGGGAGATTGATGTGTGTGTTTTTTTTTTTGTTTGATGTGTGTAGAATTACACAATAGGTAGTAAAAGATCCCCTCCCGGACAAACTGAGCCAAATAATACACCGGATGCACTTGTAAAATTCTGATTTTGCAAGTGACATGTGACCTTTTTAAACGGTTTTTTTTACTAACCACTGAAATAAACAAATATTCTATTCTGTTCTACAATGATTGACGAGCGCTCATGAAATACCACAATTACTGTACCAAGAAATATTTATTATAATGTCCAGTCACCAAAAGAGATAAGTAACCAGAAACGTCGGATACCTATAGGTAGTTGAAATTTAGTAAGAAACGGATGGAGGATGTTTACGATTGAAATTTAATTTGATAAATGAACTATTGTTTTTCTATTTATTAAATAAAATTTTATTCGAAAACATCCATCGGTTTCCTACGAAACTTAAACTATGTCTGGTATAGGTTACTTGTCTCTTTTGGTGACTTTTGGTCCTTACATCTACAGCATGAAGTTCAGCAGAGCATTGACATATCATATCTTAATAAGTCACTAATCTAGAAAATAAAGAACAACAATGGCAGAATACGATTCAAAGAATAAAGGTTTCTACAAACAGGCCCGACGCGATACTTGTAGTACAAATTTTCATGAAGTTTTCATAGAAATTGTTCTACGAGGGTCGCGACGCGTACGTCGCGTCGCGCTACTCTGCATGAGCCTTTAAGGTGAATCTAGTCGACATTTTTTCCATACAAACTTCGGGAGTGTATTACTCCACTGTTCAACAATGTACATCAAAAACTAAACATGGTATGGTTTTCTCATTATTAATATTGTTTGTACGGAAACAGAATACTAAAATAAAAAGCCATTAAAAAGTAATGAGTCAACAAAGATTAGTTTTTATTGCTAATTTAATCTAACTTTGGGCGTGTTTATGTAATAAAAAAAGTGTAAAATTTCCAAAACCAAGTCGGTACCGACAAAGTTCAATTATTGAAAAGTTCAATAAACTATATTGCTCATTGATTTATGCAGTGATTTTTTAATTAAATCCGTTCTTCCTAAAGAATTTTCTTAATTTTTTACGAGCCTGTTTTACTATAAATGATCCTGCATCTCACTCAATAACGTTTTGCGTGTAGACTAGCCTCTAACTGCTCATCACTGATACTATCTCTGTCGGACACGAAGCCTGGTGAGACAGCGTGCTTTTTAGCCAGGCCCACCAGTGAGTTCGAGCCAGCGACTAGATTCCCCCTACGAGCACGAAACAAAAGACGGTAGAAAAAATAAAATACGAGTGAGTATGTTCCAAAGGATAAAAACAATTGGTGTAACGAGGCAAAGGATTTGTATCGAGTCAATCAGGCTTATGTTCCTAACTAACTCCTTAACGTTACTGGTCAGGTTTCTCTGACGTCATTTATTTTGTAGAAAGTAATACAATAAAGAAAACTTTGTTAACTACTGAGTATTATTAGATTTTGTTGAGAAACCACGAGATAAAGCGAAAATATTTTTTTAGCATAGGTATAATTTTATCTTATTATGGTTTCATTAACCCCTACGCAAAAACGACGGTGTGTTATAAGTTTGACGCGTCTGTGTGCTTGTGTCTGTCTGTGGCATCGTACCTCCTGAAAGTATGACCTGATTTTGATTTTGTTTTTTCGTTTGAAAGGTGAATTAGTCGGGACTGTTCTTAGATATATGTTTCATCAAAATCGTTTAGCCGTTTGAAGATTATCAGTTCTTTTCTGGTTGATGAAGGGATTTGAGCATCTTCCACGGTCTGGTCAAGTCAAAGTTTGGTGTTGTATTACTTCAATGATATTAGACGAACAAAAGAACCTTGAACTGATGCTGGAGCATCACCTGGAATTTCCAGAATACGCAAGTTACTTACCAACAAACAGCAGAAGTATTGTGTTTGGGCTCATTGAAAATGTCTCAATGAATAGGTTATAGATAAATGGTGATCAGGGCGAGGAATGAGGATAAATTAGTAACAAGCTTCATTGTGACAAACATACGCAACGCTGCGCAGATTTAAGCGAGACATTAAGCTTAAAAAGCTGGAAATTAAATTTAAATTAAAAATTTAAGAAACCCCCGACCCAAAGAAAAACTCTAAAAAGCAAAAAAAATATATTTATTGGCCTTTTAGGTTGTAGATAATATTTTTATCAAGGCATTGTCAAGTCGGGGGACAAAGCCTTGAGCAAAATATTATCTACAACTTAAAAGGCCAATAAATATTATTTTTTACTTTTTAGACCTTTTTTAAATAAAGAAAACATAGATTAATAAGTATCACTAGATCAAACGAGTTCCGTGTGGTGCCGGACGTAAAAGAATAGCACCATCCCATTTCTTCCCGTGAGTGTCGTAGAAGGCGACTAAGGGACTTACTAGAGAATGTGTTGCAGCGTTCTCTTTGCATTTGACCACTATACTACGATCGCCAACCCGCTTGAAAAGCCTGGCGATTATGGCAAATCCCCTGTTGGGGGAGGCTTATGTCCAGCAGTGGACGTCTTTCGGCTGATATGATGACTAGATCAAGCCTCATCATCGTATTCATATTTTGTTGAAGTAAAGCATAATGCTGAAAATGAAAGCTCGGATTGCTGTACGATGTGAGACAATAACGGGTTGAATAATCTATTCATACCCACATACAATAATTGAAGTGACTGTTTGTAAAGTCATAATAACAGCTCTTTACTAAATGCATATGAAAGTATTCATCATCTGCCTAGCCTTTTCCAATTATGTTGGGGTCAGCTTCCAGTCTAACCGGATGCAGCTGAATACCAGTATTTTACATGGAGCGACTGCCTATCTGACCTCCAAAACTCAGTAACTGGGTAACACGATATCCCTTGGTAAGACTGGTACTCAGACTTTCGGGCTTCTGACGTCCCGTAACGACTGTCAAAGAACTACAAATGACAGCCGGGACCAACGGCTTAACATGCTTTCCGAGGCACGGAAGGGTCTTGGTATGTAAAGATGGTCACCCGTCCACGGAACAACCGCAGCAAGCGTAGCTTAACGTGATCGATCGACCCGTGCGGCTGTTATTACTTAGCCACAAGCCCTTCACATACATACATACAAATAAATTAAATTGACGTGTCATTAAAGTATATACGTATATATCAGAGTGTGAGTTTCATTTAACCATCTACACCAAACGCAGTGAGCGCGTTCGGCGTTCACCAATCCAGGGCCAATCGGAAGATTGGCCCTGGATTGGTGACGGAGCAATCGGAGCGCCAAACGCGCTCACTGCGTTTGGTGTAGATGGTTAAATGAAACTCACACTAGGGCCTCAGAAAAACATTTTTTTTAAATTTACTGACGAAAACATTTTGTTATACGGAGTAACTTACGCTACTTTAATCGTCTCTACGTAAATCATGATTAAAATAATAATTTCAGTCGAAAGACGTCCACTGCTGGACATAGGCCTCCCCCAAGCACCGCCACTTCAACCGGTTCTGTGCTTCTCGCATCCAGCGGATTCCTGCGGCCTTCACCAGGTCATCGGTCCATCTTGTGGGAGACTTCCCAACGCTATTTCTTTCAGTACTCGGTCGCCACTCCAGAACTTTCCGGCCCCATTAGCTATCTGTTCTGCGAGCAATGTGCCCTGCCCACTGCCACTTAAGTTTTGCAATTCTTCGGGCTATGTCTGTTACTACGCAAATAGTTTGTTTTATTTCGTTTATTCCTTATTTCTATAGTAATTAGGAATATTTGTGTAAAAATGATCAAAGAACTTATTCGTTGAGACTAGACGAACGAAAAAGTTTTTTCAATGTTTAATTTACTGAGACACGTGTATTCGTGTAACATCAAATAAAATTAGGTACTTTAATATTTATGACAAATTAGGTAAATAGGTTCCATTTCTAGACGAAGGTATCATCAAATACAGGGTGGTACGGACGTCTACGCGCAAACTGTAACCATGGATATATAATACCTGATTCTGAACGCCTGAAATTTTTCATCGGTTCTCAATCTGATTTTATTAAATAAATCTGCTGTTTCATAGAAAAGTGCGATACCTACGCGGTCAAAATTTATGGAACAGTATATATACTTTTTAATAACTGACGCAAAGTTTCTACGAAATAAGTTTACTCCTCGATTTCGTGCTAGGACCACAGAATTAACACGTCGTAAAAGTACACGAAAGTTAACAAAATGGAAGCAGTAAAGTCCCGACCCCCATAAGACTGGCCCACACACATTACTCAACTTGATGACTGTACAAGGTCTCATTCAAACGAATCCTGCACAGCTTAAGCCGAGATTCTACGTCCAATACACGAACATTACGGGCGCGTAATACTCCGAAAGTATTTGCTACTGTTTGGGCCACTATACTTACTGCAAGTTGTCTCATTAACTTGGATTTAGTTACTTGAAACACAATTAACTTCACTAAGAACACTGAGCAGGTCTTGGTTCTCGTTTTGTGTGAATGGTCGAGTTTATTATGTTGTTGTGTTGGTTTGTGTTTTGAGTGTTGTTTTGATAAGTTTTTTGTTACTATTTAATCATGTTTATGTAAGACAAAAACCAATAAAATTGTACAAGTACGTTATTTAAGAATAAGGTTTATAGTATTTTCATAAAGTTGTACTTATTTGTCTATCCATGAAGAGAGGATTTTACTTCAGATTCCCTTTTCAATTCGCGACTATTAATCCAAAAAATCGTTCTGTGTGGTGCCGGACTTAAAGAATAGCACCATCCCATTTCTTCCCGTGGTTGTCATAAAAGGCGACTAAGGGACTTACTAGATAATGGGCAGAAGCGTTCTCTATGCATTTTACCACCATACTGCGATCGCCAACCCGCCTGCCAAGTGTGGCGATTATGTCAAACCCCCCCATTTTTTTTGGGGAGGCCTATGTCCAGCAGTGGATGTCTATCGGCTGAAATGACGAATCCAAAAAAATCTTCTTGATATTTAAGTTTTCATAAAACTAGGCTTTTCTTTTCACTAGAAAAACGCGAGACTTTCCAACTACCACTTATCATAAGTAGACTAAAGCTACTTTGCAAGAAAAACATGAATATAATTTTCTAGAAGATAGTGCTCCGCTCGCAATGAGGCGGGCGGGCGATCGAGTTATGGCAACCGACAACCGTACCACAGTCGGCAAGCAAGCAACTACCCGGCTGCCTGCGTTCTGTAGAAATTGTCTGCATGTAACCGCTAACGAGAGATTCACAGCCGACTTCATTATACTATACAACGAAACAATGTATTCTGCACTAATTTTACCTTCTACACCTATCATAAATCACAAGACATGGAGAAAAATACATAAAATTTCCATTTATTTCCTCTGTTTTTCAATAAGACCATGACTTGTAGGTTTAATAATGGTTTTTCCGTTACCGTGTCATATATCAAGTAATCACTTTGTCGTACATGATATACGCGGTTCTACGGATATTGGACTTGAGAAATTCTTTACAATGAATTGTGAAATTTTCAGGAAGGTAAAGTTTTCCTTTTGGATTGGAAATTTGAAAGTTTTACAGGCTTTCGATTCGAACAATAAGTTGGTAAGCTGTGTGTATAAAGCCATAATGTTTTTTTTTCGCAAATAGTCGATCAAGTCTTAAGAATTTTTTCATTTGAACTTAAAATACAGACTGTCTGCATATTCTGTTATAGTCTCAATGTTAATTAAGTGAAGTAAGCTTGAAATTAGCTGTCAATAGTTGCAATGAGGTGGAATGACAGTTCACTTCAGCGAAGTTTTCACATTAAGATTTAGAGAATATACCAGCAGTTATTCTTATATCTTTGACAGTCGTTACGGGTCGTCAGAAGCCCGAAAGTCTGACAACCACTCTTACCACGAGGTATCGTATTACCCAGTAACTGGGTTGTGGAGGTCAGATAGGCAGTTGCTCCATGTAAAATACTGGTATTCAGCTGCATCCGATCAACTGGAAGCGAAACTAATCATAGTTGGGTAAAGACTAGGCAGATGAGACCGGCAGTTCTTCACATGCCAACTTTCCTTGCTATGAAACAAAACATATAAAACTTTTCTGTATTCACCAAATTACTTTGCGTATTCATTAATGTTTGCACCTCAAAACTCGTTTAAAAACTCGCTTCAGAAAAACACAAAATCACAAACGAGGCCGCCCGTTTCCGTGCTCTCAGGTACGCCGGCCGCATTAAGAAGCATTAGTTCAGTAACAAAGGGTGGTATGACAAAGTGCCTTCTTTTCTTGGTGGGGTAACAATAGAGGTGACGCTTGTTGTACCCCCAAGTTGTCGCACGACCGAAGACGACATTGAACAACCCTAACGACTTAATGCATCGTCTCGTTATTTCTAGAAATGAAAGTATTTTAGACTGTGGGTTTTTTTACTTGGTTTATTTTTACTGACGTCACAATACGGTTTTATGGTTGTCGGTTGTGGTATCTGTGCTTTAAAGGTAGAAATATAGCTGGAACTGTCTGATAACATCATTTGTGTACGTTGAGTTTTTAGTACTCGTTTATATTCTACGTCTGCTTCTGAAATATTATTTGCAGCTGTTATTTTTTGGGTTATAATAAACTAACTTTTGCCCGCGGGTCCGCCTGCGCGGTTCTCGGTTGTCGCGTAAAAAAATAGCCTATAATATCCTTCTCCATATCCCAGGCTCTATCTCTGCTAAATTTTATGACGACTGGTTCAGCGGTTTAGGCGTGAAAGCGTAACAAACAGACAGACAGAGTTACTTGCGCATTAGTAATATTAGAAGGGATAGAACGCTTATAAAACTAGATGTGATGTTTATTATTTCCGGGTGCAGAAGCAAACGTTCTCCCTCACCAATGTTGAAAAAAATCAGCTTACTCTAAGCGCTCGCTCAAAATTATTCAGATCACTGCAAAAACAACTTAAGAAACCCTACTTACATAGAGAACACGATTTTTTACGTTTGCATAACATTGGTTTGGTAAAAACGTTTATTTTCCGGAATACAGGATGGACAGGGAATACTAATCTGTTTCGGAAACGGATCGGAAGGGGTGACCCACCACGTGTACCTACTACCAGCTCTAGGTAAGGTCAACTCCACAATTGACCTACAAAAACCGCCCTTACAGCTACGAAATAAGGCGTTGTGAAAATCAAATTGTCCATGGACAAGTGGCTGACGATACCACGACCCTTGATTAGGAATCCGGTTTGCGTTCTATGTTATTTGAATATTCTAGATGTTTTATGTATTCCGTCTTTAGTGTTTTGCATAGGGAAATATTTAATTCAAAATGTCTATATGTTTTTATTTAGATATGAGTTTGCAAGATAAAATGCAAGTTAGAAATTGCGGTTGGTGAAGAATTTATCGAGGTCCTTTCGAAAAAACAATCTGATGATTTTCTTTTATTATCAGTTATTTCATATTGAATAAAAAATCTTTGAGTATTTTCTGAACATTGCAGAAAAGGTTGTGCGGGAAAAAAACAATTTACATTTTTTATAAATTTAAACTAGGACTAATTATAACATAACAAAACATCACGCCTTGGATCCCTGAAGGTTTAGACCAATAGAATTTAAGTACCCTGTAATAGGGGGCGAGCCTATTGCCATTAGCAGGGCAAAAATCCGGACTAATCATACAGGGTGTAAGGGAAACGATTCCGAAAACGAAGACAGGTGATGGGACTAGTAATTTTCGATACAGTACCATCAAAAAAAGTAGTTTTTTTACAAGTTTGACCTAATTTTTATCATTTTTAACCGATTTCAAAAAAGGAGGAGGTTCTCAATTCGACTGCATGTTTTTTTTTAATGTCTGTTACTTCAGAACTTTCGACTTTCGAACCGATTCTGATGATTCTTTTTTATTTTTTGTACATTACGCTGTAAGAACAGTTAAATGAACCATTATTTGAGATTTAACATTATGTAAAAACGACCCCAAGTTCAGGCAGCGACTTTAGGTTTAAGCATCCTTCGTAAAGCGCCGCCAAAATCAAATAAGTAGAAACATTACAAAAGCGTCAAACGTTCTAAATTGATGTAAAATAATTAATTTAAGGCGAAAGGTTGTTGGTATCCGTTTGCATTTAGGTTTTATATAACCTACGTTCTGGCTTCGGAAGCGTTTCCCTTACTAGGTGTAAGGGATAACTGCTACAAGCAGTATTTTTATACAATACAAAAATACTGACTAAAAACTGTCGTTTGGTCACGTAATATAAATACAAAGCTATGAACAACCGTTCAAACGTAAAATGCAAAACAGTCTGTTTTTATGCAAACTTATGAAATATAATTTTACCGTTGACGTATAACTAACAAGCGTCGAAAATGTTTTGCTGACCGTAAAAACAAATACTGCTATTTCAAACGATGGATTCGTTTGAATTTAAAAAAATATATTTGGAAAGCATAATTCACCTTATCACCTAACACACTAAAAAACCTTTTTCTGATAACTAGATTCTACACATACCTACTATAAAAATGTGAAGGTTTGTGTGTTCGGATGTTTCTGAATTTAGATGTTTGTTTGCTCAAACGACTGTATGTAATTGGCTGAAATTAGGCACATGACTTGGAAGCATTCTGCATCATGCATCTGCGCAGCCATTTCCCAATGATTTTGGAGTCGGCTTCCAGTCTAACCGGATTCAGATAATTTGATAAAGAACTTGACATGGAGAACAAAGTATTTGACATGGAGCGACTGCCTATCTGATCATCACAACCCAGTTACTGGGTAATACGATACCCCTTGGTAAGATTGGCTGTCAGACTTTCGGGTTTCTGAGGTCCCGTAATGACTGTCAAAGATCTACGAATGACAGATGGGACCAATGGCTTAACGTCCTTGCCGAAGCACGGAGCGGCCTTAGTATATAAAAATGCTCACCCACCCATGGACCAATCGTAGAAACCATAGCTTAACCTGATCGATCAATCCGCACGGCTGTTAACACTTAACCACAAGCCCCATGCACATGTGAATGGGCATATTTTATTCCGATAGTAGGTACGTTCCAGTGGAATAATTTCCAACCATGATGCGGGTGAAGCCGCTTGCTAAAACTAGTCATAAACGTGTGTAGGATAAGTAGACTCTCTCTGTTTTTGTTTTCAATAACACGCGAGAAGCAGACGGGTTGAACACAAAGATACTTCGGCTTTCGCCGACATCGTCTACATACACCCGGAGTTTCGGAATTTACCCAGTTTAGGACGGTTCTGTGTCAAAAGTTCTTTTCCGTATTTCACAATTGGGTATTTTTAGAGCTGGATTTATTTCCTTTTGCTTAAATTTTTCGTTGTTGTACGTATTAATAATGAACAGTTTTTTCGTCGTTTCTGTGAATGTTTTAAATATAATCAATCCAGGAACTGGGAATTTGAAATGGGTTTGTGCAGAGGCGTACGTACTTGCGTAATAAGATACAGACGTAGAGTTATGTATACAACATTATTTTTAATATATGCAAAACCTGAATATACTTCGTTCCGAATAAGTAGCTGAATCGATTCCAACAATATTTACACCATGTTATATTTTTTCCGAAAAAAGTTTTGCAAGTGTGATGGAAAATGTTTTAACCAGTGAATTACAATACAATCGCCGTACGGTTAGGTACCTACTGCCTAATTATTATCAATGAGAACAATACGACGAAGGACGCGCGGGCGTCGCGGGGCCCGCGTGGTGACCATGTGTAGACAACTAGATAACATAACAAGCTTATAACTTTGTGATTTTTAATGATACAGTTTTGAAATTATGTACATAGATTCTTTGCATAAAAATATCTAGTCTTCATCATCATCATTTCAGCCGAAAGACGTCCACTGTTGGACATAGGCCTCCTCCAATATTTTGGGGGGGTTTGGCATAATCGCTACGCTTGGCAGGCGGGTTGGCGATCGCAGTATGGTTGTAAAATGCATAGAGAATGCTGCTGCCCATTCTCTAGTAAGTCCCTTTGTCGCCTCTTACGACACCCACGGGAAGAGATGGGATGGTGCTATTCTTTACGTCCGGCACCACACGGATATCTTGTAATTTTGAAGGGTGGGCGTTTTGGGGGACTGTCTTATGTATTTTGACGTTCGAAAAGTGCTAATTCTTAGCCTAATTTTGATTTTGATTTTGATTTTATGAACAAAATGTGTTTGGAGTTTCGCATATACTAAAACTAGGATTGTATACACTTAAAAACCTGAATTTTTTATTTTATTTGGTTAAACAAGGAAACGTTTTTGACTTGACACGAGGACTGGCTCATTGGTGTAGTGGTCCTAAGCACTACTGCTGGGCATGAGGTCCTGGGTTCGATTCTCCGGTCTGGTAGTATCATTGAGTTTTTTGTTTTCCTCAGTAGCAGCCCGCAGTTTCTCGATTTGTGCCCGGTGATGGCAATGGCTCGCCCCCTGTTACGCGGGACTTAAATGGCGAAATGTGCGAGTACTGGGTACACCTCTGCCCAACCTTTAGGGGGAAAAGACTGGCAAGGCAACTATCTCGTTTGCACCAACTGTACCTACCCTCGTTTTTATAATGACTGTTTGAATGTTTGTATTTAAGTAGAAGCCATTAACATAAAACTAATTTGCGCGACCTCAGCTGCTAATATGTTAGTCTCAATACATAGTTATACAAGTCCCACTATTCCTTTCAGCTGAACTCTTGGGGAGGTAAGTAGAATTATTCAGAAAGTTAGCTCGTTAAACCTCGTGAGACACGGCTAACTTTCTTAAAGTGAAACACGAGGAAACGACGACGAGTATACTTGTACTTATAAGTATTGTTCGCTATTTCAAATAGATTTCGTTGTTTAATAGTTATTGAATAAGTTGAAACACTATCTACGTTACGTGTGGCCTTACGTACTTATTTGGTTAAAATTTCTAAATTGTCATCTGATTTTGGTTTTTAGTTACGGACGGTTTTAGTGTGCACGTCTTTTTACATCGTTCTCACATTGATAATTTGAACATAAATGATGTAACCAACTTTCTGTAACAAATTGTTAGTAACAATATAATGATTTAAAAAGAGTGTCCATGGAGTTTCTTGCCCGTTTTTCTCCATAGCTACCTACTAAGCTTTGGAATGGGCAACTAGCTTCATCTTTCCGACTCTTTGACAATTCAAAAGTGCCTGTAATTGGTTTATTTGAAATAAATCCTTTGAGTTTGAGTTAGTTCTGCAAGATTCTGGTAAAGGGGATGCGATAAGGTTGCGCGCAAAATTCACTCAATCGTCTACGTTTTTTGCAATTCGCAGGTCAATTCCAGATTGTATGTTGGTTAAAATATGATTTGCCACCGTGACAAATATGACATTTAATAATTATAAAGAAATTAACAATACAACCCTCTCATCATCATCATTATCATCATTTCAGCCGAAAGACGTCCACTGCTGGACATAGGCCTCCTCCAAGCTCCGCCACTTCGACCGGTTCTGCGCTTCTCGCATCCAGTGTATTCCTGCGGCCTTCACAAGGTCATCGGCCAAACTTAAGTGGCAGTGGGCAGGGCACATTGCTCGCAGAACTGATGGCCGACCACGTGCCACTCCAGAACCCTCCTGAAGGCCTCCCACAAGATGGACCGATACAACCCTCTAAGTTTATTTAATTCAACTGAATTACTTTTTCATGAAACAGTCATTTAATTCACTTTAAAGAGGGATACGTTAAGGGCCGCGAAATTAAAGTTTTCTAACGTTGTCTGTAATTTGCAGGTCTCAGTGTCAGGTTGTATGTTGATTTAAATATAATGTGCAACTGTAAAAAGTATGTATTTACAGAATTATAATAATTAAAATCATCAATGCAACCCTCTGAGTTTGGAGGCGATCGGCGGCGGCGATCTCTCGTGTCCAGCCTTGGTACGGAACGAGAGTGCATGGGTAGCCGTCACCTCCTTCTGCGAAGCAGTAATGCTCGCGAAGTGCGAGGCGGTGCACGTGAGGGAGAGGCAGTATATGCGCCCTCATGGCCTTAGTCGCCGTAGGAGACGCCCTGGGCGTCGGGAATCCCAGGCTGATACCCGGCCACCGTAGGCGCGGGCTTACGGACGGCGAGTCATTATGGGTAACTCGCTGTCCGGTAAGGACCAAGCCCGGGTCGACGGCGCGTTGTGTTCGACGCTCGCCTCAAAGAGATGTCTGCATCTACTGGTGGGGTCCGCAAGGGCCGATGTCTGCCAGGGGTGTGGGTTGTTCGAAAGAGTTACCGTGGCCCCTGACGCACAGGCAACTGAAGGAACACGGGTGGGTTTTAGTCAGTTAAAGTCTGACACGCCTTCCTGCTCCACCCAGAGTGGTAGAAGTTATTTCATGATTACCCACCATAAAAACCCCTCTTAGTTTCTAATAATCCCATTTAATGACTATTTCGAGAAATTTGCAAATTGCAAAAATGTAAGAAGACATTAATAAAATACCTTAATTAAATACCCCCGTATAGCCATCGTCATTCGTTTGGGTGACAGTAATACGTAATAGTAGTTTGATCTCACACTGATGGCAATGTTTATTTTATGAAGTATTTTATTTTGATTTCTTTTATAAACATAAACGCCAAGGATAGAAGAAGGATAGGTCACAGTGATTATTACAGGTTTCTGTAATGACGATAACTCTATATCACAAACGTCGCAATTTTAACCCCCAAATACACAAGATACAAGTACCTAGTTTGGGGGTCACCGTCCAATCTGTTATTAGAATATATGACTGTACATTAAAGTTTATTCATGAATAAATAAACTTTAATTTGAAATTTATTTATTTACATTTACCAACGTTCGTACACACTACAGAAATGACAGGAAGAAAACAGAAAATAAAGAAGTAAATGTAGCAAACAATTGTAAATAAACTATTTGTACAAAGTCGGTCGTTTTTTTTTGGAAATAGTTTTTATTTTTCACTTTTTAGTTATAGTAACTTGCGACCCACTAATTCGAAATTTCATCATCCTTGGGGTCAAAACAATGCATATTTATGCGATAGCAGCAATCGCGGTTCATTTATTTAATGTTATTTTTTGAAGAGTTCCGTTGTCTGTCTACGAAACGCATCATCAGATCTATTTGAAATTGAAATGGGACCACACGGAAAGTACGAGCTTTCAAATAAAAAAAAATCATCAAAATCGGTTCACCCAGTCGAAAGTTATGAGGTAACAAACATAAAAAAAAACATACAGTCGAATTGAGAACCTCCTCCTTTTTTGAAGTCGTCGGTTAAAAAAACAAAGAAAGATGTAGCCGTATCATATATTAATTATTTAAAAAAATCAGAAAAAAAATGATCGCATAAAAGTTATTGTAACTTGCGACCAGGTGACCGGGAAGTTTACACCTTTGATTCTTAATCTTATCGTTACATATTAAAATGAGGGCATTACGTAGCAAATTCTAAATATTGTGGAATAACACAGGCATTTTCATACCTACAAACAGTCACTCATGATATTTCTTTCAAAAGATTTCCAACAATTCTTTTACACATTCAAATGCGCAAACAAAATGGATTACGAAGGCAATAACGAAATTGATTTTTGTATTATGACAGGCCATAATCAAAGTTAAGTCGAGTGGAAAAGCGAGCTCCTTTTATTTAGGAAAAGAACTTTCAGGCGATTTAACAGGCCTTTCGGATACCCTTTTCATTTGTAAAAGATGAATAATAATACAAACAATGACCTCGGTACCATGGCTGTTATAAAATACAGCAATTAATCTAGAAGAAGTTGGCGACAATATAACATAATTATTATCCTTTTTAGGGTCCGTGAAAAATTGTCTGTAATACATTTTCGTCTAAAGTGAAAAAGTTACATTTGTTCATTGTAAAGATATGATATAGAGGCCTTTTGTTGCGTTGGACAATATAAAAAGAATGGTGTCAGTGGAACGTGAAATAAATTAAACCGTTGCCATAAAAATCCTATGTATATACAGGGTGAAATTTAAAACGCGCAAGCCCTTGCACACTTCGAAATAGAAAGGTCAGTAACTGTTACATAATCATTATAATCCCATCCCTTCCCATGCGTGTCGTAGAATGCGACTAAGGAACTTACTAGAGAATGGGCAGCAGCGTTCTCTATGCATGTTACCACCATACTGCGATCGCCAACCCGCCTGCCAAGCGTGGCGATTATGGAAAGAAAGAAAGAAAAAAAAAGTATTTATTATGACTCGCACAGGACGATCACATACTAAAATAAACACACAATTGTTCAAAAATTATAAAAAAAAACCTTGGAATTAAAAAATAATAAAACAGAAGGTCCTGCACGAGGCCAAAAGGCTCCTACCTCAGCATGATGCTACGACATAAAAAAAAAATGTCGCAACGCTGGTTATGGCGGCAGTTATGGCGGAAAACCCCCCGAATTGGGGTAGGCCTATGTCCAGCAGTGGACGTCTACCGGCAGAAATAATGAATCATTATAAATTGCAATTTCCGAAATCTATATTCTTGGAAAAATCGTGTAATTATTGTCTTAGATAGTGCAAACTAAGTAGTTGCCTTCAAGTTGACATATCTTAATGTATAAAAACAGTAAAAAATTAAAGTAGCAATTTTAGCGCGTGCCCGATTTTCAACCCATTAATTTTTGAATTCACAACATGAAGCAAGTGCGCAACGCGTTGAGTTAGCGGTCATTTACCAAATTTTGACAGTAAGTTCATACGAAAAAAGGGCATGCGACGATGTTGCCAAATCTTGCTTACGCGCACGTATGTGCTTCCCTATACTTAATGACATGCTCTATAACACGTTGAATTATACATTTTAATAATTTGGCGCACGTATTCAATTTCATCCTGTATAAACCCTTTAATTATTTCATACGAGACTGCACGTTGCTTTGTTATTCGCAATTTTATTGTAGACAAAATGTATAGAGAACCGTACTTTCGTAATTACTCATATGAAGTGTAGAATGGGACCCCGGTTAAAGTTTCGAGAGAGTTCCGTTTATTTTCCACTTATTATGTGGGCAGACAAACCGACTAAATTGCGCTTACGACATCTGGGGTCGGCCTTGTTGACTGTACGCTTTACCCCTTTTCACCCTCTTACGACTTCGATTTTGATCTCTACAACACACAAAAGAAAGATCAAATGGAGATTATTTACCCATTTTTATTTTTAGAAGCAAAGCCTTTACGATGCTTTAACAAACTTGACTGAGGTCTTTACAGTTCCTTTTAAGACCGAATTAACAATAATAAATTATGAATAAATAGCTAGCGTATAAAATTTGTTGGTATCGCTTTAATTCAATCTTTTTGTGCTCTTGAAGACAGAGTTTTAAAATAATGCCCACATTGATTGAGAATTCCTGAATTCCAGATATCAAAATATGATATGTGTAATTTAAGAGTAAATTAGACTTGTTGTTTACTTTGTTATGGTCATAGCCATGGCTTTGATGGTCACTATTACCATCAGACCCCAATTATAACGTCCAAAACCTTTCCTATACTTCATTGCACAGTACCAACAGTGTAGTTTTTAGAAAATAAAATCAGCTAAGTCAAAAAAGAGGCTACTTTAGAAGACACAGACTGAATTCACGTCGACCAAGATAAAAGGGAAAGACTTGTATTGTCCAAAGAGCTTTTAGCTCAGAAAGTTTCTCCCGAAAAAGATTTCCGAGTTAGAGATTAGATTAGAACTGGGACGCAGGCCTCTAGACTAGTGGTGTTTGAATAAATATATACGATACTTGGGATAAGTTGTTTTCCTCATAAATTATAGACTTTGTCAAGAAGACAACCGTTGTTACCAAAAATATTTCATTAACTTGATGAAACAGACGGATCTATTTCTTGCCCGTTCTTCGCCATAGTAGTCTTTATACTATGTATAGCGGCAACTAACTTAATCCTGAACCTTCAAAAACAAGTCAATCGGCTTACTTAAATAATTGCTGGATGTCGATCATAACCAAGAACTAGATACCAAAACTTTTGTAAAAATATTTATTTATTTTATTATTAATGTACACACAGCAAAACACATGCAACTGTAATAAAATCTTAACCTCCATTATTTTAATGTACCTACGCTTCAAATAACACAAGTGTTAATTGTCGTATACAAAATAAAGACTATTTTAATCTATACATATAATAAAATCGTAGCGAAGTCAGAACTGTACATTTATTTTTGTAATTTTTGGGTCTGGGAACGATTCGAATGCTGAAAATATAATTTTTGTCTGTATGTCTTTTTGTCTGTTTGTCTGAATGTATGTTCCAGCATCACGCCAAAACTACCAGATAGATTTGGTTCAAATTTTTCACACATATTTTCTAAAGCTCTGCGCAGGCCGTAGGGTATATATTATTAAGCTATTTACAATGGGGGATAAGCAGTATTGCAATTTATTTGTATTCTTCTATAGTTTACCGCAAGTTGTAAAAGACGAGCCAAAAGGATAGAATATTGCTGATAGTGACAGATGTAACCACATATATTGACTAAGGCGCACAGTTTGTGAAGTTAGGCCTTGTAGAGTTAGGGCGTGTACAGTAAGAAGCTTGGCTCTACATGAGATCTGATAACTTTTTGACAGTGCGAGTCATATGGTCTCGTCTTGGCAACATTTTACATGAAAATGTTTTTCGTGGGATTATAATTTACTGTATTGTTTTAGTAAATATGGTTAACAATAACGAGAAATCATAGACCGTTTAACTAGGCCGGAGGTTTCAAGACCGCTTGCCGTGCATAAGATTGGAGGTTCTAATCCTGGGCACGAAAAGTGCTTTTTGTCATTCAATTTTTTTTATATAAAGTGTTTTTCAATTTTGTTTTAGTAATATTGATAAAGAATTAAAAAAATAAACAAGAAAAATTAGATAGTTTCATAATCGTTTAATTAAATTTAATATTGCTATTATTTAACAAAGCTTAGATATTGTTTTACTACAAACATAGGATACTTTTTATCCCGGTACTACGTTCCCGTGGGATAGTTTTCGACCTCCACGCGGGCAAAGCCGCTGGCAGAAGCTAGTTATTTATATTTTCTATAAATTATCGTAAATATTACATTAATATTAATATTATATTATTCTCCGAATTCGATCTACGTTTGACTCACCACATTCACGCCAACCGTGGTTTCAATAAGTCCTTTGATACTGGCTCGAAGTTTCTAACATCGTTTTATTCGTCGAAGATAACAAATGAGATTTACATTCACTATTATCCAATTTGTGCAGAATGTCTAGGGATTATTATTTTCACATAAGCCTGTCTAGACTAAGTGGATTAGGCAGAATATACATATATCTAAGTTTGAATATATGTCTATGTTTAACAATATCTTCCATCTAATGTAATTATAGGTGTCTCAAGGTTGCAGCTGAAAATCTGCGTCATATAAATATGACACACCTTGTGTTATCTGAAATTATGCTGACTGAGGCCATTTCGGCATTATAATTATATTCATCATCTTTACTACGACACACATAAAGAAAAAGACAATTGCCGTATCCTGTTGATGTTCGCGATAGGCTTTGATTCACTATGACATTTGCAAGTAAGGATATTGTTTGAGCAGATATTATTATTTCAAACAAATACCTAAAAAAGTTTTTTTTTTTTGCAATTTTCAGGTCAGTGTCAGCCTGTATGTCGATTAAAATATGATTTACGACCGCAACAAATATGGTTTTATAGAATTTTAATCATTTAAGTCATCAATAAAACCCTCTAACTTCATTTAATTCTGATAAATGACTTTTTCATGAAATAGTAATTTAAATTGGGATTATTCATACATTCCAAAAAACGTAAGAAAATTTCAATTTCTCGGGTTATCTTGGCGATTATTATGATTAAATGCCCCTATAAATGATTTCGATGTCAAAAACAAGTAAGGTCATTTCAGTTCAACGTTCTTACTTTTTGCAACCAGTTCACTGCCACAAACTTAGAAGAATATAGTAGATAAGTTAAAGTTTTATCAAAACTGTCACGTAGTTTAATTCAATATAAGCGTAGTCCACATATATTATATTAGTGTGCGGTTTACTCGGGTTCGTACCATCTGTCGTCCCTCGCTTAACGAAGATTTAGTGATCTAACACGCGGTACAGAGCTGTGGTAGGTTTTTACACGAAGAGCTGTAAGTCAAAAGGTTAGGATATTATTAGGACGTTCTTTGGGGATTAAGGTCGATATCTTGTGGTTGAATAGTTTGGTGGTAACCATGTATAAGTATTACGTGAAATAGTATAGTACCTATTATGTTATCAGTCTGTTAAAATGATAAAATAAACAATTTGACTGAAAACTGATTTTTTCAAACAAATTAAATAGTTTAAACAACGTGACGAAATAAACCACTCTAGACAATAAGGCACAATACACGCGCGGGGCAACTGTTTCTACAATTTAACACAAAATTTTATGGTACTGTTACCCAAAAATCACAAATTAAATTAAATTTTGTTCAATATCATTACAAAAACAGGCCCCATGGCTAGAATGTTCATTGGAATTGAAGTTATACTACGGCAACGCACCTACTACCTGGATAAAAAGTATCTTATGTGTTAAACCAGGGTAAAAACTATCTGTGTGCCAAATTTCACCTAAATGGTCCTTATATTAATACAGGGTGTAATCAGACCCTAGAACGAAGCCATCATCAACGCGTTCTGTTGATAACTGAGCAACGTTGTGCAAAAATAATTTCTGGGAAACGACTTTTATTTTAGGTGTTAAAGTAATGCACAACGTAACGCACCTGAAACATTATGCTTATGGATACAGGGATTGTGGGAGCGTATAAAGTTAATTTATCACTTTTAAAACTTACATATTTTCATAAGAAAATAAAAAATAAGTTGGCAATTTCAACCTTCCATATATCCGTAACTAGAAGGTCCTACGTATGGTCCAGTACAAAAAAAAATATCATACTCGACTCTCGAGACTGTCGGTTTAGTGAAGCGTATTTTTACACCCGTTTTGAAGGCCCTGAAGTGTAAGTGGTATTAATTTATATACATGGTGTAAAAACCATTTCTCTGCGACAGCAATTTCTGTACTTTTAAGAACGTTTGAATCGTAATATCTGGTCCGATATGTCAAAAATACTTCTGATTTTTCCTTTTTCGACCATTTTTGGCATTGATTGCCGACGAGATGAGATTGCGAATAGATATTTTTTTTTTACAGGAAATGGCCTTCTTCACTGGGCATTTATAAATTAACCTACTACGGGATGATGACACTAATATTAGATTTAAAGTGGAATACAATTAAAGTACTATCAAAGGGTTTTGGATTTCCGTGACTTACGTTGCATGAATTATATTTGAATGCAATTGATACTGAACAAATTAAATTGGTGTATTTAAATATAGCAGAGCAACTAAGAACTTTTACATTACAAAGTTAATGTATCCGTAAAGGATTTTTTATGGGACTATAGTCTGCACAAAATACCCTATCATAATGTTTAATACTTTAAGAATAAGATCTGAAGGTATTTCATCTGTTTTATTTATCTTTAAATAAAGAAATTACAAATCATCAAATCAATCGAGCAGAGCATTTGTTATTTATTGAGAAAACCTAATTACAAAAGAGTGAAATTGAAAGCTTTAAAATAATACTAGTAAAGAAAATATCGTAAAAACACGTGTTACTCGAATATCAGTTCAAAGCGTTCCACATTTCATACTGAAATCGTAACATAAATGTTTAGATTAATTCGAAACCAATTAAATGCACACATATCTCATGATCACTGTTTATTTTCAATTATTTCATACAGTACAATTCATTTATAGCTAAATGGAGCTGGATTTAAACTAGAAGTATAGATAGGGTTCGCAATAACCAAGACGAGAAAAGTCAGACGTTCTATCCGAGAAGTCGAAATTTCTACAGTGTCGTTCTGGCCTAGTATCCTCCCCCTCCTTGCGTCGTATTCCTCAATGCTGAAGGTGGTGACTTCCCTTCAGTATCACCTTCTCTCGCATGATTTTTCTCCATCTGTCTCTGTCTCTGGCTGTGTGAAGGGCACTGTGGACTGTGGAGTCAAGGGCGGTGCGGATCTGGTCAGACCATCGTATTGGGCTGCGTCCACGAGACCTTGCCGGTCACGATTAGCTTTAGCCTAGAATCCTATCGTACTAATAATATAAATGTAAAAAATTGTGTGATGCATATTAGTTACTCAATCACGTAGAAACAGCTGAACGGATTTGGATGAAATTCCCGTGCAATAATTTTCGACCTCCAAACGGGCAAAGCCGCTAGCAAAAGCTAGTAGGTTTTAAAAAACATCTGTGTATAAATATTATTTACATCGATACTGTTATTTACTGTCGACACTCCGCAAATACTCAGTTCAGACATCGAGGCTTTAAAGTTCGTGTCAATTAAAATTCATACAGAGTTTATTATCGATACAATTCTGTTTAAATGTAAATTATTTTTTATCCCGGTAATACGTTCCCTTGGCATCATTTCCGAACTTCACGCGGGAGAAGCGGCTGACAAAAGCTTGTGTGATATTTAAATAGAATACCGTTTGTCTTGTGAGCGTGTACCATTAAAAAAAAAAAAAACTTCATAAATTCGAGAAAATTCCCTACGTTTTTTGAAACGTGAAAAATGTCAGTTACTACTAACATTTAAATAGTAATGGCTTCAGTGGCTTTCATGATAACTATTTATTGTCGTTCAGAGGCCTTCGCGATAACTATGTCAAAAACAAGGATATGATTGGTTGTCGGGTACAGAGATTTAAAAGAAACATTAATTTCAAGCAACCCGGAGATACACATTTTTGACCGGGAGAATCCTAATGTCAAAACATAAAGCGTGACATCCCTTAACACGAATATCACGGTATAACGCCAGGATATAACTGCGTGTAATGTAAATTGAACTCTACAACGGTTAATCAAACGCGAGTTGCACTTAATTTGTAGGTAGTACGTTATATGGCATTTACAAGTTCTTGATATCAGAGTATAACAGTATTATATTATATTGCGTGAGATTGACGGTTCTGAATGATAATTTACTGGCTTATTTTAACTTAGAAAAATTATGTTAATGGAATATACTTAGAATGTAAATGAAATCGTACTTCCAATTTAAACCTTTGGAGTTGAGTGTCATCGGGTTCTGTAATCATCTGCAATCATCATCAATTGCGCCCAGCCTTAATGAACCACTAGACTATCCTTTGACATTTAATTAAGAGGAAAAGAAACTTACGCTCATCAAAATGTACCATGGCAGAACTTGCTTATTAGTCTACGCCCATAGTCCTAAGCAGTCTACGCCGTAGCAGGCTACGCCGTAGCTGTCTACGCCGTAGCAGTCTACGCCATAGCAATTTACGCCGTAGCAGTCTACGCCATAGCAATTTACGCCGTAGCAACCTACGCTGTAGCAGACTACGCCGTAGTAATTTAAGCCATTTATTTATTTATTTATTTAACCATTTATGTACACACATATATAAACAGACAAGAAGATTAGAACAGAAAAATAGGTACAGAGGTGATGCTTATTTCTAAAGAAATCTCTTCCAGCATACCTGCGATAGGAGAGAAGATAAAGAAATGTAGACAGCGTGTGAAAGGGTAAATAAGAAAATAAACTACATTGATTTACGATCAAAAACAATAATACACTAAACAAATTAAACAACTAATATGGGAATATACTTACATACATAATTACAAACATACATGACCAGACAGAGCCAGCCATGCAGACTAGATAGTTAATACCATGGCAGAACTTGCTTATTAGTCTACGCCCATAGTCCTAAGCAGTCTACGCCGTAGCAGTCTACGCCGTAGCAGTCTTCGCCGTAGCAGTCTACGCCATAGCAATTTACGCCATAGTAATTTACGCCATAGTAATTTAAGCCCTGCAGACAAGATAGTTCATAGTTATACAAATAGTATTTTTTTTTTGTGATTGGCTTCTTTACTCTTGGTCAGAGTCTAGGTCCTTTACAGTCGAATAAATAAGATCGACCTAAACAGTAGTACCTATAGAAGGCAATACATTCATGCCGATCGCATAAATTGTTGTTTGACCTAGTTGAACGTCTGAAGCAGCCCAGCCTTTAGCCACATTGTTACTAGGATGCTTGGGTACGCAAATCTTCACTTTGACGGTGTAGCGGTGCGCTTATCAAAAAGCTGCGGAAAGCGGCACGAGTCAAGGCGAAGCGAGGCGAGATGAGGCGAGGCAAGGCAAGGCTCGTGTTTGGCTCAGCGTTCTCTTTGTCGCTAGCTAAAGATAAGCTGCAAAGTTGATACAATTTCTATACAAACGTTGTCAGTGTAGTTTGTAGTTCTGCATACTTTGTTGTTATATTTTGTGTTCGAGAGTTTTGAGTTGTGGAGTTGGGAACGTATTGTATGTGTGTTTGTTGTACCATTACAAAATTAGCTGTCTGAACTCTGTTTGAAAACTGATACGGGACATTATTCATCGATAGTTGTTAGTTTATTGTTCATAAAACTTTTTGCCGTAGATCTGTAACAAAACATCAACTTAAAAGCACCCACTAACTTGTACAAAATGCCTCGTAATTTCGTCGTAAATCCACACTTTATATCAAAGAAAAGTAACGCTAATGCTTCTAAAAATGTTACAGCTTAACATCTTCACGGGGTCCATAAATTCTATTTTGTGTGTAAGTAACTCTTTGTGTATGGCCGCCTGGTCACTGACTTTAAGAATATTCGATAAATCGTAAATTAGAGACTCTTTTTTAATGCCAGGTTTAGAAGGTGGAAATGATTTGACAACGTAAATATAAAAAGAAACATCATGACTAATTCCAACTTTCCCGAATAGCTTTTATATTTTATTCTAGCTTGTCAGAGCTGATAACCCTGAAATATCACGTAAACACATTAAACTAAGGAAAAACGCATTTTTTTCTCCAAGATCTTATTTAAACTTAATATCATAAACAGTTTATACTTACTCTTGTGGTTTTACATTTACTTACTTAATTTAACTTTTTCGATGCTTATTTTTCTCGTGTATGCAAACAGTATTTGAGTGTTTGAAGATTCTTGCGCAATAACGAGAATACAAAAAAAAAAAGAACTTGTATTCTTTAACATTAAATAGCGCGTATCATAAATGCGTCGTCATATCTATATCAAAAGTACAGACTATCAAATTCACAAAATTATCAGCCGTCCCATACATTTGAGTCGAGTATTTATTGAAGTTTTGTGTCGGACAGCTCATATTTTTTTCCCACTTCAAAAAAAGGTTGCGGTTCTCAATTCGTTTGTATTTTTCTTTATGTTTGTTATCTCTGATCCCCGTCATTTATAAACCACTTTAATAAAAAAAGGGAATAGTTATCGAGTGGTCCTATAAAATTTTGAGAAGTTCTGATTAGTGTTTTTGAATTAGCTGCGCATACGCACTTTTTCCACATATTTGATGATGTTGTAAAAAAATCTGTCACTGTTATTTATTTAGCAAGTGAAGGTATACGAATTTGTGTGGTACCACAACTAAGAAGTGAAAAACAAAAAAGTTTATTTAAACTTTGATTATTCTAAAAAAAATATTTTCGTGATTAGGATGTTGGTCCCATAGAGAAAGTTGTTAATTTTGATGGTCTATACCACTTTACACGTTACTAATGCACGCTGTATATTTTCAGTCTGCAAGAAATTCTGGCCAGTTTAATTCGACTCGTTGGTAAAATGCTCTCCCTAGATAATCTATTTTTCACTGTCCCAAGTTGATATTCAGCTTGAATGTTTATATGAGTATTATTAATGATCTCTGAATGCATTGTTCTTTAATATTTAACGTGACAGATATTAAGTGATGCATTATGGAAATAAACTGAGTCCACGCTCGGGAAATATTATGAGTTTCAGACCGGATGGTAACTTTTACTGTTGAGCATGAAGTCTTTGGTTCGATTCCCAGGTCGAGCAAAGTGTTATTAGGTTTTTCTATTTAGAATTTCTCAACAGCAACACGGGGTCTGGATTTGTGCCCTTTTGATGGCACTAGGGTCACCCCCTATTACATAGGACTTAAACTTAACTGGTACCCACACCTCTGCCCAACCCTTCGGAAAAACAACGTTATGTTATATCGGCGCGTTGTGTTCCACGCGCGGTTCAAAGAGATGTCAGCACCAACTGCGGGGATCCGTAAAAGCCGTTGCCTGCCAGGGGTGCGGGTTGTTCGAAAGAGATACCGCGGCCTCTGGCACACAGGCAACTAAAGGAACACGGGTGAGTTTTAGTCAGTAAAAGTCTGACACGCCCTCCTGCTCCACCCAGAGCGGGAGAAGTTATTTAATGAGTTCCTACCCTAAAAAAAATGTTCTGTTATTTAATATTTTTTACAAATTAGGAATAATTTTTACAGTGTAACCACATGCCTTAACTAATACCACTAAAACATCATCAAGTATAAAAACAATACCAAATTCCTTTACCTTCAAACCCATGTTCTCACGTAACGTATTCTATAAATGGGCTCATTTGTACCGGTCTACCGGATCTGGCCCTTATTTAATCACCATTACGACTTCCCGTGTTGACGGGTATTAGTCCTAGCCACTCCTGGATTCAGTGTGTGGGCACAGGAATCAGAGTAACGAAGATTAACAGCCACCGTACGAGACCCATTCTTTTGTGGGGGCAAATAATAAAGGGTAATGGGAAGAAATATGAAGAGCGTGTTTTGTTTTTGGTCGCTTGATTGATATTGTGATTGTTTTTATGAACTAATCGTCTAGTATAGTAACACCAAGGGATTAATATTATAATTTGTTAAGTACCGCAAGGTTTATTTTTAACCTCGTCATTGCCTACATTTTTAATGAAATGGCAGTTATAAAATGAGACATAAGCCCTATACGGAAAACGAAGTTGCTTAAAAATTGCTGAACATTCTCGCTCCTTGGCCGTTTATGGCTTCAATAAGTAAACTAGAAAATTTGCGTTACACACTAACAGAATCAATGGTTTTAATTTAGACAGTTTAACAAAATTAATTGCGTTGTTTAAGTTGCTGCGCAGACAAATTTTTCGAACTAATGACGCAATTGATAAGCAATATCACTAAAAATGGTTCAGATTCTGATTGATACTGTACTCCGCTATTGTGAGTAAATGATAAGCAACTGTAATTTGAATTGATAAAAGATTATATCGACGGTCCCTACGTACAATCCCCTGAGTGGTAGGTAGGTGATTTGCATATTTTGTTTTCAGGTCAACCTATACTATCGTTTAGTTTGACAAAAATAAGTCGAAGATGGCAAAATGTACTTTAATCCATCATGACATTTCATCAAACAAAGAAAGAAAGAAAAAACGTTCATTTGCGGTAAACATGACGCAAAAACCAGGAACACACAAAAAATAATAAAAAAAAAGGTTGAGGGAAACATGCGTCACATCCACACAAAACGGCTATCGCTCAGCATTTTGCTGCAACTCTATGCAAGACAGAGCCCCAGCGCTGGTAAGTAGAACATTATATACACGTGTTTGAAACTTTGAAGCGCTCTTCTGTAGAATTTGTCATTTGTGGTTAGGGGATTATATGTAGGGATCGTCGATATTACAAATGGGAAAGTCTTTTAGTTATATTTAAAAATCATATCAACACTAGACAGATACTGAACTGGCTTCAAAATATGAGATACAAGCACTAATTGACTTCGTTGAATTTTTACTGTAAATGTGCGTTACGTAATTATGTAACTATCAAAACAAAAAGCCTAACGCATATGCATGCTATCTACGTGAATCTGTACCCAACAATTCGCACGTAACTAAAGCACCATGTGGGTGCACTCCTTAACAAAAGTTAACTATGACATAGGCGTTATGGTTAGCGAAACACGCGTCTAAGTTAAACTAACTTAGTTATTAAGTTAAGTTGGAACTCACTTGGCGGCTGGATGTTATTTCTCTTGTGACTACAATGGATGATGGTGAATACTAATTCGATTATTTGATGTATCTGGTAGTTTATAGTTTTAGGTTTAAATACTTAATACTCAAAAAAACACTTACATGAGAATATAAGTTAACATAATGTAATAAACTTATTCGAGGGAAGGGTCATCAATTCAAATAATAATTACGCTTATTTTTATTGATTTTTGTTTTATAATTGGTTGCCTTACACGTGCAACGGTTTATTCTCAACTAATAGGCTATTAGCATTATTAGTGTTTTCAATTAAATAATTTGCTAGTTTTGATGCCAAACCGCTGAAAGAGCTTACATTTTGTTTATAGGATAGTAAACAGTTATAAAATTGTGCTCCTTCATAGGTGATATTTTTATTACGTAACATTTCATCATGCCTGTAATCCGCGAAGCCTTATAGTGCCAGTGCACTCACATTAGGCTAGTTCTGTTTAAGTCGTATGTAACAGAGGGTGGGCCTATTCCCATCAATCCAGACTTCGAGTACCATTTGAGATTCCTGATGGAAAAATACGATAACACTTTGCCACGATCTCATGCTCAGTAAGTAGTAGCTTCCACTAGATCAATGAGCGTTTATAATGACATTAGAAGAAGAAGCGAAAAGCGCGCTATACCATTAGATTTCACAAAAAGAAAAAAAAAGGTATCGATTACTCTGTGATGTCGTGCGTGAGATCAAGAATTTGTGTGATAACCACACAAATTCTCGATCTCAGCCAAAAAATATGAAACAAATATAACCACAGAGACATCACATAAGAAAGCTGTTGTTACCCGAGACGAGTTTGTCTCAGCGACAGACACTACAATATTAGATTTGTCTCCAATTCAAAGCCCGTTATATCGACAGACAATACAATTATAATAAATCGTTATATGTAGGAATGACGCCACGGAATTCACGTACAAATGGCCTTCAATGTCTGAATGTCAAAGAAGTAATAAAGTCACTGAATCAGCATTTTTATTTTACTTTTTTTTTTGTTCGAAATATTTGCATTTGAATTTATATTGAGCCAACAATTTTAAAAAGTGAGTGGCCAATTTTGTGCCTTAATCAAGTTTTCAGGTAGCAGTTGGAGAAATAAGGCTTTTAGAATTTAATTAGAAATGACGGTTTTATTTTGTCAAATAAAGTATTTTTAGAAATATGAGAACAAAACCTTTGATGATATATTTAATTAGATGCTTATAATATTTTCTATCTGTAATGAAAAAAAAAAAGATTGGAGGTTGAAATACAAAATGATGAACGGTCATCGAAGTAGTAGATGGATGTATTAATATCTAGCTAAACTTTTGGAGGTCACCGAACTAATCTGTTCATACGTTATCATTATTCGGCCATTTGCTGTGCGCCATATTGTGCCCCTTTTATTGCCTAAGTTGGCTCCTTTACCGCGCACATGATTTGTGTGAGTTTACCATATAATACCATAATTTGTATATATCGTGGCCCGTTTAGTTCGAAGCGTATTCGGCGTGTTTTCGTCTAGACCATAAATATACCCCAGAACTGAATTTATTGAGGAAGCAGAATTATATCTGTGATTTATAAATGCGATCTTTGTACTCGAGGTGGTTTGGTCAGAAGCTTTTAGGAATTAAAGATTTTGTGAGTTTTTTTGAAAAAAAAAGCGTAACGAAGGCACAAATAATCGTCTGCTATCTATAGGCGTATATCGTCCGATATAATATTTTATAGGTGATTTCCTTTATAATCATGATTGATGCTATAAACTATGTATAATTTATATTATACTACAACATATTGTTTCTTCCTATAAGACTTTTTATGCACTAGAAAACGCTTACTCAAGTCAGCCTCTAGATACCATCCCACCAATTAAAATCCTAAAATAGAAATTCATACTGACATTTTCTTAAACTTTTACCACATCCATTGACCTGATTTAGACTTATAGCCACTTACCATATTGAAGCAAATGGACCATATAAACGTATGAGCTCCGAGCAAGGCGCTGATCTGTTGAATTTAACGAATGGCGGCCATCTTTCTACGCTGCCGCCAATTTACGAAGATGGCGCCCTGTACAGCTGTTTAGATAAAGTAGGAGTAACTGATGCGTTCACATCGCAAGGGTTTGTCTCGTCACTTACTCATGAACTGGTTCGCTTGTCTTTTTTCAAGAACTTTAAGTTCTTGAAAAATGTAAGGTGTTTTGGCGCGATTTTTAGGTTTCCATTTTTATTTTGCGTTACCTTCGTGCTGGTTGTTAAATATTTCGTCATAATATTGGGGCTAGCGGCTAATTAAACTGTTACATTAACCCGAAAGTCGTGTGAACACAGTGGGGCTAGTTCAGGTCGTGTTTGGGCTTGTGATATTTCACACTTGTTTTTTTTGTTTGTTGTAAGTACAATATGAAAATTATTTACAAAACTTACAACAACTAGGTCATCATGGTTTGATAAAATTGCACCCTTGAACAACATCTTTCAAAAAACTACCTTCGCCGTATCCTTCACGAATGCCCAGGAGACATCCTCCATTCGCGCCAATTGTTGGAATGAGACCTCATTTGTGAACTTGACTCGTAAGAAAAAAGTTTTATTCAACTTTATCGTAGAACTAGGTATAGTCATAGCGAGTATCGCGCGTCATATGACTTTTGTCATTGACATAAGGTTTAAATTGCAATGATGTAACGTGCTCGACATGTAACAACTGTAACTAGTATGACAGGGGCGATTATCGATATCTGATCCTATTTCAGTCCACGTCAGACTTCAGAGTCAGCTGGTATGATCTTATCTTGGCATTTAATTAAAATTTTCTTTTGTAACAGAGTTATTACAGTTATATCTTGGAAGAGGATTCCGATTATTTTCGGAGATTGAATTAGTTAGAATTTGTAGAAATATCAAGTTGATAAGAAATTCATTTTGGGGATTGTAGGCTCTGCAGACAAGAATTAGTATACTTACTTAGAGTCTATCAGATTTTAAATACAATTGAAGTTGAAGATGCTCTAAAATAGTTATCGAATTTGGATTCGAAACAGCGTCCCATGTTTGATCAAGGTGCCATTATAATAATCATCTAATTAATTTTATTAACAAGGTCAACATAACTACGAATATTATATTATTAAAACTACTGGCTACTAATGTAATCAGATTTTTTTGCATGCACGCGCTACTTCCTCAAAAATCCCATTTGTCTCTACTCCAAGTCCATGCCAAGGCAATTTTACTCTTCTACAAAAAACTTGAAAATATATTCAGTCAAATCGCGTTAAAAACTTCGCCGGCTTGTACTCACTGAGTAGGTGTAGTACAAAGCTTTTGATGCAATTTTAACATGAACACGCTTTAGCAAATTATTTATACTGGCGTAACCTAGTTTGTGTCTAGTTTGTTTAAAAAAACTTTAGCCTACTCGCACTGTGATGAAAATATGCAAATTGGTGTGGTGTTTTCTTTAAGTAATGGGAAGTTTTTATTATTAAATACACTTACACAGTATCGTTTCATTCATGGCCCACGTCTTGTGAAAGTATAATTGTTTAGGATAACGATGGGACTGACATACGCTATGCGTAAAAGCCCCTAAAACAAATAAAGAAAAAAAAAAGTATCGTTTACACTAGGATAAACTCAAAGTTGCTGATGACTGACTACAACACTTGAAGATTTTCTTTTTAACTTTTACATCTAATACCTTTAAACGAGCAGTGTATATATATAATCTGTATCTCGGAACCGGCTCCAATGATTTTCATGATATTTAGTATGCAGGGGGTTTCGGGGGCAATAAATCGATCTAAATAGGTTTCATTTTTAGAAAACGTCAAACCAAAAAAAAAAATCGGGCGAATCTCGGTCATCCAGATATCTTTAATTATAGTAGTGTTGATATTTTTCACAACTAACAATTACATGTGTAGGAAACTGCTAGTAGAATATTGTTTTCAGTCTGAACCGTATTAGGGGACAAATGTCCCTTGATACCTGTCACTACTTGACATCGCGCGATGACACGGAGCCGGTAACATCTAGACCCATATACATCTACTAATAAAATTCGTTGAGCGCAAAACTTGAAAATATCTTACGAAACATTTTCAATTATGGTTTACTACCATACCTACAGCTATTTATTAAAAAATTAATTAATTAAAAAAGAAAATTTATAGCTATTATTTGAGAACTACGTCACGGACCGCTCTCAAAGCCGTCAGTTTCAATACAAAACTTGTGCCGTATTCGAGTAAATGGTGGCTCGCTTGGTTTGTATGGACATTTTTGACAATGCCACCTTTCAGCAGCCGCTGCAGAGGCGTCTCCGTGCTATCTGCAAGAGATCATGAGGCCTACTCTCCATGTCGGTTAACGAAGATACGGGCCCGTCCAAAAGTAGTTCGATACTTCGGAATGAATTAACCCTACTCCCGATAGTTAACATTTTTCCTCGGGTATAAACACATTCGGAGTAAGTTAAACTTTCAAATCGTGTTGTCATTCATTGTTAGTTCGGGCCCAGAATTGATAGTCCGAATATGATATGAAGTAGGAAATGCTTGTAACTTCGGCCAAAACTAAGGATTTCGTACTCAGAGACTTGACCCCCATAACCTCTCATCATGTTCTCATGATGATCTCTGAGATTGAGAGAGAGAGAAACAGAGAGAGATAGAGGCTACTTTATCTTCACCAAGTTTAATCTCAATTAAGTATAAGATTGACACGTCAGTCTCCAGTGTGTCGTGACCATTATTCATCGCGTTAGATACATTCGTTTCCTCAGGGACGTATGCTAATATTGTCATGATTAATTTATGTTCTAACCTTGCGCTTAATACAATATTTACTGCTTGGAAACCATTTAGATGTTAGGAATGCGTAGGATCATGTGGTTTCTTGATAAATTATAGGCTGTTTACTGTATTCGAATAATTTTAAAGACGATTTTGAAACTATTGTAAGTTCTTGTTGCAAAATTGGTACTTATTCAGTAAAAAACACTTTTCATTCGTCTCAGATCTCAAGTAAAGACACTAATAGAATAGTTATGTATTGAATAAAAAACCATTGATGTTAAGCGATGGCCGTTTTGCGTGGGTGTGATGCATATTTTCCAGCCAGTTCTTATTTTTTGTGTTTTCTTTGCGTCATGTCTTACCGCAAATGAACGTGTTCTTTTTGTGTTCATTTAGATAATAAGAAATCTCATTAACGTAAACGTTTCTAAATGAGTAGAAACTCTGTTTTGATAGAATAAGTCAATTTAAAATCGTTTGCAGCGACAACAAAATACAATAGATTTAAAATGATTGCTAATTCAATTAGTAATACATTTGTCTTAGATCTCGACAGAAAAAGGTAAATCATTATTCTCATTTTTTTATTCTAACCCTCTTACTAATTAAACACGGAATAAAGTAACTCCAACTTTAAATCTATGAAAATGCATGGTTATTCCTTTGTTATCCCTGGTATAACTTTATTGCGTGTTTATTAGTAAGAGAGTTAGTCTTTAACACTAAGAAGTGGCCTCACCATGAAACAAACGAACAACAAAAATAATAGTTTAAAAAACGAAAAAAAAAACATGCTTTAAAAACCAAACTAGAAAGTAGAAAATATTTTTTTTTTTAAAGCGTGGGGTGCTTTTTGAAGTATTTTGATAATTAATTAATAATATCAAGCACGGGGGGTGCTTGATATTATTAATTAATTATCAAAATGTATAATTAATGCTTTTTAGTAGAATTAAATTATTTTCTGCTTTTTAGTTTTGTTTTCAAAGCGTGATTTTTCAGTTCTTTTTTTATTATTGAATTTTCATCGGTCCTCGATAAGTCTACAAAGTTTAAATGAAATCAGGACGTTTGAAGTGGGTCAAAATCAAATCCAAAAAGGAGTCGATTACAAACAAACATACAGGTAAAGCTAATAAAGGCGTGTTAAAAAGGACGCTGGTGATGTAAACATTACTAAGCAAACGAATAGTTTTTCTATGATGTTTAACTTTTTCTATTACGTATTCCCTTTATAAACACAACATTAACAGAAAATACGTCCCAAATTCTAACGTTACACTCAGAGCCGAAGTTTCTATAATTATATACCAACTAAAAGGGTTTCTTGGCTTCGGCTCGTAAATAATTACAAGTTAGTGTTAGGTACGTTCTTAAGGCAGGCTTTGCCGCAGCCAATATGTACTGGAATTCGGTTCAGTCTGATTTTAATTAAATATTAGTCAGCTCAAGTTCGACGTCTTGGTTCGACGTTTTCAATGCCCTACATGAAAGGCATGTGTTCTTGAGATAATTATTTGGCAATTAGGGTTAATTTCACATTTCTGATAGGATTATTTGTTGAAATATTTATTCATGCTTTGGTGCAATATTCTGATAATAATCTAAAGTAAAGTATAGCAGAAGAGTCTCACAAAATTTGAAGTTTGTTTTCGTGTTTCAACAAAATATATGGACATGACATAGATAATTTTAAGTCAGCTTCCATTCTCGCATTTCTACAATAGGAGTTTTGCTCAATTTTGCTTTTACCCACAACAGAGATACTAATACCTATTTATAATAATCAACAACATGATTGTAAACGGAATATGGCAACATTTTCGGCAACCATTAAATCATCTCTTTCTGTAATATTAATGACCCTCCTTTTGACCCTCCCAGTAAAAAAAAAATAGCTAATCGGAAAGCGGTGGTACTAGGAATACAAGTAAAACCCTTTTGTCATTTCTATCATTACAGTAGGTACAATGAAATGTGCCCTCAAGATATCAACGGGTACCGCCTCAAAAGTTTAATAAAGCTTCTTTGTATTTAAATCCCCCATTTAACTTTGTCTCGACATAAGTCCTAGGATTAATGGCAAGACATTGTCAGTACTAGTAATACTCTTGGCGTTTTTAATCACCCTTAGTTTGCATTCGCCTCTAATTAAAATAATACTAGCAAATGTTCTTATCTGGGACTATGCTCTATTGTTTGGCTTACTGATTTATTCAGAGTTAATGAGCATTTTTAAATTCATTGTATTAATAGAAATTGGAAATGATATGTTCGAACCGTTTGGGGTTGTAACTCTAAGGCTACGGGTTCCAAGTGCCCGCTTATTATTTCGAGAAATTGTCAAGCGGCTGGTCGACTCTTCACAGGACCAGAGGGTTGGCCTATTTTTGGCCAATGAATCAGCCATACAAATTGGCTATGCTGCCAGCTTTTGGGCACCTTTCCTTTTGACAACGATGCAGGCGAATTTTTTGATACCCCATGATACTTTTCTTTTTTATGTACTTGTACAAACTTTTTTAAAGACTTAGCTTTTAAATTATGTAAATATTTTAAGACCTATTTATCTACTTACTCAAAAATGAGTTGAGTAAACGAAAAAAATTACAATCATCTTTTGCATGCAAATAAAATAACATTAGTGGAGCGCAATAATTAATGACTTGATGTAAAAAAACTGTTCACAATTTTCTTCCTCGCGACTATCTTCTTGATATTTTTTAGCGTAATAAGAACCTACAAGATGACTCTGTCTCCTCAACTAAATGCCCTAAAAATAACCAATAGAGTATTTTAAATGGCAAGTGGCATCCAACTGTACATTGATAAGGGTTGCCTAGATCAGACGGCAGTCGTTTCCAGAAATTAGTTGTGTCAGCAATTCTATGTTTAAGTCAGCTAAAGATATATTTTTCTTAAGGAAAATAACACAAAATAATCTTTTGTATGCTATGTTATCTCTCTATCTTTATAATGTTTCATGAAAACAGCGTTGCCATCCAACTGAATAAAAACTAAAACTCTAGGGCCATGGGGTCCTAGTGCCCACATAGTTTTCCGAGCCATTTCCAAGCGGTTGGTCGACTCTTCACGTGACCAGAGGGCTGGGCTATTTTTCAGCCAAAAAACCAGCATTGCCATACAACGTGGCAATGCTGCAATCCTTTTGGGCACTTTTCCCATTGACAACTATGCGGACGTATTTTTAGATGCCTTATGATTATTTAATTTTTATGTACTTGTACATATTATTATTTTAACACCAGTAGTTTTTAAATTATACTGAATAATAAATAAACCATCAAGAGAATAAAGGAATCTCCCAGGATATTCTCCGCAGGGTAATATTAGAAGCAAAATGGCTAAAATTTTATCTTCGGTAATTATTCATTATTAATTAAAACTTAAAACAATACGAGAAGTTTCGCCAAACTTTTGCAGCAAAAATTATAATTTTACCCAAGAAATTAATGAGCAACTAATTTGATTATGTTAGAAACTCGGTTTCTTAAAGGGTGTGTAAACACATTCTGACATGTTAATTTCTGTTTCTGTTATATTAAGTTTAACCGTAATCTAAATATATTTGGCTCGAGGCATTTAATCTCAGCAACATAAAACTTTTTTGCCTAAACAAAATTATTTCTGGGGCATTCTTGGAAAACATTTGGTGAACCAAGCTTTATACTTTTTGAATAAAATTACCGAGATGATGTGTTGATATTTTTGAGCAATCATTGTAGAATATGCTTTGATATGTTATGGCCCTTAGAGATTGATTGTGCTTTATTCATTTTGTAAATGTAATCTATAGTGGGTAAGTTGGCTTTGAATATACCGGCTACGGTAAATTCAAAGTCAAACGGTCTGTTACTGACTAAAACCCACCCGTGTTCCCTCAGTTGCCTATGTGCCAAGGGCCGCGGTATCTCTTTCGAACAACCTGCACCCCTGGCACGCATTGGCCCTTGCGAACCCCACCAGTTGTTGCTGACATCTCTGACGGCGCGCGTGGAACACAATGCGCCGTCAACCCGGGCTTGGCGAGTTACCCATTACTCGCCGTCCGCAAGCCCGCGCCTATGGTGGCCGGGAATCAGCCTGGGATCTCCGACGCCCAGGGTATCTCCTGCGGCAACTAGGACCGTGAGGGCGCATATACAGCCTCTCCCTCACGTGCGCCGCCTCCCTCTTGGGCAGTTATTTCCGTCAGAGGGGTTTAGATCTGATGATTAATAATTTATTAAATAATTTAATAATCCTATTAAATTATTTACGTTATTCCATAACGGTATTATCTTCTTATTTATCTTAAGAATTCTATAAAGACCTACAAAGTGCGTTAATTAAACATCCCGTTTTAATGTAAACAATATCTGGGGCAGTATTCCTTGTAATTACGATTTTAATTATGATCGTACTATGAAACCCTTACGACTTTAGGTGAATTTAACAAAGCACCATTGTTTTACGATATGATAAACTCCGTATTTGGTAAGAGCATGGAGTACGAGGAAACGGAGTGTTGAATTTTGCATTCAAAAAACTGCAACGCCGCTGTTGGCCGCATTCGCAGTTTATTTCCTTTAATTACAGATTTAGACAGTCTGCGTGTAATCACTATGTAGTTTAGTAAGCTCAATGCTTGTGACTCACACTTTGTTTCCAACCATTTGAACTTCTAAAGAAATCTGGAATCCCAAAGAGACAAAAATGGGCGGCGGGCACTCACTAATAAGGTGGCATATAAAAGAGATTTAATAAAACCTTATAATTATTGAATTAAGCTTTTGTTTGGTGTCGTTCTAGGCGTTTATAATAATAAGATATTTCTAGGCTTGGCTGACTCCAGTTATTATTGAAAACGGAATCAATTGTTTATGGGGTGTCCATAAATTCCGCAACTGATTTCCTTTTCTGTTGTAATTTCATTTGCTGTCACTAATCTCACATACAGAATCATGAATTCTATATATATGGCAGATCAAATTAACACCAATTTGAATCAAATGACCAAGCCACCAGTGTTAGCCCTCAATCCTTCTAATTCCATGGTTTTGTTTAAGGGGTTGTACACGTAGCAATTTTTTCATCGTTTTAATCCTTTAAAAGGGTCATTGTGCTCATCATTATGAACAAATTTTACAATGAGATCAACCCTGAAATCTTGAAATAAAAATGAGCTGAGTAATACATTGCGTCGAGATATGCGAACATAAATGTATGGATCAGCTTATTTTTTATTTTACGATTTCAGGGTTGATCCCATTGTAAAAATTGTTCATAATTATGAGTACAATGACCCTTTAAAGGATTAAAACGATAAAAAAATAGACAAGTATATTTTATCTTGTCCGTCGGAAATGGTACTACGAAAATACAGACATGTTACAGGATTAAGTTTTTGCTTCGCTGTAGTTTATATATTAGTGGTGAAACAAAGGATTTATCTTTCAGTCCGTATGTCTTTTATGTTGACGTGAAAGCGTACCTATTTTATTTTCACCGAAAGATATGATTTAGCTAGAAAATGTCACAGATCAGATCAATGTAACCTTACCTCGGTACGGAAATCTTTTATTGACAAAATACCTTTGAAAAATTCGGAAGCCTTTGTGGAAGCCTATGAATGTATAACAGATCTAAAGAAGTAACGATAACCCTATATATTGTCACTCCACAAACAAGCGGAAAACAACAAAAAATATCAAGTTACGATGTAAGGAAAACTCCACCAAAGTTTTCGTATTAACACGAGCAGTGTCCGTATCTAACTGTTACCCAAAGCTTCGTATTTTGTTCTCCGATTTCTGAAATTGAAATCCATTTAAGTCATGGACGTTCGTTCCACGTATGGCAGTTGTTTGGATCAGTTAGAGTTTTTCTTTTAGGTAACATTTCCGAGTGGAAATTTTGGCAATACCCATACGTTTTATGAGAGCTGGTGTGATCCAATATTGGTTCCAACATTGGTGTCGAAGACAAATGTGTCTGTCTGTTTTATTGGTGTGGAATATGGATGTTTGTTAATCTGTCAATGAAGATTGATCGGAGTAATAAGATTGACTGCGATACACTAGAAGCTTGATTATTACTGCACATGATTCTGCAGTTGTGTAAGACATAGTTACCATGTAGAATGAGTAGTTTTTCATCCATTTGATGATGCATTATATAAGTAGTTATCAATTATTCCAACTCATATACTTAAAGCCGCACTGGGTCCACGCTGGAGCCCCAGTAGTGGGAACGTTATATTATAGGCTGAAGTGAGTACGCTATTCTATCTTAAACTTTGATACTTTGACTAAAATGTCTCGCTGGTGGTGGCGTGTGTGTTGGATCATTAAGTTCCTTTCAAAATAGTTGAGCTGAATGGTGCTGATCCACACGTCATGTTCGTGAACGGGCGCCGCCAGTAGGGACTGGTCATCTCTTAGCTCCCACGGCTTATTTTAATTTCTGAATTGTTATTTTAGTTTTGTTAATTAATTACGGACGCTTTAACATATAATAATGTCAATATAATGATGTAACCATCTTTTTGTAACAATACCATGATTTTAAAAGAGTGTCCATGGAGTTTCTTGCCCCTTTCTTCTCCATAGGTACCTACGCTTTGGAATGGGCAACTAGCTTCATCTTTCTAACTCACCGACCTTGACAATTCAAAAGTGCCTGTAATTGGTTTATTTGAAATAAATGCTTTGAGTTTGAGTTTGAGATAATCTTTACACTCACAAAATGATACCTACCTGTTTTAGTAATTACTGTGTAGTAATTACTACATAATTTTATAGCAGGTATTAATTTTACAAACACGACAAAACCAAACAAAAGTATCGATATCCGTTTTCCCTCCGTACATACCTACTAAAATCAATCAGAATCTGAATCCGATGGAATTTACCCAGGATAATTATTATTCCCACATCTCTTCGCACTTAATAGTAATTGTTTGTTGTAGAAAAACTACGAGCTGGCTATTACCTAAGGGAAATGAAGTTGATTTACGTACGTTAAGTATTATTTTCTTCTCGCTTTTGGGAAGAATACGTGCATGAAATATACAAATATCTGAACGATTTGTTATGTAAACAGTTAGTTATCTATCCTAATATTATAAAGAGGTAGTATTCTGTAACTTTGTCTGTAGAGGGTAATTGCTACGGAACTAATAGTCCGTTTTCAGAAAATATTTCACTAATGATAAATGATAAATTATTTTATTTCTGTAAGTAGGTTTGTACAAACACTTTTACACTTCAATAATATTTTTTTAAACTAGATGAGGTCAGCGTTTCCTATCTGACTACTCTGAGAAGAAAGGCCGAAACAAACCAGAGGTCATAGTCTATTTTCAAGTCCAGACATAATCTTGATCAGATCATGTGAAGACCATGTAGACTTGTGTCTGAAATGGTTTGATTGGACCTGTCCATTCAGTGTACGCATTTATCAGTAATCATGTAGCTCAACTTAGAACTTGAGGAACTCAACGATTTGACGAACAATACTAAAGAAAGGACATTTAGGTGGGCCGCATAAAGTACTCAAACAGCCAGGTTAACATTAGAACTAACTGAGAAAGAGATGAAACACAAAACAAAAAAGAACAAAAAATCAAAAAAAATATGACCCACATAGTCCTCACATTCACAATAATTAAAACAATAATAATATTATACTTCACAAAGTAAATATTCATGTCAAAGTGTATATAATAATTATCAAATGTCAAAGGGTAAAAGTTTGCAAAAACAAAAAAAAAACAACTTTTAGTATGCAAAAATTGGAGCAGATCATTCCCGAGCTTTTTTGTCCTCAATATAATCTTTAACGGTATAAAAGGCTTTCAGGCACAACTTACGTTTAATGAATGATTTAAATTTATTGAGACTTACATCTTGAACATTGCTTGGAAGTTTATTAAAAAGCGTATACATTGACATCTGAATGACCCACCCATTTTCATGAGCCTTGTTGAAGGTACAACAAATTTGTGTTTGTTCCTAGTAGGTATTTGAACTATGAATATCACTGTATTTTTTTAAACAATTTAATATGTTTATGGGCATATAAAAGATTTTCAAAAATGTACTGTAAAGGCACAGTCATTACATTTGTTTTAATCTCCTTAAATTTGTCTCTGAGAGAGTGTCTCGGACTTAATTTATAAATTGATTGAACAGCTCTTTTCTGTAAGACAAAGATAGTTTGAATGTCAGCGGTATTTCCCCACAACAGAATACTATACGACATTACACTATGAAAATAGCTAAAGTAGTAATAGAAAGCAATATTGCGAGTGCCTTAGAATATGTTTCATGTTACAAGTTCACGTGGACGAATTCGCGGGCAGAAACTAGTCTGTACATAAAAAATACAAAGAGTTAAAGTATTTTGGTTGGATGTTTGTTAGGGGTAATCACTGGAAACACTGACCCGATTTCAAAAAACTTTTATTGATTGAAAACTACACTATACTGAGTGATATAGGATACTTTTTCTGCCCGAAATGTACACGTTTTATTTAGAAAGTAGTTTTTAGTAAATGCACACTAATTTAACTCTCCCCCTGGACGTAGGCTTCTTGCAACCCAATTTTCCACCTGAATGAGTTTTTCTACAGGTCACCGATGCCGTCTCTCGTCGTGGACTGGACATCTATATAATCAATCAATTACAGTTCGCCGGCCAACGGTTCATTAGTTAGCATTTTAAATTGAAGGTATCTGATATTCGTTAAGATCTAAAAACAATCAAAGTTTGTGCCCGCCACGCTTCTCCACAAGATTACTTTTTTTCCTGACCCACATAAAGTGAACGTAGGTACATTTAATAACTCCGGCAAGTTAAATGAGTATGTAAAAGTGCGGAAATTATAAGTTAGATTGAAAAAGTACTACAGAGCGCCAGCGGCGTCCGTCGCTTCCGCATAACGTTAAATGACATTTGAAAATATATAAATTTCACCCTAAATATGCCGACGATGTTCGGGACTATATTACCTTTATAATAACCAAGTTTGTAACAAGAAACAGATTTTAAAGTACCTTTACAAAATTCTAATGTAAAACATGAAGTTTTCGTCTAGCCCGTAAACAAATACAACCCAAAATTTATACAGCGCACCTAAAAATCATAAACTTTAACAGAATTTTAGTTTTAAAATAAAATAAAACTAAAATTTTAGTCGGCATCTGTTCCGTGCTGAATTTTAAGCACACGACCGCGCATCCTGGAAGTTTGTTTAGAACTAACTCGGCGCAGTTAAAACCGACAAGATAAAATATTACCGCAAGCGAATGTTTTATGCGTTTTACGGGAAGTGCATGTTTTGTTTCTTTCCATATTTACACAGCTGACCACTGTGCAGTTCGACGCGGCACCTCGTAACATTTGTAACGTGTGGACCTTTTTTGTTGCATGTATTGGATTAGCCTTGTTTGTTGCTGTTCGCAGGTTTAATGCTGTGCTTTGTGGTTTTGTGAATTCTTTATTTGTATTCGCGACCCGGTGTAGGACTTAAAAACCCTTGTCTGAGTTGATAAACTCAATTACTCCTGGACTACTACGATGCATGCGAAATCGAGACAATCTTCATCTCAAGTTCAAAAAGCATCCTAATGATGAAGTTGCAAAAATAACCTATACCCGCTATCGTAATTTTTGTAATAACATTCTAAAAAAAGTTAGACAAGAGTATGATAAGTCTGAACTATCTAAATGTCAAGGAAACACTAAGAAATTGTGGGACACCATCAAAACAATCACCTACACCACTAAACAGAAAAGTCTACCCATGGATCTGATTGACCCAAATCAGCCCAATAATTCTGTCAATGAGATAAATCGATACTTTGTAGGAATCGGTAAGTCTTTAGCGGGTTCTATCACAGGGTTCGACCCTGCACATACCAGACTTCTTCCCTGCAGCCCTGTCTCTTTTCTTTTGTACTTCTGCCCACTGATGTGGATGAGATCAAAATCATCATAGCATCTCTTAAAACCACTCGTGCCGTGAAGTTTGGTGACGTTCGCAGTGAATGAATTAAAAGATACTGTAACATATTATCTGACCCTATTGCGTTCATTTGCAACATCTGCCTATCCACTGGTGACTTTCCTTCAGATCTCAAGAAATCCCTAGTTCACCCAATCCATAAGTCTGGTAGCAGGGACTGTGTCAATAACTACCTTCCAATATCCATTTTGCCTACACTATCCAAAATTCTCGAGAAAGTTATTAACAAGCAATTAACCAAATATCTAGAAACAAACAAACTTTTATCGGATAATCAATATGGTTTTCGTCAAGGCAGGTCAACTAGCGATGCTGTACATCAACTTACCAATACCATAGTTTCTAGGTTGGATGACAGAAAAAAGGTCCTTACGATTTTCCTCGACTTGGCGAAGGCTTTTGACACCGTCTCTGCGCCACTCTTACTGAAGAAACTTGAACGCCTCGGAATTCGTGGCGAACAGCTGAAATTGTTCGAAAGTTACCTGAATGGGAGAACTCAACGTGTTGTGGTAGATGAGTGGTTGAGTGATGACTGCGAAGTCAATATCGGGATTCCACAAGGGAGTATTTTGGGGCCTACCCTCTTTTTAATCTTTATTAATGACCTCTGCCAGTTAAACCTTATTAACGGCAAGATTATTACTTTCGCAGACGACACGGCTCTTCTTTTCTATGGAGATACTTGGGAGGAAGTGTACCACTTTGCTCAGATGGGGTTCTCGCTAGTCATGGCCTGGCTAAACAACAACCTACCCTCACTTAATACAGACAAGACTAAATACATAAAATTTACACTAACAAACACTCACCTCGCTCAGATCCCATCACTAAATGTCAAGGCCCACTCGTGTAACAACAGCTCTTCCTACTCATGCTCATGCCCAAAACTCGAAAAAGTGGACTCCCTCAAGTACCTCGGTGTAACTATTGATAAGAACCTAAACTTTAATTCTCACATCGATCTGTTGTCCAAGAGGATTAGGAAGCTCACCTTCATTTTCAAAAGCCTACGACGTGTTGCAGATTAGAAAGTTCTTAAAACAGTTTACTTTGCACTTGGACAATCTATACTAAACTATTGCATCTCTGTTTGGGGTGGCGCCCCTAAATCATTTATGATTAAAATCGAGCGAGCTCAAAGAGCAGTGCTCAAAGTGGCCTATGCTTTACCGTTTTTTCACCCTACCTCTGAACTCTACGATAAGTACAAGGTTCTTACAGTTCGACAACTGTTTATCGTTCAAACAATCTTACGTAAACATTCTTCATTATACTACAACTCATCCTTGCACGCTCATAAACGCATTAAGACAAATGTCTGTTCTACTCAATTATGTAAACGTAGTCTTTCGCACCGCAACTTTTGTTTCCTTGGCAGTTATTTATACAACAAAATAAACTCGAAACACAAACACACCACCACACCACACCACACCACACCACACCACAACTCACCACACCACACCACACCACACCACACCACACCACACCACACCACACCACACCACAGCACACCACACCACACCACAGCACACCACACCACACCACACCACACCACGCTACATTACACTATACTACACCACACTACACAAACACACAAATAACTAATTATCATTTATTTATTTCTTCTTTTGTTTGTATCTTTTTACTTCTTTGTTTTAGTTTCGCTAATGTTTCCTACCAAAGGTTGAAAATATATAATATCTTTAAGATTTAAGTTATACTCATACACTGTTTTTGGGCGGGGCCTGGTAATCTGTATGACAGGTTTTCCTAGTGCAGATACCAGTCTCTCACAAAGGATTTATTTAGATATTGTAATCTTCATATATTTAAGGCGCCTTTGTGAAAGAGAAAATAAATGTTTATTTTTTATTATTATTTATAAAAGTTAATTAAACACTTCGGGATGCAGTTTTACTCGTCTGCTAATAAAATGTATGTTTTTAAACCCTCATATTTCAATGGTAAGAAATGAATCGCTTATTGTATCTTGTGTTTCACGAAAGTATGAAGGCATGTTTTAAACGATTGTCGATTACCAGGATTTTATTTTTTAGGGACCGATCTACACCCCTGGAATTTGAGTAGTAGTAAGGAAGTACCTTATAATACTGGCATTCAGCTGCATTCAGTTAGACTGAAAGCCGAACCCAATATAGGTAGCTGGGAACAGGCTAGGCAGATTATTTAATTGATAGCACCTATAGGACTATATTCATTCAGATGTACATAATAAAAAGTATTCTATTCGATTCTAATTGCAACTACGAACAACGCCAGGCTATGTATGTAGGTATTATAAGGGTTTGCATTCGAATATTTGACCAATTTCCATAACACCAGACTGCAAACCCTTTTTTTTTTAAGGGTGGATAATCATCAAATAACTTTTCCCGCTATGGGTGGAGCAGGTAGGTGTGTCAGACTTTTACTGACCAAAACCCGCCCGTGTTCCCTCAGTTGCCTGTATGCCAGGGGCCGCGGTATCTCTTTCGAACAACCCGCACGCCTGGCAGGCATCCGCCCTTGTGACCCCACCAGTTGGTGCTGACATCTCCTGTTCTTGAGGCCTTCCAGAACCTGTTTGATTCCGGCATACTCGAGGGCAAAACGTCACAGGCATTGAACAGAGGTGTGGTCAGTGGTGGTACTTTTCTTTAAGAAGGGTGACAATACCCTCTAAAGAATTATTAGGCCCATCTCACTTCTGAGCCATATCTACAAGCTGTTTTCTAAAGTCAAGTCAAGTGTTGGAAGGCCTCCTACAAGGTAGACCGATGACCTTGTGAAGGCCGCAGGAATCCGCTGGATGCAGGAAGCACAGAACCGTTCGCAGTTCAGCCCATATCCAATAGTGGACGTCCTTCGGCTGAAATGATAGTGATGATGAAGTTTTTCCATAATACTGTTTTTACCACTCTCTGGTAATAGTGGTAGTCTGTTTTGATTAGGTATACATTAGAATAAGTAAGAATAGTGCTATGTTACGTTGAAGATTTTATGGAGTTTTTTTTTTATTAGTCTCTTCTGAGCAATTTAATTCCTTGCTCAAATCCTTCCTCTATGATGTTACCTACTTGTTATTTAATTGTTTGATTTTATTATAAACATTATAACAACAAACTTTTGTTGTGGTTGGTTGTCTGTGTATCGATCGCTTTTCCGTCTAAAGGCAAGTTTGTGTAGTACCTAGTTTTACAAAACCGTAATTTTTTGATTTATTCCTTGATATTACTCAGACTCCTACTGCTCTGAGATATTGGCAAATAAAGACATGATTATTAAAACAGCTAATTATTTTGTAAGTATTGAATAATATTCGAATAATTCGAATATTATCCGAAAAAACAAAACGAATATTCGAATATGAAAGTTTCAAATATTTGCAAGTCCTACTAGGATACCAACTGTGATCATGTGCTATTTATTAATCCAATAGATACTTTTGGCCATTGATGTTCGAATTTTCGGAAAATTAATTCAGCAATTTGCGGTGTCCGGTTATTTTGAAAACAAATTATTAATTTATTGTAAAATGCTAAATATAATAATGTGGTTTTGTGGTTCCGTTAGTTTATTGGCTTTCCACAAATTTAATAGCAGTCAATTTCACCTAGTCTATAGGTACTATAATATATGTACGAATATAATATTTTGAAAAGAGATAGCAAATATTGTGACTTTGTGTATATGTGAAGGATGATAATATCTGGAACCACAGCTCTTATTTGAAAAGTTCTGTCACTATTTGAAAGGTACATTATTACAGTCATAGGCTATAATATTATGTAAGTGAAATTTTAATGGTTGTTTTCCCGCAGCGAAATGGTTTTGTCTTGGTAATACAATCGTTTTATAAACAAATAAAATATTAGAAACAAAAAATGGCAGATTAACCATTGTGAAAAATCACCACGTGCGAGAGTTCATTTTGCTTTGAACATTTATGCATCGCTGTTCTATTTGTCGGAGGTGCGTGCGATTCGAGTAAGTACCTAAAAGTTACCTCTAGTTTTACTATTGAGTAGTGTTTTATCGAGTTGATGAATATTTTTTTAAATTATTTTAAAACAAAAACACCTTTTTTTTACTTGTACTCTATGCTTCGAAAGTACTTCTTATGGAAAGTTGTTCTGCCGCGGGAAAACAACCATTTAAATTTCACGGTGTATACCACAAGAAGTACTTAATAATACTTATGAAATACTATCTTACATTTATGCAAGCCTAGTACGTTTTTGTTAGGTAATTGCTCAGAACTAGTGCCCAACGTGTCATAAACAGAACACCGCCTTCACATGTAAATTGCACCCATGCAAAGCCGGGGCAGATCGCGAGTATGTTATAAACGATAAAACAAAAATATTACAATAGGTCTTATTAGTCGACTCGCACGAATTAATTCACCTAAATCGGGCGTGATTATTCGCCCGATTTAGGTGAATTAATTCGTGCGAGTCGACTAATAAGACCTATTGTAATATTTTTGTTTTATCGTTTATAACATACTCGCGATCTGCCCCGGCTAAAAAAAGAAAATCCCTAAGCGATTAGCACGAAGTTAATTTATTTGTAGGTGAATTGACAATTTCAGAAATTCGTATTAGAGAACTCTCACTCGTTTTGGGAGGTAAAAAAAATCCTAACTTTTTATTAACCTCTAACATAGGAAACAAAACGTGCTACTTGCTTTTTACGATTTCTAGAATTTCACCTATAAATAAATTAACTTCGTCTAGTCATTATTTAAAAGTGGCGAGTTAATTTGTGCAAGTCGACTAATAAGCCTATTAAACTCGGTTTCCGAGTAAGAGACCATAAACAACAACTGACGATGATCGGCAATCTACTTTCTAAGCATTGTCTTTCATTTCCCCACGGCATTTTATTGTATGTAGCTAGGCAGCAGACAGTCGTGAGCTATTGCCGTATAGCTCAAGCTGGCACTGATGATGCATGCGATCTGAAGTAATAACTGAGTAGGTTGCTACCTACTTTGTATGTAATGAAAAACACACACGCAATACAAGTACATCTCTGCTCAACCCTTCGGGGAAACAGGGGTTATATTATGTTTATGTTATACTAGCTTTTGCCCGCGGCTCCGCCTGCGTGGATGTTGGTTATCGCGTAAAAAATAGCCTAGGTCCTTTCACATATCCCAGGTTGTATCTCTGCCAAATTTAATGACGATCGGTTCAGCGGTTTAGGTGTGAAAGCATTAGAGACTGACAGAGTTACTTTCGCATTTATAATATACTAGCAACCCGCCCCGGCTTCGCACGGGTGTAATTTAGAAAAAAAAGAAGTGAAAATGTGGCCGAGCGGAATTATTTTTTCAGCCGTTATTTTAAATCTGTAATATCTTCGAAAATATTCATTTAAATTACATGCTAGGGTCATATTGATCTATATTAAATGCACAATGTATTTAAGGTACTTAATTGGAATGAGATTAATGCTGTATTGCTTAAAATCGCTTCGTAAATAAGCCATTATTTCTCGTAAAAAGTAAAGGATAAAAAAGGTTATTGTAGGTTATCCCTAAGAGATAGACATATATCACTTTTTGTAGACCTTTTTAAGGTCTACAATACTGTAATACATTGTTTTGATCTATCTCGTAGGGTTCAGCCAGCGTTTGCAATGTAAGCGCAAAAAAATGGGTTTATTTACGACATTACATTAGAAACCTCTAAAATTATCAGTGTTTCGCTACTATATTATGCATGTTATATACATATAAACCTTTCTTTTGAATTACTCTATTTACTAAAAAAACCCGCATTAAAATCCGTTGCGCAGTTTTAAAGATCTAAACATACATAGGGACAGACAGCGGGAAGCGACATTGTTTTATAGTAGTAGTAGTGATAGTGAAGTAAGGATGTAGTAGGGAAGTAGGGATTGTACTACTACTTTCCTATTCCTATTAACATTATAAAAGTGAAAGTTTATATGTTTGTTACTAAATCCCGCAAAAACAGCTGTGGCATTCAGATAGTTTATAACCTGTTTTAACACATAGGATACTTTTTATCCCGGTAGTACTTTCCCGTGGGATAATTTCCGAACTCCACGCGGGTGAAGCCGCTGGCAAAAACAAGTGTTTAATAGAGAGAAATAAAGAAAAAACGCTTATTTGCGGTAAACATGACGCAAAAAAAAAACGGACACACAAAATAAATAAGAAAAAGGGTGAGCATTATGCTGCTATCTTATCTATGCAAGACAGAGCCCCAGCGCTGGTTTTCAGCGACAGTCGACTTTGACGTAATGACATCGGCCGGTGCATCAAACAATTAACATCGAACTTATATAAAAATAATATAATTTAATGTGAATGTGATAGAATTTACTAAACAGGAACATAAAAAAAAATGTAAGGAAAGGAAATAGACAAATATGCTACGATAAAAAAAAATGTACAGGTTGTAACAGAAACCCTATTGCTATCCTTAAGCACTAAAGATAATATAGCTGGTATAAAATCACTATATATAGTTTAAGCAAAATAAAATACTCTAAGAATTGATACCAAATTTTCTGTTTCATATGTTTAACAAACGTGTCACCGCACTATGTAGGTCAATAACTTTCCACGTTAGTTGCCAATATTACGATAAATCTCTTCCGAGTGATGTGTTTGTTTCAATTTGTTCTGGTATCAACGTATTAAAAATTTTCATAACTTCCGAACGTGTAGAGATAGGATTAAAAATCCCTTCCAATATCGTTTTATATCATCTAAAGAAGCCGTGCCCTTGGTATATATATACCATTTCCGTTACACGTTCTATATATAAAAAATAATATAAACTATTAAAAAAAAAAAACAACCGACTTCCAAAAAAACACTACAAAGTGAAGTCGGTGACTTTGGATATGCTTTTAATTTTTTGTTACCACCTTCCGAAATCAAAGTTATTTTTCACTTTGTAGTATTTTTTTGGAAGTAGGTTGTTTTTTTTATCGTTTTTATTTTTCACTTTTTAGTGGTTCACATGTGTTACCCCTTCACAACGTCCCGGCGTCATGTTATGTTATAAACTGGTGTAAAGAATAGACAGACATAGGATTTCAGCAATTCTATTCCATTTGCTATCATTTATTGAGGTGTTCCGTTGCCTATCTTCAAGTCAAGTTCTTCATCAGATCTTCACCAAATTGAAATGGGACCACTCCGAGAAAGTACTCTTCCAAAAACTACCCAAATCGCTTCAAGTGTGCCTATAAAATTTGAAGAGTTCTCTCCTATTTCTCCAGGATCCCATCATACTAACAAGTTTTATGGACCTGGTCTGAAATAAATGTTTATAATAATAATAATAAAATCATCAGATTCTGACTTGATGATCACCTGGAAAGTATACCCTTTCAAACAAAAAAAATCCAAATCAGTCCAGCCATCTTCGAGTAATCGGGGAACATACATAAAAAAATAAAAAAAAGGTTCCGACGAATTGAGAACCTCCTCATTTTGGAAGTCGGTTTAAAATATTATTAACACCAGGCTTGTACTGTCCCACTGCAGGACAAAGGCCTCTTCGTACAGTGAATAGTGAATGCATGAGCATTGGTCACTGCACTTGCTCAAGGCAGGTTGGCCATTTAAATATTCAAGTGAATTTGTAATCAACGCACTTAGAATTAAAGACTAAAATTGCTGGACCAAAACAACAAGTTCCAGTTCATTAAACGGAGACTACACTCCGAAACTGTTTCATCTCAATTTACTATAATAACGGACATTAAGGTTCGACGGCACGATGACAAGCGTCCATCAATAATACCCCCCCCCCCCCTCCCACTCCCTGCCCCACCTGGCAATATAAATGAGAAAAAGATTAATGTGAACTGTTGGTACCAATAAATCATGAGATCTTGCACCCCTTACCTTATAAACGGTGCTTAGTAACAGCTCAATTTACAGGGTGTTTTTTTGACGATAGATTTTTTTAATCCAGTTTGATTGAGATAAAACAATCAGGTAGATAGCTATTCTTGGGTAGATAAGTAGATAGATAGATAGATAGATCATTTATTTGGTGCACATAAAAGACAGCACAGTAGACCAAAAGCACAGTGATAATAACTAATTGCATGAATATTAGGAAAGGGCTCGAAGTGAAAAATAACTTTAATTTCGGAAGTCGGTGACTTTGGATATGTATTTGATTTTTTTGTCACCGCCTTCCAAAATTGAAGTTATTTTTCACTTTGTAGTGTTTTTCCGGAAGTCGGTTGTTTTTTTTGGATTTAAAAAAAAATCTTTTTTGAGCTATCGTTCCTACCCCACACCAATTCGAAATTTCATCATCCTTGAGGTCAAAAAAATGCATAATTATGCGATAGCAGCAATCGCGGTTGATTTGCTGTAATTTTTAGAAGATTTCTGTTGTCTGTTTCCGAAACGCATCATCAGATCTGTATAAAATTTAGTTGGGACCATTTCGGAATGTACCCCTTTCAACCAAAAAAGAATTTTGCAAATCCGTCTATAATGACGGAGTTATGCCCGAGCATACATAAAAAAAACATGTCGATTTGATATCCTCCTTCTTATTGAAGTCAGTTAAAAATAGACCATTCATTACAAATTCATCAAACAATGACATGGAAAGCACTTTAAGCCGTTGGTCCAGGCTGTCATTTGTAAATCTTTGACAGTCGTTGCGTGTAGTCAGAAGCCCGAAATTCTGAAAAACAGTCTTACCAAGGGATATCGTGGTTGTGGAGGTCCATGTAAAATACATGGTTGGGGAAGCGCTCAGCTGATAATTTGGGATAGACAGAATACGGAAAATGGATAACTGGGCATTGAAACACAGAAGAAGAATACGTCCAGCGGTGGACAGCACTTGAGTTGATTTAATTCTTTAGACAATAACCTTCATTCACCCTGTATAGCTTATAAATTTTGATTTAGTGAAAAGTCCATAATTTTGGGACTGGAAAATATTTTTTGTTCTACTTAGGTACAATCTATTCACGGCCGTGAAAGGCGATAAAGTGGGCAAAGGATCCTAGTATTACTTAAAGGAGGATTTAGGGCTAGATTTAGGGATAGACATAAGTCTAGCTTAGGGTTTTCTAAACTACGACTACAAAGATTGAATGCCTGAATGAAAACTCTTAAGGCGCTTAAGAATTTCATTTCATACAGTTTAGATGTTCTGTAAGAAATGGCAGTGATTTAGATGTCTAGTAGATTTAATTACAGTGATTATAAGTGAAAAGGTAAGAATGTTTGTTTTTCTTCTTAACCTTTCAATTAATACGTGAAGCAATAAAAACCGCACCAAAGTTCGTTTAGACAAACGCGTGATAAGAGGCCATCCATAAATTAAGTCACACGTTAAGGGGGGATCAGGTCAACGAAATGTGACATTGTGTGGCAAGGGACAGGAGGGTCGAAGGCTTTGTGACGTCAAATGTTAAAATCTAAAATACTGAAACTCGAAATTTATATGTATGTAAACCAATAACTTAAAAATATTACTAACACAATCTATATTAGTAAGGCATAAGTAGGTTTAAGTCGCCGGAGAGTGCTGTTTTAATAAAAAAAAAAAATGGAAAAACTGCCGTTTTTTATTAAATTTATATTTCTATTTTTTTTAAATTTATTTAAAGGTAATTATAGTACAGAGGTGTTTACTAAATTCTAAACTCGCCAAACTAAAAAAAAAAAAAAAAACATCAAACTTAAAATTGTAAAACATGTGACGTCACACAAGGGGAAGGGGGTTTCACTAGTGTGGCCACCTGTGACAGAGGGGGGGGGGTCAAAGAACTATAGAAACCAAAAAAATACATACAAACATACAGGTCAAACTAAGAACCCCTTTTTTTGAAGTCGGTTAAAAACGTTGCACCCCGTTTTACAAAAATTACGTGGACGGAGGAGTAAGGAATTTGTCACAATTAAAGTTTATATGGAGAAGGAATGCGGAAAGCTAATATTTTTATATAAAATGCATGAGAAATACAATAAGTTTTAAATGAATTATGGTCGAATTTCGACCGCTGATTGACCCTAGTGTGAACAAAATCTGTAGATATAGCTTGCAAATAGTGCTTCAATTTGTTACATAAAACACAAAAATACTGACAACGCAACACAAAAGGAAACGTTTTACCGAAATTCAAAAACAAGTGTCAAAGCAAACCCGAAAACCACGTTCAACTTTAATGTGGCTTAACTAACAAACGAGTAAATGAAGATACTCTAAACCATTTCCTTGTAACGCTCAAAACATTAACTTAAACTGTTCAGCGACCGAAAGGGAGTTATGAAAGTGCCAGATCGTACCCAATTAAGAGCAAATAATTTCTACGTGAGGCAACTCAAAGGCTGGTATTGCCAATTATAGCAATTAGCGTTTGTTTGCGACTTGTTCTAAATTGATAAGCGACTCTAATATTGTGACTGTCTGCCGCTATGAGAACTTCAGTTCAACTGCTGGTGGACAAGAGTTTTAGAGTTTGTTAGTCAAATTATATTCTGAAACTAGGGTCCATATAGAATGGTATTCAACAAAGTTTAATTGGCAACGGTTTTCGAAAAACAAATGACTGCATGCTGCATATCTTGTAAATTCACGAACCCAATTTACAGATAAGTAGTACTGCTAGTTCACATTCCTACGTGGTCTAGAATAAACACTCTCGAGGTGATAAAATTGCATTACAAATGCCGAACACAACAGTGCGGGACGGCAAAACCTACACCTCAAAATAATGCTATGCTACCGCACCGCATAAATCCCGGTACACACTGCACTACTGTGATACCTATCACAGTACACTGGACACAGAAGGATTGTTTATTTGTTGAACCAAGAACAACGTAGCTTCGTACATTTAGGTTTCATACTGCCAAGGTGTTCTAGGCCTAAATTGCTGCAAAATACTGTTTATAAAATCGCGCCTACATCACTACTATACTCAACTTAAAGTTCAGTAACTACTATATCTACCTGCAGTAAGAGTATGTCAGTGTAACTACAATTTCGTGATAAAGTAGCAGTGAAAACACATGAATACTAATCCACCATCACGCGACCATCGATATTATAATAAGCCTGTCGTGTCACATTTTAATTATTCAAAAGTTAAATAATTTCGAACATGAAGTGACGTTGTTGCATCTTACATAAAATAAATAAAATGGGATTTTAAGTTAATGATAAAAATCAAACGTTACATAATCAAGAATATTCGTGGTCGCCCAGGGTTCGAAATTCGACCATAATTCATTTAAAATTTTAGTTTCAACTAAGGCGTTGTTATATTTAAATACTTAGCTTTCTGCACTCCTTCTTTCTCCTTATAAACATTAAATGTGCCCTAATTTAACACTCCTCCGTACTCCGTGTAATTTTTGTAAAAAGGGGTACAAAGTTTTTGCCATACGTATTATGAAATAGATAGTCGGTGCAAAATGTCTTTTTATTCATACCTCTCTATTGGTCGCCAGCTTGAATTGTCAATTTTGGTTAAAAGCAAGGTCTTATATAGCACAAGTAAAGGAAAAATTCCGAAAAATAAAAAAGTTGAAAATTAAGGTAAATTGAAAATCTAAGTTTGCCCATATCTTTTTATCATGTTGACTCAGGGCCTTGATTTTTATACACCTAATAAGAACTATAAACCTCAGTATTTGGTATAAATTTCAACTTGCTAGGTCCACCCGTTCCTGAGTAAATCGGTGGTGACACACTGACAGACAGACGGACAAGAGAGTGATCTTATAAGCGTTACTTTTTTACCTTTTGAGGTACGGAACCCTAAAAAGAACGAAAGGTAGAATTAATATACTGTGCCATATGTTCTCAGTTACAAAAAAATATAATGAAATAATATAATTTATCATACATAAAATTAAATACACTGTTACTCAGTGAAATTAAATATTAAATAGCAGAGACAGCTCATGAAATACTTGCAGCCTTATTTACAAAAAAAACCCAGAGGTGTATCCAAGACCGGTCTGCGGGTACAAACACAATTTTTCATTTTGCTCCGGCGTCAGGACAAAGAGGAATTTTAATGCAATTTAGTAGTCGCATTGTACCCTAGAGTTGTTGGCATTTTTACAGCACACGGCTTACGAAAGGTGTCACGAGGAGAATGGACCTAAAAAAATAATTACTCCCCCGTGTCGTTGATATTATAAGTAAGGCTTGCATTTTTAAAAGGGTTAAGAGGGAACACGTATGAGTGGAGCTAACATTTTTCGCACTCATGTAATATTTGTATTGACATTTTGAGTGAAGTGTGGCGGTTTAAATATAAAAGCTGTACTTCAAAATATTATAAAGTATGGCTTTATATATGCTTACACTCGATACGTGTGTCTAAAATTAGGTTGAGCTTAAATGTATCCGATGTCAGTCAAAAATTACCAGACAGAAAAGGCAGCTGTCAATCGACGGGTGGAGGGAAATCTCAAAAATAAAAATGTCATGGAGTGACATCTTACCTTTGACCCACCCTGCTCCACACAGTTTTTAACAAATTGGCATAACATCCATACTTAATGATATTAAAAAATATATGTTATGGTTCTACAATCATGTGCTGAAATGGTTTTTGTTTGTGCGTCGATACCACCCTGTGTACGTAATTATATTTCAGTGTTAATAATTGTCATGTATCTTTGTTGCAGTTGTCAGCAACGTTGCTGGTGTTCCTCCACGTATCGATGCACGTCGTCGACGAAGGACATGCTGTCAATCCCAGTGAGTATTAAATTAATATAATTCATGTCTTAAAAAATATCCCATTCACAACAAATGAAAATAGGATTTAATGTAAGGTGGCGTAATGTTTAATATGATATAAATGTTAGTTATTATCTTGTGTGTAATGACATTATATACAAAATCATTTTCTTTAGAAATTCAAAATGAAGAATAAGCTCATGAAACTATCAACTCAACGCCGAGTTAGCTCAAATAAGAACACCACCACAACATTGGCTTCACAAAACACGACAAAAATAGCTGAATTACCTTCCGTTTAATCCAATTATCCGCTCTTTGTAAGCCATTAAATAGGGCAGTTAGGAAACTCTTTCCCTCCCCTGCATTTTATCGTCTGATTAATTTCATTGCGGTTAGTGCGAACAGTAACTTTGCGAGAAAACTTGACAACGGACACTTGTTTTTAATGATCTTCTCGTACTTGGACATGCTTCATTAACTTTTTATACCGGGCTTCTGCATAAAATGTCTGGAGTACTGTAGCTCTTTAGAATAATAGCTGTGCATCTCGACTTTTGTGTGATGTTTTAAAATTTTTGGTTCTAAAACCGGTTTCCTCATGATGTTTTCCTTCACCGTTTTGAGCAACTCCAACTCGTAGGTCGCAGCCGTTACCACCACTGCTTTCTACTTCCGTTCGTCGTTCGTCCCTCCTTCTTTTTTTCGTTTGACTTTTGATATGCAGCAGGAAGAGCAATGTCTACGGGTTACTTTAGAAAACATTTAGGTTCACTAAATTTACATAATAGTCTTAGGGCGAGATTTATAAAAGTTACTTAGCACGTGCTTTGGCTGAGACATGTTGCCGTCTCTATCTTAAACTTGTAGTTTGATAGCTGTCCAACAGTGACAGGAAGAAGGCTTAGCCAAACAGTACGTTCTAAGTAACAGTTATAGATTAATGTGATAAGCGATGAGGAACATACACCATTACTGGTAAAAGCACAAATGGTAATTGCTTTTAACGAGATCAACTCCAAAAATGAGCTTTCGCAACAAACTAAAAACTCACTGTTCCACAATAAGCCTAACGGATAGTCCTCTATGCAAGGCTTGCTTGGAGTCTGACGGAGAACCGTTGCGCATGTGCTGTTTGAATGCACGGGCATCACCCAGATTAGGACAGAAACCCTCGAAGCACTCACATCTTACACAGATGTGCTTAATAGACCAGGAGCTATAATGAACTTCTGGAGGGAGGTGCGCTGATTGGAATAACCATCGACGGCGACCATGGCCCATGCACAGTGATCTACTTGAGGACTAAGTACGGAAACCAAACCCTCTAACATAGGACGTAGAATCCTCATTCTACGTCCTATGTTAGAGGGTTTGGTTTCACAAAGCTTGCAATTAACTTTATGAGCAGTCTCACATTAAGTTCTGTGAAATTATAAAACTGCCAGGGGTGCGGGTTGTTCGAAAGAGATACCGTGGTCCCTGGCACATAGGCAATTGAGGGAAACAGGTGGGTTTTAGTCATTAAAAGTCTGTCACACCCTCTTGCTCCACCCAGAGTGCGAGAAGTTACTTGAAGATTTCCCACACTCAAAAAAAAATGGTTTCAAACAATGACGTATTATAAATAGATGCGTCATACACGAACATTAGTGCACTCAAAATAGCGTAAACCATGAATGTAGCTACCTACTAGAACATACATACAAACAGTGCGCGAAGGATAGGAAAGATCCATACCGATTCCTGTTGTTAGAATGAGATAATCATATATATTTAGTTACGTCACTAGCATTGCGTCGCGTCACTGGATGGTACGTGACTAATACCACGACAAGCAATTACCTGTCATCTATCTTGCCAATATTAAGCGCCGGTAACGCATCTAAAGGTAACATTTCATTGGTATCAAGTAAATCTTTTACATACTTATTCCCATTTCACTCCTTATTCCGCTATTTTATTTCTGATAACCCATCTTGATACGTAGTTTCTCTACACATTGTACCACCGTGGTCTCTAAATCAGGATGCTTTTGTTGTTTGATACTTAAATCCGGGCTAAACCGTGCATTTGACACAGAAACCCGGACTCACCGCTAGCGAAACGCAATCATCCAGCTTAACTTGACTGGGTAATTCCACCAGTTTAACCGTATATAACGAGAAGACGAGTAACTAAGTAAAGAGTTTTGAACAGATTCTGAAGATAAGCTGATGGATAACTGGTCATGTCTTGGCTATTAATATTTTGAAGTTTGATAAAGTCATCCTTTGATAAAAGCGGAAGAAAGTTGTTAAAAGCGATCGAAGAAGTTGTCAGAAGCAAAAACGGGAATCCTCCTATCCTATCCTATAATTATAGGATTATAAAGTAAGTATAGTAAGTAATTATAAATGTGAAAGTTTGTATTTAGATATTTTGATGTTTGTTACTCAATCACGTAAAAACGGCTTGACTGATTGAGATGAAATTTGGCAAACAGATAGATTATAATTTGGATTAACATATAGAATAATTTTATCCTGGTAGTACGTCCCCGTGGGATAATTTTCGACCTCAATGCGGGCGAAGCCGCTGGCAAAAGCTAGTCGTATAAAAATAAAGTTGGTAATATTTCTTCTAATTCCAGCCTATGTATTGTGCCTTTGTTCCGGACTTCTTATGGATAACAACATAATGACTCTTTGGTAGGTTTGAACGTAGGAAGTAATTTCACCAAGCTTTGTCTTTGAAATGGTAGCTAGCAAAAAAAATTGATGTTCACACAGAAGCTGCATTTTCTTCAATATTTATTTATTTATTAAATAAAACTTAATGCACAAGTAAAAAAAAATACTGTACAAAGGCGGACTTAATATCTGAAGCATTTCATTTTTGAATCAATCGATAGCCAATGTCATTTATGATTAAGAGCAATAATGGTTTTGAGGAAAATTCAGTTTTGATGAAGTGGCCCTTTACGTTCAAGCCCTTTCGATTCAAGCTCTGGTTACTACAGATTGTCACTAAAACCTACCTCCACAATTACATATAGGTATGCTTGATCATCTTGAGGCGTGAGGGTGACTCTGTGAAGCGCCTTGTCGGGCAGGGTAGAGTGGAGACTACTAAACCACGCGGACGCTCACCCATGAGATAGACTGACCAAGCTAAATCCGCTGTGGGCGATACCTTGCATTTTGTTTTTCCTGGGTGGGAAATCATGAAATGACTTCTCCCGCTCTGAGTGGAGCAGGAGAGCGTGTCAGACTTTTAGTGACTAAGACCCACCCGTGTTTCTTCAGTTGCCTGTGTGCCAGGGGCCGCGGTATCTCTTTCGAACAATGCGCACTCCTGGCATCGGCCCTTGCGGGCCCCATCAGTTGTTGCTGACATCTCTTTGAGGCGCGCGTGGAGCACAACGCGTCGTCGACCCGGGCTTGGTGATTACCGGACAGCGAGCTACCCGTTACTCGCCGTTCGTAAGCCCGCACCTACGGTGGCCGGGAATCAGCCTGGGATTCCCGACGCCCAGGGCGTCTACTGCGAAGGCTACGGCCGTGAGGGCATGTACTGCCTCTCCCTTACGTGGGCCGCCTCCCTCTTTGCGAGCATCACTGCTTTGCTGAAGGAAGCGACTGCTAGCCATGCACTCCCGCTCCGTGCCATGGCCTGGACCAGGGCCGGACGTGAGCGATCGCCGCCGCCAATCGCCTCCATGAGGACACGGCGGTGCTCCGCCCAAGCCAATCGTGGCGTGCCTAGGCGATACCTTGCTTTAGTGCATATTAAATTTTAAAAATCAGAGTAAATGGCAAGAAATCGTGAGGCGAATCACATCAGCCCCTAGACAAGAACGCAAGACCGCTCTGACAAGAGTATTACAAAGCAGAAGAAATGCTTGAGAGACAACCATGAAATATATAGGACTGTAAATGTACCCACAACCGTGTGATTTACGTTAAGAAACACTTAGACCAGCAATAGTACCTAAATTCAGCTAAAATCCCAGAATGGCCTATCTTAAGTAGTTAGGATTATAATAAGAGATATCTATAAGCCTATCCTGTACCCGTTTTGAGGCCGTCCGAAAGGCTTAGCAACCATGTTCTTTTGTTTGTTCTAAAATAATGTCGGTTATACACGGACTATAGCAGGAAATAACCGGAATTATATGTCCCGCGGGTTTTGTAAAGGCAACTAAGATATGCATCAGGGGATGGCTATTGATATGAGTAGGATGGGAGGTATGATAAATGAAATTATACAGAGAATGAGTTTTCATAAACATTAAGGTCTGCCTAAGATTAAGTGCTTACTTCCATGTCATTTATGTGAATCACCACTAGTTTTCCAATTAGATTTATCATCACCTTTCTTGGATTAAATAGCTAAGAAATATATACATGACAAATATATCACTCGAAGGAATTACTCACTTTTTCTGGTGAGCAGATAAGATAAAATTGGTTGTAACTGTTAAGGCTAGGTTGTTCCGGCCTGTGGGCCTTTGAAACGCTACCTCCGCCTCCCCCAAATGCAGCGCGACGTACTTATTTACGATGAACTGTCAACCATTTAGCAGAAAATCCTTGCCATAGTATAACATATTGCAGTTGATCAACGGAATTATTTTTGCTTATGTTCGATATTTTGTCCTTAGTTTTAGATACATTTTATGGTAGAACTAAAATCTATACATCTATACATCCATACATCTATACATATAAATAAACTTGGAGTGTCTGTTTGAAATATTAACATAACCGCTTTTTGCTACATGCATATGAATATATATACGGTACATATACCAAAATAACATTTTTACAATTTTTGTCTGTCTGTTTGTTCCCGCTAATCTCTGAAATGGCTGGACCGTTTTTGACGGGACTTTCACTGGCAGGTAGCTGATGTAATAAGGAGTAACTTAGGCTACTTTTCTTTTAGAATTTTTATTTGTTTTTATTGATTCCATATCCTGTAAGTTACCTATTGAGCGTTTTCAAATGATCAGATACCGACGCCAACCCGATACCGATAAGTTAGCAGCTATACACAAACCAATATAATTATTATCGGCCAGATGATATTGGTGAATATCGATGACCATCGCGAGTCACCAAACGACTACAATACAGTAATTACCGACGTCTCGAAGTCGGCAGCGCGAATAAGCGTGTTCAAGTGAAAGAATGGCTGGTTCTCTCACCCCGCACTGCGTCTTCGCCGGTAGAAATTGTCCGATATCGGTGTCAGACACTGTCTTCGACGATAGAATTGAAAATAATAACTAAGTATGTAAAAGCGTTTAGTAGGTACTAAACGCATGCGAAAATCCTGACCGCCGATATTGTGGCGTTTTCGGAATCGGCTTATGTGCTGTGCTGTAATTTAATGTAATTGTTAATGTGATGTAATCAACTAATTTTATTAATGAAACAAAAGCAAAAATGTATTTTCCTTTCAAACTAGCTTTGCCTGAGGCTGGTAGTTCCAGAGATAGAGATTTCAAACATATATAAAAAACCGGACAAGTGCGAGTCGGAATCGCCCACTGAGGGTTCCGTAAAATTTGTAGGTACCATATTGTAATAAAAAAGTTATGGGCAAATTTCGATTTTCGCGAAAACTTGTAAGTATCAAAATTTACTTTAATTTTCAACTTTTTATTTTTTGGAATTTTCCCTCTATTTGTGCTGTAAGATTGCTTACTTTTTGCCAAATTTCGTGATTCTAGGTCAACGGGAACTACCATATATGTTTTCGACCCAAAACCTATAGGGTACTTCCGGTTGACCTAGAATTGTGAATTTTGGTTAAAAGCAAGGTCTTACAGCACAAATAAAGGGAAAATTCCGAAAAATAAAAAAAAGTTGAATATTAAGGTAAATTTTGGTACTTACAAGTTTTCGCAAAAATCTAAATTTGCCCATATCTTTTTATCGTGTTGACTCAGGACCTTGATTTGTATACACCTTATAGGGACTATAGACTTCAGTCTCTGGTATAAATTTCAACTTGCTAGAGCCACCCGTTCCTGAGAAAATTGGAGGTGACACACGGACAGACAGACGGACAGACGGGAAGGGTTCCTTTTGAGGTACGGAACCCTAAAAACAAACTCTTCAGCTTTATTATTATTATGATTGCTACGGGTTCCGACCTCAGGACTAGCTGCTTCTCACACGGACAACTGTACGTCAGTTGCTCCCGCGTCACCAATCCTCCGCGAACGAAGTCGCGAGCAGAAGCTAGTTACAGATACACATGGTTTTTTGGTAGTAAGGTGAAAATAAATAATTGCACCGTTGCAATAGGAACCCTTGTGCAATTCGTTCTATGAGAAAATAAATGTCTTTAAACCGAAATCATGCTTCCAGACCTTTCAAGCAGCGACTTTCCAACACAAGTGTTAGTTGTCAGTGAATTTGAGAATTTGAATTTGAACTGAAGAAACACGGGTGGATTTTAGTCAGTAAAAGTCTGTCACGCTTTCCAGACCGGTAGAAATCATTTGATGCTTTCCCATCCAAAACAAAAATAAAACCATTGTGCAATTTGTTCTTTGAGAAAATGAATATCTCTAAACGAATTCATGCTTCTCAGACCCAGAGGTTAAGGCTAAGCGTTAGTAATCAGTAACTTTAAAAAATTGATTTAATAGACAAGCTGTGTGCTCGACGGTATTTCTCTGCGACAAAAATGATAGATTTCCATACAAATTTTCACCCACTATTTAACTTCTTTATTGGCAGAATCTTCAAAGATCCTGAATTTCAGATTTTTATAAAGTAGAATCGGCTACAAATCGTCGTACTGTTTCGCGTATACTGTAACCAAATTCTTTTGTTTTTGATGTTTGCCACCGCTCATAAAGAACCGTAAATATTGTGAGCATATATGAAAAAACAATTGCCGTACTTTATTGTCTAGTGACGTACCTACTGCTCCAGCTATAATTTATCGAATCTATTATTTTAAGACATCAAAATTAAATTTGTATGCATTTTTTATCCGTCCCCGGTCTTGTCGGATTACCGACCCATTGTACCATTTACCAAGACAAAAGTGGCATAGATCCAAGTATATGGCATAGATACGATACGATACGTCTTTGACGACCTTGATTGGGAACATGAGCACCAAGTTATACTGTTAGCGCATAACCACTGCCTTCACACGGCGCTATTTTTCAAGCACGTTATAATATTTTATCGTATAGTGACAGTGAATTTTGGTATTCAAAACTGAAAGTTGTTCACGCAGAGCCAATATGATAAAATCACCGATCCTAGAAAAAATCTTGTGTTGCTACACACTGCGGACAAATTGTTTACCATGTGATATTAATGTAGGATGATAGTAGCGAAGACAGGTCGGTGGAGAGCAAGTATTTGGTGTTGGTATGGATGAATCTGATTTTAAAAATCTTAGATTCTTTTTTTTTTACAAACTTCTTCTTAAACGACGATAAAACATTACATTCGACTCTCACTTGACTGTTATTTTATCGATATTAATTTGTTATGTGCCAACACTATTTTAAGATGACAATTAAACGTCATCATATTTACTAGAAATAATTACATTTTCTAAAACAATTTTATGAATTAAAACTATAATATAATTACCAGATATTTTTTGTGAGTTATCCCGATTGCATAATTTAATTTGTTATTATTTTATTCGATTTTTTTGTACAGGTGCAGGGTGAGCAAGTTTTTGAAAATTTTGACACAGGTCCACCGTCTATGACGTCCCGCAGGACTCTGACTATATAAAAAAGTACTCTGTGACTCTGAGCGCAAACCGATTTAGCCCGATTTACTGTTTTTCAGTTTGTTCAAAAAAAAATCTATTAAACTAAAAATTTCAACCTTTAATTTCCCTCCTAAATACGATTCCCTTATTGGACATGCAATTTCTACACAATTTTGTGCTGTTATTAGGAAATGAGATGGAAACTGGTTTCGAAATCGACCCTGCTTCGGATTTTTTTTTCATAGAGCAAATTGCAATTAATCGTGTTTTGAACCTTTAATTTCCCTCAAACAAGGATCTATCTATGACATATATTTTTTTCAGGGCCTAAATACACGAATTTGCTCATTTAATCTTGATTCTGAAACAGGCAATTTCGGATAACCCCCCGTTAAAGACTTTCTACACAGTAACGCCGCGATCTCACGGCCCGTTAACTGACAGCCGCGCCATGTGTTCGTACGCCAGTCGAGGCCTGTTGCGGCCCGGCTATACCTATATGACAAAGCAAAAAGAAACGCGACTCTTATAGGCCGTACACTCCGCGACAGGCGCCCCCGCGCCGCGCCCTTGAACTTACCGACTCCCGGCGGATCAGACGGCCGATGACGGGACGCCGCAAGCCTCATCGAATGCGACAGTTTGCACGGCCTGTCAGCGTGGCTGACGCTATCGGACTGCAGCATAATAGGTACCATGTTATGATTAGATTCAAGTTACAATGCAATCTCATAGAACAATCCCTTCCAAGTAATTTTTTAGTTAATATTTTCTATTCACCCCGTTATGTTCGGATTCATAAAAATATGTATACATGTAGTCGACGTGATGACAATAGTGAACGCCGAAGATTAGTACACTCAGCCTACGTGCGTGCCATTGCAATGCGGAAAAACGGTCAATATACACGAGTGGACGATGAAGCGAGCAGCTACTCTAATCGCTTCAGTGTTGTTGTTATTTTTTGCAATAGGTAAAAATGATTGTTGAGTTTCAAAATGGCTACCATTTTTATGTTGAAAGATTTATTTAAATTGCAACGAATACAGACATAAACATTGGTAGTAATTCTTTTAAATCCCACGTCCAAACTGACTGCTTAGAAGCTTTAACTTACTCAGAAAACATTAAAATAAATCATGTAGCTTTATCCAGTTTCCAAATCCCATTCCACTTAATAATAACTTGAACACAATACAATAAGTACTGTATTATATTACTTGATATTATTTGCGCGCCAAGTCTCTAACATATTACAAGGCCTTCATTTACATCGCTGTTGTGAAAAACCTCATCACTCATTCTTGCTTGGCTGTAATCTAGTAATGAATTAGGTTCCGTTCAGCTTCGCTAATTACCTCACAATATACCAGCTGGAATAGTACTGTGTATGCTCACGCAATGTATGTGGTAGGAACTAATGTAATGCATATCATTATGAATAGGCAATTTTGGGTAGATGTTATGATTAGAGCGTATTTATAAAATTAGGCACGGTTCGCCCCGCAGATCTGTATTTAGGGCTAGCCCAAAGGTAAAATGTAGACTAGAATACTGCCATTTACTAGTTTGTACATTTGGGTGTCCTTAGCTTTATATACAATGGCATAACCCTAACCGCACTTACCCCGAGTCGTGATGGAAGTTCGCCATTGTATCGTACCTATTATTTTTAAACATATTATTATTACCTCTGCCAAACTGAAAAGCAGTTTGTTAGTAAGACGTAGCTCCTTTTTAGGGTTCCGTAGCCAAATGGCAAAAAACGGAACCCTTATGGGTTCGTCGTGTCTGTCTGTTTGGCTGTCCGTCCGTATGTCACGGTCACTTTTTCCGAAACTATAAGAACTATGCTGTTGAAACTTGGTAAGTAGATGTATTCTGTGAACTGCTTTAAGATTTTCATACAAATATAGAAAAAAAAATGTTAGATTCCCCATACTTAGAACGGAAACTCAATTTTTTTTTTCATCAAACCCATACTTGTGGGGTATCTATGGATAGGTCTTCAAAAATGATATTGAGGTTTCAAATATTTTTTTTTTTTAAATCTACCAAAATGGTAAAATGTGTGCCCCCCCCCCTGTAACTAAAAAAAATATCTCGTACATTACCATGTAAACTTCCACTGAAAATTGGTTTTGACGAGATCTAGTAAGTAGTTTTTTTTTAATACGTTATAAATCGTAAACCGCAATTTACCTTTCATTCAATCAACTCAATTATAAAAATAAAACAAAAACATTTAATTTCATAAACATAAACCATATGCTTTAACCGTGAACCATTATTTTCTAATAATAAATCTGTAATAGGTACCAAAGTAAAATTATTAAAACATCTATCAAAGTTACAACGAACTATAAGAACTTTATTCTGTTACTTGCTGCTACGGAACTCTTAATGGGCGAGTCCGACTCGCACTTGGCCACTTTTTCGTACTTGTAAATAAAATGATTTTATCTGTAAGTACGCTAAACTATTCATGCATTCCTTAAATTATACAGAAGCAGACATACAAATTTCAAGTTAAAGACAAGAGCATTTGCGTATCAGCCTTACGTCCCCACTACTGGTAGACTACACAGGACACTCTTCTTTCTGTAAGAGGGAGCAGATCCATAAACCACACGCGGGCCCAGTACGGTTTGGTAAATGTATCATAACTACGTTTTTTTGGTTTTAGGACATACGCTGGTTTCCGGCACGATATTCACGATGTTTTCCTTCACCGTTTATGAACTTTGACAATAATAATGCTAAAATTGGAAAACGCCACAATAACGCGATTTTCATCAAGCCTATTAATAATGTAAGTAAATAAAGAGGGAATCCAGTAAAGATAACAGACTAAGTGCTTTTGTCTGTATGGCTTTATGATATGTGAACAAATATTATTATTCCGAGTTTCCTTATTCGAGCAGGAAAATTCTCGTTTGTGACAATAACCACCACTTTTAGCAAGTGGTTTCTTCTTAATAATAATTTCGTTTTGTCCTATTAGTAGCTTAATCTAAGTGTTTGATAGTGGGAATATGTAATAAAAATAACGTATGCATGATTTTTAACGGACGAAAAAACGGAGGAGGTTCTCAAGTCGACGCGTATATTTTATTTTGTATGTATGACCACGCTTAACTTTTTACAGAGTATTCCGATTACGATAATTCTTTTTTTATTAGAAAGGGGTTACCCCGAAATTGGTCCCATAAAAATTTGGAAAAAAAATCCAACCCTAAGGGTAGGAAAACAGGGGATGATTAATTGTTCACTCACAAATTTTAATGCCGAGTTGTGTATTACAAAAAGTAATCAAAAATAAGCATGTAGTGATTAGTAGATTATAGCCGAAAAAAGTATAAAATATAAACTTTTTAACAAAAAAATTAAACTGCCAAAAAAACTGAAAAGCAAAAAATAATAATCCTTTTTTTTAACTAAGTTTGGAAGTCGGTGACTTTGGATATGTTTTTTAATTATATGTCACCGCCTTCCGAACTTAGTTATTAAGGTTAAACAAAAAAGGTTTTTTATTTTTTGCTGTTCAGTTTTTTTACGTTCAAGTTTCAAGACACCGATATGGACAATCCTGCTTTTAAGTAAGTTACCTTAGTTGTGAATAAAAAATATATCTTATGTACCTATTTATTGGCACAAGAGATAAACAGATAAACAGTAGTCACCTCAGTTATGTATAAAACAGTATCTATTCAAAGACACAAGAAATATACACGAACAAACTTTAATTAAAACAATAGATCGCTGTTGTTTTAATTAAAGTTTGTTTGTCCCAACGAACAATAGTGATCACTACAAAAAACCAAATACGATCATTTATCGTATGTTAACGAAATATGTATATACCAGGTAGCAGTGGCATGTACAGAGATTTTAGACAGGGTAGGCCGAAAATTTAAAAATAAAATAGAAAAACGAACAGAATAACCGATTGCTATACATGTGAGGCAATTAAACAAATCATGAATTATATTGTTTTGTTTTGAATTTACGATTGATTTACCTTTAGTTTATATGAATTGTAAATCTGGTGTACAACTATTTTTCACGATCACTTGTTTTTTTTAGATATATAATTTTTTTCTTTTCTCTGTACACACTGAACAACTTTCACAGTAAATATTAACTATTTTTCACACTATTTTTTACATGCTATCATAGCCCACAATCACAACCAAAACAAATAAATCAAAACTAACAATGGCGTCGGAACATATAAATAATACGAAAAAAAAGTAAGGGTTGCTTATGCAGCGAAAATTCAATGACACAATGCTACTTTTTATAATAGTCGCATAAGCAACTTTGTTTGGAAAACTTTAATAAATTCCGTAATTCGTCGTGTAGTAACAAAGCGTTAAAAAGCCACTGCCTACCCTGTACGGTTGTGTGTGTTATTTGTTACATTGTGTGCCAAGTACGTATAAGAACGCACACCCAATAAATTGGCATAACCACGAGATCACACAAATAAACATTAAGACGCGAATATGGACTGCGCGCCACTGCTAGGTAGATACTGCATTATATTAACTTAGAAATAATCATATTATCGTATTTGTGGCAGACTTCTGTGTAGCTGTTTTTTGGTACCGTCGTGTCCTCTGCAATTTGATTTTGTAGTTCAATAACAAAAACTAAATTAGAATCAAAATCACGGTTGTTATCCGGAAAACTGCCAATCTTAAGTGGGATTACAAGTCTGCCCAATGTCAAATGAGCTGTGGGGTAAATTAACCATTGATTGGACCCTATTAAATGCCAGGTGACATCGTGGCAGACCAAGACGAAGAAGGAGAGAAGAACTTGACTTTTACCGAAAGGACTGTCCCGCACGCAATGGCATTGAACAGACGTGTGTGAAAAATGGAAAGGAGCCTCCCTTTCCCTTTGAATAACATTAAGAGCTAAATAGATAGATTTATGGGCAGACGACTGCCTCGTGGGTCTACTGTTCTCTAACTTTACTGTTAAGAATGAGGTCCTGGGTTCGACCCGGGTCGGGCAAACTGACTGAACAAGTTCTTCCAACATAACAGACAGCTGTGCTGCTGGGGATTTTGTTGCGCCATTTCTTCTTCCCAGCTAAAGCACTAGGAACTGGTGAAGGGCCGGCATTTTGGGGGACTGTCTTATGTAATTTTGACGTTCAAAAAGTGCTGTTCAGCCTAGTTTGAATAAATGACTTTTGATTTTGATTTTGATATTACTTTTTTCCATTTGGAATTCACAATTGGCTCGCTTCCTTTTACATGGGATTTAAACATAACTGACGAAATTTGGGTTTACTATCTCTGTAGTAAATCCAAATTTCGTCAGTGCACCTTTGCCTAACCCAAAGTATACATCTGCCAGGGGTGCGGGTTGTTCGAAAGAGATACCGTGGCCGGTGGCACACAGGCAACTGAAGGAACACGGGTGGGTTTTATTCAGTAAAAGTCGGAGTGCACCCAGAGCGGGAGAAGTTATTTGAAGATCTCCCAACCAAAAGCAAAATAGGTATACATTATATTGATAGATTGTAGTACATTGATTCATGGCACACCAGCAATATACACCGACTACATTGCAAACCTGATACCGTAATAGACGTTAACCATGCAATATTTTTTAGCAATACGATTTCGTTTAGACTATAAAATGAAATGCTTTAAACCATAACAATAGTTCTATGCTATAACGTTTTATGCTGTCATAGATACTGTTATATGAAAATAGTAACAATTGACAACGGTAAACGTGTTAAGGTTTGTTTTCGTTAAAAATAGTTTGCACCATTTGTTAATAATATTGCTTTTTGAAGTAACGGTTATAAATAAAACTACTTTTTTGTTGATATAGGAAGGTCCTTCTATTTGTTTACAATTAAAATTACAGAGAATACCTATATGCTTGCACTGTGTTTTTCGTATCAACTCAACGTGGTGTTGCGAACACCCTAAAATTACCTCTTCATAATATAAATATCAGACTATTGGTCCTTTAGGTTTCCACGGTACACAGTAAAGATTGTTTATGAGCGGGCAGTGCAGTTTAAAGTTTTTAAAGAACATCACGCCGGGTTTCCACGAAGGACTTGACAGAGGCCCTTATATGTCAATGTTTTTTATTGACAGTGGAAAATTTTTCCAACCATATTGGGGTCGGCTTGCAGTATAACCGGACCCAGCTGAATATCAGTATTTTACATGGAGCGACTGCCTATCTGACCTACATAACCCAGTTACTTGGTAACACGATACTCTTGTTAAGTCTGGCTTTCCGACTTTCGGGCTTCAGACGAACCGCAATGACTGTAAAAGATCCAGAAATTATAGCCTTGAACGACGGATACCCTATGGTAAGACTGGTTGCCAGACTTTTGGCCATCTAACTACTTGTAACGACTGACAAAGATCTACGAATACCGTGCTTTCCAAGGCATAGAGGGTTCTCTCGAAATATATACAGTATGCATTATATATCGAGCCGACCATCCGGTCACCCATCAACGAACTGTTTGCGAGTGGTGAAGCTTAACCTTCAATTCGATTGACTATGTTACCTACCTACGTAAATAAAATAAGATTAATCATATCAGCCGAAAGACGTCCACTGCTGGACATAAGCCTCCCCAAAAGGGGGGATTTGCCATAATCGCCACGCTTGGCAGGCGGGTTGGCGATCGCAGTAAGGTGGTCAAATGCATAGAGAACGCTGCTGCCCATTCTGTAGTAAGTCCCTTAGTCGCCTTCTACGACACCCATGGGAAGAAATAGGATGGTGCTATTCTTTTATGTCCGGCTGTAGTGCCGGAATAAAAAAAATAAGATTACCTAGAGCTATTTTATGAATTATACATATACATGGTGTTGTAAACATCTACGTGTAGAATTAACTAAGTGAATCAAACTAGACATGGGTAGCTTATGAGCGAGTAATAGAAAAGAGCTAGCTCTTTCGGATGGACGTCGCTCTCGCTCACTCACTCGCTCGCTAAATAGCTCACTAGCTCAGTTAGCTCACTCAGACTCACTAGCTCAGTACTTCAGAGAGAGACCGATGACCGACCGAAGTCACCGGCCGAACTGCTCATTCGGCTCGCTTCGGAATACTTCGGATCGTATCGTTCGATCCTCCAACAATAGCTGACCGGTACAATATAGTCATTTGTATCACCGTCATTGTAGACTATAATACGACATAAATCACTGTAAATCTATCTTTATGTCGATTTACTTAAAGTAGAAAATACGTTGGCACATTATAAAAAGGTTGTTTGTTTATTTTTGCGTGTTGTTTAAGTAAAGTCACACATAACATTTTATAAACAAACAGAAAAACTTAATTAACTTAACTCCAAACTTCCAAATAGCTAATGACAATGACTATTGAGCGAACCGAGCCGTTTCCTTCGACGTGCGTGCAGCGTGAGTCAAATGAGCTAACAGTCGGCGTCGAGTCACTGAGCTATAGAAGAGCAAGTGAGCTAAAAGAGTGATATAGCTCTTTAGAGTGAAAGAGCTAATCGCTCTTTTTCTTTTGTGAGCTATTTCGCCCATGTCTAAATCAAACTAAATATCATCGTGCTATACCACTAAACAACCGTTTTCACTTCCTCATCAAGAACCAAACACAATAGTTGGGATTACGATAAATGATTATACAGTATACAGTAGCCGACAGGAAATTTGACACTATCGCAGCTATATCAACTGTTATTGTGAATTAATCAGAGCTTAGATACTAGTGCAATCAATCCCTATTAGAATTCGGTAAGCATTGAGACTGTGAGTGGCACTTGGGGTATTAATAATGCAAGCCATACCTATGTATTTATGTAGTAGAAGTTCTGTAGATATATACTAGTTTCTTAAAGTGGTGTCTTAAAAGTATTATTTCTTACAAGTGCTGATTTGAGCTAGACCCTTACTGACTGGGCCATGCTTGCACTGACTGGACTGGTCCTCTCGAAACTGTGTGGTTCTTTCCTCAAAAGACTATTTCAGGTCTTCACATGATCTAACCAACATTATGTCTGGTCTCTAAAAGATAATTTTACTCTTGAGTTTATTTCGCCATTTACTTCTCCGGGATTGTCAGAAAGGAGATGTCGACCCCATCTAGCTTATTTTTGTATTTTCATAATATGACGTGTAAAACTGATTTCGATGTCCTATTTACAGAATAAACAAATTCTTTTTATTTTATTTATTTGCAAAAGAGAAAGCAAAATAATGACAATTTATGAATTATTCCTGTTTGCGCACCAATTTTAGAGCACCAAAGATATTCCCATTTGGGCACCAAACCGTTAAAATGTTGACCCGACACCCGAACCGACATGTCCTGGGATCTAGCCATGTGACCAGCTATCGACCCACGCTGGGCCCGCGTGGTAGATTTATAGCCCGTTTCCTCTCACAGAGAGGAGGCCCGTGTCCCAGCACTGGGAACATGATAAGCTCTATGCTATATCAGTGCACCAAATTCAATTCTTGTATTATTCATACTTTAAGCTGTACCCTACATTTCCATAGAGATTAATCTTGAGCACAACTCTGACTAACATACACTTGAACGATTTTAGCGCCAAAACACACAAGTTAAGGGATAAATTCGATAAACCTTTATCGATACGCACCGCCACTACTCTATGTTTGCTTTCTCGATGGCAGTGCGAGGCCCGTAAACAGTGTGGGGCGACCCTTGTTCTCATATTCACGATAACTGCTCACACAAGATTCTACTTTATAATTTGACAGTTAAGGTTGATAATAGTAGGTGGCAAAGCGATAATTCGACGACCATTGGTTATTGTGATGCTACGTATAGAGTAAAGAAACCCTTTGCAACGTCGCATTTGGTATGCGGTTCGAGGTTCGAGGACTACGTTTTGTGGATTGTCATGTCGGCATGACCGCGTGTGAGTTATGGTCTGGGAAATTAGAGGCTGTGGTAGTAAGTTGCATGCAAATTAGCGTCCGATATATGGCTTCGTGTCATATTGTGTGGAGCTGTGCTCGATGGGCAAATAGTAAACGTTGGAGATTGAGCGTTTGATTTTCATGGTTTTTATAATATTTTAGGCAAAAAGTCCGAGTTCTTTTAAAACATCTTATTAACACATTATTACGATTGTTTAAACTTAATATACAATAACTACTTTTCTTTGTGAGATGAAATATTTCAGTAAAGGAATTTAACTGACTTATTTTATCTCACAAAGAAAGGTGGTTGTTGCTGGTATAGCTTTAGCAATTAGGCTTTTTTCATGGAAGAAGGTACTAAGCTCAGCTAACCGTAACCAAGTAGAATTTTCTGTGTATTTAAGTGTAATTTATAAAGAACGTGAGATATTTCAAGATAGTTTCTGGGTAAAATAAAAGAATCGGCCAAGTGCGAGTTGGACTCGCCGATGAAGGGTTCCGTAGCAGCACGTAACGCGCGAATTATATTTATTATTTACTTAGGCATCTATTACAGATTTATTATTAGAAAATAATGGTTCACGGTTTATGCTTAAGGTTTATGTTTATGAAATTAAATGTATTTTTATATTTTTTATATTTGAGTTGATTGAATGAAAGGTAAATTGCGGTTTACGATTTATGACGTATAAAAAAAAAACTTACTAGATCTCGTCCAAACCAATTTTCAGTAGAAGTTTACATGGTAATGTATATCATATATTTTTTTAGTTTTATCATTCTCTTATTTTAGAAATTACAGGGGGACACACACATTTTACCACTTTGGAAATGTCTCTCGCGCAAACTATTCAGTTCAGAAAAAAAAATATTAGAAACCTATATCTCCTATCTATAGATACCCCACACGTATGAGTTTAATGAAAAAAAAAATGAGTTTCAGTTCTGAGTATGGGGAACACCCAAAATTTATTGTTTTTTTTTTCTATTTTTGTGTGAAAATCTTAATGCGGTGAATATCATCTACTTAACAAGTTTCAAGAGCATAGTTTCGGAAAAAAGTGGCTGTGACATACGGACGGACAGACAGACAGACAGACATGACAAATCCATAAGGGTTCCGTTTTTGCCATTTGGCTACAGAACCCTAAAAAGCATTAAACAAAATTAAAACTTTAATTACATTGTAACAGTGCCTGGAATCATATTCGTAAAAGAAGTCGGTTAATAATAATGTTCCCGCCCAATATTCAACCCCAAATTTAATAGGAACCAGCATAAATGCACTCGTTGCGTCGAAATGGGTCGTGCGCATTTTTAGTGGGCGAAAAACAAGTTTTATTGGAGTGGAGCATTCAACACAGGAGAGCCGTTTCAGCTTTTGAGCAGGTTAATGTTCATCACAGGAAACAAGGGAATCGGGCAAAATTTCACTGCACTTTGTACATACAACTGGGCATTTTGCGCAACTCGACCGCAGTTTAGAGGATTTTTTGTGAAGCTCTTTTGCGAATCTGCAAACTGGCCAGTAATTATTGGCTTTGTTTAATCAAGTCGGATCTGGGAGTCATTTTTAAAAATGGAACGTGACCATTTTCCTTTATGAAGTTCAAAATGGAAGGTCCTCTTTACGTCCTACTTCTGTCATTTTGAAACTGCTAGTTTCGTATTCGATTCGTAACTTAATACTACCCGTTTTGCACAACTGGTCGGCAGTTTTTGTGAATCCATTGTGAATTTTCGAGTCTACGAACTGACCGGTATTGCTCGATAGTTATGGCTTTTATTGGTTGCGTTCTAAGCGAGGCAAATGGATTGTCTGCAGTGTTGTGGTCGCCATTTTTAAATGGAATTGTGAACTATTACAACGCGCATTCCCTTGATAAAATGTATATAGGAATGTGTGTTAATGGAAAGGTGTGAATGCTAATGTGGTCAGAGTACCTGGTGTAGGTATACAATTTTGAAAGTCCTAGAAAACAAGATTTTCATCAGAATCATCTAACAGACCATTCCTTCTTTCCTGGAAGAGAAATTGGTTTGAATTACGAGGTATTAGGCAAACGCGGGTTTTAAATTTAGTTCTTACACCAACGAAAAAAGCAATCTATATGCATTTAACCCCTCTTATTCTGACCCACTTTCAAATCACAGATCTAACAAACACACATCATAAAGTCAAGCAACTGATACCACCATTATATAATATTTAGAGGAGAAAAATAAGCAATAAAGTGTGGGGTACATTCAACCCGATATGGGCGTATGATGAGCGGCCATCGCTGAATAATGTATGAAGGGTCGGAACCACCCGACGTCAGATAACCTCGTGGCCAATAAACAGGGCCCTAGTAAAAGTTAGACGAGAATAATGGATATTTATTTGTCATAACTGTTTTATTTTTCGGCGGAACAAGGAAAAGAAGTTGCTTGAAAATTAGTGAAATAAATTATTCTGTGTGTTCTTAGAGTAGTTTCGAAGTACGCATGTTATTATGAGATTCATCTTAAGTGACTTAAAATAACTGAGTCCTAAATTACCCCAGGCCGATAAAATTTTCGTTTTTCCTAATTATGTTAATATTAGTTCTTAGGTCGGCTCCCCCAAAGGGGAAAGGACCGTACCTCTTCCCATACGACCCTGTAGAGTTCGTTACCAGACTGGTCACTCTCCCACCGATATAATTTAAATGAATTCCAAATAGCCTTAAATTATACTTAAGAATTCATATTTATGGAAACATATTGGATGTAGTTTTAGAAAGCTAAATATCAGAGATATTCAAAGTACTTATATTATTATATGAATGTACGAGTTACCCATACGCTAGCGTATCATATATCTGGTCAATCGTTACTCACACGGTACCTCACGTCAACACTCAGAGTACTCAGGGCAACACTCCCATAAAGTGACGCAAGCTACTTTTCAGCTACTTCACGTCGTCATGCTCTTTCGAGACATGGTCCCTAGCAGATCTCTCGAACTGATAAACGTGATGAAGCGGTTTTCCCTGCGGCAGCCGTGCGATCGTCCTTGTCTAGCAACGAAGCGGCTAGTTCTTGCGGCAAATCGTCGTCATCATGCTCTTTTTGGAGACATGGTCAGTTACCCAAACCCCTGGAAGTTCACCCGTTGCACAACAAGCATATCTGTAAGACATGAGTTCATGTCAATCTGACCGAATTATCGATCTGAGATCAAGAATATAATAGTCATGGATGACTAATAATAGAGTTGAAAATCTAGATTTAAGAATAATAATTTAAGAGACGTTGAAGAATCTCTCTATAAGCTCTAATATTGGTCTCAGCAAGAAAAGTAAAATTCAGGAATTAGTACTAAGTAGATAAGGGTAGAGAATCAAAACCCAGAATGATTATTTATAAAGTTGTGGATTAACTCCCTTGAAAAATATAGACAGCCCCAAAGAGCCCACCCTTCACCACTTCCTAGTGTTTGACCTGGGGAGAAGAAGTGGCGCAACAAACTCCCCAGCAACACGTCTCTGTGTAATTAGTTATAAGAACTTTATCAGCCTAGGATAATTATTAAAATGAAAGACTTACCCAATCGCACCAAAAAACCACTCACACACACTACGTAGATACTTGTTTAGTCTAATTTGGGCTTCTACCCAACCACGTTTAACTTATCAATTATAATCGCTCTTCTACGACAGCCAACTTGGACATGACGTGGCCTCTTGGCAAAAGCCATAGTTAACTTAACTAGCCAATAATATTCCATCCGCACCCTATAGTGGTCTAAAGCCGACTATTCACAAACTCTCTCTGAGATTCACGCGCCTTACATTCATTTTAGACTAATATAGCCTAATCTAAATCTATACACTTATCAAGCAAGCAATTAAAAATGACAATGATTCTTGAACAACATAACAATAACAAATATAAAAAAGAAAAAGTACATAACTACCCAACCCGACTTGCAAAAAAAAAGAAGTTACAGGTGCCAAATGTAAAAAAATATTATGGTAAGCGTACGAGACGATGGATCACACCTACATTAATTAATGAATTACCTGAGGGAATGATCGATCGTGTCAAAAGTAAAAACCACCTTAAAAGTGTTCTAAGGAAACATTACATGTCAACGTGTCCATAGTTACTGTGGTCCTCAGCGGCCTCAGTCGGCTAATGTCGTAGGTACCAAGTTTGCTTAACAAATACTGAGTAGGTATTATGGGATGGTCTCATGACGTTCGTTGGCTGATGCCGCTGAGTGTAGTAGCTGTGGTTGTGGAACCCATGGTTGTGTGGGTGACTACTCTGTATTCACATGTGGAGTGTTTACCAGCAGAGCCATGGTTTTAGTCTTAGTTTTAGTCTTGGTTTTGACTTGGATTTAGTTTTTATGTTTAACCAAGCAAATATTCGTGATAAATCCACGAGAACCTACTGCCGACAAATTGCTTTGCAGTTTGGTATTTGATGTATAAAAATAAAACTGTAATACATTAAAAAAGCACTTAACGAATTATATAACTCTCACAGAGACATGTCTCATTGCTTACGACTAAGTTCTCACTTCTCCAAGCCTAGCCTAATTCGACCACCTCCTACCGTGCTCTCAAACTAACTGCCTTGACAGCCAAATCCTTTCCCCATCCTCAAAATCACCACGCATCCGTCCAGCGTCGCTTTGCCAGAATAGTTTTATCGCTGGTTTTTGTGTCTCAGTTTTTTAATGGATTCTAAGGGTAAGCCTGGGCTCAAGTTAAGGTATCCAGATGCAGCCCATCCGTCCGCTGCATAGAATTTGTAAGAAATATTGCATCCTTGAGGTGCCGTAATTTATTGCGTTCCATTGTTAATAACTGGCAAAAGTACCCTAATGGGTTTCTAAGGAGTTCGAAATTGTTTTAGAATTTTAAAGAAACAGGATTATTTATTAGGGTCGCACTGTCAGATCATAAAGTTGAGACTAAATGTGTTTTCTAAGAGGCCCGGAAAGGCGTGTGACGATTTTAAAATAATGATAACATTCCGCAATTAAATAAATGACAGATAGTCACAATAGCCAATAGGCCTAAGCCCCAGCATTAGCGTAGTCAACATAGTCACACTGACCAGTCTTCCGCTTTCCGAATTCAGCGGTAAATCTAGCTTTCTTATGAAAGCTAGATTCTGTGAGCTTATGTATTCTTACATGTGTTATATTTCTTCTTTACATGTAATTAGGATGTGCTTGAAAAATTTAGCAAAATTAAGCGATGCAGCCACTGCTAGATTTTTCAGTTAATTTTCTCTCTTATGGGAAGCAACTACCGTGTGTAGTGGCAACGATGCTCAACACAGCAATATGAAAAAGCAGTAAGTAGCTCTATGAAAAAGCAAATTTAAAAGTACTGTATTTTACTCACAGGTCTGCTGTAGTGAAAGTAAACATACCCTGTTCTGGTAATATTTTTACATTTGTTCACCTTTTTATCAGATATTTTTGGATCCGACGATACTTCTGAATTTTTTTAAATAATTGTTATTTTGAAATCTGGGGACATAAATGAATTTCAATTTAAAATTTAAAATGTTATGGAATATCTCTTTCATTCCTTATCCGTTTTATTACAAAACGTGATCTCACTTAAGTTCAACCTTAAAGCTATGGGCTAGTTTTTGTATTACCAACTTTATTTCGATTTGGGTATAGTTCTCTAATATAAAAATGCATAGGCAATAGCATCGGACTAAGTTGTCAGTTTTGTAAAAAGAGCTGCATTTTTAAAGATATTAGGTTCTTAATTAAAAAAACTGGCTTGGTGGTTTAAGCCTGATCTAAATAAAAACCTTGTTTAGTAATAAGGGGGTAAGTGCTTTTATTTTCACAATAGGTCAGTAAGTTGCACTCGCATGCATTAAAGATTATAATTAGTCCACTGAGTCCACTGCTTTAGAGCGCTGACCCATTTCAAAGAGAAAATAATAAAAAGCTTTCCAGCGTACTCATGAAAAACTATGCTCTCAAATGATGTGGTTTAGTTTTAAAATTGTAGACTTATGTGTGACACAGTATGTCACATCACACTATTCATTTTGTGCACACGACTCGAGTAAAAAGGCTGTGACAAATTAAGTTGATATTGCAATATAGTCAGGATTATTCGAACAGAGATCGGTATGTCAACTGCTTGATAGAGGTATAGAAGATGTTAGTAGTGGTGTTAGTTGTTGTTGTTATGAAATGAAAAAGAAAAGCTATCGGGAACTTTCTGTTTATGAAATAATAGTTTAAAGAACTAAAAAACGCTTTAAAAACCAAAGTAAAAAAAGTAGAAAATAATTTAATTCTATTATAAAGCGTGGGGTGCTTTTTGAGGTATTTTCATAATCAATTAATATCAAGCACCCCACGCTTTTTAGTAGAATTAAATTATTTTCTATTTTGGTTTTTAAAGCGTGTTTTTTAGTTCTATAAACTATTATTTATTTTCTATTTTGTAGTTCTGCTACCTACAAAAGCATGATTTTTTTTCTATTTTTTTTTTGAAATTATTGAATTGTCATCGGTCCTCGATAAGTCTACAAAGTTTAAATGAAATCCGACCGTTTGAAGTGGGTCAAAATCAAGTCCAAAGGAGTCGTATACAAACAAACAAACATGCTTACAAACATACAGGTGAAGCTAATAAAAGCGTGTTAAAAAGTATGGAAACAGTTTTGTCCACAACCTCATTCAAAAATATATCTGCATTGTCATCATCTGCCTAGCCTTTTCCCGACTATTTTGGGGTCGGCTTCCTGTCATAGCTTGGATGTAGCTGAAAACCAGTATTTTTAACCAACTTCAAAAAGGAGGAGAAAATAAGAGGAAAAAATAAAAACAACCGACTGTTATGTTATGCGGAACGTAAATCAAACGACAAGCTCCAGTAATGACTGCCATCTTTAATCGTTGCTCTATGACCCACCACCAACAATACTAATCTACCCACTTATGAATATCATCACACCGACTGCCAAAAAAACACTAGAAAGTGAAAAATAACTTTAATTTCGGAAGGCGGTGACAAAAAAAATATCCAAAGTCACCGACTGGAAAGTCACCGAAATGGAGCGATTGTATTATCCCAAAATTAGAACGGATTTATCATTAGAACGCAATAATCGTGCATTATTACTGCGTAAATTGACATGAATTTGTGCTTTATACAGCACTGTTTCACGAACAGTAATTGTCATGTTGGAATGACACGCGTTGAAATGGTTTTAATGGGTTTGTTACCTATTTATGTGTAGGTTTTTATGTGGTACCTAATCGTATAGCTATCAAAATTGGGGCTATCTATTATTAACATAATTTTCTATCTATTTAGTCTCTCCTAAATACAAATTACTCAGCCAGGAGAGGAGAGCAGCGTTTCACCCAACTCTTGGTTTAATCTACACCATGTACCTAATTAATAATGCATACTTTGTAAGTCCCTCATGTACTACAAAACTACAAACTTTATATAACCTAAATAAATATTATAATAGTATATCATTATTTATAGGAAAACATAATGCCTTTTTGTGTTCTAAATTCGGACGAACGGAGTTCGGATCGAGTGCGCAACCCATCGTACAAATAGGGCAAAGTAGGGTAAGTAGGACACTTTGGACCATCATTTCTCGGTTTCCAATTGGATGTAGTACGCAGATGCTCTTAATCAAGCCGACGCAAACCATTCAGCCTCCAAGTGACCTCGAAGCGCTGATAACGTAAAGATACAACTTTGCCCATAAATTATCATGCTCATTTCCCTTGCAGGATAAACAGGGACACTCAATCAAGTGCTAGTGATCGTGGTTAGCGCTTAGCCCTCGATGTATCAGGATCGGTGTAGTCTTTAGTTAACGAGATAGGAGGCTGCGTCTTCCCCTTTTAGGGAATTACATGCGCTTAAATTAGTGGGAGACCGTACGACGGATTTGGTTTGATATTTTTTGCTGACATTGTCATAATTTGATATCTTTTATTTTTCTAACGCGATGCACATCTTTCTACTCGTATCTAATACATTGAAAACTTGGCGTGTTTTGTAGTGCGCATGTGGCGATGTAGATGCCGCCGCCACATATTTTTACTGATTTTTTTCATGTTCAACAGTTGATTGCTTCTTCCAAAAAGTGACTAAAATGTGACGTGTGTGAGTGATATTTTACTCGGAAGCAACAATGCTAGTAAGTAAAGTTTCTTTGAATTTTCGGACAAAATATTGAAAGTACTTGTTTCGGAAGGTTCTGAAAAATATAATCAACTGCAAAAACATATTAATTTTGTATTCTAATTATAAAACAAACAAGATAAAAAGACATTTAATTGCAAAAAAATATCGTGGACATAATTATTTTCTCGGTCTCTAACAGGCTTAACAATTCTGAAAAGGGCTTATCTGCATCAAGATTATAATTACTTGGTCCCTTAAACCACCAGCCTAGATGTCTTAAGGCGACACGGTTTTGTGAGCTCAACAATTAATCAGGCCACAAGGAAGTAATGGTATTGTTATGCGCTCAATTTATTATCGCTTTAAAGTATCTCCAGAGTAATTCAACTTCCCTTTGTTGAAAATTACAAAAGGGTTATACAATTTTTCCTCTTGGTTTAACCCTTTTTGTATTCTCTCGTTTAATTTTTTTATAATTTTGTTTCACTGACGATGTGCTTAATTCCGTCATTAGAAATTAAATTGAAAAAAAAAAGAAAATCATAAATAATACAAAGACAGAATTTGCAATCCTGATCTTGGAATCTGTAGAACACGTAATTCACTACAAAGAGAACACACCATTCAACTGGGACACTAGGACTGGGTTTTCATTATCCTCAGAATACGCCACCGACGGATTCCCAGATAACGGCAGGAGGGTTTCACATTGGCGTTGAGTCGACGAGGAAGTACCTGGGACTTGTCCTCGACAGCCGGTGGAACTTCGCGGAGCATTTCCGATGTTTGGCTCCCAGACTGGAGCGAGCCAGGGCTGCCGTAAAGCTGCTCCAGCCCAGTCTAAGGGGGCCAAAGGCCTCCTACTGGAGGCTCTACGCTGGGGTCGTGCGGTCCATGGCCCTATACGGGACACTGGTGTGGGCGTCTTCATTGAGGCGCCAATCAGCCCGCCGGTTGAAGGCGTCCCACAGGGTCATGGCCACCCGGATGGCGGGCCTCCTTGCCGGATTGCCGCCATGAGATCTGGAGGCAAAGGTCCTCGCGCACACTTGGGAGTGGCACGAATTGGCCAAATGCCGGGGCGTAACTCCGCTGCCGCGGGAAATCGCGGCACGGCGGACAGAGCTCCGGCGGGATCTCGTTGGTGGTCTCGTGGTTGGGCACGCCACGATTGCAGCGGTAAGTCCCCTCTTTGAGAAGTGGCCTGAGAGGCGGCACGGCGTCTTCACTTTCCGCCTGACGCAGGTCCTCACTGGACACGGATGTTTTGGGAGGTTCCTGTTTCGCACAAGGTGGGAGGAAACGCCCGGGTGTTTCCACTGCGAAGATCGGCCTGAGGACACGGTGGAGCGGTGGAGGTCTGCCCTACTTGGCGGAGCACCACCGTGTCCTTGTGGAGGCGATCGGTGACGGAGATCTCTCGCGTCCAACCCTGGTCCAGGCCATGGTGCGGAGCGAGAGTGCATGGGTAGCCGTCACCTTCTTCTGCGAAGCAGTGATGCTTGCGAAAAGGGAGTGCACCGCGCACGTGAGGGAGACGCAGTATATGCGCCCTCAGTGTCCTAGCCTCTGCAGGAGACGCCCTGGGCGTCGGAAATCCTAGGCTGATTCCCGGCCGGATAGCGCGCCGTCTGGTAAGGACGAAGCCAGGGTCGACGACGCGTTGTGTTCCACGCGCGCCTCAAACAGATGTCAGCACCAACTGAAGGGGCCGGCAAAGGCCCAATGCCTGCCAGGGGTGCGAGTTGTTCGAAAGAGATACCGTAGCCCCTGAGGCAACTAAGGAAACACGTGTGGGTTTTAGTCAGTACGAGTCTGACACGCCCTCCTGCTCCACATTTCCCACCCTCAAAAAAAAACAATTCAAAAAGAAATAAAAAGTAGTTATTGGGACCCGCACATGACAATCACAGACTAAAAAAACACAATGTACTTATTAAAATAAAACAAAATTAAAATAAAAACAGTAAGTCTTGTACGAAGCCAAAGGCCTCATGTTCTGATGGCCAAAGGTATATCTGCATGATGCTGCGCCATTTAAAAACAAGTGTCGCAGCGCTGGCATTCTGATTTACAACCTCAAAAGGAAATGAATTGAAACTCCATATTTCATTAACCACACTTAACATCATAAAAGAGAACAGTATTTGTTTGGCATTCATCAGAATCCAATCTGCAAATAAAAACCCCCATCAACATAATATCAAAGGCAATAAGGCAACCCTAAAAACACGTTCAAACAAAATAAAATTATCTAAATCCGTTTTTAAACGGCACTAAAATCAAGCAAGGGGTGTGAATAGCGTGCATAATTATAAATCTGGGCTATATTCCTGGTATTAATAACTCGCTAACGGTACTGAGCCGAAGGCGTAGCGATAACCATTAAGCTAAAAGCCTGCGGTACTTCGCCTAATGTGTCTTCAATTTAGAATAAAGTAATCTTTATCACGTCGTTAGAATGTATTTTATGTTTCAAGTTCTTAAGGACCTCCCTGCGTTCTTTTATGAGCTATCATGGGTGATGGTGTTGCCTGGTATCCTGTTTTGATGATGCCCTATATTAACCTCGTTTTCAATATTATAGCTATGATAAATGCTCCACAATTATTTTGTCCAAAATTTGTAGTCTCGATTTTGAAATTAGTTAACTGGTTAAAAACCCCGCCCAATGTATATTTTGTAGCGTAATTTGTTTCTTTTTGTTATGTGTTTTTGCGGTGTACAATAAAGTAATTATGAATATAAATATACAAACAAAAAAACTTAAGACAATCTCTGTGTAGCTCTAAGTTTTGAGTGTCGATTCTGTGAATTGCCAAATCTCTCTCAGAGGATCAGTCTCGATTTTACGGGGTGTTTCTATTCATTTTAGGATGGTCTGAAAGTTAACCTGAGATATAAACAAAAAAAACAATCTCGTAACCCACATAAACAGTCAATTTCCTATTCGTATCACGTTCTTACGCATCATCTCCGAAAATCTCAGTTAAGATCTCGATTGCTTTCAAACTGCCGTCTTCACAAGCTACGCACAGTTTGGCACAAACGTGATCAAAATATTTGTGCAATAGTCGGAACAATGTTAACTGACTCCAATTTCCTCAATCTGAACCGAACAATTAATTGGATTACCAGTTTCAAGGCGAAACCTGATGAATTCCGTTATTGGTGAATTGTTATTCATTGTGCCATGGCCAGGAACATGGGTAAGTCAAAATTATACTAAAAGTTGTTTGCGCTTGGGTTTCTGTATAATGCTATATTATTCAATACTTATTTAATCTTAACCGACTTCACAAAAAGTTACTAAGTAGTCCCATATCAATTTGGTCATGTTCAGATTACTTATTTTTGAGCTAGCTTCCTCTTAGTTTATATCGATGTTATTTTAATAATTTCCTGTGACTCATTACACTATTATTAAGCAAAGTCCCGCCGCGTCTGAGTGTCTGTTCGCGATTAACTACTAAACAGATTTTCGTGCGGTTTTCACCGATAGCCGGAGTGATTCTTGAGGAAGTTGTAGGTGTATAAAACGTGGGAGAAGCCGCTAGCAAAAGCTAGTATAGGATCATTTTGATTTTCCATGTTATTTTTGGATGTCGGTTGTCTTTTTTTAAACTTTTTGAGTTTTGCGTCGTTTATTTTGAGATTTTATAAGTAGGTACCAAGCTTAGAGATGATCACGGCCTGTTTTAAGAGACCGACGTCATTCAAAACCAATTATCTTTATACTTTCGTTTCTATTGTTATTTTATTTTGATTATTTCATTATTTCCACCCAATTCCTTTTTCTGACGCTTAACGAGCTATTTTCTAATCTATGATGGTCACATGACATAAGTTTATGGTTTTATCATTTTCACCTAACATAGAAAAATAAATTCGTACCGTAACACCAACTTCCTTATAGGTAGTCGGCATATAAAAAAGACACAATGCCCATTTTCCGACTGATTTTCCTATTGAAGCTATATTTATTAATAGCCCTTGTCGCTTCGTCTCATCGGAAGGGATACTATTCACACCAAATTACCTAAATGTTATCTACGTAAGTAGTATACTGTTGACCGGGATATTAATAAGATTATAGTATAATAGCCTTATAAGCACTCTCATGGTTCAATACCTACATCACAGGTTTAGTTTAATACTTTATGTGCCTCCATTTTTAATTTGAAATCATCATCATCATCATCATTTCAGCCGAAAGACGTCCACTGCTGGACATAGGCCTCCCCCAGGCTCCTCCACTTCGACCGGTCTTGTGCTTCCCACATCCAGCGTATTCCCGCGGCCTTCACAAGGTCGTCGTTCCACCTTATGAGAGGCCTTCCCGCTCTACGTCTTCCGGTACGCGGTCGCCACTCCAGAACCTTTCGGCCCCATCGGCCATCTCTTCTGTGAGCAATGTGCCCTGCCCACTGCCACTAATTTCAAATATTAAAAAAAAAAAAAAAAATTATTAAAGCTCGATATTCACTTGGTTTTTAGTATCTATTATATACACTTAGTACTCAATTATGTAATATAATAAATTGTATTACTAACTAAGTACACAAATAAACACAAAAACAAAAGCTCCATTGGACGTCTAAGTATTCGTCCGCATCGCTGTCATCATGAAACGTGCCCAGAAGACTGGCAGCATGCCACGTTGAATGACAATGCAATCAAAGCTTAAAATTTTAGAATATTATCATCATGGTAATCATCGCTAAGCTAAGTCTTCGAACTTCCTTCTTTCCTAACTGCTGCAGCTACACCCATCTTTCTTTACCAATCTGACTTGAAGATCATCAGTGAAAGCAGGGACTTATGGCTAAGTTATTGCTACCTAATAGCCGCACGGTTTAATCGGTCACGTTAAGCTACGCTTCTCGCGGTTGGTCCGTGGAATGGTGACCATCTTTACATACCAAGATCACTTCGTGCCTCGGAAAGCAGCCCGAAAGTTTGACAACCTCTTCTCAAAGGGTATCGTATTACTCAATTACTGGGTTATGGAGGTCAGGTAGGCTGTCGCTTCATGTAAAATACTGGTACTCTGCTGCATACAGTTAGACTGGAAGTCAACCCTAACATAGCTGTCGGAAAAGGCTAGACAGATGATGATCATCAGTGAAAACACTATTACCACATATACCAAGTCTCCCCTCATTGCGCCGTCAAAACCAGGTGGAGGGTAATTCGAAAACTTGATGCCTGACAAGTCAGACACGCGTCGAGGACAGCAGGTCATTTATCATCAAAGCTCCTCATTGTCCAGTCGTGTTTGTCGCTTAGTGACGTTTATGTCCTACAGCGAAAAAAATGATGTTTCATTGTAGTAACATTTCTGAGACTTTATTTACAAACGAATTTTATCATACGAGGTTTTTTATTCGGGTTATTTACATGTTGAATTTTGGTAATTGGTGGTACAATTGTTTTATTTGTACATTATAGATTGCAAGTATGTACTGTACAAAAAACTACGAATATGAATGCATAAATGATAGGCACGAAGCCGTAGGCAGTTCCTCCTTGTAAAATACCGATACTCAGCTGCATCTGGTTAGACCGGAAACTGACTCCAACATAGTTGGCAAAAATATAGGCTGATGTTGTTGCAGATGATGACGAAGTCAGTGATCAAGTCTTGACTTGACATACACTGCTGCTGAGCAAAATCGATGGATAATTCCGAATGGCAAGCCACTGCGTAAAATATACTGAATCCCAATAGTCCCAACCAACTGCTGATACGAGAAAAATGGAGTTGAAAAACTGCTGATCGAAGCAAATAAAGGTTTTGCAAAGGGCCGGAAACTGAGTTAATTCAAGTCTACTATCACACATATTATTTGCTAATCAATGCCCTGATCTTTGCCCTGCTGATAATATAATTGGGAGGTAACCACTCGAAGATGCTCATTAAGACCTCATGACTAAGGGAATATTCGACGGTGTTCGAATCTAGTCGGGTAATCTCGAATCAAGTTACAACAGCACTATTTTTAGAAACGGTAACTTGAAGTTAACTTTCGCACAAAAATATAATTATTACCTCCAGAAACGCTATAAATTTTTATATACTTCCTGTTATTTATAACCAAGGGTATCTATGCAGGAAATTATTTAATGTTACAAGTTTTTTCTCAAGTTATGTTCTGCCAACTTTTGTGCTTAGCTTGTTGGAAAGTTACGATACTCACTCACCGAGAAAAAGTTTATTTTAGGTGTTCCGAATACAGACAAAGAATTACTTCGAAAATAAATGACTGCTGGGACGGGAAATTAAAGACTTCTAAGTTGACATTTCACGACCAACGTGACAGATGGAAGACACTTAAAACTCATTATTTCTTTAATTAAGAGGCCATTATCGACTTTTTGGTAAAATGTTAGCTGTGACAAATGGTTGGAAGTGTTAACAAAACTGGGGAGTTGATTAATTGTTGGTTTGCTTAACTTAACCGCTAGTCAATAAAAAACAGTTTTACTGTTGTAAAGTCTGTAACTTAGGTTCCCCAGAAGACTTATCTTGCGGCAGCGCTGGAGTCTTTGCGTACAAAACCCCTACTTGTGGAGACGGTGGCGCCCCTGATAGATAGTAAAGTTGTAAAAAGATTTTAATAAATAAATTAATTAACAGCATGATGCAAGCCTTATGAGACACGAGCAAAAAGAAAAAGTCAAAAAGAACGCTAATTGCGTATTCCATAATTTTCAAAAACATTTTTATTTTTTTTGGAAAAAGCCTCCAATGGTATTGACATAAATCCAAAATATACAACTTTGGTACGGTCAATATACTGTCACATCCACATATCCTATATCACTAATTATATCCCGCTAACCTTAAGTAATCCATTGATATATAATAACGACCTTGTGTAAGTCGCGACCCCTACATTTTACGCCCCAGTGGCTCAAGGGGTGTTATACCGACCCCTTAAGTTTCTAATTGGGTTCATTGCCTCTAAACGTTACAAGTTCTTACAGTAACCCTGAAAATATTTTACTTTAGTATTTTATGTTGGTGGCGCCTGGCGTTTTATTATTTTCGGTACCAGAAGTCATGAAGTTTTGTGGTACCTGGGTATTTAGTTGGAAGAACGGAAAGTTTATTTAGGGCTGTGACCTTTTTATTCGTACAAAATGGAAGGTTACACTGACAGTTTTTTTAATTTTTTTCACCCACAGGTTTGTTTTCTTGAAAGCCTTTTATGACTAGCAAATTGTTGGTTGCTTATAGCTACTCTAATTTTCACAATCAAATAAGCACAGCTCCACTTTACAAGAGCATTTTAAGCTGAAAACATTTCTAAGAAAAAACTTTAACAACAATCTCAAACGAAAGTTGAGAATTTTTCAGTTCAACGTAAACCATCGCAACTGCTACAAATATAATAAAATCAGAGATATTTTGTTCACTTTTTTATCTTAAACAGAAATCATTTCTTTACGTAGATCAACTCTGACAGCAATCTGCTAAGATACATATTCATCTTGCTTATTCTTCATTAAAAGTTGGAGACATTTTCATTACATCTAATAGATACAATTGTAGCACAAACAAAAGTTTGCACACAATTTCGGCACTTAACAAGATTTCTAACAGATATTAGGAAAATTATTATCTTATTTTGACCAACAACTAGAACGACCCAGACTAAAGCCTTAGATATTATCAGTTCGGATCTAACTCCATTCCAACAACACAGCTAGCAGTTACTTTTATCTCCGTTTTATTGCTCTTAAAGACGTGGAGTACCTAATTAAAAAAAGTTGAGCCCATAATCCAACTCTTCACGTTTTGAAATTGTTACAAGCGGTTTTTTTCAGCGGTTTTCTGCCGTCCCCGGGGAAATCGGCGTATTCAATTGCCACGGTAATTCGTTACTGGAAAACGTAATAAAGTTTAACGAGTACACAAGGATTGGTGCTATAATCAACAATAAAATAATGGGAAGTGCAATTAAAATCATTGCTAAAGATCTAAAGTATGTCAGCCTTTTTCGGATTTTCTTGAATTCCGTCGTGAAGAATTCTATTTTTCTACTTTCAACTAACAATTAATCTTCGTTTCTTTTGTATTATCTTAGAGAAGCAGAGGAAAAACAATGACTGTTTTCTTTTGGATAGAGCTTAAGTTCTAAGCTGTGCCGGCAGGTATAATATCAAAGTGCTACTAAAGTGCCTTCTGATTTTTTATTTTCAGTTTAACAAGTCCGTGTTACACAACTCGACGGGATCACTACCGTTCTAGCAACTGTAAAATACGTAGTGTGAATGTAGGTACTTATTCTTTTTATAAAATATTTAAAGAAAAACGTAGGTTTAAGCGTTTCTTGTGAATGTGAGTTTGTGGTTTTGTAACTTGTTATAAGTTTCATTCGTAGTTGGCATAACTTCAAAGAAGTGCTTCAATCTATATTATAGCTCAAATCACCTATTTCCGAGCAAAGAAATCTTGTTTCGCGCTTTAAGTATAATCACTTAGAGCTTCTCAGTCTCATCCGTTTGTGTCTAACGATCCTCATAATTCAGTGCTAGACTCGGGTAGGTGAAATCAACAACAACAATTCAACAGTCAATAACAATTGCAATAACAATTTGATTTTAGCGGTAAGACAGCACTCTATAATTGTATAAATTTTTGCATTTGTATTATGTAATTTATCATCATCATCACAAGCCTAGCCTTTTCCCAAATATGTTGGAGTCAGCATCCAGTCTAACCTGAAGCTGAATACCAGTATTTTACATGGAGAGACTGCCGTTCTGACCTTCAAAACTCAGTTACTGGCAAATACCATTCCTCTTGGTAAGACTTGTTGTCAAACTTTAAGGCTTCTGACAACCCGTTAAAACTGTCAAAGATCCAGAAATGACAGCGGGGACCAACGGTTTAACGTGCTTTCCGAGGCACGGAGGGGTCTTGGTATTTAAAGATGCTCACCCATCCACGGAACAACTGCGGCAAGCGTAGATTAACCTGATAGTTCGAACCGTGCGACTGTTATTACTTACGTGTAATTACGTACAAATCCCCCAAAAAATAGGGGGGTTTGTCATAATCACCACGCATGGCAAGCGGGTTGGCGATCTGCCCACTCTCTGGTAAGACCCTTAGTCGACTTCTACGACACCCACGGGAAGAAATGGGATGGTGCTTTTCTTTACGTCCGGCATCACACGGAGCTGGTGGACACGGAGTTACTGTATGTATTTAATTGAAAATGCCCACGTTAAAGTATACCAGGCGTCTTTTTCCATCAAAACGATAGCTATACGATGTGTTTTATTGGTGCAACCAGGAAATGATGTTTACTGGCCGTTTCTAACTTGGAAAGCTCTAAGGGTATTCTATTATTCATCTTCTTACCGCTCGTATGAGGTATATGGGTCAATTGAGAAGAGTGCTTTGGTCAGCGCCAACATTGGATTATGGTGTACCTACGCTTGTATGCTATCTACATTTCAGGTTTAAGTAAGACAAAATCAATTTAAAATCTTTTGAAAACTTAGCAATAGTACACTCATAGTTCAAGCAATATTATCTCTTTATTATGTTTATTCTGGATAGCAAATGTTGTACTCTCTTATTGGTTAAACGAGGTGTTAAACAAATAATGTTTATAAATTCAAGGAGTTGTTTAAAATTACATTCAAAACATAATCACGAAAAAAATATTTATACACAACAATCCGTTTCAAAGATATGCAATATTTTCCCCACGTGCTAATTATTAAATATGCACATGCGCACCGTACCTACACCGTGTAGGCACAGGAAGCCGCGCGAGCGACATGAGCGCGTTGTCAAAAACCTACGTAAACAACTACCCTAGCTAACCTACGTAAGCAGCTGATTCTAATTTTCCCATCATATTTCTCAGACTTTGGACTGGCAATTTATCGAACTTAAGTCATCTTTTTTTTTGCAATATGTTAGTTTTTTGATACCGAGTAAGTAGGTACACGAAATTCGGAACATTCATTTTTTAACACCTTATGTAGGTAGATAAACCAACTATAATAGAATTTGGTGGAAAAAGAAATAGCACAACGCACAAAATCACAATCCTACTTTTTTTTTTGTGTGGGAAATCATCAAATAACTTCTCCCGCTCTGGGTGGAGCGGGAGGGCGTGTCAGCCTTTTACTGACTAAAACCCACCCGTGTTCCCTCAGTTGCCTGTATGCCAGGGGCCGCGGTATCTCTTTCGAACAACCTGCACCCGTGGCAGGCATCGGCCCTTGCGGGCCCCATCTGTTGCTACTGACATCTCTTTGAGGCGCGCGTGGAACACAACGCCCCGTCGACCCGGGCTTGGTCCTTACCAGACAGCGAGCTACCCATTACTCGCCGTCCGCAAGCCTGTGCCTACGGTGGCCGGGAATCAGCCTGGGATTCCCAACGCCCAGGGCGTCTCCTGCGAAGGCCACAGCTGTGAGGGCGCATGTACTGCATCTCCCTGACGTGCGCCGCCTCCCTCTGTGCGAGCATAACTGCTTCGCTGAAGGAGGCGACTGCTAGCCATGCACTCTCGCTCCGTACCATGGCCTGGACCAGGGTCGGACGCGAGAGATCGCCGCCGCCGATCACCTCCACGAGGACACGGCGGTGCTCCGTCCAAGCCAGGTAGACCTCCACCGTATGCTCCACCGTGTCCTCAGGGTATCACAATCCTACTAACGTCACATTTGTGAAAGTTTGTATTTTTAGATGTTTGTTACTGAATCACGCAAAAACGGCTACATGGATTTGGGTGAAATTTGACACAGATGGTTTTTATATTCTTGTTAGTTTATTTGTGCTTCTTATTCTCTGCTTGCTCTTCTTATGCCGGTAATACGTTCCTGTGGATTAATCAAGCTCCGTGTGGCCGAAGCCACTGGTAAAAGCTATAAAAAACAAATAAGGTACTTACATTATATAAAAAATACAAGGTTCCAATATACAAAGAAAAAACGTCAACTTCGGTCAACGTTCACGGGCAGAAGCTGACGTACGTTTGTTATTTATAGCAGATATTGCAATGCAAAGTTCTAATTTCCCCGGAGGTTCCCGAATATCCGTCGGCCATCGCTCACCATGAACCGGTACGGATCCTGACGGGTATTTCAAAGAAAAGACTAAAGTTTGAAAGGATAATAAACTTCGAATCATCCCCTTATTAGGTAATTTGACAAGAAGGAAAGTCAAATATGGTCCAAATAAAATACAACAATTTTAAAATATAATCTTCACGTCTTGATGTAGAGTATATTAAATTAGTATTCTATGCAAAATTGCTACCACAAATTCCCGTACGAAAAATCATTAACAAAACCAAATTCTAAAACAAAAAGTTTCAAACAAACACGAATTCATAAATACTTTATCTAAAACAAAGCGTACAAAATCCTAAAACCAAACAATTTGTAATACTTGGCCGCAAAATTAACCGCGTGGCCGCCGCATTCTTTTAATTCCGGCCACAAAACATTCTGAACAAAATAAAAAATTGGCCGAAATACTTCGTGAAAACAACGACACAGAAACCCAGGGTCTACAGGTAATAAGTGAAAGTGCCTCGGCACCGCCAAATTAAATATGAATGCTGTTGTAACAGTACTCTTTCGTAGTTGAAATATAATCCTATCTACCTACCTTTTTCCATTCATGTTGGTTTTATTGTAGTTTTTACGAGCGACGCGACAGTGGTAGTGACGCGGTCGCAGGGTTAAATGTATAAATATTGCATTAGGATGTATTGGTTTGTGGGTATTTTGTGGTATTTGTTGACAGTGATTGCTGTGTATGCTCGGGAAATATCAAACCATGACGTCATTGGAAAAATATCAAGGGAGCAGTATTCAAATAAATATTCTGTTTCTTTTAATAAGTAGAACTGCAAAAACAGAGTTTTTCTTTCGAAAAGCCAAGAGGTCTCGGTCACCGCTATAAGAATCAATGTTTTCTACGAATTACTTTTCCTAAAGTCTCTTAAGGGACGATGAAAAAGAATTCCATATAATTTGTAACTGTTACAAAATAAGCAGAAAGAATCGATCTTCATCGCTTCGATCTGTAATCTCGCCAGCTTCCTTCACTTCCATATTTCATTCACATAACTTTAATTCACTTGAACTCGATTCGAAACGCTCATTTTTCATAGCTGTGACTGGTACTTGCAATTCACGCTTTGAACGTGCAATGAGTACTTGGAACCTCTATTTACAGAACCAGCTCTCAAATAGATTATCGTGTATTGCGATAAAATGCTGGTGGTCTTCTAAATTAAATTTGGAACATATTAAAAAGAAATTTTCAATTGCTGATCGATATTTTCTCGATTACTGGAAATAGTAGTATAATTTAGTGTGGTTTCATCTCCTATTACCTAAATAACTCGCACTGTAGTGACTAGATGAGATGTAGTCATGGAGGAAGACGGCATGCAGAGTCGATCGAATAAGATTTGTCGTTTGAATAAGGGTCAGGTCAGGACTTCAGGAGGTCAATGATTGAGGTCATAATTATTGTTTTGAGTTCTTCTGCAAAGTGCGATTTAAATGATCGCATACTAGTCACGCGGTTCATATCATTACAATTATAAAAATAAAGCCTACCACGTCTGTCAGTTTCAACACGACAAACTCAAAAACGAATGAACAGATTTTCAAAAAGTTTTCATGAATGGACGGAGTGATTCATGAGGAAACTTTGAGTCTAAAATTCATTAACTGTATGTAAATTGTCTGAAATAAGACGATCATTGTTGAAGATGTTGGATAAAATCATGCCGATGGGGATCATTAGTGATGGGGTGAGCCGCGTCAACCAATAGAATGAGGTATATTATATGAAAATAATGTATTACTGAATTACTACATTGTTTACCTGGATTATCATAAAAGGTACTTTTCATACCGGTAGTATTATTCCGTGGAATGTTTTCCGACATCCATGTGGCGGAAGCCGCGGGCCAATACTAGTGGAATAATAATAAAGAATGGTACATACGTAATTGTCTATACATTTTTCTAACATCATCCCTCTCATTATAAGAAGACAGTAACCAGAACATAGGTAGTATTAAATAACCTCTGAATATACAGTTACGGCCCATTACCTACATGACACAATTATACGCCCTTAATTGTGTGTGGAGCCGTTCTAACCACGTTTTGTGTTCCATTTGATATGGAATATTTGAACTATACATACTACCATACTTGTTGTTCAAAGTTCATTAGGAAACCAGCGTCAGACAGAGTGTTTGTCATTAAAATGTTGGAATTAAACGTGAGAAACACTTTAGTTGTTAAAATGTTATTTTCACTTTTTTTATTTGTATTTTGTGTTTGAGAGGCTTGTGGCTAAGTAATAATAGCCGCACGGTTCGACCAATCAGGTTAAGCTACGCTTGGCGCGGTTGCTTCGTGGATGGTTGACAATCTTTACATACTCCCCCCCGTGCCTCGGAAAGTACGTTAAGCTGTTGGTTCCGGCTGTCATTCGTAGATCTTTGATAGTCGTTACGGGTCGCCAAAAGTCTGTCAACCAGTATTATCAAGGTTTATCGTATTACCAAGGTATTCCGTGTGGTGCTGGACTTAAAAGAATAGCACCATCCCATTTCCTCCCGTGGGTGTCGTCGAAGGTGACTAAGGGAATTACTAGAGAATGGGCAGCAGCGTTCTCTGTGCATTTCAAGTCAACCCACCTGCCAAGCGTGGCGATTATGGCAAACCCCCCTTTTGGGGGAGGCCTATGTCCAGCAGTGGACGTCTTTCGAATGAAATGGTCGTATTACCTAATTACTGAGTTTTGGAAGTCAGATAGGCAGTCGCGCCATTTAATTGCGGGCTGCATCCGGTTAGACTGGAAGCCAACCCTAACATAGTTGGGAAGGGCTAGGAAGATGATAATGATTTGAATTTTGTGTTTCACAAAATGTGTCCAAATAAACGTAATTCTTTAGTATCTTTTTTCGCAATGCAACGCTTTTGGTATGAAACTTTCGGTTCTATAAGTTTTTTGATTTTAATGCAACGTGTTATCCTATAAGAAAGGAAAGTAGGTATTTTTGCCAGTGACTGACTATAGGGCTAAACTTTGATTTTTTTAAAATAGTTAAAATAAAAGTTTCGCTGAAGTAACAGCATCACAGGATCACTCTGGCAGGTGGGGAGTTTGAGTACGTTGATAAGTATCTATATTTTGGTCAAATAGTCTCTTTCCAGGCAAGACAAAACAAAGAAGTTGCAAGACGCACCGAGAATGCATGAAAGAGCTATTGGGCCATGAAAGAACTAATGGAGGGTGATCTTCTTTTGTCCCTGAAGAGAAGACTCATTGACGTGTGCATACTTCCCATCCTCACATATGATGGTCAAACATGGTATTTGATAAATCAGCAGAGATCCACGCTCGAGGTTTGCCAGAAGGCTATGGAACGGAGTATTTTGGGCATCAAACTAACCGGGTAAAGACCGGGTCAAGAATACGACCATTCGTTCCATCACAAAGATAACTCTGATGTCACTTGGAAAGCTGCCACACTAAAATGGAATTGGACTGGACCCATCTGCCTCATGTCAGACGACCAATGAGCCAAACTTACGACCCAATGGGTCCCCTCTAATGGCAAACGACATCACGGTAGGCTCAAACGGAGATGGCGGGATGAGCTGGACTCCTTTAACAAGATGGGTCACTAGCAGGATTAAACGGAAAGAAGTGGAAGGAGGGTAGAAAGGCCTTTGTCTTGCAATGGGACATCACAGGCTTTTAATAATAAGCAATAAGCAAAAGACGGCAAAGTTGACATCTGTCGGGCATGCCACCGTCCGGGAGAATCCATTATCTTCGGTTGTTCTCGTCCAGTTAACGAAGAGTATTTGCATAGACACAACCTTGTAGCCAGGATTATCCATCAGCAACTTGCTTTGAAATACAGCCTTGTGGAATCGGAAGTGCCGTACTATGTACGGTATGTGCCCGACCCAGTTCTCGAAAATGGACATATCACACTGTACTGGGATCGATCCATCATCACTGACAGGACTATTATAGCCAATAAGCCTGATATAGTGGTGGTGGATCAACTAGAGCGGCGCGCAATGATCGTTGACATAACGGTCCCGCATGACGGGAACCTCGTGAAAGCCCAGAAAAATAAACAAATCAAGTATCTTGACTTGGCTCGTGAGGTTGTCGACATGTGGGATGTGGACTCAGCGATCATTGTGCCGATAGTCGTTACAGCCAATAGCTTGATAGCCAAGAGCCTGGACCAACACCTGAGGAGGCTCTCGTTGGGCAGCTGAATCAAGGGCCTGATTCAGAAAGCGGTACTTCTTGACAAGACTCGCATTGTTAAGAGGTTCCTCTCTCTAGAGCCCTGACCGCCGGTAGCTTGGACCCTGTTCCCGATACCGGTGGGCTACTATTTTTTATATTTTAAAATATTTCTATTTTTTTTTAGATTTTATATAGTCATATAAAGGAAATAATAATACCAGTTTTGATAAAAAGGTACTCACCTATGTGACAATCAGCTATGATGTTCACACTGCTACCAACACAGGCCTCCTCTCGGTGAGAGCGAGTGGTCTGTAAACCACCAGATGGACCCAGTGCGGGCCGGTAGATGTCATATATCTTTGAAATTTTCAGTTGTTATACTCATCCAATCTTCGGTCAACGTGTATGGACAAAATTGGCCTTGTTATTTATAACAGATACTGCAAAATTACAATTTCTCCAGGGGTTCCCGAATGTCCGTCAGCAATCGCTCAGCATGAACCGGTAACAGGTTCTGACGCGTATTTCTGAGAGTATTTCGCAGCAAACACGGAAGTATGAAAAGACAAACATCGATTTTAAATAGGCACATAAAAGGCACATCTGAATTGATTCTAGTCGCCACTTCCAAATAGTAGTTTCGTATGGAGAAGAATGGACAAGAAACTCCACTGTTACTATGTTAAAAAGTTTTACAATATTTTGTGAGTATACATTAATTATGTAATTAGCTGTGAATACGACGCACATAGATAGAATATAATCATTAAACCACAAAAGGTAAACATAATTAAAAATTAAGCAAATGCAGTTAAATTAATTATGTGATAGACATAAGATGCGGACCTAATTCAACCAAACTAGCTCCTCATCATCATCATCATAATTTCAGCCGAAAGACGTCCACAGCTGGACATAGGCCTCCCCCAAGCTCCGCCACCTCGACTGGTTCTGTGCTTCCCGCATTCTGCGGATTCCTGCCGTCTTCACAAAATCATCGGTCCACCTTGTGGGAGGCCTTCCAACTCTACGTCTTCCGCTACGCTTGCGAGTTTCCTTACGTGATCGAATCAGGAATGAAGCGATCCGCAGGAAAACCAAGGCAACCGGCATACCCTGAAGAATTGCCAAACTTAAGTGGCAGTGGCCAGGGCACATTACTTGCAGAACAGATGGCCAAACGGAAGGTTCTGGAGTGCCGAATTAGGTCCTAAAAAGTATAATATATTATTACTCGTTTTTATATTATAATCAAACAATTATTCGTCGGTATTAATTCTTCATTAATGCGAGACCTTTTCATAAAACTCAACGCTTTACGCGTATCTCAATTCCGGCACCCTTAAAACAAATGAATGCAAAATGTTGCTACCCCTCTCACAAACAACATAAATTATGCAGCCCGTGTCCATTACATACTTTATCTCTGAGACATGTATACAGATATAGACAGACTAGATAGGTGCTAAATGTGCCCTGAAAAATCGAATTAAGGACACAAGGGACTGAACTGGAAACACGGACAAAGTTAACTGAATAACATTATAGATTGGTTGACCTAATAAATCACATGTGGTCTAGGCATAAACGTAGTTACTATTAATACGGCTAGTAATTTATAACATTCTAAGGGCGCATTTCACCAAACTTTTATACCTAGAATAAGTCTTACCCTGAGAATAAATTTTGAATTTTTGACAGATTTTCCAAAGTAGAATTGTCAGACGTAAATTTTATTCTACGGATAAAAGATATCTATCTGACTTTGGTAAAATCAGCCCTAAGTAACATAGTTTTAATGGTTAATTAAGTCAAGTTTTTTTAAAAGGTTCTTGGATCATAAACCAACTACTGATAACCTATGTTATCTATATATTCATACGTGATGCAAAAACTTATTATCCCTTTTTACGAATTATACGATTATGCGGACGTAGGAGTATTAAAGGCACGTGCAATGAACACGGCCCGAGCTACGCTTTAATGACCTTTGTGTTTTGTACGTCGTTACGTACGTCTGCCAGGGGTGCGGGTTGTTCGAAAGAGATACCGTGGCCCCTGGCATACAGGTAACTGAAGGAACACGGGTGGGTTTTAGTCAGTAAAAGTCTGACACGCCCTCCTGCTCCATCCAGAGCGGGAGAAGTTATTTGATAAAATTCCCACACTAGAAAAAAAAAATTTTTTTGCACATTAATATTATTTAGAATTGTATTTCTTAAACATAGCATTTAAGTGTTATAATTTTGTAATTATATTCAGTAAAAGAAAAATAAAAAAATGAAATAAATAAATCCATTAAGGCAATCGTTCGTCTACTCATTTACATAACATAACATACCATAACAAGTACATAGAATTTTCACTGTTGGGCATTACACCCCAACAGGTACAATTTAATTAATTTAAATTAATTACCTTTGGTCGATAGCCTAGTACATATAACTACACAATCTCATTGCAGCTTTTTGAATGATTACTCTGAAAACAGCCTCTCCGAAACACCAGCAATTTCCAGTTACACGTCCTTTCTAAAATTATCTCTCCAAAGCTACGCTCAAAGGCTCATCTAGCAAAACATATTTGGCTGTCCGTCCAACCTGATGAATGGGCAAATGGTCCCTAATTGAATATTAAATGTGGCTGCCTACGAGCCGGATGACAGCCGGGCTAAGGTCGCAAATAAGGTCACCATCACCCTACGCTCGGATTACTACCAGCCTACCCGAAAATCATTGGTTTTCTCGGGATAAGTAGCAAATGCTTCGGGTTTTGTGTCTAAAGCCTTAAATTCCCTGATCAGTTGACAATGTGTAGGAAGGTGTTTTCTGCCAAACTTTTTCGATACAGATAAGTACTGTTGTATAGTGTATTTTTTTTATCGATAAGTAGTGAGGGGTTTTATAAGACTTTGTGAATGTATAGACTACCCTTAATCCTCGGAGGGATTCACATTTATTTGTATCTTTCTTGACGATAATGCCATCATTGTCTCAACATCAATTTGCTGACCAAGCGTGGTCCGCAATTTTACTCTTTCAATAGTACTTCGTATGGAACATCCGACCCATATTTTTCATCGATTGATAATCGAGATATCTACGGGCCACAGGGACATATGACCAAAACCAATATTGAAGTTACCGAATACTTGATATACGGAACTACTTTTGTTTACCTTGTCTCTGCCACAGGTGCCCTATATTTACGTCTTATGAAAACCTCCTTATGTACAGGTGTCGGTCGACTTTATGAAATATAATATGGCGTCGTATATTTTCAGTATTAAGTTATAATAAGGATAGTGTACCGGTTTTTTTACGACTTCGTTGTTAACTTTTGTCGGTAGTTTGTTTCAGACTTTCTGCTTTGATATTGATCGTAAACATAAAGAGAACAATGGGAGTGGGATTTTTAGGTCACGTTTTTTACTATAATCACCTAAATATAAGCTATCCGGACGTCTAGCTCCACGCGGTAGCGCTGGATCCCACATTCAAATCAGCGCCAAAATATACCTTTAAAGGTCCTAGTGTATTACAGAGTGACAATGTAAAGAAAAGTGATAATGTACAGAAGTGACGGGTTTTTTCTTTTACGGGGTATATAATAAAAAAACAAGGGGTCTAGTAGTATGTAAGGATCGTAGCAGGAGGCATACCTACTATAGTTGCTGCTTATCCCATGGGAAGAAGGCGGAGTTTATGTATGCAGAGGGGTAATTCCGTAACACGATAACAGTAGGAATGGCAAATCATTTTGACAGTTCAACAATATGCATTGCGTTATTTACATTGTTGAAAAGGCAAGTTTTTCGAACATATAAAGCAATGGATTGACAATATCGTTCAAAATTATTCAGATTCTTATTGATAGTGTGTATTTGTTACTTTGTAAAAGTGAGCTTCTCGTCTCAATAATTAAGTACATATCGATGTTGCATAATTTATGATATCGTAAAAGTATTACCAAAAGATACCGTACCGTAGTAGTATCTACCATAAGATATTGTGATTTTAATTGAATTAATTATTATTGCCTGTTATATAGGAAATCGTTCCACCGTACGAGTTTCGCTTGATTTATCATCAAATTACGTAACATCAAAATTCCTAACTTGTTAGATTTGGAGATCAGTAGATACAAGTCGCTTAATAACTTCTTTTTTTTTTGAGAATAATTTCTCCCGCTCTGGGTGAAGCAGGAAGACGTGTCAGACTTTTACTGACTAAAACCCACCCGGATTCCCTCAGTTGCCTGTGTGCCAGGGGCCACTGTATCTCTTTCAACAACCCGCACGCCTGGCCGGCATCGGTCCTTGCGGGCCCCTCTGTTGCTGCTGACATCTCTTTGAGGCGCGCGTGGAACACAACGCGCCGTCGACCCGGGCTTGGTCCTTACCGGACAGCGAGCTACCCATTACTCGCCGTCCGCAAGCCCGTGCCTACGGTGACCGGGAATCAGCCTGGGATTCCCGACGCCCAGAGCGTCTCCTGCGAAGGCCACGGCTGTGAGGGCGCATGTACTGCATCTCCCTCACGTGCGCCGCCTCCCTCTTTGCGAGCATAACTGCTTCGCTGAAGGAGGCGACTGCCAGCCATGCCCTCTCGCTCCGTACCATGGCCTGGACCAGGGTCGGACGCGAGAGATCGCCGCCGCCGATCACCTCCACGAGGACACGGCGTTGCTCCGCCCAAGCTGGGCAGACCTCCACCGTATGCTCCACCGTGTCCTCTGGGCGATCTTCGCAATGGAAACACCCGGGCGTTTCCTCCCGCCCTATCCGAAACAGGAACCTCCCGAAACAGCCATGTCCGGTGAGGACCTGTGTCAGGCGGAAGGTGAGGACGCCATGCCGCCTCTCAAGCCACTCCTCAAAGAGGGGACTTACCGCCGCAATCGCGGCGTGCTGTTACGTCAGGCAGCTTTTTTAACTCCTTTGGGATGTACCATTTTATAATATTTTTCCTTGAGATTATGACTTGATAAAGTTGTCTCTTTCGGAAATGACTACACGGTGGGCCCAGAAAGAGATGGCAGAATGAGCTGGACTTTTTTTCTTATAGGATTGGTCCACAAATGCAGTAGACCTAGAAATGTAAAAAGAGGATAGACAACACAGGCTTATAATAACAAAGAAGTTATCTTATACTTCATAATTTGTGAAAAAAGAACCACTTTGAATAAGGATAAATTACAAAAAAAAATATGCTATCAGAGTTGCCAAGCACATTTATGCCCGTTTTCACCAACGACCCCTAAATTTTAAGTAACCCTTAAGCCAATTTAAGTATCACTTAACGCAAGTTTTATTTTCACCGACGTTTAAGGGACACCTAAACTCTTAAGGGATCCCTTATATTTAGGGGCCCGAATATTTGGCCCCTAACCGACCCCTAACCTAAAGGTTAGTTTTAATTTGTTTGACAAGTCGCGTGTTCTTTAATCATTTTTGAAATGGAAGATCTATTAAGTGAGTTTTTTGATAGTATTGAAGCTGTCGAGACAGTGGAATTATTGGCAAACCCAAGGTTATTTACTCGGCCACGTGTTTATCGTGAAAGACCTGACTTTTTCACACAATATGATGATAAAGACTTTTTTACAAGATATAGGTTATCCAAGGATAGCGTGATATTCCTACTACAAAAACTAGAACATGTTTTAGAATATCCAGACGACAGGTAAGCTACATAACCATTTATATTGAAAGAGAGTAGATAGGTAATAGTTATGTGTAGGTACCTACAGTACTTATTTGTACAACGCTTAAAACTGTTGGCTTTAACGTGTTAGTTAGTCTTCAAGTGTCGAAACTTAATTCTATCCTAGTAGGTTATCATTAACTCGAAATTATTTTTACAGAAATAAATCCGTGCCCCCGATCAAACAACTACTATGCGCCCTTAGATTTTATGCCACCGGTAGTCAGTTGCTGACGATGGCAGACATGGGTGGGATCAGTATAGCTACATGTAGTCGAATTGTCAAAAGAGTTTCAGAAGCTATCGTAACAGTTTATAATATTACACCAATTATTCCTGAACAACCTCGGCCCATAATATTGCACACTTGCTCCAGGATTGGATCTGTTTTTATTTCTGAGGGTCCACCACCAGTTTGTGTGGCACTCCTTCGTGTAGAGCCATAGTACAATTTGCTTTCACTCTTCAGTTTCTCCTATACCTTCATTAACGACTCTTTACTTCTAGAAAACAAAATATTTTACTTTAGGAATGTGTACATGGTGTGTATTACGTATGTACTCATTTAAGAATGGTGAAAACCACACAAAAAAACACTAAAAAGTGAAAAATAACTTTAATTTCGGAAGTCGGTGACTTTGGATATGTATTTTAATTTTTTGTCACTGCCTTCCGAAATTAAAGTTATTTTTCACTTTTTAGTGTTTTTTTGGAAGTCGGTTGTTTATTTTTTTGAAAAAGATTTTTATTTTTCACTTTTTAGTGGTTCACATGTGCTTACCCCTTCACAGCGTACCGGCGTGATGTTATGTTATTAACTGGTGTAAACAATTGACAGACATGAGATTTCAGCAATCCCTGTCCATTTGCTATCATTTATTGAAGAGTTCCGTTGCCTATCTCCGAAGTTCTTCATCAGATCTTCACCAAATTGAAATGGAACAACTCCGAGAAAGTACTCTTCCAAAAACTACACAAATTGTTTCAAGTGTGCCTATAAAATTTGAAGAGTTCTCTCTAGTTCTCCAGGATCCCATCATCAGATCCTGACTTGATGATCATGGGACCACCTGGGAAGTAAACCCTTTCAAACAAAAAATATGAATCCAAATCGGTCCAGCCATCTTCGAGTAATCGGGGAACATACATAAAAAAAAATTAAAAAAAAAGGTTCCGACGAATTGAGAACCTCCTCCTTTTGGAAGTCGGTTAAAAAAGGCACTGGACCTTCGTAAAACTGCTAAAAAACCCGAAACTATGTTAGTTATTCGTCGTTGAGATAAAGTTTTGCAACGTAATTGGTATTAAAACATTTTCCTTGTATAAAATATTGGTATTTACTTCTAAATAAATGTAAAAATATAACTTAAAACTTTTATCGATAAAAGTGCGGTTTTTGGAATGACTATGACATAAAAAATCTGTCACTTATCTAAGTAACCCCTCTAAAGGTGTCCCTTAGCTTGGTGAAAATGAATTTAGTTAAGGGATGCATTTAAGGGGTACCTTAGCCTAAGGGATTCATAGCTAGGGAAGAGTTTAGGGGTCGTTGGTGAAAACGGGCATTAGAGTCTTGATATCATCCGGGTTATTGAACTTGACACCTAAACCGATCGGCGACCGTCAAACGTTTGAGATAAGTAATAAACGTTTGATCAGCAAACTATACATTTTTATTTTTTTAATAATAAAGCACATTCAATAAATGCATTGACTCCTGAAGGATTATGAGCATTTTCTTTTCTTCAGTAACATGACGTCATTGAATTTTATCGCCAGCAAACTGCTGCATCAGAACTGAGCATTACGCATAACTTTCAAATTGGTACTGAACAGTAATGTTCTATTACTAGATCGCTAACTTCTAAATCAAAGTTCCAAACATTCTCTTCTAAGGTCGACCGTCCACAACTACGACGCATGGAGAGGTTTACCACGTTAGCTGTGCGGTTCATTCGCTAGCCATGCATCCGTGCGTAGTATGCCCGTGGATCGAAGGGGACGATCCCGTCTGCTTTTTTTTCTCCTTAATTGTTTATAGGGGCTTTTACGCATAGCGTATGTCAATCCCATCGTATCCTTAACTTTGTAGGTATTTTCATAAGACGTGGGCCATGAAATTGAACAAACCCTTCGCATCGTCGCCATTTGATTGGGATAGAATTGTATAGAATATGCCTACATCAGTTCTGTTCAAATTCAGGGAATTACTAAAATATTTCTGCTGGACTCATATTGGACATATTTCATCAATAAATGTTGTAAGTCCTCGACAGATCCCGCCTACTTGTTCATACAAAATCAACATTTATTTGCGCACTGGATTTTAAACTCTCTACGTTGAACCTAGCATTCAGACTCCAACAAACTGCAGCGCGAGAGAGTCATGGCGTTGAAAAATCACAGTGTTCCATTTTTACCTATCCTATCCCATCCTATCCTATCCTATCTCCGCTAAAGTAAAACCCCGCCGCGATTTTATTACGTCCATGAGTCGCAGGCAAACCTAAGTACCTACATTACAACTTTTTTCTTAATGTCCCTCAGCAAACTTTTGATTTCGTCAGTCGTCGAATTTCTATCAGTTACCCGTTGCACTTGGTGCAGACAGGACGCTCTCAATAGGCTTGTAAGTATATAGAGTTGTTCATACTCTTCAACTTAATGTAATTTGTTTAAAAAATGGGAAAAAAGCTGCTGAGGTGCGATAATTTCCGAGGGACATTAAGAAAATAGTTGTACTGTACATGTGTGTAGCTTAGCCGTGGGCTGCTGTAGAGCAGCGCCTTAAGACATATCGAAGTCAAGTTGGCAGATTCATCATGTTCAAGTTCTAATCTCGAAGTCCGAGATCAGAATCACGGGCTCCGTTTATGACCAAAGTTCTCGTATTTGTGCCACAGACAATACGACCTTAAGGACACAATAACTGTGCCCTCGACGATTAAAACATGGGTCTCGTGTTATGTTAATTGTTTACGTGACAACCTTAAGAATGTACTAAATAGTAAACGTTTAATTGACGTGGTAATTAGTTCTCTGAGGGATTTGTGGTAATGGTGCGGTGCCGGTGATGTATTGCTTTTAATGATTATGTATTAAAGGGACTTGTGGCTAAGTAATACCAGCCGTACGGGTCCATCGATCAGGTTAAGCTACGATTGCCGCGGCCCGTGGATGAGTGATCATCTTTACATATCAAGGCCCCTCCATGCCTCGGAAAGCACGTTAAGCCGTTGGTCCCGGATGTCATTCGTAGATCTTTGGCAGTCGTTACGAGTCGTCAGAAGATTGAAAGTCTGACAACAAGTCTTACCAAAGGGTATCGTATTACCTAGTAACTAAGTTCTGGAGGTCAAATAAACACGAAAAAATTCACTTCATATATACTGGTATTCAGCTGCAACCGGTTAGACCGCAAGCTAACCCCAACTTACTTGGGAAAAGGCTAGGCAGATGATGAATATATATTAAACTTTATTGTCTAGTTGAATATAGCTGTGAATGAGTCTGAAAGAGTCCATTTAATACTAAAATATAGACTTAGGCCGCACCCCGTGGTTGGCTCACGATGAAGGTTTCGTACGAGTTCGAAACTAGGCGAATAAACCCGAAATAAAGAAGATTCGTGAAGAAGTACTTTTACAATAGTCTCAAATGAAAGAAACTGCCTTTTATATACAAATAATAAGGTATTGCGGTCTGTATTTGGTAGACTTCGTGATAATTATACCATTAACTTCTCTTGTTTAGAAACATTCGTTTATCTATGGCTGATTTTGAAATGAGGTTCCATGTTCACATGGAATACATGTTTATATGGCCAATACCTAGATAGATAATAATTAATAAAATGATTGAAACAAAAAAAAACATAGTTTACAGAAACTCTGTGTTCGAAAACAACTGCATTAGTATAACACTGTGTCACAGTCATTGTATTTTCACGTATGGGGAGTCTTGGTTGTATGTGTATGCAATCTTGCTTACATAGATATAAATGTAAAATAATAAGACATTGGCAGATGCCAATGTCTTATTATTTTGTTATTATTATTTACTAGCACCGCTCCGCGGTTTCGACCGCGTCGTTCCTGTTCCCGTAGGAATACGCGGATAAAATATAGCCTATGCTACTCGGTAAAGATGTACCTTTCTAATGGTGAAAGAATTTTTAAAATCGGTTCAGTAGTTTTTAAGTTTATTCGTTACATACAAAAATACAAATCTTTCCTCTTTATAATATTATTATTATAATTATAATTGTGTAGATTTATTGTTGTTATTATTTTATTCACGAAGTCTAGCAGATACATCTGTATCTGCTAGACTTCGTGATAATGACAACACTAACTTCTCTTATTTCGAAACATTCGTTTACGTATAGCTGATGTTGAATTGACGTCACGTATAGCGCATTGCCTTCCGTGCTTCGGATCGCAGGTCCCGTGTCCTCACGGAACAAATATTTGTATGGCCTATACCTAGATAGGTATTGGGAGTCTTGGTTGTTTGCGCATGTAATATTGCTGGTAGGCATAAATCCATAAAAGAATCGAGGAAAAATAACCTCCAAATCTGAAATTAGTGATCATTTTTTGATTTGATCGGCCAAACTCACATCTTAGTGGCAAAGGACATCCCGGTAGGTCTACTCGAAGACAGCGGCATGAAATAGCAAAATATTTATTGCCCAGGTAATACAGTAAGTAAACAGGTTTACAGGTTAACACCAACTTGTGACGACATTAGTCGCTTAAAATATTACCTACCTACAGCTAGGTTACAAGATAATAATTATTTACCAGTGAGACCCAAACTAGACAGTCTGGATCTTAGGCCTCGTGACTTCTTTAATTTCCGATTTCTGACTTCTTTAATTTCCGATTTCTGACCTCTTTAATAAAGACTGGTTCTTTGTTATAGAAAGAGAGAAGTGACTCTTCGCATGTAATAAAATACTATATTAATATTCCAAATGTGTAAGTTTGTATGTTTAGATGTTTGGATGTTTATTACTCAATCTCGCAAAAACGGCCGAACGGATTTAAGTGAAATTTGGCACACATGTAGTTTACAACCTAGATTAATACATATCAAACTTTTTATTCCGGTAGTACGTTCCCGTGGAATAATTTTCGACCTCCACACGAGCAAAGCCGCTGGCATAAGCTAGTAGGTTTTAAAATACATTTGTGTATAAAATATTATTTACATCGATACTGTTACTTATTGTAGACACTCCGCAAATACTCAGTTCATCGAGGCTTTAAAGTTCGTGTCAATTAAAATTAATTCAGAGTTTATTATTGATACAATTCTGTTAAATATTCAAGCATAGTATGCTTTAAATAAAAAATAAAAATGTTAACGCAAGTTAATTAATACCTTTTTCTATTGAATATGAGAGCTCCGTTAAAGTTTATTTCTTAAGTTATTATTGTTATTATCCATCAAATGTATGAAGATTTGTAAAACATTTGCGTTATTAAAATACCGACTTTTACCCGTGGTTTTGCGCGCGTAGAGGTCAGAAATGATCCGAAAAAAATGTACTACCGAGATAAAAAAAGTATCTTATGCCCTAACCTAGGGCATGGTCTACCCATGTTTCAAATTTTATCCAGATCCGTTCAACCTTTTTAGCGTGAACGCGCAACAATCAAACTCAATTTCATATTTATTATATTAGTTATGAGGATACAATTACGGCGCAATCACACTAGGTTATTCACCCAAATTCGGTTGCGTATGAGCAAAATTATTTTATTTGTATTAGGCGCGGTAGACCACATATCAGTAGAAACTAGTATAAATCTAGGCAGTATATGCGCTCTTACGGCCTTAGTCGCCGCAGGAGACGCCCTGGACATCGGAAATCCCAGGCTGATTCCTGGCTACCGTAGGCGCGGGCTTACGGACGGCGAGTAATGGGTAGCTCGCTGTCCGTTAAGGACCAAGCCCGGCTTGACGGCGCGTTGTGTTCGACGCGCGCCTCAAAGAGATGTCAGCACCAACTGATGGGGTCCGCAAGGGTTGTTCGAAAGAGATACCGTAGCCCCTGTAACACAGGCAACTGAGGGAACACGGGTGAGTTTTATCAGTATAAGTCTGACACGCCCTCCTGCTCCACCCAAAGCGAAACAAGTTACTTGATGATTTCCCACCCAAAAAAAAAACTAGTATAAAACTGGTCTCATATTCTATAGAAACTTCGTACTACGCCAGGCCAGGTCAAGATCAAAGTGTTACCACTGACGTGGGCCTGCTACCCTACCTATCGTTTTTTAACGTCATCATAACTTACACGTGCCACTTTTAGGTATAAAAATCTCAAAGTTCTAGAAATAGAAGAAAGCGCGTTACCAACCACTGACGTGGGCTCACGGTACCTATTAAAGGCTCCTACGCGACAGTGCGATGCAACTCTACTAGAACAGTTTCAATGAAAACTGCATGGAAATTGATCTACTAGAGTCGCGTTGCTCCGGTCTGCAAGAGCCATAAGCTACTCATGTAAGGTTCTATGAAATAGGATAGCTCTTTTAGTTAATATTACTTAGTCAATGTAATAAAATTTCAGTCCCCACTAAAACATATTTCCGTTATAGTAAGTAAATGTAAATAGACTTACATATTCAAAGGACGAAATGTTTTAACAATCTCAAAAGCTTTAATTATTTCCGTTCCCACATTTTCTTCAAATATCGTTTCAGTGATTAATGTAGCAGTATGTGTAGGCGATTAATAATAAACCCGACGACATTCACTCCAAACTGAATTTGTGTTTGGAAACTAACTAAAATATAGAGATTTGGGGCAGCGTAATCCCATTCCCAAAGTGGTTGTATAGGAAGATTAGTGTGATAACTTAGTTTTAAACAGCTCACCTATTGTATTGAATAAAGGTCGCTTTGAATCTGTAATTATGTGTTAGAAGTTATGTTGTCAATGTGTTTGTGTCCAATTTTAATCAAATGTAAATGTGGATAAGTAAAATCAAAACAACTGTTTACCTACCTAATTGTCAAGATAACTGGATAGGTATAATAAAACAAATCTTCAAGATAATGACACTGTATTTATAAATCATAATCGTAGTTATTACAATATCTAATAAGGTCTGGCGCAATTACGTTGGAACGAGGCAACAATTTCTGGTATACCGTAATTCTCTGGAACTACAGGCGCATCGAAGAACGGATCCGTTGGGGCTGCCGTACCTCCCGAAAGACCGTCGGAAGATGGGTAAACGTGGAAAGCGGCTGGGTATACATAGTTCTCGTAAACCTGTGTTGCCCCTGCCGGGCCCCACGTCAACCTTTGAATCTGTCCACGCCAACGCACCAACACCGAGGGGTACGGATCACCACTTTGCAGAGTCCGCAACTTGCACTCAAAGTTTAAAGGAGCCCGTTCTTTCACGTCATTTCTCTCCGGTATAACAATAGTCTCCGTCTCAGCCGGCACTACCCTCCCCGCACATAACTCAAATGTGAATAATAAAAACAGAAGAAATAAATATTTCATCTTGTCAGTACGAAACGACACCGGGGAATGAAGCAAATTTAATGTAGACTGTTCCGTTTCACCACGCATAAACATTATTAGATAAGGAGGGTAAGAGTCAACTTAATGTGTTTGTGTAAGATAAAACTATCGCTTTAGGTTATATCTCTGCCAAAAGTCGAGTTTAATGTTTTTTGTTGGCGATAGTAAAACTGGTCACATGTCAACTTGCAGTGTTTTTTAGTGTAAGTAAACAGACGAGGGTAATGCTCTTTTTATGAGTTGTGACCTCTATGCTATTTAGTTACCGAGTTGATTCCCTCTTTATTTTTGTAGGGTTTACCTTACTAATAGTAAAAGTGTATTCATCATTCTCATCTACCTAGCCCTTTCTCAGCTTTTTTTGGGGTCGATTTCCAGTTTAACGCTCCGGATGTAGTTAATTACCAGTTTTTTACGTGGAGTAACTTCCTATACTTTGTAGTTACTGGGAGACACTATACGCCTTGGTAAGATAGGTTGTCACACTATATTGATACCTATAGTGTGACAACCATCTTCACTATGTGTAAAATTATATTGATTATCCAGCAATAATGATTCTGCGTTTGTGGGAGATTGGCCGGAGAAGGCACACATAGAAAAGTGCAAAGTTGTTGGTAAATATTTGTCGAGCAGTGAGACAATACAGATAGTTTGTTTAAATATCGCTTTAATTGAATAACATCACAGACTCCCCATCCCAAATTTATACAATTAAAGTTTTATGAACCAGCGAACAGAATCCTTATTTATGTACCTATACTGGGAAGATTAACGCAGTGAGCCTGCCCCAATAGCGGGTGATATCCAAGGAAAGTTTAGATCGTGACTTACTGTACTTCGCTCCATAAAGCATCGCGGTTCCGCGCGCGGGTAAGTTCAGCGGGCGAGAGATCAAAAGGAAGCCCCGAATGTTCGGGAAATAGTTTCAATTAGCTAGTTTGTGGTGGGATAAAACGTAAGATTACGTACTTACTGTTATAGCTGTGCTTGACAGTTTGCTTGACTTTTTTCAATCGCTGCGTCATCACTATAATTATTTGCCTAAAGAAATCTTTGAGAAAATAATTAGAGTTTTAGTTATCTTTTGCCGTTATAAGCCATGAGGCAATTTTGACTTACATCGCGCTCTATACAACGTGTAACGGAAAGGGTATATACATACCAAGGCCACGGCTTCTTTGGATGATATCAAATAATATTGGAAGGGTTTTTTAATCCTATTTCTACATGTTCGAAAGTTATGAGAATTTTTAATACATTGATACCAAAAACCAAATCATGAAATTGAAATAAACACATCACTTGGAAGAGATTTATCGTAATATTGGCAAGTAATGTGGAAAGTTATTGACCTACGTGCTGCGGTGACACGTTTGTTATGATTTTAATTTAAAAAACATTTGAAACCAAAAATTTGGTAACAATTCTTAGAGTATTTTATTTTGTTCTGAAACTATGTATTGTAATTCTATACCAGCTATTATATTTAGTGCTTAAGGATAGCAATAGGGTTTCTGTTACACCCTGTACATAAAAGGTTGCTATTTTACACATAGAAAGATTACTACAACTTAGGCGGATCACACACTGCTATGCACCACGCTCCGGGGTGCGGGAAACGAGCCAAATTCTCAGTGCTTTTCCAGAGTTTTTATTAAATTTGTATGAAATTAATCACGCGCGGGATCGCGTTATCTGCGCCCCGTTGCGTGGTGCGCCTTACTGCCTTAAATGATAACAAAAGCTCTTGCAAGCTTCGTGCAGATTTCGCAAATTATTTGCAGTGAATCAAACATAACGCAGATACATAAAGAACAAAATATAATTGCTTACTCAGGACCACACAACACGTATATCAATCATATTTGTATACGTGTTGTAGTATAACATGATATGGACGCCGGCTATGAGTCAATAGGATACAACCATATCAGTATCTAATAATGTGTAGGATACAATACCAATTCTCCAATAAAAACAACATCTAGGCAAGTGTAATATAACGTAACACACGTAATACATAGCTTGATTAGAGTGTAATCTTTACGACTTCTCTAGTTTGATACTAAGCTTTTACTCGTTATCGACCAGACAAATCTAGGCATCCTAAGGTTACTGACTCCAAAAGCCTATTACAAGTTATATTGTCTAGAATACTGGCACAATGTGGATAACTTTAGCGAGAATGATTGTGTTAACGCTACCGCAGACCAGACAGGTATAGAAGGTACGGCTCCTATCTCAATGCAATCAAGGAGTGAACTCGCTTCATGGACAGGAAGTGCAAGCGCACTTGCTACTGGCATTTGTTTGAGACAGCTCGATCGATCTATGGTTTTTAGAGGCATGAAAAAAGGATTCACTCATCCGCTATAGAAAAGGGAGGATCCTCCAATCAGTCTGTTGTAGTGTCTGTGTTGTGACGTTTTAGATATTATAGTAGTGCGGTAAATTCTGCTTGCGCGATGCAGGATTTTGCGTGACGTCATTGTGACCCGTACTTGATACGTGGCGTTGTAGACGGCCAAGAGGTATATTTCAAACTATATGTTACAGTTATTCAACCAACAATTCTTATTGGTAAAAATGGTGAGACGTTTGTTACTAATTCCCTTTGTGAGTGATTCGTGAACATTGATTATTTACACTTGGTTTTTTGGTTGAGAACGAGTGGCAGAATGTTGGACCACAAAAGGTATGAATGAAAGGCAATTGCATGCAACTGAGATGAAAACGTTAAGAACGATGTGTGGTGTTACAGAATGGATAGAATAAGAAATGAGTACATAAGAGGAAGTCTGAAAGTGGAACCGATAACTGAAAAGTTGTGTGGATTTCGGTTGTCATGGTATTGGGAGGAAAGCTTTGAGTATGAATATCGATGGTTATAAGAGTAGTGGGAGACCAAAGAAACGATGGATGGACTCTGTGAATAATGATATGGTTAAAAAGGGTGTGACTACGGATATGACGACTAATAGAGAAGTGTCAAAAGAAAAAGACATGTTGGGCTGATCCCAAATAAATTTAAAATAAGGGCAGAAAATTATGATTGATTGTTTACACTTTCATCAGATTCTTTTGAAACAGACTAAAGTTGTAGTGACTTCGCCAGTTTTCGTTCGTTGTGTGGAGCTTAACTTCTGTACGTATCTATTATGTGATGTTGCCCTCGCTTGTCACATAGTTACATGAACGTGATATAATTGTAGACAACTGAGAAATGTTTCTAGGAGGGTCTAATGCCATCAACTTAATTTTGTCTCTTACTTTGAAAATGTAACGTTATTTAACTTAGAAAGGTTTCGCTTTATGTTGCTGTGTTTTGTTTTCAGGTAACATACGTAGGTAGCTAGGTCATTTGTGTTAGGTACTGATGATAAATTAAGGTTTTGTGGTACTGAGCCAAATTGGTAATAAACAACGGACCGTTGACCTACCGACGGCACCAAGACCATAAAAAATCCGTTGACCAAGCTAATCTACCTTCATAATGAAGTCCATAAAATATTTTATTTCAAATAAACCTTACCTCAATCTACGCAAACTGTATTACCGCAAGTCTACACGTACAGATTTGTTATTATAAAAACAGTCATAAAACCGGTAACTGGAGTACCTACCTATATAAAGGCGGTCACCGGACTGGTCTGGTCAAGTCGACAATAAACATAAAGAAACCATCACGTCTCCAATTCGAATACGATAGGTCAATATATCCGAACCAAATCCGCAGGGACTAAGAATTCTGAAAGCAAATAATATTTTATCTTATTTTCTCAACATTTGCTCGCTTTATACGTCATTCATTTATCGGAAAACTTTTCTAGATAACGTTTAGGTTATATGGATCAGATTTTCTCTTGTTTGTCTCGATGTCCTTGGTATTTAATTGGTACAACGCTCGATCTTGATTAAATACTCAAGTTTGTTTGTAATTGTAAGCCTTAGCAATATAATTGTAGCCCAAGTATCTAAGTAGGTACCTACTTCTAATTAGATTCCACTTTGTCACTCTTGGAAATTGTTTTATACTTTGCAGACTGAAATGTGTTTCGGTTTTATCAAAACTTAGCCTTAATTAGTTTTTAATTAATATCTATAATTAATGCTGACGGGTATTGGATTTTATTAGCATTCGTTAGAATTGGATTGTAAGGTTAGCCTATTCCGTAAATAAATATGATATTTAACTCACTAAAATATCAAACAAAGCTATTTTCATTAAAAAATCATTTTGAAATGCTGGGTAGAATACATTTTTGAAATAGTAGGTAGATAGGATTCATTATTTATTTTCAAGCATTCGTGTTATTTAATTTTATCAGAGTATTTAAATTACTTGTTTATAAATATCGGTACTGGTTCAGCAAAATAATAAACCAGATACTTCTGTCAATGCAGGAAAAGCCAATTTCTAGTAAAACCAATGTAACATTTTATTACCCTTGGATTTAGTTTTTGATTCCACGAATATTTTTATTGTTATTTCTGGTTTAACTAAAAAAAATACACAAGCTGATATCTAAGTTTATAATTTAAAAAAAAGTTAATGAAAGAGATTGGAGGTCGAAGATTTATAAGTCTTGTGATATATCACCAACTTGAGTCTATATTCAAACTTTTCTGTTCCGTTTTGACTTCACATGTTGAGACAAGAGGAGATTGTTCTAGAAGATCGACTAACAACCAATTAGCTTAGAGAAAGCTTTCTGCATTGCACAACAGAAGCTTCACAGCCACGATCTCCTTAATACGCAGCCATACAACCAAATGCCAGCAATACAACTTTATCAATATCGATCCCCACAAACAGCTACAATCAAGCTGCACAACAGACAAAAACATATTAACTACATTCCCAATTCCACAGCAACTTGGGTATCTCACCGTTCCGCACTTTGTATTCCTTAAGGTGTGCGTACATGGATAACTGAAATTGCTTAATTCTAGGCAACCTTTGTCAAATGTGATTTCACGACATGCCACAATTGTTTCTAGCTAGTAGAAAAACTGCCATAGCATATGATACTCCGATATGGAGTAGTGTAATAGCCGGGGAAATACATTCAGCAGAAATACAGAATACACAAAACAGTTGCAATAATTGCAGAGGGAATCCAGACTATAATAATAGCATTTTTTCGGAAGCAAACTATGTAGGTAGATTTCTTCATAATTAATGCTCCGGAAAAAACGCAAAGTGCCCCCATTTTACTCCATATTCTTATATACCGGCTGACATTTTTTAGCGTCTGGACAACAATATGACGTTTTGTGTAAGTAGAATAGAACTCATATACCCTAATATTTACCTGGTACCATTTATTTAATAAAAGTTCAGAATATCCTTAAAATACATGAAAAAGAATACATCCTACGGCACTCGCGTAAAACTAATATTATCCAAAATAGGTAATAGTAAACGGCGTCAGCTGCGATTGCACATGAATGAAGCATGATGGAAGTGTGAGCGAGACGCTAGCATTAACTTCGCTCTCCTGCGCACAGGACGATACCGCCTGATCCCTACACACTCACGCACACATTTGCGCGTGTACCTACATACGTCACCGTGCTGTATGTAGTTGTAGTAGGCTTATAATTTGATACACTGAGTGACGCGTGTCTTGAAACCGTAAACCAAATAAATTACGTCTCGTAAGATCGGTAAAGCTTTGATAGAAATGTAAACAAACCGCTGATGTTAAATACTTATAACAATCACTCACATTCATATGTATTTCGAAGGTTTTAACGTGATGTGTAATAAAAAAGGATTCCAACAAGGTTGTTTAATCCAAATCGGATACTACAACTTACTAGGCGTATTTAAAGATCGTAATCAACTTATTTACAAATAATAATACTGATTAATTTTTACAAAATTACAGAAAATGAGTTATTATTTACAAGAAAAAGTACCTTTTCAACGATATTGCAATATTTGTTCTAAATGTCCACCGTTTCTTTCTAAACACAAACTCCCACGTTTTTGCAAATTGGTTGTTAGACTCCTAAGCGTGTCTCTGTCACTTTTCAGAATATTAAAAACGTCTATTATTCGCTGTTTTAACTCATTTACACTACGAGCTTCTTCGGTGTACACTAAGCGTTTTAGTTCAACCCACAAATAAAAGTCTAATGGCGTTAGGTCTGGTGATCTCGCCGGCCAGTTCACAGGTCCACCGGGACCTATCCACTTATCACGGAATTCACTATCTAAATACGCGAGCACAGATCGCTCGTAGTGAGCTGGACACCCGTCGTGCTGAAAGTACATGTCCGGCAGATAGTCCAGAGGAACGTCTTCCAACATTGTGTCGATAACGGACTGTATAATTTCACGATACATTATCCCTGTCAATCGACCTTCGATACAAACTGGACCCATTATGCCAACGTGTATTATCCCGGCCCAAACATTGACACTGAATAGAACTTGATGAGCGTGTTCGTTTATTTTAAGTGAGTTTTGAAACTCCACCATTGCTCGTTGTGTAGGTACGTTGTAGATACCAGTGCGGGTAAATATGGACTCGTCGCTCCATAGAATGTTCGCCTGCGGGTGGAGTTGGAGTATGCGTACGTCATTATGAAAACAATCACTGGCCGGTCGAAGCACACACGGTTCAAACGTAAAAAAACAGCGATCGACGTCACGCTATGGCTAATCGCAGGTGACTAGAGAGAGAGCACGAGACGCGGTACTCGGTTTGAAGGGCGCGCGGGCGGGAGGGGATGCGCATGCGGTGACACGTGAGCGGTACGCCTAAGGAAAGATATTTTGCGATAGTAGTTACCTATCCCCGGCCGGCTTCAATCAAAGGATTGAATGTCGCTACGAATTCATTGATAATTTCTGCGCGTAGAGTAGGGTGCCTATAAGTTGGGTTTTGATATTATTTGCCGATATTTTTACTCTTTTCTATTTTTATTATTTTTTAAATTTTAGTATGAAAAGTTTACTACAAATAAGTAATAGTATTTATTGATAGGTTCATTTCATGTTAGGATTTAAAAAAAAAAGAAGTGAAATTTCTATGCCATAGGCTTCTACTCCGTTCACCTATTATGCCCTATTTTTTTCCAGACGGTAAAAAAAATCATACGGTATATGTATAGGTAAGTAAATGAAAAAAAAGCAATAATTTTCGAAACAATTTACTAAATAAAATAAATGTTATTCTAATGTTGGAAGTAAACTATGTAGATCGCAACACTTAATACCTATTCCGCGACCATCGGCAGCAGTTGCCGGGCAATAATTGCTGGTGAAAATCACCCGTGTACGCGCAGCTTAGGGCAGGTAAGGTACGAGTAAATGCTTGCTTGCGCACCGCAATCAGACTGAGATAGGGTTATTGTTTGAGACAGCCGAAACACTTCGGTGTAGAGAACTAGAGACCTAAGAACACTAAGATGTAATTAAGGTGCAGGATATCTGCAAACATGTTTTGTACAACGTACAAAGACTTTGGGGTTAAGCCAGTGTGCTTTGGCTTACAAATTCGTGAGACAGAGAAAATCTTAGGAATTGTAAGATGTTTCGTTAACATCCTGACATTTTCATCTTTACTTATTTTCTTCTTCGATTGATATCTAAGTTCTGCGACTCTAGGTCTGTGCAGTATGAATAACCTTAGGGTAGATAAATTTACAGTTCAGACAGTAATTTATGACAAAACAAAAGACATGACCGAAAGCATGATTACAAGCATATTATTTAGCCTCTTCGTCGTTGTCAACCACAAGACTGTCAAACCCCATTACCCTCCTTCATTATACCGCAATTTAGGGCAGACCAGTCCAGCTGTCTTGTCGATACACTAATTGCACTTGATAAAGCACTCGCTATAATTCAAAACTCGCCTATGACGTCATTCACGGCTGATTCGTAGTGACCTATTAGCCACTGAGGACGGACAATAAATCAAGATGACAATATAACGCAACACAAAATAGGAAAACGCTAACTCCATACATTTATCTCACTAAAACCAGCCAGCAAGAAATTGCCGCAATTCGGTAGATAGATGGAAATTCTTAATTGAACCAGTTAACTAATTGAACTAATTATGACGAGACATTCGGATAAATAATGGATAAGACCACTTCAATCTTCTAGAGGCCAGATCTGGCTCTATTATAGAATTATAGCAGACTGTTTTAGGTAATTAATTATGCTTTATGATAATGAGGAAATTGAGACTGTTCTGTTCATTTATATTTGTGGCAAAAATAATTAGGTAAGAATACTTTTTAGTAGGTAAACCATATGGATTCACGCTATAAATGTAGAAATTTTAAATAGGGTGACACAATGGGCGGAGGAATCGCTAAAAGCGATCTTTAAAAGATAACCTTTTATTATTGTGTTTGAATAGAATGTCTTGATGTCGAGGATGCCTCACTAGCCAATTTATAACCTGATAGCCTTAATGATAGATTTGAATAAAAATAAAAATCAAATTCATTTATTTCAGGCAAAACCCATATTACAAATGAAAAATAAAACAAATTTCACAATGCTGCCTCAGAGAAGAATAAATTGTCAGCATAAAAAAAAGTCACAAAATTGTAATAAAATAACATGTCAAAGGGTCATAGAATTTCCATAAAATGTCTAAATTTTACGGCTACAAAATTAAAATTAATTTAACAAAACACATAGTAAAATTGCATAATGGTAGTCAAATCGCTCAGCGATTATTGCCAGGACAGTATTGGAGCTGACCCGCACCTTGTGCACTAAGGACGCGCACCGCTTGCGCATGGTAGCGTGATGGATTAAAGACTCATATAGTGTCTTTAAATCTTTCATTAAGGGTTTGGGCTAAGGGCAGAGACAGTGCTGGCCTGACAATGCTAACAAAATTTCTCATCACTTTTTTATGTAACGCAGCTTGCGGTAGGATTAAAAAGCTTTTTCAAAAAAAAAAACAACAGACTTCCGAAAAAACACTAGAAACTGAAAAATAACTTTAATTTCGGAAGTGACTTTGGATATGTATTTTAATTTTTTGTCAGTGCCTTTCGAAATTATAGTTATTTTTCACATTGTAGTGTTTTTTCGGAAGTCTGTTGTTTTTTTTCGGAAGTCGGTTGTTTTTTTTTTGTTTTTTTTTTTATTTTTCACTTTTTAGTTACAGTACCTACCCCACACCAATTCGAAATTTCATCATCTTTGGGGTCAAAACAATGCATATTTATGCGATAGCAGCAGTAGCGGTTGATTTGCTGTCATTTTTTTAATTTTTTGAGTTCCATTGTTTGTCTCCGAAAGCCATCATCAGATCTATATGAAATTTAAATTGGACCATTTCGGAATAAACCCCTTTCGAACAAGAAAAATTTTTGCAAATCCGTCTATATGTGACGGAGTTATGCCCGAACATACATAAAAAAACATATAAACATGTCGAGTTGATAACCTCCTTCTTGTGGGAGTCGGTTAAAAATTGTACAAATCGTCATTTAACAAAAACAAGTGTTACGTAACGAAAAGCGTAATGGCTTCCATGTGACTTTTTATTACGTATAATAAGAAAGATACAAAGATAGTTATCATGGTTTTCAATCTGAAGCCGACAGTGAGGACAAAATAAAGTTTAATTATTTGAATGATAGAGTGAACAATATTACATTGGAAGTTGAGAAAAACTGCGAGGAACTTCGTTCCAGACATTTTTGTATTAACAATACATTTCTGTCTACACTCTACTGAACACCCAAGAGTGCGTGCGAGAGAGAAGTGCGATAAAGATGATTAATATCCGCTGTCATTAGTCCGCAAAGCCTCGAGTAGTTTACTCACTCATCGACAGAATCCGAAACAAATAATTTCTCTTTGTTGAAATACAATATTAATTAATTTATTGTCTTAGTCTATTTTGGATCAGAACTGGATATAAGGCTGTTTACATAAGATACACTTAAATGGACGGTCGAATGATGTGGAAGTCGGATAATGGATTGTTACAAAGGACATCATTCATTCCGTACCCAAAAATAAAAGTGCGGGTTGAAATGTATAAATACGCTATTTTAGTTTAAAAGTAACAAAAATCATGTTTTTGCGAAGAAAATATTTTGGACATTATTTTAAAGACGCAAACTGTTATTGCCCAGGGTATAAAAGAACATGACAATTATTATTAAAATAAAATCAAAATAGCATTTTTAGAATTTTCACACTTACATAATAGCAGTGGGGTTCGTATACTCTTGCTGTAATGGTAAAAATGTTGAGGATGTTATATCCCTCAACATAACCGGTTTGCATTTTTCTGGCCAGCCACTTTAATTTTCGTGTACAAAATGTTCGAAACCTGAATGGTGACATTAACAATCACCCACTGGCCAACGATATAAGTACAGACATTCTTCATATTCCTAGTTAGTCAAAAACAAAACCTTCCTAAACATTTTTTTGCTAGTTTAGATGTAACTAAAGTCACCAGCTAAATTTGGATATAGGAACGCATCATAAATTTTGGTGTACTCCTACATATACAAAAACCCCCAACCCAAAAAAAACTAAAAAGTTAAAAAATAATATTTATTGGCCGTTTAAGTTGTAGGTAATAAATATTACGCCAATAAATATTATTTTTTAACTTTTTAGTTTTTTTTGGGTCGGGGATTTTTAAATTTTTAATTTAACTTATAGTTCCTACTTTTAAAACTTAATGTCTCGCTTAAATCTGCGCAGCTTTGCGTATGTTTCCCACAGTGAAGTTTGTTACTAATTTATGCTCATTCCTCGTTCTGATCATCATTTATCCATAACCTATTCATTGAGACCTTTTCAATGAGCCCAAACACGATACTTCTGCTGTTTGTTGGTGAGTTAGGTTCTTGGGTATCCTGGAAATTCCAGGTGTTCCTCCAGCATCAGTTCAAGGTTACTTTGTTCGTCTAATATCATTGAAGTAATAGAATACTAAATTTCGACTTGATCATACCCGTAGAAGATGCTCAAATCCCTTCAACGACCAGAAAAGAGCTGATAATCTTCAAACGGCTGAGCCGATTTTGATTAAACATATCTAAGAACACTCCCGACTAATTAACCTTTCAAACAGAAAAACAAAATCAAAATCTGTTCATCCGTTCGGGAGCTACGATGCCACAGACAGACACACACAAACACACACACACACACACCCACACAAACACACACACACACACACCCACACACACACACACACACACACAGACATGTCAAACTTATAACACCCCGTCGTTTTTGCGTCGGGGGTTAAAAATCAGTTGACCAATTCTTGAAGTTAGTTTATTTGGGTGTCCCAACCAACTAACCAATCAGTCATCCACATGATGTCTTTCAATTATTCCATTTAGCTATCTTCTTGATACAATAACATTGCAAAAGTCAATTATTCAGAAATTCCAAGTTAACGAATGGTCAATGCGTTTTAACAAGACGTCCGTCGCGTCGCCTGTATTTTGTTCAGTGTAATGTAATATTGCTCCGAACGTGCGGAAGAAAGGAAATTGTTTCACCTTTTGACGTAGCGGAGTGAAGCTTTACAAAGATAGGGATTTGGAGGTCAAGGTCACGTTGTATTATTTAGAGGTTAATGCTGTAAAAACGTAAGGCGTCACGAGTACTGATTGTGTGTTTTTTTTTTTTTTTTTGGGTGGGAAATCATCAAATAACTTCTTCCGCTCTGGGCGGAGCGGGAGGGCGTGTCAGACTTTTACTGACTAAAACCCACCCGTGTTCCCTCAGTTGCCTGTGTGCCAGGGGCCGCGGTATCTCTTTCGAACAACCCGCACCCCTGGCAGGCATCGGCCCTTGTGGGCCCCATCAGTTGCTGCTGACATCTCTTTGAGGCGCGCGTGGAACACAACGCGCCGTCGACCCGGGCTTGGTCCTTACTGGACAGCGAGCTACCCATTACTCGCCGTCCGCAAGCCCGTACCTACGGTGGCCGGGAATCAGCCTGGGATTCCCGACGCCCAGGGCGTCTCCTGCGAAGGCCATGGCTGTGAGGGCGCATGTACTGCATCTCCCTCACGTGCGCCGCCTCCCTCTTTGCGAGCATAACTGCTTCACTGAAGGAGGCGACTGCTAGCCATGCACTCTCGCTCCGTACCATGGCCTGGACCAGGGTCGGACGCGAGAGATCGCCGCCGCCGATCACCTCCACGAGGACACGGCGGTGCTCCGCCCAAGCCGGGCAGACCTCCACCGTATGCTCCACCGTGTCCTCAGGGCGATCTTCGCAATGGAAACACCCGGGCGTTTCCTCCCGCCCTATCCGAAACAGGAACCTCCCGAAACAACCGTGTTCGGTGAGGACCTGTGTCAGGCGGAAGGTGAGGACGCCATGCCGCCTCTCAAACCACTCCTCAAAGAGGGGACTTACCGCCGCAATCGTGGCGTGCCCAACTGATTGTGTGTTGACGTCACGAAATATAACTTAATACTTATCCTAATGATTGTAATCATGGATAACATATTTCAGTTAGTTTTCAGTCTTTATGTTTAGTTATGGTGGTGTGTCCTATGTAAATTAGACGATACAAAAGGGTCAAGTAGATGAATAAGATGGTTTTTTTAAATAATAATTCTTATCGATTAGATGTTTGACAAGTCTAGAAATAGATAACAATTACCTATGAACATTTTGTATTTACAAATTCACGATACTAGCAGAGTCCCCTAGAGCCATACCTACACTCCGCAATACCTAACCACGCTAAACATGATCAAAGCCACTATTAATTTCTAACCAAATTATTACGACCGCTATCTTCCCAGCATGAGCAACTTCGTCCGGGCGGACAGTCCGGAATCCGGCCAAGCGGTGCCAATTTCCGGACACTCGCACACCAATGATTGCGAACACTCCGATTCGAATCACATATAAATGGATCACTAGCTGTAATAGCTAAGTTGGTGCATTTTATATCTAGAGAATTTTATTGAGCTGAAATTTTTGTTCGAATAGATTGTCTTGATTGTTCTGTGGCTAATAAAATGTCATTTGAACAAGCTAGCTAGCCTCAGCTCGTGCAGGACGTGGTGAGCGCTCTGTTTCCCTCGCGAGGGGAGCATGCTCCCCCGCCCATGGCTCCGCCACCTGCGGTGCCCGACGCGGACCACACCGACGACGACGACGATGCTCCAGAGGTGACCGAGGTAGAATTGAGAGTGGCGGTACGTAGGCTGAATGCCAAGAATACCGCCCCAGGACCCGACGGCTTGCCTGGAAAAGCCTGGGTCCTGGCCTTGGAGGCTCTCGGGCCTCGACTAAGAGGGCTCCTAAGCGCATGCTTGGAGGAGGGCCGGTTCCCACGTCACTGGAAGACGGGGAAACTGGTCCTCATCAAGAAGCAGGGGCGCCCCGCGGACTCTCCGTCCGCTTACCGGCCCATCGTGCTGCTCGACGAGGTGGGCAAGCTCTTTGAAAGAGTCATTGCAGACCGCCTCGTCGGGCGGCTGGTGCGGGTGGGGCCGGATTTGGCGGAGAGCCAGTTCGGTTTCCGCAGGGGGCGCTCCACGGTGGACGCCATCATGCGCGTGCGAGCCCTCACGACGGGGGATGCTGTGGCCCGGGGTGGGGTCGTCTTGGCGGTGTCTCTGGACATCGCCAATGCCTTCAACACCCTGCCCTGGAGTTGCATAAGGGAGGCACTCCGGTATCACCGGATGCCGACCTACCTCTGTCGTGTGGTCGAGGCCTACTTGACGGACAGGGCCGTCATCTACCCCGGTCACCTAGGAGAGTGGAACCGGCGAGAGATGTCGTGCGGTGTCCCACAGGGATCGGTCCTGGGGCCGCATCTGTGGGACATCGGATACGACTGGGTGCTGCGCGCCGACCTCCCTAGTGGCGTCAGCGTAGTTTGCTACGCTGACGACACGCTGGTCCTGGCGCAAGGGAGGTCGTATCAGGCGGCGGCCGACTTAGCGACACACGGAGTTGCGACAATCGTCGATAGGATCCGGCAACTGGGACTCGAGGTGGCCTTGCACAAATCCGAGGCCATGTGGTTTCATGGTCTTCGGAATGCGCCACTGACGGGTTCCCAGATAACGGTGGGAGGGGTTCACATCGGCGTCGAGTCGACGATGAAGTACCTAGGACTCGTCCTCGACAGCCGGTGGAACTTCGCGGAGCACTTCCGACGTTTGGCTCCCAGACTGGAGCGGGCCGGGGCTGCCTTGAAGCGGCTCCTGCCCAATCTAGGGGGGCCAAACGCCTCCTGCCGGAGGCTCTACGCGGGGGTCGTGCGGGCCATGGCCCTATACGGGGCGCCGGTGTGGGCGCCTACATTGAGGCGCCAACCAGCACGCCGGTTGAAGGCGGCCCATAGGGTCATGGCCATCCGGATGATCCGGGGATACCGCACGATCTCCGGTGAGGCGGCGGGCCTCCTTGCCGGATTACCGCCATGGGATCTGGAGGCAAACATCCTCGCGCTCGCTTGGGAGTGGCGCGAGGAGGCCAAAGGCCGGGGCGTAACTCCGCTGCCGCGGGAAATCGCGGCACGGCGGACAGAGCTCCGGCAGTATCTCATGGCGACGTGGAAAGTGCGATTGTCGCAACCCAGTGCTGGGCACGCCGCGATTGCGGCGGTAAGTCCCCTCTTTGAGGAGTGGCTTGAGAGGCGGCATGGCGTCCTCACCTTCCGCCTGACACAAGTCCTCACCGGACATGGCTGTTTCGGGAGGTTCCTGTTTCGGATAGGGCGGGAGGAAACGCCCGGGTGTTTCCATTGCGAAGATCGCCCAGAGGACACGGTGGAGCATACGGTGGAGGTCTGCCCAGGTTGGGCGGAGCAACGCCGTGTCCTCGTGGAGGTGATCGGCGGCGGCGATCTCTCGCGTCCGACCCTGGTCCAGGCCATGGTACGGAGCGAGAGGGCATGGCTGGCAGTCGCCTCCTTCAGCGAAGCAGTTATGCTCGCAAAGAGGGAGGCGGCGCACGTGAGGGAGATGCAGTACATGCGCCCTCACAGCCGTGGCCTTCGCAGGAGACGCCCTGGGCGTCGGGAATCCCAGGCTGATTCCCGGCCACCGTAGGCACGGGCTTGCGGACGGCGAGTAATGGGTACCTCGCTGTCCGGTAAGGACCAAGCCCGGGTCGACGGCGCGTTGTGTTCCACGCGCGCCTCAAAGAGATGTCAGCAGCAACAGAGGGGCCCGCAAGGGCCGATGCCTGCCGGGGGTGCGGGTTGTTCGAAAGAGATACCGCCGCCCCTGGCACACAGGCAACTGGGGGAACACGGGTGGGTTTTAGTCAGTAAAAGTCTGACACGCCCTCCCGCTCCACCCAGAGCGGGAGAAGTTATTTGATGATTTCCCACCCAGAAAAAAAAAAAAAAAAAAAAACAAGCTAGCTAGACCTTGTGTGGTTTTGTAATACCTATTTATAACACATTTGCTCGTAAAGGGTCTCTTATTACACCAATTTCAATATCGTAATGTATGTCATTACGCACTTGTGCGTTATTATAATGTAAAACGCACGGTTTATCAAGATGCTCCGTCTAAAACGGACGGTACTTTTTTAAATCTTAGCAAAGAGTTTTTATGTCAGAAAAGTGGTCAACATTTTATGAATAAAATTAACTTTGAGAGATAAAATATAAAAAAATAAACATTTAATTCTTTAATTTAATTAGTTTTGACAATAAATTACAACCATTTATCTGTAACAAAAACAAAAAATGATTAATTTAATTGATTAGTTATACTGGCTGTTTTTGTGCCTTTGCCTTAAAAAAAAGCGCTGATGCGCGCGCATCCCTAATTTGTGAACAAGTAATAATCAATTTTACAAATTGTTCAAATTTTTCTAACTGCTTTAACAAGTGATTAAAGATTTACTCGTTTAAGAAAGTTCGACTTTTATTTATTTCCTCGCAAATATGTTATAAAACGTCGTACGAAATACGTGCGCTAAATTACAGCACTTATATCATAATGTACTATAATGTGACGCTAATGAATTATCACTGTTTGTTATGTCTTGCAGATAGGAACGCCTTTTCTCTTGACGTTATTATCTTCATCGCTGTGACTTACTGCACCTACAAGCCCAAATTCCCATGAACGTAATCGCCGCGGGTTTGTAAAATTTCGCGCACTGGATTGTCAACGCACTGTTAAGCGCCGAGAGTTGAAAATCGAACAGTGTGTTTTTTTGACGTGCTGATATGCAGTCTGTTGTATTGTCAAAACTCGGTTCAACACCGAGAGTTTAAAATCTAGTGCGCGATATTTTGATGCCCATGTGAACGTTGACTAAATAACCCGAGTAAGTACTCTTTACCGGTGACCAGGTGAATGTATTATTTCATTTGCCATCAAACATTGTAACAGCTTTTAGAAATAATGTTATACCACTCAGTAAAATTTTAGTCAATCGTACCCACCTTTTGTAAGTACTTAAGTTTACTCTGTACCTAAAGTAAAGACAGTCAAAAAGTCATCGAAATTCCTAACATTGAAAGAAATCAGAAAACTTTACCAATAGGTCTCGATTGAAAAAACTTTCATGTACTTTAATGAATAAGTTATTAGTTGAAAAAGAAGTAGTTTTGCGTTAGTTATAGTTACTTTGTGTTCTGTCTTTTGCTCTCTTGGGTATACCGGCAGCAAGTTCGTCATGCTCCCGTAGATTTCACTGCTTGCGGTACCGTTGGGGATCGGGATACCTCTTTCCCTCAAATATGGCGACCGATACCCCCCTATTGGCTGATCTTTGCGTTATGCTCGTGAACGGGTGCTGCTTGTGTGAGTGGTCGTCTTGCTGACCATGATTTTGTTATTGTTGTTAATAATTACCTACCTGTTTATTTATTTTACGTCGATGGTCCTAAGTTATCATTTGTAAATACATTTAATCCAGCATTGCATATGTAAGCTATCATGCCACTTCCAGGAGGCTTTTATTTTGGTAGTATGCTTTGTTTACTTTTTTTTGTGCTTGAGTTAAGTTTTCATTTTATTTGTTGGTATATTGGCATGGCTAGCTGACATATGACAATTTTTTAAGTTCTGTGTCTCGTAATGTTGATTACTTTTCCTACCTATGTATCGAATCAGTTCTATCTAACTAAACAGACAGCTGTGCTGCTGGGGAGTTTGTTGCGCCACTTCTTCTTCACAGCTAAAGCACTAGGAAGTGGTGAAGGGCGGGCGTTTTGGGGGATTGTCTTATTTAATTTTGACATTCGAAAAGTGCTGATTCTCACCCTAATTTGAATAAATGACTTTTGATTTTGATTTTGATACGATTACTAAAGTAAGTATTCCTTTTTCTAGAGTTGTGTTTATGTTTTCAAACGTAAAGTTCATATAAAGATTTTTAAGCTTGCTTAGTAGCAGATCACTATGTTCTATGTGCCGTTTGTGGACCCTACCTTCTCTACTTGTTTTCTTATTGATGAAGAAAAGGGATCTACACAGTGATGTACTGAGTTGCGACGAAAACATCCCACGTTCGAAAACTCAATCGATACAGTGCTTAGAAAACACAAACAAATAGATTCATTTCACTTCTGTTTTGACAGCCACTGTTCGTTAGATTAATACTCTTTATGCAGAACATCATCAATCAGCCAAACTAACGTCAAAGGCGGCTTTGTTCATTGAATTTCAAACAACATTACTATAACCAATAATGACTGAACTTGGTCTGGCCTACGCAATAATATCCCATCAATTCTAAAACGCTCTGTAATCAAGAAAGGAAACATTCAAACTAAATTGGAATAGTTGACTGAAGCTGTTTGAAGGGTTAGTAATTTACTAACTGAAGGACTTAACCATGTTAATGAAAATTGCTTTCGATAAGATCTGATGCCTGAGTTATTGAATATGAGGTCTGTGATGAGGACGGAAGATAAGAAGTCCAAGGGATAAGTTATGGGAGCCTTTTATGAGAGGTATTACATTTTATAGGCACTTGTGTTCAGATCGAGGTATTGTGAACTGTGTAATGGGTTTGGGAGTCTATGAATTTACATGTTTCGATTTTTTTAACATTTCATTTTATTTCATGATAATGAAGCCAAATTAAAAGGAGAGGCACTGTTCAAAAAAATATGATCTCTTTGTGTGCGAACAAAGCCAGAAAAAATTAATACAGTACGTTTATTAAATTTGTAAGGTATCCCTTTGTACCTATAATTATTTACAGAACTCGACAATGATCTTTGTTTAAAAACCCATTGTAGGTCGTTCATAATGTGAGTGACTGTTGTGAGTTAGTTTCGGAAGAGAAGATTATTGCTGCAAAAAACTTATTGAAAAGGGAAGAAATGAACCTACCTATTCCTACATACGAACTTTTACCCAAGTCGAGATAAACATGGACAATTGCTTTTATATTCCGTGTAGTGCCGGACGTAAAAGAATAGCACCATCTTATTTCTTCCCGTGGGTGTAGTAGAAGGCGACTGAGGGACTTACTAAAGAATGGGCAGCAGCGTTCTCTATGCATTTTCCACCATACTGCAATCGCCAACCCGCCTGAGCGTGACGATTATGGCAAAACCCCTCTTTTGGAGAAGGCCTATGTCCAGAAGTGGACGTCTGTCGGCTGAAGTGATGATGAACACTTGTTTGTTTTCCCAAACGTAACCCATCTAATTAGCTATGAAACAAAGACCAACGAAAAATAAAATAAAAATACACTTAGCACTACAAAATCTTTTCTCAAGTCTAGGCCTAGATTTAAAGCCTATATAAACTGCGAGGATTTAACGCAATCCACTTCACGCCTGTAGGTAATTCATACAATAAAGCTAATAAAACCAAGTAAAACCTCGTTTATACTAGATCGAGTGTTGAGATGCAAGAATATTCATGCAAGAATCGTGGGCAAGAATAGATATAATGATACGATGATAATATGATGATGGTGGTTATGATATATTTATTTATGCTTATATTTATATATAGATAGGCATATAATTATGTATATATATTTTATTGCACCCACCACTGTTTGTCTCTGCATCACCCAAAGGTCGACTGGTAGAAAATGCCTATGGCATTAAGTCCGCCTCTGTACATATTTGTGCTTAAAGTATTAAATAAATAAATAAATAGCCAGGCGTGTCACTCAAAGAGCTGTAGTGGCTCAGTGGTGGTATATTTGTCGGTCGTTATAGGTAATCAGAAGCCCGAAAGTCTCCCAACCAATCTTAACCAAGTGGTATCGTATTACCCCGTAACTGGGTTGTGGAGGTCAGATAGGTAGTCGCTACATGTAAAATACTGGTATTCAGCTGCATCCGGGTAGACTGGAAGCCGAGCCCAATATAGCTGGAAAAAGCCAAGCAGATGATGTTACCAATGTTTATTTGAAGATTTTAGACAGTTGTAACTATGCGACCGTTAGTTGTGAGTGAGCGCGTCATCACTATTTTATAAGTGCGACCAGTATATTATCAAAAGAAAGTATGGACTCTGTACACAGCCTAAGAAGACTTTCTCACATACAATCGCTGAACTTAGTTTCTTACATAATTACCTTTGCAGTCTCAGGAGTAATCGAATGTGGGCGAATAATTTACTACCAACCTTTGTGAATTAGTGCTACAATATGCTACGGACAATTTGCGGTTTAAGGCCTATATGGTACCTGGGGTGTGGTTTCAAGGGAAACAGAAGATCTTAATTAATTATTTGACATCTACAAGTCCTACAACTATCTAATCAAGGTCTTGGGATTTTCGTAATTTTTTTCAACCAAGTTCGCTTAGCTTGAACGCTGGCCAATAGAGGTCAGCAAGTGCTATTATGTGCAATTTCTTCGACTAGGAAAAGTCAATAGTTAACTTTAACTTATTTATAGTTCATAATAAATGATGACTTAATTTTGAAAAAGAAACTGCTTTATTCATCGCTTATGACTTGTGCAGGAAAAACAAGAAATTATAATATGTAAAATGTAGTATAATGTCTTTTGTATGGCAGTTCTGCCAGATAAAAGACAATTGTAAAATAACTACAAAAACCAGTTATTCTCACAATTCTAAGATCTATGAAGTTGATTTTGATGAAGCATCTTCTTCAAAATTTACTTTTTTTTCCTTGCTTAGGCCACTGCTTACAAGATGTGAAGGAAAATCAAGGAAATAATTACTAGACTAGTTTCAAAATTTCAATACGACAAATGACCATTAATTACGTCATTAGTAAAACTTTAACCTCAAAAACCATTTATTTTTAACCACTTCAAAATCGCTTAGTTATACACCACGCCGGGCCAGCGTGGGATCCGATTAATTCACAACTAAAATTCCCCTCGGCCCGTTTACAACGTTATTCGTTAAAATAATCCTATTCAGCTTTCAGTGTTACATTTAGTTTAATTTAACGCTGCGGCGATTATTTGTGAGTAAAGTTTCTTCATCTTTAAATGTAAATATTATATGCATTTAATTTACGCCCCTCTGCCATCTATAGAAGTTAATGAGAATACAAATTACGTACCTACTAAGTCAAATCTTGCTCTGTTCTGTGGTCAAATCCATATTATAGATACCCCACAAAAAATAGTTGTCTACCTCATCATCATCATCTGCCTAGCCTTTTCCCAACTATATTGGGGTCGGCTTCCAGTATAACTGCTATTCAGCTGCAAGCTGGTTAAATAGGCAGATGCCTATCTAACCTCCATAACCCAGTTACTGTACGATAACAGCGGCGAGGTGTCAAGTTTTCTAAGAAAAAAGTCGAAGCGAAGTAGGCTTTAACTTAATGACTTATCAATAAAGAATACTGTAATTACTATCATTTTAAAATTAATATAGAGATGTAAAGAATTAAATACAATACAATTGAACAGCTCAAAACTAAATAAAATGTGCAATACTCCTCCATCTCGTTCTCGCTGACGCATTTTTCTATATCTGTCTCTGTCATAACCCGTACAGCGGCTTGCTCTCGTCCATATCAAGCGGCGCCACGGCAACTAAAGTGACATCATTGGGCACGCCACCATTGCGGCGGTAAGTCCCCTCTTTGAGGAGTGGCTTGAGAGGCAGCATGGCGTCCTCACCCTCCGCCTGACGCAGGTCCTCACCGGACACGGTTGTTTCGGCAGGCACGCTCTCCTGCTCCACCCAGAGCGGGAGAAGTTATTTGATGATTTCCCACCCAAAAAAAAAGTGACATCATTACGGGATCGCTGTTGTATGAATTTTTAGTGTCCGACTATGACAGTTTGGCACCGGGTTCATTTAGAACATATTTTTGTTGTAGTAATACAAAGCTAAAAGTAACCGTTTTTAAATACCCGTAGTGTAATTATATTTTTTGACAATAGTAGCCACTATTGACATGCCATTTTTTATTAGCGATAGAGTTGCCGATGCGAATCCCAGAAGGGAAGCCGGTAGGAATAGTTTTATATGGTGCTTTCGCCACTGCTGGGTAATATGGTACCCCATGGTAAGACTAATTGTAAAAGATCCACAAATGACAGCCGGGACTAATGGCTTAAGGTGCTTTCCGAGGGTCTTAGTGTGAAAAGATCCCATCCACGGACCAACCTCGTCAAGCGTTGCTTAACCTGATCTATCGACCCGTGGGGCTACTTAAATAAAAACATTATTCCAGAACATAATTCCATTACATCCTGACACAAGGCCTCTTCTAAAAAACTTTTTCATCAAAAAAAGAACCGACTTTCGGAAAAATACTACTAAGTGAGAAATAGCTTTAATTTCGGAAGTCGGTGACTTTGGCTATGTATTTTTTTTTTCACCGCCTTCTGAACTTAAAGTTATTTTTCACTTTGTAGTGTTTTTCCGGAAGTTGGTTGTTTTTTTATGCGATAGCAGCAATCGCGGTTGATTTTCTGTCATTTTTTGAAGAGTTCCGTGGTCTGTTTCCGAAACGTATCATCAGATACATATAAAATTTAAATGGGATTATTTTGGAATAAACCCCTTTCGAACCAAAAAATAATTTTCCAAATCCGTCTATATATGAAGGAGTTTTGCCCGAATATACATAAAAAAATATATATAGGTATAAGAACATGTCGAATTGATAACCTCCATTTTTTTGAAGTCGGTTAAAAAAATGAAATGTGTGATCAACACGCTTATGCTATATGTGGTGATTGATTTTCGATTTTGATAAATATGTACCTTTGTGGTTGTGTAACCATCGGGCAACACGATGTGACCTACCACTAATACCACATAACAGGTTCTGTGAGTAGTACTTACGCCATTGAGGATCAAGATTATACTGAACCTCAATGACCTACGCTTTATAGAACTCACAATTCTCAACTAGCATTAATTTGTTACAGGTTGCACGTGTATCCGGTACACGTCTACGTATGGCAAGGAGCGCGGCACGTTTAGCAGTCCCGACTACCCGCGCCCTTACCCGCCGAGGATCGACTGCCTCCTCTATACCTTCGTCGCGGCGCCTCACGAGATCGTCGAGCTCGTCTTCACCGACTTCGATATTCACAAGGAGCATCTTGAGTGAGTTGAATGTAGAATACCACTGACATTTGATAGCACTTTTGAATTTAGAATACCTTCTGATGTTTTTTTCCTTTTTCTTTATCATCGCGCAGAGGAAATTGTTCAAAGTTTACATCGTCTTTTGTTTCGTTTCAATTTGCAGCAAACGCTTAAATTCTTTCCAAGATCTTTTAGTGGCTTACAAAGCTGCGAAGGTTGAAAAGCTATTTAATGCATTTTAATTTAAAATTGAATCGGACTTTCACTGTAGAGTTTCTTTACTAAAAGAGACTAGATTCAATATTACTCGTCGTCCGTTATTACTGTCAATCATACTCAGGCATTCAATAATTGATAGATGAGTTCAAAACTATGTCTGAGATCGTTAAAGTTTTCACTAAAGACATCTTAATTAAGATTAACTTAGAGTTATTCCAAACGCTTAGCATAACTTTAATACCTGATAATATTAATCTAGATAATAACTTTTCCACCTCCATTAAAACTTGGCACTCAATGAAAAAGCTATATGAAGTTCATTAATCATGAAATAAGTTCTCGACATTCACGAAAGTCAAGATTAACAATAGTTTATTCCGAGGACCCAATATTGATGTAAGTATGGCGAATTGTAATAAAACACTTCAGATTTACTTAGTCCCTAAAGTCTACAAAGTTTAATACTACAATCGAAACTTCTCTCTTTAGCGAAATCCTGTTAGAAATCGGTCCATAACCAAGGAATTCGAATTTGCTTTTAGAATCGTTGATTCCATGTTGTAAAAATAAATAGGAAGTCTGGGATATCATATGCTGGAGACCAGAAGGGCATGTGGCCAGGTAGGCGTTATGCTCAAAGTATGCAAGGGTATGACGGATGCGCCTGACATCCACAATGAGCTGATTCGACTCTACACACCGAACAATTATCTCTGTAGCAGAAAACATCGACTGCTAGACGTGTCTTCGTGTCAGACAGCAGCCCGTGCTGCGTCTCCAGTACCGCGCGTATTGACCGCACTAAACAAGCTCGTGGAGGCCAACCCAGACAGCGATCTGTTCGCTAATAAATTCACCAATTTAATGGTTCTGTGCCTATACTTTTGTGAAAATAATATTTTTTTATTTTATTAGTTTAGTTTAGTTTAGTTGTCATGTTTGTAGTTTTATATACTATGATTTATGTAATTGGTTTTTTAAGCCGTGTAAATGTAATAATAATAAATAAATAATTTAGTAATGACTGCTTCGTGGGGCTAGTGGTCGCAAACTGCAGAGCTTGAGGCCCTGGGTTCGGTTCCCAGGCCAGGCAAAGTGTTTTTGGGATTTTTCATCATTAATTTCTTAGTAGTAGCCCGAAGTCTAGATTTATTACATGGGACTTAGGCATAACTGATGAAATTTCATTTTACACAGTGATGATTACAGGCGCGCTATTATGATGTACTTTAAGAGTAGGTATAATTTATTAAATGAACTAGTGAAGCCAAATAATAAACAAAGGGAAATTGATAAGAGAAGGGGTTACTTTATAGGTACATCTAACTTAGCATTCTATTATATGATTTTCCTTGCTCTTATGACTCAGCAAGATAGTAAAACTTTTGTTGTATTTGATGAACATACAAAAGAAAACAAATGTGCACATTTTAGGATAGAAAACCATTAAAAATAATAACAAACTTTATTTCTCACATCGTGCCAAATGCTGATATGAACCTGGTTCATTTTTTCTATTCATTTGACTTCGATTTTGGTTGGTTTCTTCAATCCTGCAAGCTTTCTGCAGAACTTCACGTAGTCAATCATTGTTGATCCGTCATCTTGCACAATCATCGGTGCCTCGTCCAATGCATAATCTGCTTCTTTTGCTGTGAACTTGTCTCCGAAGGTCATAAGGTCATGTCTGATCCTGGGAACAAAGTTATTGGAACATTTTTATTATAAGGTTTGGCCTTTATTAGATGTTTTTGTTTTCTCTTTTTTTGAGATAGCAATATAACTTTTTTTTCCATTGTGGTATTAACAATAAAATTATATTTCAGTACAATAAGGGCAGGTAAAAATAAAATCAATTGAACGTGAGATTCTATTGTTTATAAATCTGACAAAAGAGACACAACAAAGACAGATTTGAATAAGAGAAGCCGAAAATAAAATATTTGAGCTTGAGATAAACAATTCTGCGAAGACGGGCGAAGTATTACCAACAGTGTATAAATTAGATAAAACAATGTATGTTTTCTTTATAAACAGTCGTGTTTATCATCCTAAATTGATAAAAGGGAAAGTTACTCGTTTGTTTTTCTCACGAACAGCTTATCCAATTGGCAGTGGCCATTGGTTTTCATCTGTATTATTGATAAAATCAGGTTGGACATCCGATAAAACGTTATTTTTCTTAGTGACAAATGATAAATTGTTGTTCTGATGCTTTGGTAATTTTGTGAGGATGAGTGGAAGGCGATTTTTTTTTAACAAAGCAGATGTGAGTAGAATACGCCCTTGAAGGAAGTCACTCTCCTTCCCTTATCCCAATTTATTTGGGTTCAGCGCAACATGTCTTCATGTTTTTTTCTTCCATTCTTCTCTATTAGTCGGCATCTCAATAGTCACCACCTTTTTAACCATAATTATCATTCACACAGTCCATCCAACGTTTCTTTGGTCTTTCCCTACTCTTATAGCCATCGAAATTCATACAAAAAAACTTTCCACATGACAGTTTCCTCATTCCTCCATATCACATGCCCTGGCATGCCTGGCATCATGTTATGACAAACGATGTCCACACAACTTAGAAATATTGTGATGTTATTGGTGATGTTCTTCAGAAATATCAGATGCATAGTACGCGCATCCCGGCGTGAGTGTACAACCAGAGACCTTAGTGTGAGTTTCATTTAACCATCTCGATCAAACGCATCGACCGCGTTTGACGCTCCGATTGGCCCTGGATTGGTGACGGACCAATCAGTGCGCCGAACGTGCTCGATGCGTTTGATCGAGATGGTAAAATGAAACTCACACTAGGGCAACCGATTGGCCCTGGATTGGTGACGGACCAATCGGAGCGCCGAACGCGCTCGACGCGTTTGATCGAGATGGTAAAATGAAACTCACACTAGGGCCACAGATGAATGAACGTAAACGAACCACAGGAGTTTTTATTTGTAAGGATCGTAGCAGGTGACGTTCTACAGCTTCACCCCCTAGGGAAGAAAGTGTGGGTTTATGTATCTAAAAAAAATTGTGTAAAATTATTTACAGAAACCCTTACTATAAATCCAATTAATATAGAGACTGGATTTAAAAGCCCGCAAAAAGCTTTTTACTGTAAGTTGAAGATGTGGCAATGCCCTAAATAATAAAGCGAACTTTACACTTTTTACAAGAACTTTACGTGCCCCGCTTAGAAACATGGCCAGAGTTTAGTGGAACTTTTACTGTGAGAATGTGTAAGACCATAGCAACCGAATAAAATATTACTCCACGCTTAGACGTGACTGAGCAATAAACCTTTTTTCCCAAGTCTCGAAGGTCGCGAGAACGAAGCAGTGAGAAACAGCTAGTATGTAATAAATTTTATTTTAGCGTTTCACATTATCTCTTACAGTTCGGAATAAAAGAAAAGCGTTGTGTATCGGAAACTTACTATTACGTGAAAGATGGGATACATAAAGGCTGGTTTGTTCAATTACACACCTGTCTTAAACCATTATACTATATCATAATAATACGGCTACTACTGTCATAAGATTTATTACGACTTTTATGTTTATTATCGAACTAAACTTATCTATTATCCATAATATTATTTTTTTCATCTTTCTAATGTTCCCTAGGTATCTATACTAAAAATAAAGCTGAAGGGTTTGTTTGAACGCGCTAATCTCTGGAACTGCCCGTTTTTTTTTTTTTTTTTTGGGCGGGAAATCATCAAATAACTTCTCCCGCTCTGGGCGGAGCGGGAGGGCGTGTCAGACTTTTACTGACTAAAACCCACCCATGTTCCCTCACGTGCCTGTGTGCCAGGGGCGGCGGTATCTCTTTCGAACAACCCGCACCCCTGGCAGGCATCGGCCCTTGCGGGCCCCATAAGTTGCTGATGACATCTCTTTGAGGCGCGCGTGTAAAAAATGTATTTGGATTCAAAAGCCCAATTATTGGGAAGGCTATGTAACATCACGCTATGACCCTAAGGAGCCGAGAAAAAAGAAAAAAAAATGAATAGAAAACGAGGTAATAGCGCGGGTTGGATCGGGGGATGATGACAAGATATATCATCACGTGGGCTAGTGAAATTATATTATTAAACAACGTATAAACAGAAATTATGGCTGTATTCTATAAACGTTTTATAGCTAGAATTGCTATAAAAATGACGTACATAAGTACGTATTTTAAAAACTTCGCATAAACTTTTTACGCGATGCTAAAGTTTTTAGTTGATCAATTGGATAAAGTTTGAACATCTACATTTAGCATAATTACACTGAAACATTTCTAATAAAATTAAACTTTCTACAATTTGCATTAACAATTAATTTGTTTCGTGTTTAACAAACTATGTATTTATTACAAAACTTTACTGAACTCCCAAAGAAAAATATCAACTTTTAAGTGTAAATACCACTGGAAAAAAGTTTGTAAATTCCAATATTTTAGATTCAGTGGTATTGAGTGTATAGTTAAATAAAATTACTATTAGTGCTATTCACAAGACATAATGGCTACATTTCTTGCGTCCCTTCGAGGCAGATTTTCTTTCATAGGTGAATACAAATTGTAAGAACACATAATTCTACTTTACGATCATCTGCACGACGTACAAATGTATTCTTATACGTTTTCTCGTCAAAATTCGCCCTAAGAATTATACAAAAGCATATCCGAGGGTTGTCGTAAAACACAGATTGCACTGAGAATTTTAATAAACCTCCATGGTGTTCCTGCTTAAGTACGTACACTTTTGAATAAATTTATGCATAAAATTATTTATCTTTAAGATTTTTTAAGCTGTGGAATATAATTTATGTTTTAAATCATAAAGGAAAATTTAATTTATGAAACTTTTTGTAGGACCCATAATTATCAGCGCATAAAAACGTATAGTCGTTATCATTACTTCACGGATTAATTTTTTGATCTCACTTAGAAAACAAAGAAAGAAAAATCGGTTTAAACACGTGCATGCAAATCAATCAATCCGGCTCAAGAGCTATAAAAGTCTTTTTTTAATTAATTATTTGTAACAGTCATTCCAGAAACCAGCCTATCCTACCAACCAGATCAAAATCTCAAGTTACATTTTCTTTATAAAACACAATTCCTGGAACACAAACCCAATTAAATCTAGATAATTAGGTACAACTCAAAAACATGATTAAAACATTACCAAAGCTACCCAAATACTCGGAAACAAACGTCATTAGGTTTCGGAAAGTGCCCAAAGACCGCTCTAAATCATACCCTGACAGATACCCGGGAAATACATCATGCGGATATCTGAAAATGTAATTTAAATCTTGATTCGCAATATTTACCGGTCCCTTGAGTAATGTAAAATTTAAACGATACCTTTTTATGGCTATTAAGATATAATTGTGTAATTCATTTGGGTTTAATAATAATTAAAATTATTTCGATGCTGATAGGAGTGTTGTGTGCTTCTGGGATTAATTATATTATGGACAATTTCAGTTTAACAATGACAAGCTTTTCTGAGAATTGAAATCGTTTACGTGATTTTCGGCTGCGGTTTTAGTCGGCTAACAGGAAAATATTACAAATTTCAGGAATCATTATTTACCCGCATTATGGGCAGTTTTAATTTTACATGATTTACATGTATTTTTTTTTATAACTTAGGTATGCTGCTTGTTTTTCGGTTTCCATTCTCCACGAATTGAATTCACGCACTGGGTTCGATGATACTGATGTCATGGTGTAATGGGATAAAGATAGGTGCGTAGAGTAAGTTAGTCCTATGTTTTAATCCAGGTTATAAATGATCTGTGTGTCAAATTTCACCCAAATCTGATCGGGCGTTTCCGCGTGATCGAGTAACAAACATGCAAGCATAAAAACATTTACATTTATATTAGAAGGATAGTAGGATTTTACGTTATTCTAACCGTTTGCTATTCTTCTTATTATCGTACAACCACCCTACAAAACTTTGGAGGTCGATGAACTCAAGCAAGTAATTGTTTTTCCACGTAGGTACGTATTCCTATTAGTTTTCGAAGGTCGACACTATCGTACACAAAGTAGTTTGAACAAGATGGAGTTTCCTCAGTAACTGATCGGTCAGTCTTGTTTTTGATGTTTTTCCCCAAAGCTACTAAGCTCCCGATACAGTTTTGCCTTATTTACGTAATCCTATGTATACTGAAAGAAACGTCGATGTATTTTCGTAAACAAACATTCAAATATGTTTTTGATAAGACATGAATAAAGATATCATATATTTTATAGAAGGTTTATTATAAAATATATGATATCCCTATTCATGTTTTGGACGAAATGTGCAAACAACCAAATTTAAAAACAATACGCTTGTCTATAGGAAGCCTAACAATTGGATATTATTTTTGTTATGGTTAGTTAAAATCTTGTCCAGTTGTTTGATAACAAATAAAAAACGTGTAGTGAAATTCAATCTCGCAAACGATTTAATATACGTTTGCAGTACCTAGGTATTTTCAAAAAACATAACAAAATACGTGATGTGGTGAAACGTGAAACTTATTAATACATTCCACAATAAGTTGATTTGAAAGTACCTATGTATGTTTATTCCATCATTATCACCGTTCTCCTGCCTTCAATTTTTGCTACCTGACTCACCCCATCGCATCGCGTCGACGATCTCTCGCGTCCGGCCCTGGTCCAGGTCATGATACGGAGCGAGAGTGCATGGGAAGCTGTCACCTCCTTCTGCTCGCGAAGAGGGAGGCGGCGCACGTAAGGGAGACGCAGTATATGCGCCCTCACCGCCCTAGTCACTGCCCTGCCCTTGGCGTCGGGAATCCCAGGCTGATTCCCGGCCTCCGTAGGCGCGGGCTTGCGGATGGCGAGTCCGGTAAGGGCCAAGCCCGGGTCTACGGCGCATTTTGTTCCACGCGTGCCTCAATGAGATGTCAGTACCAACTGGTGACTGATACCTGCCAGGGGTGCGGGTTGTTCGAAAGAGATACCGTGGCCCCTGGCACACAGGCAACTAAAAGAATACGTGTGGGTTTTAGTCAGTAAACGCTCCACCCAGAGCGGGAGAAGTTATTTGATGATTTGTAACCCTCAAAAAGAAAAACCCGTCGTATCGCGTCATCTGCCCGTGTTTTTACTTAGTTTCCGCTTAGCGGACTTTCTGACTTCTTTTTGTTTTTGATCAGCTTGTAAGGGTCCTAGCGTGATGTTAAGTAGCCTATAGCATTCCTCGAGAATTTATCACACGCATTTTTTTTTAATCCGTCTGGTAGTTCCAGAAATTAGCGCGTTTAAACAAATAAACAAACTCTTCAGCTTTGTTATATTAGTATTTAGACTAAATCTGTTTTAGATAATGATATCTCTCAATGCATGTATAAATAAAATAAGGCTTTCCTTCAAAATTTCCTAGAACTGTAGCCGCTATAATATAGCAATTCTATTTCCATCATCATTTCATTCGATAGATGTCCACTGCTGGACATAGATCATCCCAAAAAAAATGGGGGGTGGTTTGCCATAATCGCCACGCTTGGCAGACTGGTTGACGATCGTGGTATGGTGTTAAAATGTATAGAGAACGCTGCTGCCCATTCTCTAGTAAGTCCCTTAGTCGCCTTTTACGACACCCACGGGAAGAAATGGGATGATGCTATTCTTTACGTCCGGCACCACACGGAACTCGAAATAGAATATTATTTACACATAACTGTCTTATTCTACAAAGCTCACCAGTTTGATGGTTATATTAGATCTTCATATAAGTTCATATATTCTGTGTACATATACACTTGTCTTGGAGTTTCGAGTCGAAGTTTATTAGCGTCCTCAATACACTGCGGATTACATAAGTTACCCCATTCTCATAGTTTCCTAACTTTAGCTATGAGATGATGTAAATTCATTATCTGCTGGCCCATATTAATATTGCGGATGGACTATAAATTAAGATTTATAAGTGTTATAAAAATTGAAATAAAATCTCTTTGATGTGTTCGATATAACTTTTGAGTAATAAAACCAATTATTGGAACCTGCAATTAATTATTGAGAACTAAAATTGTGTTTGTTCTAAGAAACTATCTGGTTTCTCTGGATTATATTTTTAAACTTTAAGTCCAGATTTATTTTCATCGTCATCAACCTATATCAGTCCGCTGCTCTACAATTGACATAAAGTAAATCTACCCGTTCACCATTTAGCCCAGATACAGGTATATTCTTATCTCAGCTAGATACTACCATCTACGATGAATGTTTCGTAACCGCAATTTTTAGTATGAGTTTATGAGTAATGAGAGGCACTCAACTTCACCCCTACTTGCGATCCCAATCAACCTTTCCTGAACATTCAATTCAAACGCACGTACACACACACACACACCCACACACACAAACGCGCTACACGCATACACACAATAACCAGGCTTTTTTGTTTATTTCTATTTAACGATTTTTTTTATTGTTTGTTTTATTTTGGTCTTTTGTTAGTTTGCATTCTTAGTTTTTTTTATTGTTTTGTATTATTATTATTGCATAAGGTCTTCAATCGATTTTCCTCACGGGGGAGGGCACTGACTCTTGTAACACAGGTTAACAACCTAGCACAAGTGTCAGGCACTTCACATAATTGTATCCACTCTCTTATGTAATAAAGATTACTGTTATTAATGTTGTCCCACCCAGGCTCCTACTAAACTAAACTACTTTTGTCTCACTCACGAACCGAACACGTCTACTTAAATAAACACACAAACTCACTTCTTTTTCCTATGGTGGTATGCAGAAACTACAGAACGCCACCTGATACGATCCTTAATACTCTTTTTGTTTCGTTTACGTTCAAACATCAGAGGGCCAATCTCGTAATTTTAAGAACGTTCACAGTCAGTCCCAATCTGTAAAAAATATCTCGAGTTTCCACACATTTTTGACAGGTTTTTGACATTTGATTGTCGTAGGTGACACTGCGACTAGATTTTGAACGTTTTTAATTACGAGAATTCGCTTTCTGTTCATACACAAAATCCGGTTGCGTTTACTACTCACCCGAAGTTTCTGAAGAACATCATCAATAAGGTCAATTAAGGTCAGGTAAAAGAATAGCACCATTCCATTTCTTCCCGTGGGTGTCGTAGAGGGCGACTAAAGAAATTACTAGAGAATGGGCAGCAGCGTTCTCTATGCATTTGACCACCATACTGCGATCGCCAACCCGCCTGCCAAGCGTGGCGATTATGGCAAATCCCCACCTTTTTAAGGGGAAGGTTATGTCCAGCAGTGTACGTCTTTCGGCTGATATGATGATGATGTCTTCCCAGGGCGCCCCCTCCCGGTGTTGCCACTCACAGCAACCTTATAAATACCTAAAAACCTAGAACGCGTCTAGGTGAACCGTAATGACTATTACCTATGGCTAATAGAGTATTTATTTATTTACTTAAAGGTTCACCCACAGCACATACATATACATACAAATATTAAATAATACGGTTATATTCTAATATATATGCCAATTACAGGTAAACACAACATTGCCAACAGAAGACGCCAGATTACCGCTTAGTTGCTAACTTAAGTCTAGGTGTACAATTGATTATGAAAATGAGAAACAACACAAAAAACAACATTAAAAAAAAAACAATAGTTACATAATAAAATAAAATGAAAGTCAGAGTAAGTAATTAGATTCGATTGGATTTGCACTATTAATTAATTTGAAATTTCGACTACGTTTCATTGGTGTGTAGAGAGGCCAAGATTCTTGATTTAAACTTCACCTTAGGGTCATTAAATATGTCTGCTTCAGGTACGGACTTATTAAATGAATTTAGGTTGTCACACATTTTAGTGAGTGGTGAGTTGAGACCTATGTTTGTAGAGGTAGTAGGGTGCTGTAACATTGTGGTCATGGGAAAGCGTGGAATTCTAGACGGAACTTTTAACGAAACGCGCGATAGCAGTTCACAGCAATCTATGCAACCGTTCACTAGCTTATGAAGGAACATAAGGCTATGCATAACTCTCCGTTGCCGTAGTGAGACCATCTTAAAAAAGCTTAGACGCTGTTGATAGGGACACCTATGGGATAAGCCAGGGGATATAAATGCGAGGTGTTTGGTGAAAACCCTTTGTATGCTCTCCAGACGCTGAGAATGTATTGCGTAAAAGGGGTCCCAGGCAACACTGGCATATTCCAGCCTGCTACGCACTAAGGCATTGTACAGGACTATTTTAGTTTTAACAGATCTAAATTCTCGCGTATTACGTTTAAGAAAACCTAACAATTGAGCAGATTTTTTAACGCAACTGTCTACATGTTGCTTGAATGTCATTTTCTTATCCATGATCACTCCGAGATCCCGAATTTCATCAACCTTAGTTAGTGTCACGTTATTGATTTTATATGATGTTACACTAGCTTGTTTCTTTCTTGTGAATGTAATGTGGAAAAATTTTTTGACGTTTAGAGACATGCCATTTTTATTGCACCAATCTTGTATTCGATCTAAGTCACTTTGAATCGCGACCGAGTCGTTCGGTGAATTTATTGTCTTATAAATCTTTAAATCGTCAGCGAACATTAAAAACTTGCAGCTTTTGATTTGATGTGCTATATCATTAATGAACAGTGAGAATAAAATTGGCGCTAGATGGGATCCTTGCGGTACTCCCTAGAGTACACCTATTGATTATCTATAGTTATCACCTTAAATAGAAATTTGGTTAGCAATATTTATAGACAAAAGGGTTTGTTGAGACATACCTATCTTCAGAAATTAATCCACTATTGTTCTTGTCCCAACGAGACAAAGCTGATAAGAGAGTTTCTTCAGAATCCAGCTCCAAGGTCCTATATCCAAGAAGATTGACGAATCCATCAAAATCTAACGGGTTCGGCGCCTGAAATGTAAAATGAAAACAATATCAATACGCACCGCTCCGTGTGGTGCCGGACGTAAAAGAATAGCACCATCCCATTTCTTCCCATGGGTGTCGTAGAAGGCGACTAAGGGACTTATTAGAGAATGGGCAGGATCGTTCTCTTTGCGTTTGACCACCATACTGCGATCACCAACCCGCCTGCTAAGCGTGGCGATTATGGCAAATCCTCCCCTTTTGGGGGAGGCTTATGTCCAGCAGTGGACGTCTTTCGGCTGATATGATGACCCTTCACATCAAACAAATTTTGTCTGTGAACTGGAATTTTGAGATCGCCGAAAAATAAACATTTTGCTTTTATCACTACTTCGCTTTATATTGTGAAGTAGTGATTCAGGCAGCGATGCTAATGGAATACATACCAAGCTTAGCATGAAAAATTAGCGGAAATTTCCTGAAAATGAAACTCTAAGCTTCAACTAATTTATTTTAAATGGTCGCCCTCGTTTTGATCCCGTCTGTGAAAGCGGATTCATTCGTAAAGGCACTAATTAGTGCATCGATAGGTACTGATTGAATGCGGTTTACTTCCAACAGCTAGGTACATGTCGGGATTAAAGATCGCAATACTACTAATTGCTAAAGCATTTTAACTTAATGTTAACAGGGGCACAGTTCAACCAAAAGATAGAATTAAATTTTACGTAGCTTATTAAAACAAAAAGCTGTTCCACATATTTTGACCGCGTAAGTATTGGAATTTATGAAACTGCAGATTTTTTTCTTTTATCGACGAAATATTTCTACGCTAGTGGTGAACATCTGCTGAATTCGTGGTTACAGTTTGCGCGTCGATCTCAATACAACCCTGTATAATTGAAAAGGCAGATAGAAACATCACTATTTTTATTGAATCAGTTTTTAGCCTACCTACTCTATTGTTCGGATAACAATATGATTATTTGCTACTAGAAGCAATGAAAACCAACGTTATTGGGAAACCAGACCCAGAAAATTAAAATGGCTATGTCTACGTCTAGATTCCTTAACAAGATTTTGGACTAACATTTGTAAAATGGGCAGGGAACTGTACAACCTAATGTTAACAAGCCTTAATCAGGCCGGACCCAAGTTAAAATAAATTGGATGACCTTATCTGATTAATAAAAACAGAAGAGCATTTTAATCTAAAAAATTAAACACCTCGAACAGATGGTAAGAGAAAAGAAAAATATTAATTTGAACGGGAAATATTGTATTAGGATGCCCTTGTTTAGTGACTGAAATTATTAAAATTAACACGAAGTGAGAGGTAAACATTGCGATTGTTTTAATTCTTATAATTTCTGGAGATTCTTGAAATGTTATACTTACCTATTCACCTCCTACGGGGGTACCGACAGTCGACACCTACGACAAGTCCTAAATAGGTACTCTTTTTGCTTTGATTACGTTCATACATCTGAGGCCCTGGTCTGAGTTTCTTTTAACCACCTTGATCGGCGTTCGGTGCTCCGCTTGGCACTGGATTGATGAAGGACCAATCGGAACGCCGAACGCGGTTGATGCGGTCTATTGAGATGGTTAGAAGAAACTCACACTACGGCCACTGGTCATATACGCACGCCGCCGCGCTGATTGCGAATACTGCGCATGGTACGCACATGACTTTTCTGAAGAACATCACCAATAAGGTCACGATATGTCCTTCTTAGGGCGTTGCCACTCACATCTGCCTTGTCTTCTTCTCTTTCGTTATTAATATTTTATACATAACAGAACAAAATATTAATATTATTATAAAAAGGGTACCCTTACCTAACCTTACCCTTACCTAGGTACCTTTTTTTGATACTTTTTCTCCCTAAATGGAACAACATTACCGATCTTAATAGATAAATATCTCAAAAAGCTCGGATAGAAACCTACTATACAACTCTCGTACCTATTCCATCGTCCCTTATAAAACACCTATAAGTGGATTACGATGTTATTTCCAGATTATAATAGAAATTTAATTTCAATTTTCTGACAAGAAAAATTGGGAAGAGAATAAGTCCCCTTAATCTTAGGGATACAGGAAAAATATACGGTAATGCCGAACAATCTGCAGACACTGTCCTAGACAAAGGAATTTAAATTTGATCCTTTGGAGCCACAGAGCACGGAAGCTGGTGCGCCAGCAGCGTCTAGCACCTGCGGTAGTAATAAAATTTGTGACGCCAAAAGTGCGTTGAGCGCACCACAGTTCTCTCACGGACCGCCTTCAAAGCCGTCTGTTTTTACATATAATCATTTTTTTTTTCACACAAAGCTGCATACCTACTTATGAAACGTCAGAAGCTAGGTGCACGGTTCCAATTAGTCGTTTCCTATGGCCAAGAGCCGGCACGAAACTCCACGGTTACTCTTTTAAAAATAATTGGCTTTTACAATTGGTCTATCAACCTACAGTAAGGCCCAAGATTCGCACATTCACAAAATATAAAAATAATCTACTTAATAAAGAAGATAAATATAAAATAAAAATCTATTTAAACCAAATGACATGATTGCCACTACAACCACTAATAAAGCGTACTCTTTTTCCACCTCTTTTTGTCCATGGACCAATCTTTATTGAAGGAGCACCTCATCTAGCCATTACCATGTAGGCCTGCCGCGATGTCGTTTGCTAATTGCAGTATATATATATATATATATATAACGGGATATCAGGAAGGCCGGGCTGTTGCATCTGATTGCTGATTCGTGACTTCGTCAGCACGGTAATCCATAGTGGGCGTTAAACTTCAGGAAACGTTGAAATAAATACGCTGTAGCGTTGACTGTTCACTATTTTAATTTTACAGACACTTAAATGACTTTAAACAATTAAGGATTGCAGTAATAATTAACGATTTAGAGCCAATGGGTTTGCGAGTGACCACCATGTGCAACGGTTGTTGACACAACATAATGAATTGACACGACGTCGCCCGCCATGACAGACGCAACTCCATTCGGTGTTACCCGCTCTTAATTAAAATTACCATTTAGTTGAATTCAAATCGATTAATCGTTAAAATAACAGAATAAATTACAACTCTCGAAATTAACTGATTTTCATTATTTAATAATGCCACGCGCCGTTATATATATATATATATATATATATATATATATATATATATATATATATACATATAATATTTAGATAAAATTTTAAACCTATTTAAATAGATACGTCATTTTTGTCGTACTCGTAGTGCGAGTAAACGGTAACGTTTGGTTTTTATGGAAAGTGTTGACAATGCCGCCTCTAGCAGCTTTCACCAAGGCAAGTCCGTGCTCTATGGTAGAAGCAGTGGGGGCAAATCCCTGTGACCTCGTCAGCGTTGTGGATTGACACGAGCTTAAGGGTCTCTTTCGTCAGGACTCAGAAACTTCCCTAACAATACTTAAGCGGAATTAAAAGAAAAGCAAAGTTTCGTATCTGTTTTGAGACCGCCTTCAGTTACTACAGTCTGTTGTTTTATTCTCACTGGATGAATTATTTTGGTGTTTGTGTCTCGAGGTTGTTGTTTTGGTAAATTGTGTTATTGTTGTTTGAATGTAATTAGTAAGTGTTCTCTGTTTGTTGTCTTGAGAACGAATGATTTGGAATACCAATTGATTTATACAGGATAATTTTTTATCTAGTGTGCAAACTGTAACCATGAATTCAGCATATCATTGTAGACCCCCAGCGTAGAAATTTTTCTACCTAACCTACGCGGTCAATATGTATGGAACAGCTGATTTTTTTTTGTATAACCAACGAAAAATTTCTACGCTCGGGGGTCTAGAATAATATGCTGAATTCAAGGTTACAGTTTGCGCAATGGATAAAAACTTATCCTGTATTATCACAAAAAGTGCCCGTTTGCCCGATACTTAACGTTCATTGATCAAATATTATTTAAAGCCCCATTTACGTAATAAATTTAAATTTCGATATGACCAACTTCGAAATCTAAATTCCACAAGCGTTAGGTACACATGAACGCACTATAAACTTTAATCTTACTCTACTTCGGTCCATCTGGCTACGACCAACTTTCAGCCAGAGTTTGGTCACCTGACTTAGTTATATACACACAAGTCTGGCCAACAATTGTCTACTGACACAGATGCCAGCTGGCTAATTGGCTAGGCGCTTACAATTTATGGCTAGCTTGTGCAAATCCAAACTACTGGTAGCTACTTATGAGCACAGATGTTGATATTACTTATTACAATATCTGGTAAATACAGCCACTTCCAGCTGTAGTAGATACGTGGATGGGTTAATTTCGCTGCACTGACATTAATACAGGTTATTGCAGTTTGTGGTTTCTGGGCACAGTAATGAAACTGGTGTGAAATTGCTCTCGGTTTTGCTAATTTCTTAAGTGAAATAATATCAAAAGTAGCTAAAATTATCAACAGGATATTACGTCCTCTTTGAGGTAAATTTAGATAAAATTGCAGATAACTTCTCTAAAAATGTCACGAAAAATTCCTCGAAAATATTTAGATTTTTATCAATGTTTAAGAAGATTTTTTAAGTCCCTGGCATTTCATAATCAACTATATTTACCTCAGAAATCATGTTGCGGATAGCATTTTCGTCAATCTTGTCACCAAGGCTGACAAAGGTGGCTCGAAGGTCGCTGAAATCGATACTGCCATCTCCATCCATATCAAATAGTAAGAACGCCTGGAAATTAATAATCGCTAGTTAAACTTATGGAACTCACTTACGTGGAAGGTAAATTGTTACTAATTAGCCAGTGCCCGAGTGAAATTGAAAAAAAAATGGTGGATCAGTTTAATTGACAATTAAGGGAGTTCTTCGAGACTTCTATAAGAAGTCAGAAGACATGGAAGGATTTATTTACTACGTAAAACATGGTGCAATAGCCTTAAACGAAACATAACTTTATATTTTTTCCAGAAATGAAAATATAGATGGCCCAAAATTAAAAATTTAAATATGACGGTGACTCACAATGTAATTTATTTTTTATAATATGACATATCCAACATGGGTAGACTGTTGAGTCTAAAAATGTTAAAGAAGAATATAGAACAAAATGTACACAGTTACCTTTGCAATAAATATATCTTTAACTTTAGGTACCTACCTTACCTGATCAAATCAGTATAATAGTCTGAAAATATCATGCAGTAGTCTTTGTTTTCGAGATTGTATGCAATAAACAGCATACCTACCTCTTTCAGTTCAAAAATTTTATTATCGTCGAGTTCAGACGCAACATTGGCTGGTATGCAGAGAGCTTCCCTTGCTCTAGACGCTGAACGGGATCTCGGCTGCGGTGGGACAGTTAAGTCGTTTTCATTCTCCGATATAATAGAACTGTGAGAAAACAAAATGTTACCTCAGATAAGTTTGTTGCGTCCAGCTTGATTCTGAACAATAAAAGCAGTGCGATCAGAAATTGGTTTGAAGTTTGGATTCGAAACCAATTTCTTTTTAGGGCCATTAATTTTTTGGCTATAGAATCAGCATTGCCATACAATGTGGCAATGCTACTCGCTTTTTGGGCACGTTTTCTATTGACAACGATGCAGACGAAATTTTTGATGCCCTATGATTATTTTCTTTTTTATATACTTGAACATAAGAACATATTACTTTTTAAGAGTTAGCTTTTAAATTATTTCATCTTTAAAAAAATTCAAGCCCTAATGATTTCGACTTTTCAATACACAATAGTGAATCGTACGTTTATAAATAAAAATGTTAAGTTATTCATGAAAAGATTCAGCTATCACTTTTCTCTCGGAGAATAGAACAATATAAAAGAGAAAAACTCAATATTTTTTTTTATGTTCGACCGAGCGCCTTTTCAATCACTTCTCAATAAAGTCATTTTACAGCGATGAAATAGCTTTTTGTTAAACCCTGTGCGCGTAGCGGAAATTAAAAATTACAAAAATGAGATTTTTTATGGAGCGCCGCGTACATAAGAAGTTCATAAATTGATGAATATCCACTTTTTTTATTAATTTATCATGAAAAAATGATAAACTAGGATTTATCGGAATTCAAAGAAATGCAGGAACATAACAGTTTTGAGTATCACTGAATAAAATTGACATTATGAACGTCAAAAATTTTAACTGCAGAAAAGAAAAATAAATTTAGCATATTTTGCACTATATTGCACTATTGTATTTTTACTATTGACATTTATTATTCAGTATTGTTTGTTGATTCAAGTAAACATTAATGATATGGACTTGATTTTTATTTCTTAACCATTATTATTCATAATATTTTCACGACCTAGTATGTGGCAAACATATCTTATGCTTAATTTTTAATGTTATCCTGAATGCATTTTATTCTTATAAGTGTACCTCTACATGTTTGAGTAAATAAATATTTCCTATCTTATCTTAACACTTACTCTCCAGCAGAAAGCGATTGTAGAAGATTTTCTTTAAATTTCTTTATTTCGTCCTTAGCATCGTCGGGCTTGCTACGGCGTCGCTCCCCTTTTGATCCCCTCTGCGAAAATACAATACACTTTGTAAAGCCACCATTTTAATAGGAACAACACTTTCATCCTATTAAAGCATATTAAAAGTTGCTCCTTCTATATACAAAGCACTCGCAAAAAGTATTTTACAATCTGGAAACGATTCAAACTAAATTGAGGAAAGAAAATAAAAAAACTTTTTGCAAAAAAAAAAAAACACTACAAAGTGAAAAATATTTTTCATTTCGGAAGTTGCTGTCTTTGGGAATGTATTTTACTTTTTTGCTACCGACTAATAAAATGAAAGTTATATTTCACTTAGTAGTCTTTTTTTTGGAAGTCGGTTGTTGTTTTAGCAAAAAAATTTTTTATTTATCACTTTTTAGTTATGGTACCTACCCCACACTAATATGTATACCACTCCTGGCTAGCTAAACTACAGTGGCAGTAGCATCACGGAACACAAAGTGGAATAAATACGTATTTTCGAAGCTAACGTAATAACTACCCCAGCAAAGTCAATAAGGTGCGGGTTGTTCGAAAGAGATACCGCGGCCCCTGGCACAGAGGCAACTGAGGGAACACGGGTAGGTTTTAGTCAGTAAAAGTCTGACATGCCCTCCCGCTCTGCCCAGAGCGGGAGAAGTTATTTGATGATTTCCCAGCCAAAAAAAAAAAAAAAAGCAAAGTCAATAAAATTTATATGACCCTTGAACCAAAAACTATCCCTCAAAAAAAAATATCCCGAAGTCGACCCACAATTGCCGGAGAAATCTCGAAACATACATACAAAAAAAATACAGAATACGAATTAAGAATTTGAAGTCGGTTAAAAATGAAGGGTCTTCTTTGATCAAAACAACTGTGTCCAATCGACGGTAAAATATTAATTCTCTGTTTGAAGTGACCGGAAAAGATAACGCTGGTGACTTCCCAAACTCAAAAGTCAAGTCACTTTGAGAAGAGAAATTACTTACTTGTCAAAACTTTATTCACAGTTTAATTTACAAAGGGCCCAAACCTTGTGTTCACTTTATTTATATAACATTTAAAACGTATTATATTTTAGCCGCTTATAGTGAGATTACTTTGAAATAACTTACTCTTTTTGCGGCTCCGTTCGCATCTTGGTCTGCCATGTTTAAAAATTCACCTAAACTACGACTTTTCTTCGTGTGGTGTCCTATGCGTGTTTCCACGACCGTACTGACTAAAGCAAGAATTGTAACTACTTACACGTCAGGAAGATTAAATTTACATTGCATTTTCCGTCAGCCGAGATAATTATTTATTTCGGACGGATGCACGTAGATTTCGAGATTAGCCATGATGTTTGACTAAACTAATTAATCTTTGGGGCAAAACGCCGTTAAGATTTCCAGGTCAACGAATTGTTTGTGCAACGATTACATGTTTCCACTTGGACTGGGAAAGGTTAGACGCTTATAATTGTTTGTGATAATTTTGGCAAATATGGCGGCTGTATGTTCCAAATTTAACGCCATTATAGAGGCTGTATATTCCAAATTTAACGCCATTATCGAGGCTTGCAATTCAACGGATAATCATTTACCCGAATTACCGTTGTAATTTGCTGTTTGATTTCTCTATGGGTTAATAGCTCGCCTCAATTTACGTTATTAACAGCAATATTGTTATTAGCAAAAACCGTATTCTACTCTGCTTAATGCAGAGTATTAAATTTTGTGGTGTCTTGGGTTAATCTAATCTCATCTAATCTTGTATGGATACACATGTTGGCAGGAGATCAAAAATGAATAACGGCTATTAATCTCAGTGATATGACCAGGATAGTCAATTAAATAATATTTTACGATCCAGAAGGAACCATAATGATGACAAAAATAAATAAAATATGTGTCAACATAAATTAAACCTGCAGAAAAATATTAAACTTAGAGATTTAAACGTCACGGTAAATAACTTGTTTAGAATGACTAGATTCAAAGAAAAAGTGACACAAATATAACTTATGATATTTCTTTCTTGCAATGATCCGTAAATAAAGTATTTAACGAAAATACAGAAATAAACTTCAAAGTTTTTTTTTAAAATATAATAATGAAAAACACTAGTAAACTTCCTGAAATATCACGTTACAGGCGTGGCGATTATGGCAAATCCCCCCTTTTCGGGGATGCTTATGTCCAGCAGTGGACGTCTTTCGGCTGATATGATGATGATGATGATGATGATGACGTTACAGGAAAATTATGACATACCTACCAATGTAAATATGTACCTATGTGAAAGATATTAAAAAGGGGCGGGCTCATGTAGGTACATGTCATGTTTTTTTTAATTTATGTATTTAGAGATCTAGATTCTCTTCTATTTTGTGAATGTGAGAACGTTGTAGGCCTTGTAGATGTTTTGATTTTTTGGTCATTACCTATTTTATTAAGGACTTGTTGAAATATTTTGATTTGATTTGATTGTACTGCGATGGGCTGTTTATCAATTTATTACTATAATATTTAAAGGTAAAAAAGTTTAAAATAAAACGGTACCTGTTCATAAAATTAAATGTAACGCAATAATAAATTAATGAATCCAATATAAGAAATAAATAAAAAAAAAACGAATAAAACTTTGATGAGCTTAATTTGCCTACGATAGTACATTTACCATTTCTATTCTTTTTAAAAATGAAAGTATAAAAGCTTTATCACAAAATAAGCTAGAAAATATTGTTAGACAAAACTAGGTGTCGAAAATACGGGAAGTTTCAATAAAAGTAAATGGTTTGAGCAAAATGTGACTACCTATAATCTCGTGACATTTTCCGCCTTGAACGCTGACAGATGAGATTTCTCAAGTTTTACGATTTGGTTATTGTTTATGTCCATATAACCTAATATTAAGTTTTATGAGAATGCTGTTCTCATAAAAGTTAATCGGAAGAAATATTGCATGTGCTGAATTTTATTTAATCACAGATTTTGTTTTGTTTACTGTACCGTTTTGCCTTAATAAAAGGGACTTTAATGTTTGGGTCTGTGGTGTTATTGATAAGTCATCTTAGTTTAAGTCTACTTTCACAAATCCCTCTTTTTATACCAAGTAGGAAAGACTTTAACCAACTATCTGGCTAACTCCATCTATACTTAGAAATAAAAATGAAGTTTCCGTTTGTAATGTCAAAATAACAACTTTTTACTAAATGGATTATAATGAAAGCATAGGTGTTTATGGTAGTAAAGGTAGGTACTTACAACAATAACAAAAAAAAATTGTTTGTCTTTCTGTCTGTACATTCCGGCTGATCTCCAGAACGGCTGGACAGATTTTGACGGGACTTTCACGGACACATAGCTGATTTTATAAGGAGTAATGTTTGTCCCAAAAACACCCGTAGTAATAAGTCAGCAGGTAATAAGTAATTACGTATCGCACCAACAGTAGGAATGACATTCATATTGACGGTTCAAAAGCGTTTTTGAACAGACAAATGTTTCGAACATATCAACGCTTGAAAGGCAAGAATTACCAAGCGACATGTTGAGCAATATTGAGTTTCATACTGAGAACATTCATAATCTTTAAATGCCAGTTTATCAAGCTTTTAAACTGCATTTAAAATTCGTTGGAATGAAGTAGTTATGACAAATAGGTGATTTTTTTTTCCAAAAATAAAAACTTTAAAATGCTGTACTGTAAAGTTGCCAAAATGTCGCTTGGTAAATATTGCCTTTCAAGCGTTGATATGAAGTAATTCATTCACAATATCCTACAAAATTATTCAGATTCAGATTGATAGTGTGATAAGCAATTAAGGTGCAGGTTACTTCGCAATGTATGTACATTATTGTTAAGTGTGTCAAACATTAGATGGGTAATGTATTAAAAACGATTGTCAAATAAGTCTAGCTTAAGAAACTAATTACCATCGCCCCCTTCCTTCGTCTGATCAGCTAAATAAACGCGATCACGCAAATACGACAGAGTCTCAAGTAAATCAACAGCGGCGAGGTAATCCGCACCACGAACAGGTGTAAGTGGGTTTTTAATCAACTACAAATGCAACGGTTTAGGAGTGTCTAAATGAGATTCGTCTAGGGCTGGCGCAGTTCGGATTTTGAGATATTTACTGCAGAATTATACACACAAAGTCTTTTTTTTTCAATGGACGATTGCAGATTATGGACAATTAGAAGACCGACATTTAAAATGTCCATCGCGCAGTTTAGTTGTCTGCTTTACCAGGCTTGCTTATGGGTGCCTCAATAAATTAAGGCCTGCAGTCGGGGCTTAAAAACGTAAAAGTAATGCAACTACACGCCAAAGGCACCCCCTGAGAGGTACGGACCTCGGCTAAGGGAGTCGTTGGAAAAGGGCAACCAGGTACAGGGTGCATCGGATTAGTAGGCTTGAGATCTTCTTTCAAAGTTTTCTTAAATAGTAATAACCGGTAAAGGCTCAAACAGGCGCGACGCGACTCCGGTAGAAAGATTTCCATGAAGTTTTAACAGAAAAGAGTAACGACGCTCTTTTTTGCGGAAGCCCTAATTTAATCTTTACTAAGTAGAGGATATATGTTATGTTAATCTTGTTATTCTCCGGAAAATCATGATAAAGATTAGTCACCATAGTCATAGTAAAGTATACAGTTCTCTTGTAAGCAAAGTTTTAATTAACAACGCACATGCAAACAAAGCAGAAAATGTCTGCTATGACAGATGATCGGTTTAAATATATAAAAGGAAGCTTTAAAAGAAGTCTGTACGCTTTTAAAATGTATGACGTACGCATTGTAGTTAATTTACTGTTTCAATTACAATACGTGGAATTAAAAATAATTTATGTATTGAAATATTCTTGCCATTGTCACGCCAAAAATAAACCGTAAACGTCATCGTAAGTAAAACGTAGTGTACCCAAAAAACGTGGTTTAATATAATTACAATGGTTCTGTACTATTGCTCTATGGTTCAGTGAGAAAGTGGCTACAGTAGCATCATTTTTGAGAATAATTCCTACTAATCCCTACTTTAATATTATAAATGCGAAAATAACTCTGTCTATAATGTCTGTCTGTTCGCTTTCTCGCCTAAACCGCTGAACCGATCGTCACGAAATCTGGCAAAGCTGTAGCCTGGGATATGCGCAATTTTTTACGCGAAAACCGACACGGGTGGAGCCGCGGGCAAAAACTATTAAAATAAATTTATCAATCAAAAGTCTTTTTGATATTTTGCACTCATCTTCGCTTCTTTCGTTTTTATTTGGATAATTTAAGATGGTTTATAGTAGGCTATTTAACATCAAAATTGGCAAACATTGGCTGAATTGACTGCCAATTATGCCAAATTTAGAAAAATTATTCCATTTACAAAATCAAGTTTCTTCTCAAAATGGCAGCCCTGAATGTGATGGTGATCCGGAACGGAGGCAAGGAATTGGGATTGCACTTAAGTTTCTTTGGCATTCGAACACCGCAATTTATTTTTGTAGGACGATTGAGGATTCTCGACGTTTGCTTTCATTAGTATCGAGATGGATGATAATTATTATTTGAGTAGCTACTTAATTTAATTTCATGGTCTATTTTTGTCGAAGGTTGTTGCTAAGTAACAACAGCCGCACGGGTCGATTGATCAAGTTAAGCTACACTTGCCGCGGTTGGTCCGTGGATTGGTGACCATCTTTATCATACCAAGACCATTTCGTGCCTCAGAAAGCACGTCAAGCCTTTGGTCCCGGCTGTCATTCAGACAGTAGTTACGGGTTGTCAAAAGGCCGAGAACCAGTCTTATTAGGGGCTATCGTGTTACACAGTTACTGGGTTGTGGAGGTCAGATACGCAGTCACTCCATGTAAAATGCTGCTATTCAACTGCATCCGGTAAGACTGGAAGCCAGGCAAATGATGATTTCTGTTGGGTGTTGATTAGGTCTTTGATGACATAAGCCATATCTTGAACTTTAATATTAGAAAGGAAGATGGTTTCAGGTTTGAATCTCACACGGATATTGGTGGGTTAATAACAACCAAACTTCTCGTTTTCTGAGAAGCTTTGTGTCTGGATAGGAAGATATTTTTGGACTCAATTCCGACATCGATAGGTATTCATAATCTGTCGTTCATATAGAAAATAGAAAAAGTAAAAACAGATTTTATCACAATTTTGTCTTCAGATATCAGTATCAGCCTATGGTATTCCCACTGGTGGGACACAGGCCTCCTCTCGGCGAGAGGGAATGGGCCATAATCCACCACGCGGGCCCAGTACGTGTTGGTAGATATCACATGTCACATGTCTTCGAAATTTTGGTTCTAGGACATGCCAATTTCCTCACGATGTTTTCCTTCACCGTTTTGAGAGCAGAGTAAACCACCTGCCTGGATTCGAACCTACGATTAACAACTTGTAAGTCGCGGCCGTTACCACTTGGCCACCACTGCTCTCATGTCTTCAGATATAGTTTATTTATATTTGGTAAAAATAACCTGTTAAGACAAGACATTGAGTGCCTAAGTCTGTCCTAAGTACACAAAAGAGTTGCCATGTTACTTAAATATTCCTCTTGAACGACAAAGTGTCTGACAGTAATAGATCTTATACTTTAGATCGCAAACACTACTTGGCAGAAATTGAATCTATTTTTAACAGTACTAAATAATATCCAGAAATTTAATTAGATAATGTATCTTAAATTATTACTGCCGATGATAATCATACATTCACGTCAGATTTTTTTTACATATCCATACAAATAAATAAAATTTATAATAATTATAAACATTACAGAGTGTTTCCGTCCCAGAGGTAAACAAATATTAATGTACTAGCTTCCGCCCGCGCCATGCCTCAAAGTATCCTTATACCAAATTTCATCATAATCGGTCAATTCGTGTCGGAGACAAACAGATACAGAGAGACGGAGCCATTTTTTTTAAATCTGTTAATTACCGTTAATTATTTTCATGTTAATTTAGTAAAAAGGTGTTATTTTTACATTACAAACAGACAATTTTATTTATTTGTATGATTAAATAAACGTCGATAACTGATATTTGAAGTGTTTATACCCTTATTTCATATGTACAAATGGTCATCAATAAACGTTACTTGAATTATGTAGACAGAAATATGATCCCACTGCTGTGAAAGCGACACTTGGCACTGCCTAGTTAGATATAGAATATTTCTTTATCCACTCAAACCTGATTTCTGTGAAGCTTTTCATAACACAGGGAATTTTTCTTTTTTTTTGGGTGGGAAATCATCAAATAACTTCTCCCGCTCTGGGTGGAGCAGGAGGGCTTGTCAGACTGACTAAAACCCACCCGTTTTCCCTCAGTTGCCTGTGTGCCAAGGCCCGCGGTATCTCTTTCGAACAACCCGCACCCCTGGCAGGCATCGGCCCTTGCGGGCCCCACCAATTGCTGGAATCAGGAATCAGGAATGTCGCAATAGTAGTAGTGTGGCTTTGGTTGATGATAATATCTTCGCCCTCCTATATTCTCATATTATGTGTGTATATTTAAATTAGAGTTTAATTTATAACTCGTATTACACGCGTTGTCTACATCTCTGTTATCTTCTCTCCTATAGCAAGTGTGCTGGAAGATATTTCTGTAGAAATAAGCATTACCTATGTACTTATGTATTTTTCTGTTCCTTTGTTCTTGTATGTTTATATGTGTGTGCAGAAATGGTTAAATAAATAAATACATGGGACTTAAACATATACGGCGAAATGTGACTTTACTAAAGTGCACCTCTCCCTAATCCTTCCGAGATTACAAGCGTGATGTTATGATTATGGTTTGTATTCTAAGACCACGTCCGCACTATAGCGGCAGGATTTTATCGTGCACTGGATTTTCAACTCTCGGGGTTGAACCGAGCATTGAGGATCCAATAATCTAATCCCAGCGCTTCGAAAAAACACAATGTTCTATTTCAACACTCGGCGCTGCCTCAAAGAGATGTCAGCACCAACTGGTGGGGTCCGCAAGGGCCGATGCCTGCCAGGGGTGCGGGTTGTTCGGAAGAGATACCCTCGCTCCTCGCACACAGGTAACTGAGGGAACACGAGTTGGTTTTAGTCAGTAAAAGTCTGACACGCCCTCCTGCTCCACCCAGAACGGGAGAAGTTATTTGAGGATTTTGCACCCTCAAAAAAAAAAAAATAACACTCGGCGCTAAGTAGTGCGTTGCAGAATAAGCGCGCGAAAAAATCCCGCCGCGATATTTTTACGCCACTGATGAACGTATCTTGTAGTAACTACAATTACATTATTATGTATGTATGTTGTACTTATCTACAACATTTGTCTTTTCCTCCAATCAAATTCTCCCGTTGCTTCAAACAATGGAATCACTTAATCTCCCTCAAAACATTTTAAGTAACGTAAATGCTTTTAGTTAGACGTCTTAAGCCTCACATTTCAGAAACAATCTGCAATACTAAGTGGTATTGATGCTATGTAATCTCTTATGTACTTTGCGGATTATTTTGTACTACATGCAAATACTCTGTTGTCAGCACGTACTTATAAGTGGATGACAAACACATCCCTGTGTGGAAACACTTCTTTTTCTTACATATTGGTATAATTTTATCACATTAGCTAATATTAGTGCTGGACATGAAGGGGCTCGTGGCTCAATGATAATAGCCACGCAGGCTAAGCTACGTGATCGTCCATTACATATCGAAACCCTCCGTGCCTCGGACAGCACATTAAACCGTTAGTCCCGGCTATCATTTGTAGGTCTTTGGTGTAGTCATAAGCCCAAAAGTCTGACAACTAGTGTTACCAAGGGTTGTCGTATTACCTAGTAACTGAGCTGTAGAGGTCAGATAGGCAGTCGCTCCATGTAAAATACTAGTGTTTAGCTGCATCCGGTTAGACTGGAAGCCAACCCCAATATTGTTGGGAAAAGGAATATTGATTGAGCGCTGGACATGACTTTGCTGAACGGTGAAAGTAGGTTTTAAAATGACGATACACCGTTGTAAAAGACATATTTTTATGAAATTTTGCTACATGACTGACTGCTATTTTTTTATTTAAATTGTGTTTTACCACTTATAGTCTTTTCGCGTTAAGAAAATAGTGACTCATCGATGTCACTTAACTCTGCCACGCCCCTTGACCAATTAGATGATAGTAAATTACAAAGTCGTGTTCACATTGGCCAGTTGAAGTAAGCTCTTCAGACATACACTGTAATTTACTATGATCTAATTGGTCAAGGGGCGTGGCTAAGCTGAGTGACATCGATGAGACACTATTTTCTTAACGCGAATAGACTATAGTGATAATCTCACCCCCACAACTGCCAATTAGTAACTGACATCTATCGCTATGACGTAATCACTCAATCACATAATACGTCACCAGTGAAATAGGTTCCCTACGTTTGTAGAGAGCAATACGTAGCATAATTTGGCACCGCTTTACCATTATTCAACAATCTTTAACAAAACAGCAGCACTTTGTGTTGTCATCTGACATTATGCTGAGCTGAGGCCTTTTTGGCATTATTATCATTGTTTTATGTTTCATAGTTTTAAGGTTCTATATGCTGTAATACTAATAAACGCATTTTTCTTTCTTTCTTATACCAACCCAAAACCATATAAACACAAGAACAGCTGTTGAACAAACAGCAACAAATATTTAGGAACTGGACGTCTATTTGGCTTAGTAACTAAGTCGTCATACAATTTGCGAGGTGGCTCTGTGCTGCTTATCTGACCTAAGCATTACCATATGTTACAGTTCTAACTTGTTGTTTCCCCAAACACTGGGATATGGAAACACTTGGTGTACCTAATATGGAGTATCCATGTGGAGAAAATTGTTATTTTTTGTGAACTTCACCGCTGGGCTGTCTAGACTAGACAGATAAGAAAGTTTTTCCCACGATCTTACAAAGTATGTTTAGTTTTCCATGGTTTGGAATGTCACATCCCTCTGAGAAATATCGAAACAACCGTATTTAAAGGATTTTGCTGGTACTATGGGAACTTCTATTCAACATACAAGTTTTCTTGTCTGCTTTATTGATAGTTATTGACTAGTCCAGGGCGACTTGTAATTCGACGTATTCTCGCCAGCACATGATAGTGTGACTCATTAGGAACCATTAAGCACCCCGGGTTTCCTCGAATTTTATATCCTGTACACTATCATATCTTGGAAGGAATACGTCAAATTAAAAGTCATTCTGTACTTTATCGCCCCTAGTCAACGAGCAATGGGTGATATATGGTCACACTCTACACCTTTGCCTACTCGTTCGGGGAATACAGGCGTGATGTTATGATATGATGTCCAATTTGTGCAAATATTTCAACCTAAAACGAAGGCGCAAGCTTAATCAAATATTCTAACAATTCATTCAAGGGCATGGTGTGGGTATCGGTTACAAAGGTGACCAGCTATTCCACCTGATCGTTGGAGGAACACCGTTTTACCCTATTGGACAGACAATTTTGCATCAAATATTCAACACATCCGTAAAAGGACCGTACACAGTATCTCATGTAAAAGGCACCGAAGCGGTTTTGTAAATAAGTGAAAAACGTTTTATGAAAACACAATCTGCTTTTAGGGTAGCAATGTGTGTTTGTTTTTCCGGAAACGTAACATTGACGTCACATACTCCCGATGGCTTAGAAGAGCGTGTTGACATAACCTTATAAGGTATTTTTTTAATAAAAGCTTCAACGATGTTAATCTAATATGATTTGATTTTGTACATTCGTGTGTAACTGCCAAATAGAATGCTAACAAAAGTAACTTTTATTAAAATTGCTGTTCCAATAAACGAATTGAAATCGTGCACAAAAAGGCTTCAAATAAAAGAGCAGCGTCGATTGGTGGTTTGATTACACAGCAAACGTCGACTGGAATCACCGACAGTTAAATACAATTACAAACACTAACAGACGCCGTAAACTGCAGAGATGTATGACACAGACGAAATTGTCCCATTTGCACTTTAGTACCGCTTAAACTTTTGTTAAAGTACACGCTCGCTCCAAACTAAATGTGTTTTCCAATATTCGTTCGTGGTGTTCGGAAAGGCGCTGCCATGTCATTTGCCGTAATTGTACTAGTAACAGGCGCTTGGAGGCCTAACATTTCGCTTGCAACTGCCACCCATTTATGTTAGACCCACAACCATTGGTACAAATATTTTCCAACACAAACTCATTTGCTTTAACACCGACAACAGTATGGAGATCTTCTAACGCTGGTGCAATGACATTCCGTTTCGGGACGAAGCCGTTTCCCTACTCATTATCGTTAACAAAAGGATTGTACCCAATTCACATTTCATCGCAGTATTTCCCTGAATATTATATTGCTCATCGTTGATTTCCGTGGATTTGATATATGCTAAATCATGTGCCATTTGATTATGCTCTAAATTACCAAAACTAATAGAGTGCATTTCAATAATCCCGTTTCATATTGCATGCGTGTGTTCCAGAAATAGTATATTAGAAAGGGATACCGCAACTGCTGCTCGTAACACAAACATCCACCCATATGAGAATCAATGTTTTATTCTGCCTCATGCAATATTTGAGGGCTTATACGTATTGACAGCAAAGATGTATTACATTTCTCCAATTATGCGGAAGGTCGTTCAGTGACAAAAACGAACCCAATCGCATGATGATATTTCGACGTCTTCGTGATCTTGTATAAGAAATACCATTTTTCATTTTCATCTTACCGGAATAAGGCAACTCGTCTTTGCTATTTTATAAAGCACTTGTTTCTTGACAAGACTATTATATTTCAATGTGAAGTGAAAACCATTTCGTTTTGCTTTTGTAGTTATTGATTTATTTAGTCGTTCGCAATCAGATTTTCGCATGAATCATTCAGCGAATTGTTATTGTGAGCGTCCGTTTCTGTTCTAGGTAATATCTAAGCCTTTTTGAAAATCTTTTCGGTTTTCTGCAAATAGTTTTTCTGCGACCTACGTTTTTATATATCTACAAAAGACTTCCTCTCCAGTTTTGGCCTGCCCTATCTACTGCAGTTCCGGGAGATATATCACGGCATTTAACGCCAACGTTCCCCCGTGTGTCCTCTATAAACGCTCACACAGCTATATGTGGTACTACAGCAGGCTGCATAAAGCTTACCTGCGCCTTTGCACGCGGTGTAAAATATTTGACGCTGCGAGCTCCAAATTTCATAAAATAAAATAGAAAAATGTTCTGGTGTTTGAGAGTCAAATTGTTTTGCTACCAAATGCAAAAACGACTTTGATGTGTTCAGAAATTGAGTTTGATGGAAGTCTCAATTTGCATTGTGTTGGTGGTATTTTATGTTGTATTGTCAGAATAAAAGCGTGCAAAATGTTAAATGACTCAATGTGAATTCACTTTATGACAGGTATAAAAACGACACCCAATATACGAAAAATGAAACGCCATAATATTTATCACACAGACCATGTATCTCATTGTTTAGGTGTAGGCATAATGCACATCATTTATTTTAACACCCCTAACATAATTTTAACGTCTCTCCTATTCAGCAGCACAGTTTACAACAAACAAAAGGTTTTAATGTTGACTATCAGTAGTCAGCCTCTTGGGCGCAATTTTTCCTGACCCGCCAACTCGAGTCCGCGATTACTTGACTTTAGTAATTCCCTATACACGAATTTAATCTTTGTTCTTTCCACTCTAACCCTGTTCACAGTTCATTAATTTAATCTACTACGAGAACACATCATTTCGCTATACTCAGTACTCACTTTAATTAGTTACTTTGATCCGTAAATTCTCTGTAGAAAAATTTACTGTGATAGCTTAAATATAAATTTCCTCCGCTCCATGGTCTATCGTAGCTGAGCTAAGAGAAATAATATAAAAAATCCGCCTCGGCAGCGCCATTTTTCTTTAGCCTGGCGATTATTTAGCTTTAATATGTTCCTTTCTTGCTGAACCTAAAAGTTTATGAGGTTTCGTGTTTGATTCTTAAGCGGCATCGTGAGGAAAACTGAGATAGCGTTGCAGTGTACATTTTAGTGTAAATTTCGCGTACATTTTGTCACTGCTTTGATGCACGTGGCTGTAGCTGTACTTTCTACTTTTTGAGCTATAACACCTGTTATATACTATCTTATGAAAGTTTATGTAATATTTTAATTCAGTTTTTGTTGCTCTTCTTTTGCATGTATTAGACACGTATGCTGGATAAATTCAATTCCCACAAGGACTTCGTTTTTCTTTGCACTACAAATACTTTCTAAAGCCATCCAACTAAGCTGAATGTGCTTGTCGTAGCCATTCTTCCAACGTAATAGCTCAACTGGGTCACATTATGTGCACTTCTTGTCTCTGAACAAACGACCCGATCCCAAATGGCTTCACTAAAGTGAGTCAAAAAATTAATCCAACTTAACATAGTCAATATGACGCACAAATTTCTCACATTGAACAACAATAGAGGGTTCATTAATATTGTGACGATGCCCCGTCAGCCTCATCTGACCTCGTTAATCAAAACTAATGACAGAGATAAAAATATTTCCCACGTTTGCTGGAGCTAGGAAATTACTCGTTATAGTTTTTCTGATTATGTTGATTGCTGAATTAGGTACTTGTTTTGATTTGCGTGATGGTTTGATTGGATTTACTTAGGTTATTCCGTAAGAATTTGTGAACACATAAACAATATATAGAAGGTAGGTAGTGGTCCTACTGCCAATAGGTAGATATAACAATATTGCACCATTCGCTATCAACATTATCTTATGTGGATGTGGCAGCATCTACATCGCCACATGCGAACTATGCATCACACTGACGTCACCCAAAATCCCGCAGCGCGCCATCAAAGTTTAGGTACCGCGCAACTGGCATAAATAGGCATAGAATCACTATACAAAGTTTCAGCTCAAAATAAAATACTCTAAGAATTGACAACAAATTTTCGGTTTCATATGTTTCTTAAATTCAAATCATAACAAACGTGTCACCACACTACGTAGGTCAATAACTTTCCACGTTACTTGCCAACATCACGATAAATCTCTTCCGAGTGATGTTTTTATTTCAATTTGAAAAGTTCGGTTTCTGGTATCAATGTATTAAAAATTCTCATAACTTCCGAACATGTGGAGATAAGATTAAAAAAACCCTTCCAATATCGTCTGATACAATCCAAAGAAGCCGTGCCCTTGGTATGTATATATCCTTTCCGTTACCCATTATATATACAACGTCCCAATATTAATCGTCGGCTCACTCCGATCCAGCCCTATGCTAAGGTCCGTTCCCCACAGGGGGTGGCCTTAGCGTATAGTCGCTTGGTTTTAACTTTTAAACCCTGGCTGGAAGCCTCAATAAATTAAGGCAGCCACAGGCAAGTCTGGTTAAGGGGCGGACAATCTCCTAGGTTGAGCTGCGACATATCATTAAAAAAATCGTCGGGCAGTTGCTCAGCAGATACTACATCCGTCTTGTCCGAAGATCCTCCATTTTCTATGAGTGCTGTGTGAACACCTTGTTCCTCGTACCTCCAAAGTTAAAAAGCATATAAGAAAATATACCTACCCAAAAAACGTGCCTACTGCATTTCAGGACGTCCTCCTACAGTCCACACAAGTTACATAGCCTGTCTGTAGTGTTTTCTTATCTAAAGTCAGTAGTTAGCTAGAGCCAACTAATTTGAGACTTTAAAAGCTAACGAGCCAGCGATCTTGGCTACTTTTTTATCGTTGAAATGAAAATAGTATCCCCACTTTGACATTTTACTTTGTGCTGTTTTAAAAGCGAAATAAGGCTGTGCTCAGACTTATGCCGATACTTTCTTTAAACAGGCTTTTGTTCTTTGCAACAATAACGCCCACATTAGCAGCAAAACAGTCTTTAAGTCAAAGTTGTTATAAATATGCTGGTTTTGACACAAAGCAGACAAAACTGTTTTGTTTCTGGTTTACGTAGTCTTCTGACTGTATTCATGAGCACATATACTATAGAGGTAAGAAGAACAGTGTGGTAAAGCTTGCTCATCCTCCATAGAAAAGCGAGGATCGTCTGACCATACGGGCGTTGGGCCTGGTGGGCTACTGTCCACATAATGATGTCGGGACATTGATTATAATATATGCTAGTTACGCAGTTAGCTCTGCTTGCGCGATGTAGGACTGCGTGACGTCAGTGTGATGCGTAATTTGAATGTGGTGATGTGGTTCCCGCCACAATTACATACAGTTATATGTAAGATTTAACGGAGATTTTTCCACTAGTAGGTATTGATATATCGCACACCTAGATGTAAAGGGAGCTAAGTCAAAAATTAGGAGATTTGACTTATGCTTACCATTGAATTCCTTAACTCACTACGTATCGACTAATAAAACAGATTTAAAAATATTTTTATTATCTAGTAGAACTTGCAAAACAAATATGTATACCGATAACATCTCCAGTGCACAGGAACACGGTAAAAAGTTTATGACCTTTTCTGAAAAAAAGTGCTTTTGTGAGTTAACTCTGTTTAGATCTAGATGTGCGAATTATATATTTTGGTTACAACATAGTTATCCGAAACCATATTTTTATGAAATATCATAAACATTGCAATTGTTATTTCACGAGAAAAACACTCTTGAATTTTGCGTAACTATAAAGTATTTATGCTCGTGACTACACTTTGTAAATTCTCTCGTTGACGAATTTATATTAAGTGCTGGCCATAAATCTAAGTATACAGCTAGATTATTACAATATTTAGCTTCAATCTACCCTCGAGAACCCTTGCGCCTAGAGGAAGGATGTGATAAAGGTTTGACACCCTCCCTAACGCTTTTTTTTTGCTAGAATCTCGCTAAAATCTTTCGCAGTAAAAACAGAATCTTTTTTCTCGGCAATAAAGGGATTATCGAAAGAAAAACAAGATTAATGCAAATGTCTCAATCTACAAATTAATAACTTTTATTTAATTAACACATTTTCAAATAGGTTAATCATTATCAATCAGATAGGTAAGTGCAACAGAAATAAATCGCAGAAGTAATCAGTTGGAGATTTATAGAAGGTATCTTCACAGTATTAATAATATCAGTACCTAAGAAAAAGTACTTAGACAAAGATATACATTTCTAATCAGCTATAAATTATATCTCGTCTGAGAATTATATTAGAATTTCACTTATGTATGACGATAAAGCTTTTAATAACTTTCTTAGGATAGATTTATGTTCTGAGTAGGCATCAACGGTTCTACTCAAGTTTACAGTGAACTGTAAATAGGTACATAATTTATTAGCTATATCAGCCTTACAATACTAAAATAATGTGTACTTAAATGCACTCAATCAGGTTTTATCGACCACTAACAATCCGCCCCTGCTCGCATGGTTTTTACAACTTGACAAAACATCGAGATTTCTTTATTATTGTAAGTTTATTATTAGTGTTCCAAACAAATATATATTAAAACTTACGAAATGTTTCCTCAATAATCGTAAAGACCGCATCAAAATCCTTTGCGGAGTTTACAACAACAACGTGGTCACACAGACAGACATTCAAAACTACTTCAATGTACAGTATGTTTGTAGGTATAGATTATAAGTTTCAACCACAGCACCTGTTCACCAGATCCCAAGTACAGTCACTACTTCAACACAAATTCAATCTTTAGGTACCTACCTACAGAAAACTGAAACAAAATGCACGTGAGTAAACCTGAATTTACGTTTATACAAGATCCTGAGTAGTCAGCAATTAGATTCACTACGATAACTTGCTTTTGCAATCAGAAAATCGAATGCAGTTTTCTTTTAACAACTTTAATACCTACATCTACCAACCAGCCAGTATCTGGTTTTAAAACTACAAAGCGAAATAAACCTCTTTGTAATTTACCTAAACAGATGTTACGTTCTTACGGATATTAAATCTGTTCGGATCTCGGCCCAGTTGAACGGAGTCCAACTAATATTATGTCCTTTTATATCTGTTTTGACTTTGCAATGCGTTGACTTATTGAGTCTTGATTAAAATTCTTTATTGTAATGATTTAGATTTATTTTTAGATGATTCGAAGTTTACACTATTTATTCTAGTTAGCACTAGTTTAATTACAAGGCTACAATGAGATTCAGCGTAAGGAAAAACTACACTAAAATCCAAAAAAAATACTCTTAACATTATTTGTACCTACGCGTTTTCTGAAAGGTCCTATTTGACAAAAAAGAAATCATGTAGACACACCAAAAATACAAATATTGTCTAACAAAACCATCCCCGAAGGACCAATACATACTCGTAATTTCCAAATATGTAGACAGTAGACTTTTCTTCCTATATAACGTGAAAAATAGCTTTTACGTTTTTCTGTTAATAGCATAAAGCTTATACTGTCTTTTTTTGTCGAAAACCAACTGCCTGCTCTCCTTTAGCATAACCTACGTGCCTGCGTTACGAGGCGACGAAATACACTGTCGGCCAAATAAATGTGGCACCATCTTACAAAGTAAATGTAGGGTTAAATCGAGGAACCCTTTCTTATGTCGATACTTTTCTAGGTAAACTGTAGTAAAAAAGGTAGAATGGCTATTGTCTCTCGGGTCGGAAGGCTCCGAAGGATGACACGACCTGTCGATTCATTTGTGGTATTGTAATGTTTTTACCCCAAATTCACAAATTGCGGTATACCTGTGGTGCTTTTAAAGATCCTTTACGTTTTCACTCAACAGAGCTACTATAATAAACACACAGTTTACAGAAACACAAAACTCTATTCACCTAAAATCTTTAGGAAAAATAAACAATGCACACACGAGAAAAGTAATTGCTACCTACTTGACTTACGTTGCGAGAAATATCAAGTGAAAATTGAGTTCATTTTTACCGTCGGTGTTTATGAAACCCGTGGGATACACACTGCGAAATATTACCTGTTTTAATACATACATAACTTTATCTACATAAACAACGTCGATGTTTTCTAGGTAAATATGGAACGGCAGGCATCTGGCTCATAACTGTGGCAGATTGAGCTCCACTTATCACTGTCATGTCTTGGATGGAAGACCGTTCTTAAACATTTGGACCTGTCAAGGTCTACAGAAGCACGTTGAGCTTTTAGTCCCAGTTGTAACACAAATGTGAAGTCAGAGGCAAACATTGCGGTCTGAAAAATTTGTCTTAAATATGTCTGTCTCTGTACTGATTGCACCTGCATAGTTATTCACGACTAATCTATATGCTTCCGCACCGAATTGAACATCAATCTATGTTATCGTTGGAGTCGTATAAACGCTGTTCACATAGCCAAAACCCGAAAGTTTTGTCAGTTTAAATCAAATAGACGACCGCTATTCCTCCGACAGCTGTATGCTGTCGGGGGCAAGCCAAATCTGGTTATCAAAATGTGCCATTTTCGATACGATAGCTTCTCGAATGCTTATGCATAGCTATGCTGGAAGAGGATGCCTATGGACTTGGCGTTTGTGGAACGTTTACTCAGCGTAGACGCACAAGACGTTGTATCGATAAAAAGGATCTTGTGGCGATTGAAAGACGTTGCTGGTAAATATTTGTGGAATGGTATTGAATAAACAAGATGGCGGCATAAATTCTGATGTTTGCCACGCACCAAAAGGTCCTTGTGTAATTGTGGACGACACAAGCAAAGTGTAAGGTTACAGAAATCATTCAGACAAAAACTTTTTTCTAATGTGAAAAATAACTTGAATTTTGGAAGGCGGTGACAAAAAATTAAAATACATATCCAAAGTCACCGCCTTCCGAAATTAAAGTTATTTTTCACATTTAAGCGTTTTTTTTGGAAGTCGGTTGTTTTTTTTTTTTTTAAAGAGTTTTTATTTTTCACATTTTAGTGGTTCACATGTGCTTACCCCTTCACAGCGTCCCGGCGTGATGTTATGTTATGAACTGATGTAAACAATAGACATACATGAGGTTTCTGCAATTCCAGTTCATTTACTATCATTTATTGAGGAGTTCCGTTGCCTATCTCCGAAGTTCTTCATCAGATCTTCACCAAATTGAAATAGGACCACTCCTAGAAAGTACTCTTTCAAAAACTATCCAAATCGCTTCAAGTGTGTCTATAAAATTTTAAGAGTTCTCTCTATTTCTCCAGGATCCCATCATCAGATCCTGACTTGATGATCATGGGACCACCTGGGAAGTATACCCTTCCAAAAAAAAAAATATACTCCAAATCGGTCCAGCGATCTTCGAGTAATCGGGGAACATACATAAAAAAATAAAATAAAAAAAGGTTCCGACGAATTGAGACCCTCCTCCTTTTGGAAGTCGGTTAAAAATATAAACATATATATTTTACACTTTTTACACGCTTTTTATTAGCTTCCCCTGTATGTTTGTATGTTTGTTTGTAACGGACTCCTTTGGACTTGATTTTGAAAAAAAATCTAAAAAACACGCTTTAAAACGCAACTACAAAAGGCCGAAAATAATTTTAAAATAAAAAAAGCCTGGGGTGCTTGATATTAATTGATTATAAAAATACCTCAAAGAGCACCCCACGCTTTTTTGAAGTTATTTCCTGCTTTTTTAGTTGCGTTTTTAAAGCGTGTTTTTAAACTTTATTAATGTATTACGTTTTTTAAATCTTATTTTACCTATAGACATTTTCGACTGAATGGTTGAATGACTAATCATTGGAGCTGAAGTTGGCTAACACAATACTCTTTATGTTGGCTTGCCTGCAGCCGTAATAAACTGTCGTTTGCTGCTTTACTCAAGACAAACATTTACCTGCTACAATTTGCATGGTAGTTCCTAAAACGAAATAAAGCTTAGATCAAGACTTATATACCGTTGTCTTAGAATTGTTTTTCGAGGAACAAAATTATTAGGTAAGAAACAGTATGTTTAGAGTAACTTTGATTACTGTAAAACGTATTTTGTTACGGTTTTTAGCACCACTATAAAGCGGTTTCCTAAGATGGTTTTCGTGTATTAATTTTATGTGTGTAAAGCCGCTAGCGGGCCGCTAGTGTACCATAAAATTTATCATGTCATCACTCAGTAAAAGCATTTTCATTTTTCGTGTACATGGAAGGAAAATGTTAGCAAGAGACCATAATATATCATTTATTTCCACTTACTTGAAGAATAGTGTCTGATAATATAATGTTTATGTAATATGAATGATATTATATCTACCCTAGACTGATTTATTGTTCCAAGTAAAATATGGACTACCCCTTTCTCACAGTGACGCTGATAAGTCAAACTGCTCTCGTAAATCATACTTACAATTCTTTGGTGAATTGTCCTGTTGAAAGACAGGAAAGAAAGAAAGACAATATATTGATTTCATAATCAGCCTATAAAGTTCCCACTGCTGCGACAAAGGTGTGGTGTCCTCTCTGTGAGAGAGAGTGGGGCGTAATCTACCACGCGGGCCCAGTGCGGGTTGGTAGATGTCACACAGCGTTGCTAGACGTCCCGGGTTTGGCGGGACGTCCCGATTTCTTGCCCGAAATTGAATGTCCAGCGCGGGATAGGATCAGTCCCGCTTTTCGAGATTGCTCGACGGTGCGGTTATGAGTATGGTAAAGTAACGTATTTTCGTTAAAATACCTTTTTTACAACTTTCTATCATGATGGTAAACTTAACTTGAAACTCTAAAAGGTAAGTAATAATAAAGCCGGGTGATAAAAACACGACTGATTATTTTCGTTATTTTATTATGTACCGCTTTCGAAGAAAGAATTCCGGTTTTTTCACTCAAAAAGTTTAAAAATTCCCGCTTTGCCCGAAAAAAAGCCTGGCAACGCTGTTCAAAATCAAAATCAAAAGTTATTTATTCAAATTAGGCTGAGAATCAGCACTTTTCGAACGTCAAAATACATAAGACAGTCCCCCAAAACGCCTACCCTTCACCACTTCCTAGTGCTTTAGCTGGGAAGAAGAAGTGGCGCAACAAACTGTACAGCAGCACAACTGTCTTTTTAGTCGAAAAGACTTGATTCTATACATACATAGGCAAAATAATAAACATTACGAGACACAGAACATTAATTAAATAATTAGTCAAAATGTCAGCTAGCCATACCAACATACCAACAAATAAAATGAAAACTGTCGAGGCCAAATAAAGCATAAAACAACTAATCATAAAAATACTGTTATGAGTAGATCGTGTCAATAACTAATGACATAATTGCTAATAATAAAAAAATACTTAGACAGGCAATAAAAAATAATATAATAATTATATGAATCCATTTATACTGTCACTAGATATGATGTGTCACATGTCTTAGAATTTTTGATTCTACGACAGTTTAAACACGATGTTTTCTTTCACTGTTTTGAGAGAAGTGGTGATGGCACAATTAACACAAAAAATATTGCCTGTCTTGGTTCGAACCCATTACCAATAACAATTCGTAAGTCGCGGCCGTTACTAATGGACCATCACTGGTCTTCATTATTATAATAATGAAGACCAGTGATGGTCCATTAGTAATTTTCGACCTCCACGCGGGCGAAGCCAGCTTCAGCTTGCGAAGCTTCGCTCGCGTGGTGGTCGAAAATTATCCTACGGGAACTTACTACCGGAATGATAAATGATAAATGATTTTATTTCTGTAAGTAGGTTTGTACAAACACTTTTACACGTCAATCATATTTTTTAAACTAGATGAAGTCAGCGTTTCCTATCTGAATACTCTGAGAAGTAAGGCCAAAACAAACTCAGAGGTCACAGTCTCTTTTAAAGTCCAGACATAATCTTCGTCAGATCATGTGAAGACCATGTGGATTGGTGTCTGAAATGGTCTTTTAAGGAAGGAACCACACAGATTGAGTGGACCTGACCCACAGATTGAATCCTAAATGTTAGTCCAGGTTATAAACTATCTGTGTGCCAAATTTCATCTAAACCCTTTCAGCCGTTTTTGCGTGATTGAGTAACTTTCACATTCATAATAAATGACAGTGGAAAAGGAGTTCTAGCGTTTATTTTAAAGTTTAAGTTCTTGTAAGTCAGTTTATATGACACAGTTTTACTTTAGTGCCCGGAAACAGAAATGTAAAATGAAGACGGGAATTGTCTTCACACAAAGCGTTCCTTGTAAGAAAGGACTTCCAAAATATAAAAGCTTTTGTTTAAGGTCCTTTATAAACCCGTATTTAGCATTTATGTATAATAACAATTCAGAATCTATACATATACAAACAAATAAATACAATTGAAGTGTAATTTTGTAATGTGAAAATAACAGCTTTTTATTAAATGCATTAGATATGGTATGTACGGTACTTTTAACAAAAAAAAAAACATTTTAATTAAACTTATTTTCTGTGTCTCTGGCTGTCCGGCTGTTTGTTCCGGATTACCTCCGAAACCGCTGAACCGATTTTGACTGGACATTTACTGACATATATCTGATGTTATAAGGAAGGCCTTTTGTACTAGTAGCACGTTCCCGTGGTATGATTTCTGTCATCCGCGCGGTTGAAGCCGCTGTCGCCACCTAGTAGGATTTAACATTCAGACCACACCATGTTTCCACATCAAACATTCGTGCATAAATTCACCCTTCTACCCATGGGGTAGGCCAATACTACAAATAAAATAAAAAAAGCAACATTTCCCTTTTATGTTACTTTCAAGCCTCACTCTTCCACTAATTACAACTCTAAGTCTATGTACCTAGGTATACTTTTATATCCTTTAATTAACCCTCTTTTGTCCCGCAAATATTTCCTAGCCTACACTCAAGGAATATTTTTATATTTTAGTTTATGCTCCATTATGAGACGCCATTACTCCATATTACGTCCTGCTGCGTTAAACCAAGTAATCACTGGGAGACTGCTTGCCTTATTCATGTATACGGGATTTATCGTGGTCAGGCATGCCGCTCATAAGTTATTGTAGGGAAGTAGATATGGCCATAGTTTTATAGACTAGCTTTTAATATTTAAGGAGAACGCATGATGAGTCGTCACTTTTATGGGCTGCAAATAAAACTACATCAATATTTTGTAAGTGGCAAATCAGCGTCAAAATAATAATTATTTTTAGCCACGATTTACGAATTATAGGTCGTAGGTTAGATCTCAGTCAGGTGCTTTATTTTTAACCGACTTCCAAAAGGAGGAGGTTCTCAATTCGTCGAAACCTTTTTTTTAAATGTTTTTTTATGTATGTTCCCCGATTACTCGAAGATAGCTAGACCGATTTGGATTATTTGTTTTTGTTTGAAAGGGTATACTTCCCAGGTGGTCCCATGATCATCAAGTCAGGATCTGATGATGGGATCCGGGAGAAATAGAGAGAACTCTTCAAATTTTATAGGCACACTTGAAGCGATTTGGATAGTTTTTGAAAGAGTACTTTCTCGGAGTGGTCCCATTTCAACTTGGTGAAGTTCTGATGAAGAACTTCGGAGATAGGCAACGGAACTCCTGAATAAATGATAGCAAATGAACTGGAATTGCAGAAATCTCTTGTCTGTCTATTGTTTACACCAGTTCATAAAATAACATCATGCCGGGACGCTGTGAAGGGGTAAGCACATGTGAACTACTAAAAAGTGAAAAATTAAAACTTTTTTCAAAAAAAAAAAACAACCGACTGCCAAAAAAAACACTAAAAATTGAAAAATAACTTCAATTTCGGAAGGCGGTGTCTTTGGATATGTATTTTAATTTTTTGTCACCTCCTTCCGAAATTAAAGTTATTTTTCACTTTTTAGTGTTTTTTTTGGGATTCGGTTGTTTTTTTTGTGTGTAAACTATTTCATCCCCACTACACAAACGGTGTAGGAAAACATCGTGAGGAAATCTGCATGTCGTAGAACCAAACATTCGAACACATGTGGCATCTACCAACCTACCACGGCCCTCTCCCTCTCACAGAGAGGAAGCCTGTGTCCCAGCAGAGGGAACATTGTAGGCTAATTATGTATTATGTTGGTAAAACCAAAGCAGGTAGGTATTTGTCTTATCTTCTAAAGTCATCATCATCATCATCATATCAGCCGAAAGACGTCCACTGCTGGACATAAGCCTCCCCTAAATGGTGGGGATTTGCCATAATCGCCACGGTTGGCAGGCGGGTTACCGATCGCAGTATGGTGTTCAAAAGCATAGAGAACGCTGCTGTCCATTCTCTAATAAGTCCCATAGTCGCCTTCTACGACACCCACGGGAAGAAATGGGTCTTCTAAAGTACAGCCACAAAATGAGGGCCAAACCCTTTTTTCAACTCTAAAAAAGTAATTCAAGAATTTCACAGTCCTCAAGCGATCCGTCAACGTTAATACTTTCCAGTTCTGCTCATTCCTCGTCGCTGTCAGTAGGCTCCCAACTCTACAAGGCTCACGTGGGGACGCCGTGACGGCTGACTGATTCTTGTTGAGAACTGCGACATTCCCGGCTGTGTACGGGAATATGAATTTGAACAAATATTTTGTGTATATACTCCCGAGGTAGCACCCTTGGGGCAAAGTAAATGTAGTAAAGAGGTACATGAAAGTATTTGTTGTAGTCCTTATGAAAATGTTTGTGTGATTTAGGACGCTTTCGGTTAGAATGTTATTGGACGTTGTTTTGCTTTGAGGTTGAATATGAGAATAACAATGAGAAGAAAGTTTTTCTAGACTTTCAGCTACACTAGCAAACATAATTGGATATTGTAGTAGTTAATTTTTAGTATAAGGATCATTTTAAACTCAACATCTTAACATGCACCTAAATTCTGTGCAAATAAAGAACTATTCTGTTCTATTCTTTCAAAGTTCTCAAATTCGGTAGACCATTCAACTGAAACTATCGCCATTTACTTCGTCTCATCTTCACTTAAATTGAAATATTGTCATTGTCATGTTTATGGGTAACTAGATATATCTGATGTTGAATATTGAGTTTGTGCATAGTTTTAGTTAAGTTAGAATATTGTTGATTTTTATTAATTAGTAACTGCTACCCGCGACTTCGTGGATGTAAGAAATTATTCCAAGGGGATGTGCCACCAGGACAAAGTAGACAATGTACTTCTTATAATATTAGCTATCTACATATGAAAGTACCGTCCCAATCAGTCCAGCGGTTACAGAGATCAGCTGGAATAAACAGACCGATAAGATTTTTTTTTTTGTTATAAGAACCGTATCTACTTTCATATTACAGATTTAGTAAAAAGCTGTTATTTTGACATTACAAACAGACACTTAAATTATTATTTTTGGATAGTTAATTGTAATAATAGATATTGGTATAGGTAATGAATAAGTTATTATTTGTGTACAGTTCATTTTAATTCTTAATACATATATCAATCACCCTTGTATACTATGTAAATATATGATTTATTTCTAAACATAAATCACAAACAATAATCAAAACAGTCGCAAAACATTTTATCATAAAACAATCTATCTTTCCCACCATTGATCACCGGCCACAGAATAACTACAAATCCCGGCAACAATTTCATCTATAACAAAAACAGGGCTAGTATTTTCATGGCAACAATAACATTCAGTTTATGTAAATCACAGAGCGAGTGACTGCTAATATCCGGGGAATAAATAATGTTCCAGCGGTTCCCACAAATCCTTTTCTCCTAACGGAATGGCGTAATTTTAGGAGATTGGGCGAAAGAGTCTGTGAAATATTGATTCGACGTAGCCATTGTTTATTGGTTGGGACTTGATTGATATTTATAATGCTACGCGTTTAATGTTTGTTTATCGAAGAATCTGTGCCTTTAATAAATATTACGATCACTTTTTTTTGGCCGGATTTGTAATATGTTTTGTATGACGAGCTGTTTTTCGTACAATTTTTTTTTGGATAACAGAATATTGTTTCAGCGTGGAGTACAATGATCATTTCCGTTATTATTTATTTTCGGAAATTGATTTTGACATCAGTAGAGCTGAAACGTATAGAAATATTAGGTTTTTCATCATGACATGACCGGGTGTTTTAAACGCTACCCCCTTATTACAATATATATGTTTTTTGTGTGGAAAATCATCAAATAACTTCTCCCGCTCTGGGTGGAGCAAGAGGGCGTGTCAGACTTTTACTGGCTAAAACCTACCCGTGTTCCCTCAGTTGCCTGTGTGCCAGGGGCCGCGGTATCTCTTTCGAACGTGTCTTTTTCTTCCACAATTCTCTATTAGTCCCCATCTCCGTAGTCACACCCTTTCTAACCATATCATCATTCACACAGTCCATCCATCGTTTCTTTGGTCTCAAGACTCTTATAGCCATCGACATTTACACTCAAATTTTCCTCACGATATTTTCCTTATTCCATTCCATGACAACCGATTTCCACACAACTTTTCAGTTATTGTATCAATACGAGAGGAGAAAAAAGTCCTTCTCATTTTAACAAACATAACATCACGCCTGTGTTCCCAAAGGGAACGAACTCATTATTGAACTCAAGATCTGTTGCTCAGCAGTAGCGCTTGTGACCTCTGCTAACATGTCCAACGAAGCATTGTACATGTTACTTTATCTATTAGTCCTTTCAAATGCGACCTGATTCAAAATGTTACAGTTAACTGGAATCTGACTAGTTCAATCAATACTAAAGCGTACGGTTCAGTTCATTATGATTAGCGCTCGTTAATGAATATCTGGTTGTTATTGTCAGTGATCATCGAGCTCTGCTAATGTACTTCAAATCTAAACCTCATTCAATTCTGATAAGGTGCTATTTCAATATGTTATTCAATTTAGTTCTGTTATTTTAATGTAAGAATGCAATTCGAAAAACGTTATATTTAGAATTTTTTAAACTAACTTGTAAAATGATTCGTCTGCTTCTTTTGTTTGTTTTTAATTGCCTTTGAAAGACTGAAGGTGTAAACATACTATTTTTGTTTCACTTTGTAGGTTTCAATATAATCGAAAGTTCAGCGTTTATGAAGATATAGTTATGTACTTATATCACTGTTTAAAAATTAATTTGTCATTATCAAAAATACGATACGCTTCTTCTTGTTTTCGTGTTAACGGTACAATACGCTAAAAACGGACATAATAAAATCAGTCTATAATTTCCCCACGTGAGCCTTGTAAAGTTGAGACACTACTGACACCGACGAGGAATGAGCAGAACTGGAAAGTATTAACGTTGACGGATCGCTGTGAAATTTTTGAAATACTTTTTAGAGTAAAAAATGCTAATCCGAAAACAGGATTAGGACCGTCATTTTGTAGCTGTATTTTAGAAGATAAAACTAATACTAACCTGTTTTCGTTGCTCCTATCTTATGCATAATTAGCCTATAACGTTCCCACTGCTGGGACACAGACGTCCTCTCGGTGAGAGGGATTGGGCTGTATCCCACCACGCGGCCCAGTGCCGGTTGGTCGACGTCACATGTCTTGGAATTTTTGGTTCTGGGACATGCTGGTTTCCGCACGATATTTTTCTTCCTTGAGACTGACTTTTCAGAGCAATGGTGATGAAATCATTTTCGCCTAAGTTTGAACCTGCGACCTTCAACTCGTGTGTCGCAGCCGTTACTACTAGGCCACCACTTCTAAATATGCTAATAAATTGTGAAAAATCTATCATCTTACTAAAAAAAATATGTTTATTTTCACACGGCACGAACTGGCTTTAGCCCACGGCTTCGCCCGCGTGGAGGTCGGCAGTTGTCTCACAGGTACGTAATGCCGCGATAAAAAGTTTCCACTGTCCGAACAAAGAATACTTTCAACCAAGGTCTACCCATGTGACAAGTTTTATAAAAATCCGTGCAGACTTTACGCCGTGAAAAGGTAACAGAAGATGTCCACTGCTGGACATAGGCGTACCCTAAGCTCCGCTACTTCGACCGGCTCGGTGCCTGCTCTCCCGTGAGAGACCTTTCAACTCTACGTCTTCCGGTACGCGGTCGCAATTCCAGAACCTTTTGGCCCCATCGGTCATCTGTACTGGGAGCAATGGTAGCAGAGGATACTGCCACTTATGTTTGGCCATTCTCCGGGATATGTCGGTTACCTTTGTTTTACAGATCTCTTCATTGTCGATTCGATCACGTACGGAAACTAGCATTTATAATTTACAATGGATTTCTAACAAAAATTAGTTGTTGCAAACTCCTAAATCATTGCTCTAAGTAGGTATATTTAGTTTCGCTTAAAATTGCTAAGCATTGGTATTTAAATTTTAAACAAAACTAAACCTTGACATAAGGCCACGGTAACATCAAAATCAAAAAATTACATAAAGCGTGGCACACACAAGGTTACATCTCACCATAATTGTCGCGCTACGTCACATATAGCTCGTCATTGCTGTCATAACCGAATCCCTTCACCGCAGGTAAGACCCTTGCTCATGTAATATACATGGGTGTAATTTCACTTACAATCCCTAGTCGGTTGCATTTGATTAATGTTTCATCAGCGTTTGGGTTAGTACTGGTTCTATAAACGGCAGCGGATAAGGTAGTTCACACATGGGCAGTTTTTGCAGCAAGGCTGTTCCCGTCTGCATTTTTGCAAAAATTTTGTAAGAAACCGACATCAACATTTTATTTTATTATAATAGAATAGCAGCAAAATCCTGACATGGCAACTTTATTTCCATTTCAGAATTTTCACCATGCTTAAAATAATTAACATACTCGGCCAAAATTATAACAATTTTGTTTTAAAATCTTCCTTTTTCTATCCTCCTTGTAATCTTAACTTTCTTAGACTTGCTTTAGCGAATTGTCAGTGAGAATAAGGATTTGGCGTAGTCCACATGGGTTACCATTTAATATCGTGGCAAACATCTCAATGCATTTATTTCAATTAAAATACCATTTACAGGCATTTTCAAATTGTCAAGGAGTCGGTCAGTCCGAAAAATTAAGCTAGTTTCTCATTCCAAGCGTAGTGGGTACATGAAACTCCATGGACACTCTTTTGAATCATATGGTTTCAAAAATATAAGTTAAATCAATAATGTTAAATTTATCATTATTTATGAGAACGATGTAAAAAACATACGATGTACACCTCAAAATCATCCAGAGTACAGCAAATATAAACAACAACAAAAAATAAGATAATTAAAATTAACCGCAGAACCGGTCGAAGTGGAGGAGCTTTGGGGAGGCCTATGTCCAGCAATGGACGGCTTTCGGCTGAAATAATAATGATGATGATGAATCGTAGCTTTTCCGAAACCGCAGAGCCAAGAACAATGGAGTAGTACATGTAACATAAAAAGATGAACATACATTTTGTGAATTCGTAGCACCCAAATTTACCGTGTGGACCAGCCCTACGTGAATTTTGCATGCGACGCGATATTTTGTGTTGATTTGTGTACAGTTCGGTTGCACCCTAAATTAAGTACGTGTATCGTGAAACTTGTATGTTTATGTGTGTGTGTGTATGTGTGCTATTCGTGTTTGATTGTAGAGTGAAACGTTTTATCGCAGGCGTTTCGTAAGCTGGTACGATTACGTTTAAGTTCCAATGAAATAGCTTTTATTGCGTTTCAAGTTGTATAAATTAAATAAAGCCCTTGCGTGGAGTTTATTTGATAGAACCTATTTTACATTTATCACGTGGAAAGCGAAGCGGTAACATTTATTTATTAACATTATTAGAATTATGTGTGAGGGGTTTGTAGCTAAGTAATAACAGCCGCATGGGACGATAGATTAGGTTAAGCTACTCTTGCATGGTCTGCGGATGGGTGACCATCTCCGCATACCAATACCCCTCCGTGCCTCGGAAAGCATGTTAAGCCTTTGGTCCCGTCTGTCATTCGTGGATCTTTGATAGTCATCACGGGTCGTCAGAAGCCTGAAAGTCTGACGACCAGTCTTACCAAGGGGTATCTTTTTACCCAGTAACTGGGTTGTGGAGATCAGATAGGCAGTTAGAACATGTAAAATACTGGTACTTAGCTGCATCTAAAAGGCAGATGATGATTATGAGTTTTATGAGTTAGTCGTCTTATCAACGTGTCTGGTCGTGCCAGTAAGAGAGAAGGAAATAATCATGAATTGATAATAATTATCAAAACATGTCTACACTCACGAAACCTCTCCCCGATTTTAACAAACAAATCAGTTGACAATACTGTACGATTTTTATCCGTCTAATATTCATTCGTAATACATAAAAGCAACTCTGTTCTAAACCGAAACGAGTCGGGACGTTAATAATACAATAATGGCGCGTACAGTTCAGATGATGACAAGCGAAGCACAGTAGCGCCATCTAACAGATTTATTATGCAGTAAGTCGGACACGAAATGTAAAAATATGAATGTCTCCTTCTGTGCCAATTTTATTGAAATACTGTGAAGTGAAAGATGTCTCTTTCACTTCACAGTCTTTTGTGGTGTTTTATTCTTTGTTCACTTACAAGGAAATCGTTAATGTTTTAGTCTAAGTGTTTTGACTTTACGTGTCTATAATATTTTCTTCCGATGAGTGCTGAGAATCTGCAATCAAATATTCGTAAATACTGCTTTCCTCCGTTTACACAAGATGTTTTTTTTCTAGTTAGTTTTCGTATGACAACCGACCCGATGAATGTGCTCGCCAAGAGATGGAGGGACGTGGTCAAGGGTGGTGGTCATCCATGGTCTAACTGCAGCTAACGCGGCATAGCCTGATAGATCAATGGTATAAACGAATGGTAACCGTATGTGCGGGTTGTATGAAAGAGATACCGTGGTCCCTGGCACATAAGCAACTGACGGAACACGGGTGGGTTTTACCCAGTAAAAGTCTGACACGCTCTACCGCTCCATCCAGAGCGGGAGAAGTTATTTGATGATTACCCAACCTAAAAAAAAGCACCTCGTTTTTCTTTGTACTAATGTGAGTGGTATTACAGCAATGAATTCAAGTAATGTAAGGTGGTACGAATGTATGTTATAGCAGTCAACATTAACTTGTACAAACTATATGAGAAGCTGACTGATTTAAAAGGTCGATCGCAGCTGTCATTTTGTTCTAGCAAATTAAAATCGGAGTTTTATCATCATTTTTTGCCTACAGCAATCCACAGCTGGACGTAGGCTTCTCCAATTCTCCATTCAGTTCGATTCTAGACAAGTCTAATCCAGCTTCTACCAGCCACCTTGTTTAGATCGTCGTTCTAACTAGCCTGAGAGTTAAAATTAGTGAATGAATATGATTATTTCACTAGAAAATTAAATGAACTCTAAATAATCTGTAAATAAAATAAATTTGCAAATATGAGATTTCTCTCTATCTTTTATTAGGTAATTATAAAGAACTACCTAATTTTCTCTGTTTTAGAGGTACCCCGTTATACCCTGTCTATATACGGGTGGGTCTGTTTTAGTAATAATAATAATAATAATTGAGGTTACCCAAAATATGTGTCTATATGGTTAGGTAGGTACTTATTATAAAGCCTCTTTCTAATATAAAGTTAACGATATTCATAAAATTAAATTAATCTCAAACCTTACCTATCTGTCTGTTCCAAAAATAGCTGATGAAAACAAAAGGATCAGAAAATGTACTTGTGGATGGCAATTTGTAGTGCCACTTACAAATTGAGTGCTTGGATTTGATTATTTAAATCCGAAATTCTAAATTTAAGTCACCTTAAAGATTTCTTTTCTACCTAGAGTTTCGTTGGTGATTATTTAATTCGAATTAAATAATGTTTCGTAAGCAATTCGTTGTTTTGATTGTGTTGTTGGAACATTATTGGAAAGAGTGCTGCTGGTAAGATATAAAGATGAAAACTATTAAATACAGATAAATGTGTTAGGTACTTATCCCCTTTAGTCATTGATTGCTAAACGTAGAGAGAGTTTGTTTACAATTTTATTAGATACTTATGGAATATACTATACCTATTTATATTTTTTACCAATCCAGGCTTGGACTGTCCAATTCAACCGGAGCAAAGACAATTTCCACAGATGTGGGTTCACGGACGGCTCAGATCTCAAGTGCGAATGCGGCACCTCCTCAGAGCTAATGACTCACCTTCCATTCTGCGCCGCATGGTCCTGTTACTTGTGAATTTGACGATCGTATGACTGCATCAGCGAGAGGAGTTCGCGCAGCCGAATTTTGGGCCAAATATGTTTGAATGTTATGGCTATCAATTCGCTAAGAAGAAAAACAGCTGCTGCCCGCGGCTTCGCCAGCTTGGATGTCGAAAAGTATCCCACGGGAACGTGCTAATGGGACAAAAAGTAGCCAATGTGTTTCTTATAACATTACCTCAAGTCAAGTCCTTAAAGTCATGTCAAAATCAATCCAAGCGTTTCAAAAATTTACCGGCAGAAACGGTGGTGCGGGTTGTTTGTAAGAGATACTGTAGCCCCTAAGCACACAGGCAACTGAAGGAACACGAGTGGTTTTTAGTCAGTAAAAATCTGACAAGCCTTCCTGCTCCACCCAGAGCGGGAGAAGTTATTTGATGATTTCCCAGCCAGACAACATGTGTTTTTTTTGCTAGCATTATGGTACATCTGTACTTTCATCTGCATTTAGTAAAAATCTGTTATTTTGACATTGCAAACAGACACTTCAATTTTATTTATTGGTCATCGGTTCTTACAGGTAGAATCTTTAAAACACCCAGAAAAGGAAAAGTAGGTATACGTACAATATTCCTCGCTTGAAAGGCTGGCGTGATAATCCGTTGGAAGCCGTACAAAGGTAGCTGGCTCGATACGAAACCAAGTGGCTACCGGCTTCATAGTAACAGTCTATACTGTACGATATCGACCACAAAAAGGTAATCTAGAGGTGAATTAGAGGGCACCTAAACTATAGGCCCTTTATGAATACACGTGATGTAAAGGCTCCTGACACAGGCGCGACGCGACTCTCGCAGAACAATTTTGAAAACTTCATAGAAATTGTTTTACAACAGTCACGTCGCTTCTTTCTGCGGGAGCCTTTAAAGTTTATTTTAGTATTATGAACATGGGACCTAAGCATATCTGGTGGAATGTAAGAGAAGGTACTTTAGGGATGTCTCTGCCTAACCCGTCGGGGATTATAGATGTGATGTTGTTATTATGTTCAGTAACCAACAGTATCTGCCTACCTATTACCTTTAAAATCCATATATTTTTCGAGGTTAAATATCGACGGCCACAAAGTATACATATACAGCTATCTACAAAATCATAAATTTACAGAAGAGCGTTTTGAACGCATAACTGTGATAATTAAAAGAAGAACAAAGCTACCTTTTCCTACTTACATCATTTAGTTAATAGGACATTACCAAGGAAATGGTTAAGGCCAATATTACTGTAAGATAAGATATGATAATTTCTTTATTTGTATAGAATGCAGGTGTTACAATAATGGTGTTAGCTTCAGATATATTCCCAGTACATTCTGCCTGTTGGCATACAAAAAATATAGTGGTTAACTTATAGATAATTTAGAAACTAAGTTCTTAAATTCAAAATGAGATCACGAATCAGCTAAGTCTAAAAGATTAATAAAAAAGAAAAAGATTTAGATTTTTTGTTTCAAAATACGTTAGGTACTTTGATACTTTGAGGAAAATTGTTGTAGTTGTCTTTATTTAAGTGACTTAATATCAATAAAAATTGAGAATCAAACAGAAAAAGAAAATCCTATGACAAAACAAAGAATTCTCGAGTCGAATTATGTAAAAGTGTGAATTTCTTAACAAGTGCAGTTGACTATTCTACTTTGCTGCCGTCGATATCTATACAGATAAATAAAATTGGAGTGTCTGTTTGTAATATTAAAATAACCGCTTTTTACTAAATGCATATGGATGTATACACGGTCATCATTTCAGCCGAAAGACGTCCACTGCTGGACATAGGCCTCCCCAGGCTCCTCCACTTCGACCGGTCTTGTGCTTCCCACATCCATCCATCCATCAAGGTCGTCGGTCCACCTTGTGGGAGGCCTTCCCACTCTACGTCTTCCGGTACGCGGTCGCCACTCCAGAACCTTTCGGCCCCATCGGCCATCTGTTCTGCGAGCAATGTGCCCTGCCCACTGTCACTTAAGTTAGGCAATTCTTCGGGCTATGTCAGTTACCTTGGTTTTCCTGCGGATCTTCATTCCTGATTCGATCGCGTAGGGAAACTCCGAGCATACCAAAATGTCGTTTTAATTTTTTTTGTCTGTCTGTCTGTTTGTTCCTGCTAATCTCTGAAAAGACTGGACTGATTTTGACGGCACTTTCACTGGCAGATAGCTGATGTAATAAGGAGTAACTTAGGCTACTTTTATTTTAGAATATTTTATTTTTATTTTAAAAATAATATAATAAATAAATAATACAAAAATAACAATTCCGCGCGGATGAAGTCGCGGGCACAGCTAGTAATACATAAAACACATTTATTTCCCAAAAGTCCACGTTCGCTGGGACGTAAAAATATCGTGGTGGGATTTTTTCAGCGCACTGCTTACCGCCAAGAGTTGAAAATCGAACAGTGTGTTATTTCGACGCCCAGAGATGCATTCTCAATGCTTGTTCCAACACCGGGAGCTTAAAATCCAGTGCACGATAAACTCCCGCCCCGATATTTTAGCGCCCCAGCAAACGTGGTCTAAAAATTCACGTTTGTTGTGGTCAACGACACGCGAAAATAGATAGCTTATTAATTTATTCTACTGCTGAAGACCAAGTAAAGTTTTCCAATTTCTATATCAAAGAAAACACTTCGAACCAATTTACACATTTATTACTTTCTTTACAGCTACCTGTAGATCCTTCTACGCCAAACATTTCATTTTGTGATTAAGCTTAGTCGTAATAACACCGTACCGTACCGTATTTCTCTGGGGAACGCTTCGGTTTCCTCGAAGGCTGTGGTTGTTCATGCATTGAATTTCAGATGCAGCTCTAAAGAAAGTGACACGCTCGTCATGAATTTTGTAAAATCAATCTCAGAATACTTTCTTTGTTATAAAAGAATTGTGGTCTAAAAGATTTCCAAATTTAATTAAAAGAGTTGGAGATTGTTGTTATTTAGTAGGTCTGACTTTCCAAACCAAATATTGTTATATTTTAAACATTAAACATGTCAAGAGCTAAATGTTGGTGTCGCAAAAGAATTTAGTTGCTAAAACAAAATCAATGTAAATGTATTTATGTACGTATTCGTAAGTGATCATGACCTACACAAACAGAACGCGTCAACGGTAGTGGCAACTGCAGTCTGCGTCAACACATCTACGGCAGCCGCCGATGCGTCGATGGCGGATGCAGTTGCCTCTGCTGTATTTAAATAAATTAATGGCTAATAAAATTAAAAGCCAAGTGGTGCCGGACGTAAAAGAATAGCATCATCCCATTTCATCCTGTGGGTGTCGAAGAAGGCGACTAAGGGACTTACCAGAGAATGGGCAGCAGCGTTCTCTATATATTTTACCACCATACTGCGATCGCCAACCCGCCTGCCAAGCGTGCCGATTATGGCAAACCCCCCTTTTGGGAAGGCCTATGTCCAGCAGTGGACGTGTTTCGGTTGAAATTAATGAATGAATGATAATTAAAAGAGTTGGAGATTGTTGTTATTAAGTAACCCTTACTTTCAGTGTAATCCATCAGTAACTAAAGACCGTTCTATTTTAAACATTAAGCATGTCTAGAACGAAATGTTGGTGTAGCAAAAGAATGAAGTTGCTAAAACAAAATCAATGTAACTAATACCAGGTATCGTACGTATATATACACCTTGTTGGTGATGTTCTTCAGAAAGCTCAGGTATGTAATATGTACTTGCATCCAGCGTGAGTGTATGTACCAGGTGTATGTATGTACGTAGTCGTAAGCGATCACATATACAAGCAGAACGAGTCGACTGCAGTGGCAACTGCAGCCGTCGACACATCTACGGCAGGATGCAGTTGCCTCTGCCGTTGACGCGTACCGCTCGTGTCGATGAGCACTATATGAACTAAAAAGAGTATGTAAGGATCATAGTAAGCGTTTTGTAGTTACTGCCTACGTGAAAGTAATAATACGTAAACGTAACCCAGCCTGTTGTAGAACATTGTGTAAGTTTATATTCCAACACCATTATGAAATGTCGACGTTGTAACAACACTGGCTACCTTTGTTCAAGGCGAGGAGGGTAGATTTACGAAATTGGCTCTGTATTATTCTGCTAACTATGCTATAGGCTGGTGGTCATGTCTTGTGAACCAGAATATTGCCATACAAGCTGTCAAAGTGTAAACGAGCATTGTTAATAACGTCTTTGTAGGTTTATTGGTAAGTTAGCTTAAATAATTACCAATACAGGGAGTAACAGTAACCCTATTGCTATCTTAAGCAATAAGAGTCACTATACATAGTTTCAGCTCGAAATAAAATACTCTAAGAATTGATACCCAAATTTTCGGTTTCATATGTTTCTTACATTCAAATCATAACAAACGTGTCACCGCACTACGTAGGTCAATAACTTTCCACGTTACTTGCTAATATGACGATAACTCTCATCCAAGTGATGTTTTTATTTCAATTTGAAAAGTTCGGTTACTGGTATCAATGTATTAAAAATTCTCATAACTTCCGAACAAGTAGAGAGAGGATTAAAAAATCATTTCAATATCGTTTGATATTATCCAAAGAAGCCGTGCCCTTGGTATGTTTATACCCTTTCCGTTACACGTTATACACCGTGACATTTTAGTCGTTTTACAAAGGTGGTCCACTGAATGTACCCGTCATAAAATACCTCTAAGCGCGATGAAAAGATTGTTACCAATAAATAAGATAATACGTACAAAGAAAAATAAATAATGGCTTAGAACTATGAAACACCCTTCGTGTCAATAATGTTTACGTATCAAACAGTAGAAGATATCTATTTACCTACCATTACATTCCATCATTAATTCCATCTCCATAACAGGGTGTTTCAAACTGCGTCATGCGTCTTAGTGAATGATATTTAAATTTTTTTAAATTATGCTTATGTCCAAAAACATAATTTTCTTTTATTTAAACGATTAGTAGTCATTGGATACATGTAGTGGGCTGCCGTTGTAAGACGACTAAAATTTCACGGTGTATACGGCTAATAGGTTGCTTGGAACTAGAACTGTAGGTATTACTAGAATAATATGAATTGTGAAATCAGTGAAATTTTTGTTGAAATATTTAGGATGCTAAAATTATGAAAAGTTATGATCTAATATGAGACCTTTTTCATCATCATAATTTCAGCCGAAAGACGTCCACTGCTGGACATAGGCCTCCCTCCAAGCATCGCCACTTCGACCGGTTATGTGCTTCACGCATCCAGCTTATTGATGGCCGATGGAGCCGAAAGGTTTCGGAATGGCAACCGCTTACCAGGAGACGTAGCGTTGGAAGGCCTCTCACAAGGTGGACCTAGTGGCATTGGGACATAATCTACCACGAGGGCTCAGTTGGTCATGTGATTAATTTCATTACTCCAATATTATTGAAAGTATATTTTGGTGTTTGGTGGTTATTTTGGTGTGTGTATTTTCTACCATAGGTGCGCACCTCTGCCTTAGCTCTCAGGAAATACAGGTGTGATGTTATATAAGTTTTATGTGTGTATATTTTTCAAACTATAATTCTGTTTTTTAACAAAGACAGAAAATTCAAGTCACGAAACGAGTATCTATTGCCATCGTTAATATCATCTATTACAAATCCAATTGCATCGAAACGATAAATCTCTTTCCAATCCCGAATTTTCCTAAATTCATTCTGTATTATTTGCTTCGCTAAACTTTCATTTAATCGCTTCGTCACAGCATCATATACCTATCTATCTACATACAAATAGAGAAAACCTTTAGTTGACCCTCTGAAAACTTATTGACCTTTTAAAGATGTACGTTTTTTTAATTAAATGAAGCTCTAAAAAGTTTTTAAATTTTACTGATACGTATTTTATTTAAATAATTGGGCCTCTTTTTAACTTTCTGGTGTTTTCTCATAGTTATTCGCAGTAACTCGGCTATTTAGGATTTTTAGGTCTCAAAATAGGAATTATTTAGGTTAACAAAAAGAGCGCATTCATTATATCAGTGTTCAGTTATATTTTTAGGAAAGCAAAATAGCAAATAGCGGTGGTTCGTTTAAAAATATGCCATTCATTTAAATTCATACATACAACGTGTCGTTTTGCATCCTCGTCAAATTCAAGGAGGTAACTATGCTAATGATTCTCGACACGAATCAATAATAAAATAAGTAGATTTTTTTATTTTACGGCTATGAAAATACAGTCGAGAACGCAATGGTAATTGAATCATTGCGTTCTCGACTGTATTTTCATAGCCGTAAAATAAAAAATCTTATTATTGATTCGTGTCGAGAATCATTAGCATAGTTACCTCCTTGAATTTGACGAGGATGCAAAACGACACGTTGTATATCATCCAATCTTTTACCATTCCGTTTAGCATTTAAACACTTTTGTTCAATTTATATTACTTTATCGGCCATTTAGCCCGTTTTTATTTGGCTTCACAATCGCTGTTTGCTTTCACTCCCTTTTTGATTCCACTCTGAACGTTTTATTTCCGTTTCTCTTATTGCTTTCTGTGAATGGTTCGCCGGAATGCATTTCTTTCGATTCATTTGCAAATCTTCTGTTTGGACTATCGGTAACAGAATTAACTTTTAGAATGCGATTAGTAATGGAAAAAGGGACAATTTTTGTGTTTCTTAAAAACGTTCGCATTCCAATCTTAGACTGAATCTGTGAAAATTACGTAGGCATTTATTGTCGGTGAGATGATTTATCAGGTTAAGTTGCGATTGCCGTATTTGGTCCGTGGATGGGTGACCATCTTTACATACCAAACCCTTAGGAACCGACTGTCCTTTTGTGAATCTTTGACAGTCGTTACGGGTCGTCAGAAGCCCGAAAGTCTAACAACCAGTCTTACCAAGGGTATAACCCAATAATGGGGTTGTGGAGGTCAGTTAGGCAGTTGCTCCATGTAAAAAACAGGTATTCAACTGGATCCAATTAGGCTGAAACCCGACCTTAACGTGGTTGGGAATAGGCTAGGCAGATATTCAATGATTATCGGTGAGATGAGATATCGACTAGATTTTAAACGTTTTTAATTAGTGGAATTGGCTTTCCATTTAAAAGCAATTTTATACTCGTTTTATCAATAAGGAAAAACTATTATATAAATTAACTACTGGCTGCATGTTGGTGACTTGTGAGCTGTGACTTACCGACTTACCTTCACATAGAAAAGGACTAACTTCAGGCGTAAGCTCAACGTAGTTTAGTAGAAATAAGTTGCTATACAGGGTGGAAGTTTGGTCAAGTCGAATCTTTTATGTCAGCTGTCAAAGCTGTCGGTAAATAGAATTTAAATTTCAAATTTATCTGTAATAAGTAATCATATTGTACAAGAAGCACACTTCTTGTTGGTCTTGTCTAGTTTGAGTCCTCAAACTAGACATCTGCCTGTGTCTTGGGGGTTGGAATGTGTAGATAACAGCTATGTGGTGGATCTTTTTTTACGCCCTGAATGTCGCATAAACAGAAAGTTACGTTTTTTAAGTATACTTTTGGAAAAGTCTAATTAATTATATTGGATGCGCCAAGGTAGCCCAGAAAAAAAATCGGGCTGTAACTTAGAGGGTTATATTGATTATCTTAATTAATATGTATGATACGTTTCTATATACATAATGAATTAATGGATACATCTCTGCACCATTTATTTTTGAAAACTACTACCCAAAACTACTTATTAAATCACCATAAATAATAACATTGTTCAATTAGGTAGATACATTTTAAGGTCAAAGTGAAAGTAGACTAATAACAAGTATACGAAATAATGAGTAGGTACTGTACTTAATTGATGGTAAGTTAAACAAGAAGTTTGTAAGTGGGTCATTACTATTAATAGGTAATTCATGTCCCAAGGAATAAATTATTACTAGAACTGAAGAAATTATTAGGGCCTGTTCTTGACCACATAACTTCCCTTAATGGAATTTGTCGGTAAACGGAACCTAGTGGCGATCTTATTCAGATCGAAACAATATCGGAACGTACATTGCGTACTTGACTTACAAGTAATTTTCGTAGCAAGCTTCAAGGGGCATTACTTTTTCAAGAAATATTAATTCAAGGGGATTATATGAATTTGAAGGGTTGTATTGTTGATTCCAATGAATATAAGCAATTCTGTAAACACATACTTGTTACGGTCGCGAATAACATTTGTATTATCATACGGCCTAACGCTGACCTGTAAATTTCAAAAAACGTAAAAAAAATAAAATACGCATTTATAATAGTATTTTTGTGGATCTTCTACTTCGATATACATATAGGGGTGGTTTCAAGTTTTAAGAACTTCAACCGTTTTTAACGTTCCATTATTTGGGTTCTACTTTGACGTTGAAGTTGTTTTTTAATTAATTAGAAAAAAAAAGATGCTATTTTCTATTTTCCACTAACAATATAATTTTCTAACAATCGCGAAAATAATGGGACTACTTTCAATTTGTTCTACACTGACGCAAATCAGATAAGATCTAATACGAAATGCTAACATTCCCTTAGGCACTAACCGCGATGTTTTTATTCTACCCGCATCACAATTTGAGATCAGAAAATTAATCCTCTAGGATTTTCTGAATTTCTTATTTATTGCTGCTTCGTCTTCCCGTCCGAAGTTCAAGGTTCAAGGCGGCAATATTTTACGGATCTTAGATAAAAAATGGCCGACATTCGTCCATATTTTCTAGGATATTAGTTCTCTTTTTCTTACGTGTTATTAAATCAAGTAACACTTCAATTTATTTCGTAGAAACAGAGACTATTAATGAAATGTTATTTGATTTGAAAGACAGGAGTTATTCGATCAACATTTATTTATACTCCACTCGGGTATCAAACGTCTAAGGTTTCTACGGAAATCTAATTTAAGCCAGCGAAGTTTGTGAATTCCGAATTTTCTTGTAGCGAAATGACGGTTTATTTGAAATTGTTTCTATTTTCAATGTATTTGCCGTCTACCAATTTCCTTACAAAAATCTTTTTTTATGTAGACTCATTTGTAATACGATATTGGTTTTCATATTAATCTAACTTTAAAAAAAAAACTTGCATAGGTTTTGAGTTGGATCAAACGGTTAAGGAAAACCTGTAAATGTAAAAAATATTTACCTCTTGTTGAAAGAAGAACTAAGAATACGATGACTGAATTGACATTAAGCCTTTAAAGTATATCTGTGCCTATGTGGACCTACCTTGTGAAACTTTACGATCAATCTTTGTAGAGACTGCCCTACTAGACCTCTAGGGACCAAGGCCTTTTGTTCAGCAGACGATCTTTACGGGATGAGGTAGAATCAAACTTTTAGGCTCTACCAATGAAAATGTCACCAAAAAGAAAAAAAAAACATTCAGCAAAATTTTTAAATCAAGGTCCGTTTTTGCACAAAATTGCATCATAAACCATATCTTTTACGCTTATCTGTCATTGTTTGGATCCAAAAAGATCTCAATTTAGTGAACTTGCAATAAAGATCTCATTGATTTCAATGGACCATGGTATCCATCCATAATATGGCTTTATCGTGGGTCTCTCTCATATTTCCCCCAATTTATATGGGTTCGCCTTTTGCGGTTTCCTGACAGTTCTTTCGCATAGTCGGATTAGATTGAATTTATTCGACTCAACCTACACCGATATTGGATCGTTCTACCTTTAATATTTTACAAACTCAATTTTAAATGTACGGGATTTTTGTTCCTTGGTATTAATGTAAAGTGGTTTAATTTAGAGTTGGATTCCGAAAATTAATCAAAACCAAAAAATGTTTGTTGGATAAGGTTTAAATTAAAGGTAACATTTATAGACAATTTGATAAAGGTTAAAAGCAAAATATATGTTAATAAAACAATGGAGGTCAAGTTTTGATAAATATGTTTTTAATTCTCTTTGCATTAAGATGTTGTGCAGGAGACTAAGTTAATAATAAGAAACACCTATAATTTACTTTAATTTAATTAATAATAAAATACACGAGTATTTTTATGACACAGTAAACAACACGAACACCATCTTTACATTATACATTTTACACCAGAAGAACATAACTACAATCTGCTTCTCAAATCCTGAGCCACATACCCAGGTATAGCATATTCGTACCGCAGAAGCCACGGAATGCGGCAGAAGCAAGGGAATGCCCGCCTCGCGTCAATGGGTGCAGACAATTGGAATGTTTGCGCCGACATGCTGAATCTGGGAACAGAAACTACACGATTTTTAGTGTTGTTCCGAACCAGTAAGTAGGGAACAATTGAGAGCTGAAATAATTGCAGCTTGTTTTTATAGTTTCGGTATTTTTGCGATGCGGTCGGTTTAAAATTGGTGCAGTTCATTTAAAATAACTATATTTTAGAACAATCTAATGTGCCATTTTCAATTATCACTTGGTGTTGGAAAATATGAAGAGAAAGATAACAATGGCCTTAGACTGCGATTGTTATTCCGTTAAGAATGATTTAACACCAGCATATTTTTAATGAACCGCTTATTGAGTTGATATGATAACACCATAGATCAAAGGGTTCAAAAGAACTCCAAATCATTCTTTTTCTTCTTCATCTAACTTTGTTCCAGTTTTATACTACTGTTTCGTGATGAAATGAGATAGATGTGGCCCGACGGAAATTCGTCGTAGTAACGTATTTCCTTATCAGAAAATATAGTTTTCTATATCCCTGTTCATGAAAAAGATTTGTAACCGAATCTTTTTTATGTCAGGAGACTCAAGAACGCAGTACCTACGTACTACTTTGTTTTCGGTATTTATAATTGGGACGCATTCCAGAAAATGTGCTTGCAAATAAACCAAGAACGTTTGATTTCCTGTTACAGAAGCACAAAAGAATTCAGATTTACATCCAAAGAATCTTTATTTGTTTCCTGTAATTTGCATAAAACTTTTGGGTAAGTACCCCAATTTGTAGCGGAAACCACCCTCGCACAAATTTTGTATTACCTACCCACCTACCCGCATACCCCGAATTAATCGTCACTGATTCAGCTCTGAACATTTAACGCAGTGTTCCTGCAAACATAAATTGAATTACAAGTGTTACGAATCGTGTAACACTTGTTCACGAAATGTCTAGAACGCGTCGCCTCCCGGATCCTCCCAGATCCTCCCCGTTATTTGACGAATGTCTTGTAGCGCAACCAAATGGATGTAGCACGGTGAATGCACTGTCTACAGCAGCTATTTGATAGCAATCCGATCGTGCATCGAACATCAAGTGTCTCGCTCTCTGTGACGGCGGGGAGTTTTGTCTTTTGTTGAACTCGCTTGTTGCGAAGTGAGATAGATCGTTTGGTGCGAATGTCTTGTAGATAATAGCAACGCTTTTGAAATGCGTCTTTATTTTATTTATTTAACCATTTATGTACACACAAATATATAAACAGACAAGAAGATTAGAACAGAAAAATAGGTACAGAGGTGATGCTTATTTCTAAAGAAATCTCTTCCAGCATACCTGCGATAGGAGAGAAGATAAAGAGATGTAGACAGCGTGTGAAAGTGTAAAAGAGAAAATAAACTACATTTATAATCAAAAACAATAATACACTAAATACATTAAACAACTGAAATGGGAATATACTTACATACATACATACATACTTATAAAATAAATATCACTAAAATATTAATAATAATAATGTAAATAAAATAATATTTACACAATTATGACGATGTAGACAGATAGTGTTCTTTCACTCTTCTTTTAAAAACTGCAACAGTTTGGCAGTCCCTAATGTCGGGCGGAAGTGCATTCCACAACCAGTCTTTAATGCTTAGTTAGTCTTCACGTAAGAATAGTGTACCATTTTCTAAAGACATGCATTACCTTGGATGTTTATTTATAAAATGGAGTCCTGCTACACTACCATTACTTACTTAGTAACATGTTTATCTTACAGCAACAAAAAATATAATTATCTACATGACATGAGGATTCATCACCATCTGCCTAGCCAATTTTCCGATTATGTTGGGGTCGGCTTTCAATCTAACCAGATGTAGCTGAACGCCTATCTGACCTCAACAACCCATTTACTGAGTCTTACGTTATACTTTGGTAAGACTTGTTGTCAGACTTTCGGGCTTCTGACTACCCGTAACGACTATAAAATCTAAAATATGACAGCCGGGGCCAACGGTTTAACGTGTTTTCCGATGCACGGAGGCGTCTGAACTGTCATATTATTTACTGTACCTGCAATTTATGCAAATACATTTTTTCTTTGCTTTACGTAATGGCTGGACACCCATGGATGGACCAACCTTGGCAGACAGAGCAAAACCTCAAATCGACCAGTGCGAGCGGTGATTTTAAAGCCACAAGCCCCTCTTGGCATGACTTATGGAGTCTCGTGTGCATAATACCGTGTACATTGCCTTTGGACACCGACCACATAAAATAAAGTCGTAGAATAATGTTGATATCAAAGGTAACATCTTTGCTATTTCAAGACTATCATCCCTATATCCCTGATAACTTCGTCCCACTCCAATTCTGCTATAATTTGTCTCTCTTTCCCAAATTAATATTGTATTAACGTTGCCCCCGATCCCATTTCTTCCAGTAAGAACCCCAATCAACTAAAATTGTTCGGCATTAATGAAAGTGACGTCTGTGCTATTATATTTCCAATACATCCCTTTGTCTTTGTTATGAAACTGGATTTGGATTAACGCGGACTTCGATGCTTTCCGTCAACGAATAGATATAGGTAGATACAGAGGCTCTATACAGCAGGGAAAATAGGCCTACTTATGAATAGAAGCAAACGTACGGGTCTCAAACAAATGCAAGTCGCGAGTGCGCTTAAACTGGCTGTTCAGATCGCGGCACGTTAATTGAACCAAAAACAAAACAAACCACCGAAGGAAGAAACGCGTGCACTTGTTGCCGTACACGGTAGAAGAATGAGATCACCTTCTAGCATAGTCATTGATGTGACGTGTACTGAAGTTTGGAAATAAATTACACTTCGCGGCTCATAAGTTGAAACAAAATCCGCCATTTTGGGTCAACTTACGTGCCGCGATACGTACCTACGTGAGCAATGTCTATTTGTGCGTGAGTTTTCACTCATTGTATGAAACTGACCTTCTGTACCCATCAATTTTGTGATCCCATCTTCACATTTCCGGAGATCCATGATTGTAAATTACATTATTAATACTTCGATGAAATCGTGAATTCTATCGCTGCGTTATGATTGATACGTGTCGAAATTATGTATTAAATTTTCATTTCGTGTTGTAATTGGAATACCTGGAAATCGTTAATAATTGGAATGGGTTTGTGTCGTCAGCCGACAGCCAGTAACTTTAGCTGCCAGCTATTGATTTATATCGGCAGGTTTATTTTCGTTTTATTGAAAAACAGTATTCACTGAAATAAGATTGAATTTATTTTGTATTTATGCTTCTAGCTTTTGTAAAAAGATGGAATTCTCTTCGACAGAAACTATGAACTTTGATAAAAATATTATCATTCTCTATTGTTAACCCCGTTAAGGCGTCTATTAAAAAAAAAAACCTTTTTTAGTGCTTACCTTCGTTGTATAAGAAACTCTTGTGCAAAATTATATGCTTAGACCCAGCAGCTAAGGCTGTGAGTTGTCTGTAAGTGAACAAATTTTTGATTTATACACATTCATTTGAACTATTGAGCACATCTAAAACTAGCCCATCCATTTAATTTTCATTAACAGTTAAACTTTTAGAATCTAACGATCAGAAGTCCAGGCACTTTATCAGCCTGGGGATAAACTTGGGAGCAGGGTTCCGTCGGCAAACACGGCACTGCGGAACCGTGATAGCAGTGTGGATGACGTATGACCGCGTTAGCGAGCTTTCACCATCTAGTTATTACCTCCCTCCATTTCTCTAGAATGATTTGAATTTCTGGCGCATGGTAATCCAAATTGTCGTAGCTACACTCTAGTGCATTGCTCAATTTATGTCCTCCTTTGTACACTTATTGTTTATGATACAGTAAAGTTGTGCTGTTTATTCAACAAGAACGTTAAATTGAGGACATTTTGTATCATTCGGAATTTTGATAACTTTCTTGGCTCTGCGTTTAAATTGAGGTCAATTTCTGGATATTACACTATCCTCTCACTAAGTTTGGTGTAGTTAAGATTTTTGTTTTATGTTGTGTTACAAATTTTAAACAATACTTGAATAGAGTACAGATATTTTACCATTTCAATCATAAAAGAAAACATCCTCACTTAAGTATGAAACATAGATCTTAAATCTTACGTCACAAACTTCCAAATTGAAAACATCTGGAAGTGTTCCAAGTAGGAAAAAAAATAAAAGTGGCCGTTTCTCTAGATTGCAATCTAATAATTTTGCCAAGAACCCTTCATGCGTAGCAAGATGGCCGACATATGTGAAATTAATTCAGTTGCCATTATTAATACTTACCTGCGCTTGCGTTTTGGAATTTATTACACATAAATTCCTTACGTACTGATTTATAGCCGGAAGATCCATTTATAGGACGCTACTAATGTAACTAGAGATACTACAATCTACTAACTATCAAACTCAAAGCATATATTTCAATAAAACTATTTACAGGCTCTTTTGAATATCAAAGATTCGGTCAATTAGTCAATAAATTGAAACAACCAGGTCTCGGTATGTAAAGATGGTCACCCTCCACGGACAAATTGTGACAAGCGTAGCTTAACCTGATAGATTGACCGATATGGTTGTTATAACTCAGCCACAAACCCCTCCTATCCTGGGATATCTACTATCCATTTAAAGATATTGTTTCAAATGATCCTCGTTTATGCAAGCTCATCACCAACGATTTGGTTCTGGTACCTAATTAAAACTAGTTGATTATTGGGCTATGTGAGATTACTGTAAATTATGCGTCGTTAATTAGGTACTCGCGAGGGAACGTCCACGGCTGAGTCATAACATCGTCTATTTTCACACCCAGAATGAAAATTTTCCTGGTGTATTTATGACTGAAATAACCACTGAAATAACTTCAGTGTCGTCATTTTCGCGTTCTGAGAGTTAATGGAGCAGGTATCTCATATTAATTACAGAATTTATCTTTGGTTACATATTATTTGGTCATTGCTCCTACTGTAAGTGGCTTTGGGCTTTATTGGTTTGTAGAGCTCACTGGTGGAAAAAATAGGCAGTCACTTGGGGACTCCTGACAGAAGTAAAATCTTTAAAGAAAAAAAAACCACACGTCACAATAGTCGGTTATGTCCTTCCCGCGAACCCAGCCCCTACTAAAAGTCGCTCAACGCGGTTAAAGCAGTTTTCTCTTAAAAACATACACTTGAAACTTACTACCATTTTCAATTGTAGCTCTCATCGTTTCTGATTTTTCAATTAGAGCGCTGTTATCAGGAAATTAAGTCTTTCATGCTTGAACTGGCATCGAAGATATTACGTTTTTAAATTAGCTTGTATATTTTTGTACGAAAAAAAAGAGTCTACTCTTCTCTTTTTTTCCTACTTGACAGGACCGGTATGTCAACGACAAACTTATACTTTTATGACAGCTGCGCGCACAGATTACTTACTATAGGCCGGCGGCCCTTGAGTGTTACCAATTTACTGTAACACGATGGACGTTTTGCGTGGAATTTGACGCATATTTTCCGCCAACTTGTTCTTTTTTGTGTTTGTGTTCTTTCTCTGCGTTTTATTAACTGCCAATAAACATATCTTCTTCCCTTCTTTGCCATGCCAGTAAGCTTCTTTATTTTTCTAAAATGAATAGAAATAAAGAGGAGTAGATACTTAACAGGCTTCAATCCTTGACATGTCAGTAGTAAACTTCAAGTAGTTAAAAGGTCTTGTTACGTCGTGTTTGTTATTCAATGAAATGTTAAAGAGTCTTTAACATCACTTTCAAAACAAAAAAGAAACAGCTACTAGCTAAAATGTTAATTTATTATCGATCAAAGGCTTCGGCTTCTAAGCGTAAAATATCGGATCGAAACGGTTCACGATAGAGTAGTTCTATCGTAAACCGTTTCGATCCGATATTTTACGCTTAGAAAGCGAAGCCTTTGAAACATTGATTAATATTAATGATTTCCTTTGGCAACTAATTTGAGTGGATAATGGATCTTTTGTATTTCATGAAAAAGTAATTTGTTAGACTCGCCGACCGACCAATTAGAATACAGAAAGCACGGCGGCTCCTCTATTAATCATCACATTCAGGAACCCAGAGTATTGAGATATCGCGTGTTTCAACGCAATTTGTGTACAAAACATACTTGTGGAAATATAGTGGGGTTCTCCGTTCAATATACTCGTTATTATTGTATAAAATAATGTATTTTAGTAAGTATTAGCCAGGCTACCAATTAGCAGTGGCTCTGGTGTTATTAAGTAAGAGCAATGGTGGCTCAGTGGTACAGATCGTGGACCCGGACGTACGAGGTACACAAGGTCGTGGGTACGAACTCAGGCAGGCGCCTTATTTGTGTAAGTAATTTTTATCACCACTGCTCTCAAAATGGTGAAGGGAAACATCGTGAGGAAACCGGCATGTACTAGAACTAGAAATTCGAAGACATGTGACATCTACCAGCCCGCACTGGGCCGGCGTGGTGGATTACGACCCACTCTCTCTCATCGAGAGGAGGCCTGTGTCCCAGCAGTGGGGACATTATCGGCTGATAATAATGATGACGGTGATGATAATGGTGTTACTGTTATCATTTTCTGCTATATCCATATTTTTTCATCTGACAAAGGTAAAAAAAACTGTTTGAAAAGTCAAACAGTCTTTTTTTTTTGTTAGAGATTTATTAAACATTTTTTATGTACAATTCACTCGTATCTATTTACATCAAAACTTGAAGCGCCAATCAAAGCTACAAAGTACAAATAACAAAAGTTATTTGAAAAGCAGAAAAGGTCAAAACTCGGATTTATTGTCAGCTCTTGTTAGACAAAAAGAATAAACGTTGACAGAGCTCTGAATTTAACAACTTTTTCGACTTATAAATCGACTTTCGATTAATGAAGCTCGACGGATCGGGGGGAAATGGACAACAGAAAAAATATAGAGGCAGCAGCATTTTTCATTTTAATGAAAAAAATATTTTGTTTCGAATAAAATACTTCCTGTTATTAGTGAAGCGTATCAATAATACTCAATAGCCGCGTTGCATGACCTTTGTATCAATCAAGAAATATAAGTGAAATGAATGTTTTTTTCATTTCCACCTCACAAATGTATTTGGTTTATTTTAAGTTAATCAAACAGGTATTTTCAAGGCAGATGTGACGCCCTAGAAGGACACAGAGTGTTGATATTCTTCAGAAAGGTCGGGTGCCTAGTACTTACAACTGGATTCAAACTCACACTCAAACTCAAACTAAAAGTATTTATTTCAATTATATTATAAACGATTTACAGGCACTTTTTAACCGTCAAAAAGTCGATCAGTTGGAAAGTGAAAGCTAGTTGCACATTCCAAAACGTAGATCTCTGGAGAAGAACGGGCAAGAAACTCCACGGACACTCTTTTAAAATCAAGTTGAATATTACAAAATCTTGGGAACATTATTCTTGTTCCTTCTGTATGTGAGAACAATGTAAAAAATATATATAAACAATTCTAAATACAAGATAAAAATAAGCCCTGGAAGTTAGGAGATGACCAGTCTCAACCGACAGCGCCCGTTCACGAACTTGACGCGTGGATCAGCAACATCCAGCTCAACCATTTTGGATTGCGTCTATGACCAGAGGCCCTAGTGTGAGTTTCTTTAAACCACCTCGATCGAACGCATCGAGCGCGTTCGTCGCTCCGATTAGCCCTGGATCAGTGAAGGACCAATCGGAGCGCCGAACGCGGTTGATGCGTTAGATCGAAATGGTTAAAAGAAACTCACACTAGGGCCACTGATTTATGACGTAAACGAAGCAAAAGGAATGTGTAGGGGTCGTAGCAGGTGGAGTACTATTTCGGCCTACACCGTAGGAAGACGCGGCGTGAGGTTTTGTGTTGTATACCTACATTTTTCTTAAAGAATAAATAGATTTAATGATGGACTAAAATAAAGATCGAAAAGCAAGAACGAGAAACAAGCACGACAGCTTATAATGTGGGGACATTGGCTTATAAATTGGGGGGTTTGTTTACCAGCAGTGGGGACTGCTGGTAAACAAACCTCCTCTCTGTGAGTGGGAGTGGGCCGTAATCCACCACGCGTGCCCGTACAGTGATGAAGAAATTATTTTCACAAAGTAAAACAACTGTCCGGGACCGATCCTACGACCTACAACTTGTAAGTCCCCGTTACCAGTCAGCCACCACCGCTTCAGGAAACAAGACGTGCCTTTTAAATTTCAAACACTACAAAATTCTAAAGAAGGCAAGTACCCCGAACTGGTATATCTAGATTAGAAGAAAGTAGAAACCGAACCGACATACGTTAGTAAATCAAACTAAATCCACTTTCGGTAGCGAAGGATAAAGTCGGAATCTCCCGACCGTTCTATAAGACTTCAAAGGCTTTACTCTGAAATAAATAGAAATTATTTTCGTGGAAGACACACACATTTTTGTGCTTGTTAGAGGATGTGTGACAGTGATGAAAGATAGTATTTTATTGGAGGGAGAATTTGAGAAGATTTGAGTCATTCTTAAATTAAATCTAGCAGAATTTAACGATTTCTGACTAATATTAAATTCTACTAATTTATTTTAAATACATAGTACAGTAGATTTTAATATTATCTAATATTATTATATGCAAGTTTGTATGCTTGGATGATTGTTAGGTACTCATTCGCTCAAAAAACCTGAATGGATAAGATTTTTTATCCCGGTAATATACACCGTGACTTTTTAGTCGTCTTACAAAGGTGGTCCACTCAATGTATTCTGATATAAAATACCTATAGGGGCGATTAAAAAATGTTACCATTAATTATGATAATAGGTAAAAAGAAAAATAAATAATGCATTTCATAAATAATTATTAATGAAATGCATTATTTATTTTTCTTTAGATGTATGAGAATGTAATGGATTATATTCACTTTGTCCGTGACTATAATCCATTAGATTCCATTTTCCATAACAGGATGTTTCAAACTAAGTCATAGTGAATGATTTTTTTTTTAATTGTTCATTTTTTTAATATAAATCATTAGTAGTAATTGAATACATGAAGCGGGCTACCGTTGTAAGACGACTAAAAAGGCACGGTGTATAGTGTGTGAGAGAGATAGATTCCGAACTTCACGCGGGCGTACCCGCGGGCAAGTTTGTATATAAATTCTATGTAGTGCAGATAAAAACCAACCCAAATTTATTTAAAGACTAGCTTCGCCTTTCCCTAAATTATCCCACGGGAACGAACTACCGGGATGTAAAGTATCCTATAATTATGTTAATCCAGGTGATAAACTATCTGTGTACCAAATTTCATCCAAATCCGTTCAACCGTTTTTGCGTGATTCAGTAACAAACATCCAAACATCTAAATATCCAAATTCCTAAACATAAAAACGATCACATTTATAATATTAATAGGATCATATTTACTTTCAAATAACCTATATTCACAAACTTAAGATGTAGTTTTATAATTTATTTGGATCAAAGATTTAGACATCAGAAATCTCTAGATTGCTTTGGTGTTTAGTAGAGGCCTCCCCTAGGTTTATATACAGCCCACAATCGTGAGCTTTTCTCCTCCATTAAAAGAAAATAAACTGCCTTAAATTCACAAAAACATTCCGTCTATTCATGTATTCATCCCCGTATCTTTGATCATTACATTCTAAGGAACACGTCCACAATATTCAATTACACACCGTTTAAATTATACGTGGTCAAGAATCCGTAAAGTGAAGCAACTCTGGCTAACAATTAAACTTTAGGGCACTTCTTTGAAAGTGATTTAAGTTAGAAGAATCCTTAAGAAAGCCGGTATCCCGTCCACGGTCTAAGGATCCCTCTCGGCGTTAATGAAGGAATTCCGTTTTTATTATACTGGAGTGCTCCCTGTCCCATCCATCTTGCCTTTTAAAGGTCTTTCCTGGAAATGGGAAAGACAAAAAAGGTAAATCGACAATAGATTCCTATAAATATAGGCCTCCTTAAAGTTTCATGGAAATGTTCACTGTAAATCTTTTTTTGTGCATTGTCAGAGAACATTTATGGAACTTTGGTAAAAACTTTTCGACATTTTTAAGCTTTTGTAATTTCACGAGTAACAAAGGTAGAATTACATTACACGTTCCCAAATTTGATAATTGAGTTAAATTACAAAGCCCGCAACTGCGTACCTACTATATTCGTACGTATACACAATACACGTGTAAGCGAGGCCTCGCTTTTGATGAGATTACATTTCAAAAGCATTCCAGGCATTTTGAAAAGTTCGACAACCTCAATGATAGCAACCACATCTTCACATTTAAAACGAGAACCGATCGATTTTAATTCTTCTGAAATCTGCCAAAGATCGTTTGTATACTGGTGGAGTTGGAATCATCACCATGATCCAAAGCGAACGAGCTCAACGATCGGTTTCGAAAGTCATGCTCAAAAAACCTTTCAGATACCCGACATTCCTTTTGTACAAAGAAGCCGCAGTACTCACTGTCTGACAGTTGTATATTGTGACTGTCTGTCATCTATTAAATGGCGCAATATTATCATTATTTTAAAATCGTCACACGTGTTCCTGAGCCTCTTAGAAAACACATTAAGTCGCAACTTTATGATCTGAGAACTCGACCCTAATAAATAATCCTATTTCTTTAAAATTCTAAAAACAATTTTGGAATTCCTTAGAAACCCATTAGGGCACTTATGCCCATTAACTTAGTCGAAAGCAATAAATTACGGCACCTAAGGATGCAATATTTCTTGCAAATTCTAAGAACAACGAACAAATGAGCAGTGGCGAAGGCACCATATAGCACGTTAGTAATGGCTACTATAGCCAAAAGAAGGTATTTACACTACGTGTATTTAATTCACCATAACATTCAAACAACAGTTATCTTTACCTTTGTAATACAAAGTGTTCTGTATTAACCTGGCACCGAAGCGTCAGAATCGGGAACTGGGAATTCATACAACGGCGATTCCGTAATTTGTTTGGGTTTCAGCTGTCCAATTTGATAGTAGTTAATTATTTACATTCTTGTGTAAATTTTGGAGTGATAGTAGCTATTCTTCCTTACATAATATAAAACAAAGTAGCTTTCGTGTTGGTGCGCTTAGATCTTTTAAACTACGTAACGGATTTGAATGCGTTTCATCAATACACAGGGTGACTTGAGGGGAAGGTTTATATGGATAATGCATTGACCATCACGCGGGCGAAGCTGCGGGCAAAAGCTAGTTATCAATAAATCAGTAAGTTGAAGCCGACTTCGTTTCGGTTTCTCTAGTGGAGAAATTTACACTTCGCCGCTGCAATCAGCCACATCTGGATACCATAACATAGGCCCAAGCGTACCCTTGAAATCCATTGAGAAATGAGACAAAAGAGGGTTTCTTTTGTCTCATTTCTGGCCATAAAACTATTCTGAAACGATTCTGGGAAAGAGACGCGGGGCCGGCATGTGGGGATTTTGAAGATGGGGAAGGGATTGGAAAGTTTGAGAGAGTGAGTTTTAGAGCACGGTAGGAGGTGGTCGAATCAGATCTCGCTGTGAGAGTGTTGTAGAATTCTGGAAGTTGTCAAAGTGCTTGATATGTGTAGCTTTAGACTAGACTATATTAGTCTAGAATGAATGTAAGGCGCGTGAATCTCAGTGAGAGTTTGTGAAGAAGTTAATCTGTGAGCACGGTAGGAGTCGGTTGAGTTAGGCTAGGCTTTAGCAATGAGATTTATATCTCTGTGAGAGTGTTATTTAATACGTTAAATATTTGATAAGCGTGTAGCTTTAGACTAGACTATATTAGTCTAGAATGAATGTAAGTGGCTTGTAAGGCGCGTGAATCTCAGAGAGTGAGTTTGTGGGGAGTCGGTTAGGGACGGTGAGGGACGACGGACGGAGTTCATAGCCCAGGCTAGTTAAGTTAGGCGAGATATTCTAAGCGAGGAAAAATAGTGTGGTGAGCTGCGAGGGATGGTGCAGGGAGAAACTGGTAATAGACGCAGTATTTTGTAAGTGAGTTATATTCAAATTCACCTCAAGGAATTACCTGGTAAGAGCCAACTTCAATCTTTAGTAATAGTGTGTACATTGTAGTAACGGTGATCTCGTTCTATTGTTCTCGCAGGTTGATTACATATTATGAATTTACCAAACAGATTGGTGATATCGCGGTGGTGCTATTAATGATCATTTATTTCAGTATGGCGTAACTACTCTAAAGTGCTAACCGACTTTACAATTCATGTAATCTTCTCTTGTATTGCGTGTCCCCTTCCTAATCCGTACCTCGGCAGATATTTGTCATTTACAGTTGGTTATAGGGAAACGGGGAAGGCCTCCTGCTAAACTTGACACTGAGCAATAAAGCTCTGACTTTTGACGACTGTTGACCTATTGACGCATCACTTTGGGAAGGCAGAACCGTAAATAACTCATTTCAATCAAACTAGGCTATAAAGCCGATCTATGTTTGCGTTATAAACCAACCAAATGTTAGCGATGATTTCTGTTTCCAAAAAGGTCTTGCCACAGAACGTATTGCGTGAGACTTGGTGATTGTACATTTCGGGGAGTGGGGGTAGGCATCACACACTGTCACTAAAATGCATTGGTAGTCGTTCTAAGAACGCTAGGGACCGTGTCTCGTTAAAACCCACACCCGGCCGTTCTGTAGGCCTTTTTATGAATCGTCACTATTTGGCGAGACACGAAATCTGGATGCACCACATCCTCTAAATGGGGAAGAGTAAAGAAATGTGAAGTGACGAAATTCCACTTCGGCAGGCACCAAGAACGATCGCAATAAGTCTTGCTAGAGACTGAGTCTACGGTGCGCTTGTGCTAGTCTTGTGATATCTAGAAAGGGGATAGACAGTCACAAGGGTGACATACACATGAGTACGTGTTTAAAACTACTCAAAACTTGTCTTCCTCAATGACAGTTGACTTCACAGTACGCTGTCTTAGGATTGAGTAAGACATTTAATTGCTGCTTAGGGAGCGTGCTCCGTTAGAATCGTACTAGTGTCCTCAGAGGTACTATGCGTTAGGTCTAACAGAGCACGTACAATGAGGCAAACGTTGTAAAACGGTTCCCCGTCTCACTAAAGTGGGTAAATAATAAACAGATAAGTTAACGTAGTTATAAATAATGAAATTAAGCGCAAGCGTAACGATCCCTTCACCCCTCCACATAATTAAAACTTTATTGCAGATATTAGCCTTCACCTGTGAGGGAGGAGGATTATGTGTGTGTGTTTGTTGGTATGACTGAGTGGACCTATCATTATAATATGTAGTTATCTTAGGTTGAGAGTATTATTAAAGTTCTTATAACTAATTAGACAGATACGTGTTGCTGGGGAGTTTGTTCCGCCACTTCTTCTCCTCAGCTCAAACACTAGGAAGTGGTGACGGGTGGGCTCTTTGGGGCTGTCTATAGACTTTCATGAGAGTTGATTCACAATTCTATTTAAATAATAATTCTGGGTTTTGATTCTCTACCCTTATCTATTTAGTACTAATTCTTGAATTTTACTATTCTTGCTCAGACCAATGCTAGAGCTTTTAGAGAGATTATTCAACGTCTCTTAAATAATTATTCTTGAATCTAGATTTTCAACTCTATTATTACTATTATTAGTCATCCGTGACTATTATATTCTTGATCTCAGATCCATAATTCGGTCAGATCGACATGAACACGTGTCTTACAGATATGCTTGTTGTGCAACGGGTGAACTTCCAGGGGTTTGGGTGACCACATCTATCTCATATTCAGTCCAAGGACTGATAGGGACCATGTCTCCAAAAAGAGCATGATGACGACGATTTGCCGCAAGAACTAGCCGCACCATTGTCAGACAAGGACCGTCGCATGGTTGCCGCAGGGAAAGCCGCTTCGTCACGTTTCTCAGTTCGAAAGAACTGCTAGGGACCATGTCTCGAAAGAGCATGACGACGTGAAGTAGCTGAAAAGCAGCTTGCGTCACTTTATGGAAGTGTTGCCCTGAGTACTCTGAGTGTTGACGTGAAGTATCGTGTGAGTAACGATTGACCAGATACCTGATACGCTAGCGTATGGGTTACTCGTACATTTAAATATAAATACAAGTACTTTGAGTATCTCTGATATTTAGCTTTCTAAAACCACATCAAATATGGTTCAATAAATATGAATTCTTAAGTATAATTTAAGGCTATTCGGAATTCATATAAAGTAAATCGGTGGAAGAGTGACCGGTCTGGTGACGAGCTCTACAGGGCCGTACGGGGAGGGGTGCGGTCCTTCCCCCATAGGGGGAACCGACCTAAGAGCTAATATTAACATAATTATGAAAAACGAAAATTTTATCGGCCTGGGGTCATTTAGGAACAGTCACATGTGGTGCCGTGACCAGGATTCTCGTCATTAAATGTACTGACTTATGTCAGTGCAACGAGAAAGAACTAGTAATGGGTTACTACTATATTAACACAACGTAAACGATTACACAACGTAATTTTGTGGTTCTATAAATTTTTAGAGATGGCAAGAGTTATATAACACCTACAATTACATACGTTTGTTTAGGGAATGGTTGTTGAATTCTTCAACTACTGGTAGCGGATTCAATTTCCGCATGATTTATCTGTTGATATTAGGTTTCTGTGTCACGGCTTGTGGGTTCAAACCCCGCTTAATTAGTATTGACTGTTGCTTGGGTCCATGTACTAGTGCAATAAAAGGTTCTACTGCCTGCAAACATGAGAATTGTGTCTGACAGTGTGTTATACATGACAACTGTTTGTGCGTTTGAAATTTATGTGTGTGTATGTGTGTGTGTGAAGTGAGTTTAGGTATAAAACGTACCCTTGTTATGGGTAAATCTAAAATCATCAATAGTTGGCGACACATGTCGTATAATTGAATAGATACTCGTTTGGCCTTATTTCAAATTCCAGGATATTTAAGACCACATCTGGCTGCGACTACGCTATGTCTAAACCTTTGGTTTGAGGGTTGCGCTTGGTTTAAGGCTTCTTCGAAGTCAGCTGACAACGGCTGACTTCAACAGCAGTAGCTGTAACGTGGCTCCTGTTACAAAGCTAAGTTTTACTTTTACTAGACACTCCAGTTAACCATAGTTACGTGGTATGATTTTTGTTATCTCGTGGAATATTATAGGTTTATGTTTTAGGGCTACGGTACTATAGTCATAACTTCAAATATTGCAGAAAGTGTTCTCTTAAACATTTTATAATCTGACGGGATAGACAAAATAATGGTGTGCTAGTAGGTGAATAATTGTTTGGATAATCTAGGATGTCTCCATTTTCTATCATAGCTTCCCAACATAAGTAGAATTACAAAACTGCTCTATCAGCTTAGAATAAGAGGGGGGACTAATAGGGTCAAAGTCTAATGTGGTTTGTGCGGACTATTTCAGCTACTCGTGAATACGAGTGCGCGCAGCTGACTATGCTAACTCGGCATTGAGGTGCATGAGGAGAGGCCTCTGTGCACCAGCAACTGGAATAGGCTGAGTTTAGAACGAGGTACCACCGTAGGTAGCGTGACTCGTTAGCACAAATACTCTCAAAGAGACTCTGGTATGTAAAACTAAATTATAAGCATGCACAGGGTTCCTGCGCTAAGCAAGGATGTGGTAATTTTATTTAAATTAATATGAAAAGAGTATTTGAAAAATAAATCTAAAAGATCAAATATGAAAGAGCAAACAAAAATGTTGGAAGATAATGCTGCGGAATAGTATTATACAGCAGCATACTGTGTAGCTTGGCTCCTGTTGCAAAAATATGTTTCATATCTTTTCGCACCTACATTAGGATTAGCCGTTACGCGGTATGATTTTGTTATCTCACTTAATAATATTAATAATATGTTTGAGCTCTCTCCTATACTTAGTTATTACTTCAGATATGCAAGATGATTTTTTGTAAATGCTTTATGATCGGAGAGAGAAATTGACAATCTTCTGTCACACTAAATCAATAATTGTTGGCACAATCTAGGATACCTATATTCTCTAATCAGAATAACCGCCTTACTCTTATTGGACTTCAAAACTGCTCTAACTCGTTAGAATGGGAGGGGGATGTCCAGTTGGAATTCAATCTAATATGATCATGTGCGGACTATTTCAGTGTATCCTGAGGATGACTGCGAGCAGCTGACTAAGCTGACCCTTCGTTAAGCTGCATAAGGAAAGGCCTGTGTCCAGCAACCGCTACAGTAGGCTGAGCACCGTAGGTAGCGTGGCTCAAAAGCGCAAAAATAGTCTTTAGAGAGACCCTGGTATGTAAAACTAAATTATAAGCATGGACAGATTCTCAAAACGCACTTTAGGCTCGGTAGTATAACTTGAATAATGTGAACTTTTAATAGGAATAAGTTCAAATATCATAGAGCAAACAATGCTAAATTAGAGCAGAAAATTAATTTGACTATAATCTTATTGGATTCATATTCCAACCAGAATGAGAGACATTCCTTGATAAGATGAACATAGCAGTACCATGTTATGTGTAGGTACATATTTTAAAAACACTTTCAAGAAAAACAGTGCTTCACCTATTGTGAAAGCTCATCCGCTGTACTGCGTCACGCGTCTGATTTTCAGAGGGGGGAATGTGACTGTCTGTCATCTATTAAATGGCGCAATATTATCATTATTTTAAAATCGTCACACGTGTTCCTGAGCCTCTTAGAAAACACATTAAGTCGCAACTTTATGATCTGAGAACTCGACCCTAATAAATAATCCTATTTCTTTAAAATTCTAAAAACAATTTTGGAATTCCTTAGAAACCCATTAGGGCACTTATGCCCATTAACTTAGTCGAAAGCAATAAATTACGGCACCTAAGGATGCAATATTTCTTGCAAATTCTAAGAACAACGAACAAATGAGCAGTGGCGAAGGCACCATATAGCACGTTAGTAATGGCTACTATAGCCAAAAGAAGGTATTTACACTACGTGTATTTAATTCACCATAACATTCAAACAACAGTTATCTTTACCTTTGTAATACAAAGTGTTCTGTATTAACCTGGCACCGAAGCGTCAGAATCGGGAACTGGGAATTCATACAACGGCGATTCCGTAATTTGTTTGGGTTTCAGCTGTCCAATTTGATAGTAGTTAATTATTTACATTCTTGTGTAAATTTTGGAGTGATAGTAGCTATTCTTCCTTACATAATATAAAACAAAGTAGCTTTCGTGTTGGTGCGCTTAGATCTTTTAAACTACGTAACGGATTTGAATGCGTTTCATCAATACACAGGGTGACTTGAGGGGAAGGTTTATATGGATAATGCATTGACCATCACGCGGGCGAAGCTGCGGGCAAAAGCTAGTTATCAATAAATCAGTAAGTTGAAGCCGACTTCGTTTCGGTTTCTCTAGTGGAGAAATTTACACTTCGCCGCTGCAATCAGCCACATCTGGATACCATAACATAGGCCCAAGCGTACCCTTGAAATCCATTGAGAAATGAGACAAAAGAGGGTTTCTTTTGTCTCATTTCTGGCCATAAAACTATTCTGAAACGATTCTGGGAAAGAGACGCGGGGCCGGCATGTGGGGATTTTGAAGATGGGGAAGGGATTGGAAAGTTTGAGAGAGTGAGTTTTAGAGCACGGTAGGAGGTGGTCGAATCAGATCTCGCTGTGAGAGTGTTGTAGAATTCTGGAAGTTGTCAAAGTGCTTGATATGTGTAGCTTTAGACTAGACTATATTAGTCTAGAATGAATGTAAGGCGCGTGAATCTCAGTGAGAGTTTGTGAAGAAGTTAATCTGTGAGCACGGTAGGAGTCGGTTGAGTTAGGCTAGGCTTTAGCAATGAGATTTATATCTCTGTGAGAGTGTTATTTAATACGTTAAATATTTGATAAGCGTGTAGCTTTAGACTAGACTATATTAGTCTAGAATGAATGTAAGTGGCTTGTAAGGCGCGTGAATCTCAGAGAGTGAGTTTGTGGGGAGTCGGTTAGGGACGGTGAGGGACGACGGACGGAGTTCATAGCCCAGGCTAGTTAAGTTAGGCGAGATATTCTAAGCGAGGAAAAATAGTGTGGTGAGCTGCGAGGGATGGTGCAGGGAGAAACTGGTAATAGACGCAGTATTTTGTAAGTGAGTTATATTCAAATTCACCTCAAGGAATTACCTGGTAAGAGCCAACTTCAATCTTTAGTAATAGTGTGTACATTGTAGTAACGGTGATCTCGTTCTATTGTTCTCGCAGGTTGATTACATATTATGAATTTACCAAACAGATTGGTGATATCGCGGTGGTGCTATTAATGATCATTTATTTCAGTATGGCGTAACTACTCTAAAGTGCTAACCGACTTTACAATTCATGTAATCTTCTCTTGTATTGCGTGTCCCCTTCCTAATCCGTACCTCGGCAGATATTTGTCATTTACAGTTGGTTATAGGGAAACGGGGAAGGCCTCCTGCTAAACTTGACACTGAGCAATAAAGCTCTGACTTTTGACGACTGTTGACCTATTGACGCATCACTTTGGGAAGGCAGAACCGTAAATAACTCATTTCAATCAAACTAGGCTATAAAGCCGATCTATGTTTGCGTTATAAACCAACCAAATGTTAGCGATGATTTCTGTTTCCAAAAAGGTCTTGCCACAGAACGTATTGCGTGAGACTTGGTGATTGTACATTTCGGGGAGTGGGGGTAGGCATCACACACTGTCACTAAAATGCATTGGTAGTCGTTCTAAGAACGCTAGGGACCGTGTCTCGTTAAAACCCACACCCGGCCGTTCTGTAGGCCTTTTTATGAATCGTCACTATTTGGCGAGACACGAAATCTGGATGCACCACATCCTCTAAATGGGGAAGAGTAAAGAAATGTGAAGTGACGAAATTCCACTTCGGCAGGCACCAAGAACGATCGCAATAAGTCTTGCTAGAGACTGAGTCTACGGTGCGCTTGTGCTAGTCTTGTGATATCTAGAAAGGGGATAGACAGTCACAAGGGTGACATACACATGAGTACGTGTTTAAAACTACTCAAAACTTGTCTTCCTCAATGACAGTTGACTTCACAGTACGCTGTCTTAGGATTGAGTAAGACATTTAATTGCTGCTTAGGGAGCGTGCTCCGTTAGAATCGTACTAGTGTCCTCAGAGGTTCTATGCGTTAGGTCTAACAGAGCACGTACAATGAGGCAAACGTTGTAAAACGGTTCCCCGTCTCACTAAAGTGGGTAAATAATAAACAGATAAGTTAACGTAGTTATAAATAATGAAATTAAGCGCAAGCGTAACGATCCCTTCACCCCTCCACATAATTAAAACTTTATTGCAGATATTAGCCTTCACCTGTGAGGGAGGAGGATTATGTGTGTGTGTTTGTTGGTATGACTGAGTGGACCTATCATTATAATATGTAGTTATCTTAGGTTGAGAGTATTATTAAAGTTCTTATAACTAATTAGACAGATACGTGTTGCTGGGGAGTTTGTTCCGCCACTTCTTCTCCTCAGCTCAAACACTAGGAAGTGGTGACGGGTGGGCTCTTTGGGGCTGTCTATAGACTTTCATGAGAGTTGATTCACAATTCTATTTAAATAATAATTCTGGGTTTTGATTCTCTACCCTTATCTATTTAGTACTAATTCTTGAATTTTACTATTCTTGCTCAGACCAATGCTAGAGCTTTTAGAGAGATTATTCAACGTCTCTTAAATAATTATTCTTGAATCTAGATTTTCAACTCTATTATTACTATTATTAGTCATCCGTGACTATTATATTCTTGATCTCAGATCCATAATTCGGTCAGATCGACATGAACACGTGTCTTACAGATATGCTTGTTGTGCAACGGGTGAACTTCCAGGGGTTTGGGTGACCACATCTATCTCATATTCAGTCCAAGGACTGATAGGGACCATGTCTCCAAAAAGAGCATGATGACGACGATTTGCCGCAAGAACTAGCCGCACCATTGTCAGACAAGGACCGTCGCATGGTTGCCGCAGGGAAAGCCGCTTCGTCACGTTTCTCAGTTCGAAAGAACTGCTAGGGACCATGTCTCGAAAGAGCATGACGACGTGAAGTAGCTGAAAAGCAGCTTGCGTCACTTTATGGAAGTGTTGCCCTGAGTACTCTGAGTGTTGACGTGAAGTATCGTGTGAGTAACGATTGACCAGATACCTGATACGCTAGCGTATGGGTTACTCGTACATTTAAATATAAATACAAGTACTTTGAGTATCTCTGATATTTAGCTTTCTAAAACCACATCAAATATGGTTCAATAAATATGAATTCTTAAGTATAATTTAAGGCTATTCGGAATTCATATAAAGTAAATCGGTGGAAGAGTGACCGGTCTGGTGACGAGCTCTACAGGGCCGTACGGGGAGGGGTGCGGTCCTTCCCCCATAGGGGGAACCGACCTAAGAGCTAATATTAACATAATTATGAAAAACGAAAATTTTATCGGCCTGGGGTCATTTAGGAACAGTCACAATATCTTTAAAATCATACTGAAACAGCGTAAAATCGTAACCCAGACCCCGGAATACTCACAGCTCCTCAAACGTCGAGTTTTTAAGTGTGTCTCTATAAGGACGCGTACAATTTTCGCACAGCACATGCAAGAAATCTTACTCAGTCACATATACAACAAAGCCGTGAGAATGTGTGGCAACTCTAGGATAAACCGAGTAAAAAGAAGGTTCGCAAATGGCTGCGTGCCCAATCATACACTGAATTCGAATCTCTTTTAAAGGTAATTTCGTAACACAACAACACAGACACACACTCGCTCACACACATACACACTTACACATAGTGCACAATGGCGCTCAAAATATTCCTTCATCCTACTTTATTGTTTTAAGCCCAGACAATGTTTAATTAAATGATAAATGATAAATGATTTTATTTCTGTAAGTAGGTTTGTACAAACACTTTTACACGTCAAATATATATTTTTTAAACTAGATGAAGTCGGCATTTCCTATCTGACTACTCTGAGAAGAAAGGCCGAAACAAACTCAGAGGTCACAGTCTCTTTTAAAGTCCAGACATAATCTTGGTCAGATTATGTGAAGACCATGTGGATCGGTGTCTGAAATGGTCTTTTGAGGAAAGAACCACACAGATTGAGTGGACCTGTGCATTCAGTGCACGCATTTATCAGTAATCATGCAGCTCAACTCAGAACTTGAGGAGCTCAACGATTTGATGAACAATACCAAAGATAGGACATTTGGGTAGGCCGCATAAAGTACTCAAACTGCCAGATTAATACTAAAAACTAACTGAGAAAGAGATGAAAAAAACACAAAAAAACAATTATAAAAAAATAAAAAATATGACCCACATAGTCCTCACATTCGCAATAATTAAAATAATAATAATATTATACTTCTCAAAGTAAATATTCATGTCAATGTGTATATAATAATTATCAAATGTCAAAGAGTATAAGTTTGCAAAAACAAAAACAACATTTAGTATGCAAAAATTGGAGCAGGTCAATCCCAAGCCTTTGTGTCTTCAATATAATTTTTAACGGTATAAAAGGCTTTCAGGCACAACTTACGTTTAATGAATGATTTAAATTTATTGATGCTTAGATCTTGAACATGGCTTGGAAGTTTATTATAAAAGCGTATACATTGACATCTGAATGACCCACCTATTTTCTTGAGCCTTGTTGATGGTACAACAAATTTGTGTTTGTTCCTAGTATTTATACTATGGATATCACTGTATTTTTTAAACAATTTAATATTTTTATGGGCATATAAAAGATTTTCAAAAATATACTGTTGAATTAATTACCTAATTTTATTACTTACTTAAAAATAATAATGCATTTTATGCGCCTCTCAACAATAGCAATCCATGAGTATTAATGTAATACGCTTTTCACAATCTGCTAATACCACCCATGGACTCCACGAGACAGGCTTGACCTAATGTGGAGTTCATAAGCAAAATATTTCCTTTGCGTCTTAATCCTGTTTTTTTTTTGTCCTTGTTAACGTAGGTACTAATGTAGACTTTAAAGAATTGTAAAGCACTGTTTTTTGGTAAAATAAACATTATTTTATCTTATCTTAATATTTGCCAATATGTCTAAATATCTATAGCATAAACACGACTCAATTCAATGACCCGTCGTCCCTTTAACCTCAGCGCGAAAATCTATCTTCATCCCTTGCAGATGCACTGGTAGTAAACCGAACTAAATTCATAATAAAGTTTCCCAACTCCTAGAAAAGACGGACGGGGCTAGAGGGAAATATCTCTCGAGTAACCTCAACTTCAGAGGATTATAAAATACCTGACAGAAATGAAAATTGTGTTTCATTTTCCACTGAAACTCTGGAACTAAAAATCTGTAAGATACTGCGAAATACTTCTCTGGAACTTTTATTGAAGGATTGTAATTGAATAAAACTCTTGCTGTAGTGTTGATATCAAGTCGATGTCGGTACTAAAAATGAAAAGATTAAACGAATGTCACACTTTTGATAGTCAAGCTTTTTCTTTTCAATTTCTGTGATATAAATTATTTTAGGACTAGTAACTCAACACGATGCACTCATTTTTGTATTATATCGAAATTATCGCACTGCCATCGCGTCTGTAAAACATACCTACATTTTAAACTTCTTATGGGACTGGCACCTAGGTATATCATGGCACCTACGATTTTGTTCACTATTTTTGTTCCTAATTTTGTATAGCGCGTACTGTAGCGGGATACCTACAATGACATCTACATTAAAATTTTGTAGCATCTTTTCATAACATGTGTGTACAAATAAACATATTAGATTTGATTTGATGGTATCGAAGCTTGCCTTTATGCCTTCAATTACGTTCTAACTCCATTCCTCCGCCAACAATACACCTCCAAATTCATAGAGAACCAATAGCTCCGGAGTGCTGATTAGAAATCCGTACGGTTAACCATGCTCTTATTAGTGCCGACCACAAATTTCGGAGCCGCGCTGACTCACGGCGGCTGCGAGCGTCTGCAAATAACTATGAGTTACTACCTGGTATATGTGGCTTATTTGGGGAAGCCCAATACCGGTATTTACGTCGGCTGGTATATGGAGATGTCATAAGTTTGGTGGTTTTGTTCAATCATTTCGTTATGCTTTTCCATCATAGTGTTCTAAGTCCTTATTTGAGCCTGGGTTTCGAGTTAACTTATGTGTATATGCACGTGTTTCTGTGACAAATAAACTTATTTTTTTTTAATCTTTGTGCTGAAGATATAATTTCAATATTGTATATTTCCCATGTTTTTATTTTTTATTATGTCCATAGCAGCCCGTCTGGATTTGTGCCATGGCAATAGACTCGCTTCCTATAACATGAGACTTAAACATAACTTGCGAAATGTAGATGTATCTCTTAAAGGTACGCCTGTATCTAACCTTGTGAGGAGTAGGTAAAGTTGTGATGTTAAGATAAGTAAATAACTTTGAATATATCAACCGTTTCAAAACGATTGGTCTAGAAAAACAATTTGTCTTATAATGCAGCCAGATTACTCAAATAATTGATTCACCTTCTAATTTATGTTTCTTCCACTTTATCTACATACTAGCTCTTGCCTGCGGCTTCGCCCGCGTGTAGGTCGAAAATTATCCCACGGGAAAGTACTATCGGGGCAAAAAGTATAGTAGAATGGACCAAGGAATCACGTTGTCCCTTACAAACTTGCCCCCGTTTTTCACCCCCTTTTTTTTTTGTTTGGGAAATCATCAAATAACTTCTCCCGCTCTGGGCGGAGCGGGAGGGCGTGTCAGACTTTTACTGACTAAAACCCACCTTTCATCTCTTTCGAACAACCCGCACCCCTGGTAGGTAAAATTTCGAAAAATCCTTTCTTATCGGATGCCTACGCCATACAAAGAACACACCCTCCAAGTTTCAGGTCTCTACGATCAGCGGTTTAGGCTGTACGTTGATCCGTCAGTCAGTCATTCAGGACAAAGCATTTTATATGTATAGATTGTGTATTGTTTTCTCTAAAGCATACTGGCAGCAACTTCCACATTTTTAACTGAAAGAAAAAATAAATAACAAGTCTAAACAACTAAAATAAATGAACAGATGCAATTAGTTTAACCTTAAATATATTCATACTTATATAACCTACTAGCAGCGCTCCGCAGTTTCACCTACGTAGTTCCCGTTCCCGTAAGAATACGGAGATAAAATATAGCCTATGTTACTCAGTGATAATGTAGCTTTCTAGTGGAAAAATATTTTTTGAAATCGGCCCAGTAGTTTTAAAGTTTCTTTGTTACATACAAAAATACAAATCTTTCTTCTTTATAATATTAGTGTAGATAACGTTCCCACTGCTGAGACACAGGCCTCCTCTCTATGTGAGGGAGGGGGCTGTAATCCACCTCGCGGGCCCAGTGCGGGTTGGTGAATGTCACATGACTTAACTTTTTTTTTTTGTTTAGGACATGCTGGTTTCCTCACGATGTTTTCCTTCACCGTGTGAGAGCAGTGGTGTTGAAATTATTTACACAAAGCAATGCGCCTGGCTGGGTTCGAACCTACGACCTACAGCTCGTAAGTCGCGGCCGTTACCACTGGGCCACCACTGCTCTGTTTAATCTTAATGGATTTAAAATAGAAAAGGCGATTTCAATTAAATAATGTATTTAGACTCACCAACTTGGTATGCTCTCACAGAAATTACAATTAATCAGAAATTAAAAAAAAAATGAAATGTAACAAACAATTATAGGTAAATACAGTATGATTTTACCTACTAGGGGAAAAATCTCAACTGCTCTACAGTTAAACAATTTTTTATAAAACAAAAAGATACAGCTGTCTCATCAAACACGTACAGAAACGCGGTACCTCTATTTAGTAGAGATCCCTAAAACCAGTACATTGTTTCTCAACTTTATTTCTCGTTATAAAGTTTCTCCTTTGTAGTGCATTGTCAAGGATGCCCGTCGTTTGAAGTCAAAAGATTTTAAAACAAAAATACGTGACGATTTTGATGCAACGCTTTCTCAATTTTTAATATGAATTTATTTATTATCCGACTTGTAGTCAATTGACGTTCGTTGCTTTGACGAAACAATTGCAGTTTATTAACAGACTTCAAAACAAAAGGAGGAGGTCCATAATTCGGTTGTATATTTTTAATTGTTTTTTACCTCAGTTTTCCGTCATGTAAATACCGATTTGAAAAGTTCTTTTTAGATTTGAAATTTACTTAGCAAGTGATGGTATACGAATTTTATGGGGTAGGTACCACAATTAAAAAGTGAATAAAAAGGAATAAAAAGAAACAACCGATACAAACCCAAAAAAACCGACTTCCGTAATTACACACAGACACACACACACACACACACACACACACATTTATAACGGCCTTTACAAAATATTAATAGAACTAAATCTTTGATGTAATTTTTAGCGGGACAGCCCCCGCAGCTCTATTCATATTCCACAAAAAAAAATCTTTATCCTAGCTAATGATAAAAAGGTTGGTTGTTTGTTAGGGTTTCACGTTAAAACAGCTGAACGGATTTAGATGCAGTTTGGCACATGGGTAGATCATGACCTGAACAAAGACAGCTTTCTCCTAGATTGCAGACGAAATAGCGGGCAACAGCTAGTCATTTTATAAAAAAGATTATTTTAAAACTAATGTACCCCCGTTCTATCTTCAGTATGATAAACGCTGCATTTTGACAACTTGTGTGGGTAGACAAACATCTGAAACATCATAAATATTATTCTTACCTCAAATTCAGTTGCTAAGTAATAAAATACGGTATATTTATCTTCTTTTGAATATACCAAGTGATATTTTAACATGCGTCAGCTGTGGTGAAAGCGTGGCACTCCATATATCCACGTAGTTCAGGTATCATATTTTCTTCCAAACATGACAGGTTGCTACCTCACCTAGAGCATATAAATAAACATTTAAAATACACTTGAAAATAGTGATAAATGGTTGAGTTCAGTTATATTTGAGGAGCATTTTAGTGCGCTTTCAGAAAGAAAGAAAAGAATTCATTTTGCATGCATAGTTAGGGTTTCAGCTTTACTACCACCCAAGTCGAGCGATCAGGTTAAGCTACGCATGCCTGTGAATTCCCGTTGGCCCGTGAATGGGTGATGGTGATGACCATCTTTAAAAATCTTTAAAATTATGTAAAAAAACTGCTACACCACGGCGGTGAATATTTATAATAAACTACCAGAAAAAATTAGAAAACTGAATAACTCAGAATTTAATAGAACTTTAAACAATTGGCTTTGTGACAGATGTTTTTATTCAATAGATGATTATTTAAATTTTAAACTGACATGATGTGTAACGGTGATTAAAATTACACCTTGTAGTTATGTATAACTAAGCTGTTCCCTACATTTAAGTTCACAAAACTCATCAAAATGTAAGGAACAGCTGATTTTATTTTCGCGATTTCAGGTTTGGGCCCATAGTAAAAGTTGTTCATAATGATGAGTACAATGACCCCATATGAGGTTAACGGTGATTAAAATTACACCCTGCATAAATTTACAAGCACTTATTGAAATTAAAATTATTGACTTTATTTATAAATCGTATCAATAAACTAATGAACTGTCTTAACTGTGACAAATATTCTAATATATTTTATAATGTAAGATAATTCATATTAACGAAGCAAGACAGTAAATTTTATTATGATTATTATGTGTAAGACTAATGATTTCACGATATTATTGTGCATGTCTTAGAAATATTTGCACGACTGATAAGTCGAATATAGTGAGGCAAAAATTATTTTACCATGTTACCATGTAAGTACCTACATTCTGGCAAATAAATAAATTTCATTTCATTTCATTTACATACCAAGACCCTCCGTGCCTTTGAAATTACGTTAAGGGGAACCTAGTCGCCGACTCGAACTCACTGATGGGCCTGCTAAAAAGCACGCGGTCTCACCAGGCATCGTATCCGACAGAGGTAATCTCGTATAAGTGATGAGCAGTTAGCAGCTAGTCTACAAGCACAGCATTATCGAGTGAGTTGCAGGATCACTTATAGTACAACAGGCGCGTAAAAATTAAGAAAAGTCCTTCAGAAGATCGGGTTTTATGAAAAAGCGGTGAATAAATCAGTGACCAATAAAGTTTATTGAACTTTTCGATATTTGAGCTTTGTCGGTACTGACTTGATTTTACACTTATTTTATTACTTAAACACGCCCAAAGTTAGGTTAAATTAGCAAGAAAAACGAATCTTTGTGGGCTCCTAACTTTTTGATGGCTTTTTATTTTAGTATTTTGTTTCCGTACAGACAATATTAATAATGAGAAAAGACTACACCATGTTTAATTTTTGATGTACATTGTCGAAAACTGGAGTAATACACTCCCGAAGATTGTATGGGAAAAAGGTGGACTAGTCGCGGCTGCCATTTGTAGATCTTTGATAGTCGTCATTAGCTGGATTGTGGAGGTCAGATGTGCAGTCACTCCATTTAAAATACTGTTATCCAGCTGCATTCGGTTAGACTGGAAGCCGACCCCAACGTCGTTGGAAAAACGCTAGGCATCTGCTGACACACAGACACACACACACACATAATTTAATTTCAGTTTACCTATACTTAATCCTATGTTGTGATAGAAGATAAATTAATTAATTTGCAGGCCTGTAATTAGTTGGAAACGAAAACATATTATTTTCATTTGGCTTTTCAATTCCAGTGAAAATCAAAATTAAGCCAATTTTGCTGAGTTATTTTCAATTTCAATCACGAAATGCCTACATATAACAAAACGAAACTAATAATGGATTATATCATCAATAGGTACACGATACTATCGTCCGACGCATTAATATGCGGCATTCGGCGCAATGCAACGTTGTGCAAATACTACACCGGGGTTTGTATTGGTGTTTACCATCGTTACAAGATAGATAAGGTACAGAAGGCAAGGTGCATAGACCCACTATGCAACGAGCGACGAGCACACAGATGCGTGCGTACAGCGGTGATTTCAATCGAATGGCAGTCGCGAGTACGCTTGCACTCGCTGTACTCAGACGTGTGTCTATGTGTGTGTGTTTTCAGTCGTATGAGTTGACCTTTTGTAACTTTCTATTCTGTGGTATTAGTGTTTACTATGGTCCCACTATATGCACCTTTGTTGTACATTTACACCATTCCGGTGTACCTGTGTAATGATTCGGTGAATTAGATTATTGTGCCATGTGATTCAGGTTTAGTAAATGACCATACCAATTCAAATGGTTGCTAGTATTGGCAATGTGGCGAGTTCTAAATTATTGGGGGCTGACAATATAACAGTTCAGATCTTATTTTATTATCTATTATCTATATCTATTTATTATTTGTATCTTTATTATCTTTATCTATTTTTAGGACTATAGTAGGACTGTTTGAGTAGGTACCAGAATGACAAACACTGCAGATAAACAGCTAACAATAAATACTTATCTGAATGAAATGTTTGTCTCAAAGTAGCCAAACGGATTTTCTGTCACCAGTAAAAAACGTGGAAAAATGCACATCACAGTTTATCTTTTGTTTAAGCTGAGCTGTCAATATCGTACGGAGTCGGAAAGCGCAGCTAGTAAATTATATTCGACCAAGAGTACTAAGATTCTTAGCCTTTACCCGATCCATTGTTTTCAAATTATCATCATTATCTATTTCGGTCTTTTTCATAAAAAGTTATCGAACATCTAAAACCTTGCTAATGTCTAATTGTCAAAAAGTGCTATTCATAAACGCATTTTAGCACAAAAACGTTCTGTAACCGTACTATAAAGTTAAAGAAGCCAGAATCCTACTTTAACAATGTTTTAAGGAAAAAATGGCCGATTCTAAAGGCTCCTACACACTATGCTGGTGGCCCGGCCGGTGGGCATGCCGCCAACAGGCCCGGCGGCATACTCGGTTTCTGCGGCAAGTGCCAGCGGCCTAATAACGCCTGCAGCATACCCACAAGGGAAAAACCCGCCGCCGGCATAGTGTGTAGGTCCTTTAAGCAGCTGATTGATTGCAAAGAAAATTACATTTGACCACTTGACGTACAAATATTGTGTGTTACAAAATGTCAATTTTCAAGCAACAATGACAGTTACAATTTCAAAATATTTGTCAAATTTAAATAACAATGACGTCACCCTGTCAGAAGTGTCGAAACTGTAGACATTTAAATGGTTGCCAGTACGTAATAATGTCTATGGTCACAATTATACGGTGAGTAGGCAGACATTCTCGTTTTCTCGTTTGACGAGACATTCTCGTTTTCTAGTTTGACGATTCGATGTGTTGGTCAATTTGTTGGATGACTTCATTAATATGGCAACATTTTGATTTATAAACGACAGAATATTTTTAGAAAGTTTATGAATACAAAATTTTATCAAAGGTTTTATAAGCTTATCGAGCAGTTTAACTAATGAATGTCTTAAACCTTCGATAACCTTTTTTTTATGAATAAGACCTTGAGCGTTTTCTCAACTACGTTGGGGTCAGCTTCTAGCCTAATCGGATGCAGCTGAATACCAGTATTTTACATGGAGCGATTACCTATCTGACCTCCACAACCCAGTAACTGGGTAACACGATACCCCTTGTTAAGACCGGTTGTCAGACTTTCGGGCTTCTGACGACCCGTGACGGCTGTCAAAGATCCATGGATCCATTGGCAAATAACAGTAAGTATCTGTTTGAAATTGTTTGTCTCAGAAATCAGAAATATACAAAGCTATTTTTTATCGTTTTAATCCTTTAAAGGGGTAACTGCACTCATCAATGGGATCAACCCTGAAATCGTAAAATAAAAATTAGCTGATCCATACATTTTTGTTCGCATATCTCGACGCAATGTATGGATCAGCTCATTTTTATGAGTTCATGTTCATGAGAGCTCATGTTTATGAGTAAAATGACCCTTTTAAAGGATTAAAACGATAAAAAAGTAGACATGTATGAGATGTGGAAATTGTAAAAGCAGTTCCAACACACTATACCTTACGGCATGCAAAAGTAAAAAAAAAAATATTATGTACTCAATTATACAACCAAATAAACGCAAAAAGAAAAGTACAGTTACAATTTAGTAACTCCGTGTAGCTTCTTTTATTTTCCACCTGATTACCTGATGAGATTTTTTTCACCTGTAGTTTTTTTGTTTATGTTTTTTTTTATAATACGCCTACACTATCCCTCTCTCTGTAAGCAAAGGCCCCAAATCCTTCCAGGCATCCTTATCTAGAGCCGTAGATAGAGTGGACAAAAAATCACATCGCGGTTTATTATTGTGGAGCCGGGAACCAGCTAGTACCTAAATTAAATTCATGGAAAAGTATAACGATTCTAAGCCATTAATTGATCCATTCTAGTCAAATATTGTGCCAAATTCCTATCAGGTACGTACAAAACCACACACAAAAACTAATCATCGTTCAGTGTTCCCAACTACATGTTTATCACAGCATGTTTCCGTGTCAATCGAGCTCTCATTAGAGACAGCCACATTAATATTCACTTGTTCCGGAACGATGTCAATGCAGGTTTAGCAGAACTGAGCTTTGATTTAGTGTCTTGTATTTCCGGTTGTGTATTGAGCTGTTTGGTGCCTTTTCAGCAGGAGACTGTGTTGTGTTATTGTAGGTAACAGTCGTGATAACCTGGAAGTTAAGATATCTGTGTCTACCTTACAAGTATCAGTGACTTTTCGTTTTCTGAAAAGACGGCTTATTAGTCGATTCACATGAATTTACTCGCCAGAATCAGACGAATTGTCACTATTAAATACTATAATATTTGCTATAGCAAATATTACATATTGACTCGCACGAAGTTAATTCATTTTTGGGCGAATCGATATGAAATGTAATGAAATGAAATGTTTATTTATGTCAGTAGATCTTAAAAGACACTTTTACGCGTCAATATTTTGTTGGTCAATATTTTTAAAAACTAGATGGCGCCGGCATTTCCTAGCTGACTGTTCCCTGAGAAGAAAAGCCGAAATAAACTCAGAGGTCATGGTCTCTTTTAAAGTCCAAACATTGTATTATTTAAATTTTATGTGAGTCTAAGAAAGAGCCATTGCAGCTTTGAGGTGACCTGTCTCAACAGACGGCATGTATGTAGCAGTCACCGTGTAGCTCATAAATATTAGAATAGATAATTCCAGAAATACGTATTGGCGGGCCGAGCCATCTATAGAAAATATTATATTTTTTAAAAGAGTAGGTAAATTCGTGCGAGTCCAATAATAAGCCTATTTGTCATGCACTAGGTCGTGGTTCCGGACCTAACTCGTATCAGAGTGACTTTTTCAACTTCTCAAAACGTCATACGGAAGCTATCACAGGACATCATCAGTGCTTTTATTTCCCTTAAAACCTAATTCTGATATTAACTATAATTCAACTATATTCATCATTTTTTTTAAATCATCATAGTATAAGATAGCCAAATCAATCCAGCTGCTCATAAAGATGCGCTTACTAACGAAAAGCAATTCACTATTTAAACACTAGCTTCTGCCCGCGACTATGCCCGCGTCAAATTTCTTGCTCTCCCGACCCACCCCGTCGCATCAAATCGCCTGCAGTGCGAGTACTTTGTATTCGTGACTTTTTTCTCTTTGTTAGACTCCTAAGGGTCTTAGCGCGATGTTATATAGCCTATAGCCTTCCTCGATAAATGGGCTATCTAGTAGTTCCTGAGATTATCGCGTTCAAGCAAACAAACAAACAAGCTCTTCAGCTTTATTACTAGTATAGATAATCATCAATCATCAATACATATTATAAAAATGTAAAGGGTCGCTGTCTGTACATGGAAGATATATGAGAAAAAGTATTATTGGGACCTTCATCAACTCAAATAGCACCTAAAACAAAGATTGTTAGAATTTTTGTCTGTTTGTCTGTGCGTTTGTTTACGCTAATCTCAGAAACGACTTATAAGATTTAGATTTGGTCTTCACTAATATGTTGTGGTAAGTTTCACTTAATATTTAGCGTTTGTTTCATGTCAATCGGTTCATAAATAAAAAAGTTATAAAAAGTTTAAAGAATCATGTCGAAAATTTGGTAAACTATCCATATCTATCTAAACTATCTAATATAGGTAAAATAATAATAAGATTTAAATTAAAAAAAAAGAGAAGCGGTAGAAACACACCTAATATAGGTAATTGTGTCAGCTAGAAAACGCTTTATGCCTTCGAAGTACCAGGTTGTCATAACTCGGTAGGAGCACACTTCACATAGTTGTGTCAGATAGAAAGCACTTACATTTTAACGTAATAATTTATATGTTCTAATATAACAAAATTAATAATGTAAAAACCAACTAAAAATCCTATTAGAACTATTTTCGACTTCTATGCGGACGAAGTCGCGGGCAAAAGGTAGTATGTAATATAAATAATTATTAAGTATAAGTATAGAGATATAGATGACGAAACATGGACCTGTACAGCTCTTAAATCCTAGCAAAGAAGAAGCTGCCTCTTGCCTTTATGTAGTTAAAGGCAGCAACTTCTAGATGGAATGGACCCACTTTGCAATGATAATAGTCTATTCTATACCGGAATGACAGAAGTCTATAGTTTATATTGTAGATTCGTGGGTATTGAAAAAAATATCTCTGAACTAAGTAGCACACAAAAATCTTTTACATTATTTATTTACGTATTTTTAAACATTTTTTGTTACTCATTTTCAAGTATGTATCTTTTTTATTTACCTACGTCCGTGTCCGACTGCAGGGTGCCAACTGAAAACCAGCGCTGGGTGTCTGACGCCCAGAAAATGCTGAGATGGTAAAAAAAAAGTCGAAAAATTGCCCTTATTTTCACAAAGACATACAAAATCGTTAGCTATACGTACCAGGCAACAATGAAACCGCGAAGGTTTGACGTTCAGCTAACATTAAACGCATCCGACAAAGCCACTTGAGTTTTGGCTCCGTTTCCACTCGGCGGCACTCTGTGTTGATTCTGTTTCGCTTCCCTGAGGTTTGCTTGCTATCTAGTATAGCTGCTATTGGTACAATAGTTATGTAGGTAATGATTTTGCTTTTGTTAAATTTCGATTGTAAAGAAAATAATCTTCAAAAAAGAGTGACTCATTATTATAATTATTATTATTAATCAGTTTATTTCAGATAAAAAATCAATCCGTACAAATTACAAATTATAAAACAGAGAAATAAATTATCATAAATATTGTGTTAGTCAAATCTTAAACACTATGTTAGTCAATACCCATCACAATATGCATCCATTTGTTTTGGATAGGGCAATCTGCACGAGCTACAACCATCTGCAGGATACTGTTGCTACTGCCTCGCACGCGTTGCAACAAAGAGGCTACTTTCTTCCGTACAATCGCATGAAAGCCGTCCGTTCGCGCCTCCGCAAACATTCCGGACGCACTACAATAGCGAGGCAGCCGCATCAGCATCCTGAAGACGTTGTTGTATTGAACACGCAGAGCGCTAGCAGCCCGGCGCGTAAAGTTTACCGGTTACCCACAGACTGCTCGAGTATAACGATTGGCAGTACGCCTTGAAAAGAGTAATTTTGCGCGCAGGTTTGCTCGCTGCTCGAGGGATGTGCCCTCGAGCAGCGAGCAAACCTGCGCGCAACCATATTCCCCCTGACTGCCAATGCTCTGCGCTCCCTCTCTATGTCTGCGTCATCTTGCAACTCTTCTGTCACAATGTGCCCCAGATACCTGAAGCTGCTCACCACCCGCAGAGCCGCACCATTAAGCATAATAGGCGGAACATGCACAGGACCCCGCTTTTCACTCTTGAAAAAGAGCACTTCGCATTATGCAGCAATAACATGGCAAACTGACGTAGTGTTCAATTCGCTTAAAAAATTATAGCATCATATCATATATATTAGCTTATTTTTTGTCTTTTTTTCCATGCGGAAATCCTCATGGATAGCCTCCGTCTCGGGAGAACGAACTCATGGGCCCGGGAGATCCTATCATATTACCCATATAAAGGTGTATCTATTCATACACGAAATATCTGAAGGGGTCATTGTACTCATCATTAACTTTAAATTGCGAAAAAAAAATCAGCTGTTCCCTACATTTTGAAGAGTTATCGGAACAGCTGATTTTTTTTCGCGATTTCAGGTTTGTTTCCATAGTAAAAGTTGTTCATAATGATGAGTACAATGACCCTTTCAAATGTGTCATGTATAATTAGATACACCTTATATACCAGAACTCGACTGAGAGAGTTCTATTTCTGTGGCACATTCTTAGTAAAGCGTTAAGTACCTATAAATAATCTTCGTACCGTACAAAACCCGTTATTTAACCAGAAACGTAACAACATACATAAACCGACTTAAAACGGTCCCAAGTATTAGAAGGTTCACGGAAATTACTAGTAATTGGAAGACAGCGTGTCTTTCACAGACATTGCATACCACCTATTCTTGGAAGTCATTGATATATTGATGGGTAAATTGAGCTTATCAATGTAATGTATCAAGTATTACATGTGTTAATCCAGGTTGTAAACTATCCCTGTGCCAAATTTCATCCAAATCCGTTCAGCCATGTTTGCGTCATTGAGTAACAAACATCAAAACATCTTCACAAACTTTCTCATCTATACTTATATAATAATATTATAAAGCTGAAGAGTTTGTTTGTTTGTTTGCTTGAACGCGCGAAACTCAGGAACTACTGGTCCGATTTGGAATATTCTTTTAGTGTTGGATAGCCCATTTATCGAGGAAGGTTTTAAAAATTGTAATTAACATGTAGTTATCCGATAATAACCTTTACCTTTCTACAAAACAGTTTTTGCCTAGAAGTCCTAAATTTACCACAATTCATGAAAATTAAGTGGCGGCGCTAGTGGACGAATAACTAACTTAAAGTGTGAGTTGTTAACTACGTTGTTAATTATCAACAGAGATCCTATTTCTAACGTTCAACTCGTACCAAACTACAGTTTGAGTAGTAAAAATACACTATTTAAGATGCTCATTATCTCCAAAGTACGCAGAGATAAGCAAATAGTTTCTCGGAGCGAATTACTCAAAATGATTAGTTTTCTAACATATTTGATTGCCATCTCGACATCGTTTAACGTTTTTAAGAAATTAAATAAAATGTAATAATTCGAATACAATTTTTTTTTTTTTTTTTTACGAAACATTATTTGAGGTAAAACAATAATATTTTTTTGTCTTATTTGTTATCACTGCCACAACATTAAAAAAAAATATCAGCGCTCTAGGATCAATATCCATTTTTTATTAAATCGGGACCAGTGTGCGACGTGGTGGATCAGTGGAGCAAAAAATTTGACGAGAACGAAGTCGCGAGCAGAAGCTAGTTTATAATATTAGTAGGAAGGATGATTTTACTGGCATTTCATGAAACTACTAGTTTATGTGAAAAATATCATTCAAATAAAATTAAATCAAAATATTTTATTTCACATAAACCTGCAAGGGCACTTATGAAACGTCAGAAGCTAGGTGCATTGACCATAATATTTCATCACTATTCTTTTACCCGAGGTATTAGGCAGAAATCTTCCTATAGTATAACCACATTTCGTCAGTCATGTGTATGTCCAAGTCCCATATAATAAGGAGCCATATTTCTAAAATGTGGATCTGCGCTTATTGCCACCAACCAGGCAATAATCCAGACTCCAGGCTGATAGGCCATGAAATTCCTGATGGAAAAACCCAATAACTTTTTACCCGACCTGGGAATTGAACCCAAAGTCGAAGCCATCGTACAAAGTATCCTATATATTAATCCAAAACATGTTCTACTTGCATACCACATTTCATCCAAACCCTTTCAGCAGTTTACGAGTGATGGAGTGACAAACATATTCACAAACTTTCACATATAAATATTGGAAAGATAGTAGGATTAGAGTAGCTCATTGTAGCTGAAAGCCTGTCCATCGATCTGCTAGACTAAGCTGCACTGGCCTCGGATAACAAGTTAAGCTGCCAGTCATACGACCTTTGATAGACGTAGCGTTATAGACAGACAAACGGATGGCTAAAAACTGACAGCTGGATTAACCTATGGATATTGGTAGCCCCCGGTAATCCAATCAACTGTTAGGCCTATATAAGGTGTATCTATTCATACACGAAATATCTGAAGGGGTCATTGTACTCGTCATTATGAACAACTTTTACTACTGGACCAAACCTGAAATCGCGAAAAAATATCAGCTGTTTCCTACATTTTGACGAGATATGCGAACATAAATGTAGGGAACAGCTGATATTTTTTTCGCGATTTCAGGTTTGGGCCCATAGTAAAAGTTGTTCATAATGATGAGTACAATGACCCTTTCAGATATTTCGTGTATGAATAGATACACCTTATATATCGCCACTGTGTAACGTTTTTGAGCAGTTTAGGCACAAAAAATTGCATAGTCGAGTACAATTTGTTCACCAAATTTTTTTGCTGCCAAAATGTGTGTCCTGTAGGTACACCATTTCGGAATTACGGGTGTTGTGTTTGTGTTATGTAAGGTGTAATGTTATGTTTATGTATTCGTCCGATTTTTGATTTGTAGACCATTTTCTATGTTAAATAAGTACCTGGTACCTGTTCTCCCTTATCTATTAACACTGTAATTTGAAAACATTGTAAAACACAATAACATTTAGAAGAGTAACCGTGGAGTTTCTTACCGGATCTTCTCCATAGGAAACGACCAAAAACCGTGCACCCAGCTTCTGACGTTTCATATGTGCCTATGTAGGATTATCCTGCTAATATTATAAATGTGAAAGTTTGTAAGTTTGTCTATTTAGATGTTTGGATGTTTGTTCCTCAATCGGGCAACGACGGCTGAACAAATTATAACCTGAATTAACACATAGGATACATTTTATCCCAGTAGTACGTTTCTGTAGGATAATTTTCGACCACCACGCGAGCGAAGCTACTGGCAAATGCTAGTGTGAAATAAAATATTTTGATTTTGACTCGTATCTCCAAATAATAAAATACAGTTACCGAGCAATCTTTCACACATATGGAAAAAATGCCAAGCTGTCATTCGAGGACCGGTCACTAGATTGGTGACAGATGATTGATGAAACTTATCCCTCGCCCTGGACAGTCTCGATTCGATTGATCAATCACAAACGAACATGTCCAGTATCCAGTTATTCTTTTGTGTCTGCGTGTGAGTGACGCATCAATCTTGTGATATGAAAGTTAAGATAGTTAGGGAAAAAGTTTTGAGCTGACACTGGTCTGCAAAAACATTATCGCTCATCTTATGAGAAATTCTTAAACATTTTGGTGCTTGAGTTCTAGCTGAATTCATGTTTTTGTTTGTGTTTTGAGCTCATGTGAGAATAGTTCACAATTACAGGCAATATGTTGGTACATAATCTGCAAAAGTTAGAGAAAACGTAGAATAAAATACTTAACTTTTTAAGAGGCCCTAGTGTGAGTTTCATTTAACCATCTACACCAAACGCAGTGAGCGCGTTTGGGGCTCCGATTGGTCCGTCACCAATCCAGGGCCAATCGGAACGCCGAACGCGCTCACTGCGTTTGGTGTAGATGGTTAAATGAAACTCACACTAGGGCCTCAGTTCCATTGTTCGTGAAGCAACTAAGCATTGAAGAAGACACATACAATTTAATAATTAATTTAAACATTTTATAAGTACGGTCAGGGAAATAAATCACAAGAGTCAAAGAATGACAGTTGTGATTTGAATATATGGACAATTTAAGCTCGTAGTATGTGGAAAATAACACAGATGAATTTAATATTCGTGTAAGATAAGCCCAAGCATGTTATCAAAATAGATTAAGTATCACATTTCAAATTATATTTCAGCATATTTGCTCATTTTCCTTTGATTTACATACTCAGCTGCGACAGTGAAACTAATTTAGGAATTACAAGATAGTTAGGACTTATGAGATGGCGGGATGAGTTGGACTCCTTCAACAAGAATCGGTTCTTAGAAGCATTAAACAGAGAGAAGTAGAAGGAGGGTACAGAGGCCTTTGCCTTGCAGTGGGACACCACAGGCTGTAAAAATAGGATTTATGCACATGTTGATAGGTATCAACATGTGCATAAATCCTAGTTAGCTTTTTTCATAGACTAGTAGATAGTTGTCAACTCGTTGAGAACTTCGCGAAGACTGGCTGTATCCACTCGTGAAACTGCCTAATAGTAAACGCTCGTTTGCTAAGCGGCCCGCGTCAGGTGGCGGACGTGACGCCATGAAGCCTTTACTAAATAAACAAAACGCGTCGACAACAAGTAAATTTGGTAAACAATTAGTTTCCCTGGTTTTACATCTCCGTTCGTTTCATAAGCTTTAGGCATCGGTTGTTCATATTACACAGCTATATGACGTGACTTTCGTTAAATTAAAGTCGTTAACCTAGCACGACAAAGCGAAAAGTCGAAAATATTGTCACAGTAAAAAGTATCGGAATTGGCGGCGAAAATTGAAAACACAACTAGTGGAAACCGTTTCGTAACTACGTGCAAAGCATTTGAACGATATACGGTTTTTTTTTGGCTATTAGCAAGTGAACCCTAGCTGGGTGACATTAATTTAGGAAATTAGACCTTTAATATAGGCAGTTTGATGAGTGTATTTGGTACCTTCAACGAGGAATGAATTTATGTTGATCTTCTGCCTTTTTCGTCATCATTATCTGCATAGCCATTTCCCAAATATGTTGGGGTTGGCTTCCAGTCTAACCGGAAGCAGCTGAATACTAGATTTTACATAGAGTGACTGTGTACTTTATCTGACCTCCACAACCCAGTAATATGGGTAATACAATACCCTTTTGGTAAGACTGATTGTCTGACTTTCGGATATCTGACGACTTGTAACGACTGTAAATTTTCTACCTTTGTGTGTAAATATATTGAAAACCTTGATTTTAAAAAATCTAATCAATGTAAGAGCTAGTTTAACATTACTTGTAAACTGCCAAACTACGGTGTCAATCCGTTTTTTTTTTAATAACCAAAAAAATAGAATGGAGACCATCAAATTTCAAATCAATAATCACCACATTAATGGACGAAGAAACTTTACGTATCTCTCCGTCTTTCAAACAGTACTGTTGTTTCAATCGCTCTATACGAAACTTGCAGCCAGCATCCAAGATTCAGTTTCCAAGGCAAACACCGTTTATCAGGCGTTGATGGCAAACTTGCTTTACAAATCTCTTGCACTCACGACCAAAGTCAGTTTCTATTTCGTTCTCAGCACTACAGATTTCCCAGTTGCATCGTTTGTCCTCAGTTTAAGAGGCAAATACGTATTCCCGTAACGCATAGACGACGCTAAGTGTATTCTTTTGTACGTCTTGCTGTACAGTGAAAATTGTTTGCTTTGAAGTTTAGTGTAGTAGGGATTTCTTCGTTGTTTTGGATTATGATTTAAATCAATCCTGATTCAGTCATCCTGGGCAGTGGTTAATTTGTTTCAATAAGGTTTGTTATTAATAAAAACAACCGAATTTGCCCCCGACTTCCGAAATTAAAGTTATCTTTCACTTGTAGGTAGTGTTTTTTAAAGTCTGTTTCTTTTTAAAACAAACTTTTTATTTAATAATTTTTAGCTGTGGTACTTCCCCACACAAATTCGTATACCTTAATCTCCTAAGTAAATGATAGTAAGAAGGAGTTATTATAACGTCATCATACACTAAGTGGAAAAAATGCGTATTATTGAAGCTAACTCAATAACCAATTACCGAATTTAAATGGAACCACTTTTTGTGTTTTATTTATTTATTTAACCAACTTACATTTACAGTTTGCACGACACATACAAGTTAGACGTACTATGTTATACCCATTCAAACAACAAAAAAAGTCCGTTTATAAATCACGGAACTCTGCGGTAAAAAATATAAAAAAATACAACCGAATTAAGATTCTCCTCGTTTTTTTTTTGAAGTTGTTTGGAAATATCAGTAAACCAGGGTTTTAGGTCATTGATTAAAAACCAAAACCAGTTTACTTTTTGTATATTAATATTAAAAAAAACTTTTCCAGTTTTTTGACACCAATCTAGAGCAATAAAATTTTAGGAACCCGCGGCTTTTGAAGGTCTATGTCTACTTGCAATATTAGCAATCACGGTAATCAATAGGTTCTTGTTTCTTTTCTGTATATGAGGAAACATTTGCTATGTAAACTCTGTTCCAACGCAATCATTTGTTTACACTTTCTTCAAAAGTTTTGGCACAGGATTCACTTTGGAAATTACTGACTTACTTATTATTTTCCTATAAAATCAAAGGTAATTTATTTAAACTAGGCTGAGAGTCAGCTCTTTTTGAACGTCAAAATTACATAAGACAGTCCCCCCAAAACGCCCCCCTTCACCACTTCATAGGTAAATAAGTCTGGTATTTTGATTAAGAGATTGAGATACCTATTAGGAAACTGTAGTTGAACAACAGTTCAATTCTGCCTCCAATTTCGTGAAATACAGACGTGTCTAGAGATCAATTTGTTCGTGAAATAGTAAACTAGTTCTGTTCTGCATAATTTATGCTGTGATTATACCGTTAAGGAATAACATGAAAGGCATATTCCCAATTGGTATGTTTGTCGTGTCATGATTTAGAAGCGACCATTTACACATAATATTATGACATGATGAATGTTCTAATATTTTGAATTTATTGCTGGAAATTAAAGGACACATACATACATAAACTCACGCCTTTTCCCGTGGGGGTAGGTAGAAACTACAGAATGCTACCTGCTACGATCCTTCATCATCATTTCAGCCGATATACGTCCAGTGCTGGATATAGACGTCTACCAAAAAAAATGGGGGCTTTGCCGTAATTGCCATGCTTGGCAGGCGGGTTGGCGATCGCAGTATGGTGGTAAAATGCATAGAGAACGCTGCTACCTATTCTCTAGTAAGTCCCTTAGTCACCTTTGACGACACCCACGGGAAGAAATGGAATGGTGCTATTCTTTACATCTTGCACCACACGGAACACAACACACGCTACGATCCTTAGATACTCCTTTTGCTTCGTTTTAAAAGGAGAATATTATTAAATAGGTAGCTTTGACCAGCGGCTTACTCCACGAGACTGTACTATCGAGATAAAAAGTGTCCTATCTGTTAATCTTATGTGTTAATCCGGGTTACAAAGTATCTGTGTACCAAATTTCATCCAAATCCGTTCAGCCGTTTTTGCGTGATTGAGTAATAAACATCCAGACATCTAAAACATACAAACTTTCACATTTATATTATTATGTAGGATACATGGAGCGGTAAATATCCAGTAATCAGCAACTTTGAATTTTTCCAATGAGAAAAAATACTTATGGTTATTTTCTCCAGCCCATTTAAACCATGTGATATAACTCAAAATTGAACTGTGTCTGAAGGGTTCATCAATTTAGTTCATCAAACAATAAGTTAGTTTCGAATTACCAAACTTAGATAAGTTTGTTCACTAGACTGTGTATACTATTGGAAGACAATCAAATTGCCTATTCAAAGGCTATTTGCATAAGACTTTTTGTAAAGTATTATGTGGCTTTGTAACACTAGAAACATATTAAATTGAAACTTTTTTTATTTTAGCCTGCACTGTCCCACTGCTGAGCAAAGACCTCCCCAAAACCATCCAGTCATCCTTTTCCATGGCTACCTCGTGAGGTAGTGAGGGAGTATATGCGCCCTCATGGCCCTAGTCTCCGCAGGAGACGCTCTGGGCAATAGCAAAAAATAATAAAAACTTTTTTCAAAAAAACAAACAACTGACTTCCAATAAAACACTACAAAGTGAAAAATAACTTTTATTTCGAAAGGCGGTGACAATTTTTTTTAATACATATCCAAAGTCAGTATGAAATGGTCTTTCGAAGAAAGAGCCACACAGATTGAGTGCACCTGTCCATTCAGTGTACGCATTTATCAGTAATCATGCAGCTCAACTCAGAACTTGAGGAGCTCAACGATTTGACGAACAATACCAAAGACAGGACATTTGGGTAGGCCACATAAAGTACTCAAACTGCCAGATTAACATTAAAACTAACTGAGAAAGAGATGAAACACAACACAAAAAATAAATAAAAAAACCTTTTTTCAAAATAAAAACAACCGACTTCCAAAAAAAAGACTAAAAAGTGAAAAATAACTATAATTTCGGAAGGCGGTGACTTTGGATATGTCTTTTAATTTTTTGTCACCGCCTATTTGACAGTTTGGCAAACTCTTTAAGACAATCTTGAAGAGTTTGCCAAACTGTCAAATTGAACATGAACTTTATTGTTTTGTAATAACGTTGAAAAACTATCAAATAAAGACAGATTGGGGTAGCTTGATGTGTTGGCCTCTCTACTTTTTATTCTAAGAAAGGGGAGAGGGGATAACGTATTTATATCGCAATTCGGGTTATGATAAGAACGATACTTCGGATCAGGTTAGGAAGAAGGTTACGTTCTGAACAAATATTATAATTTTTATCAACTTCCTAACCTAACTCGCGACCGGGTTAGGATTTCGGGTCAGGTTAGGAATAATCCCAAAAAGTGCTGATTCGCAGCCTAATTTGAATGAATAAATTTTAATTTTGATTTTATTTGCGGCGAGACTTTTAGGCTCGGCGCAAACGGGTCGACACGGAAAGTTTGCACGCGCTATTGTTAATACGCAGACGACGTAGACAACGCCGTCGCCACCTATTTTGGGTACATTCAATTTTAACTGGTCCTACAGTAAAACATAACTTGCATTTTGATAATCTACAAAGGTATCCAAAAGAGTTAAGTTAATTTAGCAGTTTATTTCCTATAAAAATTTACAATATATCACGTGCGAAGCGTAGAATGTCACGGTTAACTGCGCGGCGCTGGAGCAGTGCGACAGCGGCGGGTGTCAGCGTCTTGTGTGGCCCGTAGCGACCAAAAGTGGCGAGTCGCGAACACTGTTGTAGCGATTGCCGCTACCGGCTACACGGGTGCGGCGCGTCGATACAAAATATATGAAAAAGTGTATTAAGTCGCTGCCGCACAGTGGAACGAATGTATGGGAGCGGTTGGACGTAGACATGTCCGAAAAATAAGAGTAAAATTATGACAAACTAATGATGCCATCTTATTCGATTACTTAATGCCTTCATAAATTGTGGTGATGAATTTCTTCATAACTCCCATATTTCGGGAGTAATTTGAGAAAATGTGAAATTTTACTATGAAAATGAGTGTATCGAGCTCTCTCCCTCCTGATTCCGGGCTTGTTTCAAGTAGCGGTCTCTAATATCGTAATGCTATTACTAAGAGCTATATTTAATACTAAGACACATAGTGCGCCAAATGTGCACTTTCTGGGATAAAAGGAAATGAAAATTTAAAAAAAAAAACGTTTTTTCCCCATTTGTATTTACTTTAAACCGCAGACAGACTTATTAAGAGGTCTATAAATATATTATATATATATACAGAAATATATATTAACAAAAATATTCACAAGAACTGATGAGAGTATGACTTTTAAGTAAGTTGATAATAAATTACCTAGTTTCATTAAAAGTACAATAAATAATTAAGATGTAAGCTCTAATTTACTAAGTTACACATTTTAAAACAATAACATCATTTAATTATCTTCGTCATCATCATCATCATCAATTAATTCAAATTCAGAATCGATGTCCGCTAAATCATTTATGTTAACAAATTCGATATCACTTTTCTCAGAATCCGTAAGCTCATAAAATTCCTTAAAAGAAGATTTTTTTACAAACTTATTTCCTTTTGGACGGATACTTGTAACAAGTGGATCAGAAGACAGTAAAAGATTGTGCATAATATCTTCATTGCATGAGATACTGCTATGCTTTCGAGAATGCCCCTCTCTATATTTTCTAAAATCTTTATTTCTAGCCTCAGATGCCTCTTCGGATAGAAAACCAATGGGCACAATTGACATGTTCTGAACTATGTCTGGCCCATGCATTAAAATTTTATGAAGTGAAGAAGGCATATAATACCATGGGTATAACTCCACGTAAAGCTTAGCAGTATCAAAGCAGAACTCTCGGAATTTAGTTACGTTGATCTTCTCTCCTGATGAAATACACTGCAAGATCACACAGATTTTTCTTAAAAGCATAGCATCTATTCCGGTCAGTTCAGCAGATTTAGTGTAGTTTTCAAAAAATCTCCTTGCCGAGTTGCCATTGTTGGTGGATCCACTGCCTTGTTTCACAACATCGAGAAGTAAGCCCGTTTCTCTTCTTACAGCCTCTTGAACTCTTTTCTTCCTGTCATCAACTTGCCTTTTTGCTATATCACCCCTTACTTGCCATGATTTTATGTCTAATTTGTAGGAAATGTGTAATAAGCATTCCATTGAGCGAATCCAAGCGTGAAGGGTGCTTAAGCTATATTTATACATGTCCTCGTTTGCGTGTTTATCTTTGATTAACTCTAAATTATTCATTTCTTTAGGACAAGCCTTGCATATGTCACACACTGAAGCTGCTGTATTGGATATAATGGAATGAATTTTACCATCAATCATTGTCAACAGCAGTTGGTGTTTGACACTAATTCCATCAGTGATGGTGGATGGAGTTAAGGCTTCAATCTCTGCTTCGATTTCAGCCATCTCTCTCTGCACATTTTCTTTGGTTTCCTTTATAAACTTAAACAATATTGGCCGGCAAAATGAAGTGGAAGATGGTCGCTCGTTTTCCCAAATTGTTACACCTTTTGAGACGAGCCGCAGTGGTACAAGACTAATCATAAAATTACTAGCAAGATCGATTTGCTCATCTTCACTCGTCCTTTGATGATAAATGCTTTGGCTAGATGATCCGTCAAAACCCCATTTGCTGGTCAATACGAGCTGTTGATTGGGATCAACAGGGGTTTCTAACGACCTAATAAGTCTTCTTGAGGTTAAATCCATCAAGGCTTGTTGTAATTTGATTTTTGCAGAGCTCTCTGTAACTGTGAGATCTTCTTTGGCCGGATAGCACTTAATTTTTTCTTTAACCAACATGTAGTAACTCGGGTATTGAAGAGCTCCTTCTTGAGTGTTGAAATCCCGAAGAGTGTTATAGCGCCATTTCGATAAGTTCATCGATACATAAAGAGCCAATGCCTTCAAAGGGGATATTTCCCGTACCTGAATTGATTTACCTTCAATGAAGGCTTTGATTTTTGAGGCCTCTTCTGGATTCTCCGTCAAGTATTTCATAACATAAGCTGTATCGCTTTGTCCTGCCTTTTGAAGCGCCCTTTCGGCCGAAAACATAATTTCAGCGCTGCTACTGCTGCATGAAAGACTATCTTCAGTGCGTCTTCTTTTTTGCCGGTTACTAAGGTCCTCAAAAGATTTACGAGGACTAGGATGTGTACAAGTTGAAGCATCAGATTTAGCAGGAGAAATTATGGGCTCGATGACGTCACTTATATTTTCTGTAGAAGGTTCCATATTTTCATTCTGTAATTCCGGCCATTGAATTGCAGCCTGTAGCCAAATCTCATGTTTCTTCCGAAACTTATCTGTGCTTCTTCCAGACTGTGTCCATTTTGCATAAATGCGGTAGCAAAATCGACGACACCAGTCTTTTAAACTTGTTTCAGCACTTTCACATAACTGAACACAACTGTTATCTTTTAAAACACTGAACAAATAGTTAAAGTCGCGTAAATCTTTATGTGCGCGTGCGCATAAAGCAACGTGAATATCAAGATTTGTATTAAAATTTGGAAAATACATTGCGAGATTAGCTTGGATACAACGAGGTGTAAATCAACACTGATTTTAAAGTTACTAATAGTGACCTATTTATATAAAATCCAGGTATCCCAGGTATCCTTTGTTAAATATTGCAAGGTAATTAGTTATTGTGATAATTAGTAAATGATGCATGCTAAATTAGTGTATTAAGAGCCATTTAGTAATTAAATAATAGCAATGTTCTTATCAGTAATCATTAGTGCATCAGTTTTATATGTAAACCTTAAGTCCCTAATTATATATCCTAATTAGCTTATATCTTCTCTAATTGGCTGCTCAGAAATGTTATTGTAATAAGGTAAACCTTTAGAAAAACGGTTTTAATCAACAAAATAAACAAAAAATAAAAAAATTGTGTTATAAAATAAACATCACTCTTTATCCCAGAAAGTGCACATTTGGCGCACTATGTGTCTTAGTATTAAATATAGCTCTTAGTATTAGCATTATGATATTAGAGACCGCTACTTGAAACAAGCCCGGAATCAGGAGGGAGAGAGCTCGATACACTCATTTTCATAGTAAAATTTCACATTTTCTCAAATTACTCCCGAAATATGGGAGTTATGAAGAAATTCATCACCACAAGTTATGAAGGCATTAAGTAATCGAATAAGATGGCATCATTAGTTTGGCATAATTTTACTCTTTTTTTTCGGACATGTCTACGTCCAACCGCTCCCATACATTCGTTCCACTGTGTGCCGCTGGCCACCAGTGGCTGTGGTCGGTGGCCTATTTGCGCCGAGCCTCAAGTCTCCCACAGACGGAAGTGATGCGACAGCGCGACGCGACTCAAGTAAATAATTTCCATGAAGTTTTCATAGAAATTGTTCTTGCCTTTACAAACGTTCACTTGCATTCACAAAATATAAAAATATCCTCTATTATTTTACAATAGGGTAGGTACCTAACCTACTCAAGAATTTCAGCTTCCGTAGATCTAATTAAATATTTATGAGCCTCGTTTTCTGTCTCTTTCATTTGCTCTTTAGTCTTTAGCGAATCTCTTTCGTAGTGTTGGCGCAGGATAAACTGCATCATTTAATACTTTGGCTCGTCTGTATTACATTTTCCATAAATTTTGCGATAGTGGTGCTCGTTAGTACTGAGTTTTTCTTTATTTATTTATTTAGGATTACCAACGATATAGGTACTTTACAAATCACTTTTACAATTTAAAACTTTTACAACAAATACGTTATCTTGTAAAGCACTCAATTATAGGTAATCACAGTTTACAGTACTGGTTTAGGTTTTCTCTTTGGTTTAGATAAAAAATCCTGGAAGAAGAACACTTTGATGGCCTTAGTGTAGTACGGAATTTCAACAGAATACGAAGCTGGTTTATACTGGTTTTGTTGCCACTGTGGTGTGGCCAACTGTACCTAGTAGTGCTGTATCTTTAAAATATGTACCTACGTGATCACTCATCATAGCCATTTTTATCCATGAGTGTTCATTGTCACAAAGCTTGTATTAACCAGTTCAAAATCACAAAAAAATTGCACACTGCTTTTCAACAGACGACGATTTTCTGAATCTAAAAATCTACATTTAAATTTTTCGATGTTGAATAGTCAAACACCTCTATCGTTGAATATTGAAATTCAATCAAAATAATATTATGCGTTAACATCGCAACAAAGCCGATCCTATTCTCTATATAATATACAAACTGTATGAACAGTACTGTGGGACGATACATTAATATGCATCGAGTGCAAACTATCGCCGACCGCGATCGCAGTGCGCACTGCAAACACGAACACAGCCGAAACTGTTCGCTTTCCACTCATAGACACAGAAACACAGTGTTGCCGTTCAAATAGGTTACTTGAGTACTGAATTATTTTGTAGCGCGGTTGGGATTGAGGAAACAGCTTGTCGGCCACTTATCTTCTTGCCGAGACAAGTGACGGAAATGAGTGACTTAATGGCGCTACGAGCGATAGCTGGGTTGTTAGCACTTGTACGACGGCAGGAATTTAAACGATTTGTTATTTGTAGTACTTACAAATCTTACGATAAGTACAACAACAACCACTCCAAAATTTGTTCAGCCTAAAGTTTGTAGACATACCTACCAACCTCCATTTTTGGCTTAGATTTTAGACAAAACACAATAGATCAAGTTTAATAGAAAGATTTTAGAAACGATCTACGTGTTGACAACCGCTACAAATAAAACTGAAATATACAATGACACTTTCACAGTACCACTTAGTAGGTAGTAGATAATTATAAAAATTATGTCTACCAGTATAATTATCTACCTACCACAGTCTCACGAAATACATTATGTAATAAACCCCATTAAAATATGTAAGTTGGAAATCGTTGGACTCATAAAATATTTACTATTTGCAGTCTTAACAATCGGAATATCGAAAACCATTTTCTATTGGTTTAGGAATTTAAAGTTCAACTATCATATTTATCAACTGCAGTTTAATTTTACTTTTAATGCAGTTGGCCGCTACGGGAGAATTTAATAAAAGTCATATGTGAATGTTCTGATTCAATCCTATTCGTGTTTCAGGAAAATCTAAAAATCAAATATACCGCGCTTGTGTTCGCCCGATTTTTATGCCTTCGACCGTACCAGGTTTCTGCGCCAAAACATATTGATGCAAAATATTTTTTTTTTCAGTTTTTATTTATAGTAGAAAAAATAAGGAAAATGGAAGGCAAATAGAGATTTTTTCAAAGGAAACTAACCATTAGAAATTTTGGGCACGCCACGTTTGCGGCGGTAAGTCCCTTCTTTGAGGAGTGGCTTGAGAGGCGGCACGGCTTCCTCACCTTCCGCCGGTCGACGCAGGTCCTCACCGGATATGGCTGTTTCGGGAGCTTTCTGTTTCGCATAAGGCAGGAGGAAACGCCTGGGTGTTTCCATTGCGAAAATCGCCCTGAGGACACGGTGGAGGTCTGCCCGGCTTGGGCGGAGTACCGCCGTGTCCCCTTGGAGGCGATCGGCAGCGGTGATCTCTCGCGTCCGGCCCTAGTGCAGGCCATGATACGGAGCGAGAGTGCGTGGGTAGCCGTCGCCTCCTTCTGCAAAGCAATAATGCTCGCAAAGAGGGAGGTGGCGCACGTGAGGGAGAGACAGTATATACGTCCGCACGGCCCTAACCTACGCAGGAGACGCCCTGGGCGTCGAGAATCCCAGGCTGATTCCCGGCCACCGTAGGCGCGAGCTTGCGGACGGCGAGTAATGTGTAGCTCGCTGTCCGGTAAGGACCAAGCCCGGGTCGACGGCGCGTTGTGTTCCACGCGCGCCTCAAAGAGATGTCAACACCAACTGATGGGACCCGCAAGGGCCGATGCCTGCCAGGGGTGCGGGTTGTTTGAAAGAGATACCGCGGCCCCTGGCACACAGGCAACTGAGGGAACACGGGTGGGTTTTAGTCAGTAAAAGTCTGACACACCCTCCAGTTCCACCCAGAGCAGAAGAAGTTATTTGATGATTTCCCAACCAAAAAAAAAAACCATTGGAAGTTTCAAATCCAAATTCTTACCATCAAGAAACTATTCAAATTTTCTGCCAGTTGCAAGTACGAAAAAGAATGAAAAGCATTAAGATATTCAAGATTCACAGTAACACTTATGAAATACTAGCTTTTGCCTACACCTTTGCCCGAGCAGATGCCTAAAATTTTCTCACAGGAACTTATTACTACCGGAATAAAAAGTATACGTATGTCCTAACTTAGATCATGGTCCATCCCTTTTATATAAATCCATTCAGCCGTTAAGGCATGAAAATGTAACAAACAGTGTTAATTCCGCATTTATATATAATACAGTTTTTCCTACGATTTCGTCTGCGTGGACTTCTGAATTGATAGACGAAGTACGATTTATTATTTTCCGCTACTAGGGATGTGTATGTTTTGGGCACTCGATATTCTTGAGCACCTATATCAGAATCCAGGCATAGAAACTTTCACATTATTTACAATATATTATACATAACATATAGTAGGACAATAACAAAGGTACATGTTAATTTTATAATGCACTAAATCTTATAACAGATGCTTCACCCAACCTACAATTTAACACAGCGTTTAGGATTCAAAGGAGGATGGTTTTACTCTCAACTATAGGAGTCTAGATAACTATAAAGCGGTTCTTATTAATATGCAACAGCTGACGACACCGAACTACAGATTCAATAATAAGAAACTGATCAACGAAGCTGCTTGCTCTTGCTACCAAGCGGGTTTCAATTATGGACTCGATGTTGAAATTCGAATTGGAAAACAGTGTTGATATTTTGTGTAAAGATACAAATGGATGGATGGATGGATGTGCTGGTATTGTGTGTGTGGGTTTATCTATTTAGATAAACTATCCTATAAGTACCTTTTTTTCATGTCGTAAAAAGTATGTTTCCAAGAGTCGGAAACTCTTTTTGTAGCAATTTTCGAGCAACAGAAGTTTGCCAGACATGAGCAAGCGAAATATAGTCGGTCAGTATCAGTCAGCGAAAAAAGTACATGAACACTTCATTTTTTAAATCTTAATTATTGAGCTAAATAATCTAAATGTTTATCTGCGTGATCGAATCAGGAATGAAGAGATCCGCCGGAGAATCAAGGTAACACATACATAGCCCGAAGAATTGTCAAACTTAAGTGGCAGTGGGTAGGGCACACTGCTCGCACAACGGATAGCCGATTGAGCCGAAAGGTTCTGGAGTTGTAACCGCGTACCGGAAGACGTATAGTTGAAAGGCTTCCCACAAGGTGCACCGCTGACCTTGTGAAAGCCGCAGGAATCCGCTGGATGTGGGAAGCATAGAATCGGTCGAAGTGGCGGAGCTTGGGGGAAGCCTTTGTCCAGCAGTGGACGTCTTTCGGCTGAAATTATGATGATGATAAGGTACTACATTCAATGAATTAATAACTATACCAACAGATAAATAAAAAAGGCGTCGGAAGTGTGACACTAATCTGAGATTATTATAAAAATAGAACATTCCAGAAATCTAAAAAAAATTGCAACATTCCAAGCGTTTAATCTGCTAACGGCGTAATGGTCGCAAATAGACCTGACATTTTATCCAGCTGATCACAATTTTGCGTAGAATAAAATTTTTGTGTGGGTAGCTGTTTCAAAGAAATCTGTCCTGAAACCGAATTGGGTCATCAAAATCTATTTATGTTTCTTTCAAGTAAAGCAAAATACTCTCTGCCTAGCCTTTTTGCAACTATGTCCGAGTCTGATTACAGTCTTACCGTATGCAGCTGAATTTCAGTATTTTTATTGTTGGTTTTATGATAGTTGGTCCGTGGATGGGTGACCGTCTTTACATACCAAGACCGCTCCGTGCCTCGGCCGCTCCAAGTAAAATAATGGTATTCATCTGCATCCGGTTAGACTGGAAGCTGACCCCAACATAGATGCGAAAAGACTAGGCAGATGATGATGATGATGATGATACCACTTATGTTTGTTCATGAATGGCAATAATGAACTTGTAGCTGTTTTTCATAAAAAAATCATCACATACCCAATGTAAGAGAAGAAGTAACGAAATCTTTTTATTTCGCCTTTGATCATCATAAATAAGATATCTAGCCACAGAAAAAAACCGTAGTAAATTAATATGTACCCAGGTATTAGCGATTTGCCCTTGCTTCGCACGGCTTATGACTTGACAAAACATAGAGATGATATCTTCAATAACTCTCCCACTTCTCTACTTCAGTTTATAAACACTCACATTTAGAACGCACATTGACCCTCCGCATTAAATTTTCTACATGACGGTTAAAGCCGCATATCAATCCGTTCCTGAGTTATGAAGAACATCGCGGTCACACAAACAGAGACGAATAGCTACTTAATATTTTATATAAACGTAAAAAAACATGTTTTTGTACCTACTATTTATTTATTTATTCATTTATACATACAGTTATTTTTACAGGTAGAACCCAAGGTAATAAAAGTAGTCATACAATACGACACCCAGAGACGCCACTCAAAATCTGATCACACCTCTACACTGGTACAAGACTGATCAGTCCCAAGCAACGGCTCTGTGTGCCCAAGTTATATAGCGGACTACACACTAACTGTCACTCTCTATTGTTTTTATTTTTACACGCTTTATATTAGCTTCATTTGTATGTTTGTTTGTTTGTTTGTTTGTTTGTTTGTATGTTTGTATGTAACCGACTCCTTTGGACGCTATTTTGACCCACTTCAAACGGTCAGATTTCATTGAAACTTTGTAGACTTATCGAGGACTAATGACAATTTAAAAATTAAAAAAAAAAACAGAAAAAAAATACAAAAAAAAAAAACAAAAAAATCACGCTTTTCATGCAAGCAAAACAAAAAAAATGAAAATAAATGATAATTTAAAAAACTAAAAAAACACGCTTTAATAATAATAATAATAATAATCGTTTATTTTCGGAAATCAGGTTCCATTTTGTTAGTATTACAGTCTTAAATAAAATGTTAGTACGTAAAATATTAAACTAATCGGGCATGAACGGAGAACCACTCATCTCCTGTTGCAAAGAGAGTGCCACCCCATCCACGCCTGCAGCATTGGTGAATCTCACCGTTCAGACAAGGTCTTCAGGAGAACGTTAGAGGTGATCCGTATCCGACTCAACAATGAAGCGCAGCGCGTGCGCATCACAGCGAAGAAATCCTGTGTGCGCGCTTCTGCGAACATGGCAGATGCGCTGCACCACCGCGGCAGCCCCAGCATTCCCCTGAAGGTGTTGTTATATTGGACGCGAAGGGCACTGTACGCGCGATGCGTATAATTCACCCATAGCCCGCACGTGTACAGTGTCTGGCAGTACGACTTGAATAAAGTAATTTTTACGTCTCTTGTACAACGTGCGAACCTACGAGCGAGCATATTACATCGCACGGACAGCGCCCTTCGCTCCCTCTCAATGTCCATATCATCCGATGAGTCGTCGGTGACCCAGTGACCAAGATATTTAATCTTACTCACCTGTGAAAGTGGTGTGCCGCAAAGAGTGATCACGGGCGCACGATATTGTTTTTTACCCGCCTTAAATATCATAAATTCACTTTTTTTGGCGTTATATCTCAGCCCATGAGCCTCCGAATACGCCTCACAAATATTCAAAAGACACCTTAAAGCTCTGACTGAGGGACTCAACAGCACCATATCGTCAGCGTAACTTATGTTATTTATGCATGTTCCGTCTATCGAGCATCCGAAACCGGTACCGCTGAGCTCCTCAATCAGACCATCAATATACAGGTTGAAGAGGCGTGGCGAGCTCAACCGCCCTTGCCTCACCCCACACCGCAACCTGTACACTTCAGATAAAGTGCCTGCCCATCGAACAGTATTCTCTTGATTACTGTACCAATATTTAAGCAACCAAATTAATTCAGAAGGGAGCCCCTCAACATTGTGAAGTTTGCTCCATAAAACATTATAATTTACAAGGTCAAATGCCTTGGAGAGATCTAAATAACATGCGTACACAGGTGTGTTCCTTGCTATGTAGTAGTGAACAGTCTGCTTGAGACAGTAAATAGCACTTTCAGTTGATAAGTTTGGTCTAAAGCCGAACTGTGCGTCGTGTAAATGTATATTTCTCCCCAGCTGTTTATCAAGCAGGCTGTCCAAAACCTTAGCAATTATGGTGGCTAGTGAGATAGGCCTGTAGTTCGACAGGTCCGACGGATCACCTGTTTTGTTTTTTATTATAGGAACAACCAGTGTACGCATGAGCTCCTCAGGTAAGTAGCTATGCGAAAGTGACAAATTGACGAACAGAGCAAGCACCCTCGGCAAGTGGACACCGGCGTACTTCAGATGCTCGATACTGAGACTATCGTGTCCAGGAGACTTTCCTCTAGACATATTCCTAATAACATTAGATATTTCCTTTGCCTGGAATCTTAATCTAACTTTATCACCTTGAGTTCCAGTCTCGAGCATCTGAGACACCGCAGGAGGTACAGGAGGTGGGTCCACTTTGAAACTCTGCTGGAAGGCATTAGCTATGTCGTGTGGGTCATGTAGACCACTGACACTCACAGGCAGGCCCGACCTTGGATTGAGCTTTTTAGTAGATTTCCAAAATTTCCCGAATTGTTTATTTTTGTGTTGCTCAGCAATAATATTCATCTTAATCTGTTGCTCGTTGTCTTGACAAAACTTCAATTTAGACTTGAAAATTTTTCTCGATTCACACATATCATGATACATTTTTCCTGTTTTTGGTTTACCGTACCATAGCCACATTTGAAAACAAAGTCGAGCCCCCCTGTGAGCTTCACTCACATACTTGTTCCATCCAGGTACAGACCTTCGTTTACTGTGCTTATTTATATAACTACTCGTAGCAGCTTCCGATAGAATATTCACAATATCTAAGTACAAGTTTCTTAATATCAATTTGTGACTATCATCATTACACATTTTGCCTGCACACGAACGGAACTCTTGAGGAAAATCTAAATCTCTTAATTTAGTATTACATAAATTCGTGTACAACACTATTTGGCTACTACTACGGTCACCCCACACAACAGTACTACAGACACTATTATTTATTACGGTGTTAGTCTTTTGACAAATTCGATTAATATCACATTCAATCTGTAATGGATAGTGATCCGAAAAATATGCGTCGTACAAAACAGTGACGGCACGCACGGATGCCCGCGCCGCGCTGGTCACCAGGCAGTGATCCAGCCAGCGTCGGCACCCGTGCGCGTCACTTACAAACGTAAAAGTATCACTAGATAACATGTCCATATCGATACACGACCACGACTGTTCACAACAAAAATCACGTAACTCATTTGAAAACAACTCACCTGGGTGTGCGTTAAAGTCCCCCAGTATATAAACTGTTTCTATATTATTGTTTTCAATGATAGAACACATTTCACTTAAGCAGTCTGTAAATTCTGGCAAATTATCAATGGAATCTGTAGGCATATACACCGAGAACACTAATATTGAACGATCCTGATTCACTATTTTAATCGCAATAAGTCGTACACTATTACACTGTATGACCGAAACCGCCGGAAAGACAGCTTTTCTCCAGAGCAAAGCCACGCCTCCGTATGGCCTCCCTCTCAGCCTCTCAGCTGCTTTAAAAACCAAACTAAAAAATTAGAAAATAATTTAATTCTATTAAAAAGCGTGGGGTGCTTGATATTAATTGATTATAAAAATACCTCAAAAAGCACGCCACGCTTTTTAATAGAATTAAATTATTTTCTAATTCTTTAGTTTGGTTTTTAAAGCCTGTTTTTTAGTTTTTTAAACTATTATTTATTATTATTCAAGTATGTATCCTTGAAAAACTCAACGTACATATTTGTTTATATTACAATACAATCCAGGCTTATGTTTACTGCACGATTACGGCAATTATAAGGCTTCATAGTAACGCAAATAATGATTCATTATCATCATCATTTCAGCCGAAAGACGTCCACTGCTGGACATAGGCCGCCCCCAAAGGGGGTTTTGCCATAATCGCCACGCTTGGCAGGCGGTTTGGCGATCGCAGTATGGTGGTAAAATACATAGAGAACGCTGCTGCCCATTCTCTAGTAAGTCCCTTAGTCGCCTTTTACGACACCCACGGAAAGACCTACGGCACTGACACACAACTATTGCATAATAACATATTATATCATTCGCCATTTTGTAATTTCTTACATCATTTACAAGACGCACGTACACATTTTGTCTATGGACGACGCGCCGAAATGTTGCCACTACATAAAGAGTAAAATGTTTATTGAGGATGATATTCTCGTAGCTTTTTTGTCTGTTTCCTTTTTATATTTATTTTTCTTTATATTCTTATTTATATACTATCACATTCACATTAAACTTTATTATTTTTCTATAAGTTCGATGTTAATTGTTTGATGCACCGGGCGGCGTCATTACGTCAAAGCCGGCTGTCGCTGAAAACCAGCGCTGGGGCTCTGTCTTGCATAGGGTCGCAGCATAATGCTGAGCGATAGCCATTTTGCGTGGATGTCACGCATGTTTCTCTCAACCTTTTCATATGTCATTTTTTGTGTGTTCCTGTTTTTTTGCGTCATTTTTACCGCAAATAAAAGTTTTTTCTTTCTTTCTTTCTTTACAAATGGCATCGTTCTATTCTTTTACGTCACCACATGTTAAACACCACAGCCACTGCTCAAAAAAGGGTGATGGAAAACATCGTAAAAAAAACAGCATGTCATAGAACATACAATTCGAATAAACGTACCATCTACCAAACCACACTGGGCCCGCGTGTTGGATTATGGCCTACCCCTTTTCACCGAGTGGCGACCTATGTACCAGTCGTCAAAACATATAATCAAAAATCATATAACAAAAATGTCAAAATTATAATAACACAGTCCTCCAAAACGCCTGCCCTTCACAGTCCCTAGTGTTTTAGCTGAGAAGAAGAAATGGCGCAACAAACTCCCCAGAGGGAAGATTATAAGCTGATTATCCTATGAAATACCACATGAACTATCGAATAAAGACCAATTCGTTCCAATTTCCAATCGATACCATTTCGACATGCCGTTTGAAATTTCACATCGATCGTTTTGCTGGAAAGGAATTGTAAATTTCGTATTATGGTAATTTCCATGTGCTAGCATTAAATTAAGCCGGGCTACGGTTACATGGCGCAAAAAGTGAGCCTTGTTTTGAGGCCGTATGTTTAAACTGTCTTGTATGTCACCAAAATGTTTTTGGATTGTCTGCGTTTTAGTATCGTATTCGTATTTTCATGTTTCCTGAAATGGTTTATGGTTTCGTTGAATTTAAAATAATAAGTAGGAAGATGTTCTGTTAGCAAGTTAATACATATGGTTATAGTTAATATATAATAGTTGCGCCACTTCTTCTTCACAGCTAAAGCACTACGAAGTGGTGAAGGGCGGGCGCTTTGGGGGACTGTCTTATGTAATTTTGACATTCGAAAAGTGCTGATTCTCAGCCTAATTTGAATAAATGACTTTTGATTTTGATTTTTTTTATTAATAATTTTAATAAAAGTTACTGTATACGGTAGTGTATAAATACTTAGTTTGATAACGCATCATCTGCTTAACAATTCCCTATATATTTCCACAGATAGGCAATTGCACTGGTATACAGCTGAATACCAGTGCAACTGCCTATCTGTTCTCCACAATCCAGTCATTGGGTGATACGATGGTAAAACTAGTTGTCAGACTTTCGGGCTTCTGACGACCCGTTACGACTCTCAAAGACCCACGACTGACAGCCGGGCGTGCTTTCTGAGGCACGATAACGATAACGTAACCAAAACATTTCTTGCGCAAAATCTGAAAGCTGCTTTCCCTTTAAATTCAAGCACATTTTCTTGTTTTTCTTTCATTTTGTAGCAAGGGGACGATCGTTATAAAGGATGTAGGGAGTAATTCCGATTTATTCAAAACTTTTCAACCATACAAAGCGGGAAGGACATCGACAAATAAATTAAAACCATGAATTCAGCAGCATTATTTCATCATCATCATCATCATTTCAGCTGAAAGACGTCCACTGCTGGACATAGGCCTCCCCTAAGCTTCTCCACTTCGACCGGTCTTGTGCTTCCCACATCCAGCGGATTCCCGCGGCCTTCACAAAGTCATCGGCCCACCTTAGGGAGGCCTTTCCACTCTACGTCTTCCGGTACACATTGTTTTATAGAAAAGTGCAATACCGACGCGGTTGAAATGTATGGCAGAGGATTTTTTTTTAAATAGCCACGGAAAATTTTCAACGCAGTGGGGTTCAGAATCATCGACTGAATCCATAGTAACAGATATCGTGTGTCGATGTTCGACTCTGTATAGAAACATTGTTTTGATTATTAGGTGGTTATTATCCAAATATAAGTATAGAAGGGATAGAAGGGAAACTTCTCAAAAAAAAAATGTGAGAGATTTAGTGTGAGAGGCAGAGAGAGTAATCTATATCTTTCTTCTCACTTATGTAACGAAATATGCATTAACGTGACGCGTTTTTGAAATTTCACTCTCAGTTCTCCTCTAATTATCGATTCGCCGCCTAAAAAGTTTCGCGCACCCGCCACCCTGTACACATACCCCGTACAGAAATAGAATAAGTACGAAAAACTTTTCTAGTACGTATATACCTACTTTCACGATTATTTCTCACACTGTCAACTCCAGTTAGATCGATCACACAATGCGGGGATCCCACTCCAGGGAAACAACGGTAAGACAAATCTTTCACCGAGCTCTTGGAAAGTTTCCCGACTTTACTGGATCACGTATGTTACTTACATCCATTGTATAGTGAGTTTGTGCCTTTATTTGTTAGAAAAAAGGTGTTTATATAATAAGATACGGGATCCAATTTACAAAAAAAAAAAACAAACAAATATAATACGAACTTAACTAAACTTATTCACAAATTGAAAAATAGCGTCGAAAAATTCATCCGCTTCGCTGTCGACTAGTAATGTTCCTAAGAGACTGGCGGCCATTACCACGTTCTATGGCAACGCTTAGCCGCTGGCCAAGGTAGAAACCAGCCCTTGGATCACGGGAAGTGTCAACCAGCCTTATCGAGATTTCTTTGAAGAGACCAATTACTTAAATTTCTAGTGAGTTAATGTTATATTCTAAAGGTTATCGACAAATATGGTGACATGTGTAATAACATTAATCATTCGTGTCCTTTTTAAGTGAAATTTTAAACATAAAATATTTTGAATTTCATTATTCTACTATATTCTTACGTCATCTACCTCGCCTATATTGGGGTCGGCTTGTACTGGATGCAACTGGATACCAGTATTTTATATGGAGCAACTGCCTATCTGACCTCCACAACCCAGTTACTGGTTTTTTTTTTTCTGGGTGGGAAATCATCAAATAACTTCTCCCGCTCTGGGTGGAGCGGGAGGGCGTGTCAGACTTTTACTGACTAAAACCCACCCGTGTTCCCTCACTTGCCTGTGTGCCAAGGGCCGCGGTATCTCTTTCGAACAACCCACACCCCTGGCAGGCATCGGCCCTTGCGGGCCCCATCAGTTGCTGATGACATCTCTTTGAGGCGCGCGTGGAACACAACGCGCCGTCGTCGACCCGGGCTTGGTCCTTACCGGACAGCGAGCTACCCATTACTCGCCGTCCGCAAGCTCGCGCTTACGATGGCCGGGAATCAGCCTGGGATTCCCGACGCCCAGGGCATCTCCTGCGAAGGCTACGGCTGTGAGGGCATGTACTGCATCTCCCTCACGTGCGCCGCCTCCCTCTTTGCGAGCATAACTGCTTCGCTGAAGGAGGCGACTGCTAGCCATGCCCTCTCGCTCCGTACCATGGCCTGGACCAGGGTCAGACGCGAGAGATCGCCGCCGCCGATCACCTCCACGAGGACACGGCGATGCTCCGCCCAAGCCGGGCAGACCTCCACCGTATGCTCCACCGTGTCCTCAGGGCGATCTTCGCAATGGAAACACCCGGGCGTTTCCTCCCGCCCTATCCGAAACAGGAACCTCCCGAAACAGCCATGTCCGGTGAGGACCTGTGTCAGGCGGAAGGTGAGGACGCCATGCCGCCTCTCAAACCACTCCTCAAAGAGGGGACTTACCGCCGCGATCGTGGCGTGCCCAACCCAGTTACTGTGTAATACGATACCTCTGGGTAAGATTGGTTGTCAGACTTTCGGGCTTCTGACGACCCGTAACGACTGTCGAAGATCCACGGGAGCAACCAACGGCTTAACGTGCTTTGCGAGGCACGGTCTTGGTATGTAAAGATGGTCACCCATCCACGGACTGTCCGGCTGTTTATTACTTAGCTAGAAGTCCCTACTATATTCTTACGTATTTAAGAAAACTTTATATACGCGGGCTGCCCAGCGGTTCCCCTGAAGTTTTAAATTTTTTGCTGAAGTCGAATTACTGAATCTGATCGCGTGGAAGTTGCTAAATTAAATTCATTTTTTTTTTTATTTGTAGGTAGGCTTTATTTTTTGAGGGTGGGAAAATCATCAAATAACTTATCCCGCTCTGGGGGTACCAGGATCTCAGACTTTTACTGACTAAAACCCACCCGTGTCCTTCAGTTGTCTATGTACCAAGGGCCATGGTATCTCTTTCGAACAACCCGCACCGTAGTAGGTAGGCTAAAAATATTATAATGTCTCAATGGCGTTTTTAATTCAGCAGGAATTGAAAACAAATGAAAATAGCACACAAGCCTTTTCAATTAGTGGTGTTTGTTTCCATTTTCCCATTTCACTTTAAAAATCATTATAAAAGCCATCCGTTATGTCATTACAATGCTGGAAACGCTACAAAAACAAGGCTAACACATGTATTGTGATGAAAATCGAGGTGGTCAAGCAAACTGGCGCAACCGTCAGATTTGCAATTCACAGTGCGTCGTGCTGGCAAATAGCCGAACGGTTGACGACTAGTATTTGTAATCGAAAGCTTAACATGTTGTTCGGCACAACGATTAGTGTTGACGACGGTTTCCGATACAGTTGGCGCAGGGGAATGGGCGGAATTGGTGGAATTGTCGAAATTGTGCGCGAAATATGTAACTTTTCAGTTACGTGACTTGACGGACTCGCTCTGCGTGATGAGATGCATTGTAATTTTTATAGGATTATTGTCAATTTTGTTTGACATACTGGATAGTTTTTAACTCGGACTTTATTTATGAACTTTAGACTAAGCTATTATACTGATGGCGTTGATTCCGTCTAAGGTGCCTAATGTTTTAAATGTGTGAATGTTATCTTTAATACGCGCAAACTAAGAATTTAAAGCAGTATCTTGAACTGGACATATATACATATGGGTATACCACATAATATAACAGATGTATCGATCCTGCAACGCAGCTGTTAAATTATTCATAACTTTCCTGAATTCCGATTGCTACAAATCAAGAAAACCAACTACTTACAAATATTGTACCGAATAATCAGCCTATACTGTTCCCACCGCTGGGAGACAGGTTGCGACCTGTGTCCAGAGAGGGGTCCCTTCGAATCTCGAAGAAAAAGAGGGAGAGTCACCTACAATAATCAACCACACGGGCCCAGCGCGTGTTAGTAGATGTTTACATGTCTACGAATTTTTGGTTGCAAACCGGTTTGCTTAAGACCCTCACCGTTTTGAAACCAATGGTGATAAAATGATTCACAAAATAACGTTCGAAATCACGACCAATCTCGTAAGTTTGAGCCGTTAACACTGGGCTATCATTGCTCCAAATATTGTACCGAGTAACATAAAATTTGATAAAGAAAGGCCCACTAGGATTAACAACCATTAAAACATGTAGGACTGAAAACATACATCTAATTAAGTGACAGCTAGTAAGCAAGTCAACTGCGTAACTCCAGAGACAGAAAACAGACTTAACGAGTAGAAACTTCAGAAATAATTTAATTTCCCCAGATGTGAGTTACGTTAATTACGTATAATATTTTATGACCTAGATCGTATTTAGTACTAAGTAGGAAAGTTTTGTTTAATAGGTGTACTAAAGTTGTCACATTTTACCATGGCAATTGCGGTCATTGACTCACCAAAATCTTCTAGCATTTTTTATTTCGTAAGCTGAAAAAAGTATGTTAACGTCCTGTATCAATATGTATCGTAAACTTCAACATGTTCCAATCACGAAAAACCAAACATAGCTTATTGTTTGAGGTTCCTACGCAGAGATATTAGACAATGACCGCAATGGCGCTGCTAAAGCGCAATATAATTTGGTATGTATAACCAATGAATATAACTATACAATAAATACCTACGTTCGTTAGGGGGTTCTGAGCCAACCTAAGTAATATTTTATTGTTTGCTTTTTCGATGTTCGATTTCAATGGAGTAACGACGTTGACGCAGTTAAGTGAACAGCCAAGTGCTTAGGCTTAGGTAATCCTGAAATAAGAGGCAAGATTGTTCTATAAAAAGTTTTTCAATTTAATCCTCCGAAGAATCTTGAATCCTACGAAGTGTTCTTACCTACATTTCAAGCTGAATTATATCGGTTACTTACATAAGCTTAAAGTATCAAAACAAAAAGGAGATTTTTTTTTAATACGAAACCTTACAGCCATCAATATAGAGATGTTCGATTCTCAATCCATTTGCTGGGGAATTTGTTGTATCAATTCTTCTTCCCCGCTAAAGTACTAAGAAGTGGTGACGGACCTACATTTTGGGGGGCAGTTTTATGTAATTTTGGCGTTCAAAAAGTGTTTATTCTCAGCCTTGTGTTCTTGAATGACTTTTGATTCTGATATTTTCTCCTGAAAATATTTTAGTCCTTTTTTTATTGTACTAATCGGTTCTTATATAACAAAGGAAAACGCCTCTTAATGCAGTAAAACTCCAGTTACCCAGTCTATTATTTGTTTGGTACTCGTTGCCAAGTCTAAATAGGTCAAAAGGATACGTTTCCACTGAAACTAATCTGCCTTTGCTTTTAGTTTACCCTTTTCTTTGAATTCGACATGTAGATGATTTATTGTATCCATCGAGTACGAATGACAAGTGACTGATTAAGGAGCGTTTGCAATAGAGTGTAAAAGAAATGTTTATTGATCGAATGGATTGAGGAATGAAAGAAGGGAGAATTAGAATGCGATTGAGATGAAATATTGTTCTTTTTTTACAAAAAAGTACATTAATTGTTGTGCATGAAACAAAAGTATGGAGAGCAATTTTGTAATCGATTGAGCGGAACAACTTATTTTAAGGCCGAATTGTTGTACTATATGTAGATACACCAAGAAATTGTAATGGTTGTTTTCCCACTGCGAAATGGTTTTGTCTGGTAATACAATCGTTTTATAAACAAATAAAATATTAGAAACAAAAAAATGGCAGATTAACCATTGTGAAAAACAAAACTCGAAAGCCACGTGCGAGAGTTTATTTTGCTTTAAACATTTATGAATCGCTGTTCGCTTTGTCGGCGGCGCGTGCGATTCGAGTAGTATCTACAAGTTACCTCTAGTGTCACTATTGATTCTCACGTTTTTGAGTTGAAGAAATTTTTTTAAATAATTTTAAAACAAAAACATCTTTATTTTTTACTTTTTCTCTATGCTTTGAAAGTAATGCTTATGGCAAGTTGTTCTGCCGCGGGAAAACAACCGTTAAAATTTCTTGATGTATATTTATAACATTTACAGCTCATTTTTAAACTGCACATATCATCATTTAAGCCGAAAGATGGCCACTACTGGATATAGTCCTCACAGCAACGCCACTTCGACCGGTTCTGGGCTTGTACTGCACATATTATAAAAGCAGAATTTTATCGACTTTCCAAATAATAATTTTGTTTTTTCCTTTCCCATTACGTGTTTTACTAAAAAAAGCATCTACCATATTACTTTCACCGCCATTATTGAGCGCATTACAGACAGTTTCTGTTGACATAAAACATACGAAACAAAAACAAAAATATCTCACCTCAAAACGGAAAGAAACTTCTGTCCAATTGGGTTAGGTAGGGGTGGCCAAAAAATGTCAACTCCAATACAAGTGACGTGGAGATATAAAAGTGATCGTACGCACAACGAAATTTCCAGAAAAAGCTGACCTCGTTCTAGGCTTTCCATACAAAGACAGGTCATCTTAATCTGGAAATGTATACCTAGCATTATATGATGTCGTCGTGGGAACATTTAACAAGTAAAGGCTGCTTTATTTTAAGCATTGAATCGATGTTACATTAATAATTTATATCTGTTGCGGTGAACACATAATTGCGTAATTGAAGAAAATCGGACCGGTAATTTGAGAGGCGTACCCAATCGGATTGATGGACGGTGACATTTGTGATGTGGGTATAAATATCCCTACTAATCACAGCAGTGAAAAGTTACTCGGTCATGGTCGATCCTTTAGCTGCTACAAAAGAATTATGGATTTCTAATCACAGATTTTATTATAGAAGGTATTGGACTATAAACTAAGCAAACCAAAGTTTTTGGAACGAAGTTCCTTATCGCGCGTTGCGAAAGGGGGCTAGACTAAAGAAAAAATTAAGACCAAAAGTTGTAACGACACTTTTTGCTACATTGTTGTAAGCCGTGCGGCGTGCGCGTGTTTCTCTGCAGACAGCGACACAGACAATATATTATATACAATATATATATATATATATATCTATGTGTGTGTGTGTGTGTGTGTACGTATATGTACAATTTTTTTAATGTTATTACAATTCCTTCACTAATTAATCGAAAGGAACTTCGTTCCATCCGGGTGTCCCTTGACACCTCTCAAGTGTTTTTTTGCATCACTTTTGATATAGATAATTTGATGGGCATACTTACTCTTAATTAACTGATACAATAACGATTCCTTAAAATTCCCCTATCAGCTCCTGAAATATTAACATTGAAACACACAACAAGTAGCCTAATTCTTCTCATTTAAAACGTTCAAAATGTAGTCGCAATCAAAGTGGCAATTCTTGTTATTTTAAGAACGTCTGATCTCAGTCTGGATCTGTTGAAAACACCTCGAATGTCCATACATCTTCGTCAAGTTTTTGATATTTGATTGTCGCCGAGATGAGACTGCGACTAGATTTTGAACGTTTTTAATTACGAGAATTGGCTTCTTGATCTCAGCGCCAATGAATGTCAAAACTTTGTCAAAAATAAATGCAATTCAGAAGTATCAATCTTTATAAAAAAAATCGAGAATCGTCCACTGTCTTGTCATAATATCTTCAAAAATGAGCTCAGCTTTAAAACTCAAAACCTAGTTTTACTAAATTTTTTCTCCAAGATCGTCAAGAAAATTCAAATGCATTCACAATTTAAATTCAAACTTTCAGATGTACCGTAACCTGTGTCGATGGAATGTGCTAACCTTATTAAGCTGCATGCATAAAATCCATGCGCCGTTTTGTATTCAACATTCGTCTATGAATTATTAATGATAATGAGAATTACATTTTGAAATGATCGGTTCGATTTACCTACTGGTTTGTAGGGAAAGGTATAAATGAGGGTAGATTGTTATGGATTTAAGCTGGAATATTCACTATTCTGGTTATGCCGAGAATGGTGCAGAAAAAGACCCGAATCACAAGAAAAAACGTGCAAACATACTTTTTTTTTCAAACCCAAAAGGAAACACAAGATTCTCGACCGCACTTAGATGCAAAATTGAATACGAGATACTTTGTTTTTCATAATATTTTATACTAAATTCAACATTGATATAGCTTTTAATCCAATTACTTACTTCCAATCAAAGCTGGTGTTTACGGCACGTTTACGTCAATTAAAAGGCTTCATAATTTTATAGTTATGAACACGTATGAAACACCATAGCCGCAGTCGCTGCTCTCAAAACGGTGAAGGAAAACATCGTGAGGAAACCGGCATGTCCAAATTCGAAGACATGTGCCATCTACCAACCCGCACTGGGCCCGCGTGGTGGATTACGGCCCACTCCCTCTCACAGAGAAGCCTGTGTCCCAGCAGTGCGAACATTATAGGCTGATTATGCAAGTTTGTATGTAGGGCATAATCTCTGGTATTACGCAAAGGATTTAAAAAAACTTTTTCATTTGATAGCCCAATTCTTGAGATCGGTTGTAGGCTATTTAACATGACGCTACGACCGACAAGAGCCGAGCCAAAAGAAAAAAGTAAGCGCGGGCATGCGATGGATGCCCGCGCTCGCGGTTTCGGGGCCAAAATATCACGCGGACGAAGTTGCGAGCGAAGTGCTAGTTACAGATATTTGCAACGTAACAGATGGATCACACAAAGAAGGATAAAATATACCGTGAAGTTTAAAAAGCCTGTGGTGTATACTCTCGAAGTTTTTATATTGTGATAGACAGTTTTCCCGTTATCCTTTTAGACGTAGCCGGTCCCTTGCAGATTTTTTTTTTAAATTAAAACTTTAAAGAGACGTTGAATCGTCAAACAGATGAAGGGAAAAAAGGCACATTGTTTTTTAATACGTTTAAAGTCAAAAACTCCACAACACAAAAGGACGTAAACATTTTTACGAAAAATGTACGATCTAACGCTTAGAAAACCTAGCCAGGTACGCCAATGTTAACATTTTCCTCAGAAATTCCCCTGTACAACGCAGACACATAATTTTCCCGATAAAACTTGATGACATCTTAATAAAGGCTTGTCTTTATAAAATGGAGTGCTATAAAATAGATCGGAAAACATTTATTTCATAAAATTGAGACGCTAAATTTACAGCACTTAACTCTCTAAACGATCGTCGGCCGATAGTATTGGTTGTTTCCTTTAAAATATTGCTACCACATAGTGGTTTTCAGTTTCCCAACCTCGAAGGTAGTTTTAAAACGGAGGTTTTATAACGTGTTTTATTTTTATTAGAGCGTTTCAGTTTTGGTACGCTGTAATATTTTTTTTTGGCATTCATTTTATAATATCAAACAAGGTTTTTACAGGAAAACAGTACGGGTACTTTTACACCTAGATATTTTTTGACAAACATTTTTATATTCATAATTGCATTCCATGTTGTGAAAATAACGGCACAGCAAAAAGGTAAAATTAAAATGACAAAAAACAAAATCAAAACTACTACTAATATATTACCCAGTCCTTAGATTACAAACACAAAAAAAAAAACAAAGACAACGAGTCACCGCACGTCGACCGCATCAACGCACCGCACGGCGCGGCGGTAGACAATTCAAAACTTTCAACGATTGCCTTCTTATATTCATAACAAAATGTTAACACTAGCTCTTGCTACTCCTGGACAGCAAAAATGTGTAAATCAAGTAGTAATGATTAGGATTTATTTCTGCACAAGTGATTTGTAATCTTTAGAAATAAATGAATTCAAGCCATAATATTATACTAAGTATTTAAATTACTCAAACAATAAAATATGGACATCGTTTATAGTTGTTATACTAATATTTTACAGATGAAACGTAATAAAAAAGAAAAAACTTAACATGAAATAAAATAAAAACAACGATAGTTAAATAAAATTAATTGGAAGAGTTTTATGCAACTTATTTATCCTTACAGTGTTACTATTTTTATAATTTTCATAAATAAAATGAAATACGCCTTAAATAAGCACTTTTCATCCACGTGGCTTAACGATGGGTAATGAAAAAAGTGGTGATTGTGTGTATGCGTGTAACGCGCGTGTATGTGTGTGTATGTGTGTGTGTGTGTGTGAATGTGTGTGCGTGTGTGGGTGTGTGTGTGTGTGTGCATGTAGTGCGTGTGTCTGTGAATAGAATTGAATGTTCAAGAAAGGTTGATTGGGATCGCGAGTAGGGGTGAGGTTGAGTGCCTCTCTCGTTGCGATGCTGTGCGGCCCGCCCTAGTTTGCACTAGCTTTAAAAAGTAACAATAAATAATAACGTAACAGTAGTCAACAAGGATAACTGTCCAGGGCGCGCCCCTGTATGTACCAATCAAATCGTAAACATGCCGAAATGGATGCAGAAAATAACAGTATAATTGCTTCATTGTTACAGCTGCACCCGAGGCGATTACCTGAAGGTATACTGGGAAGTCCAAGGTCCTGGTCCTCCTGGGACTATCAACGAACGTTCAGCCTGGGCTCGGGAGCTCTGCGGCAGTAGAGCCGATGCCCCACCAGCCCTGTACTCCCCTGGACCCTCACTTATTCTGGAGTTCCATAGCGGGACCAAGCAGAACAACGCCACGGGATTCGTTGGCACCTACAACTTCATTGACAGACGTGAGTACCTTTTATTTTTCTAGGCTTGTGATTGGTCAGTTTAAAAGCGACCAGCCGGCCTATTCTTTAAAAAACCTCACCGTGAAAATTTAAATGAAGTGAACTGTCAATTAGAGTCATTTTCTAGTATCAGGTGGATTGACAGCACACTTTGCCTAAGTTTTCATGGTTATAATAAACTTAATTTTTACAGAATAGCCCCTCCGATTTTAAGGATGACGGGAAAATGCTAGAACAAAGTGATTTTGGAACATATTCTTAAATCCAATAATAACAGCATGTTTCAAGTTTGTCTTAGCGTTGACAGACGTGTCAAATTGTAAGTAAAAGCCGTGGCTTTGTGGTTTGTCCGAACGTCTAGCTCGGAATACTACAGGCAGTCTTTGATTGCAAAGCAACTTGAGCCTTCTAGGAAAAGATGAGTCACGTCGATAAATTTTATCCCATTTCTGATATTTTATTCACCTGGGATTGTATGAAATACGATCAGCCTTTATAAGATTTTTCCACGATACAAATATTTAGGTCAACCGAAGTGACTTAATTAATAGTTTTATTAAAAAATGCAGGATGTGCGCATAAAGGGATTTATAAAACACAATACTTACTTAAATAATTGCCATTAAAAAAAAAAAAGTAAAATAATGCGTCAACGTTAGAAAATACTCGGAAACCACGTATTACTCAGCGAGTTATTTCGGTAATGTTATTTCATGCAGATGTATAATTAATGAACACTATAATTAATATACGCTTATTAAAGCGTGTAAATAAAACAGGTTAATGAGCAAAACTGTCTCATACCTCGTAGGTGTATGAAATTAATATCGTTAGTGCTCTGCATAATTTGTATGCGGGTGACGGGAACATTTTCAATACCCGCTCTTCCGCAGTATTTTGTAAACTTCAACAGATTTAATGTATTTAATAACAGACCAAAGCCGTCTCTTTTATTTCTATATCCATACAATTGGAACTGTTGTTGGTAAAAAATTGTTAATCTGAAATTCACCATTTTTACCAACAAATAATAAAAGAAACCACGACAATAATTATAATTATTTCTTCATACGGACAATAATTAATACTCTACCAAATTACATGCAAGGTGCATGTAATTTTATTATTCTTTTTAAATCAATTAATTTGTGGGGCCCTTTTGAAGCTGACATTAGGTTTAATATAAATATTCTTTTTTTTTGTAAAAGCCAACATAGACTTATTTCCGTCACTGGCCAATATAAGAACACGTAATGGCGCGTTGAGATCCCAATACAAGAACTTGCTACATTCGGGTAATTACAAAACAGCACTGTTAAGGAAAAGTATTATGACAATGCGACCTGTCATTTATAATAAAATACCTCATAGTTTTTAGGAATATTCAGTAAACATTTTTAAATCTAAGGTTACTACTATTAAACAAATGTTATTACTCAGTAAAAGACTTTCAAAATGATATGAATTTATCCTGATTATGATTGTTATATTTAAATTCCAAATTTGACCAATTATGACTTAGGTACCTGACTATAATAATATTAATTGTTTTGTTTTGCTGACATGATTTAATTTGTATTCATAGTTTAATTTATGTACCTAATAATTTGCACGCCGTAAACTACCTTACGGCGTGCAAATTATACCTATATTAACTGTAGCCGATCTCATTAATGTATGTACAACATCTTATACCTGTACCTACATTAGAACTTTATTTGCTATGGCAAATAAAGTTCTAATTCTGATTCTGATTCAAAATATTTTGAAATAAAATGTTTATTTACGTAAGTAAAAAAACACTTTTACACGTCAATATTTTGTTGGTCAATATTTTAAAAACTAGATGGGGCGCCGGCATTTCCTAGCTGACTGTTCCCTGAGAAGAAAAGCCGAAACAAACTCAGAGGTCATGTTCTCTTTAAAATCCAAACATTATATTATTTTAATTTTATGTGAGTCTAACAATGCAGGGCAATGTCTGGAAAGGCCTTTTGAAGAAGGAGCCATTGCAGCTTTAAGCTGACCTGTCTCAACAGACGGCATGTATGTAGCAGTCACCGTGTAGCTCAACACTATTTTAGGGAGCTCAACGACCCGTCACAAGACGCTACCAGATTTGCAGGACATTTGCGTAGGTCATTTACAAAATGCTCAAAACCACCAGACGAGTTATAAAGTCATGTGTTCAATCTAGCTTGCTTAGTACTCACATTCACAGTTAGTTTTTTCTTTAAATGTCATCAAAAATAATGTCACGTAGATCAATACTTAAATATAATTTTACGTATTCATTAATGTTTGCACCTCAAAACTCGTTTAAAACTCGCCTAATTTAACGGGTTAATCACTCATTGAGGTTATTTATTTCTTGCAAATATGAAAGTTTGTAATGGTATATGGCTATATCTATGGGCAATTGTAGCAAAAACTAAATGATAAGTCTATATCCTCTCTGCCGCATACCACAATAAAAACAAATGACAACAGAAAAACAAAAAACCATCGTTACACGACCGGCCAGTTTTAAAGTACCACGTGCCGCTAACTAACCGACTCGCAAATCGGATAATGAAGATTTTGACCAATCACGGTGCAGGTTATGCATGTTTGAATGCACGCCATTTTACGTTTTGTCTAGCGTCCAAAATGCACTAAGCGGATATATTGATCAAAGCCAGTACAGTCCGGTATTAAATTCCAATATTTATGCAAAGTGCCTGAATAATTTGTGAAGCTTTTTTTGTTTCGGAACCCGTAAATTTTGATGGAGTGCTGCATCCCGGGAGAGTACGTTTTGATGGTGGTTTAAAGACGTGTCTGAATTTAAATTTGTTTTTGATGAGAAGATAGTTTTGTGTTTGGTAGTGAGTTAAGATAGTTCTGCAGTTAACCGATAAGGAGCTTTTGATCATGTCACATATACAACGTGTAACGGAAAGGGTATATACATGACAAAGGCACGGCTTCTTTGGATGATATCAAACGGTATTGGAAGGGTTTTTTAATCCTATCTCTACATGTTCGGAAGTTATGAGATGTTTTAGTATATTGACACCAAAAACCTAACTTTTCAAATTGAAATAAAAACATCACTCGGAAGAGATTTATCGTGATAATGGAAAGTTAGCGGTTAGTTTGATGGTTAGTTAGTTGGTTGTTAGCCTGCGTAGTGCCGTGACACGTTTGTTATGATTCGAATTTAAGAAACATGAAACCGAAAATTTGGTATCAATTCTTAGAGTATTTTATTTTGAACTGAAACTATGTATAATGATTCTATACCAGCTGTTATCTTTAGTGCTTAAGGATAGCAATAGGGTTTCTGTTACATCCTGTATATTTAGTTAAAAAGTAGGTATAATTTTCTCTGCTACCAGGATAAACACTGAGTTTGTTCATTGGTTATTAAAGTTAGAAAAACGTCATCATCAGCCTACAGCAATCCACTGCTGGTCTTAGGCATCGCCAATTGCACGCCATTCAGCTCGATTCTCAGTAACTCTCATCCAGCTGCTACCAATTAACCTGCAAAGATTATCGCTCTACCTTGGGCGACTTTATGTTTGCCCATTAACGGTCTTCACTCAATAAAACGTCTACTCCAGCGGTGGTCCGTTCTACTGCTACTATGACCGGCCCATTGCCATTTCAGCTTTCTAATTCCGTGAGCCATGTCGACAACTTTGGATCCCTGCCGAATCACCTCATACCGGATTCTATCGCTCAGAGAGACTCCAAGAATAGCTCGTTCCATATCTCGATGAGCTACATTGAATTTATGGACCAACTGTACCGTGAGTGTCCATTTTTCGACTCCGTAGGTAGAAAAACGTAGTCCATTTGAACATAAAACCACACCAGCCACTGTATTGCTTTGTATCCATCTTACAAGTCTTAAATCAAATAAAATGAACACAAGTACAAGGAGAAACCAGGAGTGTTTAACTTAAAGATACTAAGTTCAAATATACGTACGTGCCTACTAATACACCCCTTGAATTATTTCTGTTTCTCCATTCGCCGTGTTTCAACTCTCAAATTTATAATTTCTATAATCTGTTGCGCAAACTTGAGAGCTACCGAACCGATTTTAACACTGTGTTTACAGTTGAAAGCTCACATTTGAGTGAGGTACTGATGTATAAAATTTCACCTTTTGTCCTTGGGGTGGCAAATACTAAGTAAATGTTTGAGCAGCACAAGTTAATGTGGTTCATTTGACGAAATATGAGATACTAGGTTCTACTCGTGATTTCTTTTGCGTGGAATTTATTTTTGCCCGACCCGTAGAGTCCAGTATCGGCCTCTCGACCCCTAAAAAAAAATTGTTTATTTGTTTCCTTTCAACCCTTAAACATAGTACACACTCGACCTCCAGGGGGTGAGCCTGAATTTTGATACAAAGGACAGGCATACCTCGTCCACTTTCAACCCCTAGTTCGGTAAGTACCTAAAATTAATATTTTGGTACAGTAAGGTATAGACTACTTTAGGGACCAAAAGGAAGCTAAAACTTGGCTGGAAAATAAAATCCACTCTCGACCCCCAAGGGTTGAGAATAAACTATACCTAGTCAGGGGTCCAGTGGACACATTATTTATTGGGGGTCGAGGGGCCGAGAGTGGTGGCCCGGCCCGACCAACCCCATCGTATCGCATTGTCTGCCCGCGCTATTCCTTCGTTTTCGCGTAGCGTGCTTTCTGACTTTTTTCTTTTTGCTCGGCTACTAATGGTCTAAGCGTGATGTTAAATAGATTTCTCATGAATTCTTATATCAAATGCAAAAAGATTTTTTTAAATCCGACTGGGAGGCCCAGAGATTACCGCGTTCAAACAAACAAAGAATAAATATTAGTGTAGATTTTAGGAAAACATACACGACGTGTAGGGAGCGATAAATGTTGCGAAGTCTTTACTCAGGAGTATGGCAGCTTAGGCTAGTTACAATAATAACAGGTTATGTGAAATAATTATTTTGGTTATAAACTTACAAAACAAGTAAATGTAAAGAACCAAAGTACGTAAAGAAGTACCGTGAACTGCTTATAGTAAGCACATACTGTAGATTTAACACTTTTTATCAGATGGAATATAATTGTGCTTATCATGAAGCCCAATTCCAAAAATATGACATTATCAGCAATGACGTATTATAAATATACGCGTCATACACGAACATTGGAACACATTTAAAAATAGCGTAAATCATGAATGAACTACTAATACATAAAATCATACAGTACGCAAAGAACAGGAAAGAAACATACTGATTCCTGTTGTTAGAAAGGGATAAAGATATATATTTATTTACGTCACTGCCTCGTCACTGGATGGTACGTGACTGATAACCCTACAGGCAATTACCTTGCATTTATCTTGCCAATATTGAGCACCGGTAACGATGTCTAAAGGTAATATACGAGTATATATTATTGACTATCAGGTATAATAGTGTTCTAAGACACAAAATACAGAGAGTACAGAAGTCACTTTTTTAAATAGTTGTTGTTTGGAATGGACATTTTAATGACATTAATTCATACTTTCATTGACTAATTTATTTAAGACTACTTCGACATTGTATTGTATCTAAAAATATGCTTTTTGAATTGTAATGATACCTAATATTTAATTAATAATGATAATTTAACAAGTACCTACACAATGTCTTCAATGTAATTTTTATTAATATTATCACGGTTTAAGCACCATCTCTTCCTGCCAATTTATACGCCACTATATACGGCTGAACATGTTAGAACCTTATCTCATAGTTATCTTGCATGTAACGTATCATGTACACCATGTTTAGACCAATAAAAAATCTTATGTTATCTTATCACTCTACATACAAAGTGCGCTCGAGCAACGCACACATAGACACCGCTCACGGACACGATATTGGACGATCTCGGACGGGTTGGGACCAGTGCGAGCACGAGTGACCATTTCCTGAAACACGCGTTTGTAAAGTGCAAAAATGGAGCAACAAAAGTGTACGGTTGTTTAAATTCAACATTAAACTGTGAATTGTCGTTTTATAAGCTGCCAGTTGTTTCAGAGAGGTAAGTACCTAGCTAGGTATTTGCTTGTGTTTCGATGGTTCGTTTTAACGTAACACAGAATAGTTAGTTGTAGGTAAGCGAACATGACTTTGTGGCCTTGTAATATTTTTACAATTTAAATTAGGTATTTATTGTAGTACCTATAAACTAAAAAATACGCTCATCTTCCTCATTATAAATAGTTAAGGTAGAACTGCTCGGCGATCGTGCATTTCGCCAGTGTCGAAATCGTCGCAAGATATTTTCTGTGACAAATTTGTAATTTAACAATAATGGATATTAAATTTTTTATTTTTTATTATGGAGATTAAGGATGGATATTAAAAGTAGACTTTGTTTATTAATTAATATACAGACAACCGATTACGGTTTCTAATTATATTAATAACACCAGCCTATTATTTTCCCATTGGAGGGCAAAGGCCTCTTCATACAGAGAACACACAAGCATGAATGATATTGGATAATATAATTGAAAACTCCTGAAACTGAAGATTCTTGACACAGTCTCACATTATCACACGCTTTCAAATTAACATAATTATCAAATAAGAACTGTTTGTATGTAAATTTATATGTAAATGGGTAACTTCCGACATTTTCACCTCCTACGCAGCAAATCTTTAGCAACATTAGGATGTGCTTTTCTCTTTGAGTTTAATTAATTCTATTGACAATGTGTTGAAAGATCGGATCGGTGAATGGTGTTTGAATGTGGTATCGATGTTCTGTTACGAATAGTAATTCGCAAAGTTGACGTGAATATGGCCATCATGAAAAGTATAAGCCCAACGTGGGCAATTTCGTCTTCGGGGGAACACCATACACTGTCTCTCTAAAGTTATATTACATATCGTTGCTGTGGAATATTGACACTGACAGCTCTTGTACGCAGCTTAGATGTGCTGACCGTGTTCAGTTTCTTTGGTGAAATTGGCACTTAGTTGTATCTGAATTGCTACATCTTTGACAGCTCGGTCGGTAAAACAGAGTCACAATTTTGTCCTACCTTTAAATTATAGATAGCGCTGTGTAAAACTTTATAAATAGGCATAAAATTATCAATTACATATTTAAGTGCCATCTTATCATAAGAAATACGAGGAGTTTTTGGCGGGATCGCGTTGGAACATGTCGCACGAATTTTCATTTTCATGGAATTTAGTGAAATAGCGCATTAAATTGTATAATTTTGATAGTGAATTATTCAATTTAGTTACGTGTGAGTGCACAAGTGTAGTGAAGGTGAAAATAAGTGACTAACGTGGACTTTTCGTGTTCCCCCCAAAAACTCCTATTAGGTTGTTGTAAAGTTACTACCGCTTTACAATAACTTTGATTTGACTTGACTGACTAAAGACGACTATGACTGTTTTATAACTTCGTGCCCGATATCGGGCCATTTACTTGATCTAAAATAAAAATTACTTGACACTGGCTAAATGCACAAATCGTGTGAAGCCAAAATAAAAAAAAAACAAAAAAAATAAGAAATACGGGTGACTTTTGACATCACGTCAATATGTTAAGCCGAAAAGCAATGAATGTCCTTCCCAACTCAAAGATGATTCGTATACTTATGTAACAAGAATTTAACACTATGAGGGACACTAAATGCCCGTTGAAGTCGTAACAATAAAACCTCTATTGTGTCTCGTTCAGTTTCAGCTACGAGGGAACACCATACACCGTCTCTCTTATCTGTTTCTGAATAGCTATGACGTTGACAGGTCGGTTGGTGAAACAGAATCACAATTTTGTCCTACCTTTAAATTATAGATAGCGCTGTGTTGAGTTTAATATAAAAAAATGGTCTCATATTTTTGTATTAATTGTTAGTAGGTAGTTGATGGGAAAACATTATTAATATGACTATGTGACACATGATCAATTATTTTAAGTACTTTCTTATGATATGAAATAGAAGTAACTTCTGACACCAAGTTAATGTATTATTCCGAAAAGTGCTAAAAGTGCCCAAATAAAAAACAAATCGATTCGATTGAACAGGATCCTACCTATGGTAAAAGTCGTGTTGCAGTTCCATGAGGGATGTTTGGCATTGAGATCACCCACAAAGATGACGGAGTCACTCAGGCCGAAGACGGCAGTGTCATTGGTCAGACGGATGGGATCCTCGAAACTGTTAGCGGGCGGCATAAAGGCGGAAATGTTGGTAATCGGTGGACCAGTCATACCAAGCAGACTGATAGAGACCTCTAGGTGAGACAGTAGTGGGGTGGGTCGATAGGGATGCCTACAAATTATTACAAATTTAACACTTTGAGGGATTAAACGCACTAAACACTCATTGCCGTAATAACTCTAAAACTTATTTTGGGTCTCGTTCAGTATCCTTCAACCGACTAAGATTGAACCTAACAATATAAATGGCGACTTCGTCATTTACTTAAATTACAAGACGACACCCCTAACTATCAAGCCATTATCACTTAATTTATTTGTCAAATATTTCAACTCCGCTTCTTCAACATCTTGAGAATTTTAACACCGCTATGATTGAGTTCAGGAATTAATATCAATATTAAAATTAATATAATATCACAGTAAATACCTAGTTATTCATCCAAATAGCTTTGACAATAATTCAAGTGCCTTTCTTCGAGTAATTTATTCAAACGACGTCAACTATTCAATGTATAATTTGTAGAAGTATTTTATATTGGATTAAAACAATTGAAGTAAGGAGATTAGAAAGTGATTATGATTGATGACTGTAGTTTTGCGTCTTCAGTTACTAAATAAATAATTATTTAAGTTGCTTTTAAGTTTGTTAGATATAAATAAAACCACTTTAGTGGCCACGTTCTACTGTAAGTTTAAATGAAGAATGAAATGGATGAAATTAATTATTAACTCGTTGGTCTCGTGATCCTAAGCGCTACTGCAGAGCATGAGGTCCTGGGTTCGATACCCAGGACGGGCAAAGTGTCATTCGTTTTTTTTTTTCATTCAGGAATTTCTCAGCAGCAGCTTGGTATCTGGATTTGTGTTGATGTCAATAGGCTCGCCCCTATTACATGAGACTTAAACATAACAGGCTTAATGAGGGTTTACTATACGTAAAACTGTGCCCAACCCTTCAGGGAAACAAGGCGTGATGTGATGTTCGTTAATCATCAATTAAGGTCATAATAAATAACTATAACATTGTTATTCTACTTTTAAACTCATCATTATAAACCAACCCATATCGTTTAGGAGTGGATTGAGAGGTGCCACGGCGTCTTCACCTTCCGCCTGACGCAGGTCCTCACCGGAAACGGTTGTTTCGGGAGGTTCCTATTTCGCATAAACCGGGAGGAAAAGCTCGGGTGTTTCCACTGCGTAGATCGCCCTGAGGACACGGTGGAGCATACTGTGGAAGTCTGTTCGGCTTGGGCAGAGCACCACCGTGTCCTTGTGGAGGCGATCGGCGGCGGCGATCTCTCGCGTCCAGCCCTGGTTCGGAGCGAGAGTGCATTGGTAGCCGTCACCTTCTTTTGCGAAGCAGTATTTCTCGCGAAGAGGGAGGCGACGCACGTGAGTGAGAGGCAGTATATGCGCCTTCAGAGCCTTAGTCGCCGCAGGAGACACCCTGGGCGTCGGAAAACCCAGGCTGATTCCCGGTCACCGTAGGTGTGGTCTTGCGGATGGCGAGTAATGGGTAGCTCGCTGTCCGGGAAGGACCAAGCCTGGGTCGACGGCGCGTTGTGTTCCACGCGCGCCTCAAAGAGATGTCAGCACCAACTGGTGAGGTCCCCAAGTGCTAACAACTGCCAGGAGTGCGGGTTATCTGAAAGAGATACCGTAGCCCCTGGCACACAGGCAACTGAAGATACACACACGGGTGGGTTTTATTCAGTAAAAGTCTGACACGCCCTCCTGCTCCACCTAGAATGGAAGAAGTTATCTGACGATTTGCCACTCTAAAAAAAACCCCATATCATTTACAAACAAATCTGGCGAATCGTTAAGACTAAACGGAATTCATTCACTGAATTAACCACAGAATTTTAATTACATCTGACTTAAATGAATATCCGGGTAAATGTTCGGGGTAACAAAAGAGAAAACTGTTTTGGAGACATTAAGTTGAGTGGACGGAGCTTTGTGGGCACTGTAATCGCTTTCAAATGCTGGATATATGACATTTCCTTGAAATACTTTAATTAGAATAGTTTCCTGATATTGGGATACTGCATTTTCTCATTCGGGAAACCGTAAAGATAATCTGCGTATGTGAAAGATGGAGGGTTTTTATACTTCTGCACAGCTATAAAGTGATCTGTCAGTCCTCAACACGGCTAAAGCTAAAGTTTACAAAATTTCGTACCTGGTAAAATAAAACGTTAACAACATGGCATTTCTTGCTAGAATGAACTTCTTTTCACTGAAAGAAAATTAATTCTACGTTCACATTTTCTCATTTCTTTATTTACCTAATATTCCTACTTTTACACTGTATTTTTTATGGTGTACACAATTATAATTTTCTATTCTATTCAACTAGCATTAAAGTAGGTGTTGCAATATCTCTCCAAGCGTCGCATTGCATTCAAAATTTTACAGGAACTGTTACCTAAAGAAAAAATATTGTAAGTTTCTTTCAAAATTTTTCCAATCCATATTTCTTTATTAAAAACCCCATTAAGCTTGAAAACTATTATCGGTAACAATTGCTAAGAATTTTCAGCCTTTTAATTCTCGCTGAAGAACTCTATCGAACAAAGACGCTTCAATTTTTCCGCCATTTTGAGACTGCTGAAAACAATAGGTAAAACGAAACGCCTAAAATCCTTGCATTGTTTGAATAACAAGACCTCTGCAATTAAAATAATAGAAGGTTTGTATACAGTTATGTTTGGGGTAGGTAAGTGAGAGAATATGGAAATATTTTAGGTATGTATCAAAAGACTACATTCATTTAATCGTTTTTATGGGCAGAGATTTTAGATTTTACGACTAAATTGGTCGTTTATTTAAAAAAAAAAAAAAACGAAAAATATGTGCACACATACGAAAAATTAAATGTTTCGACTAAATTTGAGTAAACGCAATTCAGCGTTACCGACCGACTGGAATCAAGAATACCCGATTCAGAGTCACCGTCCCGAGTGTGACGGTTCATTTTCGTGCTGTTCAGAAAGACCACACGGATTTCATTTAAAAAACAATGCTGGTGTTTTAATGTAATATCAAACCTAATAAAATATTACCTGAAAAAATGATGAAAGGCAACCTTAAACATTAAGTAAAGATCTCCACAGGTGTAATTCATGTCGCCAAATGTTTGAACCTAAATTTATGACCGTTCAAAGTTCTAAGTTACACCATACAGAGTTGTAACTACTGTATGTAGTGTACGTATTACCACAGTTTCATCCTCGGCTTATATCTGAAATAACAATGAAATGCAACCTTAAACATTAGGTAATGATCTCCACAGGTATAATTCATGTCGCCAAATGTTTGAACCTAAATTTATGACCGTTCAAAGTTCTAAGTTACACCATACAGAGTTGTAACTACTGTACGTAGTGTACGTATTACCACAGTTTAATCCCTGGCTTATATCCAAAATAACAATGAAATGCAACCTTAAACATTAGGTAATGATCTCCACGGGTATAATTCATGTCGCCAAATGTTTGAACCTAAATTTATGACCATTCAAAGTTCCAAGTTACACCATACAGAGTTGTAACTACTGTACGTAGTGTACGTATTACCACAGTATCATCCCCGGCTTATATCTGAAATAACAATGAAATGCAACCTTAAACATTAGGTAATGATCTCCACAGGTATAATTCATGTCGCCAAATGTTTGAACCTAAATTTATGACCGTTCAAAGTTCCAAGTTACACCACACAGAGTTGTAACTACTGTACGTAGTGTACGTATCACCACAGTTTAATCGCCCGGTTTATATGGATTTCCTATCTGAAGCTCGTAAATACGACCGACTTTTGTACTAAAATCTTGATGACATCTTACGGTTGAAACATTGTTCGGATGCTGGAACATCAATTAAATGATGTGGGACAAAGTTATAGTGGTTTCGATGAAGATGACGATGAGTAGAAATTCGTTAGTGGGGTATTTTCATTTTAACAGATTTTCCTTTGACAACAATAAGTAAGTACCTAATAGGTAAAGATACCCTCTACCTATCGATATTTCTTCAGACAAAATCTATTTTCATTATATGTATGTAATAGTATTTCACAGGACTGGTGTTAAGCTTCGCTTGCCGCGGTTGGTTGGTGGATGGGTAACCATCTTTGCATATCAAGACCCCTCCGTGCCTCGGAAAGCACATTTGTGGATCTTTGACAGTCGTTACGGGTCGTCAGAAACCGGAAAGTCTGAAGGGGTCGTATTACCCAGTAACTGGATTGTGGAGGTCAGATAGGCAGTCGCTCCATGTAAAATACTGGTTTTTCAGCATCAGGTTTGACTGGAAGCTGACCTCAACATGGTTGAATGTATAAGTATGTATTCTTAGACGAGTAATCTATTTCGTTCCGTATGGTGCCGGACGTAAAAGAATAGCACCATCCCAATTCTTCCCGTGGGTGTCGTAGAAGGCGACTAAGGGGCTTACTAGAGAATGGGCAGCAGCGTTCTCTATACATTTTACTACCATACTGCGACCGCCAACCCGCCTGCCAAGCGTGGCGATTATGCAATCCCCTCCCCGTTTGGAGGAGGCCTATGTCCAGCAATGGACATCTTCGGCTGAAATGATGATGATGATGAATCTATCCCTCCTACTATCTATCAACATAAGTTGCACCTGCCATGTTTTGTCTCTGCATAACCCTAAAGTTGGCTGGTAGAAAACGCCTCAGGCATTAAAGTCCGCTTTTATACAGTTTTTTTACTTGCGCATAATGTATTAATAAATAAATAAAGACACGTTAAGTGACTCAAAAAAATATCTCAGCAGTCAGTTCACAAAAAATAATGCAATCTAACTTCCCTATTGTTTTAAACAAAACAGTCCTTTAAAACATCTCTATTGTCCCATTCCATACTTTCTAAACAATTCAGCCTATTACTCGAAAAACTTTGATGAACTTCTCTCGACCCACTTAGAACAGCGAACAGATTTTTAGATAACGTTATCGTTAACACAAATCTTCACTTGCCTTTTGGCTGTCATTGCGTAAAATACGCCTCGTTCCTCAAATCCTTTATCATAAAGGAGCTCAATGTGCCCGCATCCTTACGACCCTTCAGTGCTAGAACTTTTGTTGGCTCTCATTCCACAACTCAGAACTTCTTTACTTTTCAATTCGCGGTTAATGAGCTCAGCTTCATCTAAAACGTGGTCTTCTTTCAGCTTCATATAGTTCGGTGTGTCGATAAGATGGGGAATTACGTTTCGGGGCTAACTTTGGCAATTGCGGGATAGAAATCTTATTTGTGTTTGGTTAGTCATTAATAATGGTTTGCAGGTTTAATCTTTTTCAGTGCTCAGCACGCTAAAATATTGATCCCGGCTGTCATATTTTGTAGATCTTTGGTACTTGTTACGGGTATTCGAAAGCCAGAAAGTCTATCGTGCAATCATTCAAGGGGTATCGTGTTACACAGTACGTGGGTTATAGATGTCAGATAGGCAGTCGTTCCGTAAAAAATACTGGTATTTAGTAGTGATGTGCCGAGTCGCTGTTTTGGTGGATCGAGTCGACACGATAGTATTCGAATCATGACTCGATTCCGCGATCCGAGCCCAGTACTCGAGTTCTATGTTTGGTATTCGAGTTTTGACTCGATTCCAGGACTCGAGTCTAGAAATACGAGTCCAGATTCCAGAACTCTAGTCTGGAAATTCAAATCCAGTCCAGACACCTGAGGCTTTTGCGGCGCCATGTTGTAATAAAGTTAACTACAATAAAATTACTTCACTACTAGTAAAAAAAGTTGCCGGTTCAAACTTGTATTATTAAGCATCCTTCATTGCTTCAGTAAACAGAGATCGAGTACGAGCGAGTCAACCTAACTCGAATACTAGTCAGTTGGACTCGCATAATAGCATCGAGTCAGCGAGTACAAAATCGGTTCTTCCTGACTCGAGTACTAGAATCAAAATAAATTGGTATTCGAGTAAGCGAGTTCAAAGCAGGAATCGAGTCTGACTTGAGTCAAGACGTACTCGGCACATCGCTAGTATTTAGCTGTTAAACTGATAAAATCGACTCAAACAGTAGTTGGAAAAGGCTAGGCAGATGATGATAATGATGATTTCTCTCTGTTATTGACTTAAAAACAAAATCATAGCTTCTACTATAATAGTTATGGAACAGTTAGTTACGCAAGTGTTGATAAGTTCTCTTAATTAAGTAACGAACAACAATATGCACCTCAGTTGTAATAATATCATTACGCGGTCACCAATTCGCCTGCCAACTGTCGTGATTATGGCAATATTCCCCAGGACCGTTTGGTCGTAACAGCCTATAGACCAATTTCACCAATGGACGGGTTGATTATTCAGATGATTATGGGTTTCAACACAATGCTCAGTCGAAACATACATGCTTTTGCGGAAATATGTAATTTCGTAACAATTTCATGTGTCAAAATTTAAAACACCTAAGTACAAACAATCTTTACACCCATTTTTGAAAAGTGTTAATTAGGTTCTAAAATGCTAATAGACCACAAAAAAAAAACATTTTTATTTAATCGATAAGTCCCATAAAAATGCATTTAAATTTTATGTTATCATATTTCGCGCGTAATTTGACGAAAACGCTGGACGCAGTGGACGCCATATTGGTTTGTGTATATGACGTCAGTTTGCTGTGTAAACAAATGCGCTGATATTTTATATGATAAGGTAACTGCACCAGTAATGGTACGCGTTCCAATAATGGTCAATCGAAAAAAAAACCTTTAAAATAAGAATCACAAATGTTGTAGGGAGAATGGCAACACTAAATAACAAACCATAGACACTCAGCTTATCAAATCATGACGTGTGACGTCTAAACATCGTTCATTTTCAAAATGGTGGCCATGTGAACTAGACGCTGTCGCAAAGTTAACAAAACATTGTGAATTGTTTTAGTGGGGTGAGTTCTTTTTTAGATTTGTTTTTACTATGAAGAATTGTGTTTGATTTGTAGATTATCATTGATATGTATGTTAAGATGATTGGGATACATATAACAACGTAATTACACGAATATATTTTATATCTTTTTTTTTAACTGAGTTGTTCATTACTGGAACGTTTTTAAATGGCTATTACCAGTTATGGTCAAACTGATCATAATTGGTACAATAGCGTTTTTACCGTTTTTCATCAGATTTGAACTCTAAATATAACGAGCATGCGTTTGACATTTCTTACGCAATCGTTCAAGTGACGGTTCTAGTAATGAACATCACTGTCCATTACTAGTGTGACCATAACTAGCACATCGTCTCAAGAAAAATGTATGGTAATCATATTAATTTAACGTTGCCAGGAAACAATGCAATGGCGCCCAAAAAATGCTAAATGCCTCATCAGATGACCCTTGCCATAGAAGCGGTGAAAAGAGGTGAGAGCTGTTCATCAGCAGCCAAGAAATATGGTGTTCCGCGAATGACCTTACGGAATAAAATGACGGGAAAAAGTCCTGCTACTTCTTCTATGGGCCCGTCTACCGTTCTCTCCAGTGGAGAAGAAGCTTTATTAATACAATGGCTGTTTGTAATGGCAGAAAGACATTGCCCCGTAGGGAAAGAGCAATTACTAGACTCTGTTCAAGTCATCATTAAAGCTGATAAAAGAGAAAATCCATTCATTAATGGAACACCTGTTAGAAAATCTGGTAAAAAAAAAACAACTAGTTTTAAGATAAAACTGAAATGTTATAATGTTGATCTTCAAATACTTGTGTAATATGTTAATTTTTTGGATTTTTTAATGTTACATTCTTAATACATCTTTTATATACTTACTTAATTATAACCATATTTCATTTTATTCTAGTAAAGCTGTAAAAACTTACCTGGGTGGGATTTGATTCTATTTCTATTTATTTTATGACCATTATTGGCTGTTCATTACTGGAGTTGACTATAAATGGAGTGTTCATTACTAGGTTTTTACCCGACCATAATTAGTGCAAAAAATTATAAAAATAACAAGTAATTTTTATTTATTCTATAATAGATAAATTAGTATTTAAAATTTCTGCAGGTAAGTGGTACCGTCTTTCACAAATACCACAATAGAACAGATAGATTAAGCAATAACTACTTTGATAAATGTTAAATAATGCAAAATATTTTTCTACTATTGACCATAATTGGAGCGTTTACCTTAATTGTTTATAATTTAAATAATGAGTTATTATTCTACTTATCGTTCGTTTGCTGTTCCGGAATGTAAGATAGATAGATAGACAGGTAAATTGTTCATTTGGTGCATACAAAAGACACAACACAACATACAAAGCACGACGAGATAAAAACTAATTACATCAAAAGAACAAGGTGCCAACATACAAAAAAAGAAAAGGATGATATAAGTATAGTGATGACACTTTAGGCTATGACACAATTTGACATTCAATAAAATAACATGCGGTGGAGTACAAAAGATATTGGTGTTCCGACAATAATAAAAGTACAAAGTGGTTAGTTGATTAGCTTATACAGCGGTATGACGTAATAACATGGTGGCTACTATTTCATGGTGTTCAAAAACAGATTAAAAAATCTTTAAACTGAATTTTAATATTTATTGTTTAGTGTATTCTTTGTTATTTCATGAACTAAAACTAAAAAATTTCGAATGCATTTGCCTAAGCTATATCAGTAGGTAATATATTTTTAGAATTTTTCTTATATCGAGTAACCCTATTAAAGTTTATGGTAATTTTTTGTTAACATCCTGAAAACTTATACATAATCCCCTGTATTTATAAACGTTAATTAAAGTTAAGAGGTGTTTAACTTCAAAAATGTATGGTTAAACAGACGCTGATCATTACTTAACTTTAAGTAAGGTTTATAAATAAGGGTGGAATATATGTAACTTTTTGAATACATTGAAATGAGGGAAAATAATCTTTGAACGTTTTAAAATAAAATTATTCCTCTAATACGCCTTTTGTTTGTCATATATGAAAGTTATATAATTAAATACGGTTTTTGTGATATATTTTGTGTCTACAAAAAATATGAAACTTTTACTAGTATAATTGTTGTCACATACTAACCTACCATCGTTAGCATAGTTTCGTGATTGCGTCATAGTTCCCAAATGTAGGTACATTAAACCAAGGTGAGATGTGACCTGAAATTCAAATACTTCATGCATGCAGTACACCACGTGTATCACATTTACCAACAATAACTATGGATGAAATGTAAGCTGAATTCCTGCCACACTTTAAATAATATGTTGAAAATTTTACAACAGAATAAGATTTTCGTATAACATTTTTAAATTTCAAGGTAACTTAACAAAGTTTTGAAAAAGAAAAAACCCGAAATAAGATTAGTAATATGATAATTATGTAAAAGTTTGTATTTTTGTATGTTTGTTAATCAATAACTCAATAACGGCCGAGTTCGGGTGAAATTTGGCACAGATATAGTTTATGTAAGGTATTAAAAAATGTATGTTCCGAATTTTGTGTACTTGCCCGGTATCAAAAAACGAACATATTGCAAAAACAAATATGAGCGATTTTAATTTTACTTAAGTTCGATAAATTTTCAGTCCAATGTCTGAGAAATGTGATGGGAAAATTAGAATCAGCTGTTTACGTAGGTATTTGACAACGCGTTCGTGTCACTCGGGCGGCTGTCTGTGCCTAAACGGCGTAGGTACGGTGCGCATGTGCATATTTAATAATTAGCGCGTGGGGAAAACATTGCATATCTCTGAAACGGATTGCTGTGTATAATTATTTTTTTCGTGATTATGTTTTGAATGTCTTTTAAACAACTCCTTAAATTTCTAAACATAATTTTTGAACACATAGTATACTTTTTATCCCGGTATTACGTTCCCGTGGCATAATTTCTGCCGTCCACGCGGATGAAACCGCTTGCAAAACCTAAATAAAAGATCATATTTTGCCCCACGGCGGCATCCGAATGAGGTAGACGTACCTTATAATTCAGATCCTCTGAGCCACCTTAATATTCTTAGTCCAGTTTATTGAAATGAAAATGAACTCCATTTAACCTTATTTAAATTATTTACTGTTAACTAAATTTTCACTTTCAACTGAATAATTCTCTTCAATTACGTAACTTGAAATACAATTTTATTTATAGCAGTTAAGGTGAATCTCATAGATTTTTTCTCATAGAAACTTCGGGAGTGTATTACTACACTGTTCGAAAATGTACATAAATGGCATGGTATGGTTTTGTCTCATTATTAATATTGTCTGTACGGAAACAGAATACTAAAATAAAAAGCCATTAAAAAATTAGCAGCCAACAAAGATTCGTTTTTCTTCCTAATTTAACTAAGTCGGTACCGACAAAGCCCAAATATTGAAAAGTTCAAGAAACTGTATTAGTAATTGATTTATGCAGTGGTTTTTTCATAAAACCCGATCTTCCGAAGGACTTTTCTTAATTTTTTACGCGCCTGTTTTACTATAAAATAATAATCCTGCATCTCAGTGAATAACGTTGTGCGTGTAGATTAGCGTCTAACTGCTTATCACTAATGCTACCTCTGTCGGACACGATGCCTGGTGAGACAGCGTGTATTTTAGCCAGGCCCAACAGTGAGTTCGAGCCCGCGACTACATTCCCCTTAAAGAGTAAAACTGTTCGAATTTTTACTAGAAAGCTTTTTTATATAACTCCTACAGATAAGCGTCGCATTTAAATAACATTTTCTAAGAACTTAACAAAACGCTGGGTTCTTACCTTAAAACTAGCCATCTTGAAATACCATCTACCTGTCTATCTTAGAAACTATTTGTATGAGAATGTCATAGGGATACAATGTGCATTTGAATGATTTCAAGTACTCATGAAATAGTAATTCTGCAAAGCTATGTTTTAGTTTTTACAAAAAAATCCACAAATTATTACCGGATTCTTCATTGTTAATAAAAAATCCATCTACTTACTTTACGAAACAGACTGGGCTTTTATAGCGACAAAATAATTATTTGAATTATTAATTTAATTTCGCATAGTTAATTAGGTAGGTTAATTAACTATGTGAAAAAAATTGATTTAATTTCTGCACTGATAATTTTTTGTAACCGAACAACCGAAACGTACCGAAAATAGCTATCAGTATAGTTGCCATTCATGATAAGTGCTTAAATGATTTCACTCTGTACTAAAATGCTTTTCATACAAATTAACACTATCAACATTTAAATTAACTAATACAATTAAAACCTAATTTCAAAGTTAGTAGATTTGAGAGCTCTGTTAAATTATCATTATACGCCATTCCTCTACCATCTGCTCCCTGTATTTGTTCTAATAAGCATTTACAACTTATCTCAGTATGACTTATTTCTTCCAGTATAGAACTATGCGACGGACTTTTGGGCAAGTTAATCCTGCTTTCGTGAAACAGACATTATACCTTGTTGCGTAGAGATATGGTTTATTATTCTGTTAGCTGACGGTAAAGTTGAGTGGTCTCGAGTCAACTTAGACAAATGTTTGTTCAGGAGTTTCCGCACCTGTGCTTGTGTTATATGTCTCTGTCGGAAGATTTCTGCGAGCTCTTCTGACAATGATCGAAGATATCATGGATTTGACCTGATGTCTCTTCAACTTGGCGTGTCTGAATGGTGTAAATTTTCCAAATAATGATTCCAAATCCAAAGCAAAATATTTTATTACACATGGGCACTTATGAAACGAGAAGCTAGGTGCTCGGTTCCAATGGGTCCTATGAAGAAGAGCCGGCAAGAAATTCACGGTTATTCTTTTAAAATTAATTCGCTTTTAGATTGTTTTTCCAATAACAGTGTTAATAAGTATGGCAGAACAGTGTGGCCTGTCAATAAGTACCAGGAACTTCATTAAAAAAATGAAAATGATCTACAAATCTACAGTCTACCTAAAAGGCCTACAGCGTTTTCACATTCACAATATATAAAACAGACTACATAAATAAAAATTGGATATTTCTATACAGGATAAGTTTTTATCCAGTGCGCAAACTGTAACCATGAATTCAGCTTACCATTCTAAACCCCCAAGAACAGAAATGTTTCGTAGGTTATACAAAAAAAATCAGCTGTTTCATACAAAAGTGCAATACCTACGCGGTCTGTGTGTGTATGTGTATGTATGACACAGCTGATTTTTTTTTGGGACATCGACGAAAAATTTCTTCGCTGGGTGGTCTAGAACGATATGCTCAATTCATGGTTACAGTTTGCGCACTGGTTAAAAACTTATTCTGTATGTAAAATTTCGGAACATAAAAATGAGCCAAATGTAAAAACTCTATGTAAACAGGCTAACGACAGAGGATTTTGATGGTGGCATGGTCTTATCTACAACATGGAGCTTTTAAAATAATTTTAAACCACCAAGTCGTCTGAACCATTTAAAAAGAAAACAATTGTCTCATTTCTAAGCAATATAAAAATATGCAACCAGTATATTTCGTAGCTTTCACGAGGGGAAAATGTAGTGTAAATCTGAGAAAATCCTTCGGGTAGACGGCCCAAGACGCTCAAATAGGATCAGGTCAGGCTTTGTAAGGATGGCTTATCGGCAGCTGGGCTCCATGCATATTAAAACCACCTGCAGAACCAAGTTGAGCCAGAGAGAATATTCTATTACTTTGAAAGGAACCGCAGGAGACGAATCGAGCGGACGAATTATTTTTCTACTTACCGATCTAGATATCATCGCTGATATAGGATCTATATTTATAGATTTATTAAACTGGTACACTAAAATTAATTTTCATAGACGAAATAGTGTGACATAAAGTACTTTTTTCTTAAAAATAGCTCAATTTTATATTCAGTGCTTATGTGGGTAATAAAATTGTGGTCATACCCTCCCGCACTCAGAAAAATGTTTTCGTACAAAGATTTTAAAATTTCTCAGCAAATTTAAAATTTTCCAGATCGCTCCCTTTATAAAGAGGAATCCAGAAAGTGCGTCTTTATATGCTAAGTGATGGAGCTCAACAGCAATACGACTGCGCTTCTGTATACTTACAATATAGGACGTATTCGTATGTATAGTGGTATAATATGACTGTTACGTTGACGGATAAATATTGAAAATGCCTGTCGTCAAATTATTCAAGCGCAGATTGACAGCGATGCATCGGGTCGTCAGAAGTCTTCTGGCTGACAACCAGTCTTACCAAGGGTTATCGTATTACCCAGTGACCCATAACTCACAACAGTAACCCAGTAACGCCATATAAATTACTGGTATATTTCTGCATCCGGTCGGACTGAAACCCGATGATGATTATTGACAGCGCTGTATCCTCTTGTCTGCTTTAACAACAGCCTGTCTGAACAGCATCACCAAGATAGAAATTATAATTTTCTGAATTGACCGTAAATCTAAACCAATATTATAAAGAGAAAAGATAAGTATGCTTGTTTGTTACGCTTTCAAGCTAAAACGGCTGAACGGATTTGAATGAAATTTGGCTCAAGGGTAGACCATGACCTGGATAAGGAAAAAGGATAGTTTTTATTCCGATATTCCCAGGGAATTGAGACTTATGCGGGTGAAACCGGGGGTGCAGCTATTACACAATTTATTTTTGTATAATTTTTATAAAATACTAGCTGACCCAGCAAACGTTGTTTTGCCTTATAAATTATTTAGGGGTGGACTACCCCTAACATTTAGGGGGATGAAAAATAGATGTTGGCCGATTCTCAGACCTACTGAATACGCATATAAAATTTCATCAAAATCGGTCAAGCCATTTCGGAGGAGTATTGCAACGAAAACTGTGACACGAGAATTTTATATATTAGATATATTTTTCAGCAATAACTTTACTTACACAAAGTCAAATCATTGCAATTTTGTCAACATTTACGAGAAAATTGAGTTGATTCTAGGCGCGTCTTCCAAAAGGTAATTTCGTATGGAGAACAATGGCTAAGAAACTCCATGTTGACTATGGTACTCTTTTAAAATCTTTAAGGTACAATATTGTGTAAACATTATCAATTATAATTATATTGTAACTAGCTGACCCGACATACGTTGTCTTGTCTTAATAACTATGAATATTGAATTCGCATTTTATATACCTATACAACGTGTAATAGAAAGGGTTTATACATACCAAGGGCACGGCTTCTTTGGATGATATCAAACGATATTGGAAGGGTTTTTTAATCTTATCTCTAAATGTTCGGAAGTTATGAGAATTTTTAATACATTGATACCAGAAACCAAACTTTTCAAATTGAAATAAACACATCACTCGGAAGAGATTAATCGTGATATTAGCAAGTAACGTGGAAAGTTATTGACCTAAGTAGTGCGGTGACACGTTTGTTATGATTTGAATTCAAGAAACATATGTAACCGAAAATTTGGTATCAATTCTTAGAGTATTTTATTTTGAGCTGAAACTATTTATAGTGATTCTATACCAGCTGTTATATTTAGTGGTTAAGGGTAGCAACAGGGTTTCTGTTACACCCCGTATATGTTACGCGCAATTTTCTTATTTTTTTCTTTCATAAGAACCTTCTCCTCACAATAACAAACGCAACAAAAAAGAATTAGTAAAATTGGTCCAGGCGTTCAGTGTGATGCCGCACAGTGGAACGAATGTATGGGAGCGGTTGGACGTAGACATGTCCGAAAAATAAGAGTAAAATTATGACAAACTAATGATGCCATCTTATTCGATTACTTAATGCCTTCATAAATTGTGGTGATGAATTTCTTCATAACTCCCATATTTCGGGAGTAATTTGAGAAAATGTGAAATTTTACTATGAAAATGAGTGTATCGAGCTCTCTCCCTCCTGATTCCGGGCTTGTTTCAAGTAGCGGTCTCTAATATCGTAATGCTATTACTAAGAGCTATATTTAATACTAAGACACATAGTGCGCCAAATGTGCACTTTCTGGGATAAAAGGAAATGAAAATTTAAAAAAAAAAACGTTTTTTCCCCATTTGTATTTACTTTAAACCGCAGACAGACTTATTAAGAGGTCTATAAATATATTATATATATATACAGAAATATATATTAACAAAAATATTCACAAGAACTGATGAGAGTATGACTTTTAAGTAAGTTGATAATAAATTACCTAGTTTCATTAAAAGTACAATAAATAATTAAGATGTAAGCTCTAATTTACTAAGTTACACATTTTAAAACAATAACATCATTTAATTATCTTCGTCATCATCATCATCATCAATTAATTCAAATTCAGAATCGATGTCCGCTAAATCATTTATGTTAACAAATTCGATATCACTTTTCTCAGAATCCGTAAGCTCATAAAATTCCTTAAAAGAAGATTTTTTTACAAACTTATTTCCTTTTGGACGGATACTTGTAACAAGTGGATCAGAAGACAGTAAAAGATTGTGCATAATATCTTCATTGCATGAGATACTGCTATGCTTTCGAGAATGCCCCTCTCTATATTTTCTAAAATCTTTATTTCTAGCCTCAGATGCCTCTTCGGATAGAAAACCAATGGGCACAATTGACATGTTCTGAACTATGTCTGGCCCATGCATTAAAATTTTATGAAGTGAAGAAGGCATATAATACCATGGGTATAACTCCACGTAAAGCTTAGCAGTATCAAAGCAGAACTCTCGGAATTTAGTTACGTTGATCTTCTCTCCTGATGAAATACACTGCAAGATCACACAGATTTTTCTTAAAAGCATAGCATCTATTCCGGTCAGTTCAGCAGATTTAGTGTAGTTTTCAAAAAATCTCCTTGCCGAGTTGCCATTGTTGGTGGATCCACTGCCTTGTTTCACAACATCGAGAAGTAAGCCCGTTTCTCTTCTTACAGCCTCTTGAACTCTTTTCTTCCTGTCATCAACTTGCCTTTTTGCTATATCACCCCTTACTTGCCATGATTTTATGTCTAATTTGTAGGAAATGTGTAATAAGCATTCCATTGAGCGAATCCAAGCGTGAAGGGTGCTTAAGCTATATTTATACATGTCCTCGTTTGCGTGTTTATCTTTGATTAACTCTAAATTATTCATTTCTTTAGGACAAGCCTTGCATATGTCACACACTGAAGCTGCTGTATTGGATATAATGGAATGAATTTTACCATCAATCATTGTCAACAGCAGTTGGTGTTTGACACTAATTCCATCAGTGATGGTGGATGGAGTTAAGGCTTCAATCTCTGCTTCGATTTCAGCCATCTCTCTCTGCACATTTTCTTTGGTTTCCTTTATAAACTTAAACAATATTGGCCGGCAAAATGAAGTGGAAGATGGTCGCTCGTTTTCCCAAATTGTTACACCTTTTGAGACGAGCCGCAGTGGTACAAGACTAATCATAAAATTACTAGCAAGATCGATTTGCTCATCTTCACTCGTCCTTTGATGATAAATGCTTTGGCTAGATGATCCGTCAAAACCCCATTTGCTGGTCAATACGAGCTGTTGATTGGGATCAACAGGGGTTTCTAACGACCTAATAAGTCTTCTTGAGGTTAAATCCATCAAGGCTTGTTGTAATTTGATTTTTGCAGAGCTCTCTGTAACTGTGAGATCTTCTTTGGCCGGATAGCACTTAATTTTTTCTTTAACCAACATGTAGTAACTCGGGTATTGAAGAGCTCCTTCTTGAGTGTTGAAATCCCGAAGAGTGTTATAGCGCCATTTCGATAAGTTCATCGATACATAAAGAGCCAATGCCTTCAAAGGGGATATTTCCCGTACCTGAATTGATTTACCTTCAATGAAGGCTTTGATTTTTGAGGCCTCTTCTGGATTCTCCGTCAAGTATTTCATAACATAAGCTGTATCGCTTTGTCCTGCCTTTTGAAGCGCCCTTTCGGCCGAAAACATAATTTCAGCGCTGCTACTGCTGCATGAAAGACTATCTTCAGTGCGTCTTCTTTTTTGCCGGTTACTAAGGTCCTCAAAAGATTTACGAGGACTAGGATGTGTACAAGTTGAAGCATCAGATTTAGCAGGAGAAATTATGGGCTCGATGACGTCACTTATATTTTCTGTAGAAGGTTCCATATTTTCATTCTGTAATTCCGGCCATTGAATTGCAGCCTGTAGCCAAATCTCATGTTTCTTCCGAAACTTATCTGTGCTTCTTCCAGACTGTGTCCATTTTGCATAAATGCGGTAGCAAAATCGACGACACCAGTCTTTTAAACTTGTTTCAGCACTTTCACATAACTGAACACAACTGTTATCTTTTAAAACACTGAACAAATAGTTAAAGTCGCGTAAATCTTTATGTGCGCGTGCGCATAAAGCAACGTGAATATCAAGATTTGTATTAAAATTTGGAAAATACATTGCGAGATTAGCTTGGATACAACGAGGTGTAAATCAACACTGATTTTAAAGTTACTAATAGTGACCTATTTATATAAAATCCAGGTATCCCAGGTATCCTTTGTTAAATATTGCAAGGTAATTAGTTATTGTGATAATTAGTAAATGATGCATGCTAAATTAGTGTATTAAGAGCCATTTAGTAATTAAATAATAGCAATGTTCTTATCAGTAATCATTAGTGCATCAGTTTTATATGTAAACCTTAAGTCCCTAATTATATATCCTAATTAGCTTATATCTTCTCTAATTGGCTGCTCAGAAATGTTATTGTAATAAGGTAAACCTTTAGAAAAACGGTTTTAATCAACAAAATAAACAAAAAATAAAAAAATTGTGTTATAAAATAAACATCACTCTTTATCCCAGAAAGTGCACATTTGGCGCACTATGTGTCTTAGTATTAAATATAGCTCTTAGTATTAGCATTATGATATTAGAGACCGCTACTTGAAACAAGCCCGGAATCAGGAGGGAGAGAGCTCGATACACTCATTTTCATAGTAAAATTTCACATTTTCTCAAATTACTCCCGAAATATGGGAGTTATGAAGAAATTCATCACCACAAGTTATGAAGGCATTAAGTAATCGAATAAGATGGCATCATTAGTTTGGCATAATTTTACTCTTTTTTTTCGGACATGTCTACGTCCAACCGCTCCCATACATTCGTTCCACTGTGTGCCGTGACTATGGGAAATAGGGGTTATTTTTTGTAAATATAGATTATAACAAGAAAACCATTTTTTTGTTAATGTTTATTTATTTTATGAAACGGATGAGCCGATTTTGACGGGAGTTCCACTAGTAGGTAGCTGATTTTATAAGGAGTAACGTAACAACTTTTTGTCCCGATATCACGTTCCCGTGGGATAATTGCAGACAGCCACGGAAGCGGATCTGCGGGCAGCTGCTATAGTATACTAGAATAAAATTACTATACTCAATAGGTACGAAGAACTTGTTTATCACTTCAAATTATAGTCTCATTGGGGTGGTGGAATTATAAATGAAACCAAAGTTCAAAGTAACAACACAAGTATGAGATTATATAGGTACAGTGGAACTATTTTCTTAATCGGGGATTTCCAAATACAAACGAGCTTTCCTCCCATTTTTTTAATAAATTACATTAAGTTAAAAGAGTATTAACAACTCTATATAGTCGATGTCATTCAAAAAAGTCGTATGTAAAAGTTTCAGGAAAACAAGAAAATATTTTGTTCCATTGCTCCTTAAATAGTTTTAAAAATATACGAATAGTTTTTTGTGTTTCCTGAAACAGTCTGTTTTTACATACGACTTTGTGTAATGACAGCGACGATATACTTCTAAATCGATTTAGAGCAACCAGCCTGCACGAAGTGCAAAGGGCAACTGCATATAACAATGTACTCTGTGGGCAACTGATAGAAATACCGACGACTGACCAAACAAGAAGTTTGCCGAGGGATATTAAGAAAATAATTGTACCGTAGGTAGATACCTACGGTTCAATTATTTTCTTATAGTTATATAAATTATGATAAATAATTTCTATTCATTAGATACCTTATCAAATTGGACCTTAAACTTACAAGACCTTGTTTATCAGTTTGCGATAAGAGGTCAATGAGTGGTTATCAATATTGGCATGGTATAAATAGTTTCACATAGGCTTACATAATAAGATATTATATGAAGCATGTAACATAAAATAGCAACGTTATGATTTTTATTGTAAATATGTTCCTTATCTATAATTTTATGTTAAAACCACCCACATGGATACTCATGTACATCTATGAGGAATTGAACTGGTCGAGATTTGTCATTCAGAGCAATGGTTGCTCAGTGGTAACGGGCGGGATTTACGAGTTGTAGGTCGTAGGTTTGAACCCAGATGGGCGCTTTACTTTGTGTTAGTTAGTTCATCACCACTACTCTCAAAACGGTGAAGGAAAATATCGTTAGGGAACCGTCATGTCCTAAAACCAAAAATTCGAAGACTGTGACATCTACAAACGGCCACTGGGCCAGCGTGGTGGATTACGGCCTACTCCCTCTCACAGAGAGGAGGCCTGTGTCCCAGCAGTGGGAACATAATAGCCTGATTATACTAAGACTAGTCATTATAGTGTGACTATTTCCAAAATAAACAAGATTTTTACTTCAGAAATTAATAAATGATGTAAGTGATGTAACCAAAGAGGTAATTTCCGAAATTTTATAAACGTTCGTATTCCAATATAAATCCCAACCTATAAATAATACATACAATAAGACATCGATTGTTGCTGAGATGAGATTGCAGCTGGATTTTGAACATTAATGGAATAATATTTCCTTAGTTTTTTATTTTGGGTTGTAGTTGTAATAGTTTTAATCCTTTTTCTGTAAGTATGACTTAACATAGCCAGATTACCCCATAGAGTGTAGTAGGAACTAATGTATTTTAGAAAAATACAATAGTTCCTACTATATTTTATTATTATTTTAGAAAAATACATTAGTTGTTACAGTACAATATACAATATAATACAATTACAATACTTCTTGGCCTTGTGGCTAAGTAATATTAGGCGCACGGGTCGATCGATTAGGTACAGCTAGTACAGCTACGCTTGCCGCTATTGATTCGTGGATTGGTGACCATCTTTACATATCAAGACCCTTCCGAGCCTTGGAAAACACGTTAAGCCGTTGGTCCCGGCTGTCATTTGTAAATCTTTCCAACAACCACCAACTTACCAAAGGGTATCGTATTATCCAGTAACTGGGTTGTGGAGGTCAGATAGGCAGTCGCAGACTGCTATCTTAGACTGGAAGCCGACCCCAACATAGTTGGGAAAAGGCGAGGCAGATAATGACATACATTTCTTCTTGAACCTAGTTGCGTGAGTTTTTTAAAGAACGATATTTTCCAGTTTTTATGAAAAAGGGAATAAAACAAAAACAATAAATTCGATAAAAAATCTATTTCATACTAGGATCATTATTATGATTTAAAGAAAAATGTAATACAGATTCGCGATCATTGGCCTCAAAGCCGGTGATAATGATATTATGTTGTGATTTTATCTCTTAAGTATAGGTAATAAAGAACAAATTTCATTGTCATACGAATCAGTCTTATTTTTAGGCTGCTTTGGGTTGTGTCGCCGCTTTCATGTCGTTCATCTGAAAGAGATAAAAAAGCAAAATTAGTTTTAAAAAGCGTAACTCTCCTGAGACTATACCGAGGACTCTAGTGCTTGAATCAAATGAAGCAATTCTACTCGTGCGGAGGTTTTTTCATCTGGAAATCTATCCTCATTACCAGCGATGCGGTACTTTTTTTAACAAATATCGCAGCATTATGCTGAGATAGGAGCCTTTTTGGCCTCGCACAGGTCTTCATCTTTAATTTGTTTTATTATTTTTACTATTTTGTTATTTAATTGTTTGTATTTTATCATTATGTTCTTATTTAAAAAAAACGAAAGACGTCTTTAGAAAAGACGTAAAGATATAGTTTGTCCACAAATTATAACTAAACATGCTTTTATATCCAAATTTTACCTTTACCTCGGTCCTCTCCTCTATAATAGACTAAACTCGAAAGCAAATATTTATTCCCTGAACTACACAAATTGTAAGAGAACTCTCAATGATGCTCTCCAAAGTATGTCTTACGAAGAAACAGAGAATTTACTAACTGTGTTAAAATAAATATTCACCTATGTTATTATTTATCAAACTTAGAAACTAAGAGTTAAGCTACTCAACATTCATTTAATTATTTGTCTATTGTCAACTTTTGATTATTTATTAACTTTTATAGACTACTTTAGCTCTTCTTGCCTGGATCACAGGATTACCTAGTTCAGGCACGTAAGTCTTTGGAATATAATTTACATTTAAGCAAAACTGTACATATTCTTAAGCCTTGTAATTTTTGAATAAATAAATATTATTATTATTATTATTATTATTATTTATTTATTGTTTGTATTTTATCATTATGTTCTTATTTATTGTTTGTATTACCTGTGCGTGTCTCAAATAAAATGTGTTTCTTTCTTTCTTTCTTATAATTTTTACAACGGATCCGCCTTTGATATAATCACCTAATATGGACCAATATTCCCTTGCATATCTACGAGTACATCGAGCGGTCTTTTACGAGATATAGTTTTGAAGAAATTAATACAATCCCTTACGGCGTTGGTTGATTTAGTCAAATAAAATTGCTCCTTTAACTATTTCAATATAAGGAAATTCTTTCGAGATATAATATTAGGTATTTAGCAATAAAGGGATGGAATCTCCGGAATTCCGAAGAAAAACTTAATTACTTTTTACTTCTCCGATCGTTTTTGAAGTATTTAGTGAGTTAATATCCAAGTTAAAAATTCTTCAATTTTATATTCTTTGGAAATTTAATTGAATATAATATTTACATTTAGAATACTTGAAAAAAGCTTAGCTAATTCTTACCGTCTTAGTAACTCCGTCAACAAATTCATTGAAGTTCTTCTTGACTACATCAGGGTCGAAGGCGTGGCTCACTTGGTCGTTCACAGTCTTTCCAAATTCCTGAATCTGCTTTTGTATTGTCTCAAGATAGTTCTTGTTGTCAGCTGGAGGGGCATCGCGTTTCACGAACGCGTGAGTCTGTATAAAGAAGAAGACGTAGTAAGGTATTGATCTACAAAATTTCGTTCAACAAGGACACCATCATCATTTCAGCCGAAAGACACTCACTGCTGGACATAGGCCTCTCCTAAGCGTTGCCACATCGACCGGTCCTGTGCATCTCGCATTCAGTCATTCCACACTACGCTTTCCTAACAAAAACTTCCTAGGTGAAAGAAGAAAAATCGATACAATTCTAATGCCCTATTTTTACTAAGTAGGAGACACTTAAAAAAAAGCGAAAATAAAATAAACGCTCACGCAAGGCAACGACAGTTGAAAATCTAACAGTGCCTTGATTTGTGAAAACGGACATAAATCATCAGTGCCTAAAGCAAAGTTACATCTATGACCAGCTATAAGAATGAGCTACATCAAGGATTTTGGTTGATAAGGTTTGAATATCATCCCTGCGCTAGTAATTGAATATATCCACCATCATCAGGAAATTGGATTAAGATAAAACATAGTTCTGTTAAGGGACTCCTTTTTTTTCAAAGATTGAAAAAAAAAAATTTGAGAGGTGTCAAGGGACACCCAGATGGAACGAAGTTCCATTCGATTAATTAGTGAAGGAATTGTAATAAAATTTTAAAAATTGTACATATACACACACACACATATATATGCACTCTGTGAAACACGCGCACGCCGCACGGTTTACAACAATATAGCAAAAAGTGCCGTTACAACTTTTGGTCTTAATTTTTTCCGTCTAGCCCCTTTTCGCAACGCGCGATAAGAAACTTCGTTCCAAATATACATTTTGTAATTATGATCAGGTATTTCTGCCAGGTCTACGTACCAACCTACCTACATAGGAACTCGAGCAGCGCTGTTAGTCTCTTAAGCGTGATTAGCGCATGAGTGACAACCAAGAGCTATATACAACGTGTAATGGAATAAACGCAAGTCCTGAAAGTTGTTTGTTCATTATTAACTACTGAATCGATTTCAGTAATTTTCAACACAGGTACTTTTGTCAAAAATTACTTATTTTGCTGTACCTACAGCCGATTGAGCCAAAGAAAATTACATCTTATATTTAGCCAATAAGACTATTTTTAAAATGCGTAAAGTAAGTAGTGCTAGAGTTAGAGCCAACACTATTTTCTTAATAATAATAGATGGCATTAAAAAAAAATAAGTTTCTGCCATTGTTTTGCGTTTTTTTTGCTTTAACACAACACCCTAATTGGGGTGTTTGAGGTCTTGCCTTAATTATGTTACATGTTTTATACTTGAGAAAAACCACAAACACACAGTTTCTGAAATGAGAATTTTAATTTGTGTAATTGTCAAACTACTTTAACATAACATAAGGCGGCAATACAAATTCTATAATTTTTTTTTTCCATAAAATGTAAGATATTTTATATTTCGAAGGCATCATATATCGTGGAATGGAATCACCTTTTATAATGATAAACTAGTATTTGACACAGGCAACTGAGGGAACACGGGTGAGTTTTAGTCACTAAAACTCTGACACGCCCTCCTGCTCCACCCAGAGCGGAAGAAGTTATTTGATGATTCCCCACCCAAAAAAAAAAAATCTCAACTTCAAATTCTCAATTCAGAAACACAGAAGGTATAAAGTAAATAATTTGTCAAAAACTAAAGAACATAATGAAACTTACACTGACAAGGCACACGGCCAGAAGGACGATCAACAGCTTGTTCATGGTGAAATAGTACGTCTTCCCAACCCAACAACACAATGTTTAATGCAGCTCTCGACTGCAGTTTTTCCCTTTATCTCCAGCCGGGAGGTCTGTACCTACCTACAAGCTATCGTAATGACCCCGGGTCGATTGTCCTCGCTAATTAATAAATGAGTTTGTAACAAACAGTAATTGCTTAAAACTTCCGACTTACCCCAAGTCGAATCCTGTAGAGAAAGAATATTTATTTAGTGTTTATTAATTTTAACCACCTTAACGATCGTAATGAAATTTGACAGATGGGTAGACTAGGACTTGGAGAAGGAGATAGACTACTTTTCATCCTGGATATTAGTATAAACTAGTATTACCGGACAAAAGCTAGTTTATGATAAAGCTTTTACAATATATTGTTATCTGGCTAGGCATTTTTTGGTAAAATCGACCAAACGTTAGCTAGGAATGCGTTCATTTTTCCTCTGGATTATAATTATTTGCTTGTTTCAATTACAGAAACTTTCATATGATTTCATTCGATAATCGTAAATAACCTTAATAAAGGTAATTAAAATAAAAAAATCTAGGATTGTTTAATACCATATAAATGCAAGGAAGTATTTTAATTTTAAATTCACATTTATTCCTATTGAAACGCAGTAAATTGAATGATTTTTTTTTGTTGTTAGGCATTGTTGTTCCACTTCTGAACAAATAAAGAAAGAAAATACACGAATTTAACAAAAACTAAACGGCACAAAGCACAGCATATTATAATACGTACTACAAGTAAAAAAAAAATATAAAAAGCGAAAGCAAATAAAAAGTGCGAAGTGCGTAGAAATAAATTAGCAGAAATGTGTGCCTCGCTGCAATGCCAAATTGGCCAAGTTCACCAAAAATTCCAGACAACTAGGGCCTGCTGCCATGCTGCTTTTCAACAGCACCTGAGATGTGAGGTGACGGATGTAAAACAGTTTTATACTGAAATGCAATGAAATGTTTATTTGTGTAACACGAGAATCTTTGGCTTTGACTCTGGGTGGGCAAGGCCCCAGCGATGCATCTGGCACATGTCCGGTGACCACTTACTATCAGGTAGGCGGCTATTATGTTTTTTTTTTGGTAAAAGTAACCAAACAGAAACTTATGAAAACCGGCCAAGTGCAAGTTTGACTCGCACTTGGCCGGTTTTCCTCCGGTCTCCACAAAAGTTCTGGATCTCGCTTGGATTTGAATTCGAACTTCCCCGTTTTATTATGATTTGCCTTGAGAACAACAGGTAGTTTACGCCTATATGTAATCTGTGAAAACTAATGGCCGAAATAAAAAAAATAAAAAAATTATATTTCTGTTAGTAAATCTTTCACGATACTTTTAGACGTAAATATTTTAAAACTACGAAAATGGCGCTGATATTTTCTATAGACTAATCCTAGAGTGGAAATGTTGAAACAAACTCATAGATGTCTTTTAAAGTACAAACATTATATTATTCAAATAACATATTGTGATTCCTTGGGCACGCCACACGTCAAAGAGATTTCAGCACCAACTGGTGGGACCCGCAAGGGCCGATGCCTGCCAGGGGTGAGGGTTGTTCGAAAGAGATACCGTGGTCCTTGGCACACAGACAACTGAGGGAACACGGGTGGGTTTTAGTCAGTAAAAGTCTGACACGGCCTCCTGCTCCACCCAGAGCGGGAGAAGTTATTTGATGATTTCCCACCTAAAAAAAAAACGATATGTTTGTCCTAAAGTTTTAACTAACCTAATTAACAATGCAGGGCTATGTCTAGAGGGGCCTATTCAAGAAAGAGCCATTGCAGCCATGAGTTGACTGGCCCGAAGGCATGAATTCATCAGTTATCGTGTAGCTCACCCTAATTTAGGGAGCTCAAGGACCCGTTGCGAGATGCTACCAGCACCTTAATTGCATAACACACTTTAAATCAGAATCGGAGAGTTTTGAAGGATATTGCTAATCCATTGCTTCATGGTTTGAAAAATGTGTATGCTGAACAACGTTATGGTGAATTGTCAAAATGAAACCCATTGTGAGCAATTGTAATTTTTTGTATGTTACGCAACTACGCCACTTATTTGACACTCATAATAGGCCACATAAAAAACTGGTAAACAGTTGTAAAGTCATGTATTCTGTCTAGTCTTCATAGTACGCACAGCGTCAGTATATGCTAACCCCTCAAGTTTTAAAATGTTACACTGCTACAACATTGAATTCGATACGAATAATCTAAAGAATACTTTAAAAAAGAGTTCTTTATTTCTCGACTTGGATTCGAACCATCACATCACCGAACGTCGTCATACTCATACTGGCAGATTGACGAACTAGCCAGCGAGCCCATATGAATTGCGATGAAATTGTTATCTACTATCGTCCGAGTCACTTTAACTCTAATACCCTCAAATAACATAGTCTAATCGATAGACTATGTTATTTGAGGGTATCCATTCATTTAACTTACTTACCCTTTCTTTATAAAATTAATCCCTACCCGGGTAGGGATACGTTCACTTAAAACGTCTGTATGCAGCGACAACATGGCAGATTACGTGACAGTTTATGTCAATCTAAAATATTTCTAGCACTTCCTATTTTATTGCTTGCGTTATAAGGATGTCAATTGTCTAGGGCAGGCCCGTCTGTGTCAGTTGGCAAAATATTTATCATGTTAGTTATCTGTAAATTATCAAATCAAATTGTAAAATATAATTCTTTGTAGTAATATAAGATCATAGTTTTGTTAAATAATAGCAATAATACATATATGAAATGATTATGAAAGTATTTAATTATTCTTGCTTATTAAATTCTTTAGAAATATTACAAAAACAAAATAGAAAAATACTTTATATATAACAATAAATTGCATGACTATATGTATAAGCACATTTTGTGCCTAGGATTTGAACTTCCAATCTTATGAAGTGTCTTGAAACCTCCGGTCTATTTAGACATTGAATTATTTTCTGTAACCGTAAACCATATTCAGTAAAACTATACAGTAATTATAATAAAATGTTTTTGCAAAATACAAAAATTAACTTGGGCCTAGCACGGATTTGAACGCACATGTCTATGAGTAATAGTAATAGTAGTAATAGTAATAGTAATAGTATTTATTTGCATAAAACATGGTAGGTATATAAAGTTGTTTTAAGGTACATTATAGAGCATACATGTTTAGCGTATATCATAGCATGCAAATATTGATGGTTACATTTAAAAATGTTTCCCGTCAGTGAAATCTTTAAGACTGTAAAGTTATTAGTTTTTAACCATGCATATAGTTTTTTTTTTTAACAATCTAAATTCTAAAGTTTGTAAGTCCTTTGGAATTTTATTGTACACCCGAACACACATGGCTAAACAGCTTTTATTATATTTAGCTTGTATTATTTATTGGAAGGGTAACCACTTAATGGAGCTGTGTGTACGCCTATCGATTTTCTTTCGACTTCGAAAATATCATACATTTAATTGGTTATGTCACTCAATAAAAATTCATCTCTACCTGCGTCAGTGTTCCTTCCATATTTAACCGTTTTGTTTTGAAGGTTCCTTCAAAACAAAAGTGAACGTGCATCTTCTGGACATGCTCCTTCCATCACAGACCTCATCAACCGCTTTCCATCAGAAGTAATCGAAGTCAAGGGCAGACCCATTTAGCAATAACAAAATATCAATTTCAATTCTTAAAAACACCTACATAGTATCTAGATACGTGGTAGCGTGTTAAGCCAAGTTCAAAGAAAAGTAACTGGTAATGACGCCATTTGTTAAAATACACTAACCATTTGGATCAATTTTTAACCCATTAATATCTATTATACATATACACATGAAATTTTATTTAAGTATTTATTCAATCAGACAAAAACAACAAATTTTGTTTTATATTTATTCTAGAATGCTGTGTGTTCTTATGAATAAATTACAGGATTTTCTACAGAACTATCCATCTGGCATCTGGCATCCATTTTTTTTTCTGGATGGGAAATCATAAAATAACTTCTCCCGCTCTGGGTGGAGTGGGAGGGCTTATCAGACTTTTACTAAAACCCACCCGTGTTCCCTAAGTTGCCTGTGTGCCAGGGGCCACGGTATCTCTTTCGAACCACCCGCACTCCTGGCAGGCATCGGCCCTTGCGGACCCCACCAGTTGATACTGACATATCTTTAAGGCGCGCGTGGAACAAAATGCGCCGTCGACCCGGGCTTGGTCCTTACCGGACAGCGAGCTACTCATTACTCGCCATCCGCAAGCCCACGCCTACGGCGGCTGGGAATCAGCCTGGGATTCCCGACGCCCAGTGCATCTCCTGCGGTTACTATGGCCGTGAGGGCGCATATACTGCCTCTCCCTCATGTGCACCGCTTCCCACTTCGCAAGCATTTCTGCTTCGCAGAAGAAGGTGACAGCTACCCGCTCCTAACCATGGCGTGGACCAGGGCCGGACGCGAGAGATCGCCGCCGCCAATCGCCTCCACAAGGACACGGCGGTGCTTCGCCCACGCCGAGCAAAACTCCACCATATGCTCCACCGTGTAAGACGTAGCGTTGAAAGGCTTCTCACGAGCTGGACCGATGACCTTATGAAGGCCGCAAGAGACATCATTATGTCAATTGAATTCATTCACTGTCAGCCTTCAATGTCCCCACTGCTTGGATACAGGCCTCCTCTCTGTGCGAGGCAGTGGGCCATAATCCACCACGCAGGTCATGTGAGTAATTTCATTACTCCAAATTTATTTATAGTTAGGTATCTTGATGTTTGGTGGTTATTTTGGGGTGTGTTTTTTGCAGGGCTTCAAAATGTTATTTAAAATAACGTTTTTAAAGCGTTTCGAACAGTTCTCGAACAAAATGTTGTACACATTTGTTCGGAACGAAAACAAAATGCGAACGATTTCAAAAACCGGTTTATTCCGCAGGGCGTAGCTGCGCACAGGGCGTGGCGACAGGCATGAACTCGTATGTTTTCGTTTCATTACATTACATTAAATCATCATTGCAGCCGAAAGAACTCCCCAAGCTCATCTACTTCGACTGGTTCTATGCTTTCCGCATGCAACGGATTCCTGCGGCCTTCACAAGGTCATCGGTCCACCTTGCGGGAGGCCTTCCAACTTTACGTCTTTCGGTACGCGGTCGCCCCTCCAGAACCTATCGGCCCCATCGGCCATCTGTTCTGAGAGCACTATGCTCTGCCCACTGCCACTGTTTGGCAATTCATCAGGCTATGTCGGTTGACAAGGTTGTTCTGCGGATCTCTTCATTCCTGATTCGATCATGTAGAGAAACTCCAAGCATAGCCCTCTCTATTGACCTTTGGTAGAGCTTAGCCTTCTAAAAAGGCCCATTGTGAGTGACCACGTTTCAGTGCCATAGGTCATCACTGGCATCGCGCACTGGTCAGAGAGTTTTGTCTTGAAACGCTGCGGTATCTGGAACGAGAAGATATTGCGTTGCCTGTCGGGAGGCAACACAATATCTTCTCGTTGCCCAGCTGCGTCGGATTCGACCATTGACCTCTTTCTCGAAGTTTGACTTACCTTACTGGACAGTTTGTCCTAGGTCAACGTACTCGCCACAACTTCGAGTGTAGCGTCTCCGATCGACATAAAAGTGGGTGGTTTATTTTTTTGCCTTGTTTGTTGTTCCACTTTTGGTGTTTATTTTTGTTCCATTTTATGTTTGTGTTTTATTTTTCAACAGTATCTGCGATTGGATACGGACACTGCAAAAAATTGGGTGTTACGTGGACTTTGATATGACTTTTGTTTAGTCCATGTTCATTTTAAGACCCACTCTTTCTGTTGCCAAGTTCGCTACGCTTGGCAGGCGAGTTGGCGATCGTAGTATGGTGGTAAAATGCATAGAGAACGCTGCTGCCCATTCTCGGGTAAGTCCCTGAGTCACCCACGGGAATGTGATGGTGCTATTTTTTTACGCCCGGCACCACGTGGTTGAACATTTAATAGTCAGAGGTAATAATAGTACTTTAAGCTATACCGAAAAGACAACTCTAAGCCGCATGGCCGTGAATTACTTACTGAATGAAATTCGTAATATTTGTAGTTACGTATCGAAGACCGAACAGCCCAAAAAATTTACAAAAACGGTTAAAATCGTTTAAAACCGTTTTATTTATCGAAAACGAAATAAATTTTGTTCTCCTTCAATAAAGTTTTACTTATTCTTGTGTTCGAACGTAAGAAACAAATAGTTTCTTAGGTATTTAAAATGTAACCGTTTCGAAAAATATACCGTTATTCGAGCCCTGGTTTTTTGGACTATAGATGCACCTCTGCCTTAGCCCTCGGGAAATACAGGCGTGTTGTTATGATAAGTGTTATGTGTGTATATTTTGCAAACTATAATTCTGTTTTTTAACAAAGACAGAAAATTCAAGTCACGAAACGATATCTATTGCCATCGTTAATATTATCTATTACAATCCAATTCCATTGAAACGATAAATCTCTTTCCAATCCCAAATATTCCTAAATTATTTGCTTTACTAAACTTACATTTAATCGCTTCGTCGTAGCATCATAATTAATAATATCCGGACGGTAAAGATCCCCGCAACTGATCGCCTCCACAAGGACACGGCGGTGCTCCGCCCAAGCCGGGCAGACCTCCACCGTATGCTCCACCGTATGCACCACCGTGTCCGCAGGGCGATCTATGCAGTGGAAACACCCGGGCGTTTCCTCCCGCCTTATGTGAAATAGTAACCTCCCGAAACAACCGTGCCCAATGAGGACCTGCATCAGATAAGGTGAGGACGCCGTGGCGACTCTCAATCCATTTCTCAAAGAGGGGACTCACCGCCGCAATCGTGGCGTGCCCAACCCATTTAAATCTCAATTCTTTTGACGGCGAAGTCAGTAATCACGCATATTCTTAATTTTAAACTTGGTTCCCATTTTCACATATTTTTTTTTTATGGCTATAATATGTATTAGGATTCCCTTTGACAGACAGTGTCCCTTGTGATCCTTTGTCCCTCTTGGGCACAGAATTTGGGCAAATTTTCCGTTTCCCATGCCTGGTGATGCAATAGAATCAAAAAGTTATCTAATTTACTGAAAGGTTTGTATTCAAACGTGCTCCATGAGTTAGGGAAATAAAAACCAATAATGAAGTTTATAAAAAATCTATTTCATACAAGAAACATTCATTTTTATAAAAGGTAAATGCAATGCAATACAGATTTGGTTGGTAATTATGGTTCTATTTTATGATATAGGCAATGAAGAATAAATTCTACTATCATACAAAATTAAATTAGTTTTATTATTATGCTGCTGGTTTGTCATCTGTCACCGGTTTGAAGGTTTGCGCCTGAAAAGAAAACAGTAATTAGTATCTAGAATATTCCACATATAACTTTATACGGGGATTCCTCATGAATTATGAAGCAATTTTGGTCTTAAAATGAACGAAAGCCCATGTGATCACCAGAGATCGTATATATTCGGATGCATATTCACCTAAAGTTCAAATGTTAGCTAATATGGAACGCGCTTTTGTATCGAAAATATTTTTCATTTAAGGTAAAAAAAATATTTATTTTACCTAAAACACACGCCACCATTTCTTTTACAGACTTATACTCTACATTTACATATTTGCATCGGGGTTAATTTTAAATAAATATGCATCTGAATAGTTATTCAATCCTAATAATTTAGAAGTCGCTTCCATACTATAAACCTGACTAGTTATGCATTCCCGGTATTCCTGGCATCGGGATGCCAGGAATACCGGGAAAAATATGTAAACAAAACCCGGGGGTTTTGTTTACAAAAAATATATTATAAGAAGCCAAACAAAACGAAAAACCCGTGTATGTGTAAATATGTGTGTGTGTTATGTTTTTCATAACAAAAAAATTACTTTAGGTAAATATGCAACCGAATATCCGATATCTGGTGATAGACACACGGTGTGTCTGCATCATGAACATTATTAAAACTGCACCCTTATTGCGTGACACTTTACGAAAACACACATACGCCACAGGTTTTTTATACTCTAACATGAGCGATCGTTACGTTAATTTTGTTCGGCTAATCGAAATGCGCGATAAGAGCGCGTTTCGGTTTTCCGAACAAATAAACGCGATGATCGCGTATTCGCGACATGATTGCCTTGCTTATATTCCTAAGCCTCCTCTCAGTGATAAGCAGCCAGCAGCAGACAAAGGAATAGGCTATAATCTAATACGCGAGCCCAGTGCGGATTGTTAGATGTCACATCTTCGAATTTTTGGTTCTAGCTCATGCCGGTTTCATCACTATATTTTCCTTCACCGTTTTATAATTTACACAAAGTAAAGCGCCAGTTTTGGTTCGAAGTTCGATCTTTAAGTCCTACAACTCGTAATGTCGATTATGTCATATTCATTTAAAAGAGCTCGACGTTCGAGTTCTCGTGCAACAATCGGTTTTGGTTAGAGCGCTGCTGCAGAGTCAAATCTGAATACCGCGACACGATTTCGTATATGTAATATAAATAAATAGCCAACTACATACCGCGATGCTAATTCGCACTGCGTCGCATCACGGTTTTGACCTTTAAGGCTTCTTCAAACAGCCGCGACGCGACACTTGTAGAACAAATTTCCATTAAGTTTTCATAGAAATTGTTTTACGAGTGTCGCGACGCGACCGTCGCGTCGCGCTAGTCTGCACGAGCCTTTACCGTTACCGCTGTGTTATCATTATTACATCAGATCGCGACGCCGACGGTTTAATAACGAAAAAAGTTTTTTAGTGAAAATGCTTACCGCTTTAGTTGCAGCATCAATTAACTCATTGACATTCTTCTTGATTATCTCTGGGTTGACGGCTTCGGTGATTTTTTGGCCGAATTCTTTGGCTAGTTGCGTGAGTTGATCTTGAAGTTCTTTCAATTTCGCCGTCGCGTCATTCTCCGCTGGGGCATCGCGTTTCACTAAAGCGTGAGCCTGTGACTGTGTGGACAACAAAGGGTATTATTAGGAAAGTACTTAATCGCTTTAATAAGTGTTATGTACTTAGGTGAGAATATATTACTGACTGTAGCACCTCATCATTTTTCACTCCGGAAAATGCATTTGGTGTTTTCAGGTTGCTCAAATTCAAAATATCCAAAACAAAGCTCAAAATACCTCATGAAAATAAATGTAAAAGCGAAGAGCAACAACGGAACCATTTCGTATAATCTGACATCTAATAGTTTGTGACGAAGCTGTACGTCTCTGTTTATTTGAAAATATAGTAATAATTGTGGACTTTATACCAAATACTGTATCAATCTTACAAGATTGTCATTCCACCATATAAAACTCGGTAAGGGACATAAAAATGCAATTGTTCAAATAGTCGTTAACTTTCATAGTATGTCGCATCAAATTGTAAAGACACTTGTGTTAAAATCTTAGCAAGTTATTAATACAGGTGAACCTACTAGGCGTACAACTCTCTCAAAACCATTTCAAAATCCACCAAGTATTCAGAACTTGCTATAAATTTAATTGTCTATGCAGTCTCCTGAACATGTTTTTTTTCATTCCGCAATATGCGGAGGGGCTTGTGGCTAAGTAACAATAGCCAGACGGATCAATGGATCAGGACAAGCTACGGTTGCCGCGGTTGGTCCGTGGATGGGTGACCATCTTGACATACAAAGACCCTTCCGTGCCTCGGAAAGCACGTTAAGCCGTTGGTCCCGGCTGTCATTTGTGGATCTTTGCGAGTCATTACGGGTCGTCAGAAGCCCGAAAGTCTGACAATGAGTCTTACCAAGAGGTATCATATTACCCAGTAACTGGGTTATGGAGGTCAGATAGGCAGTTGCTCCATGTAAAATACTGGTATTCAGCTGCATCCGGTTAGACTGGAAGCTGACCCCAACATAGTTGGAAAAGGCTAGGTAGATGATGCTGACATTCGCAATATGTGGATTATGAACTAATGTCTCCCAATACGCGTAAATTACCAAACATTGCCAAATTAAAGATATATTTCGATAAATATGTCCAACTACCTACAAAAACTGAATGTGACTTTAAAAAATGTAGCAAGAAAAATCTTTGTGACGCAATTTGATTTCGGAAAAACAAAAGTACATAAAACTGATACTTACGCTGATAACGCTGAAAAGGCACACAGCCAGAAGGACGATCAACAGCTTGTTCATGGTGAAATAGTACGTCTTCACAACTCAACAACACAATTGTTACTGCAGCTCTTCGCAGCAGCAATCCCATTTATCATGATGCTGACCGGAGCCAATGTTTGAACAGCTTATCGTAATGACCCCGGGTCATTTTTTTTAGTAAGCAACTTACCAAAGATTTCGGACAGTTCCGAGTTCAAAACTACGTGGTCATTGGTCAACGTGTTTTGTTTTGAGTTGAAAGTGATATATGATTGTAACCATGATGAGGTTAACAACAGTTTTAGTCAGGCATGAGGATTACGAGCAGCCTGATTTAATTTTGTTGCGCGTAACGACGACGCTGAGGGGTTTTTTTTTATATTTGAGTGTGAAATCTTCAAATTACTTCTCCCGCTCTGGGCGGAGCGGGAGGGCGTGTCAGACTTTTACTGACTAAAACCCACCCGTGTTCCTTCAGTTGCCTGTGTGCCAGGAGCCACGGTATCTCTTTCGAACAACCCGCACCCCTGGCAGGCTAAAATCATGTACTAAATCCATGGTTACAGTTTGCTCGTCGATGTCCATGCCACCCTGTACACTAGGTGTGTCGATTGTATTTCATACATAAAACCGTTTAAAAATATCGTCACTCTCCAATTCGAATTTCAACTTCGACTAACATAAACACAAGTTTTCACCATAATTATCTCCCTCTCTATTACAAACACACACACTCCACATAGGTACTTTAATAGGCCACGCCATAGTTACATTTAATAATAAATGGTTATCTTAATAATAATATATTGTGCTTGTCTTACAACTACTGACATATTATATTCAATTAAAGGCGAGGTCGGTGGCACCTTAAACACAAGTTATATCTTACATTGGGTGCCAGAGTTAATCGAAAACACTCTTTCCCTTAATTGTAACGCTGCATATTGTTTAGATAAGTGTTTTTTATACAACTGAAGGTGATTATTTATTTCGATTGTCATTCTGTAATATTGAAATCTCTATGTTTTTTACAACTAGTTAAGTCTTTACGCTAGATTATCCTACTTATATCATAAATGTGAAAGTTTGAATGTTTGTTTCACAATCATAAATAGTTTACAACCCGAATTAACAAATAGGATTTTTATCCCGGCAGTATGTTTCAGAGGAATAATTTCTGACCACCAGGAGGTCGAAGCCGCCACCTAAACTTAGTGTTTTATATTTGAAGAAAATAAAAACTCCAATTATAGAGTTTGGGTACATAATCTATATTTCCTACACTGTCTGCCTGTTAGTGTGCTCGTAACTGAAGAAACACTTGTCCTAATGTGACTTTTGTTCTAAATTGAATAATGTTATCAGCTCGGTTTGCACCCAATGTTGACAACCCCTGCGCCGATAACGTTCCGGTAACGTGAAATCTAAACGTCATTGTTTTTCATTACTTACCAAGAACCCGAATCGAAAAAGGTACTTACTAGTATAATTGTTATTTTTCGTTTGGAATTTCTGAGTAGTAGCCCGGAGTCTGGATATTAGGCCTGTTGATGGCGATAGGCTCGCCCCCTATTACATGGGACTTAACATAACTGGCGAATTGTGGGTGTACTATAGGTACACCTCTGCCTAATCCTTCGGGAAATACAGGTGTGATGTTATGTATTGTATTAATACAGGTGTGACGTTATATATTGTATTAATACAGGTGTGATGTTATGTATGGTATTAATACAGGTGTGATGTTATGTATTGTATTGTAATTTTCTTTTGTTATCTAAGTTTTTCAAGGTTCCATTTTCCAGGAGTGCCAACGAGATCTCTTTACTAAGTCTAAACCGTAAATCTATCTGTATATCTATCATAAGATTATCTTTTTAAACTTTCGGTAGCCAGTAGTAAATGTACAGGGTGTTTGTGTAACTATGGCTTTTATTCAAAGCATACAATGAAAAGCTTATTTAAAAAAACATCCGACTTCCAAAAAAACACAACAAGGTGGAAAATAACTTTGATTTCGAAATACTTCAATGATCGATAGATTTTCGTTTTTTGCTTCCGACTTCCGAAATTAAAGTTACTTTTCACTATGTAGTATTTTTTTTTTGGGGGAAGCCTATGTCTAGCAGTGGTCGTCTATCGGCTGAATTGACGATGCTGTAGTTTTTTTCTTGGGAGTCGGTGGTTTTTTTACATAACCTTTTTAGTTTTCAGTGTTTAGTCTATACCTGCCTTATATTACAGACTTTCAGATTACAGAAGAATTTTTGAAATCAGTTCATAAATGACAGACTTCATAGGTATCAAACATTTTTAATACGACTGAATTTGAACCTCGTGCTTATTTTGAAGTCGGTAAATAAAAGATGTTTTATGTTTTAGAATTTTCTATTTCATACTAAATTATTTAACTCCTGTATTTTATCTTTAGGCCCATGGCCTTTACATCGAACGTTCGTTTTAAAAACGCGAATCAGTCTTGTTTACTACGCTGCTGGTTTGGCTTTCATATCGCTCATCTGTAAAAAGAAACATCAATATTAATAAAACTGTCTGTCTCCAAAAATCTTCATCAAAACTTACTACATTTAATTAAAACAAGCCCACCTCTACAGAATTATTTTCAAACAAAAAGTAAATATAGAAATCTGCTCACAAATATCGATAACGGTATCGATAAACATGCAAACTAAAAAGAATTGAATTGAAAACGTCCTTCTTTTTACACGCTTTATATTAGCTTTACTTGTATGTTTGTTTGTTTGTATGTTTGTATGTAACCGACTCCTTTGGACGCTATTTTGACCCACTTTAAACGGTCAGATTTCATTTAAACTTTGTAGACATATCGAGGACCTATGACAATTCAATAATTAAAAAAAATATATAAAAAACACGCTTTTGTAGTTAGCAAAACCAAAAAGTAGAAAAAAAAATATTTCTATTAAAAAGCGTGGGGTGCTTTTTGAGGTATTTTTATAATGAATTAATTTCAAGCACCCCACGCTTTTTAATATAATTAAATTATTTTCTACTTTTTAGTTTGATTTTTAAAGCGTGTTTTTTTTTTAGTTTTTTTAAACTATTATTTTTTTAGTCGTATAAAAACTTCGAACAATATATGGTCCAAACGTATCTAATGAAAATGTAAACAAATATATAAAAAAGTGCCTGTGAATGCCAATTTGTAGTGCCACATCGAAATGGAGTGCTTCCATTTGATTATTTGAATAGTTAAACCCGAAACTCTAATCTAAATCATCATAAATAGATGTTTCATATTTGACAAATGAGATTAATTTTATAACCTCAAATGTTGTTGATTACTTTTCAATTACAATTGAATAATCTTATTCAAACAATAATTGGTGCTAAAAGTGGTGACAACAAAAGTTAAAACCTAAATAAGATGCGATAGGTACATATATGTAGATGAATGTTTTACGAATTACCTAAAGTGAGTAATTCCTTAAAAAAATAACCTGAACAGGGTTTGTATGATGCGGGTTTTTCGAAAGAGATACCGCGGCCCCTGGCACACAGGCAACTGAGGGAACACGGGTGGGTTTTAGTCAGTAAGTCTGACACGACCTCCTGCTCCACCCAGAGCGGGTAAAGTTATTTGATGATTTCCCAGCCAAAAAAAAACAGGGTTTGTATACACTGTTCTCTGATAATTTTGCAACAGACTGTACAGGGTGTACTTTTAATCACCGTTAACCTCATAAGGGGTCATTGTACTCATCATTATGAACAACTTTTACTATGGGCCCATGCATTTTGACGAGTTATGCGAACATAAAACAGAACATCTTCTATAACAGACCAGTTGCAATGATGCAGTTTTATCGTCGATCTCTGGACGTGGCTGCGTATTGCAATTCGGCGGCCACTGGGACTCAGGCCTCTCCGTGAACCCTCTCACGGAGAGGAGGCCTGTGTCCCAGCACTGGGAACATTTCCTATAGGTTAATTATGCAATGTCAAACAACTTCGTGACTGTGTCGGGCAGTTAACCAACCATGGCATTCCTGAAACATGCGCAAACTGCACGTGATAGCAACCGGAAAAATCATTAACGCAAAACCATTTTGTCGAAAACTACACACGAACACGGTCCTACAGAACAATAAATTGGTATCCATGTATGTGATAGGTGCTCTGGGCAGCCAGCACACCTTGCTCAATGGTTAATAGTGTGAGATCCCAGAACCGCCAGATCTACGTCATTTTAGCAAAGCTAATTGTTTGCGTACGAGTATATAGTGGGGCTTATGGCTATGTAATAACCAATGTCAATTGACCAGGTTAAGCTTCGCTTGCCGCGATTGGTCCGTGGATGGGTGACCAATCTTTACACCCCAAGAGCCCTTCATGCCTCGGAAAACACGACAAGCCGTTGGTTCCGGCTGTCATTCATGAATCTTTGACAGTCGTTACGGGTCGTCAGAAGCCCGAAAGTCTGACACCCAGAGTTACCATGGAGTTTTTGAACTGGGCTGTGGTGGTCATATACGCCATATAAAAACATTAAAAAAAAGCAACCTACTTCCAAAAAAACAGTACCTAGTGAATAATAACTTTAATTTCGGAAGTTGGTGACTTTGGATATGTATTTTAATTTTTTTTCGGTTGTTTTTTTTAGTTTTTATTTTTCACTTTTAATGGTTCAAATGTGCTTACCTCATCACAGCATACCGGTGTGATGTTATGTTATGAACTGGTATAAATAATAGTCAGACATGAGATTTCAGCAATCCTAGTGCATTTGCTATCATTTATTGAGTAGTTCCTTTGCCTACCTCCGAAGTTCTTAAGATCTTCACCAAATTGAAATGGAACCACTCCGAGAAATTACTCTTCCAAAAACTACCCAAATCGCTTCAAGTGTGCCTATAAAATTTGAAGAGTTCTCTCTATTTCTCCAGGATCCCATCATCAGACCCTGACTTGACGATCATGGGACCACCTGGGAAGTGTACCCTTTCAAATAAAAAAAATCCAAATCTGCCCAGCCATCTTCGAGTAATCGGTATACATACATTAAAAAAAAATAACAACTGAATTGAGAACCTCCTCCTTTTTGAAGTCGGTTAAAAATACTGGAAGTTACATCTAGTTAGACTGAAATGCGATCGATGAAGATGACGAGTATTTTACGCTGTTCACATAACAATACAGTATCACTGAATACCCCGAAGGCAGAGGTACACCCAAATGCGATAAGTATCTATTCTCAATATAACCTTGTTAAATAGCATAGGGCTACTGGCTCTGGAATCTTGGACCATCATATTTTCACCACGGCTATCTCGATTGGAACAAGTCACTATTCCAATATAGTTTGTGCCGAAACAAAAAGACGAATAGAACAATGTAAATTGACACAACTCACAGCTTTGTTTACGCTTTCGGCAATAGAGTTTAAGTTCTTCTTCATTGCTTCAGGGTCGAATGTACTGGCCATCTGGCTGTTGAAGTCCTTAGAGAAGTCTTGGAGCTTCTTCTGAATGGTCTCCAAGTAGTTGTTGTCGGCAGCCGCAGCAGGTGCATCACGTTTCACGAAAGCCTGAGTCTGTTTGAATGAGAAAATTGTAAAAAAATATGAAAACATTTCAGCCTCTCAATCTCACTGCAGAGTAAACGTAATCATCTTACTCGTATATAGAAACATTTATCTGCAAGTACAGCCAGTCTATTCTGTAAAAATCTCACCGTGAGATCTTAGGTGAAGTGGGTATGAAATTAGTTCACCTGATGCCTAGCATCAGGTAGAATGACTATTGACACTGTCACTATTGACAACTCACTCCCTTAAGTCTTCACGGTGAGGTTGTGTACAGAATAGATCAGCTGATTACCAAGCTAGCTCACTTGGTGGTAGGTTTAAGGCACTTTCTCTTAAACTGTAGTCTAGATAATACTAAAAATATCATAAAAAATATTAGATTACTGGCTTTGGCCAGAGGCTCCGTCCGCTTGGAATCTCCCGCAGGTACGTATTACGGTGATAAAAAGTATCATATATGTTAATTCAGGTTATACACTATCGGTGTGCCAAATTTCATCCAAAACCGTTCAGCCGTTTTCACGTGATCGAGTAACAAAAATATAAACTTACACATTTATAATATTAGCAGGATTGCTTATGGATAGCACATTTTTTTTATCTTTTTTAGAAACCAGGAATTAGAAGTATTTATAAGTAAAAAGCGCCAAGGCCAACTAAATATACCTATTTCAGATAGGATTTGTCAACTTTTTACGTAAGATTAAATCCAAGTTTAAGGTATATTGTAAGTTGATCAACAGTATTTGGAAGATAGAAAATAATGTTTTCACACGTTTTCAAATATACAGCTAGGTACTTACACTGACAAGGCACACAGCCAGAAGGACAATCAGCATCTTATTCATGTTTAAAGAGTTTGTTTATGGAACTTCTCAATGCCACAGTTGAATGCACACTGCGATCTCCTCGAAAGCAACCTCCTATATCTTGATGCTGAGCGAGACACAATGTATGGTCAGCTCACTCCTGCGACCCTAGGTCATCTGATCTTATAAGTTAATCAGTTAATAAGCTTTGCCTGGGATTTTCAACGTAATCGTCTCGCTACGTGTTAGGCGTACGATAATGTAACACTTGATAACATTGTTTGTCCTAATAATTACACTAGATGATAGAGCAGTTGTAGCTCAAGCGTAAAGACTGCGACTTACCGAGTTGAAGGTCGTAGGTTCAAACCCAGACAGCTGCTTTATTTTGTGGAAATAATTTCACCACCACTGCTCTCAAAACGGTGAAGGTAAACATCGTGAGAAACAGATATTCGAAAACATGTGACATATAACAAGTGCGGGCCTGGTGGGTTGTTAATAACAACCCACCAGGCCCGCGTGTTGGATAACTGCCTTCTCCCTCTCACAGAGAAATGGCTTATGTCTGAGCAGTGGGGACGTTACAGGCTCATTATGTACGTATGTCTGTAATTACACTGGAAAACCAGCCTGTTACTTTTCAGCTGCAGAAGATGCATGTGCCTCGCAGCCCGCAGGACACATGCGTCTGCGAGCATTAATCACAACGTTTGCTGACTGTGAGTAGGTATCAGAGAATCCAAAAGTCCTAATTTGGAGCTCTTCAAGAACCTGAAATTGATGACGCTGCATTCGTTCTTGTCAGGTTTTGAAGTAACATGCAACATGTCAACTAAGATATCAAAACTATTATAAAAACGTTTCAAAAAGCCAATTTTATTTAGTAACCAGCTTCTGCCCGCGATTTCGTTCTCGTGGAATTCGAAAGACATCCCAATATACTACAATAACAGCATTTTTTGTTTAAACTTCCCTTTACACTACGTTTGTAGTTTTTTTCTCAGCAGCCAAAATATACAGAGAGTCAAGGCTGGTGACGTACGACTTTTCTACTGCACGTAGCTTATGTACAGTTACACGTGTGAGAAGCAGCTTGTCGGGTGTCGACTTTAGTCGACACCCGCAGCCTGTAGTGTATGCCCCTGTGATATTATTTAATCATATGGCATGTCACCGTCACACATTGTAGGCAAGCTAGCAGTTCGTTTGACCTTACATGCCAATTATCGAACAATAGAAACCAGTACCTAAATCTTTATGCACATAAAAATTACTTTAGACTTAACTTCTCGGCTTAGTAGTCGACTCGCACGGATTTACTCGCCCGATTTGGTCTTAATTTAAATAATATACAAATAATAAAGGCGACTCGCACGGAGTTCGTTTATTTGTGAGGGATTCGACAATTCTGGACATATGTATTAGGCATTTCGTGCGACTGGCATATGGATAATATTATATTATTTAAAAGGGACGATTCGCCCTTCGGCCTTCGCCGATTCGGGCGAGTTAATTTGTTCGAATCGACTATTAAGCCAACTTCTCTTTTTGAACAAACCCAAGCAGATTAGATAAGATTTAGCTTCTCTTTTTTTGCAAACCGCACATCAGGGTCGGCTCACAATATAACGCCAAACGGGATATTGCATTAAGTCGGCCCCCCGGCCTGTTTGACTCATTTTAATGCCCCAGTTCCGGACCAGACGAATGAGATAATTGAACTGCAATAATCATGTCATCTGCCTTGTTATTTTCGCATGAAGAGCTGTATTTGAAAACAATTTAGCCTTCCATTACATAAAATAACATAGCAGCTTTATTCTCCGTAGGGTATGATAGATGTTGGCCGCTAAAATTAATAAAAATAAAAGTATTTATTTGACACTTAAACATACATGTTACAAGCCAGTCATAATAAAACAGCCTAGCACTTATTTATTGCCACAAATCTGATCCTAACCACAGAGTACATTTTACATAGATCCTAACCCCCAATTTCCGATTCGTATAGGGCGGGAAGAAACGCCCGGGTGTTTCCACTGCGTAGATCACCCTGAGGACAAGGTGGAGGTTTGCTCGGCGTGGGCGAAGCACCGCCGCGCGCCGTGTCGTTGTGGAGGCGATCGGCGGCGGCGATCTCTCGCGTCCGGACCTGGTCCAGGCCATGGTACGGACCGAGAGTGCATGGATAGCCGTCACCTTGTTCTGCGAAGCAGTAATGCTTGCGAAGAGGGAGGTGGGCATTTGAGGGAAAGGTAGTATACGCGCCCTAACGGCCCTAGTCGCCGCAGGAGACGCCCTGAGCGCCGGGAATCCCAGGCTGATTCCCGGCCATCGTAGGCGCGGGCTTGCGGACGGTGAGTAATGGGTAGCTCGCTATCCGGTAAGGACCAAGCCCGAGTCGACGGCGCGTTGTGCTCCACGCGCGCCTCATAGAGATGTCAGCACCAAAAAAAAAAAAAAAAAACTTCGTGCTCGTATTTTTGGGGTCAACCTCTGTTGAAAATGTGGGTATACTATACATGTAGGGCGGTAGCATCGACGACGTGCAAACTGTAACCATGAATTCAACACACGAGTCCCCAAGTGTAGAAATTTTTCGATGATCATCGGAAAAAAATCAGCTGTTTCATAGAAAATTTTAAAACTTACGCGGGCCAAAGTATAGTAAAGGTATTTTTTTTAACTAAAACATTTATACGCCAGGTTTAGAATCATGTAGGTAACGAATCCATGGTAATAGTTTGTGCCTCGACTTCCCAGCCATCCAGTAAAAACCTAGGTTAAAATAGTGTTTTAGAAACGTATAGTGAATCTTATCTCTGGTAATTAATTTTCCGCAGAGGTACCTATGGTGGTAGATAAGATGGACTTCGAGTCTTAGATAAACAGCTGACGGATGTAACACTATCTAGTGCACCTCGAACCTTAGACAGTAATGAGGGTATGAGTGCGATAAGCGTGGACGAACAAAACAATAACACAGAATACCTACGAATTTGATGTTTCTAGGTTGTAGTTTGCTTTGTCGTATACCCAGGTGTACTAAGCAGGTACGCCCAGAGCGGGAGAAGTAAGTTGATGATTTCTCAACCAAAAAAAAATTAAGTCGATGCGATGCGACTTTTCCAACACTGCGCTACAACACCCTATTCTCCGCATCCGGCCTGTTCCAAAATGTGATATTCCGAAAATATTATGTTATTATCAAAATATACACAAGTATAGTCAACTCAATATTTTTTAAATGTCAAACAAGAAAAAAATTATTTCTATTATTTGCTCGTTGTTCTTCTTCTAACTTCTTAAATTAAATCTTTTATACTCTTCTTCTAACAAAAAGAGGGATCGAGATATTTTTTGCCATACTTGAAACAATTATTACAGACTGGTAATTAATATAATTATTATGCGGCTAGTCAGCAACCCTAGAACTTAGCAAAGGGTATAAAGGGTAAAGGGTTGAAGAACTCACATAAGGCGCTCCATGTAAAAATCAAGAGGAATTCTAAACTTCAATAGCCTATTATCAAAAATGACTTCTATGAAAACAGTAATTAGAACTCCATTTAATTGTTATTTACATCCTAGATAATTATGTTATCAGCGGTCACAATAATATGCAATGTAAACAAAGTTCTCTGTAAAATAATAACATTAATATACCTAGATGGCTCATTATGATAAGAAACGACAAATGCATCCTTGTAATCAAAAGATATTTATGAAAACATAATAATATATGTGTGGTGTTAATTGCTGTCACCATAATGCTGGTCCTGCTCCATATGACAATCTAGAGTCTAGACAAAATCAAATTGGTTGCTAATTGAATATTGTATTATTAATAACATTTATAACATTGATTTTATTATGAAAAAATCGGCAGAAATATTCCTGAAAGTAAAAAAATCTAAATAGTCAAAGAACGAAAGTCGGCAAACGCCGATCAGCAGATACTGCACTAGTAATTATCGCATACATGGTGTGAAAAAATCAGTGATGTGGCCAAACGAGAAAAAACTCCTGTTTCTCATTATTTCATAAAATTAGATAAAGTGAACCTCGTACGTCACCGCTTTTGACAGCAATACTCGGTAACTTGTGGTTACCTTTGCTAAGGCACGTTATGCACCGCTGGTGATCAGCAAGAAGCGAGTATAGCTAGCAACCACCAGTGAAGGCCCAATGGCGACGAGCGACGAACGAGAGATCACTCGTTAATATGTACCAAGCGTGTCTCTCAGCGAGTGTTCTGTCCGCCAAATGAGCGACCCTGAGAGAATAGTCTTCTAAGGCGAATCACACACAGTTTTTATTAAATTTGTATGTAAATAATCACGCGTGGGAGCGCGTTATCTGCTCCCCGTAGCGTGGTGCGACTTAGTGTGTGAATCGCCTTACGCTGAAACAAAATGAGTACTCGCCGGCGATGTGAACCTTCAGCGATCAACTATTAATATATTTATGTATCTCTTTTACTTACATGGGACCGACATTTTTCTGTACTTTTCTTGAGCGAAACGCTCGTTGAAACCTAATCGCTTCCTCGTCGGCAGTTTGTCAGGTGCCTAAGGTTAAAACTTTCTTAGTATTAAACAGACAGACAGATAGACCTTGTCGTATTATGACGTGCAAGTGTCATTCAACCCTAAACTGAAATAATTACGACGAAGACTATTAAAAAAAATAGGTAACAAATAATTTATAATACGGTATTTCTCTTGCGGTATTTTTTCATCCAGAGAAGGAATCATAACCTCGGCTACACACAGCGTGTTCCAGAAATGTGTGGTCATAAGACTGTGGTACAGACTATATAACTGAGCAACTCTCTTCGTGGGATCAATATCATAATCGTGTAAAAATAATCAGCTGTTTCATTCATTTGGATCGTGTAGGTAATGAAGTTTTGTATGGGAGAAGACATTTTTAGCGAAAACAGGATATGAAATACTTTGACGAGGAAATCACATTTTGGAGCGACACGGCGGGTAACAGAAATAAGATCAAGTGAGCTACAAAGTGAGATTAGCAACAAAAAAAAAACTGAACCGGATAGGTAGTAGCGAGACCTCAGACGAATAGATTAAAAAAAAAATTGTCACATCAGAACGGTAACATAGAAAAGAGCCGAGAAAGCAGTTGAACCCCGCCAAAAGATTCACCGGTGAAGCTCGTCCTGAACCCACCTAGACCCCGCGTATAAATAAATATCACCCGTCTCTCCACTAGTCAACACTCTGCTAGGTATACTCTAAGGTGCATATCCAGGTCGGCTCGCAATCCTTCCCTACCTTAAGGGGAACCTAGTCGCGGGCTCGAACTCACTGATGGGCCTGGCTAAAAAGCACGCTGTCTCACCAGGCATCGTGTCCGACAGAGGTAGTATCAGTGATGAGCAGTTAGACGCTAGTCTACACGCAAAACATTATTGTGTGAGATGCAGGATCATTTATAGTACAACAGGCGCGTAAAAAATTAAGAACAGTCCTTCGGAAGATCGGGTTTTATGAAAAAGCCACTGCATAAATCAATGACCAATAAAATTTATTGAACTTTTCGATATTTGAGCTTTGTCGGTACCGACTTGGTTTTTCAGATTTTACACTTCTTTTATTACTAAAACACGCCCAAAGTTAGGTTAAATTAGCAAGAAAAACGAATCTTTGTTGGCTCCTAACTTTTTATTGGCTTTTTATTTTAGTATTCTGTTTCCGTACAGACAATATTAATAATGAGACAAAACCATACTATGTTTAATTTTTGATGTACATTATCCAACAGTGGAGTAATACACTCCCGAAGTTTGTATGGGAAAAATGTGGACTAGGTTCACCTTAAGGGTACGTTTTCCCTAACATTACGGCGCCCCCAGGTGTACTTCTTGAAATGCACTAGCAGTAGCACCATGAAACAAATCTTGAGGTCGATTCGATTAGAACCGAGTCTGGTGAAACCACGCTGGGGCCGATGCATTTCATTCTTTGTTTATTATTTCATTATCATTATACGTTACTTTTACGTTAACAAAACTTTTGTACTTTATGGCTACCTTATTAAAAGATTAAGTAATTACGTATAACCATTAAGTTTTAATCCCCGTATCAGTGTAAAAGAGTGAATGTACTAATTTACACTGATACGGGTATATTATTATGATTAAACACATTCATAATTGAATAAGTTTAACGTAACCAATGAATATTCATTAATATTCCGCATGGTCCTTCGCATATCCGTATTTACTTGGGACTTTCGAGCACACGATATAACCGTACCCAGAATGAGAGTAGGGCCAGTCCTTAGCAACCCAAAAACGAAGTCATGGTAACGAAAATAATAAGCAAAATGTCTATGAAAGTACCGTTTAGTTGTATGTCAACAAAATTTTTATGTATAATTATATATGTTTATTAAGAAACGTCTGTAAGTGCGGCACTTAGGTACCTAAATAAGCATCTACATTCATAATTAGTTTTTTAAACCGATCTTCATTAAATCGTATCCATGCGAAGTCAGTAGGTACATAATAAAATACAAACAAAAGTAAAAAATAAAAGACAATTTAAAAAAAAAAACTCTAGTTCCTATTTAATTTTATAAGTTTATGTTCCAGACCTTCACTTGGTTCCACAATATTTTTACTTTACTAACAATATTTTTAACAATACGAAATTCCACTGTTGTAGCAACAAATCTTATTTACTACGCAGCAGCCGGTTTGGCTTTTATAACGCTCATCTGTAGAAAAAAACGTCGATAAAACATTACTTGATTTTGCCAGGCAACTAAACTACACGGTAAGTATTGGCCTACCTAAATCTTCATCATCATCATTCAGCCGAAAAACATCCATTGCTGGAGATAGGCCTCCCCCAAGATCCACCATTGCGACCGTTTCTGTTTCCCGCGTCTAGCGGATTCACAAGGTCATCGATCCACCTTGTACGAAACCTTCTACCGCTATGTCTTTCGGCACGCGGTCGCCACTCCAAAACCTTTCGGCCCCATCGGTAATCCGCTCTGCGAGCAATGTGCCCTACCCACTGGCACTTAAGTTAAATAAGGTGGGCTAGTTGCCCGCCAGGTATGCGCAAGGACTCCAGCGCCCTGGCTAAAGGTAGTACAAAAACATCGCGTGGTTTGAGTCAGTAAGACCGAGGCCACACAATATGTCACCGATGTGTTTCGATGCCTGAGTGGGGCTCGGTCATCCTATATTTCCCGGGTGGCAATCGGTGTGTTGAAATCGTAGCGCTGAGATGACGTAACATACCAGCAACGCCCGTGTGGCCTATGAGTCCCTTTGACAGATAGACCCTTTGCTCACAACAGGATGGAGGACATCCACAAGCATTTACAAATAAGTTCAGGATTACTGGTAATACCGAAACGTGAACGTGATAAACACCCAGTAAAGTATGACCACATGAATTGTGTTTGAAAAATATAGATAATTTTCAAACACGACTCGGTTAAAACTGAGCTACAGATCTATGATAGGAACTGAACTAACCTATAGCCATAACTCCATCGCTTTGTTCACGCTATCAGAAACAACGTTTTCGTTTGGCTTCATATCTTCAGGGATAATTGTGCGTGCTACATGACGAAAATCCCTGGCGTTTAAGCCTATGAGAGACCTCTGCATCATTTCCAAATCATTGCGTGCCGCAATCGAAGGAGAAAGGCTTGCGGGCCAAGGAGCGTCGCGTTTCACAATAGCCTGAATTAGTTAAAAGATAATTACATCAGCTTGTAGCTGTCCCAATACCTAAAGGCTGCACACGACGCCTAATTCAATCCATACCGTTGAACGAGGTGAACGAGGATTCAGGGGTGAAACGGGACGAAATTTAAAGGGATTTTAACATTGAAGTAATATAGTTTTTTTGCCAAAAAGGACGACCCACTGACCGTGATTTGAGCTCCATAATACGCTTTTCGATATTGAAAACCTACGTACGTCTTCGTATCTCGACATTTGGAACTCGGTCTATGAGCCTGAAGCCAAGCATGTAATGCTCCATGGCTCTCTGTGCAACTCTTAATGTGGTTACTGCATCATAATTAATAACTATTTGTCCTTGTTGGCGTTGGCATGATTTGAATGTACCCCAGCAACCCTATTGAACCCGTTACATGGTACGTGCTGCAAACGAAGGGAACCGTAATTTCAAGTTGGGTAACTATTTAAAATAACTGATAGGTTGGCACTTACGCTGACTGCGGATACACACAGTAGGAGAATCAACAGCTTATTCATGATTAGATAGTTTGTTTGTGCTGAAAGCTAAGATTTTAAAATATTTATTTACAAAAGAGTTGCAAAAGAGTCTAAATTTAACAAAAACTTTGACAAATGACCTAAGAATTGAACTTTTCAAGACGTAATTATTTTATCTTTTTACAAGTATATGTCGTCGACATTGTCTAGATACCAAAAAGTTTTGTAGGTAACGGTGCTCATAGACACGAGCCCGTTTTCGACGAGCATTTTACCAATGCATGTACCAATTTTAAAATACTTACATATTTTCCTTCGAAAATATTAATTGCTTATTACAAAAACATATAACAGCAATTATTCGGTATTAGTAGGGTGCCTATTTAAAAAGTGAATTTCCTATAGCAGCGAAACTGTGAATGTGTGTGGAAGTGCGGGAGCGCTTGGTACCGTCGACAATGGCGAAGTTCTACGTTTGTTTGTGTGTGTCTGTGTCTGTGCATGTGTGTTATGTGCTGACGCTACTCGTCTTCACGAAGCATTCACAGTGCTTGTATTGTACACTTGGTTACCACAAAGTAAAGCGCGCGTAGCTTCTTGAGATAAATATATTGTACTGGTGATACGACATTTTCGCTACTCATTTGTGATTTGAGTTTGAAAGTTGGAACTTTTCGACAAGCGTCTCTGACGACAGACCCTAGTTATTCAGATTCGAAAGCTTAAGGTTAGCAATTAATTTATTGAAACATTTTAATTAATATTTAATCAGCTAGGTAAGCTTCATCCATACATTTCATGTTCTTCATCTCACTGGTATTGTGAATCATTCAGTCATCGTCCAGAGAAGGCTTCGGTTTCGTTATTTCATCAAACTGTAAACAAACAAAATTAATACCATTAGAACAAAGGATTAGAAGGACAAACACTGTAACAAGCATAATCAGCTTATCACGTTCCCACTGCTGGGACACAGGTAATTAACGGGCTACTGAGCTATTTCTAATAGAGGAATCCAAAAATACTGCCTGTCTTGGGTTTCAAACCAAAGACACCGGTTTAGCAGTCGCAGCTGAGAACTACTACTAGATCAACGAAGCAGTCAAAATTAATAAATACGTTAGGCTATGGCAGGCGCTCCCTTTGTGATATAACATGGGACTTGTTGGGACTTATAACATTCCGTAGATCGGACGTCAGAGGTAGTGTCAGCGCCTTTATGTCGTCCCAATAAAGGCGGTTTTCGCACTGGTTTGCGGTTGGCTGTACCATCTCCGCCTCCATTTGTTAAGATGTTATGTAAGATGGACTAACCGCTTTGGAAAACCTGTTCAACTGATCACCAATGACACTAAACAGAGGCTTCAGATGGTCTTCGTTGACTTCTCCCACGACATTTGCCAAGCTCTTGTCAATACAGTTCCTGAAGTCATCCATGTTCTTTTTCAATGCATCTATAGCAGTTGCGTTAACATCTCTTTTGACGAAGGCCTCAGTCTGTGGAAGTATGTAGATTAAGAATGATTTTGTAAAAATTCTTGGTGATTGACATTTGCGTGGGAGGGTTTCCATAATCACCACGGCAGGCAGGTGGGTTAGCGATAGCAGTATGGTGTTACAATGCATAGAGAACGCTGCTGCCCATTCTCTAGTAAGTCCCTTAGTCGCCTTTATGACTTCCACGGGAAGAAATAGGATGGTGGTCTTTTATCCGACACTACGCAGACGCGATATGACAACAGAAGTTAAACTTGACTAATCAATGGTTTGTTGGTCGATTCCCGGGAAGCCAACTCAAATAGGTCTTAAAAATCTAAATAATGAATCTAGGTCATGTACGGAGGTTGGATTAAAAAAGCCTACTTTTAAGCAGCTGCTTAAATATTATGTCAAGAATTATTTTGCATAAGCTTTTATAAACATAACTAGTCAGTAACTTTAAATCAAAACAAAAATTACACACTGACTACAGCAAACAAAGGCCAAAGAAAAAGCATTTAGAAGCCCAGTATTCCCTCACATTTCTACCACACAATAATGCGGTTACCCACAGTAATCCGCGGATAGCTTCACATATTACTCTAGTGGTTATGTCGACGGATTTCACGCGGCATGCAAAAAGCTAAAATACTATTTTGTGTGCTCATAGAACGATGAAACCTTGAGTGTAGCTATGTCCAAAATGTTGATGAAAATAAAGCGAAGCGACGCTGAGCATTATGTTTTTGACACGGTGAAGTGGCGAATTTACTGAATTAACAATGTGTAACAAGGTATTATCGATAATGCGACAACAATAATTTTCTGTGACGTCCTAATTGGTAACAAAATATTTAAGTATGTATTCATATTCAGTACCATGTTTGATATCATTTTGTACTGACAAATTTAATGACACTTTATCTAAATACTAGCTTATGTCCCCGGCTTCGTTCGAACATAAAAAGTATATCCTTTGGCACCATAATTCAGCGATAGTGTGGCTTTAAACTAATCTAACAATTTTCCTAATCAGTGCAGAAATTTCAGAGATTACCTCTTACAAACATATATCATTACAAACAATTTTTACCTTTTTATTTTCTTAACCAACTTGTTTTTTTTTTTGCTTTGGGTGCTATAGGTGTGGTTTGAAAAAGAAAGAAAATTCGGAAAACCCAAACGAACAGCCGAAGAATCGGGAAAACTGATATTGCATTTTCTATGAGAATTTTGTATAGATTATTGAAAGTTGGACAGGACAGCGTTTATCGGAACTTTCGGAAGTTTGTGTATTTAGATGTTTGTTACTCAATCACGCAAAAACGACTGAATAGATTTGGAGGAAATTTGGCACACAGATAGTTTATAACCTGAATTAACATATAGGATACTTTTTATTCCGGTAGTACGTTCCCGTGGGATAATTTCCAACCTCCATGCGGGCGAAGCCGCTGACAAAAGCTAGTAATCTATATGTCGCCGTATGATTGTAAACACCATTAGTTTATAATCTATCTCGCGAGATTATAAACTGTCGATAAGTTGTAAACTGCACCGCACTGCTTATAATTTAACGCCTTATTTTTCGGTAGATTATAATCTATCGAAGTGAAACGGTTAAATCACAATCTGTCGCGTGTTAAATTGTCAAAAGCTGTTCCTGATTGGTCGGCTATGTTCGGTGACTAACACTAACTTAATTATCGTTCAAACTACACTTCATTTTACTTCTTCAACACGAAATCGATTTACAATAATCAAAACACTGTATGTTTACATTCGACAACAAACAAATAAGGCGGTGTTACGGTTCACAATCTTTCGACAGTTCACAATCTCGCGAGATAGGTTATAATCTAACGGTATTTACAATTTTACGGTGACATAAATTAATACGTGATACAAAAACTTTGTACCCCTTTTTACGAAAATTACGCGGACAGAGGAGTAAGAAATTTGGCACAGTTAAAGCTTATATGGAGAAGAAGGGCAGAAGGGTATTTTATTTTATTATTATTTATGGTTGAATTTCGACCAGTGACAGCGACCACTAGTTAGTATAATTTAGTATAAAATGTGAAATAATTTAGTATATTTCACATAAAACGGTGTCAAAATCTATCTAATCAGCATTACCACTAAGTTATAGGACTTTGAAATGCCCCATATTGAAAATTACCTCAAAAACATATCAGATAATTAACTCGCAGGGATTATTGCAAAGGTTGGGCGCCATGAAACAGTTTCCAATAGATTCTCCGACAATTTCCATTTTGCTTGGTCCCTACTGAATTTTATCCCGAGCTAAGGTAGGTACTTCCTTAATATCTTCATCCCATCTACTAAATAGCTATCGTATACAGGGTGTTAGTGTTATGACACCGTTCGTAGCGATTATTGTATGTGTAATCAACATAAAATTCTATCTGTTTTGTTGGATAGAAAATGTTGTAAGCAAAGGATTGGTACGGAAAATAGAAATTTGAGGCAAACGTAAATATTTTTCTTCCAGAAGTTAACGATGCAGATCATAGATGATACACTATGAGGCACTTAATATCTTGTCCAGCGTGTTCTGCTGTCGATAGATGATTTTTTTTCTCAAATTGTCTTAAAATACTGATGTAATATAACACGTTATCCAAATTATCACTTCAATTTAATTAATTCCCAGTAATACTTACATGAAAAAACAACAAGACAACGAAGAAAAAGATGGCGTATTTAAAAAACATTTTTGCGTAAAAACCAACTTCCACGTATAGATGAAAACTACTGACCTTAGTACTAACAAAGTCTAAGTTTAAGTACAAACGTAAAACGAGTGTTTACATTGGTACAGTCATACACATTATTGTCTAGGTAAATGAATACATAGTTTGTCAGTACACTGCAAACAGTAGTACAAAGTATTTCATAGATCCGGGTTATGTACCTATATAACTTAACATCATGTCTGTAATCCCTGAACTATTAGGCAGAGGTGGTCTTATAAGTCCCATGAAATAGGAGCAAGTCAATTGCCATCAACCAGGCACAAATCCAGACTAGAAGTGGGCGCCAAGCAAAAAATTGACGGCGGCGGCGCGCCTGGAGGAACTGATCGGCACGGTGGCACCACACCGCAGCGCGGGTGTTGTTATATTTTAAAGTAAATTATTAAAGGCAGAAGTCAGGAAAATGCATAATTAAATGTTTCAACAATATTTATAATTGTTATGGATGTAAATTATTTTGTTGACTACACGCGACAACAAAATAATTTACCATGACAATGGGCTCAACCGCAATCTTTTAGCGTTCAAAACCAATCCTGCTATTGAAAAAACACGTTCACTCGGTGTACTTGTAGCAGGAATTGCAAGAATAGTCCTGGCAAGCGCAGCAAGTCCTGGGAACACATTTTTCTTCTCTCGCCAATACGCAAGCACATCCCCGTTCAAAACCTTCACTTCTTTGGGATTGTCCGAAGCTAGATATCTCCAGCATTCTTGAGTAAAATCTGTTCCCATTGCCTTGTCAATGTCGCTCAAACTACTGTGCTTCTTAGATAATTTTGTCAGCAAAGATTGAGTCGAAGAGGACCTTGGTGGAGGCCCTGAACGAAATCTGTGATCAAATTTCTCTAGCATTCTATTTTAAAGCGGTATCATTGTGGCTCTTTCTTCGTCTGAGATCTTAATATCTTAATTCAGAGCGAAACACAAGAGCCAAATTAAGAGAAATAGACTTTTGCTCACATAAAACCTCAACAGCTTCGCGAAACTTGCGAAGAAATCTAATAAGGTCTTCCAGCAGAAAGCCAAGTCAAGAGCGTACGTGGCAACTAGCGCGAATGCACGCGCGAATGCGGCGACGGCGCGCAAGACGCGGCGCGGCACCCACGAGGCCGTTGCCTATAAGTCACAGCACATGAAATAGGCTAGCAGCACATGAATAGCCTTTGCCCAACTTTGTTAGGGTTGACTTCCAGGCAAACTGGATGCAGCTGAACACCAGTATTTGACATGGAACGACTGCCTATCTGAACTCCACAACCCAGTTACTGGGTAATACGATACCCCTTGGAAAGACTTTCAAGCTTCTGACAACCCTTAACGACTGTCAAAGATCCACAAATAACTGCCGGGACTAGCACTTTTTGGTATAAAGATGATCACCCATCACGGACCAACCGCGCAAGCGTAGCTTAACCTGATCGATCGACCTGTGCGGATGTTTTAACTTAGCCAGTGCTAATGGGAAACAGGAAAGTCTTTGAAAATAATGTTCCACCACGACAATACATTAGTGGACTTCCCATTTTTTTGTTGATATCTCAAAGATATATTGACCTCAGACGTGATTACAGTACTATCATTTGTGTGTGTGACAAATAGCAATTTCAACGTATCTGCGTTATCGTAACTTTGGTAATACCTATTTGGTGTTTCATTAACATCTGGGAATTAAGAAATAATCACAAAAAAGAGGTTATCAACTGCGTGTTCTGTTCAGATATTATTTACAAATGAAGAATAGGTACCTAGCTTATTCAAGCTATAAAAGATTTATTTCAATCGAACAATCAGCCGGTTTTGTAGAAACAATAAAGTAAACAACTGTCACATATCACCATTTTATACATGACTTGAGCTTCTCCCCGCGACTTCGTTCGCGTCAAATTTCTTGCACTCCGGCCCACCCCATCGCTTGCCACTCCTGCCCGTGCGAGTACCTCGTATTCGTGACTTTTTATCTTTGCTTGGCTCCTAAGAGTCTTACGAGTGATGTTATGTAGGCTTCCTTGATAAATGGGCTATCTAACACTGAAATAATTTTTCAAATCGGACCAGTAGTTCCTGAGATTAGCGCGTTCAAGCAAACAAACAAACAAACTCTGCAGCTTTATTATTAGTATAGATATAATGCAATATAATAATACATAATATAATATAACATATAGTATAGATGAAAGTTGATTATGGATAAAAAAATATTTAATAAAACATAATTTAATAGACTTAATCTGCCAATCTGCCTAGTCTTTTCTCAACTGTGTTAAGGTTGGCTTTCATTCTAACCGGATACAACCGAATGCCAGAATTTTACATGCCTGCCTCCCATAACCCAGTTACTGAGTGACACGATACCTCTTGGTAAGACTGGCTATCATACGTTTGGAATTCCGACAACCCATTACGACTATCAAAGATCTACGAATTGCAGTCGGGACCAACGGCTTAACGTACTTTTCAAGGCAAGGAGGCGTCTCGGTACGTTATAAATGGTCAACCACTCACGGACAGACCTCTGTTAGTGTAGCTTAAGAGCGTTTATCTCACGCGGGCTGGTTTTCGTGATTATTTAATTAAATACAAACTAAAGTACTATTTTTTTTTCGCCAAGCACTAGATAGTTGGTATTTATAATTATTTTTAACATTATTTACTCTTTAATAAAAACATTTAATGCAAATAGAAAATAATTGACGGTATGTCAATTATACCAAAATAACTGTAAAAAAATAATCTAGTGCTTGGCTGAAAAAAATGTTTACTTTTGTTTGTATTTAATGAAATAATTATGAAAATCCGTTATAAATGCAACGTTGCTAGCCCGCGTGGGATGAACGCTCTTAACTTTCGATCGCGCCGTTTGGCTGTAATTATTTAGCCACGAGCCCTTCACATAAGTTAATAGACTTACGACGAAAATAAATAGAATAACCTGTATCCTAACGTTGTCGCTCATTTTACAAGAACAAGACAATCTTTTTCGTAAAAAGTTTTCATTCTGGTCCTCCCCTTTTTCTTATCCCAAGGAAGAAAAGGTGTAAAAGTATTTATCAAAAAACTTTGATAATGGTGTAAAGTAAATCGCACTCGATTCAACATTTTTCAACTAGAGGTAAGCCTGCTGTAACTATTATTATTTAGTATCAAAAGTTCAGTATGGTTTCTTGCTCTCCCGTGGAACTTTACGTGGACTTTAACTATTTATATTGTGAAAGAAAATTGCTATATTAGAGTTGGCATAGAATACGTACTGGCATTATCTTTTTGACTTATAGGCTTACTAGCTTTTGCCAGCGGCTTCGCCCGCGTGGAGGTCGGTGTATTATACATATAAACCTTCCTCTTGAATCACTCTATCTATTAAAAAAAACCCGCATCAAAATCCGTTGCGTAGTTTTAAAGATTTAAGCATACATACGGATATAGGTACAGAGATAGCGACTTTGTTTTATACTATGTAGTGATAATATAAGCCACTTGTCATAAAGTAAGGTTTAGTTGAAAACCAGCGTCAGGCACTAGTTGAATGGCATTTATACTGAATGCTGTTTGACGGAGCCGTGAGGTAGACAATAGTACTGTTTCGAAGTTTTCATTTTTTTCATGAGTATTTTTCTTCCTTTAAGGCAGGTGCAGGTTTATTTGCTTTCGTCAACCAAACCCCACTTAGCTTATAAATGCTTATTTTCATCCAACGAAACGTTCACCGCTCTTGGAGATTTGTATAAGCAACGGAGATGGGTATTACCATAATAAAATGGTATTCACAATATCTTGATTCAAACGGAAAACACACTATTGCCCATACTTTTGTAAAAAAAAAAATACATTGTTTTAACAAAATATCAAACCGGTCCGCTGAAAATTGGTTGACTTCTCCACATAGGTTTTATGTTAGCGACTGTGCGCGCCAATTGTGCTAATAGTCAAAGTACTATGACCTAATTGTTTGAAGAGATCAGAACGTTGAGTTGGATACCTAGGATAGGATCCATTAATAGACTTCTGGTGAAGTACTGACGATTAAGAATCTGTGTCGATGATTGTATACGGTATCAATTTGTAAAGTACCTACTTAGGACCAAATTATTATACTTACTAGAGAAAGGGCATGCCGGGTATCTGCCTACCCTCAAGAGAAAAAGGTGTAATTTTATAATTACGTTTGTCGGGAAAGGGCTCTTATAAGTTATCTCATATTAATTACTTTACAACAAAATAAATGTAAATGGTTACCTTTTTTTGTGAGGTTGGGAAATCATCAAATAACTTCCCCCGCTTTGGGTGGATCAGGAAGGCGTATCAGACCTTTACTGACTAAAACCCACCCGTGTTCCCTCAGTTGCCTGGGTGCCAGGGGCCGCGGTATCTCTTTCGAACAACCCACATCTTGGGAGACTGGGCATTTGTAAAAATCTAGCTTCTACGTAACCGTGCTAATAACTAAAAAGTGAAAACAATAACTTTTTCCAAAAACAAAAACAACCGACTTCCGGAAAAACAGAATCTACAATCCAAATCAACTATCCAAAGTCACCGCCTTCTGAAATGAATGTTTTTTTTTTTTCAATTTGCAGTGTTTTTCAAGAAGTCGGTTGCTTTTTTTTAAGTTAGTTTCTCTTTCTGCCATTATACTCAATTTTTGGGTCCCAGGAAAATGATATTCTTGTATGCGCCAAAGTAGCCCACGAAATTCAAATAACCTTCAGTGTTTTGCAGTTTTCTAAGTCAGTCAGGATGTATGTTGATTGAACGAATGAATGAATGTATGTTGGTTGATGACAGCACGGTTGGCGCAGTGGTTAAGCAATTGACTGCTGTGCTGCGTGTAGCGGGTTCGATTCCCGCACGGAACAAATATTTGTATGACCTACAAGTAGTTGTTCCGGGTCTGGCTGTTTGTGTATGTGAATTTAAATGTTTGTAAACGCACCCACAATACAGGAGTAATTCCTAGTGTGGGGCAACGTTTAAAAAAAAAAAAAAAAAAAATTATTCGCGACCGTAACCTATATGGCTTTACAGAATTATAATATATATTCCGTGGATAGAAAATCAACTGTTGAATAGATGTGATATTGTTATCGCGCTAAGACTTCGTTCCGAACACATTCCGTGTAATAAGTTCTTATATCTTGTAACAAAGGTTTCCTATGAGGGTGGCATGTTCACTATGTGATCAAACCCTCGTTAATAAATAAAGATTTAAAAAAAAAAGTTCTTATATCTAATGGCGAAATCAACGACGACTAATTGTGAGTTTTCTATTAATTCTGTAGGTGATGTTTATTACATATTAATCAAGTGTGTCTGCAATGAGGAATTGAGAAATAAATTAGATTGTAGGACTAGAAAGATAGGTTTCTGTAATATATAGTGTTCTAGCTGTGCCACTTTCTGATGCAGCTAGAGTATTTTGCAAACTAGCTAAGCTAAGGTTTTGTAAAACAGATAACTGTGATTTTTAACCGACTTCAAAAAAAGGATGATTCTCAATTCATCTGTGTGTTTTTTTTTTAAATTTTTTATGTTTGTTAGTTACCTCAGAACTTTCGACTGGGTGAACCGATTTTGATAATTCTTTTTTATTTGAAAGCTGGTGCTTCCCGTGTGGTCGCATTTCAATTTCATCTAGATCTGATTATGCGTTTCGGAGACAGACAACGGAACTCTTAAAAAAATTACAGTAAATCAACCGCGATTGCTGCTATCGCGTAAATATGCATTGTTTTGACCCCGAGGATGAAGAAATTTCGAATTAGTGGGGTAGGTATTATAACTAAAAAGTGAAAAATAAAAAAAATACCAAGTCGGTGACTGTGGACATGTATTTTTAATTTTTTGTCCCCGCCTTCCGAAATTAAAGTAATTTTGTACTTTGTAGTGTTTTTTCGAAAGTCGGTTATTTTTTTTTTGGTAAAAGTTTTTTGTTAAGCCAACCAGGGCGGCATAAACGCTTGTGCGGCAAAGCCCTTTTCTCTTGAATAAAAAAAAAGAATTATAATCATTAAAATCATCAATCGAACCCTCTACGTTGGCAGTATATGCACCCTCAAGGCCCTAGTAAAATCCAAGGCCGATTCCCGGCCACCGTAGGCGCGGGCTTGCGGACGGCGACTAATGGGTAGCTCGCTGTCCGGTAAGGACCAAGCCCGGGTCGACGGCGCGTTGTGTTCCACGCGTGCCGCATAACCCACCGTCAAAAATAAAAATCATTTCATCCCATTTAATGATTATTTCCTAATTCTTCTTCTTCTTAGCGTATCGATAGCAATCTAAATACAGTCAGCCCAGAATTTGGATACGAGCTTGGCACTTTCAGCAACGTCCATCAGCTCCTGTAGCACCTCTGTGAATCTCCAAAACCAGGGTCTGAATTCACTATGACCACTTAACGATCCCTTACTCGTAACCACGTCAATCACACACGAATTCTGCTAATATTGTATTAATAATATCGACAAATTGTCTTGGAACATACACAATATGACATTTCGATTCCTTACCGTTACATTGGTTAAAAAAAAAACGACATTGACGTAGTTTGAACGTAGTAAGATTCCGCGGGGAACTATTACAACGATACAGAATTGGGGCCCAGGTTTTCTTTACTTCGGCCTACCTGACTCCGGAGTCTATTTAAAGACTTCCAGGAAAGCCAAGGTAACTCACGTCCAGGTGCGAGATATCCTAATTTATAAGATTGTACGTACTTTTGACAACACACAAATATAATTATGAAATGGGTTGTTTTTCTAATCTAAAGAAATGACTAAGCCTGGTGAAGATAACAGTTTAATAGGTTATCATCTATTCTAATGTAAAACTATTCCATTGTTACAATAACAAGTGATATTACTATTATAGGCAAAACAATCTACTAAATGCTCAAACGATAATTTGTTAATGAGTAACAAATTATCGTTTGAACATTTACTAATGAGAAAGTTTTATAAAAAAAATGATTTTGTCAACTTATCGACGTAATAAATTTAACAATGAGATACTACACACCAATTTAAAATTTTAACATCGTAATAATAACATTCTATGGTGTATTTATTTCTTCATCCTTTATTTTAAATTCTCCCTTTAATTTCGGCCAAACTGAAACAAAATACACCTTCATTAATTAATACGCTTTTTATAAAATTTGAAGGGGGTTCAAAATCTTACACGAAAAAACGATCATGTAAACCTCTGTTTTCCTTTATTATTTTCGAGCGCACAGACTCTCTTTCGAGAATTGGCATCGTCAAATTTTGGACCCCAATTATCCCTCAAAATGGTATCCCAAACATTAAATGATGTACATATTGGGAGTACGTGTATGTATACGTATTGGCAAAATCTCCAAAAACCGGATATTTAAATGATGAAACTATACGGCTAATTAGTCAACTCGCACGAAACATAGGCTCGTCCGTCGACCGTCGCGTCGCGACACTCGTAGAACAATTTCTATGAAAACTTAATGGAAATTGTTCTACAAGTGTCGCGTCGCGCTGTCGCGTTGCGGCTGTTTGAAGAAGGCTTATATATACCTAGTATATAATTTCTAAGCGATTTTAAACGAAGCACGAAGTTAATTTATTTGTGTGCGAATACAAAATTCCAAAACTGCGTATTAGGCAGCTAGCACATTTTCACGAATCGGGCGGGCTTTTTCGTGCGAGTTGAATAATAAACCAACTATACAGGATGTTTCAGAAAACTGTGGATTGATTGTGCTATTAACAATTAGTAGGTAATTGTTGTGAGATTATTAAAGGCACACCTTTAATGGAACAACAGTTTAACTGAACAACACTATACATGGGACTAGTATCCTAATTGCAAAGAAACCAAGGAGCAGTGGTGGCCCAATTTAGAGATGCGCAAAATGTGTCAGTAAAAAGAAAAGAATGAAGTATATCTTGTCACTTAGAGAAGTAGTCCACTCATTTCCTTCAGTACCTACTTCATTTAGTTCAGCAAATCAGTACGAGTCCCTAACGTAGGATAACGATTGTGATTGACAAGTTACGACAAATGATGCACTTTCCTAGTTCAGTTTTATACGTAAGTCGATTTTTCTTCATACTTTATACAGGCTGAAGCAAAACTATTTTTATTAACTAAGTAGTATGTTTTTTTTACTGATAGTTAGAAATTTTTGTTTATGCTGGCGTATTTAAAATTGAAATAGCGAAAAGAAAGACTGAACTAAGTGAAGTAGAGACACATTTGAATGACTGCTGATTGAATGATAAGTTTATTTTGTGATATGAAGTAGTTCATTTCCTTCCATCGTTCGCGAACTACCCACGTCTAGCCCAATGGTAACTTTCGAGTTGAGTCGTGAGTTCGAACCCAGGTAGGCGCTGTACTTTTTGTAAATAATTTTATCACCAGTTCTCTTAAAAATCAAATGAAAACATCATGTGAAAATCGGTATATCTTAGAACCAAATAATTCGAATACATGTGACATCTACCAACCCACACTGGGCCGCGTAGTGGATTACGGCCCACTCCCTCTCACAGAGAAGAGGCCTGTGTCCCAGCAGTGGGAACATTAAAGGCTGATTATGCAAAGAAATGATCAGCCGTGCCATACATTTAGGCCGAGTAGGTATTGATAGTTGGGCCCCATTTCTTTCTCGTTATAATGATTCCCCGCGGAATTTTACTACGTTCAAACTACGTCGATATCGTTTTTTTTAGAAACCAATGTAACGGTAAGGAATCGAAATATCATATTCTTTGTGTTCCAAGACAATTTGTCGATATTATTAATACGATATTATCAGAATTCGTGTGTGATTGACGTGGTTACGAGTAAGGAATCGTTAAGTAGTCATAGTGAATTCAGGCCCAGGTCTGTACCACACTCTTAAATCAGACTTCTTTCTTATACATGCTGTTAATTAAATAAAAGTATGGCAAATAAAATCAATCTCTTTATTATATTAATGACATAGGTATTTACGTATTTCTTTTAATTACATGAGTGATATCATTCAGTTTTTTGTTCTATTCTGCATATGCTTCATCCTCGTCTTGAGTATCAAAAATGAACGGCGTCTTTGGGTCCAAAGGATAATAAGATTCAAATGGCAACATCATTTCGTGTCTCGGTGGAGAATCTTCGTGAGTTTGGTCATCATCTTTATCTTTCTCGTTTTCTTTTTCTTGAATTAGGAGAAGCTGGAATTTTATTTGTTTTTTTTAGTTTTAGTCGTTTAAAAGTGTTTTCTTTCCCTCTTACAGAGTACTCTGTGTCTGTGTCCTAACATTTCCATAGACTGATTATCCCTTGTTGAAGTATTTTCTTGTTTGATTTTTTACTTAAAGTAAAGAGTAGCAAAAAATGTATATTTTAACACCAAATTGCTCCATTAAATAGTACACACCGTGACATTTTAGTCGTCTTACAAAGGTGGTCCACTCAATGTACCCGTCATAACATACCTCTAGGCGCGATTAAAACGTTGTTACCATTAATTAAGTTATTAGGTACAATGAAAAATAAATAACACTTTAGAATTATGAAACACCCTCACTGTCAATAATGTTTTCGTATCAAACTATAGAAGATATCTACCTACCTACCGTTACATTGCATCATTAATTCCATCTCCATAACAGGGTGTTTCAAACTACGCCATGCGTCTTAGTGAATGATATTTTCATTTTTTGTTATTATGCAAATGTTCAAAAATATCTTTTTTTTTATATACAAATGATTAGTACTAATTGGATACATGAAGTGGGCTGCCGTTGTAAGACGACTAAAATGTCACGGTTTATAGAGCAGTAGTGGCTCAGTGGTAACAGCTGCGACTTACGAATTGAAGGTCGTAGGTTCGAACCCAGAGAGGCGCTTTACATTGTTTAAATTATTTAATCACCACTGCTTTCAAAACGGTGAAGGAAAACATCGTGAGGGTACTGGCATGTCGTAAAAACAAAAATTCTAAGACATGTGATAGTAACAACCCGCACTGGGCCCGGCATGGGCCAGCGTGGCGGATTACGGTCCAAACCCTCACACCGAACGGATCTCTGTATCCCAGCAGTGCGAACGTTAGAGGCTGAAAATAATATTTCGATAACATTGGATAACTGAACCTACATGAAAGGGATGCTGTTAAACAAAAAACTGAAAAGTTGAATTCAGCTATTGTATTACTCTGTGTAAAAAAATCAGTGGATTTTATGCCAATTGCATAACTTTTGAGTTATTTATTGTTAAAATATTTAACCAAAGCTAATATTATAATACCTACCTATTGACACCCTGTTTTTTTTCAAGTTATTCCGAGTTGAAGTTCAGTGGAATTTCTTTCCAATTCCAACATTGCAATTGTGATAAATGTTACCTTTGTTTATTGTCGAATTCGTAGAAACTATGTTATTTACAACAACATAGTGGTTTGACTTTTAAATTATTTTTATTGGCTCTTATTGAAACTTGTTACCAATAAAAATATTTTTTGACACAACAAATATAAAAATTTCCCAATCATGTAAGGACTTACAAATATTTATGTTTTCATCATTCGTTAGTCTCTCATAGGAAACTTCAAACATTCATAAATTGATACCTCGGTGCTAAGCCCAAATCAACAACTGTGAAGATACGAATAACATTGGCATGTATTTAATCGACCCAAAGCAGCTCATTTATCGAATTAATTTTATTAGAAAACATCCATCGGTTTCTTACTAAACTTCAACTATATCTGTGGACCTGGTTACCTATCTGTTTTAGTGACTGTACACACCTATATTTGAGCCTCTGACGAACCGCACGGATAATTCCTGTTTTTTTTCCATGAAAATTTTATTGAACATGGAGTGTTCAATAATAATTTATCGAATGAATTCGTGTGAAACTCAAATAATTCCTATTTTGGGGTCTTAAACACATTAAATAGACCAGTAACTGCGATCAACCTAAATGTAGCGGCTCGAATGCAGTTGCTCTCTGACTAGAAAAGGCCAAAGTCTCATTTATTTAAAAAACGTGTGTCAAAATCAATAAAAAATCAAAAGTCATTTATTCAAACTAGGCTGAGAGTCAGCTCTTTTTGAACATCAAAATTACATAAGACAGTCCCCCTAAAATGCCCGCCCTTCACTAGAAGTCTGTATGAATCATTAGAAGCCCATAAAGTTCAATAAGTTTCAACAAGATGAATTCAACATTTCCGCATAATAATGATTCAAAGTCTCAAAAACCGGTACAAGTTAGAAGCTGGTACTACCTATAAAATATATCAAGGAGACGTTCCTAGCACCTGTAGTAAATTCCAGGCGCTTTATTACTAACTTACTAGTTGACATTTATAAGCCTTTGTCACCAAACGTGTGTTTAATTATTCGTCTACTGACGGCACTAAGCCTTGGCTTCTGGATGTTCTGAATAAATTGAGTCGAAAAGTAGCTATGTAGTTACACACTTCGGTAGTTATTACAAATGTACAAAGTAAATAGAACAAATTTGTCGTGAGGAAAGTTTTGAGTATTAATGTCGATGGCTACAAGAGTAGGGGAAAACCAAATAAATGACGGAAGGACTGTGTGAATGATGATTTGGTAAGAAAGGGGTTGAGTACTGAGTTGATTACTAATACAGAAATGTGGAAGAAAATACATGTTGCACCGACCCCAAATAAATTGGCGTAAGGAAAGGAAAATCTTGAAATATAACGAATTTGAATGATGCTACCTTTTGAAATGTCCTCCCATAATTTGCAGAAGTACCTTGTGTTTAGAGCCTTTCAACGATAGATTAATTATTGCTAATTAATGACATCGATAATTGTTAGGGATTAATACTAAGTCAGTTCAGCAATAGCAAAAGGTTAGACTCCTGAAGTGGAGACTCCGTATTGGCAAGCGTAGTGTGGGGAGCCCCCTAGCTAGATAGACTAATGACCTTAAGAAGGTGGCTGGGAAAGACTGGATGTGGAAGGTGGAGGACAGTGTTTTATTGTTGTGGTGCAGCCTGGGAGAGGCTTTGGCCAAAAGTAGACTGCAATAGACTGAGTTGATTAATTAAAACGGCTAGAGACAAATCAGAACTTCGTAGCAGAAAGAAATACCTACCTACTCGTATGTACATATACCTCTCGGTCAAAAGACGTTGCCCCAAAATAACGAGTATCATAATCGTTGTTAATCCGTCAATTACGCGTGTTGACCAGGAGTTAAATTCACACTACAATCCAAACATAACGACAAAACTACCAATCATACATAACACTAACACAATTCTAAAAGGATAAACATAAATCGCTTTGAGTACATTTGGAGAGCAAACAGACCTTCAGTTGGTAAGTAACTGATCAAACAGCGAAGTTTGTGTAACGTTATGCATTGTCTACATTAGAATAGTGGCGTTTACTTAAAGCTTTAAGCATATAGGAAGAGGATAGGTAGGTGTTGAGGAGTCAATAAAACAACATAATATAACAACTAACAAAGTTACATGCTAGCTGGGGGACTTCCAAAGACTTTCGGGTTGACTTAGTTTTACATGTAACTAATACCTGCGATTAATTAATTATGTCTACTTTTAAACCGTCCCGCGGGGGCTTAATAGTATTTTGAATAGGACTTTTAAATTATATATTACTAGCTTTTGCCAGCGGCTACGCCCGCGTGAAGCTCGGTGTATTATAACATGTAAGGAATGAAGGTTTATATGTAATATTACATATAAACCTTCCTCTTGAATCACTCTATCTATTAAAAAAACCCGCCTCAAAATCCGTTGCGTAGTTTTAAAGATTTAAGCATACATAGGGATATAGGGACAGAGAAAGCGACTTTGTTTTATACTATGTAGTGATTTTCTATAGGCAACTCACTTGAAGTTAATTTATTTGTGGGCGAATCAACAACTCCAGAAATCCGTAGTAAGCGATTGCCACGCTTTGAATTTTATGCTATAAAGTTAAGGTTACTGCAAGTAAATGCAATAACGTGCATAAAATTAGGCGAGTAAATTCGTGGACTCATAAGCACTGTCGAAAGATGTTCAATCTATTGGTACAAACTTTTAACATACAGACACGACAAGGCTGAATTTGTTATGTAGTCATTAAATGATGTCGAACATTAAAAACTTACATTCGAGAGGAACCAACCTCTGTGAAGATTATTATAAAACTGCTTGTGCCTAAACCTAGCTAAATACCGATTTTATGGCTTAATTTCGAACAGCTTGAATATTTTTTTTTCCAAATAACAATTAAAACTTTTACAGCACTCGTATTCACAGAGGGATTTAAATGGCATTTGTATGGATTATAACCCAATTCCGAGTTTTAGCATTTATCAATGACAACTTTAATGAACACATAAAATTTAAAAAAAATCGAATCATTAGTCTCATTGGAAAACAACAAAATATTGAACAGCAGCTTTAAAAATACAAAAATATCTATTTCACACTTACCAAATAATTGACATAGCTGGCAAATCCGTTCATACCCATTGATTTGAACTCATCTTGCTTCGTCACATCTAATTTCGACATCAGTGGCGTAATATACTGATCTAACGCCTTGCTAACGTCGTGCATGAAGTCGGCCAATTTATGCTGGTACTCTTTCGGTTCCGTGATCGGTTCAGCTGGATGCTCACCATGTTCACCATATCCGTCCTCAAAGTGTGCTTGAGAACCGCCAAATGCTTCGGACCATGATTGAGAGTCTGGTCTTGCATGGGCCTGGAAAAGATGATTGTTTGTTTAACTTGGAATGGTGTTGGAGAATGTTATATTACGAAGCAAGACTTTTGAATTTATTTATCGAAAAAAAACTTTCCTTTGACTTTTTAAAGAATTTGACATGATTTAGTTGTTTTAAGCAAATGCATCGTCAATCATTAATCAGCCTATAACATTCCCAGTGCTGGGACACAGGCCTCCTCTCTTTGAGAGAGAGTGGACTATTCTACCACATAGAGCTTATTTTCGGAAATTTTCTTTCATGCTTGTCCGTGTCTCAAGCAATTCAAAAATCTTGCTCCTCCACAATTTTCTGGAACGTACCTCTTGGCAAAGAAGTAATATTTAGGGTAAGTATGTCAGGCACAAATCCTATATGTACTAAGTTCTACTTTTTTGTAACAATAATGCTAATGATACGCCAAATTATACATTCATTCGGATGCCGTTATTCTATTTAATGGACCGCGATTATCATATAAATGGAACATTGTATTAATCTATCCTACCTATTCCTAAAATTTAGGAGAGATGTATTCAATTAAACTAATACTGAATTACCTACTATTTAGGGTCTATTTTTTTTCAGTAACTGGATTTGGGAGGTCAGATAGGCTGTCGCCCCGTGTATAATACTGGTAGTCAACTGCATATGGTTGAACTGGAAGCTGACCCCAACATAGTTTTGAAAAAAAAACTAGGAAGATTGATAGTGTCTATTTTTATGTTCGTTATATAAACTCATGTAGTGACATTAGTAATAGATTTAGAAATAATAGCTGAATGAAATGACTAAAAGCGATGACTGAATTAAAGCAAGTCCCAAATTAGTCAGTTTATCCGAATCGACGTAAACGGAACAACCGTATCCGAAATCAAAACCGAATACGATACCACACTCAAAATACTCACGAAATAAAATGCAGACGAAAATAACAATATCGAAAGGAACGACATCTTGGGCCAACAAAGACTAAAATAGTATGCTAAGAAAAACCTTGTAACCCTTTTATAAATAAAGCGGTTCCTTTATTACCTTTGAGTGAATAGGAAATGTCACGTCTGCAAGATAAGGTTAATGTCTAAAGTATGGTCAATCATTGTTTGTAGGTAACTGGTGCACATGTTATCAGAAAACGCTGAGAAAATTAGTATGTCTTGACGTAAAAATCCTTAGATAACAAAAATCCTTTGTTTTGTATTTTTGAGACATTGCACGAATATGTCTCAAAAAAGAAAAGAAAAACATCAAAAGTCATTAATTCAAATTGGGCTGAGAACCATAACTTCTTGAACAATTACTTAAGAGTCAAAATTACTTAAGACCCCAAACCGCCCACCCTTCACCACTTCCTAGTGCTTTAGATACTTTTAACCACTGAATTAGGTCTATATTGCCAAATGTCCTTCCTTTGGTATTGTTTTTTGAGTCGTCGAGCTCGTCAAGTTCTGAGTTGAGCTACACGATTACTGACTCCAGTCAAAGCAATCATTTGCTCTGACTGGACTGGTCCACTCAAATTCCTGTACCAATCGACACTTTCTTCACATGTTCTGAGCAAGATTATGTCTGGATTTTAAAAAACTTTGAACCCTGAGCTTGTTTCACCATTTCTTCTCAGGTGTATTCAGATAGGAAATATCGACTCCATCTAGCTTATTTTCTTTTTATAATATGACATGTTAAACTGATTCCAATATCCTAATTACAGAAAACAATTGTAATGCTAAAAACAATTTCATTGCATTGAACCTTTCTCCTCGAATATGGAAATATATAACACTTCAATACATTATACTTATTCATGATCAAAGGGTTGTTAAAATAGTGAAATGCAACTTTAGCAATGCAATAAGCACTATCGAATCTTTGATCGCATAAAACCACTCGTAGAACGAATTCCAATATCCAATATACTCGTATCTCCCCGACATTGGCATTTCCTCACAAAATGTGAAGTAACAAAAATACCACGGCCATAATACCGCGGGCTCAGAGGCACCAAAAAACAATAACTCATCATGCAAAACACAGATTGTTTCACAACACAGATGGAAAAATATTTGTCACACTCCATATTACAAAAGTTGTTTTGAATTTGTCAAAACTGTGGCATTTGAGTCCATCACTGTGGGAAAATAAGTGCGGAACTCAACGAAGTGATTGTAAGTTAACATTATCACTGACGTAATAATATCGCGGTGGGTTTTTTTCGCGCACAGGATTTTCTACACACTGCTTAACGCAAAGAGTTGAAAATCGAACAGTGTGTTTTATCGACGCTCTGAGATGCGCTCTATTAGATTCTCAATGTTCGAAATTTTTCAAAAATTCAAAACCGAGAGTTGAAAATCCCGGCGCGATATTTTTACGTTCGTGTGATCGTCGAGGTAAGCTGTACGATGCAAAGTACACACTTTCCAATTGAGCAGATTACCGTCAAACGCATTGTAAATAACTTTATTACACAGTATAAAACAAAGTCGATTTTCGTGTCTCCACGGTTAGATCTTTTAAACTACGTAACGGATTCAGTTCATCAATAGACAGAGTGATTGAAGAGGAAGTTTTACAAATGTATAATACACCGACTTCCACACACGGGCGAAGCCGCTAGCAAAAGCTAGTTTGTTATAATGCCACTATTATTAATTCCACAAAATGTTCATATGCAGACCTTTAGAACGGTCCATGTCGACACATTCCACTAACATATCCTTCTCATTAATCGGCTTTCCATCAAATATTCTATTTAACCATACTGCCCACACTTTCTGGGCAGTAAAACATTGGGACAGTAAGGGTTGAAAAAGGTTTGTCAACCCTTATTGTCACAACGTCTTCTCTTCAACCACAAAGATAGTGCGACATTGTTTCTCTCTCTCGGTCCTAGTTAGCAATTTCGCACCTTTCTACCCTTTTAGGGTTGACATTTAGGTTATTAATACCTTATAGTTTTACACTTAGTCAAGTGTTTAATTACACAAGTTCCTTTCTATTGAAAAATATCTACATTTGTAACTTTAAATAAAGCTTGTGAAGTTAAAATTAATCCATACAAATGTTATAAATTCGAAAGTATCTCTGTCTGTATGTATCTTGTCACGCCTAAATCACTGAACGGATTTCGACAAAATTTGGCAAAAGATGGCTTTATGGTTGTCTCGATCGCACAATCCCATAAGTTTATTTCATCACATTCAAGTGGACGCAGCCGCAAGCAGAAGCTAGTCGCAAATAAAGTAAATTATTAGAGTCGTCCAACTAAAGATTAAGAATAATGGATATTTCAGTCATTGTGCCGATAGTCGTGACGGCCAAAGGCATAATAGCCAAGAGCCGTGAGGAAACCGGCATGTCCCAGAACCCGCACTGGGCCCACGTGGTGGATTACGGCCCACTCCCTCTCACAGAGAGGAGGCCTGTATTCCATGATAGGCTGATCATGCTATGATTCTATTAAAATATCTAAAAAAAAATGTTTTCGTAAGTAGGTATTACAAGTAAAGAATATAATAATTAATAAGAATAATTGTACAAAAGACTAAAGTTCACAAAAACTAAAACATTTTATTTAATTAGACTCATTTCATTTACAAAAGAACAGCTACACGGCCATTTTAAAATAAGTTAGCTTTTCCAACAAACAATGTTAGTTTTTCATTCACCGTCGCCGTGTTAGGAACGTGACTGCTGGCGACATTTTCTAAGCGACCACGATAGACAGACACGTGATTTAGATAAACACTTCGTTATACGTTATTACTTTAGTTATCTCTACAGCTGGGAGTACGGGTATTTTGTGTGTATTCTTTTGTTTAATATTATATTTTATTCTGTGATGAGTTTTTGAAGCGACAATTTTTAATACCTCGGTTTCTAAAGTACCTATACTAACCTTTTTACCTCACTAACCAAAGAAATAACGTTGTTTTGACACATTTTAAAGAGTATATCTTTTGTCTATTATTATACGTAACACGTTAGGTTCTATTTCTTCCCGCGGGTGTCGTAGAAGGCGACTAAGGGATTTACTAGAGAATGGGCAGCAGCGTACTCTATGCATTTGACCACCATGCTGCGATCGCCAACCCGCCTGTCAAGCGTGGCGATTATGGCAAATCCCCCCTTTTGTGGGAGGCTTATATCCAGCAGTGGACGTCTTTCGGCTGATATGATGATGATGATGACGTAGGGTTCCCTTAGTAACAGATTTAAAAAAAGTTACAATATCACCATTATATCTCTGCCTATACCTTCGGGAAATAAGGCGTGACGTTGAAATATCATTAGTTACTTTCTAGGAAATAAGGGTAATCTAAAAGAATCGAGATACTAAAGTGTTTGTGAAGCACTTAAATTACTCCGAGATGCTGTTTATTCAATAAAGAAAAAACATCTTCAACAAGATCCGACATTAAAAAATGATTAAAAAAGATTAAAAACCTAATTGTAAACAATTGCCAAGTTAATCGAAACAAGCGAATAAAAGAACCAAAAAAATACAATTAAGTCTGAATGGGTTTCGTCCAAAACTGTCCAGTGCCATAAAATTATTTGCCCTTTTTGGAAATTACTTTAAACCGCAACAGGAAAATAAAAATAAATGAGCCTTTTTATTTACCTACGAGTTTTATGGTTACGTTTTGTTCATGAGAAGTATGAAATTGATTTCAGGGCATTTGTTTCTTCTTTTTTTGTTGCATCTTGTAGGTTAACTAAGGAGGTTGTAGGCGGCGACCTGTGGATGCCTTAGTAAATTAAGGCCTCCAGCCAGGGCATAAAACTAAGCGACTACATGCTAAGGGCACCACCTTTGGGGTACGAATTTCGGCTTAGGGCGTCGCTGGGGTAAATCAGCAAGGGACAAGCTGGATCGGATCCTATGTGTAAAATATCGCCATAACAACATGTTTATAGACTCAACTGAGGCAAAGTTGCTGCACAGTGCTACCTCTAGGAAGTCTTAACTTAATAACATATGGTTCATTGCATAAATAGGTACCATAATGAAATAGCTATGAGCACCTAATTCAATTACCAGGAGGTAGGGAAGGTAGTCATTTAAGTTTAAAGTTAGAAGCCAAACATACACAGATAGAATGACCAACACCACACAGCTAAAGAACTAACAAAAGATCTACCCCCACTCGTGTGAGTAAAGAATTAGAAACATTAATCTATGTCGCAGACACCCGCGTATTACCTAGGCAGACATTTGTCGAGTATAAGCACACCTGCGCAGTTAAACACACAAGACAACCACATCTAATCGATGTTTTCCTATAAAGCTATCTAGGCCCAACTATTCGTTCCAGCGCAAACTGCGCGTCTAGTAGCTGCCACTAGACGCAGACCTGTCATTTGCGTCAGCGACTTACCGTTACGACAGACATCGTGCAGGAAGCGCCCATTGTCTTTGGGTATTCAACGCGCATCAACGTCCGATTTTAAAACATTGACATCGAACGCATCAATGTTGAGATTCGCAATACAAACACACGTGCACTGCTTCAGTGCTCATAGCAAGACTGACGCTGACCTGTAGCTTGCAACTGTCGTCAGGTATCCACGTGCAGCGTGTGTCTAGTCGTTGCGCAAGTAGGGAGAGCTTGCGGCTCCTCCAGGAACAAAATATATTCGGAACTCTCTGAAAGCGTCTGTGTTCCCTGCCACGTATAACCCATCACTTTTCAAAGCAAGATTGAAAAGGCATCTTCTGGGCTTGAACGTTCCATCGTAGACATCATAAATCGCTTTTCACCAGGCGAGATCGTCGTGAAAAGCTGGCTGAATTTGGAAAAAAGTCGGCCAGAACCTGTCGTTGGGTCTAGTCACCTAGCTGTCGCAGTCGCAAGTCGCATATTGTACGCCATATATTAACCACCAAACTAAACGATATTTGACACTATAACCACAGAGTAAAGCCGACAAAAGCCCAAAATAGTTAGTAAATAGGTCAAAACATGATTCACATTTACTTGTTACGTTAACACTGATAGCCCACGTACCGTTTATTAAATTAAACCCTCTTAATATTTCAGCAGGGTCTCTATTTACTTAGGATGCCAAGTTATGCTCTTATCTTTCAGTATATAATGCGGCACCGAGATTATATGAAAGCACTTCCCGAGGGCAGTTTTCCGAGAAAATCTCGTGTTACATGGATTTTTTGCTGACCGTTTTGATTAAAGGACTAGGTACCGACAGACTACTAACGGCTCATTTAGTGTCGGTACTTGCTTTGGTTTATTACCTGTTCTAGGCAAGGTTTTGAATTTTCTATTTTTATGCTAGCGTTTCAGACTTTTTTTCTTGCGACGCTCATCCGCAGCTTTTCTTAAAATAAATGCTGGTTGCATTTTGATGTGAATGTTTTTATAACCGAAAGACGCTGCCTAGGGGCTTTTAGAAGGACGGAAAATTTATAGAATAGGTACTCTTTCTGCTGAAAAATATAATAACACTAAAATATGTGATTTTCTATGTAATAAAAAGATTACCATCGTTGGGTGCAGTTAGTACACAATCTTACTAATGACATAATATATACATAATGATATATTATAGATATTTATATATTATATTATGTGAAAATTTTGATGTTTGGATGTTTGTTACTCAATCGCAAAAAACGGCTTTACCGATTTTGGATGAAATTTAGCACACATATAGATTATTACTTGGATTGACATATAAGCTACCTTTTATCCCGTTAGTGGGTTTATCCTGTGGGATAATTTTCAACCTCCACTTGGATTAAGCCGCTACGAAAAGCTAGTAATACAATGTCCATCCCAATCTGTTCAGCAGTTATGGCGTGATTGAGTGACAAACATCCAAATATTTAAATATGCAAACAAACAAGCTTTCACATAGTAGGATAGGATATTTTCCCGCATAAAACCATTTCTTCCTATAACCTGAACGACGCAACGAAATCTATTAACAATACGTTCCTTACTCCACAATTCACCTCCACGCCCCTACAAAATCCCAGGGTTGTCCTGATCGAAACTAATGTGGATGTTAGGCAACAAGCCACGTATTCAATATGGAGGTCGCGGCGAGCACAGCATCATGAAACTCACATTAGTTGTCATCACCAACCCTAAACTAGGTTTGGTATATCGTGTTGCCTACACTTCAATTGTGGTTCAGCATGGAGTGAGAGTGTTGTAATTTTATCTGAGAAGTGGATACGATGGTAGACCACTTGTATATAGAATCTGTATATTAATACGTGAAGTCGGAAGCATCTTCTTAAATTTAACTATACAGACCTTTATTGCCTCCGACTGCATGCGATTGCTTATAATCTAATAGTCATGCTTTTAAAACAACTTTCTTGTTTCCATCTTTTAGGCAGTCGGGATTTTTGATTTTGTATTTTTTTTTTCTTTCAGTTTTTAGTTAATATAAGTAATAATGTTTGACGTTGATGAGACCTATTTATGAAAGCCTTTATTTTGATACCCCACTGAATAGATATTGAGAAAAAAAAATTTAAAGCACAATATGGCGATTACAATAATATACAAAATCTATTTTTTAAAATTTTGATATACTCAGTGTCACTCTCACAATTAAGACGAATCTACCAGCTCTCAAGGCTACAGAGCATGCCAAAGAAATATACATACATACATACACTCCAAAACCATAACCCGGGTAAAAACTTTGCATCCCTTTTTAAGAAAATGACGTGGATGGAGGAGTACCTATGAAATTTGGAACCGTTAAAATTTAAATGGAGAAGGAGAGAAAGGTCGTATTTTTACCCGACTGCGCCAGAAGGAGGGTTATGTTTTATATAATCTATCAACTCAGTCTGTCGCAGTCCACTGCTGGATATAAGCCTCTCCAATGCTGCGCAACAGCACCCTGTCCTCCGCCTTCCGCATCCAGTCTGTCCCAGCCACCTTTTTAAGGTCGTCGGTCAACGTAGCTGGGAGGCGTCCCACACTACGCTTGCGGACACGCGGTCTCTACTCCAGGACTTATCTGCTCCATCGGCCATCGCTCCTTCGACAAACATGGGCAGCCCACTGCCACTTCAGCCCGCTTACTTAGTCCTTAGTATTCAAACATTGCGGGATTTTCAATAATAACGAATTAGAAATACTTTAAGTTTTAAATGAATTAGTGTCGAATTTCGACCACTGGGCGACCAGTTGTTAATGATAATTGGATAACGTAAAAACATTGATTTATTTTTGCAAACAGATTTAAGGACGGCAAAATTGAACAAAACTGTAGATATTTCGAGAGCTCCTAGGAATGCAAAAACGGAAGTACTAACTAAAGTCCAATAAATAGAGCAAGATAATTCTTCTCTTGGGTTAAAATACTAGTATCTACATGGCATGGTGTAGCACAATATCTATTGGCTTTTATGCTTCAACAGTAAAAGAGACTCAGCGTTATTTATCTCCAAAGAAGAAATTACGGTAACAATGCATATTTATGAAGGAAAACCCTCATTTATTTCAATTTCGCCTCGAACACAATGTTGATGTATGTAAAATATAAAATGTTACAAGTTTCTTCGTTAACTGCGGCCATTCCACAGCGAAGCAAAGTACCCTTTGGCAATTATAATTCATTTCCATTTCAGAGGAGCTTAATTGATTAAGCAGTTAAAGCTACCGTTTTTTCAATTACGTAGTTACCTCCTTTGTTGAGGATATTTAAAAAGATTTTTACATTTTCCGATAGTCTGAAAATTGAGGATATTAGGTACGATGATATCGGGAATAAGGGTGGCAGTTATCGATTAAAATTAGCTTTTTACACGCTTTATATTAGCTTCACTTGTATGTTTGTATGTGGCCGACTCCTTTGGACGCTATTTTGACCCACTTTAAACGGTCAGATTTCAATTAAACTTTGTAGACTTATCGAGGACCTATGACAATTCAATAATTAAAAAAAAATAGAAAAAAACACGCTTTAGTTAGCAAAACTAAAAAATAGAAAATAAATAATAGTTAAAAAAAAACTAAAAAAACACGCTTTAAAAACCAAACTAAGAAGTAGAAAATAATTTAATTCTATTAAAAAGCGTGGGGTGCTTGATATTAATTGATTATAAAAAAACCTCAAAAAGCACCCCACGCTTTTTAATAGGATTAAATTATTTTCTACTTTTTAGTTTTGTTTTTAAAGCGTGTTTTTTCGTTTTTTTAAACTATTATTTATTTTAAGCTAAGGACCTCGTCAAGATTAGCATAAAACTACGGAGAATTAAGTATAACGAAGGAAGTTTATGCCTTTCAGTTAGTTGTCAAATGTTGTGGATTATTATTATTTAGAAAGATCTTGAGTAATAACAACCACACGGGCCGATCGATCAGATTAAGCTACGCTTGCCGCGGTTGGTCTGTGGATCGGTGACCATCATTACATACCAAAACCCCGACGTGCCTCAGATAGCCCGTTAATCCGTTGGTCTTGGCTGTCATTTGTGGATCTTTAACAGTCGTTACGTGTCATCAGTAGCCCGACAGTCTGACAACCAGTCTTACCAAAGAGTATTATATAACCTTGAACTGGTGGATAGGCAGACAGGTCTAGATAGGCAGGCGCTCCATGTAAAATACTGGTATTGAACTATACCCGGTTAGACCCGAAGCCGACCCTAAAATATTTGGGAAAAGGCTAGGCAGAGATCTTTCAGGATACGTAACATATACGCATAAACTTATTTGATGATTTTCCACCCAAAAAACAAAACCCCCGACGCAAAACGAGGGGTATTTGACCGCTATGTGTGTGTGTCTGTATATGACACTGTAGCGCTTAAACAGGTGAACCGATTTGAGTGTAGTTTTTTTTATTTAAAAATAAGTTTTCTAGCGGTGGTTCTTAGACATGTTTCATTAAAATCGGTTCAGCCGTTTGAAAATTATCAGCTCTTATTTGATTAATCAAGGGATTTTAGCATCTTCCACGGGTCTAATCGAATCGAAATTTGGTATGACACGCCAAGCGGTGCGCATGGGCACTACATAACTTTTCTCGAAAAGCTTCGTCGTTTTTTTATACCCTTATAACTTGGGTTTGGATTATACCAGATAAACACAATTCTCGGGATATATTGTCAATAGCGGATTTATTGAACAAATAAAGTTTTAATTGCATAGCTCTTATACTTTAGATTTTATTGATATCTAAAACAACCTGATTTCGTCATCACTGATGATCATCAACATTCTTAGGGTACTTCCTACTGTCCTAGAAAACTGAAATTTGGTATGTAAACTAGTATTAGTACAAAAACAACAAAAAAAATCTAAAACTTAGAATTTTTATCCCCCGAGCCCTTAAAATTAGTGGATGGAAGTTTGTATGAGACTTCCACAATTTTGAGGAGAATGAGAGGTCCGAAAATTCTCGTTATTATAAATAATAAAAAACGTAATAAAAAAGAAAAAAATTGTCACAAGCAACTTACAAAAAAGAAGTGAAATCCCACCAAAAACATTTACGTGTAAAATGTTTCCAAGACGAGACCATATGACTCGCAAGTTTCAAAAACAGGAAATAAAAGTTAAATTGCATTGCAAGCATTGTCATGTCGGGGGACGTTCAATGAAAACGCCAAACAGACGGATGACATTTACATTAGCCGTGCCCCGAAGTGACAATGCTTTGATCAAAATACTACCTACAACCTCTTATTAAACTTAAAAGGCGAATACATTTTAATACTTGTTTCGTTTTTAGAGGTTTTTGATTGGGTCGGGGGTTTTTTAAATTTAAATTTTAACTTTTTTATCAATAAAGACTGTACACTGTGTTTTACTGGTCAAAAGGTAACTTAGAAAATGTAACTCTGATGCACATCATGTCAGGCTTTAAACCTATAACCCTGAGCTTAATGTCCATAAACCTCTGAGGCATCATGACTTACTTAATTACAGCTTGATACACATTTACGTAAGATGTTGCAGACTTCAAAGACTCGCTCGTCATCTCTACTTAGTCTTATATCAAGGTGGACAGCTTACGTCAGTTCTCTGTTTCTTTAGACGAGGGTTTTAGACACATGCAAGTAAACATATCTAGATGTTTCTTTCATTATAAAGACGATATATGTTTTTGGTTCGTAACAAAATAAATACATTCTAATATTGTGATATGATTAATTTATTAGACATAAAATAATATTACTAGTACATGTACCTATATAATAAAAAAACAGAGAGAAGGGTTCCGTGTGGTGCCGGACGTAAAAGAATAGCACCATCCCATTTTTTCCCGTGGGTGTCGTAGAAGGCGACTAAGAGACTTACTAGAGAATGGGCAGCAGCGTTCTCTATGAATTTTTACAACCATACTGCGATCGCCAACCCGCCTGCTAATCGTGGCGATTATAGCAAAACCCCCCTTTTGGGGGAGGCCTATGTCCAGCAGTGGACGCCTTTCGGCTGAAATAATGATGATGATGAGAGAGAATGCAATTACAGGGTATCAAAAAATTCGTCCGCATCGCTGTCAATGGGAAAAGTGCCCAAAGGGCTGGCAGCATTGCCACGTTGTATGGCGATGCTGATTCTTTGACCAAAGAATAGGCCGGCCCTCTGGTCACGTGAAGACTCGGCTAACCGTTTGGCGATCAATCAAATCAAATCAAAATATTTTATTTCACATAAACCTGCAAGGGCACTTATGAAACGTCAGAAGCTAGGTGCACGGTTCCAATTTGTCGCTTCCTATGGAGAAGAGCCGGCAAGAAACTCCACGGTTACTCTTTTAAAAATAATTGGCTTTTATAATGTTTTCAAATTACAGTGATATTAGGTATGGGAGGACAGTGCAGGCCTGTCAATAAGTACCAGGTACTTAAAGGAATAAAAATAAAGAATAGAAACTGTAGGCCTACAACGTTCTCTCATTCACAATATGTAAAAGAATCTACATAAGTAAAATCAACCTATTTAAACCAAGTGATATGATTTCCATGAGAATCACTAATAAATACTCGATATTACAAGTGTTGTATAATGTCAAATAATGACGAGAATACGAGTATGTCAGAAAGTGTAAAAAATAAAATTAACATTGTAATTTGGAAGCAGTTAATAGACTCTCACATAGTAATGCTGCTAATGAGTTACCAGGGAAGCCACATGTGCAGAAGGAATTAATGCCAAACTTCCTTGTCTTCAACGTAGTCTTTTATCTTATAATATGCTTTTTTGATAAGGACACGTTTGATGTGAGTTTTAAACTTTCCATCGCTAAGTTCTGAAACCGACTTTGGCAACTTGTTATAGAAGCAGATACTGTTTATTAGATAAACAGTATCTGCTTCTATAACAAGTTGCCAAAGTCGGTTTTGCAAGTTCTGAAACCGACTTTGGCAACTTGTTATAGAAGCAGATACTGTTTATTAGATAAACAGTATCTGCTTCTATAACAAGTTGCCAAAGTCGGTTTCAGAACTTAGCGATGGAAAGTTTAAAACTCACATCAAACGTGTGACTGTGAATGACTTGCTAGTTTTAGTTAATCTAAATTATGGAATCACAATTTCATCTTTACTACGTGTATTTAGGTTATGGAAGTCGCATTTTTTTTTGAAAAAACCTAAATGTTTGCGAACATACAAGATATTTTCTAGGATATAAAAAGAAGGCAGAGTTAGTATGTCAACTTCGTTGAATTTGTTTCTAAGAGACTTGCGAGGCCTCATTTTATAGATTGCGCGGATTGCCCTCTTTTGTAGAATGAAAACTGAATCTACGTCAGCTGCCGATCCCCACAGCAGAACGCCATAAGACATAATACTGTGAAAATAAGCAAAGTATACTAACCTAGCTGTGGGTACATCAGTCAACTGCCTTATTTTTCTTACTGCGTAAGCAGCTGTGCTTAATCTACTTGAAAGAGCTCTAATATGAGCACCCCATTGCAATTTTGAATCTAAAGTAATTCCTAGAAATACAGTTTCCGAAATAGCATCTAGTTTCTTGCCATCAAGTTTTAAATTTAGCCCTACTTGGGGTACATTTGGTAATGCTAATGAGAACTTAAGACATTTAGTTTTGTTCGCATTGAGTAAAAGATTATTAGCCGCAAACCATTTCGAGAGAACAGCTAGACTATCGTTGACATGTAAGACATCCGTATCTATTACATGTCTATTCATACATACTAAGTACATAATAACTCTTTCTGGGATGAAAATGTGAGCTTACGTAAGTAATCCTTTAAATTAGGTACAAATTATTGTACTTTTCAAGGACTAGCTGGCCATGCGAATGATGAAAACTTTCAAAACGAAAAACACCTCTGTTAAAGTTTTCATCAAACGTAAGGCCAGCTAGTCCTCGAAAAGTGCAATAATATGTACTTAATTTAAAGGATTACTTACGTAAACTCACACTTTCATCCCAGAAAGGATTATTATTTACTTAGTATGTATCTAATAGACACCGCCAAACGGTAAGCCGACTCTTCACGTGACCAGAGGGCTGGCCTATTCTTTGGCCAAAGAAATAGCATCCTCTTGCTTCTGAAAAATGTCACCATCTCCAGATAATTTTGAGTATCTGGTTCTTGCATTGATGTGATAAAACAACATCTCTAGTCATAATAGTGCGTAAAAGGGTGTCCTACGACGCGAGTTCTGGAATACCTTTTTACCGACTTCCAAAAGGAGGTTATCAATTCGACATGTTTATATATTTTTATTTATGTATGTTCGGGCATAACTCCGTCATATATAGACGGATTTGCAAAACTTTTTTTCTTCTAAAGGGTTTTATTCCGAATCGATCCCAATTAAATTTTATATAGATCTGATGATGCGTCTCGCAGACAGACAACGGAACTCCTCAAAAAATGACAGCAAATCAACCGTGATTGCTGCTATCGCATTGTTATGACCCCAAGGATGACGAAATTTCGAATTGGTGTGAGGTATGTACTGTTACTAAAAACAGATAAATAAAAACTTTTTCCAAAAAAAAAAACAACCGACTTCCGAAATTAAAGTTATTTTTCTCTTTATAGTGTTTTTTTGGAAGTTGGTTGTTCTTTTATTTGGAAAAAGATTTTAACGTTAAAAATCACAAAAATTATAACAAATGAATTTGACTAACTAGTTATAGTTCAATAACTAACAATTAAAATTATTCTGATATAAAATATTTGACAACATTGTTTAGCAGCATTATAATTTCCCTAAGTTTCATCCGTGTGCTAATCAAATTTTGTACAAGCAAGTAGTTAGCATTACAAACAACGCAACACAGCATTCAATACTTTAAAACAAATGCTACCGAACATGGTCATAAGTAGACACTTAAGGCTCGTGCAGACTAGCGCGACGCGACGGTCGCGTCGCGACACTCGTAGAACAATTTCTATGATAACTTAATGAAAATTGTTCTGCAAGTGTCGCGTCGCGCTGTCGCGTCGCGGCTGTTTGAAGAAGCCTTTATGATCATATTTGGTAGCATTTGTTTTCAGGCGATCCTCATAAAACCCACTACTACATTCAAGAAACAAAACAATATAAAGCAACTATGTTAAGGTACAGTCCAGACGGTATGAGACATGAAATTCCAACAGTTTTCTTTCAAGAAAATTGAATATTCATGTCGGGAGATGAGAACTATCCCTCATACAAGCGCTCTTTTAAAATCGTTATACCGCTGCTCAATGTTTTATATTTAAAACTTTCAGCTTTACTAAGCCATTCATAAGGCTTTGAATATATCTCGGCACATTTATTAGGTGTCCGTTTTAAACCCAGAATATTGATATGACTAGTTAGATCTTAAAAAAGGATTTTCCAAATCTAAGAATAGTAATTATTTATTTACACAACACTGGCAACTTAGATTCTCACGAAAAGATAACGTTTCAAATGAGTTTAAATCTTTTCCATTTTAAATTAGAACTCAGTGAAATGTTAATAGAAACGAATAGAATAGAGGTCTCTAGAAGACTGAACTTGAAATGTACATGAAGATTTTGAGAATAATTCTATTTTCTGTGCCATTTCACAGAGGGAATAGGAAACTAAGCTAAGATGGAGCTGTTTTGGTTGAAATTTAAGCTGTAAAGTATTCGTGGCAGGTTCTTTTACAATCTGACAGGATAAATAACAATTATACGTTACAAATTGAATTTTCTAAGTTGAACGGCGATTAACAAGTACTCCAAGACAATAATAATGCTTCAAGCATTAAGTCCGCCTTAGTACAGTATTTTTTACTAGTGCGTAAAGTTTCAATAAATGAATAGAAGATATCTTTAAATAGTGCTTAAAGTTTCAATAAATGAATAGAACATATCCTTAAAAATATTTGTTAATACCCGCTTTGTGTCCGTTTGATGGCAATAAGCTCGCTCTCTGTTACATGGGACTTAAACACAACTGGCGAAATGTGGATTTACTATAGGTACAGTCGAATTCATCAATATATTGGCCCTTTCAGGCTTAAGAAATATATGAACGTCAAAAAAGTTTATAATATTGTGACAACTTTATGCACCATTAAATTGTGATCAAGATTTAGATTCATTAATATGCGACTGCTTTTTCTTATAATTTTTCAATATCTGGATGACTGAGCTTTGCTCGGTATTTGTGTTGGTTTGACGTTTTCTAAAAATTAAACCTAGCTAGATCGATTTATCGCCCCCAAAACCCCCTGCATACTAAATTTCATGAAAATCGTTGGAGCCGTTTCCGAGATTCAGATTATATATAAACAAGAATTGGTCGATTAAAGGTATTAGATAGAAATTATTGCCTAATGCACAGCCAATAGGTACTATTGAACCGTTCACATGAGGACATATTTTTGATCTATAGGTGCACAATATTTTGAATCCTTGACAGTGCCAATATATTAATGAACTCAACTGTACACCTTTGCCTAACCCTTTCGAGAATACAGGCATGATTTTATGTTATGTAACTTGTAAAATAACGTAGCGTTAAGTTAAGCTACGCTTGCCGCGGTTGGTCCGTGGATGGGTGACCACCTTTACATACCAAGACTCCTCCGTGCTTCGGAAACCACGTTAAGCCGTTGGCTCCGGCTGTCAGTCGTGGATCTTTAACAATCGTTACGGCTCTTCACTAGCCCGAAAGTCTGACAACCAGTCTTACCAAAAAGATTACCTAGTAAGTGAGTGGTGGAGGTCAGATAGGCAGGCCCATATAACATATTGGTAGCTGCATCCGGTTAGACTGGAAGCCGACCCCAACACAGTTGAAAAAAGCTCGACTGATGATGATGTTTCAGAAAATATATAAAAATCAGCCGTCCCATACTTTTGGTTCGTAGTATAAGTAGGTGTTGAAGTTTTGTATGGGACAGTTGAATTTTTTTCACCGATTACGATGTTGGTTCTATGGAGATAGTTGTTCAGTTTGATGGTCTTTATTTACCACACCCTTTAAGAGAGTTCATCGGGCGCGGGCTGGCAACGTCGCATTTCATGTGGTTTTTCGTGATTATGTTATTTAGTTTAAATCAAAGTACCTACAATAGTTTCTTTACCCAAGTACTAGATATTTGGTATTTATAAGTTTGTATGCTATTTTTACAGTTATTCTAGTATTTACTTATATAAATTGACATACCGCCAATTATTTTTTCTTTGAAGTACTTTTTACGATTACTTAATTGTTTTTATTTAAGAGTAAATATTCAAAACAATTATAAATAACAACGATCTAGTGCTTGACCGAAAAAAATGTTTTTTTGATTTATGTTTAATGAAACAATTACGAAAAAAAACTATAAATGCGACGTTGCCAGCCCGCGCGGCATGAACGCTCTAATATGACGACCATACCTTTCTGATTCATGCTATCTAGATTTTCTAGATAGATATTCTTCCATCACCTTTTATCAACATACCACAAAGATCACGGAACTAGAAATCCCCGTAACCCTTGATTCAGTTAAATGAGTCATAAAATCAATGCGATACCAGCTGAAAATATTCCAATGCAATTAGTGTTGCATCGATATGAAAGTGGATCCACTTGAACAAATTGTCGATACAATACGAAAGGCGCTCAATTAACTCCAAGTCATAAACAGGTGTTCGATTTTAAAACCGAGTTTAATTTTGTATTTTCAAATGAAGTTACATTTTCTGTTGGAAAATTGTTGTGTAACGCAATCGAATGTGTTCGTTTGATTGGGTAGTTTTAAAGTTTACGCTTGTAAAGTTAAGAGTAGGTAGTACCTACGTTATTAGTCCAATTGTCACACAAAACTGTCACATCAAAATGAAAAACAACTACTTTATTCGCTTTAAACAGTTACTGAAACAATAATTATTATTATACGACACTGAATTCAGCCAAAAACCAAAGATGGACAAAGTGTTATTGCGTTTTTCTATCTGGAATTTCTCAATAGCAGGGGCGAGGTGTCAATTTTTTAAAGAGAGAAATCGAAGTGAAGTGGGCTTTAACTTACTGACTTTATATAGGAATGTAAAGCACCTAGCTTCTGACGTTTCATAAATGCCCATACAGGTTTATGTGAAAAAAAAAATATTTTTTTTTAATAAATCGCTGTTGTATGAATTTTTAGTTCCCGATTATGACGTTTTGGCGCCGGGTTAATTTAGAGTTTTTTTTTTGTTGTTGACAAAGCTAAAAAGAACCGTTTTTGTTGTTTGAATGTTATGGTGAATTAAATACTACGGGTATTTAATTCACCATAAACTTTAACTATATTTTTTGACAATAGTAAAAATGGTACGTCAATAGTGGCTTATTGACGTACCATTTTTTAATAGCGATAGATTTGCCGATGCTAATCTCCGAAGGGAAGCCGGTAGGAATCGTATTATATGGTGCTTTCACCACTGCTCAATAGCAACTCAGAGTCTGGATTTGTGTCCGCTTGATAGCAATAGGCTCACCCTCTATTACACGGGACTTACATGGGAAACTGTCAAATGTCAAGTAATTAACACAATAACTTTTCTATTGGTATCAGACTCAATGAGACTGCCTAACAGACGGGGTTTTACATAACTGGCGAAATGTGGATGTACTAGAGGTGCACCTCTGTTCATGCCTCAGGGGAAACAAGGCGTTACAGTGAAATTTCCGGAAAAAAAAACAGAATTTTATAATTAAAAACATACTCCAGATCACGTCGTAAATCTCAGCGCACCGAAGTTCGTCACGGAAGTTCGTCGCGTCATAATCCGAAGAGCATAGACGCAAACAAAGTCGAAGTGTCTCAAACTCTCACGACAGTCTCGACACAGTCGCAGGTGTGTTTGTGTTCCATTACGTCACTACTTGTGTCAACGCTGTGTTGCTTGCGCGGTGATCCTTTAGTGTGTATGGATTGGAGAAGAAAGATTTTAAGTTTGTTTTTAGTTTACTTTAGAAAAACTCTTTATTAGCATAAAATTTACAGCTGTAGAGCACAAAAATAAAGTAACAGTTACACGTATAATAATAATAATAAACACACTTTTAAGTATATAATAATAACGGTTATAAACTTATTTTAACATGTGGCAATGTTTAATTAAATATTTACCATTAACATATGAAGCCGTCCGTTCCGTGTGGTGTCGGACGTAAAAGAATAGCACCAGCCCATTTCTTCCCGTGGGTGTCGTAGAAGGCGACTAAGAGACTTACTAGTGAATGGGCAGCAGCGTTCTCTATGCATTTGACCACCATACTGCGATCGCCAACCCGCCCGCCAAGCGTGGCGATTATGGCAATTCCCCCCCTTTTGGGGGAGGCTTATGTCCAGCAGTAGACGTCTTTCGGCTGATGTGATGATGATGCTGATAAACATATGAAGTCATTGTAACAATTTAATTTATAAAATTAGGGGGTAGCACCAAACACTACGCGCTCAGCGTAAGTGCCATCGGTGCAAAAGGTTATAGCTCGTGATCATAGTTTGATTCTGAAATTAAAAGAACCTTCAACAGAATTATAACAGTTCCCATCTATTTTGCACTTACTGGTAAAAAACTCTTTCCATGATTTGATTTTGATGTTAACTTTTGTGATTTAAGTCTTTTGGAAAAAGAGCTTGTCTGGGATAGTACTACCACTTGCATCCCTATTTCTGCCACTAAGTATTATTTGCTTTGTTGCGATTTGACGAGTATGGTAGCTGGTGTATCGAAGGACACGTTGCACGTTTGCTTCTACTAAGCTGGACAAAGTACCTGCGTTGGCTGTAGTATTATAGGTAAATACCAGTATTTATGATCAATTACCTACTGAAAATTTGTCAGCATTTTGGTATGATTATTATTCATATTTATGTACTATCTGGAAAATGCTCTTTTTCATTACTATTATAGAGATATTGAAAGGAAACTGAAACTTATTTCTAGAACAGTTGCAAGTCAAGCCACGCAATGTGCTAACATTGCGTTCATCTCTTGGGATCGAAAGCAACCGTGTCGTGATCCTCAAGAGAATTAATGCAAACATCTTAGAGTATCTCGACACACGGTGTGTTTATGTTCCATTACGTCACACTACTTGTGGCATTAGCCATGTTGGTTTTCATAGTGCAGTTTGATCTTATCAGTATTTTTTCTACTTAGATACCGTTGTAGGGAATGGTGGTACTTTAAAAAAATATAGCTGTTGATCGTGTTTTCATAATAATACATTCAAAAGGCATGTGATTTAAAAAAAGCTATCTTAGAGCGCCTTTGAAGGTAGATTTGATCCAATTTATATGTTTACATCTTCAGCGTCATTGATATTCCGTGATTTCTTGTTAAAATTTTAGGAAAATCATAGATACTTTACAATATTCGTAAAGATGAGAACACCAGGTATATGGTGCAAAAAATTAATTAAAAATTAAGTAGTGGCAGGAGCCATTTTTAATTATTTTTACCTATAGTGGTATAGTAATTTTATTCTATTTACATCGTCTTGACATGTAATTTTATAACTATTGTTTACAAAATATTGCAAAATATTGTTACATGGTAACAATGGAGTTTTTGCCAATTTTTCTCCACACGAAACAGCAATTCTGTTTTTTTTTTTTGTAAATTTTAACGTTCATAATTCACTTCTGAACGTTAAAATTGTAAAAATGATTTGACTTTGACCTTTTTTTGTGAAAAAAATGTATGTTCACCAAAGTAAAAGAACAAAGGCAACAGTGAAGAAGATTGGCGTTGTCTTATATTTACTTACAAAAGTTTGTCTAAGTTAATTATCAAATAAATTTTCTTCAGGAAACTTTACTTAGGACCCTTTTTTCTTGGATGACTTGTAAAGTTCAAGACTCTCACCTAAGACCTGAAGTTTTCATTAATGTGTAAATAGAAAAAAAAAATTAAGAGCGGACGAGTGTCGTGACCTAAATAACAACTACTGTTACATAAAACTTAAATCTTGGTAATTAATAAATAACTAAGAAACGAAAAGTTTACTTAGCAAGCTCTGTTCGTTCAAGAGCTAAACATTTTAAAATTAATTTAAATAGGAAGATTTTTATTTATGAACTAACTCATAGCTGAATGAAGGCGGGTATTCTTTCGTATCCTCTCATTCAATATTGTTTGATTTGGAGTATTGGTTTTCCATCTTCAGTTTTATTTAACGTTAAGTACGCCTTTTCTGCGTATTCTTACACCGTGATTGCTTTTAATTTCTTAAGTCTCTTCTTTCCACAGTCTTCATAAATAAATAAATAATAACTTAATTTCCAATTCTCAAATTTAATTTCGGCATGGTTGGCGCAGTGGCTAAGCGATTGACTGCTGTGCTGCGTGTCACGGGTTCGATTCCCGCACGGAACAAATATTTGTATGACCTACAAGTAGTTGTTCCGGGTCTGGCTGTTTGTGTATGTGAGTTGAAATGTCTGTAAACGCACCCACAATACAGGTGAAATTCCTGGTGTGGGGCGACGTTTTTTATAAAAAGAAGAAAGAATTTTACAATTAATATTAAGGCGATAGGTTAATAGTATGACACTATTGTTTTTAAATTGCATAAATCACTGACTATCTACAAATGGTACCCAAGCTAAGATTAAATTCGTAATAAGTGGCTCTCTATTAATTATTAATAAGCAAATTTAGCCCATAATGTTCGCACTGTTGCGACACAGGCCTGCACTACGTGAGAGGAAAAATAAAATACAATTTATACAAGCTAGTAAGGTGTTACAGTAAGTAAGTAGCTATAATTGAGTAAAACTTTTCCAAAAAAAAAACAGCTGACTTCCGAAAAAACACTTCAAAGTGAGAAATGACTTTAATTTCGGAAGTCGGTGACTTTGGACATGTATTTTAATTTTTTGTCACCGACTTCCGAAATTAAAGTTATTATTCACTTTGTAGTGTTTTTCCGGAAGTAGCTTGTTTTTTTTTTTGGAAAATGTTTTTATTTTTCACTTTTTAGTTATAGTACACCAACACCAAATCGAAATTTCGTCATCCTTGGAGCCAAAACAATGCATATTTATGCGATAGCAGCAATCGCGGTTGATGTGCTGTTATTTTTTTAAGCATTCCGTTGTCTGTCTCCGAAACGCATCAACAGATCCATGTGAAATTTAAATGGGATTTCGGAATACACATTTAAAAAAAAGAATTATGCAAATCAGTCTATACAGGTTGTAACAAAAACCCTATTGCTATCCTTAAGCACTAAAGATAACAGCTGGTATAGAATCACTACACACGGTTTCAGCTCAAAACAAAATACTCTAAGAATTGATACCAAATTTTCGGTTTCATACGTTTCTTAAATTAAAATCATAACAACCGTGTCACCGCAATAGATAGGTCAATATCCTTCCACACTTTGCCAATTGCCAATATCACGATAAATCTCTTTCGAGTGATGTATTTATATCATTTTAAAAAGTTCGGGGTCTGGTATCAATGCATTAAAAATTCTCATAACTTCCAAACATGTAGATATAGGTTTAAAAAACCTCTCCAATATCGTTTGATATCATCCAAAGAAACCGTGCACTTGGTAAGTATACATATACCCTTTCCGTTACACGCTGTATATGACGGAGTTATGCCCGAACATACATGAAAAAAATATCCACCTTCTTTTTGAAGTCGGTTAATAAATTAAAGTAAAGAAAAAATGACAAACTAACCTAGACATGCAAACGACGAAACAAAACACTTTAATACCTTTGATATGAAAAGTTTGAACACCATTTGCCAATACTGTTTATTCGAACCAAACGGTACCTCTAAAAATTATTTCGACGCTGCAGCGGCTGTCAACGTTTTGCTTAACATTTAATTTTGCACAGTATTTTCGTTTAGTTCACAGATAGTGACGCCGTCAACGTTTTGCTTGCTATATTGAAAAAGTAATGAAAAACTCTCTCGACTCAACTCAAAACTCGGGGCGTTATTGAAAAACTATTTTTATTTGAAGCGAGAGAAATTTCTAGAAACTCTCAATGTCTCTTGGGTAGCAAAAATTGTTTGTTTGCGTCCTGATTTTATACTGTCACGATAAATATTTTATCATAAAACCGGATGCCCGGCGAATACCAACACGGACGGAATTATGAAAAAGACGTGTTTTAAAGTTTCAGCGCAAACCGAAAGTTGATATTGTTGATCCTGTCTGAAGTAAATAAAAATATGTACACAGTTCGCTGGTTTGCCATTTTTTTTTATTTCACACAGAAAATATAACATCACGCCTGATCTCTCCGAAGGGTTAGGCAGAGGTGCACCCAAATTTTGAATCTCGCAGTAATTTTGTAGTTACTTACAGTTACTGGTACCTTACATACCATCCTCTCTCCCCAAGTCATAGAGAGAGGCCTCTGTTAGATAAAAGCCCATGACCATAACAAGACCCATGACTTTCAGCTCTTTATTTTAATTTTGTAGTAAATAAAAATAAAATTTTAATAGGGTATTTTACTTTGTACGAGAAAAAATCTAAAATTATTTTATTGAGATAGCTTAGGCAAAATACAGTCCGAAAATGTTAGTTTTAGTTCATGAAACAACACAATAAATTTTACAATACAATTTTAAGATTTCAGTTTTTTTTAGTTTAAATAGTACAAGTACAACCTTCATTTACCGAAATATCATCACCCTGTAAATTTTTGGACGAAAATAACTGCCTCTGATTGCCTTATCGGTCTAGTAGTTGCAAGCGCAACTGCTGAACACGAGGTCCTGGGTTCGATTCCCAGGTCGGGTAAAGTTTTAATGGGTTTTTCTATCTGGAATTTCTCAGTAGCAGCCCGGAGTCCGGATTTGTGCCCAGTGTTGGCAATAGGCTCGCGTCCTATTCCATGGGACTTAAACATAACTGGCGAAATGTGGATGTATGTGATGTATGCACACCTCTGCCTAACCCTTCGGGGATACAAGGCGTGATGTTATGCTGTTTTGAATTTAACCAGTCAAACTAACATATCATAATTTCAATCAGTACATATGTATGAAACCTTTACGTACATGTTCTTCTATGAGGAAGTAATGCTCGCTTGAGGGTCAGATCAAATCATCAAATGACCTCTCCCGCTCTGGGTGGAGAGGGAGGGCGTGTCAGACTTTTACTGAGGAAAACCCACCCATGTTCCCTCAGTTGCCTGTGTGCCAGGGGCCGCAGTATCTCTTTCGAACAACCCGCACCCCTGGCAGGCATCGGCCCTTGCGGGCCCCATCAGTTGTTGCTGACATCTCTTTGAGGTGTGCGTGGAACACACAAACACAACGCGCGGAAAACAACGCGCCGTCGACCCGGGCTTGTCCTTACCGGTCAGCGAGCTACCCATTACTCGCCGTCCGCAAGCCCGTGCCTACGGTGGCCGGGAATCAGTCTGGGATTCCCGACGCCCAGGGTGTCTCCTGCGAAGGCCACGGCCGTGAGGGCGCATGTACTGCATCTCCCTCACGTGCGCCGCCTCCCTCTTTGCGAGCATCACCGCTTCGCTGAAGGAAGCGACTGCTAGCCATGCAATCTCACTCCGTACCTTGGCCTGGACCAGGACCGGACGCGAGAGATCGCCGCCGCTGATCGCCTTCATGAGGATACGGCGGTGCTCCGCACAAGCCGGGCAGACCTCCACCGTATGCTCCACCGTGGTGTACTCAGGGCGATCTTCGCACTGGAACCCGGGCGTTTCCTCCCGCCTTATGCGAAACAGCAACCTCCCGAAACAGCCGTGTGTAAGCGCGAATATGCAACAGCGCTATGTTGTATCTAATTACTGGTTTAGTTTCAAACAAGATTTTGTTTGAAACTAAACCAGTAAACACATCAAGGTTCTCTTAATCAGAAAAATGTGGGTTTTAGAGACATTGGTAGCACAAATTATTCCACAATTCTTTTTTTTTCAGTTTTGAGTTTCGCCGAGGCTGACTTTCGAGGGAAAATTTCATGAATCGAGTAGTAGATGATGATTTAAACGAGTTAACAGTACTATCTCAATGTATTTACATCTATGCCACTGCGTCTATGCGCACTAAAGTTTGTATTTTAATACCAGATAGTAATCTGACATTTTAAGTCTATTCTGGGGGTCTAAAAAGGCCACTTTGGCAGAATCATAATATGATCCTATTATGAATCATATTTAAAATCGTGAAATTGTCACAAACTGACAATTCATAATATTATCTGCGTTGACAGCACGCAATTCATCTATTTGACAGTTTTGTATGGAAATTCGTAAAATGGTCACCCAATTATGAATTGCTTTATCAAAGTAAAATGTCAAATAGCAGAATCATAGGGAAATTCAGGAAATGAATCACTTTTAGAGGAATTGCTTAATGTGGACTTTTTAAACCCGCTGTTCTATTTTTATAAAATGACAAGCGAAGCCACCGTCGACTATTCGGCCAATGTCTAAAGTGAATTAAAAACAAGAGTGCATGATTAAAACAAAATTAAAAGAAAAATAATAGTTAAAAAAAACTAAAAAAACACACTTTAAAAGCCAAACTAAAACGTAGAAAATAATTTAATTCTATTAAAAAGCGTGGGGTGCTTTTTGAGGTATTTTTATAATCAATTAATATCAAGCACCCCACGCTTTTTAACAGAATTAAATTATTTTCTACTTTTTAGTTTGGCTTTTAAAGCGTGTTTTTTTAAACTATTATTTACTTTCAATTTTTTAGTTTTGCTAACTACAAAAGCGTGGTTTTTTCTATTTTTTTTTTAATTATTGAATTGTCATAGGTCCTCGATAAGTCTACAAAGTTTAAATGAAATCTGACCGTTTAAAGTGGGTCAAAATAGCGTCCAAAGGACGAGGAGGTTACATACAAACATACAAACAAACATACAAGTGAAACTAATATAAACCGTGTAAAAACAACAACTGGAGACACAAATTTAGTCCATCGATTGATATAGTTGATATTTCAAGTCAAGTCTTTTTGTGTTTGCTTTTATTATAGGAGTTTGACACTTGTACTACATATTGTGTATTCTGTGGTTTGACGTTACACCTGTCAAAGTACTATCTGGGTTTAAAAAACGAACTATACGTATTCTATTCTTCACACATTCGTAGCACATAGGTACTTACGCTATACTCATCTTCAACAAACCACAATGCTCCAACTATGTACCGAGTCGGTTCTTCAAAGGTTTTATTTGATCTTCTCGTAGAAATCTCACAAAGCGATGCACCGAGTGCACTTGTAAGTTGTGAGCCTCTTCCGATAGAGGGCGCACAATCTCTTGATTCTACATAGTGGAGGTGACGTAAAATACTTAACTGTTATGGTTTAGAGTGCATTGGTGGAAAAATTTGGAGCATTTCCGATGCTGTTGTTACGTAAATGTATTCGAATCAAATGCGTCGGAGTTTCAGAATGTAAGTTGATCAAAATATGATTCACGAGTGTGACAAAAAGTATTTACAGATTATCAATAGAATCATCAATACAATTTTCTAAGTAAGAAGTTTATCGGCTATAAATGTCATGATTTTAAGAATAGTCATTCATTATGGCAATTTGAACCTTTATAATTACCGTGTATCTACCAATTTTTTTTTTATGTGTGTATAATAGTAGGGCATTTTGAATCGCTAGTTTAAGTACCGTGTAGGTACCTAAAATTATTAGAAACGTGTTTTATTTGTGCAGAATGATCAATGTTAATTTTTCCGTGTGGTGCCGGACGTAAAAGAATAGCACCATCCCATTTCTTCCCGTGGGTGTAGTAGAAGGCGACTAAGGGACTTATTAGAGAAGGGGCAGCAGCGTTCTCTATGCATTTGACCACCATACTGCGATCGCCAGCCGGCCTGCCAAGCGTGGCGATTATGACAAACAGTCTTATATCCAGCAGTGGTCGTCTTTCGGCTGTTGTGAATCAATGTTTATTTTATTTTTATCATAATATAGAAACAAAGCAATATTATTACAAGTCATTAACCTCGGTTTCTGAAAACCCGCAGAAAATAAATAAAATCTCTTGTCAATTGATTTCAATTACTTTTGTTTTATAGGTCAACCACAACCAGTGTTGACTTTAGTTTGACAGCCTGTTAATTGTTGCGTTAATTAACATTTAATTAATCCCCAAGACCCACAGTTTCTAAGAAGAAAAATACTACTACTTAGCTACTTAATTAATTCCAGTAAATAGTACTTACCGCAAAAACCCTAACACGAAATTATTTCTAGAGACGGACGCGAATATTTTTTTCGGTTGGCAACCAAAACTCAATTCGTCTACATCAGTCATTTGTCAAAGTGAGTTATTTCGCGCCTAGAGTTACAAATCCGGCGGTATCTAGACATTGGGCTGATGGGGTTCGTTTGGGCCGACGATAATGTTTTATGTGGAAGTATTTGATTTTTTTTTCTTTTCCTTTGCTCTTCTTGTGATATCACGAATGGCTGGCTGGGCTCTAAGTTTCCGCGAAATTCGAATTCTGTTACGTATTTTACAATTTGCTGGTCAGGCTAATTGCATAATTCACTATCAGTAACAATCGCTTTCATTTTGACAGTTCCGCAACATTCATGGCGTTGTTTACGTCGCTAAGCAAACAATCTTATCGAACATCTGAAATAATGGATTAGCAAGTAGTTGTATGATGAATTGATGATCTTTGATTCGTGGCCGTAACCAATCTAATACCTTTAAACGAGAAATTCTTTTTTTTTTCTGGGTGGGAAATCATCAAATGACTTTTCCCGCTCTGGGTGGAGCAGGGGGGCGTGTCAGACTTTTACTGACTAAACCCACCCGTGTTCCCTCAGTTACCTGTGTGCCAGGGGCCGCAGTATCTCTTTCGAACAACCCGCACCCCTGGCAGGCATCGGCCCTTGTGGACCCCACCAGTTGGTGCTGACATCTCTTTGAGGCTCGCGTGGAACACAACACCGTCGCCGTCACCGCCGTCGACCCGGACTTGGTCCTTACCGAACAGCGAGCTACCTATTACTCGCCGTCCGCAAGCCCGCGCCTACAGTGGCCGTGAATCTGCCTGGGATTTCTGACGCCCAGGGCGTATCCTGCGGCGACTAAGACCGCGAGGGCGCGTATAATGCCTCTCCCTCACGTGCGCCGCCTCCCTCTTCGCGGCGATCATTACTGCTTTGCAGGAGGTGACGGCTACCCTTGCACTTTCGCTCCGTACCATAGCCTGGACCAGGGCCGGACGCGAGAGATCGCTACCGCCAATCGCCTCCACGAGGACACGGCGGTGCTCCGCCCAAGCCGGGCAGACCTCCACCGTATGGTCTACCGTGTCCTCAGGGCGATCTTCGCAGTGGAAATACCCGGGCGTTTCCTCCCGCCTTATGCGACACAGGAACCTCCCGAAACACCCGTGTCCGGTGAGGACCTGCGTCAGGCGAAGCGAAGGTGAGGACGCCGTGGCGCCTCTCAATCCACTCTTCAAAGAGGGGACTTACCGCCGCAATCGTGGCGTGCTCAATAGTTCTGATTGTTAATAATTAATTTCGAGTCAATATAAATAATTGACTATGAATCCAACAAATAATAACAAATTTAAAATGTCAACGGTAAATAGCGCATCCCTCTAAATGTAATGTAATGATTATTTTGTATCATGTGAGTAAAATTTGGATTACCTACCGTTTAACGCTGCTTTTCAAAATTGGTTGGGCCCTAATGAACTGCTACAATTGTTGCCATGGAAATATAAATTATGACATCGCATTAAGTAGGTAAGACAGACTTATTCTTTTCTGTCTAAATCTGTGCACTTTTAATATTTAAACCTCACCTTTTATTTCAAATCCGTTAGTAACTTAAACTTAACCCGCCATCTTGTGATTCGAAAAGATTTACCTAATATGATTTGTTTTTCCAAAACTTCAATAGGACCTACCCTTTAAATATATTGGTTCTAGTATGATGAAGGTACACTTAATGTATTCTGGCAGCTACTTTAAATTGTATTGAACTTTCAATCCTATTACTATCAAATAATAAGTACTCAATAAGTTTTTGTTCATAACTTGTACTGTGTTAGGGTGGCTTTAAGTTGTGCTGTCAAATAAAATGTGTCATCGATCAAGTATTTTAAACGCAGAATATTTTGTTGATCTATCTACTACTACGAACGTTTGTGGTAGAAAAACTAATCATTCCACTTTGCCCCACCGAGCCGCCCCACCGGTGGGGCAAAGTGGAATGCTTAAAATTTTGCAGTGGAATCTGCCCCACTAATTCAATTTGATGGGGCAGATTGCACTGCAGAAAAAATATCAAAAAATGATAGTTGTACTTTTATTCTTAGGTGCCAATCCAAGTGGGACAGGAGCCAACAAGATTTTAGAGAACTTAGTGGGGCAAATTCTACAGCAAAATTTGAGGATTTCCACCTTGCCCCATCAGTGGGGCGGCTTGGTGGGGCAAAGTGGAATGATTAAAAAAACTTCAATTTATTTTTAAACTAACATTTTTATTTAAAAAAATTGTTTTCCACATTGAGTTTTCTATCAAATAATGTTAAAGTACCAAGAACCTTCCACAAAGACACTTTCCATTCTTCACTTTCGATTAAAACAATTGTGCATGTTGACATATCAATGGCTCCTCCGGGGCGAACATAAACAGACGTGGCATTACCCCCTAGAGAGTGTCGTATACAAACACAGTGACGTACACCCGCGTAAGGCTACGGCGAGTTGTTATTAAAATTTTCATGAATTTCGCTCAGACTGTGACAAATAATGCCGTTTGGGAACGCTGCAGTGAAGGTAAAGTTTTGGTGGCTTACAATTTCGTGTTTATGGAATTTGATTAATTTTCGACATATTTTACTGATGTAAAATGGTGTGAATATTGTTTGGGACGGGTAGCAAAATAAAAGCATCATATCAGCCGAAAGATGCCCATTGCTGGACATAAGCCTCCCTCAAAAGGGGATTTACTATAATCGCCACGCTTGGCAGGCGGGTTGGCGATCGCAGTATGGTAGTCAAATGCATAGAGAACGCTGCTGCCCATTCTCTAGTAAGTCCCTTAGTCGCCTTCTACAACACCCACGGGAAGAAATGGGATGGTGCTATTCTTTTACGTCCGGCACCACACGGAACAAAAAAACCCACCACACGGAAAAATAAAAGCATGTGTTGGGCATTCTAATGACATATTCGGTATCAATATTTGAGAAGTAGGCAGGTATATAAATTCAGTTGTAATATTATGTGGTTCTTGTATTCATGAACCATTTATGAATGCACTGCATTGCGGATGTTATTAGACTTTGCACACTTACCCAATTTTTTTTAATTATCATTGTTTACGGAAAAAGAAATCGTTCAAGATTATTTGAATAATAACGTGGCATGAAGTCCGCATATCGATACAAAGTTCCTTATTTATAGAATTTTACACACGGACATGGATTGAGGCTTATGACTAAGCAATAACAGCCATTCGGGTCGATCGATCAGGTTAAGCTACGCCTGTCGTGGTTAGTCTGTAGATGGGTGATTACCTACATGCTAAGAACGCTCCGTGCCTCAAACAGCACGTTAAGTCCCGGCTGTCATTCGTGGATCTTTGACAGAAGCCCGAACGTCTGACAACTAGCCTTACCAAGGGACACCAAGTTACTCAGTGGGCTGTGGAGATTAGATATGCAATCGCTCCATAAAAAATGCTGTTATTTAGCTGCATCTGGTTGAACTGTAAGACGAATCCAACACAGTTTGAAAAGGATAGGCAGGACAGACACACGAAAATACCACGAAAATACCCACACGAATGTACCTACCGTTGTTGGAAAGGATTCGTCGAAAATTGGGGACCCTAAGAGGTGAAGAGAGTTTCTTTCCGTAATTTTGATATCTGGTGCTATTATACAGAATTTTGCTATGGTGGTCTGTCTGTCAGTGGTTTGGGGAAGATAAATTTCACATTTTGAAAGGTTGAGGTCTAGGCCAATGGAATTGAATTTTTCTTTTAAAAAAGATAAATCTCGTAAGACTGTGTCTACATCACCTCCTACGGTTCCGTCATCCAAATACCATACGTTGAATTTAGAATTTAGCTGGCGAATAATCAAATATGTAAAAATAATCTTATTTTTACATAATATTTTATTTCTGTATCTGTCCGTGACATCACAGTGGGCCCTATCAGAATACCAGCGCTGCGACACTTTTTTTTTAAATGTCGCAGCACCATGCTGAGGTAGGGGCCTTTTGGCCTCGTACAGGATAATGTTTTTTATTTTATTTTAAATTTAAATTTGTTTTGTTAAGTATATTGTGTAGTTGTTTATGATATTCCTGTGCGAGCCTAATAAATACTTTTTCTTTCTTTCTTTCTTTCAAAATTGTTCCACTTTTACTCGATCGTAAATTGTAATTCTACTGTTTACTCAGAGAGGAAATAAATAAGGTAAGTTTACACATCCGAACTCAATATTCGATAAGGCGTGGTTAGTGAGTGAATAAGCCACTGCGTGACATGCCTAATCTGACGAGCGTGTGTGCTCACACCCTATATTGGAAGGTAGTTTCAAGTAAAAAGTGCGTGCTAAATGTGTTCAAACCATTGTGCGGGGGTTTTGATAAACAAAAACGCATAAATAGGGCGCTATATGCGCAGGTGTCAAATAGTATGGTCATTCATCTTTCAGTCAGTCTTTTTGGACATTGTTTTGTAAAAATTACTTTAAGTCATACGTCTAAAGTTGAATTTGAAAAAAAATGTTGTATCATATCTATAACAACTGACATACGTCTGTCCCCAGTTATACAACTGGGGACAGTTTTGAGTGTTAAGGCTGGTTTACACAGGGTCAGTGACTGACTTACTTACGGACTGACTTCAAAATATTCGTCTGCGAATATACAAGTCAGCGCTGACTTCATACCGCTGTACTGACTTCAAATCAATTTACATTGGGTATTTTTCGGGTCGGCGCTGACTTGTCTCGAATTCGGAGTCAGTCACTGACCCTGTATAAACCTGCCTTTATTTTTATGAGACTGTAAGACTGGACATCTTGGGTTTTTATATATCAATGTGCAGGGTACAGGATTAATTAACTCTCTAGTGTTTAAGTAGAAGTAAAAATTTGTTGATTTAGACTGGCTGAAGATTTTACTCAAAAAGCGACACGATTATTGCAAATGAATTTACTTGACCAGCTCTGTACATTCAGCCTATAATGGTTCCACTGACGGGAGATAGGCCTTCTTACTGGGAGAGGGAGTGGACTGTAATCCACCACGCGAGCCCAGTGCGAGTTGGTGGATGTCACATGACTTCCAATTTTTGGTTCTAGGACATGCTGGTTGTCTTCACGATGTAATATTTCACATAAAATAAACTGCCTGCCTGAGTTCAAACCTACAACCTACAACTCGTACGTTGCGGCCGTTGCCACTGAGCCACCTCTGCTCTCAGCAGGTTAGCTCTGGCGTAAGTTTACCGTCCTTTACTTTCACTAAAATGTTTAGGAGTGATAAGCGACCTAGAAATCTCCTTGATGAAATCTATTTTGCTCTAGCACAATCCGTCCTTCTATATTGTATCCCCATTTGGGGTGGCGCAGCTAAAACTAGATTTTTGGACGTGGAACGTGCACAACGTGCACTTATAAAGATTATGTATTTTAAAACTAAAAGACACTCTACTAAAAACCTATAAATAAAAATATAAAAAAATAAGTTTATTGACACAAAAATACCTTTGAATACAATATCAATACATTTCACATAGGTAGGTTAAATTGGTTTTTGGGAAAAGGCTGCACAAATAGTGAAAAACCCTGTCTCCTAAACTAGGGGAACCCTGTGACCTAGGAGTCAGTGTTCTACTGTAACTACGTGTACAAAAGAAACCTTTATTTATGTGTGTTAATAATGATAAACCCATAACTGTAGCTATGAATATGGATGTGTGACTATGTGTGTGTGGGATGGCTGTGTGAGTGGGATGGGGTGTTGTGAAGTGTGGTGTATGAGGAGTGTTTTGTGGGGGTGTGTGTAGTCGTGTATGGTGTATTCGTATGATGTGCATGTAATTATGTATCCGTTTTTGTTTTGTAGAATAAGAATGAGTATTTCGTGCCTACATTATGTTTGAAATAAGGTCTTCTGTACGGGAATAGTCCTGATTAAACAGCCAGTTTTGTAATTTGGTTTTGACTTCGTGTTTGTTTAGATTAGATATTTGGATATGTTTGTTGACCCTTCTGTAAATAAGTGAGCTAATCACATAAAGCTGGTGGCTAGCGAGAGCTGTTTTATGAGAAACAGATGGGCATGCAGATTTGGCTTTACGAGTGGTTGAATCTAATGGAGAAACCTGACTGTGCTTTCTAAGGGTGGCATTGAGCACAAAGAGCTGCCGCACAGTTAGTACCCTGCATTCCGCGTACAATTGACTTGTAGGAAATCTATACGGTTTGCCGAGCATCACCTTAAGCACAGCCCTCTGGGCGCGCTCCAATCCAAGCAGTTTAGTCTTAGCAGTGCCACCCCAAACCGGGATACAATAACTGATAACAGACTGGCAAAGTGCAAGATACACCATTTTTAAGGTTTTGGAGTCAGCACATTGCCTGAGGGACATAAAGATAAAAATAAGTTTCCTGACCCTTGATGTTAGATTTTCAACTTGAGAGTACCACTTTAGTCCGTCATCAATTACTACACCCAGGTATTTGGTTTGACTGACACGAGATAGTGATGAACATGAACATGTAGAGGGGTCCAAACAGGTATTAACAACAACACTTAAATCAGATGGGGCTTTAGTCCTATGACTAATGGAAAAAGGAATGTAGTTTGTTTTAGCCAAATTAAGTGACAGAAGGTTATTCTGCAGCCACCTCACAACCGTACGTAACGATTTTTCTGCATGATATTTCACGTCAGACCATGTATCCCCATATACCACGATCGCAGTATCGTCAGCATATGTGAACACCTTGGTGTTGGGGAGTGCTAGTTTGCAAAGGTCATTTATGTATATTAGGAAGAGTGTAGGCCCTAACACACTGCCTTGTAGAACTCCGTATGTGGTGATTTCTTCATCACTAGTGTAAGAATCGATCTTGACACGGAGTTTCCTGTTTTGGAGGTAGCTCTTGAAAAGCTCATACGCACCTCCCCGAATGCCTAAAGCTTCCAGTTTTGACAAGAGAATAGGAACAGAGACTGTGTCAAAGGCTTTCTGTAGGTCCAGGAATATTGAAAGGCATTTACGACGATCATCTAAATTCTTAGCAACAATTTCCGTTAGGTCTGCAATTGCATCTTCCGTAGAAACACCTTTTTTAAAACCATATTGGTTGCGCGCTATAACTTGATATTTGTATAGAAAGTTAAGTAGACGACTATTTATCAGTCTTTCCATAACCTTAGATATTGCCGAAAGAACCGAGATCGGTCTATAATTATTCACACAGTCTCTGCTCCCGCCCTTATGCACAGGATGGACCAAGGCTTTCTTAAAGGGTTCCGGAAAAATTCCTGACGCTATTGATCTATTTATTATATGTGTTATAACGGGAACAAGAGGTTTACGACATATTTTGAGGAGAAAAGAAGATATGCCATCCCACCCAGTGGCACTATCATGCTTTAGATTCATGATGGTAGACTCAACCTCAGAATAGTCAACGTCAAGAATAACAAAAGAATTGGGAGAGGAAGCATTTGGCGGAGAAAATGGCTGTGAGGGTGCTGCAATTTTAGAGGCTAGGTCGGTGCCTATGTTGGCAAAGAACTTACATACTTGATTGGCTGCAGTATACGGGTCCGTACGTGTTTTTAGAAGTTCTAGAGGAGGAGCACAACTTTTTTTCGTATTTGTAATCTGTTTTATTTTGTTCCAGAGTGCTTTAGGGTTATGTTTAGCTTTTTCCAATTCTGACTTTTCATATGCTGATTTAAGCTTCTTGAGCAGATTATTGCAATAATTTCGGTAACGTTTGTATGAGATTTGGACGATATCATTATTGGGTGAGTTGCGAGCTTTTTTATGGAGTTTATCACGATGTCGAATGCAACGCAATAAACCTGGAGTAATCCAAGGCTTTATGTTTCTTTCTTTTTTAGGAAAGTTGATTATACGGGTGTGTTTTTTCAGAATAGATTGAACTATGTTTATCAGACAGGTGGCAGCTATATTTGGGTCTTCTGTGTTAGTGACTTGAGAGAAATCCTGACTTTCCATATCTTTAACAACATTAGGATAATCAATTTTTGGAGTCTTATAAGCAGGAACGGTCTGTTTCACCGACCCTGGACCATCCATACATATTAGTAGGGGAAGGTGATCCGTGATGTGGGATTCCAAGACAAGTATGCATGTAGGTTTGTTAGATTTTAAGAGAACGTGATCAATACAATTATTAATTCTAGTGGGGAGGTAATGTCCAGGTAGAAGACCATGGGTGGCATTGAGGGTTAGGTAATTAGAACATCGTTCATCTGAATTAGATGGTTTAATATCTATGTTAGTATCTCCGATTAGGTATATATTATTACACTTATTTAATGTTGTAAGCACACAGTCCAGACTGTCTAGGAAATTATCGAAGTCTACTTTAGAATTCAAAGAGGGGGAGCGATATACGGCGATTATTGCTAGCTCGTTATTGATTTGGCATGACAGACAGTTACCACTAGTGAAAATAGGCTCCTGAACGGTACATTGAATGTTGTTTTTTATGTACATTACTACTCCTTCATTCTGGTTTTTGTTGTTGTATGTTGAGTGGGAGCTGTAGCCATCTAACACCGGAAGGTTTGTGATTTTACGTAACCAACACTCAGTCAATATCAGAAAATCAAAATCAACTTTAATTGCGGATAGTAACGCTAGGAGTTGGTCAAAGTTCTTTTTTATACTGCGCACGTTAATATGTAAAATCGTAGTGGAGTTGTTAGATATCTTTAAGTATTTTGCGCACTCTTCTGGTAAACAGAAATGAGAACTTGCAACTGAAATATCGTCCAAATCTGATACTATACTATTGTCTACTAAATTAGCCATTTGAGAGATGAATAACAGAGATCACAAACACAATGGAATGGCAAGAAGACGAAAAGAAGCTTTACTAAACACGGGAAGGTATATAAATAAGGCACTGTAAAATTAATTAGGGGACTAACTGTATGTGTAAGTTTTTGTGTGTGGGTAATAATATGATATGTAAGTGTAAATATTTGCGTTATTAGAAGATGAATTTGAAAGTGTTGATTGAAGATGTGTATATAAGGTTGATTAAGGAAAAGTAAAAATATAGTACTAATTAGGTTAAAAAATAACAGTTTAGCGTTCAAAGCCAGTAATTGAAGTACGTTACATGACATCCAGCTGGGAAGATAACTATGTAGTGCAGAGGTTTTGAGTAGTCATTTCTTCTCTTGTAGCTCGATAAGGGTAGACTCAGATTTGACGAGTATTTGTTGGAGTCCAGGTTGCTTGCGCAAGAAGATATTACCATTTGCGGCCCAACAGAATTTAAAGTCGTGTTTTTTTGCGTATTCTCTCGCTAAATAAAATAGTCTCTTCGTGGTATTAGACAAGTGTTCGTCGACATACACAGCATGTTTTTGGCCAGTAATTCCCAGCAGCTCTGTATTAAGTTTATTGTCTTTATTTGGTTGCTTTTTGTTGAAGCCTCGTACATAAGAAATGAGTTCAGACTTAGCATGGACACTCGTAAACTCAGCGACGATCGGTTTACTGGTGGCTGAGGTCCCTGGGATGCGATATATGTCACGGATGTTGGTCTGTGAAATCGGCAGGTCCACTGTATTCCCGATAGCAGTCATAATCTTTATCAGGTCGGCACTTGACTCTTTATCTTGACTGGGGATATTACGGATCTCAATACTTGATGACCGAGACTTGTATTGTAGATCTCTTACCGTTTTTTCCAGTGACTGTGCCAGTTTCCTGTATTCGCTGCACTCATCCTGGAGCCGCTTTACTTGACATTTCATATCATCATAAAGATCACTAATAGAAGTAATAGATTTCTCTATTCCAATATTTGTTTTTTGGATCTCCAAATTTTGAAGTTTCATATCGGACATATCGGAGACTAATTTTGCCACCAACGCATTCTGTTCCGCCATAAATTTTGATATAGTTTGCTCTTGCTCACATTTCCACGACGACAGCATATCTTTAATTTCCTGCTTGAAATCCTCCAGCTGATCGCTCGTAGAATCAACTCGTGGGCGTCGCGGACGTACGCTTACGTTGGCAAATTCAGGGTCATCAACAGCCTGCATTTTATTCGGGACTGACTGCGTCCCATCTATCGGAGTATTCGGGTTTTTTTGTGATTTATTCGGCGGAGAACGTTGCATGACCGACAAGTAATTATACAATTATACAAAAGAGTACCTTTTGTACTAATAAGTAGCTGCAGTTGCGTAGCGTGTAGCCGATGTTTGAGCTCGTAGCAGGGACGTCACCAGGCGTAGCACTCGTAGCCAGTCAGTCGTAGCACACGTAGCCAGATAATCGTAAGTGATTCACTATTTCGTCGCGCGCGCCAGGAACCAGCGTGGCTAAGCGGCCAAGCGCGGCACCCCACCACCGTTCGTCCGAGTTCGATCCCCGCCAGACACTTGGAAATACACCAGTCGGAGCGATCTTCTAGTTCCAAAATTGTGAATGTAAAGATGCAAAAGTTATTGTCTCTTTCTTGACCCTCCCAAAAGGCGTGGTTAAGCCATAAGAACACACGAAGTGCGACAGAGATTTGAAATTTCACCAATTAACCAATAGGAAAATAGTTAGGAGAATTAACACAACACACGTTCGCACCGACCCGAAGCAACGAGTAGAATGAGATCAGTATATATACGAAATCAGTAATTTACTCTCAGTTAGGAAGCTGTATATAACTCAAACGGTTCTAAAAAAACATAAAACCCTCCCTTATCATATGAATAAGAAACACAAAAGGAGAAAAGATATCATTGCAGTAGTTACCCCATGTAAAACCAAATTTAGTAGCAGACAATTTCACCATCTCTCAGCTCAAATATACAACAGGATTAATAAAAACATATATATACACAATAAAAACAATCACGACTGTAAAAAAGTTATAACAAACTGGACAAAGTCTCTTAGTTATGAGGATACGGAAGCTCTGCTGGTTTATCATGAGTAACATAATCACACACCATAAAATATACAAATCTTACTGTTCTCCATATACGAGTACTAGACTACTCTACACCTCGCCACACCAACACTACACCACACCACGCTACACCACACCACGCCACACCACACTACAGCACACCACACTACAGCACACCACACGACACCACATCACACTACACCATACCACACTACACCACACTACACTACACTACATCACACTACACCACACCACACCATACTACACCATACCACACTACACCACACTACACCACACCACACCACACCACACCACACCACACCACACCACACCACACCACACCACACCACACTACACCACACCACGCTACACCACACCACGCCACACCACACCACGCCACACCACACTACAGCACACCACACTACAGCACACCACACGACACCACATCACACTACACCATACCACACTACACCACACTACACTACACTACATCACACTACACCACACCACACCACACCATACTACACCATACCACACTACACCACACTACACCACACCACACCACACCACACCACACCACACCACACCACACCACACCACACCGCACTACACACCACACCACACATCACATCTAACCGCACTACATCGAACATACACGCCACGCTTAACTAAAGCACACCACGATTCACATGATACATACTCAAGATGTTAGAATAAGAATAAGAAATAACTAATTGCCATAATGTAATATAAATATGTAACATTTGTATAACTAAGATATGGAGGAGCGGAGTCTCCTAACACAGGCATTGTTTGCCTAAAAGGAGGCTCCAAACACAAATCATTGTTTAAGAAGCATTTTGTTTAAATAAAAAATATTTCATTTCAAAAATATTTCATTTCATTTCACAATAGGATTTTCCAGTACACGGTAGTTTTTGAGCTTAGTTTTTATTTTTAAACAATCTACTTGCTTTCTTTTAAAACATTTCTCTGTCTGTTCATGTTTTCAGGGATTCTGTTATATAACATAAAATTCCGGGATATCTCAAGAGAGGTTCCCATTTTGATAGCTACTCTTGAGGCTTTGCTTTTAAAGCGCCATTTTAAATAAGTTTTTTTACTGTCCTGGTTATATTCTGCCTCAAGATACCAGTCTCTTGTAACACTTGTTTACTGAAACAATTGCCGCCTAAAATAAGCAGCCATTCTAAATTTTTCTCCAAAATTAACTTTCCACTTTAATTTTTACTACACTTCGCCCCCTATTTTAAGGGACTTATACACAGCTAGCGATATAATGACTGTACTATATGTACACCTCTGCGTAACCCTTCGGGTATTACAGGCGTGATGTTATGCGTGCTTAATTGTAACTCACCCTCTCAAATATCTAAGTCACAATCCAGGAGACTCCTTGTCTCATCATTTTGGACTAAGTAGCCTCCCTTGACATTTTTTTTCCACATATTTTCGTACATATACGATTATTAAGGCCCAAGCCAAGTGTTATGTAAGCAGTTAGACGTGCCTCCGAGTATATTAACGGAGGAAACGACTGGATGATAGAGTCAGACCAAATTTAGTTTTCGGTTTTCGGCTGAAATATCAATTTTCGGCAATACTAGTTTTCGGCCGAAAAGGAACTATGTTTTCGGTCGTTGCCGAAAAATTATAAGTACCGGCAAATCAATACATTCAATTCATTTGTTCAGAGAAAATCCATAGTTGCAACGACTAAAAGTTGCAAAAATTACTTTATCTCGTTTATCAACAAATTTTTGATTACGTGTTTGCGAAAAGTGTTAAGTTACGTGTGATTTAAATTCTAACGCATAACGATTAAAGATTGATACTGCAATTTTTTTACTTTTAGCGAAAATAAACCAATCGACGAATCATATCAGACCGAATTTTGTTTTCGTTTCCGGCCGAAAATAAAAATCCATTTTGGTCGGACTCTACTACACAGCCATAATTTAATATTACTAAAGGAGGTTTTATAGCGGGAAGAGACGGTAAAATGTTACAATGAAATGAATAAAGATTACAGAAGTCAAGAACGTGGATAGGAAACCAACATAGTTGCATTAGTAACTACTGTTGTTTGTGGTCAGTTTTCATATCCTGTTTTTATTTTCACTTTAGAACTATAATGTCTGAGATGAAACATACCCAGTTCTTATAATTCACTGATCAGTGAATATACTATCGAATCGGTGACGTACATCAGCCCGTCAAATCTCTCGTCAAGCGGTTGACAACCGGTTAAATTGAGTAAGCTTTTAGAAATCCTTGGTGAATCTATTTGTATGTTGATGAGGTTTTGCGACTGATTTACTCCTGAATTTGCCTTGGGGGCCTTGCGACCAGATTTTCGCACAAACATTCAAGCTAATATCAAACATTCTACTTTCACATTTGTATGCCGTACAGTTGTACCTGTTCCGATTCTGAGAGAATTGTGTTCCTAGGTAAACGCACAATGATGCATCATGGTCGTGCAAAAATACACCGTGACATTTTAGTCGTCTTACAACGGCAGCCCACTTCATGTATCCAATGACTACTAATCATATAAATGAAAAAAAAAAAATTTGAACATTTGCATAATAAAAAAATGAAAATATCATTCACTAAGACGCATGAAGTAGTTTGAAACACCCTGTTCTTGACATGGAATAAATGACGGAATGTAATGGTAGGTAGGTAGATATTTTCTGCCGTTTGATACGTAAACATTATTAACTGGGAGGGTGATTCATAATTCTAAAGCATTATTTATTTTTCTTTGTACCTATTGTCTTAATTAATGGTAACAATGTTTTAATCGCGCTTAGAGGTATTTTACGACGGATGCATTGAATGGACCACCTTTGTAAGATGACTAAAATGTCACGGTGTATAAATGTCACGGTGTATAATTCTATTTATATTAGTTGTTATGCTGTTTATCCACAACCGCACGGGGCCTACGTGGTGATTATGGTCTCACTGAAAGAGAAACCTGTTTCAGCAGTGGGTAAATTCATCATCAGCCTACAGCAGTCCACTATGTCGTATTCCTTGTTATACAACTGGACCTCCTCTACGATAGGCCTCTCCAATTACACGCCATTCAGTTCGATTCTCGGCAACTCTCATTCAGCTGCTACCAGCCACCCGGCGAAAATCGTCGCTCCACCTAACCAGGGGCCGTCCTATCTTACGTTTGCCGATACGCGGGCTCCACTCAAGAGCACATGTACCCCAACGGTCATCGGTTCTACGACTAATGTGGCCAGCCGATAGCCACTTCAGCTTGCTAATTCTAAGAGCTATCTCGACAACTTTGGTTCTCTGCCGGATCACCTCCTTCCGAATTCTATCCCTCAAAGATAATCGAGCATATATCGTTCCATGACCCTGTACTTATGCAACAGGAGTGTCCACGTTTTGGCTCCGTAAGTCATTAGATGGGAATATAATAAGCTATTTATGCTAGTTGTTCCGGAAAAATTAATCTACTTTGTTAAGGCAGAACCACGACATCCTTTTTTTAATTCGTGCATAGATATGGAATTGCAGACACCAGTCCACTTGTCCTCTGCTTGAGCTCGATTCAAATCATGATTTCACTCACAAAATCCTGATTCCGTTCCATTTGTTTTTCTGCAGGTATATTCGACACGGACGGCGCTCACGTTCCCGGCACGGAATGCGACTACCAGTTCAGCCGGTCCGGTAGCCGGCCGACCCACGGCCGGTTGTACAGTCCCCGGTACCCGTCCATCTACCCGAACAATGTGCGATGTTCCTACCATTTTCATGCGAGGTAAGAGTTGATGGAGAGGTCAAAAAAACTTTAGTTTGGCCAAAACGAACAAGCTTTGCTAATAGGAGGTCCCATAATATCTTTCAAGAACACACCAAAACACACACACAAAAACACCCAAACCACACCACTAAACACACCAAAATACACACTACAAAACACACTGTGTGTGTGTGTTTTGGTACACTACCAAAATATGTCGACCCCAAAAATGTAATACCATTTTTTTTACTCTAAAAAGAAGAAAGAAAATACATTTATTTAGCATAGACTGAAAAGGCACACTTCTTCTATTATATTTAGGTACCTATAATAATAAAAAAATCCTCTTTTACAGACCAAAGGAACGGGTGAAAATTGTATTCGAAGAAGTTGCCCTTCAAAAAGGTGACATAAGGTTTGTATAACAGTTTACTTTATTCTCACAATTTTTTTTTTTACAAAACATTGAAAATTCAGCAAGTGAGAGACTATTGGCATAACAGCTGATCTATTCTGTAAAAACTTCTCCAAGCTTACACGTCAATTCAAGCTAACTTCACCTTAATTTTCACGGTGAGATTTTTACAGAACAGCTGGAAAGAAACCCAAGAACCTCCTTACAATATATTAAACAATGTTATGACGTCAGCATCATCAGTGTATCAGCCGGAAAACGTGGGCTTGCCTTTCCCACCATAAATTGCCTTTATTATAGCGAGCCAGAAAATGGAAGCCTTCAGATAGCTTCCGTTTTTGTTACCAGTACTTTTTAACTGAAGGAAAAGCAATTACATAGCGTTATTTTCCTTGTTAACTGCAGATACGTACACAAATTGTCTTAATAAAAAATATGGCGCAGTACTAAAAATAAACGTACCTACAGATTATTACACCAATAAAATTTATCCGCAACCATACAAAAATACTCCAAAAAAACAAACACACTTAACGAAATTAAACTCAAACAAAAACACTGACGACACAATCGTAAAACACTTTGCCAGCCATAATTCTCAAGCTAAAAATCCATCTATGAAAATAAAATTGCACGTAAAGTTATTCCATAAAGTCAGCGTCAGACGAAGACTGGATGATAAAACTGAGAAGGTATGCGTGATAATCGAAATTCTGATCGAAAATATTGAATGTGATGACGGGCGTGCAACGTCAAACGTCAATGTACCTAGTGACGCCAGATGGCACCATAGTGTTGAGACGTCTCGATATGATTAAACCATTATTATCTAATATCTTTTAGGATATTAGATTATAATAGGGCCTAGGGATAATTATAGGGGCTTGTGGCTAAGTAACAATAGCTGCACGGGTCGATTGATCAGGTTAAGCTACGCTTGCCGCGGTTGGTCCGTGGATGGGTGACCATCTTTACATACCAAGACCCCTCCGTGCCTCGGAAAGCACGTTAAGCCGTTGGTCCCGGCTATCATTTGTGGATCTTTGGTAGTCGTTACGGGGTCGTCAGAAGCCCGAAAGTCTGACAACCAGTCTTACCAAGGGGTATCGTGTTACCCAGTTACTGAGTATGGAGGTCAGATAGGCAGTAGCTCAATGTAAAATACTGGTAGTCAGCTGCATCCGGTTAGACTGGAAGCCTACCCCAACATGCTTGGGAAAAGGCTAGGCAGATGATGATCTTTTAGGATATCAGGACATAAACAATGTAGAGATCTAGAGCTACATAGAAATTTTCTTTGAATTTTTTTAGCTCGGGAGATTTGCAGTGCACAGGCGTGTGCGAAGACATAGGTGCACTCTTTCTTCTCTCACTCTCATAGTCCAATGGACCGGCAATCTGACAAGACCGGAAAAAGATCAAGCGCAATAGGCTTTCCGAGGCACTAGGTATCACCGCCACCCGCTAACTTACAGACTCCGGGCTGGTACTGAGAAATTCCTGATGGACAAAACCCAAAAATAGTTTTCCCTGACCTGGGAAAGAAACTCAGGACCCCATGCTCAACATTTACGCTTACGATCAGACAGCAACGGGGCAACCGAATAAGTAAAACGACACAGGCGCTCATCAACTTCTATAGAATTTTGTCTGTGCAAGAAAGCTACAGACTAAAGTAAGTATGCCAGAAAAGTCGAAAGTCTGTTACTGAAGTTGACTACGAAAGTAAATAAAAAAATACTGTCGAAAATCCTAATCCGAACCAATGAAAAGTCAGCGCAAACATTCTATAAAGATGCCTGCGTCACATTTTTACTCAGACTTCAAAGTCTGCACAGATATCTCTACGACCAAAAGTATGCTTAGTGTGGACCCACCGTAATAGCAGAGATACCCAATGGCTGCATTTTGTCTTTGTTCTATAAAATTACTTAGAATTACATCGGTTGCAATATAAATAAAACCGAATATACATACAATATCGCGTTAATTTACAAAGAGTAAATTATGCAACGCTGACCGCCAAGCGTTTTCGGGTTTCGGTTGCTGGCTTGGTTCGTTATGTTCCTCTCTGCTTTATTTTAACAAAAATCTGCACATTCAAATGAATGCGTGCGAGATTTTGTAAAGATAATAAAGGCCGATTTCATCACAAAAACTCACTATTAGAGCTTCCTCCATTTCTTAATCGACCTAAAGCCATTGCGGGGCTAAATTCATTTAAAACGAATACTTTTCTTGAGATCATCAGATCAAGAGTCGAACTTCCGAATATTATTTTCAGCCGACTTCAGCGCCCTTTTGCATATCCGTATAAACACGAAAATATCGAAAACCGTTTACCGTAACGCCTAACAACCTCCCCATGACAAACAATATTCACCCCTCGAGAATACAACCCACACGCATGATTCCGGTTTTTACTCAAAACCGGTTAACCGAAATAGCCCACCGTAACCAATCCCTAAAGCGGGTAGTAGAGTTGGCATAATTAAATTATGGTTTTAACGGTCGACTAGTGCTCACGTAAATGAGCCCAGCTCATAAACTATACGTACTTGTTTAATTAAGCGGATAATGCATGAATGGGTCGCTTTAGGTAATAATGCAGGCTGCTCTTTTGCATAACAGTTTCGGTCAAGTGGTGCGGAGAAATGGTATCCATGGGTGGTTGTTAGATTGTAGTTGTAGTTAATTGTGTTTCAGTTATTTTACGAGGAACAGCGATTTTATTTTCTATTTTATAAGAAGGCTTGTGACTAAATAATAACAGACGCACGGATTGATCGATCAGGTTAAGCTACACTTGCCGCGGTTGGTCTATGGATGGGTGACCATCTTTACACACCAAGACCGTTCCGTGCCTCGGAAAGCACGTTAATCGACCTTAAAGATTTTTGACAGAGATTACGGGTCGTCAAAAGCCCTAAAGTGTGAAAACCAGTCTTACCAAGGGGTATTGTATTACCCAGTAACTGGGTTGTGGAAATCAGATAGGCAGTCGTTCCATGTCAAATACTGGTTCTCCGCCATATCTGGTTAAACGGGAAGCCAACCCCAACATAGTAGGGAAAAGGCTTGGCAGATGAATTTTCAAGTAAAATAACGAATTAAAATAAATTTATTTAGCACAGACTAAAAGGCACACAATGACACCACACTACACAAAGTTCTGTGATTTAAAAAAAATCTTCTTCGACTAGTCATTTAGGTGTCTTTAAAAGAACTAGAAGATATACCCTGTGTCTCATAGGTCTCATTAGACTATACTTAGAAGAGAGAAGTGAATATAGAATGCCCCTTTCTAAAAATAGAAGCGTTTTCAGTCTAGTGAAAAACTGAACATCAACATCATCATCATAATTTCCCCCGAATACGTTCACTGCTGGACATAGGCCTCCCGCAAGCATTTTGGGAGTATGCCAGAATCCCCACGCTTGGCAGACGGATAGGTGATCGCAGTACCTATGGTGGTAAAACGCGTAGAGAAGCTGCTCGCCATTCTCTAGTTAGTCCTTTAGTCGCCTTTTACGACACCCGAGGGAAGAAATAGGATGGTGCTATTCTTTACGTCCGGCACCGCACGGATCTAAACAGAACATTTATTTATTTATATAACATTTCGTACATAACACCCCAACAGCTATAATGCGCCAATGTGGTGTTACTACATAACGATACAATTAAAAAAATACATCATAGTTATATAATTAACAATATTAACAAGAAATTCACCTCTAATTATTTTCAATACTCGACCGTGCTACTTCTGTGAACCTCTTCGAGCAGCACTGAAATATATAAAATAACATAGTAAAACTGAACTAAGTTATGCTACATCAGTCACAAACATAACATGTCCCTACACTAATTATTGTTCGTACCTAGATAATGGACAGGTCCGCACAATCTACCTGACCGCTATCTTCCTATGAGTATAACACAACCCCACTCCGGTCACTCGACTTTATAACTGGGTCAACCCAAATAACTTCCATTTCATTTACCTTTGCTATAATAACAACAACCTGTAGACAGTTTGTTTTTCAACACAATTTATTGCAACGTGAGTTAAAATATCACGAAAAATCACCAAAAGATTGTGTAAAATTGTATCCCAAAATAAGAACAACTTTTGTTATTGTATGTAGTTGAACAATAAGAACAGAAAGTTCGTAGCGTGACATTAGTGACGTCACGTCAACCAACACAACATAACATTACGCCTTGTTTTCCCGAAGGGTTAGACAGAGGTGTACCTATAGTACGCCCACATTTCGCCAGTTATGTTTAAGTCCCATGTAATAGGGGCCGAGCCTATTGCCATCAACCCGGCTCAGATCCAGACTCCGGGCTGCTACTGAGAAATTCCATATAGAAAAACCCAATATCCCTTTGCCCGACCTGGGAATTGAACCCAGGACCTCATACTCGGCAGTAGTGCTTGCGACCACTAGACCAACGAAGCAGTATTTTCTTTTATTTATCACAACGACCATTTAAATTCCACAGCTGATCATGATCATCTAGCAAAAACCACATAATCAATTGTTAATGGCACTCATTTTGTTGGCACCATGAAAGAGACGGAGGAAGTCTATGCGAGCTCTAAAACTCGATAATTAACGCCCCTTACTGATAAGCGCTGAACTCAAATGATATACACTGAACCTGGAAATCAAGAATTTAAGACACCTAATAATCAAAACTCTCTGAAATACATATATACACTGACAAAAGTCCTCAAATAACGTTGCACACATTTCGCAGGTTCGTTTTCCAACTAATCAATATAGTGTTGCCAGTGTAGCTATAAATAAATGAAACAAGACTGAATATTTTACCACCCTATATGCCTCAGGCGTTGACATTGGCAAGCCGGAACACCTTGTAAAGGTATTTGCTCCAGCTAATCCGTTTAAGGGTGGTACCGTAACTAAATTTAGTGGCACGCCGGTTAGAGGAGAATTTTAGCGGCTCGTAAACACGCAGGGAGGTAAATATTGTAACGTAGAGTTAAGTTAATATAGTGGTGTTGATAGTGGTGGGGTTACCTACAAACAAAATGTCAACACGACCCGAACTAATCACGTTTATCTATCAGTAACGTGGAGTGCACTTATAACAGCGTCATTTTGTCTTCTAAAAACAGCACACTCACCACACACACACTGGGTGACTTGTAATTTGACATATTGCTTCTAGGATATGATAGACTCAGTTGCAAAAATGAAGCTACCCATAAAGCTTAGGCAAAAATTCATGGGATTCTAAAAATTCTAATTTTATATTATATGTACCTACATGTAAATTTGAAAATTTCCCTAGTTTTCATTACTAACCATCTTTTTTCTGTAAACTCTCAAATTTAATAGTCCGCATTGCTATTCTATTTAGTACTCAATACCTCAACAAACCTTTCGATGTATCTAAATGTTCTAAAACATCAAACAGCTAAAAGTCAAAAGAATAAGTTTACAAACCCATTTTCAAAAATCATCTAGCTACATGAGTGTTCTCAAAATTTTAGTATGGCATTCCATGAATACTTCAAATCCGTGTTCGTGTTCATTTTGTTCGTGTGTGTTTTGTGTTCCTTTAACGTGGCAACTTAGGAAAGGTCATGCGTAGTCATTGTATTTGGCTCACAATAATTATAAATGAACGAAAGTTGACAATCACAAGGTCAGAAATAACTTAATTACGTCGCATAGATGCGCATAGATAGGGCTTGTGGCTAAGTAACAATAGCTGCACGGGTCGATCGATCAGGTTAAGCTACGCTTGCCGCAGTTGGTCCGTGGATGGGTGACCATCTATACATACCAAAACCCCTCCGTGCCTCGGAAAGCACGTTAAGCCGTTGGTCCCGGCTGTCATTTATGGATCTTTGACAGTCGTTACGGGTCGTCAGAAGCCCGAAAGTCTGACAATCAGTCTTACCAAGGAGTATCGTGTTACCCAGTAACTGGGTTGTGGAGGTCAGATATTCAGTCGCTCCATGTAATATACTGGTATTCAGCTGCATCCGGTAAGACTGGAAGCCGACCCCAACATAGTTGGGAAAAGGCTGGGCAGATGATGAGATGCGTAACATCAAAATAAGTAGCTAGCCCTACAGATTTTGCTGGTCAAGATGACGGTCGAGCTTTTGAAGAGAATTTCTCCTTAATACAGGCTATTTCATAGCCTAGCAAGGAGAGCAGCACGTCACCCACTTGATTGCCAGACATACTACCCACTTTGTAAAACTGTTACATGTACTACACAATCTGTTTTATCTGTTTTTTTTTTTATTTAAGAAAACCTTTTCACGGTTTGATCCGGCAGCATTGCTACGCTAGCGCATTTTAAAAGTACTTGAGTCTATCCTTACATTTTTCAATTCACAAAGTAACCCCGACCTAATTTCGACTCGAAACAGTGCAAACCGTTCCACAATTCCGAGTATATATTCCACCAGCCGTCCTTAACATAACTTGACTAAACTCAGGACATTCCTGTAAAGGAATTCCGTAAGTCCGGCCAGTGAAACTTGACTAACTAAATTAACCTACTACTACTGCACGAATAACTCAGTTGTGAGTTATTCGTGCAGTAATATTACGTGGGCTGTATTATTAATTAACTGTGTAATTTTTGCTGTGATTATGTAGGAATTTGCCTAAAAATATTCCATTTGAAAGGTTGATTTATGACTGTAGACATAGGTACAATACATACTCTTTATTGCACAGAGATGTCTTGGTTTTTTCGTTTCAAGTATTATGTTTTAGTTATACCTACTAAAATATTGTTTTTACACGCTTTTTTTTAGCTTCACCTGTATGTTCGTATGTGTGTTTGTAACCGACTCCTTTGGACTTGATTTTGACCCACTTCAAACGGTCAGATTTAATTTAAACTTTGTAGACTTATCGAGGACCGATAACAGTTCAATAATTTAAAAAAAAACTGAAAAATCACGCTTTTGTAGATAGCAGCACTAAAACATAGAAAATAAATAATAGTTAAAAAAAAAAACTAAAAAAAACCAAACTAAAAAAGCAGAAAATAATTTCAAAAAACCGTGGGGTGATATTAATTGATTATAAAAATACCTCAAACAGCACCACGCTTTTTTTAAATTATTTTTTGCTTTTTTAGTTTCGTTTTTAGAGCTTGTTTTTTAGTTTTCTTTTTTTTTATTCATTTCGTTGCATTACTGAATTTACTGGAGACCACTGGTGGCGCGTTGGTAAAGGCAGCGACTTACAAGTTATAAGTCGTAGGTTCGAACCCAGGCAGATGCTTCACTTTGTGTAAATTATTTCATCACCACTGCTCTCAAAAAGGTGAAGAAAAACATCGTAAACAAACCGGCATCGGCATGTCCAAGAACCAAACAATCAAAGATATGTGCTATCTACCAACCCGTACTGGGCCCGCTTGATGGATTACGGTCCACTCCCTCTCACAGAGAGGAGGTCGTGTCCCAGCTGTGGGAACATTAAATGCTGATTATGCTTATGCTATTGAAATTAAGCAACCCTGTGATGCCAATGAAAGAATGATGGTGTGTGTGCCAATTGAAAATGATTTTGAAGGTATGGGCCAGCCGCGGGAAATCGCGGCACGGCGGACAGAGCTCCGGCAGGATCTCATGGCGACGTGGAAAGTGCGATTGTCGCAACCCAGTGCTGGGCACGCCGCGATTGCGGCGGTAAGTCCCCTCTTTGAGGAGTGGCTTGAGAGGCGGCATGGCGTCCTCACCTTCCGCCTGACACAGGTCCTCACCGGACATGGCTGTTTCGGGAGGTTCCTGTTTCGGATAGGGCGGCAGGAAACGCCCGGGTGTTTCCATTGCGAAGATCGCCCTGAGGACACGGTGGAGCATACGGTGGAGGTCTGCCCGGCTTGGGCGGAGCACCGCCGTGTCCTCGTGGAGGTGATCGGCGGCGGCGATCTCTCGCGTCCGACCCTGGTCCAGGCCATGGTACGGAGCGAGAGTGCATGGCTAGCAGTCGCCTCCTTCAGCGAAGCAGTTATGCTCGCAAAGAGGGAGGCGGCGCACGTGAGGGAGATGCAATACATGCGCCCTCACAGCCGTGGCCTTCGCAGGAGACGCCCTGGGCGTCGGGAATCCCAGGCTGATTCCCGGCCACCGTAGGCACGGGCTTGCGGACGGCGAGTAATGGGTAGCTCGCTGTCCGGTAAGGACCAAGCCCGGATCGACGGCGCGTTGTGTTCCACGCGCGCCTCAAAGAGATATCAGCAGCTATTGACGGGGCCCGCAAGGGCCGATGCCTGCCAGGGGTGCGGGTTGTTCGAAAAAGATACCGCGGCCCCTGGCACACAGGCAACTGAGGGAACACGGGTGGGTTTTAGTCAGCAAAAGTCTGACACGCCCTCCCGCTCCACCCAGAGCGGGAGAAGTTATTTGATGATTTCCCACCCAAAAAAAAAAAAATAGGTATGGGCCACGGTAATTAACCTGTTGTGTGTAATTAATACGTATTTTTGGAATTGTCGATTCGCACACAAATCCGTGTGGTGCCGGACGTGAAAGAATAGCACCTCCCCATTTCTTCCCGTGGGTTTCGTAGGAGGCGACTAAGGGACTTACTAGAGAATGGGCAGCAGCGTTATCTATGCATTTGGCCACCATACTGCGATCGCCAACCCACCTGTCAAGCGTGGCGATTATGGCAAATCTTTTGGGGGAGGCTTATGTCTAGCAGTTGACGTCTTTATTATGATATGATGATGTTTAAGTATCTTCACTTACCGTCTTATCATAAAGTACATACCTCTATAATATACAAATTGCCATGCACATGCCAGAGCAGAAAACTAAAGAGTACCTTAATATTTTTAGAAGCGGAGTAGAACGGCCACTAAAGGATTTAATCGTTCAGATTGATGACGGTTTACAGCCACACCGCGCTAAGGTCGGTGTAAAGAATTGCCAAGATTAAGTGGCAGCTAGCTGTAAAGAACCAAGAATTCACCAGCTTGAGAATGAAGAAAGCTTTGTACTTTTCAAGTTCTCAAAATCTCTACTAATTGTTCCACTGTAAAAAGTTGCCATGACATAGTTTATTTAAAAATTCAGTGTATTCAATAATGCTTGGTTCCCATAAACAAAAACGGCAAACGATCCGATCGTGTTCTTACCAATGGTGGTTTTTTATTTCCAAACTAGGCTAATAAATAGTTCCATAAGCTAATTTGATAGCTACTTTCAAATATCCCGGTCTACTATGGGAAGGCGTTAGGTCTTTGCTTCGTTTTAGGTAAAGATACAAGAGTTTTAATTTTAACCTAAAACAGTCCCTAAATTATAGGAATCGGGCATAAATAATTCAACTAAGAAGTGAAAATTGTGTGTTAAATTTCATTAATAATAACTGATTTTAACGAAATAATAACAAACGCTTTTGACACGTTTACAATTCAAACAAATTTTAAAAACTAGATCAGGTTGGCATTTCCTTTCCGAGTACTCTGAGGAGAAAGGCCGAAATAATCTCAGAGGTCGCTTTTAAAATATAGACATAGTCTTGGTCAGATCATATGATAATTTTTGCACAATTTGCTTATGAGTGATGGAAGATCAACATTTATAGCATGGAAATACTGCTATGCATATTAGTATGCAGCCGTAAAACCCACTGTACTAAAACAAAACACTTACACTTATTTACTCAAAGCCACTTAAGTGCGTACTTATAACGAGTAAAGTGCAATAAACATATAATTACGTGGCAGTCTGTCCACATTACATTACCATAACGACAGAGCTCCCATATAATATACTGCTTATAACATAGATCCTACATTACTGTTAAAGCAATTCAATTACTTGTTTTATCTTTAAAGTCTTCTTGCTTAATGGATTGAGAGAATTTTGAACGCTGCCCAAGTTTGGGCTTGAAATCCTATGCAGAGTAAATAAAACGGTTTTGCATTTATCTCAAACGTTTAGTTTACCAAAATACAAACGGTTTTGTGGTGGTAGTAAAGTTGATAGTTTTAAAACTGTAATTCAAAACTGGTCTACTACTAAATAACGGATTGCTTATACACCGTGACATTTTAGTCGTCTTATAAAGGTAGTCCACTCAGTGTATCCAACACAAAACACCTACAGGCACGATTTAAAAAATGTTAATTTAAAAATCAAATAATGCTGAAGAACGATGAAACACCCTCCCTGTTAGTAATGTTTACATGTCAATGGTAATATGGTAGGTAGGTAGAAGATTTCTACCTACCTACCATAATACCATTACATTTCATCATTCATTCCATCTCCATAACATGGCGTTCAAAACTACATCATGCGTCGTTGTGAATGATATTTTTTTTTTTATAATTATTTATGTCATTTTTTTTTAATAAATGTTTAGTAGTCTTTGAATACACGAAGTGGGCTGCCGTTGTAAGACGACTAAAATGTCACGGTGTATATTGGCTAAAGTGCGCACTTTCTGTGACCAGAATCCTGATAGAGCCAAAGAGTGACGATCGTGAAGAAAAATAAACATATGAATCTAAGTACTACAGGTAGACAGTAGGACTATGATTATTTAATGACCTACTTTGGGATGCCATGGACAAAACAAGCAACAGTATAAAGTGACAGGGACATTGACACGCAACCTGTTACCATGGTTTCAGTGCATGTTTCTGCATCCCCTGCATTGACATTTTTTGTCAGTAAAAAAATAATAGCCCCCATACATTTTGACCATTTTGCTTTTCTGAAAACAGATTTTTTTTTATTACCGACTATACAACGAGTAGGTAACGGAAAGGGTATATACATACCAAGGGCGCTTCTTTGGATGATATCAAATGATATTGGAAGGCAAGGGAAACATATTTCTACATGTTCGGAAGTTATGAGAATGTTTAATACATTGATACCAGAAACCGAACTTTTCAAATTGAAATAAAACGTCACTCAGAAGAGATTTATCATGATATTGGCAAGTAGGAAAGTTATTGACCTACGTAGTGCGGTGACACGTTTGTTATGATATGAATTTAAGAAACATATGAAACCGAAAATTTGGTATCAATTCTTAGAGTATTTCATTTTGAGCTGAAACGATGTATAGTGTAATGTAAGTGATTCTATACCACCTGTTATCTTTAGCAATAGAGTTTCTGTTACACCCTGTATATTTCTACGTTAGAATAGTTACAGTTTTTCCCGCTAATGTCCCTGCCACCCTATATACCGAATAATAATCATCAGCTTACTATCCTTTCTTATAATTATTCTGCTGGTAAATGTCAGACCTGACTAACCCGCCTGCAGATTTCCATGAGGCATGCAATTAGTCAACGCGAGATATAGTGGCCCAGTAGAAACGGCTGCGACTTAACGAGTTTTAAGTCGTAGGTTCGAGCCCTGACAGAAGCTTTACTTTGTGTAAATTATATCATCACCACTGATCTCAAAACGGTGAAGGAAACTGGCATGTCCTAAAACCAAAAAATTCGAAGTCATGTGACATCCACCAACTGGGCCCGCGTGGTGGATTACTGCCCGCTCCCTCTCACAGAAAGGAAGCCTGTGTCCCAGCAGGGGGAACGTTATACGCTGATAATGTGTATGCAATAGGTTATTTTCCAATTTATTGAAAACTATTCTAATTTGAAGATTGGGACGAAATATGTAACAGAAAAATAAAAGTAAATTGATTTATATCCATTTTCTCAATGATTTTTCGTTGTTTTGAATTTACTGCCAAAAAGCTCCTTACTATGACTTTTTATCACGTGACCACACGCGACGTCAACATTTTGTAAACTAAAGCAGTTAGTATGTAAACAAGTGAATGTCGAGTTTATAATTAACAAGATTTTTAATGAATAGAAAGTGATATTACTGGTGTGCGGTGCCTATGTGCACAAATACTTCTAAAACTGCGCCAAACTAAGTATTTGTACCGGTGCCGTTTATACAAAGCTGACGTCACGGTATCACTTGATAAAAGTCATCATAAGGAGCGTTATGGAGGTAAATTCAAAAGAACGAAAATAAATTCAATTTTAATCATTTTTAATTGAGAAAATGGATATAAATGAATTTATTTTTATTTTTTTGTTAAATATATCGTCCATATCATCAAATTAAAATAGTTTTTATTAAATTGGAAAATACCTTATTATTCAGCGCAGCTAAACACGTAATCCCTTACAAAATGAGTTTCCAAGTTCGTTGACTATTTTGTCATACCAACATAGAACTGCCATAACTCTTCCAACATCACAGCTCGCCTAATAAAGCAAACACGACAATTTACCGTAACGAGAGTGCTGCCATAAAATGTATGAAGCTACGACGTCATGTAAGTCAAAAGCAGAATCCGGGGATATATTGCAGGAGGCTTTCAATTTCATACAGGAAGTTACCCACACAAAAAATGGGATTTGGCTTTAGGTGAGACGAAAAAATATTAGGCGGATCGATAAGTTTTGATAGGAAACACGTATTATAAATATACAAAAAAAAAAAAAAAAGGTTCCGACGAATTGAGAACTTCCTCCTTTTGGAAGTCGGTTAAAAAGTAGTTACCATTCATTTTTTTATTATTTGCAGTTATTTAGGTTAAGCACGCTGTTCGAAGAATTTAATTCTTCGAAATTCATTGCGATTTTGCTACTATAAGAAAATATATGACTCCTAAATTCGTTCTGGGAAAAGTAAAAAGCAAACCATATATTTATTTATTTTAGTATTTATGTAAGTACACACAGTACAGTACGTAGAGATACGTCATCATTCTAATTTGAGTACAAAGGTACCTACTGCTTATTAAAAATGTAAAAATCCGGCAGACCTACGCAAAGAAAAAATAAATGTAGACAATAGTGTGTGACAAGAAGAAGGGAAAATATAAGTACGTGTCGTGTATAAACCTAGTAGAAACCAAAGAAAACTGCTAAAGAAATCGATACTGCTGGGAATAGGACATCATATCGCAACATTGCAAACTACGAAATCAAAGTGGGTATACTATCAACCTGTGTTTAATATTATGTGCTCTAATAATCTAGGTAAAAACTATGGCCATATTACGTCACACGGGCAACCAAGCACGACATTTATGGTTTATACGGGAAGGGTGGGTGCAAACCCATCCCGTATAAACCATAAATGTCGTGTTAATTATGTCGTTTCCGAAGTATATAACCACGGAACCACGTCACCACTCGACCACTACGGTGACCGCAACCCTATAAACTATTTGTGGTCACGATATTGGTTACAAATACACCGGAGGTACTTTATATAAAATTAAACGGTCGATATTAATGACCTATGTGTATTAAACCTTTTTGTGGCGAAATTGCGGTATTAAATCTTGATGTCTATGCCTAATTCCTATTTTAAGTGTGAAAAACTCCATCGTAATTACTAAAATAACATTTTATGTTTCCCTTGTACTATTACACACATTGTCTTCGTCTCTTTTATCTTCTCTCCTATCGCAGTTATGCTGGAAGAAATTTTATTCAAAATAAACATCATCTTTGTACGTATTTTTCTGTTCCTTTCTTCTTGTCTGTTTTTTTTTAGGCTGGGAAATCATCAAATAACTTCTCCCGCTCTGGGCGGAGCAGGAGGGCGTGTCAGACTTTTACTGGCTAAAACCCAACCGTGCTGCCTCAGTTGCCCGTGTGCCAGGGGCCACGGTATCTCTTTCGAACAACCCGCACCCCTGACAGGCATCGGCCCTTGCGGACCTCACCAGTTGTTGCTGACATCTCTGACGGCTCGTGTGGAACACAACGCGCCGTCGACCTGGGCATTTTTTTTTGCTTAACGTGGAGAAATGCCTACTGCGTTACCACGGGGAGATAGAGCAGTTATGTGCCAGCCCCCACGTTGGGGTTCGTCTTCGCTTCACCGTGGGAGGGTGACCACGGCTACTGAGCCGCCCCGGAACGACAATGCGGGAACCCACTGGGGGGGTTCTTCTTGTCTGTTTATTTGTGTACATAAAAGGTTAAATAAAAAAAGCAAAGCCTGACGATGATTGTCCGATATTAGCATCAATGCAGTAACTGGGTCTATAAAGCTGTTATAAATGTAATTTGAATAAATAAATAACTAGAAATTTAGTTAGCAAAAGGCAGCCAGACTCGCCACCAACCAAGTTAGTTAGTACACTAACTAATATTTTTGCCTTGATGTGAACCTATCACTCTGCAGCCTGCACATACGATAATACCTTAATGAAGAGAATTACTTCTTTTCCCTCTTTTACCGTGCTTATCGACACCAACCGACATATTCCGTAAAAATATCACCGTGAAAATTGAGGTGAAGTGAGAGTGAAGTGAGCTGTCAATAGTGTCAATCCCTAGCATCAGGTGGAATGATAGTTCACTTAATCTAAGTCTTATTTTTCTCAAGAATCTGTAATATTCTCTAGAATTCACCACAATGTTTAAAATCTACACAAAAAGATACAAAACTACATCCTTCATTAATTACAACTCCTTGCTCATATTTCAGTGCCACAAACACGGTCCACCCTACTTTATACAGTGAGTTGTTCTGTTTCATGTGTCTCATACTTAATTAATGCAGTATATTCTCCCATTTCAGTTGCCTGCGCCGCGCGGACATCATCAAAGTCTTTGATGGTAGAGACACCAACTCTCCAGCTATTGCCATGCTGTGTAACGAGCTGACAGGTAATTATAATTCATTATTACTCATGGTTCTGTGTGGTGCCGGACGTAAAAGACGTATACTTGTGCTCTGCGCATAGTAAAAACCTTCGTTCCACCAATAATCGTCTTCTACGATGTCCCTCTCACCGCTCTGGTTTCATTAAATCTTCTTTCTTTGTCCAGGCGGTGTTTCTTTGGAATGTGCTCCCTCTGAATATCAGAATGGCAACCAGTCGGTTTTCGTTTAAAGTGAAGGCTCGTGAGCATATTCGTAAGAAGTTGGCAGAATCATCCCAGCGCTGATTTGCTGGATTCGTTTTCTCCTCTACCTGTCGTTATTTCTCAAGACAAAGCTTATTTTTGTTATACATATATATATATGTATGTACCTATGTACGAGTATTAGTATGTATTATTTCTCAAGTAACCTATTCCTTACGTTGCACCTACCATGTTTTCTCTCTGCATCACCCTAAGGTTGACTGGTAGAAAATGCCTCAGGCATTAAATCCGCCTTTGTACAGTATTTTTTTACTTGTGCATTAAGTTTTAATAATCATAATAATAATAAAAGAATAGCACCATCCCATTTCTTCCCGTGGGTGTCGTGGAAGGCGACTAAGGGACTTACTAGAGAATGGGCAGCAGCGTTCACTATGCATTTTACCACCATACTGCGATCGCCAACCCGCCTGCCAAGCGTGGCGATTATGGCAATACCCCTCTTTTGGGGGAGGCTTATGTCCAGCAGTGGACGTCTTTCGGCTGAAATGATGATTACTCATGGACATAAAGGGGCTGCAATAAATGTCAATGACAAAGTACGATATGACTAGGCGTGCACCTTTTAGCAGAAACCATGCAACTAGCTGGATACCCACTTCCTACTATTCTACTTAAGAATGAGAAATTTTGGATATTTGTTACTCAATCACGCAGAAACAGCTGTATTGATTTGGATGAAATTTGGCACACATGTAGTTTATAACCTGGACTAACAAATAGAATACTTTCTTCCTGGTCGTACGTTCCCGTGGGACCTCCAAGCGGGCGAAGCCGTTGGCAAAAAAAAATATTCACGTAAAAAGGGTCCCGAAGCAGTTCGACGATTATTTACGAGTAATGGAAGCCATAATATCCAACGCTTCTAACGTTTCATTTTCTTTAAATAAGTACTTAGCACGCCATATTCATCATCTGCCTAGCCTTATCCCTTCTATGTTGGGGTTGGTTTCTAGTTTAACCGGATGTAGATGAATACCAGTATTTTCACACAGCCTATCTGACCTCCACAACCCTATCACAACCTATCTGACCTCCACAACCCGCTGAAACAAGTACCTAACCATTCTTTTTTAATGTAAATATAACTGGTCTTAACGGAAGTTAAAGTCACCTTCTAGACCAAGGCATAAGGACTTTATTCAACTGACTCTCTTTACAGCAACTCTCAACATTTATTCCCGCACATTTCCACAAATATCATAACATGATTTTATTTCTTGACTTCCCGACACACAACACTAATATAAGTGACGTTGAGAAATCGGTTTGGAGATCTAATTTCACGAGATGCGACGACGCGGGACATTGCATTGCTCTGCCCGGCAGTCCCGGCATCACGGGATTCTTTGTCGCTTTACACTCCTCTGCACTTATGGGACAAACAGAGTTCTCCGACACAGATCTGGAACATAAAATGTTATTTTATCTGTAGCAAAAAATAAGAAAGTGGATATACATTTTATTTTTTATGATATAGATAAAACCAAGAATTTGACATAGGATTCGGTCGATTCCACAAAAGATGAGAAAGAATTGTTTTGAAGGAAACAGATGAACCGAATTCCAAAATGCTTCTAATCCAAGCACTCATAATAATACTATTATCGATTAGGCTAGTAAAAAATGTTACAGTTATTTAATATTTAATAGCATCCGGTTAAAGATAGTGCATTTAATTAATTAATCCTTTAGTTACTGCCCGTCAGGAACATCGGACGTACATTTGGCAGAAAAGTGATTATAAAACGCTGAGCTAGTCTCCTACACTTAAAGCATCCTTTCTGGAATAGACAAGTGACCGATAGTTACAGCTACAGCGCTATAAGTAGTCGCCCACTACAACGTAAATAATTGTACAAAACCTAGCTTCAGCACAAGACGGTTTTTAAGACAGATAAAACAGAGGACTAATAATTTTGATATGTTACGATTTGTAAAAAAATCTTCAGACATCTTGAAATACGCAGCTATAAATTTAAAATACGAACACATTAACGATCATTAACAGAACGAACTATACATAACACAATGTGAAAAGTAGTACTTAAGGGGAACCTAGTCGCGGGCTCGAACTCACTGATGGACCTGGCTAAAAAGCACGCTGTCGCACCAGGCATCATGTCCGACGGAGATAATATCAGTGATGAGCAGTTAGACGCTAGTATACACGCACAACATTATTGTGTGAGATGCAGGATCATATAAAGTACAACAGGCGCGTAATAAATTAAGAACAGTCCTTCGAAAGATCGGGTTTTATGAAAAAACCACTACATAAATCAATGACCAATAAAGTTTATTGAACTTTTCGATATTTGAGCTTGTCGGTACCGACTTGGTTTTTCAAATTTTACACTTCTTTTATTACCTAAACACGCTCAAAGTTAGGTTAAATTAGCAAGAAAAACGAATCTTTGTTGGCTCCTAACTTTTTAATGGCTTTTTATTTTAGTATTCTGATTCCGTACAGACAATATTAATAATGAGGCAAAACCATACCATGTTTAATTTTTAATGTACGTTGTCCAACAGTGGAGTAATACACTCCCGAAGTTTGTATGGGAAAAATGTGGACTAGGTTCACCTTAACAGGTAATGTCAAAATAGCGTATACTTAATCTACACAAAAAAATACTCACACAATTCCTAAGATGTTATCTCTCATAATATATTGAATCAAATTAGATCTTGATTCAATGAGAAAATTATTTTTCCCAGAAGTAATACATTATGTTTTTCCTGAAAAACATTTGAGATTTGATTCCCTTTACATTAGGTAAATAATCCTGAGAGAACTACTCAAGGTTATTTCTTGTCTGGAAGAAATTGTGTTTACCTAAAAAAAATACCAAACTAGTATTACTTTAACCCTAACACGCTATAGTTTATATATCGATACCTTATAGAGGTATGAGAAACAGGGTGTAAAGTTCACTCATACTCCATAGTAAAGGCGGATCCTCCGACCAGACGAGTGTTTGCGTCTGGTGGGCAACTACCCGACTGTTGATCGGGATGTTTGTGTATATTCAGATCGCGCGGTAAACTTTGCTTGCGCGATGTAGCGGATGTAGTTGCGGTGTGACGTCAAGTTTTGAGTAGTTCGCATACAGCATTGTAGATGACGCCACTTCACTTTTTGTGTTTTCCACATTTGTTGATTTTTAAGTTTCGTATGTGGGGCATTGTAGATGTCCACCACATCACTCCCCTCCGGAGATCGGAGATCGATAGTGGGCAAAGTCGGTGCATATTGCAATGCTTGCCAGTGCCAGTTCTGGTTCCAGTGCGTCGAAACTGGTGTCGCATAGTTCGCGGTGGGTCGGAACTGTCTGCGGTGGTGCGAACCCCAGTGTGTCGGGGACGGCGCTGCTCCGGTGCGTTGTGGTACAGCGCCGCAATGTGGCTGGTTGCTATTGTCGACCGGGAGATCGACCGGCCGAAGAGCAGTAGTGCCGTGGTCGCTTGTTGCGGCTGATGAGGCTGTGGGTGACGACCAGGTATGCGGTTCGCTGCATGCAGGTGGTCAGGGTACCCTGCGAAGCCGTGGTTGCTGGCTGGCTGTGTGACTCGCTGCTCGAAAGCTTGAGGAAGTGATGATGGTGACGTCAGGCTGAAGTTGTTGCACGAAAGGCTGCTTTGGCGTTCGTTCCCGGGGTCACCAGTACAGATGTATGAGGAACAAGGTGTAAAGTTCACTCATTCTCTATTGGTAAAGGGATGATCCACCGACCAGACGGGTGTTTGCGCCTGGTGGGCAACTGCCCGACTGTTGATCGGGATGTTTGTGTATATGCAGATCGCGCGGTAAACTTTGCTTGCGCGATGTAGCTGATGTAGTTGCGGTGTGACGTTATGTCTTGAGTAGTTCGCATATAGCATTGTAGATGGCGCCACTTCACTTTTTGTGTTTTTCCATATTTTTTTATTTTAAGTTTCGTATGTTGGGCATTGTACTTAGATGTCCGCCACAACCTAAGTAAATACACAGTATGTACGGTTATACCGTTTACATATCTAGTGCGTTCGTTAGGTAGATAACTAGTCAGATTCGAAAAACGGGTTTTAATCAAAAATAAAACAAGAGTCTGTCATCGTGCAAATGAAAAGTGTAGAATAAACTTATGTTTTTGTCGTTTCAGGGAGTCTGCTCTCTAAGTCCGTCAACGAAAAACAGGCCCGATTGAAAGTAGTTCGAAACTTCGGAGTGACCCTACACCCGTTTAATTAATTTTAAGATAAAAACACATCGCAGTCGCAACAGTCTAATCGTGATTCTTAGTTAGGGCCCTAAACTAATCATACATTCCCACGGTGAAGCGAAGAGGAACCCCAAGGTGAGGCCGCTCGTCAGGGCTTTTGCCTCCAAGCCGACGATGTAGCGGACAAAAAGTAGGTTGCGGTGAGGTGCATCGCAACTGAGGCGGGCCGCGATGTCGAATGGGAGGCATCGCGGCTGAGGGTTACAGGTTGCGGCGGAGGAGGAGTGCCGGTACTTCTGAAGTAGCGCTCTTCCCTTCCGTGGCCTGGACGGGGCCGCCACCGTTTGATGGCGGACGCGGTGGGGCCGCAGGGGAAGATGAGTGTCTTTAAAGCGTTGGCCGCTCTCCCTATCCTCTGCGACCGAAAAGTGGTAGGCGGCGGGGCCACTGTGCTGACCCGTCGCAGGGGGACCAAGGGTGCCAGACATGGGGTTGTCTGGGGCCCTTATGCTACTTGGTTCCTGGGGTGATCACGGCGTGCCATGTGTCCTGGTGCGCCGGTGATAGGGGTTATTCCCCTCCGAGGAGGGTCCGGTGACGGACAGCCGCGGCGGGCTCGCGGATGGCTTGCGCGTTTCCGTGTTCCCGCCTCAAGCGGCACTTGAGGACACCGTGGAGTTTTAGTGGGTTACAGTCCCACATAACTGCGCTATCTCCCCGTGGTAGCGCAGTAGGCATTTCTCCACGTTAAACAAAAAAAAAAAAAATGCCCGGGTCGACGGCGCGTTGTGTTCCACGCGCGCTGTCAGAGATGTCAGCAACAACTGGTGGGGCCCGCAAGGGTTGCGGGTTGTTCGAAAGAGATACCGCGGCCCGTGGCACACGGGCAGCTGAGGCAACATGGGTGGGTTTTAGTCAGTAAAAGTCTGACATGCCCTCCTGCTCCACCCAGAGCGGGAGAAGTCATTTGATGATTTCCTACCCTCAAAAAAAAAACTAATCATACTTATATCCATAGGTGATACGGAGTAGGAAACACCCGTAGCTTTGGCTGAATCTACGGATTTCGGACTTAGGCAGTAGACCTTCTGGGATCAAAGCCCTGAAGTTTTGCAACCCACCGATACGTTTTCTGCCCATTTGTTCACATTTTCGTTAAATTGTTGTAGAACATTTTTGTTTTTCTCTGCTACAAATTATCAGCCAAATTTGTACTTGAAAATTCTTTCGTGTGATACATATCCTGCCACGAACGAAGCTAGTTTAGTATGCATTCTACTCACATTCGTATCGACTGTCACCTAGCTCCTGCGAAGTCCACCACCTCCCTTTTTGAATGAATAATGCCGCGTCAAAGCAGCACTGACTTTCGGGGACAGGGGTGGCACGAAGGTTTATTATTTTCTTAATTCTTGCTCTGTATATTATGACACTATATTTCAGAAATTCAGAACCATCAATTGAACTCAAAATATTTCGTCATTTAATTAGAGCACACCACCTATGAATAAAGTTAAAATACAGTGAAAAGATGTATCCAATTTTCTCAACTTGATTTGATCTTTATTCTGAAGGTATTGCAGCTTATTTTCTATGTCAGAAGCTTGCATTGAATCTCTTAAAATGTGATACTTAAAATAAATCTAGTAATTTTAATTTGACAGTGCGATAGCCTTTATCGAAAAGAAATTCTGCTTAGTATTTGCCATTAATATGAATAACATCGTCACCTGGCTATTTAAAACATCCTTTTCTATCTTCAATAATATTGATAGCATGATCATTAACATCAGCCTACATTTTCGTAGCGTGCAGAACATACACAATGTACACCAAGTACGAATTATAATAGTGCGACATAGGTTTTAGATACAAACAAATGTCCATCGAGGACGATTTGTTGCAAAACAGTGCTTTTACAGATATTACTATGGATGAATAAGTCGCACGACACGTGTCTCTGGAACATAGCGTGATGTTCGGTGACATTTCGGGTGATATTTACGTGCCACGTACGTCTGATAGGTAATGGTGCATGGTGGCATATATATATGTTACAGGCCAAACCTGATTTCAGGCCAAACTGGTTTATTAAGCCGGGGCACCCCGATTAAATGGGTTAGGTTAGAACTGTGACAAAAAGCGCGCGAGCCGAGCGAGCGAAGCGAGCGGTGCCGTGGCAGCGGCCGGCGAGCGCTACTTCCAAAAGCCGTTACCGAAACGGCTAATTAACCTAGTTGGCTGCAACATATCACGGATAGGATAAATCTGTTTGGCCTAAAATCGGGTTTGGCTGGTAACATACCTATATACAAAACGTAATTAGCCTATCATGTTCCTGCTGCTGGGACACAGGCCTCCTCTCATTGAGAGGTAGCCATAATCTACCTCGCAGGCCCACTACGGGTTGGTAGATGTCAAATGTCTTCGAATTTTTGGTTCTAAGACATATCGGTTTCAACACGATGTTTTCCCTTCATCTTGTAATGAAATTAAATACACAAAGTACAGTGCCTGCCTAGGTTCGAACTTATGACCTACAACTCATAAGTCGCGGCCATTACCACTCTGGGCCATCACTGCTCATTCAGGGCTGGTACCACTGTGCTACCAGGGCCCACCATTGCTCAATATGGATTTAGCTTTTGCCAGCGGCTTCACCCGCGTGGAGGTCGAAAATTATCCCACGGGAACGTATTACCGGGATAAAAAGTATCTTACGTACTAATCCAGATTATAATCTATCTGTGTGCCAAATTTCATCCAAATCCGTTCAGCCGTTGTTGCGTCATTGAATAACAAACATCCAAACATCCTCACAAACTTTCACATTGATATTATTAAGTTGGATAGGATAGTAGGATGTGACCGGAATTTGCGATATAATATTATTTTTAACCGATGCATTTCGAGATCGTTCTTCATTTCCTTGGAGACTCTGCCACCCCTATTGGGAACCCACTCGCTCCAGTTCCATAGCGCTGTGATTGCAGGCGGCAGATACCTAATTTCCAGATTTTACGTATTCAAACAATGGCCCCTGTTTCGCCAGACTATATTCAAGACGTCCAAGATGAAATAATGCCAGCCTTTTCATTAAAATTACCAAATATAATCAATCTTGTCAGAGTTCTATTCAAAAGATTCCGTAGTAGATTGTAGTCGACAACGTTTTAGAAACAATAAGATTGTGGCCAATGGACATATTAATTTTAGCTATTCAAGGAGTAAAATGATTTTCTTGCCATCTTGTAGATTATTTTTCGTCAATATGCTCGTAACAGGATATTTTCCTACCGTAACTACTTCTGTGGCAATAGATAGAACTTCTTATAAAGGAATCATGTTGGAAGTTTTATAATTATCATTATCACTGTTATAGTTTACAGCTTCTCAATGGATGATGGTCTTCTCAGTTTTGCGTTCAAGCTAGTCTTTCTAGATCATAATACGTTTTATTATGCATCTATTCTGCAATCGATTAGCAAGCATCTAAATATCAGCTGTTCTTGTATTTGCTACCTAATTAGTTTAAACGAATTAGCTACTAAGTCAAAAACGGTAAAGAAAAACATAGTGAGTAAACGGGATGTCCTGGCACCGAAAATACAAAAGCGTGACATCTAACAACATCTTGTTAGATGTCACGCTTTTGTATTTTCGGTGATCGCACGTGACATCTCACGTGCGATCATTATAGACTAATTATGCAATGGATGATCATATTCCCTGTTTTTCGCACAAGCATCGATTCTGCTCATAAAAATCGATTGATAAGCATATTCTATGTAATTTACACATCAGTTGTTCTTGTTTTTGTTACCGGATTAGCTTATATAACACTCCATAATAGCGACTGTTTGTTTCTAAAAGGATTTGTCACCCACTCGACCTCAAAATAACATGCCTAAGCAATTATTTGTTTAAGTAATTATCCAAGTACGAAGCTGCTTATAAACATAATGTGGCGATAAGCTATCAACAACTCTTGACATTAGCGGAATGTAAACTGTACTTAAACCTTGAACCCTTATCGGTACGTGTTAGTCATTCGGAATCATGGAACTGCTTATCTGAAATCGTATTTACTTGTATTGAAGAAATATGGCGTGATATTCTTGACTTCTTTCGTTTGATTTAACAACGGCAAAGTGAATCATTTCGTTTACGTTAGAATTTTTTAAGACGACCAATCCGCCCCATTCGCACGGTTTTAACGACACGCTAATTACCTCCTTGTATATATAAAATCCCTGTACCTATATGTATAAATATAAATAATAAATAGAAAAAGGCTTTTATTCTACTATATGAAATTTTCACTTCACATATTATGTAATTATCATTAAAATTGTTGTTTATAAATAATAGTTCAATTAAAATTTATATTCGTATTATTTTCTAAATATTATACCTATATGTAATCCTGTCTAAATATAAAAAAAATCCAAAAAAAATAACAACCGACTTCCGAAAAAATACTACAAAGTGAAAAAAAAGTCGGTGACTTTGGTTTTTGGTTATGTATTTTTTTTTCACCTCCTTCCGAAATGAAAGTTATTATTCACTCTGTAGTGTTTTTTCGGAAGTCGGTTGTTTTTTTTTTGGAAAAAGTCATTATTTTTCTCTTTTTAGTTATAGTACCTATCCCACTAATTTGAAATTTCATAACCCTTGGTGTCAAAACAATGCATATTTATGCGATAGCAGCAATCATCGCGGTTTATTTACTGTTATTTTTTTAACAGTTCCGTTGCCTGTCTCCGAAAGGCATCATCAGATCTATATGAAATTGAAATGGGATCACACGGGAAGCACCAGCTTTCAAATAAAAAGAATCATCAAAATCAATTCACCTAGTCGCAAGTTATGAGGTAACAAACACAAAAAAAAGATTCAGTAGACTTGAGAACCTCCTCCTTTTTTTGAAGTTGGTTAAAAGTGAATATCGCAACAAAATTGGTTGCGAAATTTAGATGAACAATACGATCACCTCTCTGTCTGTACACGAAAATACACTTAGTTTTGTTGTTCTATTTATACATTATAGATCAAAACTGTAACATAGTAGCAGCAACAGGATTGCTGTCTATAAAAGTTACAAAAATTGTACAGACCCTCAAACTGTAACCGTGAATTCAGCACATGATCCTAGACCCCCAGAGTGGACATTTTTCGTCGGTTGTCAATAAAAAATCTGCTGATTTGTTCAAAAGTGCAATACCTACGTGGTCAAATGTATCGAACAGCTAATATTTTTTAATAACCTACGGAAATTCCAATGCAAGGGGGTTTCAGAATCATGTATATACTGTTTGTTGTCCACGTCCCTACCACCTGCCAGTTGATGTATATTTGTACCACCTATATTATCTTCATGTCTCAATAAGTGACACTGGATGACCTAAAACAAAAATGGCTTTTAGATGTTGAAACAAATTACAAGGACTACGCCCGTCGAGCTAGTTTGTTTCACCAAATCGACCTTGATATTCCAAACATAATAAAACAAACTTACCACTTCATTGACCTTTAATCTGAGCTCGCTGTTTCTATTCTAAGAACCCTTGACCCAACATTAGATATAATCCAACGAACAAGTAATAAAGTTCTTATCTACTTACTTACGTCTATAGACACTAATCCGATCTTCTTATTCCTTTTCATTAAGCTTTTTATACGCAGGATTTACTGAACCCAAAAGTCAGCAACAATGAGGATCATTCAATCCTTAGTGTGCTCATCTTTTCAATACAAACCCTCTTCAAAAACCCTATGTAACAATGGAGGATCCGAGCTGTTATTCAGTACATGTTACCTACATCTGTTTCCGTGCTATATAACATAACAAATATATGACGTGTATAACACGGAAGTGATGTGCCGTAAGAGAATTTCGTCTCTCAAATTTCGACTATGCCTGGGAGTTCCTTTGATGCCGAATCCGAAATTTCGTGACGTTTCAAAAATCAGTAATGCCATTCTTTTGTTGAATTTCCAACGAAATCTTACTGGAATAGAAATTTTATTTTAGCACCCGCGCCAAAGAGTTGTGTTGAATCCCAATGAACGGTATTGGGGATTTGCCGGGTGATAGATTTTCAGTTTAACTTTTCATGGCTCGGAGCTGTAAACCGTTAAATACATATTAGAGTGCACTATCGTAGATTCGTTAAAGTTTATATTGGAAGTCGGTCACAGCTATTTGGTCTCCAAAATTGAAATTGGGCTCTATAACTTGGGAAATGGATTAAGGGACTGTCCCTTTCAAGTATCTTCTATGTTTAGGCTTCGAAGCTTTTGGCTTTAGTGAACTTCTGTTTCGAATTCGTCTTTTCATATGGTTGCGGTTGTTTTGTGTCCTTTATTAGTTTAGTAATTTATAGATTACATTAATTTGTAAAATCTACAGATAACTACACACGTCATACCTACCCACTGTTGAGTGAATCTGAGTCGGTATTATCTGAGTACAGTCAAAGTAATTCATTAATAAGCAAATTGATTTTCCGTGTTATAGCCTTTTTCTGTCAGAGAATGACAGGGTCGATTTGAACATGCGAACAATTTAAGTTGATAGTCATTTTTCTTAAAAATTGATTTCCCTAACTGTACCATATATCCACTACGACCACGACTATACAACGTGTAACAGAAAGGGTATATACATACCAAGGGCACGGCTTCTTTGGATGATATCAAACGATATTGGAAGGGTTTTTTAATCCCATCTCTACATATTCGGAGGTTATAAAATTTTTTAGTACATGTTTACCAGAAAACGAACTTTTCAAATTGAAATAAAAACATCACTCAGAAGAGATTTATCGTGATATTGGCAAGTAGCGTGGAAAATTATTGACCTACGTAGTGTGGTGACACGTTTGTTATGATTTGAATTTAAGAAACATATGAAACTGAAAATTTGTTATCAATTCTTAGAGTATTTTATTTTGAGCTGAAACTATGTATAGTGATTCTATATCAGCTGTAATCTTTAGTGCTTAAGGATAGCAATAGTTTTTCTGTTACACCCTGTATAAGTATGTTTAGAACTAATGAAACCCTTACATCTTCCAGGCTACGAGGTGCTGTCGACGGGACCAGCGCTGGTGATCCAGTTCACTGCCAACTCCGCCATGCCTGGCCAGGGGTTCGCGGCCACATTCCTGTTTCAACCACCCCCTGATTCAACGGCTGCTGGTTTGTATTATTGTCTTATCGTGAAGACGGTTTGCTTTTTCATAGTATGAAAATATCTCTGGTGCAGGCGTGTCGCTAAAGTTTGTGAAGTAATTGAAAGTTTTACATTTCTATCTGAGATCAAGATGTTTCTACGAATGTGTTTCTATATCCTAATATAGAAACATACTCGTAGAAACATCTTCGGCTGGAATGGCCCCTTACCTATAAAGGGCCATTCAAGTATTACGTAACCACTACAGGGGGGCGGGGGTCTTTGCTTTGCTTATTTTTGATGACATGGAGGATGGGAGGTCTGGATGGTGATTACGTCAGCAGTATTTGATTTTTCACTTTTTTGGATTTTCTACAAAATTTTGTTGATTTTGGTTTGAACACATATGGCAACCCTACTTGTCTATGAATGGCTTAAAGAAAACGATGACGATATTCCAAAATAACATGTAAGTGAGCAGACACACAACACAGCAAACATCCAATGTCATCGAAGACTTAGAGTCATGGATTCATTCGTGTGTCATGGTCATGGATTAAAAGACTGTTAATTTGAATTAATTTACCACAATTTTTAAAGTTTGGTTTGTTCGCTAATATATAAAGATTATAATAACTGAATACCATCTCAATCAAATTTGTTTAAATAAGTACATATTATATGCGTTTAAGACCTCTATTCCAAGCCTATTCCTTATTTCTAGCCTTATAACTGCTGCTCATGAATCAATAAATAAATCAGGATACATTGAAAAATGCATGTACCAATGTTTACGTGGGCATGGTAGGGGGGGTAAGAGCTTTGCTTACTTTTACTGACGAGGGGGTTTACAAATTGCAAACAATCTGCTTACGTAATACTTGAATGGCCCTTATGTAGAGATGTAGGAATTCATACATTTTTAGTTGGTTGCTATGAAATATGAATGATGTCGTCCTCTAAACCTATTTATGCGAGCAACAAGTACAATAATTAATTCTATTTAATAATAACAACATAATTATTTTATAATATGATGCGTTCATTATGAAGATTGAAATACAATACATTAAATGGACAAAGATTTTGCAACAATTATATCTTTTATACCTGCCACTTAAGTAAGGCACGCCAAATTCGGCCACTTAAGTAAAGTGGCCGAACTAAAATCCTTTATTAACCGACTTCAAAAAGGAGGAGGTTCTAAATTCGATTGGTACTTTTTTTTCTCAATCATAGTTGCAAAGGACCTAAAATCTAAAAGCTTATCACCGGCGACAAACCGGGACTGACGTTCCAGGCGCAGATGCACAAGGTCTGACCCCAGATAAACTGGTAAATATCGTATAAAAAGCCACACTTTAAAACGTTCATAGTCATAATTTAATTTAATCACAATACAGGGTACATTTTTAACCAGTGCGCAAACTGTCACCATGAATTCAACATATCATTCTAGACCCCACATAGCGTAGAAATTTTTCGTCGGTTATACAAAAAAAAATCAGCTGTTTCATTGAAAAGTCCAATACTCACGCGGCCAAAATGTATGGAACAGCAAATTTTTTTTCTGTAAAACCGACGAAAAAGTTCTACGCTAGAGGGTCTAGATTCCTGTATATGTAGAACATCATAGCCAAGCCAATTCAAACATCATGAAAGCCAAATTAATTCTCCCATACTGCTATAATTAGTTATATCAAGTCAAGATTCATCAATTTGAGATATGGACATTGCCAATGTTGTGGTACAATTCTGAACCGTCATTGTACCACTAATGAACGGGAACGGTTCATACTGTACAGTTCAAACTATGTCGGTTAGTTACAACCTCAAGTTACTCTCAACTCAATGCGAACTTAGAACCGCAATTTGCCCAATTAATATTGATCTCTATTCAGTATTGTGTAGGTACTAATGTTCATAGAATTTTGTATGTTATTAGTTTAGTTTGAGATGAACCATGTTGAATCAGTAAGCAGTGCAGTAATTGCGTTACACACTAACCCTCTTACTAATAAACAAGGAATAAAATTATACCAGGAATAACAAAGAATAATCATACATTTTCATGGGTTTAAACTTAGAATAACTTATTACGTTTATTAGTAAGATCCAGTAGAAATTGCTTTGATTTTGATAGTTCAACAACATTCATTGCGTTATTTATGTTGCCGAGCAGACAAATTTTTCGAACGTAAGATGCAATCTTCCATGCGGTGCCGTACGTAAAAGAATAGCACCATCCCATTTCTTCCCGTGGGTGTCGTAGAAGGCGACTAATGAACTTACTAGAGAATGGGAAGCAACGTTCTCTATGCATTTGACCACCATACTGCGATCGCCAACCCGCCTGCCAAGCGTGGCGATTATGGCAAATCCCCCCCTTTTGGGGGAGGCTATAATAAGTTCTTAAAAAGAAAATTACTTTCAAAATTGTAAACGTAAAAAAATGATATTCGTTCGTTATAGCTACCTACAGTCTCAAAAATATGCATTGCACCGAGAAAAATTCATTTGGTTGCCTACAATACATCTTTTGAGGCTGACGGTACCTACTTAGGTACAACATAGTGCACTTGAATAAGGCGCTATTCGTCCGCATAGATTTATTTATATCTATCGACCTAGTTTAGATGAACTGTGAACCAAACTGATTAGATAGTGTTAATGAGAATGTTAAATTCACCTTTGACTGCTGCCCTTTAGACCGGTGAGTAATGTCATCAAGCAATCTATTTGCCTAAATCAGAGTCAAAACTACCTTTCTATGCCTATTTTTGTTTTAACTACTCAACAATCTTGAAAATTGTTAAACATTTTATACCTACCAGCATTTATTTTTGGTAGTCACCTATTCAATAAAAAATGGAGTGAAATTCATAACGAGTGACTCGTAAATGCGTCGGCTCCAGTTAAATTTCCGAGTGCCAACACAGGTACCTAGGTAAGTACTATGAATAGGAATTTTGGCGGTTGTCCAGCCGACCTCTTGGTACCGCTTATTTAGATTGCAATCGCAAGTCTCACCTGATACTGTTGCATAAGATGCAAATGTCTCCTAAAGCTGCCTGCTAGAGAATTCCTTGGCGAAGTGAAAATAAACAATTAAAGTACTGTGGGTACCTAGGTTTTTTGAAACAGAAAATTCCACAAATCAGGAATATGCAAAGGAACCAAATGACAGCCTATGAAAAATTTGCGATCATGACAAACGAAATGAAAACAAGTACCAAATCCAATAAATTAGACATGGTGATCTCTGGTCATGGTTAGAACTTACTAAATGTTTAATATCCTCCCTGTAGGTTCACCGTAAGGTGAACCTGCGCAAAGCTGCGCATCTCTTATGGATTTTGATCAATTAGTAAACTTATTAGATTATCTATTACAATTTCATATGAAACTTTTATTTACATGAAGAATAAATTTACCGCCCTGTGCAGCTTTACAAAATATATGTCAGCGCCATCTAGCAAAAACCGGTTACACTTTCCAGCCTGTGAGCTTACTAACGAATGAATTTCACGCACCGTCCAATCTGGTGAACCCACCCTTGTCGTCCATGGACTTCGCTTGCTGAACATAGATGGCGCTGTTCTAAAAAACTATGTTTTAAGCCAAACTATTTGTTTCAGATTCAGATCGACTACTTAAGCTGAGTTTCGGCAAAGCTTTCGAGTCTCTGGGGCCCGAAGTAAGCGCCACAAGTAAGTACAGCCTTCTTTCGTTATCATTTATTCAGTACTGTTCAATATTACATAGGTAAGTGCGTGCAAACAGCAGGTATCTACGTAAAATAGGCTGTCTAATCCGTACCTTCGGGATTTTATGTTCAACAGGCGCTACAATTTTATGTGGGTTTTATTAATTGGATCACGATTAAACGGGATTAAAACAATACATTGTTGTATTTAATTAGGTATGTAAGCTGCTGAAATACGATTATGTGAATAAGAATTTTAAAGGTAATTAAACGGTTATCTCTATTTTATCCATATTTGCAATACAGCGTTCTTTTGTAACGACGTTGCTTGCAGCGTTGTTTTGTTGTAGGTACGACTTCATTTTTACGCTGAAGCAATCATAACGATTTCTTTGCAGTAGGCAAATCTTGTTGGCAACTATGTAGTTTTTTAATGTAGGTATGCCCCACTGTTCAGTTGATGTTTTAACACTTACAACATAGTTCGTTCCTGTGTGATATTCGGCAGAACAATTTTACTCGTCCTCAAAATATTTAGCAAATCATGCAGCTTCTTCAAGGTGAGACGCTAAAGGTAGGTACCTAGGTACTAAATTATTTTTATGAATTCGAAAGAACTTTCTAAGAGCTCTAAAAAGGTCTCCATACGTATAAAATAATGGCTGATGTAAAACTACTTTTACAAAAGTTTTACTACACCAATTAGCACGTTACAAAATACTTTTAACATTGACTCACTAATTTTCTATGTACAATTTTGTTATTGTTTAATAAAAATAACAATGTAATATCAGGATATTACATTGTTATTTTTATTAAACAATAACAGTTTTAATAACAGTTTTCCTTAAGTCAAGGAAAACTATTAGCCAACTAAGATATGGCGTCGAAAAATTCATCCGCATCGCTGTCGACTGGTAATGTACCCAAGAGACCAGCGGCATTGCCACGTTGTATGGCATAAATCAACCTCCGACTATGGTAAAAGCCGTCTCTTCGGCCATGGGACGTATTGAATCAACCAACCGCTTGGAGATTTCATTGAAAAGACCATGAGTACTCGGACCCGAGGGTTTCAACCCCAAACGGCTCGAAAATGTTATTGCCGAGTACTACTCCTCTTAATCTTTAACTTCACAGAAATCGAGTCATCTAGACAGGTTCTGCAGCGAATTAATAATTAGCAAGTACTTCCTAATGAATAGAGTTCTGTCATAATCTTGATGCAACAGCGAAGTGCAGGGTTATAATACTTTGAAAACTAGAAGCTTGACAGAATTATATTTAACTTCAGCTACAGGAGCGACTGTTGTTTTTCATACAGTCAAAATCAAAATCAAAAGTCATTTATTCAAACTAAGCTGAGAATCAGCAGTTTTTGAACGTCAAAATTACATAAGACAGTCCCCCAAAACGCCCGCCCTTCACTTCCTAGTGCTTTAGCTGGGAAGAAAAAGTGGCGGAACAAACTCTCCAGTAGCACAGCTGTCTGTTATGTTGGAAGAACTTGATTCTATACAATAATAGCATATAATTAACATTCAACAATAAATGAAAATTTAATTGATAAAAATTTAAAAAAAATGGTTTATGCAGACAAGTTAATTAAACAATGATTATTACACAATAACAATAAATAATGAGTATTACTGTATAATTCATACTATAAATAAATAAAACTACACGTTTTGTGTTAAACAACAGACTGACAGCTCTTTATTGTATGAATCATAGACTCACTTTAACATAGTGTACAGCAGATAGCACTACTAGTACCTATCTAACTTATATTGATAAAACCTATTTTGATTTATCATCAAACTTACCTTTTTTTTGGGTGTGAAAAATCAAATAACTTCTCCCGCTCTGGGTGGAACAGGAGGTCGTGTCAGACTTTTACTGTCTAAAACGCACCCGTGTTCCCTCAGTTGCCGGTATCTCTTTCGAACAACCCGCACAATATAACTTACCTTTGATGATAATCTAAGCAGATATGCTTTGAACACGTGTTCTTATTTAGTACTGAAGTTAAACTGTTATACAACGTGTAACGGAAAGGGTATATTCATACCAAGAGCATGGCTTCTTTCGATGATATCAAACGATATTGGAAGGGTTTTTTAAATCCTATCTCTACATGTGCAGAAGTTATAAGAATTTTTAATACATTGATACCAGAACAAATTGAAACAGGCACATCACTCGGAAGAGATCTATCGTGATGTTGGCAAGTAACGTGGAAAGTTATTGACCTACGTAGTACGGTGACACGTTTGTTATGATTTGAATTTAAAAAACATATGAAACTGAAAATTTGGTATCAATTCTTGGAGTATTTTATTTTGAGCTGAAATTATTGAATGATTTATAGTGATTCTATATCAGCTATTATGTTTAGTGCTTAAAGATAGCAATAGGGTTTCTGTTACACCCTGTTTACTAATATTTTATATGAAGAGGTAAAATTTATTTGCAAGTTTGTGTGTAGAGTATAATCTCTGGAACTACCAGTCGGATTTGAAAAAAATGTTGATTGCCGAATTTTTGAGGAAGCTATATATTATCACGCTATGACGTTTACGATCCGAGCAAAAAAAAAACAGAAAAAACACTAAGCTATAATGAAGTGATTGCGCGTGTGGCTGAGGGGATGCGACGAAGTCGCGTGCAGCAGCTAGTCTTATACACCGTGACATTTTAGTCTTCTTACAACGGCAGCCCACTCCATGTATCCAATGACTACTAATCATTTATTTAAAAAAAATGTTATTTTTGAACATTTGCATAATTCAAAAAATTCAAATATCATTCACTAAGACGCATCACGTAGTTTGAAACACCTTTTATGGAGGTGGAATTAATGATAGAATGTAATGGTAGGTAGGTAGATATCTTATACCGTTTGATACGTAAACATTATTAACAGAGAGGGTGTTTCATAATTCTAAAGCATTATTTATTTGTCTATGTACCTATTATCTTAATTAATGGTAACAATGTTTTAATCGCGCCTAGAGGTATTTTATGATGGATACATTGAGTGGACCACCCAAGACGACTAAAATGTCACGGTGTATAATTGCTTGGGCCCAGTACTTGGAACACGAAACTTGGTTGTTCATTATTTGTCAAAGGAAGAAAGTAGTAGTAGGTAAGTACACCAATCTTTTAATTTCTGAAGTAGATGTTAGTCATATTTCGATTTTTGCAAGACACTCATGATTTAAAACACCGCAACAGGTCACGAAGATGTTACGAGGACGTATAGATAATTAATACCCATTAATATGCAATATTAAATAGATAGGTAGATTTATATTATTTGCACGACCAATCTAAGTCACTAGGTTATCACGCCTGACGGTTTATATAAATTTATTTATACTTTTTTTTATGCATTCGAAGAGTTCACTTTTGATATGGACTTTTTTTTTTTTTTTTGGCTTCACACGGTTTGTGCATTTAGCCAGTGTCAAGTAATTTTTCTTTTAGATCAAGTAAATGGCCCGATATCGGGCACGAAGTTACAAAACAGTCATAGTCGTCTTTAGTCAGTCAAGTCAGAGTTATTGTAAAGCGGTAGTAACTTTACAACAACCTAATAGGAGTTTTTGGGGGGAACACGAAAAGTCCACGTTAGTCACTTATTTTCACCTTCACTATACTTGTGGACTCACACGTAACTAAATTGAATAATTCACTATCAAAATTATACAATTTAATTCGCTATTTCACTAAATTCCATGAAAATGAAAATTCGTGCGACATGTTCCAACGCGATCCCGCCAAAAACTCCTGATATGGACTTGAAAAGCTTTGATTATCAGCTGGTAAATAGTAACAAAATGAACTTTTTCAATGCAGACATTATTATAATTATAGCTATAGTCTTTGATAGCCTATAACACAATTTTTTCAAGCTACAATAGTATTAGCTCTTAGATGATAAACCGATCCATTACTTGCGATTTCATTTGCATCGAATGTAAAATCATAAGATAAACCGATGGATGTTTTCGAATGAATTTAGTTAATAGAAAACAAACCGTTTATTTATCAAATAAAGTTTCATTCGAAAACATCGGTTTCTCACTACACTTCAACTATATCCTCTGACCCTGGTTACATATCTCTTGTGGTGACTGTACCAATGTAGGTAGGTAAAGCTATGTATACCTACTTACCAAGACTAGGAAGTTTACATGAATTTGCTTTCCTTTGTAATCTTAAAGCTAATGATGCGGATAAACAATCGCGTTACGGACTTCCTTAATTAAATCCATAACACAATAACCCTTAGATCCTTTTAACTATATCTTACAAACGGGCTCATTAATGTAATAGTTAGGCCCACAAATATTTATAAGTATATTGACAAGAATTCATTTAATTGTTGACAATCTTTCCATAATATTGGGTCAACGTCCAGACACAAAATTAATTAGGTTAGTACTTAATTGTAGAGGGTGAGTTTTCAAAGATTTGCTAAATTTTATGGTTTGGTACAGATCATCAGACTGAACAAGTTTTTTCATGTGACCACCATTGTAAGTGTAAGAAAAAAATCTGACGTCTCATACATTTAGATTGAGTAGTAGGTATTTAAGATTTATATGGGACAGTTGATAATTTTTTTGCGAATACGATATTAGTCCAATGGAGAAAGTTGTGCAGTTTGATGGTCTGTAACACACCCACAAATTTGGTAGCTCTTTGAAAACTAATACTTTTTTAACCCTATTGAATCCATGAGTATTTCACCACAATTCTCTAACCTTTAACTTACAACTTTCTGCGTGACATTACTACTAAATATACCTACAATGCAAATTAGATGCAAATGCATCTTCACTTACCGTATTCACTTCTTACTACGTCTTGCTTCGTAACCAAATGTTGTCTAGTATCTACCTGTAAGTTCAGGTTTTCTGTCTGATTTCTACTGCCTGCTGGTCTAGGTCTCATATAATTATCTACCTACTTAGTGAAAATTACTGACAGACAACGCACAGCCAAACCCGCTGGGTCTAGAACACGTCTAGAAGCATGACATTTTGCATAAAAAAATCCTTACTCCACTAAGGAAGGATTTTTGTAAATTAATCGCCTAAAGGCACGTTTTATGGCGAAGGAATTTACAAAATTCCTTCACTTTCCATACAAACTAAATAGAGGATGAAAGTTTGTATGGATACTCGTCATTTTTACTGATGATAAATCCCATCGGGCACACCGGCTTGTTTCCATGTAAACTATCACTATTATTATTATTTTATACGTTCATAAAATGGACCCATCTAAATTTATGATTAATAGACATTTACCTACTTACACTCAACGGGATGCATCATTATTACTTTATCTTTCTTTGCCGGAAATTCGCGGAATTGTAATTAATCAATTTCAAAGTACGATAAAGATATCGTTTCCCAATTTTTATATATTCTTGGCTTCTTTTTAATTACGTAGAAAAACCATACCATTTCTTCCAAGGCGTAAAATATATACCAAACTTCTTAAAGAAAATTATAATTCTCAACTCGTTCCGTGTATTTCTACGTCATCACATGAGTACCTATCTTCAAGCTGCGGTATTTAGTTACAAGTACAAACACAGCGCAGGAGAAGCCTTGCTTCTCATTAAGAGAATCGATAGTTGCATGCCTTTGACAAAAGACTTGAAACTAGTCCATTCATTTGAAGCAGAATATGAAATAGGAACTAGGAATACTAACACTGTAGTTAGGTATGACATGCGTTAAACAATGGGTATATTATTTTGCAGTTCTTGAATCTCTTACTCACCCAATTTATTTGTAAAAAGTAATAATTCCGTGTGGTGCCGGACGTTAAAGAATAGCACCATCTCATTTCTTCCCATGGGTGTCGTAGAAGGCGACTAAGGGACTTACTAGAGAATGGGCAGCAGCGTTCTCTATGCATTTGACCACGATACTGCGATCGCCAACCCGCCTGCCAAGCGTGGCGATTATGGCAAATCCCCCCTTTTCGGGGAGGGTTATGTCCAGCAGTGGACGTCTTTTGGCTGATATGAGGATGATGAATAGTTATAAAAATGAACTAATAAATTTTAGCGATCTTTATGAGAAGAGGGTATTGTCCTGGTGTGGTACAATAATAACGGCAGATAATAAAAAAAACGTAATAAAGACGGTATGCTTTATGTAAAGAGAACATATGAAGGCCTATAATTTTACCATGATAGTAATATTAACTACTGACACCGTATACTCTGACTACTTGTACGAAAAAGTTAAAAGAAATTTTCTCTGAAGACTCTAACTCCCTATTATTCTGCTTATTCAATCACAATATGAATATTTTTTTCGAAAATTTCGTCTCTTCATCAACGTAAATTACGCAATTAATTATGTTGAACTATCAAAATGAAACCCATTGCTACCGTTAGTGTATCACGCGATTACCCCGCTGAACACCATCACAGTCATGTAAAACTAACAACTTCTCAATTTCTCAATCTCCCAGAAACAGCAAACCACTATCCCAAAGCCTTCGCAAATAAACATTCAACTGTACTATGACGTCACAACACACTTTACGAATGCATCCCTGTGCAAGTAACTGCGTCTCATAAAGTATACAAGGAAAGTTTAAATAAATAATCAAACGAGCTGCAGTGGCCAGCGTTACTCACACCCAGAATGGGGGCCAAGGATTTGTGGCACAACAACGGTTTGAATCTTTTATGAGAGTTCTTTTAGGTTTTTTAAAAGAGTTTCGTTGTGTGGTGTTGTACGGTTATTGACTGAATGGTGAATGGTGCATCTAATGTAGAATGTACAACGCTACAAGGTTTAAACGCGTGGCTAAAATCGGAACTCACACCGCCATCTTGTTTTGTCATTACAATGAAGTGTGACAATTTCACAAATGTCAAACAATGGGTACCAACTTAAGCCCGGGTCGACGGCGCGTTGTGTTCCACGCGCGCCTCAAAGAGATGTCAGGAGCAACTGATGGGGCCCGCAAGGGCCGATGCCTGCCAGGGGTGCGGGTTGTTCGAAAGAGATACCGCGGCCCCTGGCACACAGGCAACTGAGGGAACACGGGTGGGTTTTAGTCAGTAAAAGTCTGACACGCCCTCCCGCTCCACCCAGAGCGGGAGAAGCTATTTGATGATTTCCCACCCAAAAAAAAAAATGGGTACCAACTTGCCATTATTAAAATCTGTTAGTGTTTATATTAGAAGGTCGTCGAGTTTGGTACTTTTCGACAATTCTTACGTAATCTTCACGGACAACGAATGATTGTTCTTTCCATGATTTTGTGTCTGGTTAATTTACTTGACTATTTGATGAAAGTAGAACAACAGCATTGGTGGCCCAGTGGTAACTGGCCTGACATTCCAGTTGTAAGTCGTTGCGACGTCTATTGTAAATAATTTCATCACCACTGCTCTCAAAACGGTGAAGGAAAACATCGTGAGGAAACCAGCATGTCCTAGAACTAAAAATCCGACGACATGTGACACCTACCAATCTGCTCCGGGCTCGTGAGGTAGACTACAACCCACTCTTTCATGAAAAGAGGAGGCCTGTGTCCTAACACTGGGAAGAAATTACGCTGTTTGTGCTAAACAAAAAACAACCAACTCATACCTTAAACTTAAGTTCCATAAGTTTTCAAAAACCGGCAGACCCAGTACTTCTCATTTTTATTTAAATAACATCTCATAGTTCAACAGAGCTCTTCGCCTCTTCCATCTAAAAGCTTTTATTTCGGATATTGCATTTTCCTTTAATAAATGAGAACAGCACAAACCGTTCTCTTTTGGGAGTTGAGAACTTTAATCTGCAAGTGGTATTAAATATTACAATGAGCTGTGGAGCAGCAGACAGGTGGAATGGAAACGCCAACGCCTCGCGCCGCTAAAACTGTAGCTACACAGACGATATAGTTTTTGTTAATTCGCTTTTCGTTATGAATTTTAGATTGAACGTCTGAATTTGAAAGAACGGTCTCGTTGCGACGTTGTTACGTCTTGAAAAAGCTTCATCATCATCATCATCATTTCAGCTAAAAGACGTCCACTGCTGGACATAAGCCTCCCCTAATTTGGGGGGTTTTGCCACAATCGCCACGCTTGGCAGGTGGGTTGGCGATCGCAGTATGGTCGTAAAATGCATAGAGAACGCTGCTGCCCATTCTCTAGTCAGTCCCTTAGTCGCCTCCTACGACACCCACGGGAAGAGATGGGATGGTGCTATTCTTTACGTCCGGCACCACAAGGAACGCGTGAAAAAACGAAGAACGATGAAAGTTTATTCGGTGGTTTTTCAGATAATTCTTACTAACTTTTTCCTTAAACATACACTCTGTATGCTAAGGTAACCTACTTTTTCATGAAATAGTCATTCAATTACGCTATATGAACTTAGAGGTTGCTATTGATGATTTTAATTATTGAAATTCTGTAAATACATACCTCCGTGTTACATTCGCGAATCATATTTTGTTCAACATAGATACAGCCTGGTATTGACCCGAATATTACAGAAAATAAAAGAAAAAATATAATTTCGCGTGTTTCTTTTGCGCATTACCATAGTGCAATCGAGTTATATTGAGTTCACTTGTGATTACGAATACCTTGAGTGTCTTACTGCTGATAGGTAACACATTGGATCCTAAATCAAACAAAAAAGAGTGTAGTGTTGGTGCTCAGTGAACTGAAGTTGAAATTAAAATTAATATAATAATTATTATTATAAATTTTTTATTGATTATAAAAATACCCCACGCTTTTAATTAAATTAAATTATTTTCTACCTTTTTATGTTTAGTTATTAAAGCGTGTTTTTTTCGTTTTTAAACTATTATTTACTAGCTTTTGCCAGCGGCTTCGCCCGCGTGGAGGTCAGTGTATTATACATATAAACCTTCCTCTAGAATCACTCTATCTATTAAAAAAACCCGCATCAAAATCCGTTGCGTAGTTTTAAAGATTTAAGCATACATAGGGATATAGGGACAGAGAAAGCGACTTTGTTTTATACTATGTAGTGAAGTAGGATTATCTATTTTTTAGTTCGGCTAACTACAAAAGCGTGATCTCTTAGTTTTTTCTTACATTTTTTTCCAGCATAATGGAACAAATTCATGAAATTATTGAATTGTCATCGGTCCTTGATAAGTGTGCAAAGTTACAAATCAGCCCGACGTTTTGAAGGGGCTGTAAATCACGTTTAAAAATAACCGTTACATAGATCCATAGATACATAGCACGCTAATAAAAGCGTGTTAAATTTAAAGGAGATTATTCTTTAAAATCTGTTTTTCGTTAGAGCAAAAAATGCTGAGCTATGCATAACACCACGGCACGTCAGGCAACAAAACCAATATAAGTTTGCCTCTTATTCTATTGAAATTATACTTTGCTATGCCAGCTGGAGGGCAAAGTGTTCCTAGCAATGTGCGGTCTACTATACGTGTAGTTTAAAGCCACTTTTAGGCGTTTCTCCGATATTAATCCGGGAGCGATTGCCCAAAGAGTCGAGAAAATTATTCATCGATAATTTTTTCGCTAACATAACTAAGTATTGTAGTCTCATTTTTTAACTAAGGTGGAAGAACTTTTAACTAGAAAAATAAAGCATTATTTTACAAAGCTTATTTAAATGTTGATGAGTGTCGACATAATTAAATTAAATGTCGCCACAGCGTGTCCTGAGGCGAAAGTCTAGATAAAATATACAAAGGTACATCCATATTATTATGTTTTCATGGAATTTTCTTTGTCGAGAACAATCAACAGTGTAACAAGTACGTACATAACTGGGAGAACCTGAAAAAGACGTTTTAATTACGTAATGCTTGCTTGGTAATAAACGATCACATGCAGTGTGGCTGTCGGTTGGAATTACTGAGGGCCCAATACTACAAAACTTAACAAGTCTATAATTCTACAAAATTGTTAAATTGTAGAAAATATTGTGTTAAACAGAAATTACAGATGTGTGAATTGTACACATGTCACTACAATTTACTCAGTTATAATTCTGTGGTACAGACACATTGTAAGATTTACAAATTTTGTAAATAGCCACTTGTAAATTCTAATCGTAAAGTTTTGTGGTAATGTGGCCCAGGGGTAATAGTTTCCGAGTTTCTTTACTATCTATTTATCTGTTGTATGTTTTACCTGGTTTATAATCATTTAGGGCATAGGAACATAATAGGAATTATTGATATTAGACAGATAAGTTATAGAAGCACAAAATAAACAATTCGTTGTAAATAATTTATATATAATTGTAAAATAAAAAAAAAATCCTGACATTCATGTCATCAATGTCAGGATTTTTTTTTTATTTTTTAAACAGTTCTATGAAAAATATTATACAAACTCTAGGGAGAAAAAAATAACATTTTTTAGTATCTTCCGTCATTGAACTTAAGCGAAAGGAATAATAGTACAGATGTAGGTAAACAAAGTAGGGAAGAAGAACAAACGCGGAAGAAAATAGTTATTCATCTTCATTTGCGATATCCGCCCACTGATTAATATGTTTCTTGTGATGCCCTATTAGTGATGTGCCACGCAAGAAGCTTGTATCCCAATGGTAAACTGAACTATTCATAATTGTATTAAGGAATTTTCACCAAAATTCAGAAAAACATCATCATTTAAAGTAATGCTAATTAAGAAAACACATTATTATTGCTTTTCAGCTGACTTGTTTAATTTTCAAAACGAGAGAAGATTAAATAAAGATAATTTTCTAATTTGAAGTTAATCATAACAATGAAGTTCCTAATCTACACAATAATTATAGTTGACGAATTTAGGTCTTACCTGAAAGTAAATATAATTTTAAACGAACTAGTCTAAATAAATAGAGATTAACAAAAAAATCCCAATAGTTAATGCGGTTATTTGTCTTCACAAACGCCACATCACTACTCCTCTACGAGTACAACCCACAACTACAGATCTCGCCTCCACACTTTATTTTTGTTCTATTTACCATTTCGTACATAAAACAAAACATCTGACTGTCCGTCCGTTTACGACTTACGGATCTCAATTTTATTCCGAATCTTTTACAGAACATTTATGTGAAAAGGTTTCAGACTTTCAGTCCTTACTTTTCTTTACTAATAATTTTTAAAAGCTTGTGATTCGAATGAAAAACATCTTGCTCGGAAAATGTGAAACTGCTCTAAACTCCAACGACTGTAAATTAAGTTATTTACTGAGTGTAAACAAGTATTTCTTAATTTGTCTTTCAAAGGAAGAAACTTCCTTTCAGCAGGCTTAGCATGACGCCTTCTATTTTTACGAAGAATAAACAAACAGTGATTTTTCAATACAAAGTAACATTTCATTTCTCCGTTTTTGACATCGCATCGTAGATGTCCTTCTACAATCTATAATTTTGTCTTCCGTTTCTAAAGATCTTTGTCTAGGTCCTTATAAATGTAGATTATTTCAGAAGAATATTTCTTGCCAAACTGTCAATATCACACTGACAACAAACTTTCTCCTCGACGGCCACAAAGTATATACGATTATCTACAAAATCATGATTCGTTTAGAACGCATAACTGTGATAATCAATAGAAAAACATAACTATCTTCTCCTATTGTACATCATTTAGTTAATAGTCATGTCTATTCTTCCGTCAACAAATCGGTGCTCGTGCTAAGCCTACAGAATACTTCTAACTGAAAGGTATACACAATTTACCTGTGTTATGACAGCCACGTTGTACATAAATCACGAAAAACAAATTTTGTTTATTTAGGACATACAAATGTGCACAAACATGTAGGTGACGGGTGACCAAAAAGGCTAGAAAAATTCAATTTTGTCACGTCCCTCGACCGTTATCTGTAAAAGAAGTAAAGAAAAGTCGGGAAAAATAATGATGAAAACTGTTTTTAAGGTTTTGTTTCCTTCTGTTGTATTCTTGTTTCGCTGAATATAAAATATTGGTATTGATGTATATTCAGTGGCGAATCGGAACCAAAATTTTTTCTACGTCACGTTTTGCCTGGACGTAAAAGAACAGCACCATCCCATTTCTTCCCGTGGGTGTCATAGAAGTCGACTAAGGGACTTACTTGAGAATGGGGAGAGCGTGGCGATTATGGTAAATCCCCCCTTTTGGGGGAGGCTTATGTCCAGCAGTGGACGTCTTTTGGCTGATATGGTAGGTTACGTTTTATCAGATATCTTATCAAAAATACTACTGGATAGACATTAAAACACAACCCTGGTTTGCCCTGTACTATAAACATTACACGCGCAAACTGTGTCTAACCATGGATTCGAAAGTTCACTTCTGAACGTAATTCTAAATCCTCCTGCGTTGTGTCGTCGGTTATTAAAAGAATAATTTGCAGCTCCATACATTTTGACCACGTAGGTATTGCACTTTACTATGAAAAAGCAGATTATTTGATAACCGACGAAATATTTCTACGCTAGGAGGTATATAGGCACATGTGCTGAATTTATGGTAACAGTTTGCGCAACGATATCCGTGGCAACCTGTACAGGTAGCAATATTTCAGTTCATTCAATGACGAATCGAGACCAAAATAGATACATCTTCACATTATTTTATGGATTTTGTACGCTTATATTACTATAAAAAAATACAAAGACGTAACACTGCATAGACAGTAAAAACAATCCTTTATAGCTTTTTGCATGCCTTCCCCTGTAGTTACATAAAAAAACAAACGCACACAATATTGCTCCGCATGCATCAACTTTTTCAAATTCTACCACTAGGTCCACTAGTAATTATAACCGGCCAGTTTCAACAGTTAACAACAATCATAACACCGTGTGGGCTAACGTTTGTGTTATTAAGTGGCAAAAACTAACCACAGAGCAATCGCGTAGCCCCGATGTGGGCGAAAGTTGTGTCAGAGCTATACGTGAAGACACGAACACAATTCATTGTTGGAATATGGTTTGTCTATTGAATTTGGTTGAATTGTCTGACTGTGAAAACATGGCGTGATTGTGAATGGGTCAATTATATAGTGTGTGGTGTCTTGCTGAAAATTGGACTGTCACGTTTATACACGTTGATGTGTAAGATAATCTAAGAAATATGTGTACCATATCTATCTATGAACGATTGTTAGCACCTTTCTATGACTACATCATACTTTTTTGATTCGCCGGCTTCTAATTCATGTTTTATTTTCTTTTTTATGCTAAATACATGATTAACATTTGTTAAGTCCATACATGACATTCAGGGTGTCCGGGAATTAATGGATAACCTTGAAATGGTTCATAGTAGAACTAATGGCTAGTCAGAAGAAACATGTTTTAATTGTATTTTTCTGTACAAAAAAATTCCAAAACAAAAATATCACTGACTTCCGAAAAAAACACTACAAGTGAAAAATAAGTTTAATTTCAGAAGGTGGTGATAAAAAATAAAAATACATAACCAAAGACACTGACTTCCAAAATTATAGTTATTTTTCAGTTTGTAGTGTTTTTTCGGAAGTGAGTTGCTTTTTTTGGATTTTTTTGTACAAATAAAAAATGTTTTTCTACTAGTACTAGGTTTAGTTGTTACTGTTACTGTTGGCCCGCATCATCCCATTGCTGGGTAAATGCAGCTCTATCAATCCAGGGCTAAAGTGGATGTCGGATCGTCAGTTCTTCTCCAGCTCGGACCGTTATCTTCTACGGGGTCTGCCGCGATGCCTTGTGCCTGTGTCGGGGCTCCACGTAGTGATTATTTTGGCCCACAGCTCATTTGGCATACAGCAGACGTGGCCAGCCCAGTCCCTTCAACTCAGCGGCTTTTTGAGCTGTATGTACTTGAAAAGGAGAATTTCCAGTATTTAGATATTTTCTATTCAGTTTTTGTTACAATTAGCTATCTATATTTACGATAAAATTGCAAAGATCATTAAAGTGTTCGTTTAGAAGTCTGCCTTTATGAATTTCTTATTCTCAATGTACCTACCTGTTTCTAGAGGGAAGCGGATTTGGCACTAGCTTTAGTAAATATTTTGCTAATATTCTCGTAATTTATTCCTTGATTCCTCGGCTTAACTTGAAATATTGCTCAACCCTCTTGTAATAAATTGTCATTACGTTTTGAACGACGACATCTCTAAATTCCATATCAATTAAATGTGGCACTTAGAAATTGAATTCTAAGAAAACGTTTTCTCACATTTAAAGTCACCAAATAAATTGAAATTACTTTCTAAACGGCGACAAACTAAGAAGTCAACTTTGGCAATATTAGTCGTGAGTCGACAAGTTGGCGTTAGATAAAAACAACTTTTACTCTTAATCATAAAGTTTTTGTTTGTAGTGCTTTAGCTGCCAAAATTGCCTACAGCCAGGCTGGTAACCCCAAACATTTCTCGCCTATTTTTGTAGAATGTGGTTACATAAATCGTCGTGGGGACGCACGAGAATGTTTTCTGTGCTTACAGTATTTTTCCGCGTAATTGGTCTAGACTCGAGTCGAAATCGCTGCAACTGAAAGTTGAATAAGGAAGGCCTCAAGTCAAATTAATGGCGGATTTTTGTGTTGCAGAATTCTTATTTCTATGTTAGTATAATAATAAAGGATTTAACGTTAGATCCGAGCCATGGTATGATTCGGTTCTGTTATGATATACTCTCGTGAAAAAGCTCATTTTTTTTGCCAAATTCTGTGTAAAACATAACTACGTTTACGGCGTCTTTATTCCATGCCTAACTACCTGACTATTCAATAAATTTGGTTAAGGTGCCAGGTTAGCCCGCGACCTTTTAAAATTTTTGTTTTTAATTAAGGACGCTTTTAATGTGCGCGTCTTTTTACATCGTTCTCACATTGATAATTTGAACATAAATGATGTAGCCAACTTTCTGTGACAAATTGTTAATAACAATATCATTATTTAAAAAGAGTGTCCATGGAGTTACTTCCCCGTTCTTCCCCATAGGTACCTACTACGCTTTGGAATGTGCAACTAGCTTCATCTTTCCGACTCTTCGACAATTCAGAAGTGCCTGTAGTTGGTTTATTTGAAATAATTGCTTTGAGTTTGAGGTTGAAATTCTCTATTAAAGCGAATACTCTTCGATCTTGTGTTTGTTTGGCACTTTTGTACTTTACACTATTCACTAACACTAAACATTAACCTGAACGGTTTTGTTATTTTTAGTCTTCTAATAATATTTGTGAGGCGACGTTCACATGCTGATGAAGCTGAATTGCAAAAAATGTAAAAAAAAAGAATTTAGCCACCGTAGGGCATGCCCCTTTACAAAAACCAGAGATTGTGTGGAAAATACTGTAGCAATAAATACCTTGCTTTATAGGACTCTTATAAAAATTCTGTTGTTTTTCTGTTGGCGTATCGTTTATGTGGATTCAACTTTATGGTCCGATAGACTTTCGATAACCGCATATCAAATGGATAGTATTTCTCAATCAAGAATAAAACTAACATGTCTACCATATCATTGATTGCTTTTGTTGCATTTGCTGTATCTGTATTTGCTCAGGTTAATATTATTCCTGTATTGTATGATGCTAATCCTTTGTTTATTCGTGACTTAAAAAAAGACGTACTCGTAATATAATACGATCGGCGTAGGTATTACTGTTTGTATTAGAGATGAAATGCATAGAAGTGTGTTAAATAAGACACGGCCTTCGGTAGCAAGCGAGTTTATTGGACTGCCCTTAGCAGCATACGCGTACGACACGCAGGTCGCACATCTATAACTATAGCTAACTACTAACTAACCTAACATCCCTCCACCATATATTTTAAACTAAACCGTTTCCACTAGAAGAATTTCCGATAATTGGCTCGAGCAATATTCCTTAATTTTGGACGAACTTCCGTATCGGTTCGGAGATCAGGCTTAGGATTATCTGCCTCAGGTACCAGCTCAGCTGCTGGCTCAGCTATTGTTTCAGCTGCTGGCTCCCTGATTACTTCTCGGAGTTCTGAGCTTGCCTCGCTCCACTCTTCCTCTTCCCCTGGTGAATCTTGGCGCTGCTGATCTGATGAATGAGCACCTTGCAGCAAATTTTGCTCTCCGCCTGTCCCGGAGTCCACGAAGGCCCAATCCATGTCATTGTCTTGCTGTGCTTCGTGTGTTTTTAATTTATACATTTGGTTTTTATGTTTTTTAATTGTAATATTTTTCTCTGGTATATACACGTCGTATATACTTTTGCCAATTTTATTTTGAACTGTTCCACGTATCCATTTGTTGTTATTACTTCCTTTTACTAGTACTGGATCATTTATTTCTAAGTGAATGTTTCTATTGCCTTTATAATATTTGGCCTGTACGGATTGCTTCTCGCGCACTTTAGTTCGTAAGTCTTGTGACGATAATGAGGACGACGGTAACTCTTCGAGCGCGCGCGCCGCCACCGAGGTGTCTAATAGATCAAACCTGCAACGCAATTTTCGTCCGAGCATTAGTTCGGCCGGCGAGCTGTCTGTCGTCGTGTGTTTAGAGTTCCTATATCTTAACAAAAATTCTGAAAGATGCGCTTTAATTTTGTTTTTAGGGGTGTCCTGTGCCACTAACCCTTTTAAAAACTTTTTTATTATTTTTACATATATTTCCGCTTGACCATTACTTGATGGCGAATAAGTTGGCGAAGTAATGTGTTTTATACCATTTAAACGGCAGAAATCTTTAAATGTGTTACTAGTAAACGAGGTTCCGTTATCGGTGACAATAGTATGTATTGTTCCAAACCTAGCCATCGTTTCTTGTAATTTTGCTATTACTGTGGCCGTCGAGTAGTCACTACGTAAGCAAAAACATTCTACCCATTTAGTAAATGCATCGATTATGATGAGATACATTTCTCCCTGCCATGGACCAAAAAAATCTAGGTGTACTCGATGCCAAGGACGCTCTGGAAAAGGCCAAGGTGTCAACGGAACCCGTGGGGGTGTGGGCCGTAAACTTAAACATACCCCACAGTTGGCTATCTTTTTTTCTATATCCTTATCTATATAAGGCCACCAGAATCTAGATCTCGCTTCAATCTTTGTTTTTAATATACCTAAATGCGGTCTATGTAATTCGTCTAATATTTTGTTCCGCAATGACTTCGGTATTATTAATTTATGCCCCCTAATCAAGCAATCACCTTCCCTAGTTAAATCATAACGACATTTATAGAATGGCAATAAGTTACTGTCATCTGTTTTTATTTTAGGCCAACCGTGTTGTACACATTTTAAAACCTGCTGTAAAATGTCATCTTTACTAGTCTCTAAACGAACTTCATCTAAAGACACAGGTAAATGCCCATCTGCAACGAAATTAATGTAAGTCGCCTTGTCGTCTAACTTATTATTGTAAACAAGTGAGTCATCCGTGAATGATCCGTTGTCGCTGTTATCAGTGATCGGCCGCATACCGCTTGCACATGTGGTGACCGCCCGACTAAAGTAGTCGGCACAATTACTTGCGCTTGGAATGTACTGTATTTCATAATTATAGCTAGACAAAAATAAGGCGTATCGCTGTAAGCGGTTTGCGGACACTTCTGGTATGCCTTTGTCGGGATGAAATATAAACATTAGAGGTTTATGATCGGTGCGCAATACAAAAGGATTTGAAACACCGTAAATATATTGATGAAATCGACGAATGCCAAAAACTATTGCTGTTGCTTCCCTTTGGATTTGGCTATAATTTTTTTCAGCACTACTGAGCGACCGCGACGCATATGCGATGGGACGTTCTACCCCATTCGCTTCAATTTGAGCTAAAACTGCACCTAACCCTGTTGGAGATGCATCCACTGTCAAAACCAACTTGTAAGAAGGATCAAAATGAGCAAGTGTTTGAGCCGATGTCAATTCCTTCTTTATTTGATTGAAAGCAACCTTATGAATATTTGACCAAGACCAATCAACATCTTTTTTTAGTAAATCGTTTAACGGACTAAGTATAGACGACGCATTCGGAATGAACATCCTGTAATAATTTACAAACCCTAAATACGATTTTAATTCTTTCACATTACTAGGGGCTTTGGTGTTAGTCATTGCTGTTACCTTATCTGGGGATGTGTGAATCCCTTTTTTATTAATGTCAAATCCTAAATAAGTTACGGAATCTTGAAATAATTTGCATTTGTTTTTATTTAGTACCAACCCTGCTTCTTGTAAACGATGGAAAACTTGTTGTAACCGTTCCGTATGTACTTTTTTTGTTTTTCCCGTTATGAGGACGTCATCCAGTAGACAAAGTACCCCCTCAATACCGTTTAACAAATTTTCCATAGTTTTTTGAAATATAGCCGGGGCATTGGCTAGCCCGAAAACCAAACGTGTAAACTTAAATAAACCTTTGTGTGTATTTATTGTAGTATAGATTTGTGACTCGTCATCTAACACAAGTTGTAAATACGCACTACTTAAATCTAACTGTGAGAATTGTATGCCCCCGTGAAGTTTCGAAAATAGTTCTTCTGTTCTTGGTAGTGGATATTTATCAATGTGTAAACATTTATTTAATGATACAGAAAAATCGGCACACAACCGAATCTCACCGTCTTTTTTTAGTATTGGAACTATTGGGCTCGCAAATTCAGAATGTTCGACAGGAATTAAAACACCGGTTTCAACTAGTTTATTCAATTCTTTCTCCACCTTACTCTTTAGTGAAAATGGTACCGTTCTTGCCCGAAAAAATCTTGGTTTGGTGTCCGGTTTTAAGGTTAGTTTTATTTTGTGTTTGTTAAATTTTCCTAAAGTATCGGAAAACAGTGCAGGATATTTGTTTTGATAGTAATCAAGTTCCGTTAACTCTAGACAATGATTAACCTTAGATAACTGTAGTGCGTACGACGATAGAAAATTTCTACCTAACAATGCTGGGCCGGTACCTTTTATGACATATATTTCGATATTTTTTTGCTCGCCCACATACGTAATCGGAACCTTCATTACTCCTAATACGTCTAATTTCTCACCCGAGTATGCTTTCAACACCGCCTTTGGATGCTCCAATAACACGTTATTAAAATATTTCTGGTAGGTATTCAGTGGTATTGCAGTAGCACAGGACCCACTGTCTACTTCGAAAGTTATGAAGTGGCCGTTTACGTCGACAGACAGCGTCATTGGCTCGCCGCGGAAGCTACGTATATTACAAACGAGAATATTCTTACCATCGTCATCACTATCGTCATTCGTCGCTTGTAGGCAATTAACTTGTGCACATTTTTGGTTACACATTTTTTTTAAATGTCCTTTTACTCCACATTTTTTACATTTATACGATGAAAACCGACACTTGTCCGCTGTATGATTGTTGTAACCGCACACACTACACTTTGTCGACGATTTTGACGGTCCAGCCGCTATCTTGAACACGTCCGTGCTGGTCACTGCTGATGCTGCTACCTTAGATGATTGTCGAGCTGCCCGTTTTGCACTATTTACAGCCACTGCTATCTCCAATGCCTTCGGCAATGTAATCGAAGCTTTTTCGTCCATGAACAATTTGTCCCGTTCCGGCCCCGGCAGGATCCCAATGATGAACCGATCCCGCAACATTTCGTCCATGGCTGCTCCGAACTTGCAGTCTACTGCCAGGCGCCGCACCCGGGCCGCCCATTGCGTCAAATCTTCGCCTGCATCTTGCACCGCCGTATGAAATATATACCTTTCAGCTAACACTGACTTCCTTGGCACGAAGTGTTTGTCCAACTCAGTGGTTAACTCTTTGTAGGTTATCTTCTCAACTGTCTTCGGCGCAATTAACTCGCGTACCAACTTATACGCGTCATTGTTGAGTGCGCTTAGAAGTACCGCCTTCCGCTGTTCATCTTCCTGTCCTTCTGCTTTTAATAACAACGTATTTGCTGTTAACCATTGAGAAAGCCTTTCTTTAAAGATGTTCCAGTCCTGGCCGAGCTCAAAAGTGGGAACTGATCCGATAAAATTCGACATTGTAATTGTTTTTTTCTGCCCGTGCGTGGGTAACCGTAACTCGTCGCCACTGTTAAATAAGACACGGCCTTCGGTAGCAAGCGAGTTTATTGGACTGCCCTTAGCAGCATACGCGTACGACACGCAGGTCGCACATCTATAACTATAGCTAACTACTAACTAACCTAACAAAGTGCAAATCTAATATTATGGTGCTTATTTATAGGGTGCCAACGGAACTGTATTACAAGCATCCGCTATCCATCCGTCAGTCACTCTGTGTACTATGTACCTAGACAGTTAAAAAGTTTTACGGAGTGTGTACTTGTATTGCCACAACAAATAACAAAAATCAAATAAAGTTATAAATTAAAGGGAATCTCCATAAAAGAAACGTGATTTTTTCGGCGAGTCTTGCCTTGTGATACGGAACCCTTCGTGTGCTAGTCTCGCACTTGACCGATTCTTGCAGATTCGATTTTTTTTTTTTAAGAAAAACCACTAAAGCCCTAAAATAATTACCTACTGGTGACTATTTTTTATGTACACAAAAATATCTGTTAAAACTCTAAAACAACTAAATCAACAACAAAAAAATCAACAACTAAATCTAAACTAATCCTAAACCACAACACAGCAAAAATTCAAGAAGGAATCTCTCACCACCTCTCTACTGCAAATAAAAGAAAGTCCAGTAAAATAGAAAACATAAACCCGCTAAGACGAAGATGTACGAACCAAACGTAATTCACTAACAATTCATCCAGAACATTAGTACACTTTGAGTGCAACTAGTACACGTCGAACGAACTAAAAAGAATCTACTATTGTCGGGAAGGAAAATAAAATTCCTCAAGAGGGTACACCTTTTCTATTCTTCTTCTTAATATTTTTACAAGGAAAATTTATTTTACCGTACAATTTTAATTGGACACGCTCACTTACAGGTAATTTTGAGTGAAAGGAAGTATTTAGAAAGGACGTCCAGAAATGTGTTTTTGCTAAATGTTACTTATGGATTGAGCTTGTTGTTTGTAATTTTAAAAATAACATAATATCATCGTAACTTTGTTTTCTATGGAGGGTTACGAAGAGGTGAATTATAAAATTCTTGAAATGTATTTCTTTTTTCCGTTCCTACCTCAGACTCAAAGCATTCATTTCTAATAAACTAATTATAGGCACTATCTAATTTTCATGGCGTCGGTAAGTCAGAAAATCCATGCACACTCTTTTAAATCAAAATGTTGTTACAAAAATTTGATTACATCATTTATTTTGAAATAATACATGTGAGAACAATGTAAAAAGACGAAGGAATACATTAAAAGCGTCCGTTATTAAAAAAACAATTCAGTATTCAGACATTTAGTAAACGCCAAAGTGTGCCTAATCAATTTACGTAAGCCAATTTTACGCTTACTTGAACGAAAAATTACACTATAGTAACTATATCATGCGAAGATACTGGAACCCATTTTCGCTTTGATGAAAATGCACCGCTGTTCATAAGTCTTCCCTATTAAAAAAATAAATATAGTCCTCTTCTAACAACTGGTTAGTACGACAAAAAATCTAGTTCTAACGCCTTATACTAGTGCCTTAGGTAATTCATTATACACCACGTTACTTGTTCTGTGCAGAAATTCACACGCTCCTGCAAATTCCTTCATTCCAATACAGGTGTTCTTTTGTAGATAAACTTTAACACAAGTGACTTAACAAGGCCATAGATAAATCAGCTCTAAGCACACGGTGTAAGTTCGACTATTGCTTACATTCGTTTCGCTAACGTAGTAGACAGAACGTGAAGTGATTCTGACAGAAATATATGTGTATCGCTTGAAGGCAATTAGGTAAGAGAACATATAGGATTTAAAGTAACTGTAGTTGATGCATAAGTTAAAGCAAAGTAGTGAGGAATTACTATTAAAGCCGCTGTTTGTATACCTATGCCATGTTTTGATTGTGGCAATTCAAAAGATTTATAAATACATGTATTTTTAACCATTTCCCATTTCTTCCCGTGGGTGTCGTAGAAGGCGACTAAAGGACTTACTACAGAATGGGCAGCAGCGTTCTCCATACATTTTCCCACCATACTGCAATCGCCAACCCGCCTGCCAAGCGTGGCGATTATGGTAAACCATGATTATTTTATTTTTTTGGGGAAGCCTATGTCCAGCAGTGGACATAGGCTCAGCACACAGCGGTGGGACAGCAGTGGACGTCTGTCGGCTGAAATGATGATGATGACGATGGTATTTTTAACCGACTCCGACGAAGCAAAAAGGAGGGATATGATTTTTGACCGGTATATATGTATGTATGTATGGGGTATGTATATAAATTCATCTGTTCCCTCATAACTTCTAAACTGTTCATCTTATTTTGTCAGATGATTGATGAACGATTCCAACGACACCCGTTGCAATAATTAAATTGAACATGGGCCCTCTAGAGGACATAAATTTACGGATGTATTCTTTTTAATTAATGCCGTATTAGGTATCAAATGAAAGGGCATAATTAGAAAAAAATATTAATTATGTGAGCCAACACCAAAATAATTGAAATAAAAACTATTTGAACTTATACTTTTTGGTATCTACATTACATCGAAAGACTTACTAAGGTTCGGTTTTTATTTTACACACATTTAGAACAGTCACATGGGGATTGCAACTTTATAAATATTGCAAGTGCATAAGTGTGCGTTCAAACGTTGCCCAGAAGGACGTCATCAGATAATCTGGTTTGCCAACACTCAACTAGCTATGTAATTCATTCTGTATTCTCTATGCATAATACCAAAGAAGTGGGAACATTACTGGCTGCCTATAATGCAAAGGATAGCTGCCTGCTTTTTGAAATTTGTTCTTTTTCTCTCAATGTTTTTTCTTTGGTCTTTCTTTCTAAATTTAAAACTTACGAACCACAATATTATTTAGAACTCAACAAATACACTATGATAACTACAGTTTCTTGTTCTTTCTCAGAAAAGTATGTAAGTAATTAAATGGAATACGTTATAATGGATTTTACAACGGTGCACAGCGATGTCGGTACATTCTTGTTTCTTGCACTCGTTTGCAATACACAGCAGGATATTGAAAAAGTAATAACTGAGCTTCTTGTAAACATTGTGCTGAGCTACAATATTGATTATAGTAAAGTGCAATTGATGAAATAACGGTGTTCAACTGTTTATTTGTGTGGTATCAATTTGAAATACATCTTCAAAAGGCCGCCGTGGTAGTGGATTGAGTGAGAGATACCTCAGAATTTTCTTCCTTCGAATGTACTAGCTTTTGCCAGGAATTATCCCACGGGAATCTACTACCGGGATAAAAGGTATCATATCGATGGTCAAAGGTTGACAACATGTAACAGCATTGTATCAAATTTTACAGGAGAGGGAAAAAACTGCATACTTTCGAAAAAAAAAAGTAGTTGGTAGGTAATCGAATTCTTTATTGATATCTAATCTAAAAGAATAAAATGCCACCACATACGTTTTTTATTAAATAAGCGCTTAATTTTAACATTTTTGGTGTCACTCATTTTGCGAAAAAAATTGGGTTACGAGTTGTCAACGTATGACCATCGATATGTAATAATCGGTTATCATCTATCTGTTCGGCCATTTTTGCGTCATTGAGTAACAAACATACAAACTTTCACTTGTTTATGAAAACGAATGCGGACTCTGACAAGAACCTGTTCTAAATATAGTCAGAGTCGTCAGAAATTGAGTATTTAAAAAAGAATCTATGTTTTTTCAAGATAGAAAAACACTTAATTTGTCACCAAAATAAACACAATTAGACCTTTTTCTCCCACGAGAAAATGTGGGCAGAATTTAAAAATGTCTCAAACATTGTTACGTAAGGATCTACCTATGTACCATCATCATCATCTACCTAGGCTTCCCTACTATATTGGGGTAGGCTTTCAGCCTAACTGGTGGCAACTGAGTACCAGTATTTTGCATGGAGCGATTGCTATCTGACCTCCACACAACAACCCAGATACTGGGTAATACGATACCCCTTTCTAAATATATGGATTATATTAATACAATTTAAAGAGAAATGTAAATTAATATCAAAACGTAGGAAGTAAAACATTTGAGGTAAAACTATGTAGACGTATGAAGCTCCATGTTTCAGCAGAGTGAGCAATAGTTGGCAAACCTCGAACCTGCAAACAACAGCCGAAACCGCAAACTTTAAAATTAAAACCGACCGGTTTTATTAAATAAGCGCAAATCTGTGCCAACCCTAACCGTGCAAACACGGGGAATCGCTGCGAACTTCTCTGTTCATGCCCACTTTGTTTATGAGCATATGCCTAGTTTGTTTAAAAGTATATAACTTTGAAGTTAAATTACGAACATGTTTGAACAGTTTATTTACAGCCAATGAATATAAATGGTTTCATATGAATAATGCTTGGTTCGTGTGAGCTAGGGCTGTCATTGAAGGGGGTAGCAAATCATGGTAAAGTATGGGCGATAAGTGACAGTAGTGTAGTGAAGCTTGAAGGTCGCTGCCAGAAATATATGGGAATGTATTTATTTTCTGGGGAAGTAGGAAAATGTTTTGTATTTTCGTTGATGGCATCTCGTGACAATAGCGTTGCTTATGGCTTGTGATTACGCAAAGAGGGTGACGTTCTAGACGTTGTGGAACCAATGAATACCCGAAAGTTATTTAGTTCTGCTTGAGTAGAGTTTTTAATATTTTTTTGGTAAATTGGTGTGTGCTAGCTGACATAAGAGCGGAGAAAAATTGCTGACATGGTATTCTTGTTCAATTTGGCAAATGGTTCAACCGACTGTTCCGAATTGATGAGCTAAGTTGTGCTGCGTGTTCCATCCTTCACCTTAAGGAATCATCAACCTCTGTATGTTCCCTCTGTGCGGTGCATATATCGACAAAACTCTTATATGATAAGAGCTAGCAGGGCATACAACTCAATGTGTCAGAGTGTTGATGATCTTGACTTATTCTCCACCAGTGTTCCTATACTTAAAAAAAATATGTGTAAAAAATTCTTTCAAGATCACTAAACCTACCAACCTGTTTAGTCTTTTCTTAATTCTCGCCGAGTATTTACTTATTCTTGCTTTCGCTTGCCTGTCTGCTGTTTCTTGTGTTTCTACCCTAATATTGTCAGTGAAAACTTTTAATTGGCCCTCTTTCACTAACGGTCAACTATCTGTATCCTAGCTGTAAGTTTTCTTAAGAATTAAATAAAATATGGCGATGTTTTAATTTTATGTTTTGTTTTTCGCAATCTTAAATTACTTATCTACCATTGTACCGAATCAAGTTCTTCTAACTTAACAGACAGCAGTGCTACTGGGGAGTTAGTTTCGCCACTCAAAGAGTGATTCTCAGCCTAGGTTGAATAAATGAATTTTGATTTTCTAAGTAAAGGATGTTCATTCATTAAAATTGCACTCAGTACTCGGTCTTTGAAAAAGTTCCTGCTAGCTAATTACGAATCAACAGAGTACTGCAGTTCATAGACGATTATTTTGAAAAACTACTCCGTATTCAATTCTTTAACAAACTAAAGAAGAGGCACTTAATTCAATGTGTATGGGAACAAGTCCTGAGCTATCACATCAGCCGAAAGACGTCCATTGCTGGACATAAGCCTCCCCCAAAAGGTGGGGATTTGCCATAATCGCCACGCTTGGCAGGCGAGTTGGCGATCACAGTTAGGTGGTTCCAGCATTTGGCATAGAGAACGCTGCTGCCCATTCTCTAGTAAGTCCCTTAGTCGCCTTCTACGACACCCACGGGAAGAAATGGGATGGTGCTATTATTTTACGTCCGGCACCACACGGAACCCGAAGTTGAAGTCCCGAAGTCCCGAGCTATTTACGTTTGAAAACACTTACATCATCTGGCTAGCCTTTTCCCTATAACACTGATTAGACTGGGAGCTACCAGTATTTTATATAAAGCTGCTACTGCCTATCGGACCTCCACAACCGATTTACTGGGTAACATGGTACCCTTTTGTAAGACTGGTCGCCAGACTTTCGGGCTTCTGACAACCTGTGACAACTCGTAACGACTGTCGAATAACAGCCGAAACCAACTGCTTAACGTGCCTTCCGATAACCAGGTGGTCTTGGGCAGGGGTCTCGGTATGTAAAGACGGTCACCCGTCCATGGACCAACCGCGGTAAGCGTAGCTTAACGGAATCGAACAATCCGTGTAGCTATTATTACTTAGCACAAATGCAATGTCATTCTGGTCAACGCCTAATAAAAAAAGTTAACTATATTTTTGTGAAAACGAAGGTTTAAAATATTTAAACGAAGCCAAGATTTATTAAAACGGTCTCAACTCATCTCTAACCCCGAGTTGCAACAAATCGATTCATAAACAACACAATTAATCCGATATTTCATCGTCCACCTCTGAATAAAGTCGTCAGCAGGAGGAATTGATTCACGCCTACCCCCGACAGGTTTACCTAGTACCGATTTGTCAGCGAATCAACTCGGCTACCTTATATCAAAACACAGTAAGTGCTTCAAGCTAAATTTTTCAGGTGAGCAAAACCAGATTCTATATTTTAAGGATAAATTTTCTTGTTAGTGTCAAACACTTTTAGACGTCACGTACGCACGGATGCAGTGGGATTTTATGGCGCACTGAATTTTAAACTCTCGGTGTTGAATGAAAGAAAGAAAGAAAAAGTATTTATTATGACTCGCACAGGAAGATCACATACTAAACGAAACACACAAACGTACAAAAAAAAAATCTTGGAAGTAAAAATAAATAAAAAATAAAACAGGAAGTCCTGCACGACGCCAAAAGGCTCATACCTCAGCATGATGCTGCCACATTTAAAAAGTATCTCAGCGCTGAATCGGACATTGAGAATCCAACAGAGTGCATCCCAGCGGGTAAAAAAGACTCATTGTTTAATTTTCAACTCTAGTCAAAAAGCAGTGCATTGAAAATCGAAAAATCGCGCGGTAAAATCCCGCTGCGATATTTTTACGTCTTTGCGAACGTGGACTAACAAGACAGTTCTTTTGAGTTCTTCCCTTTTCCCATTACCGGTCGGATCTCCTCACTTTTCTGCGCCAAGATAATGTTTTGGGTTGGCGGTTCAGGTAATTGGAAAAAAAATAACCATCAAACAACCTAGTTTTTTTTTTTTTTTTTTTGGGTTTTGGCTCCACACGGTTTGTGCATTTAGCCAGTGTCAAGTAATTTTTCTTTTCAATAAAGTAAATGGCCCGATATCGGGCACGATGTTACAAAACAGTCATAGTCGTCTTTAGTCAGTCAAGTCAAAGTTAAAGTTATTGTAAAGCGGTAGTAACTTTACAACAACCTAATAGGAGTTTTTGGGGGGAACACGAAAAGTCCACGTTAGTCACTTAGTTTCACCTTCACTACACTTGTGCACTCACACGTAACTAAATTGAATAATTCACTACCAAAATTATACAATTGAATTCGCTATTTCACTAAATTTCATGAAAATGAAAATTCGTGCGACATGTTCCAACGCGATCCCGCCAAAAACTCCAAACAACCTAGTTAGTTCCAAACACTTGCTAGGTTTTAAAATGGCCAAAGTGCAATATTCCTATCTTTTTAAGTATTGGTTTTTGAATAAAGTTTTTTGTATACTTACTAGTTTTAAAAGTATTAAAATCTCCTTGATTGCTAATAGTTAAACGCAAGTGTTTTTACAATTGACTAGACATACTATGAAAGTAAAGATTTAAAGTTTTAATGGGTTTTCCATCTGGAATTTCTCAGTAGCACCCCGGGGTCTGGATTTGTACCCGGTGGATGGCAATAGACTGGCCCTCTATTGGGAGAGACTTAAACATAACTGGCCATCTATGCCTACAGGTGTTAATAGAATAGAAAAGAATATTTTCATTTCAGACAAAGTCCACAGGGTTAGTAACAATTTTGCTTATCCTCTAGTGTTAGTACAGATACAGATTACTATTAAAAACTTAAAATTAAGCGTGGAGCTGCATCCACCTTCGCAACATCAGGGAATCCCACCGATCTGCGAATACACTGAGAACACTGTTGGTGCTGCAGCGAACACGTGACATCAGGGATACACATCTCTTTCTAATGATGGCGGCAAAACCATCAGTGTTGTTTTCTGCAAACATCCTTGACGCACTACAACGCCACGGTAGCCGCAGCAGCACTCTCAGTGCATTATTATTAGAGATCGGACATTCAGATGCATATTTACCTAAAGTTAATTTTTGGTTATGAAAGTATGGAAGCGGCTTCTAAAAACATATTTGATGCCAGGAACATCGGGAATGCATAACTAGTCAGGTATATAGATGCGATTTCTAAATTATTAGCATTGCAAAACTATTCAGATACATATACATTTAGAATTCATGTTTAAGCCCCAATGCAAATGTATGTATGTAGGGTGTAAGGGAGGGAGTGGTGTGTGTTAGTAAAAAAAAAACATAAATTAAATAAAGATTATTTCGATACAAAAGCGCATTCTATATTAGCCAACATCGCAACTTTAGGTAAATATGCATCCGAATATCCGATCTCTAATTATTATTTTGAACGCGTAGGTAGCTAGATTATGTGATAATCGATTTTTGTTCCATTTGTCTCTTACTGGGTTTTGTTTTTGATATGAGGCAGCCGAACTATCTAGGTCAATCTGCCGGGGACAAGTTAAATAATTGAAATCACTTTGGCCGGATATTGATATAGGCTGTTGTTTTATGCTGTGGCCTGCATTTTGTATAGACAGTCGAATATTCATTAGTATTAAAATTAATTAGTGGTTTGTAAAATTTATGTGGGTGTAGGAATGTAAATGTAAAAGTAGGTTCATTCAGAAATTAATTGCTGCATAAAAACCAAATGTTTTATTAAATTATTGTATACGTTAATGACCAAAATGACGACAACTAAATGACAGCTTACCTAAGAACAAAAATAAATTAGACGACTGACCTAAGTGTACTTCATATTCAAAATGACGACATATCCTAACTAATATAATAAATGCGAAAGTAAGTTTAAGTATATGTTTATTACGCCTTCACGTTAAAACACGGTGAACGGATTTCGATAAAATTCAGCACACAGATAGACCTATCAGGTCGGGTAAGGTCAGGTAACATGAGCTACATTTCATCCTGGATCGCAGACGAAGCCGCAAGCCACAGCTAGTTTCTAAATAAACAGCAAAATCTTGGCATAACCAAGCGTTGGCTGCACAATTTTCACACATTGTGACCCTGAGAGATATGAGATGGCTGAGCAATATTATCAAGGACGCCGGATAGTGGAACCTTGACATCAGCTAAAAGTGATACTGGCGGAAGAACTGCAAAAGAGGCCGACATCAAGTATTACAATAAAAATCGGCTTTTCAGAGCATCATCTCTAAATTCTAAATCAAATCATTTATTTCAATTGAGCACATATAAGGTAGGTACTTTTGAATTACGAAGTTTCAGGACAATATAATTAAATCTAGACGTCTCTTTTAAAATGTTTTGTTAACATCTCTTATCTATACATATATACATACACACAGATAAATAAAATTCGAGTGTCTGTTTCTAATATTAAAATAATCGCTTTTTACTAAATGCATTTGGATGTATACACGGTACATATACCAAAATAACATTTGGTACAATTTTTGTTTGTCTGTCGGTTTGTTCCGGCTAATCTCTGAAACGACTGGACCGATTTTGACGGGACTTTCACTGGCTGATAGCTGATGTAATAAGGAGTAACTTAGGCTAACGTTTATTAAAAAAAATAATTAATATATACTTTTTTGTTAAATTCCACGCAGACGAAGTCACGGACACAGCTCATTATACAATTATTATGTGACGACGATGTACCTGGACTAAAATGACTAAACCTAATACTATTAAAAATTATGTAATGACAGATACATGTGATAGATATATGCAGGTGCTCACATATTTTCAAATGTTGCAACCGTATACGATTTTCCTAAAATGTTAACAAATAATGAATTAGTGTGTGAATTAAAGTAATTTCTGTCATACGTACCAGTGCGATAGTCTCTTTCTCCATATTAACGCCTGCCTTCTGCATAATTCAAGACCGTTCAGGGACATATTTAAACCTACTGTCCCAGCAAGGTATATTCTTGCAACTATGAACCCTAAATGTAACCTCAACCGCATTTCTAGGTACCTAGCTAAACGAATAAATAACAGTACCTCGACATGCCAACCTCGCTCTGCGTTCCTCGGAACATAAGAGCTCTTATATTTTCTGCAGTAAATTCAAACCTGTTGGACTACACTGGTGAACTTTGGAGTAAAAAAACTGCACACTGAACTTTCCACTGTAGGTTTTGCATTTTTTCATATCCCGGACTCTTTTTGTCAAATAAAACACGCATTTGCGATGGACTGACGAACAATGAACAAAGTAATAATTGGAATTTCTGTGACGAGACAATTGATTTATTCATTAAACCTTTTGTTCACTGATCGTCATGAACTGGGTTCAAAAAAGAAAATGGTTTCGGCTCACTTTACGCTAGGTAAGTGAATTGGTATCGGCAGAATGGGTCCTCTTATACAAATGCAGGCTGTCTATGATCGTCATTGGTTTTTGGACTTCTCGCTCTAGCGAAACGTCTAAAAAGGATAGAAAGAGATAAAATAAATAAGATTAATAAAAAAAAATCTCCATACGAAACTACCTTTTGGAAGGGGCGACTAGAATCAATTCTTTTTAATTTTTTTTTCTATTTTAATGTTGACGTTAAAAAGTGCCTCTTATGTGCCTATTTGAAATTAATGCTTTGCCTTAATTTTGATTTTCGGTTTAAACAGAAAAGTGCTGAACCGAGCGTGTAGATTTTACACTAGTTAGTTTTCCTGCTATCAAAGTCTTTCATTATTTGCTGACATTCGATGCAATTAATTATAGAAAACTATGGAACGTTGGATATTTTCCACTTCCCTATTAAAGAATATACATATATCTTAGTAGTATCCCCATAGACAACAGACAATACAAAGTAATTATGCATGTAGATTGATGGAATCCTCTCATCCCATTGATATCTAAATGGGAAGTGTGTTTAATATTCATAAGGAATCGATTGATTGTAGCATTCGTCACGATCTCCGTATTGCCAACTGAACAGAATTCTAAGTTGTTATCAGGGCAGATAAACAGATTGAAATATCGATGATTTAACTTTGCCAAATATGAGATTTAACTTGTAACTGTTTTTGATACTGGCAGCTTTCAAATTAGACACTAAGTTTGAAACAGGGGACAGTAGAAATTAAATACCTGTTTGGAACTCTCGTGTGTCTGCTTTTTGGTAACGGTTTTTAAATTTCTTCTGGCAAATTTGCTGCTGTGCTGTAGCAGTATTTGCGTCTTAATCTATATCCCATAGACTAATCTATGGGACATAGATCAAGCAAATATATGTCATCTATGAATACGCATTGCATAATGTGCAGCAGGTTTTATGGTGCTTTAAATGGTACATTCTACCCCACTCTGAGCCACGTGTAAACCGAAACACTATCTGGTCGTGAAATCGAGAGCACCAAAATATTAAGAAGTTCCTAGCAATTTATCTACGAACAATCTAGGATTACATCCCAACTTTTTCCCAAGTAATAGAGGTTAAGCATTAATATTATCGCGGAATGTTCCCAAGGGGATGGACAGAAATAACAAGGCGATACGTGTTAGGAACTTAGAGGAAATAAATGCAAAGAGACACAATCTAGCCTTGTAAAGAATGACAGAAAATACAGTTATTTAGCACGTAGTAAAAGTCAGACAAGAAATTTAAAAAAATTGTACATGTTGTACTGTTCTCAGACTGGGATAGTTAGGGTTGATATTATTACACATGAAGCGAACTTAAAAGACTCACTTTTTTCTGCTTCCATTTTTTAAACAATTGAACATCGAACTTATTCAGCGCCTAAAAATGTCCCGCGACTAAATTACCTACAATCCGTATGTACTTAAATATCACCACAACATCACGCTATGTTCCAGGGACACGTGTCGTACGACTTATTCCTAAGTAATAAAGCATAGTTTTGCACAAAAATCGTCGTCAATAAACATTAGTGCGTATCTAAAACCCATGTGCGCACTATTTTAATTAGTAGGTACTTGGTGTACATTGTGTATTTTCTACACGTTCATTATTAGTAGTATATTCATTCACAGCATGTAACGCACGTTATATGTACACAGTTCGGCAACTCCCACTGACCATGCATTAAAACACACTGCATTATGTAAATTTGAAGTCTGCCTACGAGAGTTCATGAAACTAATTTAGTGCTTTATGTGCCCAGAACTAAAGTCCTTAGTCATATCAAATATGGAATGAAGTTTAGTTCTAGGTACTCTCTCAAGTCTACTAACTTCAAGGGAGTTTGACTTCAAGAACACCGCTTTTGTGACGAAAATCAAACGGCCGCAAAAACTAATAACTACTAGCCCAACTATGTTCGTCGGAGTTAGTGAAAAGGTTTATGTTCCCTTCTATATTTAACCCGTCTGCTTTCAAAGCAAGAGTGAACAGGCATCTTCTGGGTACGCTCGTTCCGTTTTACCCTTCATCTATGGCTTTGCACCAGGCGTGATCGAGGTCAGGAGCAGGACCATTCAACAATAAAAAAGGCTGTAGGCATTAGGCAGCGAATAATTGCTGAATATTTAAATTGGAATAAATGTTATTATTTAATTCTTTCTTAGTATATTTCACTAAGAAAAACTTTAACTGGCGATATTGAGAATAATTTAAACAAAATTCACAAAACGTTTCTGATAAGTAAATTATCCATCAGTCAGACTCTATAGACTTTGATAAATCGCTAAATAACTTGCTTATTGGTCGACGTATATCAAGCGATACATTTCCAGTATAAGCTGACTTCTCATTGTACGAAAAGCCAATACAATCCGAGTTTAGCGAAAACTGGAAATGTACAGCTTGATACATATGTCGATGTGTGTACACGCGGCTACACATCGAGCTATGACATTCCAGTTTACGCTGATCTCGCACTGTACGGAAATCCTATACAATACGAGATCAGCTTATACTGGAAAACTATAGCTTGATGTGTAGCCGTGTGTACCTACTAGCAGACTGAGTTTACATTCACACGGACGTAAAGAAAACACGGCGGGAATTTTTCGCACATTAAATCTTCAACCCACGGCTAAACGCCGAAAGTCGAAAATCGAACACTGTGTTTTTTTGACGTGCAGACAGTCACTCGCGCTGCACTCTATTAGATTTTCAATGCTCTCTTCAACACCGAGAGTCTTGAAATTGTTTTTTAAATTGTTTTTTTAGTCATTACATTTTAATACCACAAACTTTTTATTCCAACTCTAAGAGCTATTACTCACTGTCGACTGGTCGCCGACGACCGGCAGTCGCTTATGCGTCGCCACTATGCGACGAATCATCGAGTAGCCCGAGCAACCGACGACCAAGTGCGTAAACTATAGTAACTCACAGTCGCCATTAACCGAGTCGCCGGTGGCAGCGACCAGTCGACAGTGTGTAAAGGCTCTAAATTTAATACAGTCTATTATTAAAACTAGATATCTTTAAATAGTTTTTTAGTCATAACACCTTAACACTGGGCACGCCACGATTGTGGCGGTAAGTCCCCTCTTTGAGGAGTGGCTTGAGTCCTCACCGGACACGGTTGTTTCGGAAGGTTCCTGTTTCGGATAAGGCGGGAGGAAACACCCAGGTATTTCCATTGCAAAGATCGCTCTGAGGATACGGTGGAAGTCTGCCCGGTTTGGGTGGAGCAGTGCCGTGTCCTCGTGGAGGCGATCGGCGGCGGCGATCTCTCGCGTCCGGCCCTGGTCCAAGCCATGGTACGGAGCGAAAGTGCATGGGTAGCCGTCGCTTCCTTCAGCGAAGCAGTGATGCTCGCAAAGAGGGAGGCGGTGCACGTGAGGGAGAGTCAGTACATGCGCCCTAACGGCCACAGCCTCCGCAGGAGACGCTCTGGGCGTCGGGAATCCCAGGCTGATTCCCAGCCACCATAGGCGCGGGCTTGCGGACGGCGAGTAATGGGTCAGCTCGCTGTCCGTTAAGGACCAAGCCCGGGTCGACGGCGTGTTGTGTTCCCCGCGCGCCTAAAAAAAAGAGATGTCAGCACCAAGTGATGAGGCTCGGAAGGGCAGGCATCGGAACTGCCAGGGGTGCGGGTTGTTTGGAAGAGATACCACGGCCCCTGGCACACAGGCAACTGAGGGTGGGTTTTAGTCAGTAAAAGTCTGACACGCCCTCCTATTCCACCCAGAGCGGGACAAGTTATTTGATGATTTCCCACCCAAAAAAAAAAAAAACACCTTATCACCACAAACTTTTTGTTCCAGCTCTTTTAATACAGTCTATGATTACAGGCCATTTTAATATAACAAATGAGCCTCGTGAGTGACGTAAAATGTTGAAAACTAAAATTACAACACTTTTCCGTGCTAGTAAAAATCATAACATGGCTTACGGCCAACTAACATTGTTAACTTGAGTTTAGAAAGAAAAACATACGAGTTAATTGCAATTAAAGTTAAAAGTTTGACAGTCAACGTTACTGCAAATTTGCACCTCTACTATGTACAGACGCCAGCACATGAAGCTGTCCCAAACTGTCAAATGATCCCAATTGAACATGAACCTTATTCGTTTGTAATAAAGTTGAAAAACTAACAAAGAAATTTGACAGATTGAGGTAGCTTGATGTGCGGCCAGCACATCGGTACTTATTGCTTTCGACAACTAAATATGGAGATTTTCGTTCTCCTAAGAATCGTTAGAATTGGTAACTAGGGAGAAAACAATACGCCAAAAACCTCTTTAAATACTTCCACGCTATTGTCGAAATAGTCATATTTAGTTTTCTCAAATAGAAACCGCATTCCCGAAAATCATTTACTGGCTTTTATAGGAACTCTTCCTAGAAGTTAGTATTTAAGTTCATCTTGTTTTACCATTTTGAATTCTACGCTGCTAATAATGTGGCCTAACCATCTTTCTTATCGTTTTTATGTTGATTATCTGTTTCAATAAGCTTGTACTGCCGTGCAAATTGCTAACAAAATATTTTAGTAACGTTTGAAATATGACCATTACTTGACACAGCGTAGGCAGTTCATTGTCAAGTATATCGCATCTAAGTACAACACAGACTAAACATCCCTGTATGGACACTATGCAGATGAGCTCATTGAAAAAGAAACTTGCCAACGAACCAGCCAATGACAGTCGAGGAAATTAAAATGTATGAGTCAAACGAGGTTTAAATTCGGAAACTTTTACTTGTTCCGAATTCGAATGTGACATAACACTAGGCTGCAAGCGCGACCTTTACGTAACCCTGCACCGTTTTAGAATTTACTAGCTTTAGGCTCTCTTTGGCTTGGAAATAGGTATGCGGCAAACAGGGGGTTAGGAAGTTTGAATTTAGAATGGAGATTTCTGGCTGGGTTTAGTTTTGTCGCGATGCCTATGGTAAGGTTGACAATAAACCTTTATGATTCAGGGTTAATAGTTTCGGCCTTCAGATATGCACATTATTGTTTGTGTTTCGCACCCTTAGTAATGCAAGGGCACAACTCGAAATATTGAGGTTTTGACTTTTAGTGTTAGATGGGCTCAATATCAACTGTTCTACCACTTGGCTTTCACAGAACGAGAAAGAGAGAGAGAGAGAGAGGGAGTGAGAGAGAGAGAGAGAGAGAGTGAGAGAGAGGGAGATAGACAGAGAGAGGGGGACATTATTGTCTTTTTCTTTTCTGTGAAAGCCAAGCGGTAGAACAGTTGATGTTGAGCCCATCTAACACTAAAGTCAAAACCTCAAGATTTCGAGTTGTGCCCTTACATCTAAGGCTGCGGTTTGTTCTTTCCTTTTCCCCTGTGTTCCCACTGCTGGGCCACAGGCCTCTAATATATGAGAGAAAGTGGGCCGTAATCCACCACGCGGGCCCAGTGTGGATTGGTGAATGTCACATGTTTTGGATTTTTTTGTTTCTAGGACACGCCGATTTCCTCACGATGTATTTCTTCACCGTTTTGAAAGCAAAGGTGGGTCTGGCGCATGTCTGGATTTGAAACACTGCTCACAATATACTCTCGCAGTATTCGAGAATATAGTCAAACAATGTTCACCCCAGTCCCAGCTGCTACAGAGACATTTCTCTTCGCCCTATTAGGTCTTGCGCTAATTAACAAAAATGTTTTCTTTGTCAAAAACACATTGTCATATTTCTAAAGAACAGCCAAGGCCAAGCTCACATGGAATGGTTTCACAAGACAAAAGTGTGCTAGTATGTAGTTTGAGGATACAGCTGCTTGTTTTTACTTTGAAAATATGGTGTGAAACGTTCAAATAGTCAGTCTAAGTTTGCTGCAATTACCATTGCACTGCATTTCATTGCGTTTGCATTAGTTGTCTTTCTATGTACCGGTAAACCGTAGTTACTTCAACCAATATTGAACTTTGAAGGTTCATATCTCTTAAATTTGAGGTTTTAAAAAAATACAAAAAAATTCCAATAATCCGTTTTTATAACTCTCGATTCCTGTAATAATACGTGAAAATATTGCTTTATTTCGAGAAAAAAAAACTGACTGATCAAAGTTATACGTAGGATGTAGGTAGGGTTACTTTGATTCCCCCCTATTTTATTGCGTAATTACAAAGTAACCCCAATATTACAATCGCCAATACAATTTAAAAAGTCAAAATCTGCCAACAGGAAAAATAATGAATATTGTTAGTGAATTCCCAGCGTGTCCTCAGGAAATGATTTGACATTTCTTCAGTATTGCTAAACTAAAAAAAAAACTACAATGTTACGTTTCGTATTACGCAATTAGCGATTTTATATGAAATGGAAGTTTGGATCAAAGTCATCCCGCGAATCAAAGTATGCCCGGTTTACGGTTCTTAATAAAATATAAAAATATGTTTAGGTTGAGGTATTTATCTATAGGCCTGCGTGGCCTGAAAATAAATGGTTTATTATTATTATCGTTTATTATTATTATTTCAAGTTCAATTAACGTGCCAACTATAAATGCCTGTCCTACTGCATGATTTAGAAAACAAGCATTTTTTTATTGACTTCAGTTTAGTAACTCTGCAATATAAGTCAGTAATGACCACATCATCTGCCTAACCTTTTCCCAACTATGTTGGGGTCGGCTTCCAGTCTTACCGGATGCAGCTGAATACTAGTATTTTACATGGAACAACTGCCTATCTGACCTCTTGGTAAGACTGGTTGTCAGACTTTCGCGCTTCTGACGTCCCGTAACGACTACCCAAGATCCACAAATGACAGCCGGGACCAACGGCTTAACGTGCTTTCCGAGGCACGGAGGGGTCTTGGCATGAAATGATGGTCACCCATCCACGGACCAACCGCGGCAAGCAAGCAAGTCAATAATTACTTTAACACCAAGTTTTAATTTACAGAATATTTCATAGCAATTCTTTAGAGTCCGGTCCACCGGGACACCACGTCAACAAAACAAAAAAACAAGCGAAAAAGTTTTTATTTTTATAAGACTGTTGCATGAGCTACCGCTGAGCACCCTCGTGCTCAGCGGGACCTCTCATGTGTTCGATTACCAGGTCGGGCAAAGTTTTATCGGGTTTTCTAGCCGGAATTTTCCAGTAGCAACCCGGAGTCTGAACTTGTTGATAGCAAATCTTGCCCCCTTACATCGGACTTAAACATAACTAGTGAAATGTGGGTGCCTTACTCAAACGATTTTACCTTCTAGGTAGGTACTTTCTACTTACTATTTCATCTATACGTCTTCTATACATATATATAAATAAAATTGGAGTGTATGTTTGTATTATTAAAATAACCTCTTTTTGCTACATGCATATGAATATGAATATATATACGGTACATATACCAAAATAACATTTTTTTACAATTTTTGTATGTCTGTCTGTTTGTTCCCGCTAATCTCTGAAATGTCTGGACCGTTTTTGACGGGACTTTCACTGGCAGGTAGCTGATATAATAAGGAGTAACTTAGGCTACTTTTATTTTGGAATTTTCATTTGTTTTTATGGATATATAAATAATAGTAAAAAACTATTCCGCACGGACGAAGTCGCGGGCACAGCTAGTTGTAAATAATAAGCAAATATTGGGTATTTATTCTAGTTTTTCAATCATCACATCTCAGCGCCTACTCTCAAACACATGTATGTCACAACATTTTGATTTATTTTATTTTAGTTTATTTGTAACTCTATTAATTTATTATTACGGACACACATTTCATCATCATCATCATTTCAGCCGAAAGACGTCCACTGCTGGACATAAGCCTCCTCCAAAAGGTGGGGATTTGCCATAATCTCCACGCTTGGCAGGCGGGTTGGCGATCGCAGTACGGTGTCCAAATGCATAGAGGACGCTGCTGCCCATTCTCTAGTAAGTCCCTTAGTCGCCTTTTACGACACCCACGGGAAGAAATGGGATGATGCTATTCTTTTACGCCCGGCACCACATGGAACAACACACACTTCACAATGTATTTATTATTCGAGCATATGGTACTCGTGGGTTGCAGCTCAAAATCATCGTCAGGTGGTGTGTACTGTGTAGCCATCTGACATTATGCTGAGCGGAGGCTCTTTTAGCATTAATAACATTGTTCTGTTTTATTCATAGTCTTAAAGTTTTATATGCTGTAATGCCAATAAACACATTTTTCTTTCTTTCTTTCTACTATAGGTACGCCTCTGCCCAACCCTCCGCGGCGTGATATGTTATGTTATTAAATGTAATTTACTTCAATCTTTAACTTTCCACCATAAGTCAGTAAGGACAGACATACAGCAAGTTTTTAATTCACAGAATATTCCAAAGCAAATCTTTAATCTCCGGTCCACAGCGACACCACGTAAACAAAACACACAAGTGCAAAAAACAAACGGAAAAAAGTTTTTAGTCATCCAATAAAAGAGAACTTGAGCGAACACTGCTCTCACACACACACAAACAAACAAATAAAATTTTTACACAAATGGCTTTTGCCCGCGGCATGGTGTTTCAGTGTAGTTATTCACAAGTCACAACAGCACAGCCATAGTACAGTGTTTTAAGTAATTAACGGCCTGTTAGTATTTTACGTGAATATTCTTGTAAATGAGAGGTTATTTATTCTGTTTGAAATAGTTTTTTTTTTCGCCGTGATAAATGAACTTGTTGATTTCGCGTGTCAACTGTTACTGTACAGTTGACACTTGAAACATTATTTAAAAAGTCACAAAAATGGAGGTGCATTTTTTTGCGTACTCATCAGCACACACACAGCAGTCAGCAAATATCAAAATGTTGAATTTAATTTTACAAGTCTACAGCTATCAAAGCACATTTTTAGTAATTCGATACAGTGATTTTCATTTTCTCGAAAAAAGAAATTTTTCATTGCTTTTTTAGGATTATGAAAAAAAAATTCACAATGCGCATTCTAATAATGTACAAAGTTTCAGCAAATAACTACAAACCCACATATTACCCAGAAACCTGTGTTTAAGGCTCTTTAATTTATAATCGACCCTACAATCATACTTGCCCACGTTATTGACGAAAATACTACCATCATCTGCCTAGTCTTTTCCCATGTATGTCGGGGTTGGCTTCCATTCTACCCGGATGCAGCTGAATACCAGAATTTTACATAGAGCGACTGCCTATCTGACCTCCACAACCCAGTTACTGGGTAATACGATACGTTTTGATAAAACTGATTAGACTAGAGCTTCTTGACGACCAGTTGGTTCCGAGGCACGGCAGGGTTTTGGTATGTAAAGATGGTCACCCATCCACGGACCAACCGCGGCAAGGGTAGCTTAACCTAATCGATCGACCCGTGCGGCAAAAATACTAATAGTAAAAATTTTCCCCACATACCGCAAAAATCACACACAAAATGTTTCCAGTTCCAATTCTAATTCCTAAATTGGAATTTTAAAGCTAACCTCGATATGCCAGAAATCTAAGAATAGGGTGTCAAAGACAGAGCAGACGGTGCATTTCTCAATAGACTGGGAGCCATGGTTCTGCCAATCATTTGGGGATCGATAATACATAGGAAGCTTCTTTTCTTCTTTTCGTATCGATGGTACTCGTACACTTTTTTTATAGTTTGAGCCCAAAAGGTGACCACGTTAATTGGCACCAGTGGCATTCTTTAGGTCATCCGAGGTGCAGGGGAACGGGCACTATAGCGGAATTCATTTTTTAATACCATATTGTTTTTAATACTCTAGAATTGAGCGTTATACAGTATGCTGTGATACCTGACACTCATATCATCATATCATATCAGCCGAAAGACGTCCACTGCTGGACATAAGCCTCCCCAAAAGGGGGGATTTGCCATAATCGCCACGCTTGGCAGGCGGGTTGGCGATCGCAGTATGGTGGTCAAGTGCATAGAGGACGCTGCTGCTCATTCTCTAGTAAGTCCCTTAGTCGCCTTCTACGACACCCACGGGAAGAAATGGGATTGTGCCATTCTTTTACGTCCGGCACCACACGGAACTACGGAACCTGACACTATAGGTTGTCAAATATTAAGTAACATTTTATGCATTCATAATTTAATATTTTACAAATCCGGCTCAAAAAATGAACAACCGAATTATTCCAACGGGCCTTAAAAGCTTAGGTACGTTACACAAAAAATCTGATACCAATTTTATAAATCCTACACTCCATTATTTTTGTTCACACACTGTAAAATAAATCGGATAGCGAGTGCTTTATCTATCAGACTCGATACATCAACAATTGTTGGACCAATCGATTCTTCGATTCGATTCTTCATGAACGTTGTACTGTTACAGAAAACCGAATTGAACGTTAATAATCCATTTCTGGAAGAAATAACACAGCCTTATATTATTTCACAAAGTTTCTGAAATTCATTGGTTAGCAGTTTTCTGTTTTATTTCGCTATCTGTCTTGAATATTGATTTAATTACATTTAATTTCATGATTGTTACGAAATAGAATAGAAAATGGAAAGTTTAAAACAATTAACAAGTCAATATAACAATCCCTTCCCAGTGTGATTTATTGCTTCGTAGAAACTTTGTTAATAATGTCCTTAATTTAGTGTCAAACAGACAAATGAATAAACGTCTCCATGCAAAACAAATCAATGCAACATTTATTGCTCCTAACTTCTAAGAGAACATTCTAAGTGTATCGAACGGAACTGCACACGACTCAATCGTCCTAGAGTATACACAAGACGCCTGAATCCATCTGCTCTGCAGCGAAGTATCGTTATCAATTTATACGATCCCATACGTAGAACTGCCTTCGAAGTAAACTTGATGCATCAATTCAAAGCGTCTCAAGTTACTACCATACAGAAATAAATTGAACTTACTGAACACCTGCCTAACAAAAAACCAAGAATACAACATTTCATGAAACATGAAAACACGTACGGTAAGAGTGACTCGACAAATTGTAAATATTGAGTTAGCAAACTTTTTAATTTCAAACCACTCAAAGCATTTTATGCATATAAAAAGTCGCGTGAACCTAACGAAATTCCTGCAGCAGCCTTGTTTGAAATAAAAAATACACAGCGTAGAGCTAAGCCGGTGTACTGCGCAGTGGTCCATTTCTCCCGTTCCAGTTAGGGGGCTCGCTCAGTCGGCGCTCACGTGTCGAGAGCTCTCGACCTTTACCGAGCAACCCATCGACACGAATCTTAAGGCGCCTTTTTAAGCGCATTATTCAAATTTGAACAAAATACCGCGAAATAAAAAATATAATGTGAAAAGTGAAGTTTTACCAGAAAAATATTTTTCAAAACAAAAATGCAAGAGTTTACAAATTAGTTTGCGAGCGCCAAAAGTGAGGAGCAATGATCAAGAAAAGTTACCAAGGCGTGTTTTTAAGCTTCGCTTCCATCTCCTTCTGCTGTCAAATTAATGAAACTATAGCAAAGAGTGCAAGCAGATTCATTGGTAAGTACCCCAATTAACTTTAAACAATCTTCGTGTACTCGTAAAGGCGTATCGACAGGATTTACGTTACAAAAGTACTATAAATCGTGTCAATACATGAATAATAAATGATAAGGCGTTTTACACTTAGGTCTCAGAAGCGTAAATTATTTATTTACGCACATCGTACGAGACCTAAACCTTGAATCTCGTACTTAACTCAAGATTTAACTACTCAACCCTTGGAGAGTTTGTTTTATACTACAAGTTTTAGTACCGCCTGAAGATGTTAGTATTGTAAAAAAGTACGACAAAAGTCTTTGCCAAAAATCCGCATGGCAAATTGTGACAATATTTCTACCTAAAAATGTACTTTGCAGGTTGCAATTTAATTATTTCTCAAAAGACCGTATTTTCTTCATATATTTTCAGCGAAAAGGTTCAATACGACGCCTCTTATACTTTTATCCTTCTTTGCAACGGCTTACTGGAAAATGTTGAATATTGCAGAGAGTACGAGAGTGCTAACGCGTTATCTCCTTAGGGAATGAGCAGCTGTAGTGGCATAGATGTGACTTCGTCTTATCTTATAAGGCCTTTAAATCATGCAATACTGGCAAATACATCCTACTTCTTACTATCCTACTTAATAATATAAATCTGAAAGTTTGTATATTTAGATGTTCGGATATTTGTTACTATATCACGGATTTTGAAGAAATTTGGCACACAGATAGGTTATAATCTGAATTAACATATAGGATACTATTTATTCCAGTAGTACGTTCCCGTGTGATAAAATCTTCGACCACCAAGCGGGCGAAGCCACTGGTAAAAGCTAGTAGATCATATTTAATAAAAAACGGTAATATTAAAAAAACTAAAAAACCCGACTGCTTTTCTGAGTATTCATGGAAAAGCCCTAAAACAAAAAAGTCGTTGTACCTGATTGCACTTAACTTAAGAATCGCCAGTTGCTAAGGCGATGCTTATAAGCAGATAAATTGTAGCAGTCGGGACCCATTCTAGAAATGGAGGCTTAGTGACTTGAGATCGTTTTTTTTATAAATTACGATATCACTTTCACAGTAATTACGAATCTAACGACACCTCGCAAACTAAAATCCATAAAGCCGTTCAGGCCGCAGAGCGTGCCAAACATTTGAATATGAATTTGTTTTTTTTTTTTTGATATACCCAGTGTCACTCTCACAGTAAATACGAATCTAACGACACCTCTCAAGCTAAAATCCATGGACCCGTTCAGGATGCAGAGCGTGCCAAACAATTATACATACATTCAAACATACTCTCGAAAAACATAATCGTCCTTCTGGCGCAGTCGGGTAAAAAGTCGTGTAGATAAAAGCAATAAAGGTATAACAATTGAAATACATATTTGCCAGCACACCTAAAAATATTGAAAGGTACTTAACACTTTGATATTTACAACTCAATTGGAACAAGTGCCTCCTTCCTTTTGACAAATAAAGAGAGAAACATTTTCTTCGTTCACAAGTAGCCCTACAAAATCGAGCCTTTGAGCGCCAAATTGCCTTCTCCAACGACATAGGCCCTTAACAGACGTTAGAAGCTAATGAAAAGATAATTACTCATCAAAATACTACTCCAAAGGCATTAAATGACGCTATGACATCAAAGGCCTACGTTGGGTTATTATTATTTCAAATATCCGGCGATTTTCATGATGCCTTAATTACCAGGCGCGGGAAGCAGGTCTGTTCATCTAAAATGTATGCTTTTGCATAACACGCATATACTGTTAGGTTGCCGTTTGAGTCGTGTATGTGTGATAAACTGGGAATTGTCAAATGGATGAGATGGGAATAAAGGCCATAGGGGTAGGCAGAGGTAAATTATAGAAATACAATATAATATACATATATGAGGGGTTTGTGGCTAAGTACCTAATAACAGCCGCGCGAGGCGATGAATCAGGTTAACTCACAATTGTTGCGTTCGGCTCGTTGATGGCCAACTTGACATAACAAGACCGCTGCTCTCTCTGGTACTGGCATAGGTACTGATAGCTGATTGGTTTGTATTATTAAATCAATTATGTAAACCTACAATCAAAATGGCTAAATAATAACAATCACTCGGGTCGATCGCAGGTAAAGCTTTACTTGCCGCGGTTGGTTCGTTGATGGGTGACCATCTTTACATACCAAGACCCCTCCGTGCCTCGGAGAGCATGTTAAGCCGTTGGTCCCGGCTGTCATTTGTGGATCTTTGACAGTCGTTACGGCGTGTCAGAAGCCCGAACGTTTGACAACTAGTCTTACCAAGTAACTGCGTTGCGGAGGTCAGATAGGCAGTCACCCAATGGTACTCAGCTACATGCAGATAAATTGAAAGCTGACCCTAATATAGTTGGGGAAAGGCAAGGCAGATGATGGTTCCGTGTGGTGCCGGACGTAAAAGAATAGCACCATCCCATTTCTTCCCGTGGGTGTCGTAGAAGGCGACTAAGGGACTTAGGTACTAGAGAATGGGCAGCACCGTTCTCTATTTCACCACCATTCTGCGATCGCCAACCCGCCTGCGAAGCGTGGCGATTATGGCAAAACCCTTTTGAGGGAGGCTTTTGTCCAGCAGTGGACGTCTTTCAACTGAAATTATGATGATGATGATGATGAAAGCAGACGATGACAATATAATAATCATACAGATGAAAATCAGTCAAAAATTTACATCTTTGCACTATGTGTTTTAATAAAGGTTGTTCACACACATAAGTACATACAAATCCAACGAACATACACTTCGACGTCGTCAACAAGCGGCGCGGCAAGACACGGGGACTGGGGCGCGACAGATTCGCGGCATTGCAATATTCGACACGACCGCGCTCGGACATTCCATTTGATTCTGCCATAATTATTGTAAACCACCCAATAAACCATTATAAAATACAGTCCACTCGCTTTACTTCCACCTGCGTCTATACAAAGGGTGTCCCAACAAGAGCGCTGGATTAAATTTTAAAGAAAATCACATTTATTTTTTAATTAAGCAAACATTTTTATTTCAACATAAAGAAAAATCGTTCCGATTAAACGTGTAATACAACAACAGGCAAATGGCCACCACGAAACCTGTGACACAGGGTTATTCTGGGTTCTCGGCCACAGATTTCCTTACTGTGGCTATATTTTCAAGTGAGCGACAAGGACGACGACGAACAATGATCTTCTGATCCATCAGCGTAAATTTGGTCTTACATTTTGTAATTCAACGCCTCACTGTCGATTCATTTGGCGCGTTTTTGCGCCCGAAAACTTGACGTAATCGGCGAACTGTTTTCGCAAAACTTTCAATTTTTTTGTAATGTGTCTTTACAATAATTAAACGTTGTTGGTTTGAATACTTCTCCATAAACTTAAATCGCGTGGTCACCGTAAAAAAAAACACCGTACAACTCGTATTAACAAAATGGCGGCAAATTTAAATCCGGCGCTCTTGTTGGGACATCTTATAGAAACAAAAGAGAGTACACCCATCAATGACAAAGATTCAACTCCTAGCCTTCTTAAACGAATAAAGTATGAAAAAGATTGGAACTGCCATTTTTTTTTTATTTCCTATGAATACAGAGCTTATGATTTTGACCGGTATGCATGTATGTATATATGTATGTGGGTATGCATGTTCATCTGTTGCCTCATAACTTCTAAACTCCTCATCATAATACGACAAATGAGGTATCGTTGGAAGCGTCTTGAGCGTCCGCTGTGACGTCACATTAAATTGAAAATGGCGCCCTCTAAAGTACATAAAGACTTGAATGGAAAAAAATTGCTTACTACCGTTAGAATGTATTGTTTTGTTTAAGAAGGACAGCTTTTAGATGTAAATATTTTCTTGTTTGATAGTTTTTAGAGCGAGATTTTTCCAGTATCTAGTCTGGTTTTAGTTTTGAATTTACCTTTTGTTTTAAGAGAATTTATCAAAATGTAGTACTTATGTATAGATTTATCGATAACCAATACTGCCCTGTTCTCGATACTTACAGCTGCATAGAGGTGTGGTTTTTTTTTCAGCGTTGAGTGGTTTCGGGTCGGCAATGTTATCGATAGAGTGCAGAATATGAAAAAAATGACTTTTATGCCCATTTTGTTGCAAAATGTTTGGTGTGGTAGCTAACATTGTAAAGTTTTTTTTCATGAACGTTATAGGAAACTGCATTTTCCGTTTTTTAACATAACATCACGTTTTGTTTTCCCGATGGGTTGGGCAGAGGTGTACCCACATTATTCCAGTTAAGTTTAAGTCCCATTTAATAGGGGGCGAGCTTATTGGCATCGGCCGGGCACAAATCCAGACTTCAAGCTGCTACTGAGAAATTCCAGATTGAAAAACCCAATAACACTTTACCCGACCTGAGAATTGAACCCAAGACCTCATGCTCAACAGTAACGCTTGCGACCACTAGACCAACGAAGCAGTCTTCCGTTCTTTGGTATCTTATTTTAAGTTTTATGCTGATGAAGGCAAAGCTCATCTTTGCGTATTAAACTCATCCGATCATCTTTATAAAAATTATTATTCACCGTCAAACCTCAAATCCATACATCTTAGAGACTGTCCAGTTCAATTTACATCAAAATATAGCTCCACCATTACCTGATTTACTTCGCACAACGTCCTCACTGCAACACGCCTGAGCGACTCGTGCGAAGCGCCACCCTAAGGCACCTGTCCCACCGCCGGGGATTAACGAGAAACGAGTAGAGCTAGATACTTAAACGAGTTGGCGAGCTAGGACGGTGAAGAGCGATTACTCGCTGGTATGCGTATGCACCAGCGTGAGTCTCTCGGGTTTCTAGCTTGGCGAGTTCTGCCCGCCAAGCGAGCGTCACTGAGCGAGTTCTGTCTGTGATAGCTCTTGTCAATGCGGCAGACGAGTACTCACCTATCCTACTAATATTATAAATATGAAAGTTATGTATATTTGGATATTTGTTACTAAATCATGCAAAAATGTCTGAACTAATTTGGTTGAAATTTGGCACACAAATAGTTTATAACTTGGAATAACCCGTACAATACATTTTTATTCCGGTAATACGTTACCGTGGGTTATTTTCGAGCTCGATGCGGGCGCAACCACTCGCAAAAGCTAGTCAACTATAAATACACAGAGGTCTACAGCGATATAAGAATTAAAAAAAACTGCTGTTTCGTACAAAAGTGCAATATCTATGCGATCAAAAAAAATGTATGGTACAGCTATTTTTTTTTTTATAACCGACGACCGAAAAAGTTCTTGGAAAATGGTTGCGCCCTCCCTGTATGTATCTCTTTCACTTACACGGGACCAATAATCTTCTGCGCGTATCTTGAGCGAGAAAATCGTTATATAGCTTTCTAGTCGGCGCGGGCGGTGGGAAGCTACCCTAACGTTCAACTTACTGAAACACATTGCTTAATGGTGCTCGTAATTGTTGAGCTGACTACTTATCACTACACTGCACTAACGCAGGGTACACTTAACTCGATTATGATGTAACTTATGTGTTGAGGATGTTCAATTTATGGTTTAGGTTTTATTGTGTATCCTACTATAATATTAAAAATGTGAAAGATTGGATGTTTAAATGTTTGTTATTCAATCACGCTACAAAGGCTGAACAGATTTGGATAAAATTTGGTACACATATACAGGGTGTAACAAAAACCCTGTTGCTATCCTTAAGCACTAAAGATAACAGCTGGTATAGAATCATTATACATAGTTTCAGCTCAAAATAAAATACTCTAAGAATTGATAACAAATATTCGGTTTCATCTGTTTCATAAATTCAAATTACAACAAACGTGTCACCGCACTACGTAGGTCAATAACTTTCCACGTTACTTGCCAATATCACGATAAATCTCTTCTGAGTGATATTTTTATTTCAATTTGAAAACTTCGGTTTTTGGTATCAATGTATTAATTCTCATAACTTCCGAAAACGTAGAGATAGGATTAAAAAACCCTTCCAATATCGTTTGATATCATCCAAAGAAGCCGTGCCCTTGGTAGGTATGTATATAGCCTTTCCGTTACACGTTGTAAATTATAACCTGGATTAACACATAGGATAGGTACTTTTATCCCGGTAATACGTTCCCGTGGGATTTTCGGCATCCACGCGGGCAAAGCTGATGGTAAAAGCTAGTTATCAATATGGCGGTGAAGGATAGCATCGTGAGGAAATCGCCATCTCCTACAACCAAAAATTCGAAAACATGTGACTTCTACTAACACGCAATGGGCCCGCGTGGTGAATTACGGCCCATGCCCTCTCATGAGAGGAGGCCTGTGTCCCAGCAGTGGGAACAGTATGGGCTGATTATGATGGTGGTAATTTTGGATATATGACGATTGAATATGGTATACTAACGGTCTTAGGTATTCATAAAAAAGCTTATCGAAGGTTTAAGACATGAATTAGTTAAACTGCTCGATAAGCTTATAAAATCTTTGATAAACGTTCTATAACTAATATGTCATTTATAAATCAACACAAACACATCGAATCGTCAAACGAGATTGTCTGCCTACTCAGTTCACCGAATAATTGTGACCATAGACATTATTACGTACTGCCAACCATTTAATTGTCTACAGTTTCGACACTTATGACACGGTGGCGTCATTGTTATTTAAATTTGACAAAATAATTTGAAATTGTAACTGTCAATATTGCTTGAAAATTTATATTTGGAGACCGTTTTGCGACACACAATATTTATACGTCAAATGGTCAAATGGCATTTTCTTTGTAATCAATCAGCTGCTTTAGAGTCGGCCATTTTTTCCTTAAAACACTGTTAAACTATTGTTCTGGCTTCTACAACTTTATAGTAGGGTTGTAGAACGTTTTTATGCTAAAATGCGTTTATGAATAGCACTTTTTGACAACCAGACATTAGCAAGATTTGATAGTTTCGACAACTTTTTATGAATAAGACCGTCAGATTCTTGCGCCTCAGGCAGCTGCCAGGCATATAATCGATTCTCTGCTAACACCATCATCTTGTCTGTCTACTGATTGAAACAGGCCTCTCCAATCTCACGTCATTTCACTCGATCTTCAGCTACTTTCATCTAGCGGCTTCCAGCCAATTCAATTAGGTTACTTCCTCTTTATCAAGAGTATAAGCTTCTCTGGCCAGTCTTCAGTTACAATAGAACTTTACACAGCATTGTGAAGGTGTTATCCCGCCATCTGTCGATCATTAGAGCTTCGTAGTGCAGTCGGAGGATGCGCCGCCAGCATGTGAACGTGACATCAAGATACGTGCTCTTTCCTCTATTCATTTATCTTCATTCATATTCGCTTACATGGCGTGGTGGTCTAGACTTTTTGGACATGTTTCTTGAACATCGAGTTGCATGTTTAAGTTCTGAGAAGTACTTTATAGGTTCTAAATTTCAGATGTTCATTTTTTTCCGATGATGACGAATGATTGAAATTATAAATTCACTACCAACTTAATTTCACATCTGGCATTGTTTGAAATTTGTTTAAAATGAAATTTAAAATAAAACTGACGTCGCTTCATAGTGTGTCACTTTGTTATTTAGGGATTTTTTTTTTCACAAAAACGTATAACCTTACCTGTATAACATTTATATCTATACCTATCATGGACGCCACTGACTTACTTGTAATAAAAATCCAAAGTCCAAATCTGAACAAGAAGCCCTAATAGTCTGAAATAGCCAACATAATTAGCAAGCGGACAATGCAACGAGCATGTGTACGCTTTGCTTTAACGTATTTCCTTCTCTGTATCAGAAGATGAATTTTCTCTGCAAAAGGACATTCACCAATGCGCTGAAATTGCTATTAGATTTTCTTGTTTGCTATGAAAACGCTCCGTTCTAACCGGTTCTCGAAATGTCAGTTTACTTTGCATTAAACAACCATGAACCACGTTTGGACCATTAGATTAGTCGTTTCCTCGTATACGAAGACTGACCGAATTAACCTCTAGTGTAAACCGACCATTAAAATTGGCAATAGAGGCCAAAATGGCAGTTATGTACAGAATATTGGGCGTCATCTGGTTGTGTTGAAGGTCAAACCCGACTCGTTATGAAAGGGTTGTGATGATTTTTATATTAGGTGTAAATTTCGTGAGACATCATATACGTAATAACGCATCACGCCTTGTTTCCCAGAAGCGTTGGGCAGAGGTGTTTGTGTAAACCCAAATTACGCCAGTTATGTTTAAGTCCCATGTAATAGGGGAATAGCCTATTACCATCAACCGGCCACAAATCCAGAAACCGGGCTGCTACTGATAAATTTTAATGGAAAAACCCAGTCACACTTTTACCCAACCTGGGAATGGGACCTTTACTCAACAGTACCGACCACTAGACCAATGAGGCATGGCTATGTTATTACTAAGGTATTTTTTGCGTTTATCAGATTACATCACTGTATTTTTATTAGATAGGATTAAGGACAGTATTTTTAGATACTGTTGCCAATCGATCAAGTAATCCATTACTTACTTATCTTATCGAACTTCATGAAAGTGAGAAGTTACTTTCCACTTCCTGAATCACTTTTCTACTTGTTTGAAGGGGGATCCGACATACTACACAAATCAAGATATTATAGGCAATTTTAAAGAGGTGAATTGTTGGTTTTGTATCCAGCGATAATCTTCGAAATTCTTAAACCTATTTAACAAAATCCGTCGCTTACAGAGGGATAATCTCCGAAACTTTTAGGTTTAAGAACGATTTTATTTCTCATAAAGAACTGCATACATAATTCACTTACTGAGTAACAATATCTAAAACTAAGATTAATAATTAGAGCGCACAGATGTACGTACATAAAATAACAAAAAAAAAATAGAAAAATGTGGGTAAACAGATAACATAAACTCGATCGTAAGTTAACCAAGCACAATACGGATGATGAATTTGATTTTTACTAGATGTGGCATAGTCTGTTATTAGCAGAGGTCGGAGTAGGTAGATTGATTTAAGGTCGTTGACGTCAAACGTAGAGGATAATATGGATATGCCTCCAAAATACCGGAACTTCATATTTATTGCGATATTTGTTCCGGAATTTTGAAATTAGCACGAATTTGTGTTTAAGGTGAAAAACGTATTAATAATATCATCTACGCTACCAGTGTTAGCTAATGGTGAAAATAATTGTTCATTGAATTCACTCATTCATTCAGATAATAAACGATTTTGTTAGCCTATCTGTATGTTTTTTATTTTATTTTATTCCATAATTCCAATTCCGGAACTTTTTCCGGTACTTCCCGCACATTATGGATAAAATGGCATGTCCATATTATAATATCTTGACGCAAGTATATAAAATCAATCTACCTACTCCGACCTCTGGTTATTAGCAAGTATATTATTATAAGACTATTTTATTTATAGTTTATTGTTCTATTTATATATTTGGGTACTTAAATGGTTTATAAACCATTTTGAGTACAGGCTTCTATTTTTTTTTGTTTAATTTAACTAATTACTAATGTACCTATGTTGTTAATTTAGAGGTATATAGTTAATCTAAATAAACCGAATTAAAAAAAAATGACACTGATGGCTAGCTACACTGTGCCGAGTGTCAATGGAATGTTTTTTGGGAGGTTATAGCTAAATTCTACGTGGATGAAGTAGCGAACAGAAGCTAGTTCAAAAAAATTTGGTTCATCCATTGAAGATCATTCCTAACAAAAACACAAAACAGGCCATCACCGGAATTCTCCATCCCAATTATTTGTGGTCGGCGCAACATGCCATTTCTACCATACTACTCTATTAGTCGGCATCTTTATAGTCACCATCTTTCTAACCAAATCATCATTCACACAGTCCATCCATTATTTCTTTGATCTTCCCCTACTCTTATAGCATCGACATTCATACTCAAACCTTTCCTCACGAAATTTTCCTCATTCCTTCTTACCACATGCCCAAATCAATACTAGAAAATCTAACAAAGCCTTTCTTAGTTCAAAAAGCCTCCTGAAACTTCCGTAAACCCATAGGTATCCTAAAAATGTCTCATAAAAAATGACCCGTCTATTTACCTTTGTGAAAACTTCATTATTTCAACAACTTTTAAAAACATAAATAACGGACATGAACTAATCGCTCCGGAGACCAAAGTTGACTTAATTACCACTAAAAAGTTACGGGGAATCGATAAAGTTTCCCAAGATAGATATAAAGTACAGAAGCTGTACAAGATTAAATTGTCTGTAGATTGTTAGAAGGTAGGATGTCTTATTTACGAGGATAAATAAGTAAGCAAATACATATTTAAACACAACATGCATCAATAGTATGCAAGTAGCTAAGATTTTAGGACGTAAAAAGTTTATGCCATTAAATCTTAGTTTATTTTAAGCGTTAAGCCGTTGATCACGTCTGAAGAACGTCATCTTTGACAGATGTTACGAAAGTAAGCCCGAAAGTCTGACACCAGTCTTACCAAAGGGTATCGTATTACCCAATAACTGGGTTGTATAGGTCTTATAGGCAGTCACTCCATGTAAAATACTGGTATTTTCCGGCTAGACTGGAAGTTGACCCTAACATACATAGTTGGGAAAATGCTCGACAGAATTAAATAGTCCAAGCCACTACAAGCGAGACTAAGTTACAGTATATACGCCTACATAGTATAAAACAAAGTCGCTTTCTCTGTCCCTATATCCCTATGTATGCTTAAATCTTTAAAACTACGCAACGGATTTTGATGCGGGTTTTTTAAATAGATAGAGTGATTCAAGAGGAAGGTTTATATGTATAATACACCGACCTCCACGCGGGCGAAGCCGCTGGCAAAAGCTAGTTAGTAATAAGTCAGTTATAAAACTTACGCTTGTACCTACGTTACATTATTATTCTATACAACAGGCTTAGCATGACACTTTCTATTTCTACGAAGAATGGACAGTGCTTTTTCAATATATGACATTTCGTTTCTCCATTTTTGACATTGCACCGTAGATATCCTTCTACAATCTGTCATATTGTCTTTCGTATAACGATCTTTGTCTAGGTCATCAAAAATGTAGACTATTTCAGAAGAATATTTCTTCCCAAACTGTCAAAATCACACTGACAACAAACTTTATATTCGATGGCCACAAAGCAATTATACGAGTATCTACAAAATCGTGATTCGTTTAGAACGCATAACTGTGATAATTAATAGAAAAACATAGCTATATTCTCCTATTGTACATCATTTAGCTAATAGTCATGTCTATTCTTCCGTCAAAAAATCGGTGCTCGTGCTAAGCCTGCAGGACTAGAGTAAACTCTGGGCTAAAAATGTGCAGCCTTGGAGTCAGGCTTCCAACCTCATGCTACGTAGCTACGGTGTAAACAATCTCGCGGTATAATCCTAATTGCTTATTTACGACACCCATGGGGAAGGACAAAATAGTCCGTTTAAAACCTCGACCTCAATGACGAAATGATGGGAAATCGGTCCCTACCTATCTCTAAAACAAATACATACTTAAAAGTAAAGTTATTGTAACAGATTTTTGTAAAGCTTTCGTAAGACAAAAAAATCAGAATTGTTGCTAATTTAAATGTTTTTTTTTTTGTTGTATAGTTTTGTTGTTCAAAAGTGTATTTTATATGCCTATTTGAAATTAATAATTGACTTTGTAAAACTCGATATTTTACACCAAAAGAATGATAATTATTACCTAAACACTTTTTCAGTCAAGTTGGTGTTCACAGATTAAATAATACTTGTATAAATTCGCTAACATGATGCTTTATAATTCTAGTACAAAAGACACTGACCATTTTTCATACATCACAGGGCCACATAAGAAAGAAAGAAGATTTAATATTTTAGTTTAAGACGTCACGAAAAAATAATTCTTCTCTTCTTGGTCTCACACAATATTGTCTACATTACTTTTTCAGTTCTCCTGTCGTAGGTCTGCTGGAAAAAATATCTTAAGAAATAAGCAATAAGTACCTTTATACTAAAATGTTATACGTCATAATATCTGCATTTATTTTACTGTGTGTTCGTAAAGAAAAAAATGTTTTAGTATGACAGAAACACGTTCATATAAAAAGACTAGCTAGCAAGCAAGTAACTTGTCCCCTAGTCCCTATAATTATTATGTACTAGCTGTTTCCCGTGGCTACGCCCGCGTGAATGGCAGAAATTATCCCGTGAAAGTGCTGCCGGACAAAAAGTGATCTATGTTACTCCTTATAACATCACTGAATATAAAGTCCCGTCAACATCGGTCTAACCGTTTCGGAGATTAGCCGGAACAAACAGACAGACATAAAATAAATGTATTCTTCTATATGTACCGAATATGCTTTCATATGCACTTAGAAAAAAGTTGTTATTTTGGCAAAACAAACAGACACTTCAATTATATTTATTTGTATGTATAGACATACGGTGACGACAGTACTTAAACTGGTCTTCCAGATATGCCTACTGTTGGTAGCTGTACAGATGCTAACATGAAAACACAAATTGGTACAGGTACACCGACAAATGCACGCCTAAATAATTTCACATCTGCGCCGTCAATATATCGTGCTTCACTGGTGACGTCACTCGTATGAAAGTCACATTCGAGTTCGTGATTGATTGAGTTGTGATGGCAGAACCCCCTTATCTTTCACGGGAACATCGCGAAAGTTTCCGTTTTAGCGTATGTTTCGGTGAAAGGAGCTTTGTTAGGTTTACATTGCCATACTTACTCGTTTATAGAACCTCCTCTTGGTGAACTTTTCGATACGAATCAATAAATAATCATTGCTTTGGTAAAATATTTGTTTTGTACGATAAGAATAATATTTTGATTTGAAACCAATAGACTTATGATTAGTTGACAAGTGTATACTGTTTCTTAACGAATACAAGAACAAATTGAGGTTCTTAATTAGAGGGCAGAAATTGTTAGTAGTTCTGCGAGTACTTCTAAGTTTACTTTAAGTTTTGGATGGCCACTTAGGACTTAGACCTATCAAAAGTTTGATTAAGCATCAGATTTATTTGGACCTATAGAAACTTAAAGATGTACGTGTTTCTCTTAGCCTCGAGGAGGCAAAGGTTACGGAGAAATTGCATTTCAGAATTCTACCCTATTTTTTATACAAAAAGTTCTACTAAGTGACAAACAAGTGTTGTGTTGGTTGCGGGTACAGTTAAAGTTCTTTTACTTGACATAACATAACCTCATACCTTTAATCCCCGAAGTGTTAGGCAGAGATGTAGGTACCTATTTGTAGAATATAATAATAATAATACGACAATAAATGAAAATACTGGCAATAGGAACGTTTAACAGTATTTTAGAAATCAAATAATTACTAGTATCGAAATTTTAAAAAGCATTTGTTTTCCAACAAATAGCAGTGATGGGCCGTCTATAGATTTTGCCAATCTTTGACTAGCTGTAGTGGCAAAACTTGGCTCTATTTGATTGAATTTTCGTATGCAGACTGGAAACGTCTTTAGATATTTCAGTTTAATTTAATGTCGTATTGTCGTCTTCACTTTGTATAGTATACACTTTTCATATTTATTTATTTATAAAGATTAGGTACCAACGAGATATATTAATTTTTTTTTTACAGTATACAACTTGTTTAACAAATACTTAATCCTGTAATGCACACTCAATTACAGGTAGCCACAGGTTACACCTATTCTTTAATATGCTTCAATAAATTACATGTTATCAGTTTGGTTTTAACATGACAATGGCACTGAATCGAGCCAGCATTAGAATTATTTGTTTGACATAAAAAATACACAGATACAGGGTAACACTAGATTTAAGCGTGCAAATTGCCTGGCACAAAATTATTGATCAATGACTCCCATGCTAGGAAGACCTGTGTTACGGGGGTCACCCATCCGTCCATGTATTATATTATAACAGTAACAATCAAAATTGTGTTGTTCAAACCATTGTAGGGTAGACTAGGAGGGTAAAATCTAGAGTACCTACATTTTTTTCATGAACCAAAAATAAATATTAAAGCAGCTACCATTTGTATAGTCGGGATATTCGTTGGCTTACATTTATATATCCCCTGGGAACGGCTGGTAATCCCTGTGTGAGGCTAAAGCTTAACTTGCCAATTTATTTGTATTATTTTCACATTTATTAACTGTTTGCTGCTCATTACTGGACGACTAAATATAATAAGCCGGACGTTTGACAACTAAAGCACAATAATCGAAAATCATGACAGCGACTAATGAGGTTATACAATGAATCGAATTCATTGTATAGCCAATTTCAAATCGGTTAACACTAGCAAATTCGATCATAATTGTAAATAGCTTGTAATAAATCAAAGGTCTGTGTTTGAATGACTTCAGGATAGAAAATGAAATTACAACATTCGGAAAAACTAAAGAAAGATAAAAGATAGATAATACGTTTATTTGGACGCAGTTCATCATTTATCATCATCATTTCAGCCAAAAGAACGTCCACTGCTGGACATAGGCCTCCCCCAGACTCCTCCCCTTCGACCGGTCTTGTGCTTCCCACATCCAGCAGATTCCGGCGGCCTTCACAAGGTCTTGGGTCCACTTTGTGGGAGGCTTTCCCAATCTACGTCTTTCGGTACGCGGGTGCCACTCCAAAACCTTTCTGCCCCATTGGCCACCTGTTCTGCGAGCAATGTGCCCTGCCCACTGCCACTTAAGTTTGGCAATTCTTCGGGCTATGTCGGTTGCCTTGGTTCTCCTGCGGATCTCTTCATTCCTGATCCGATCACGTAGGGAAATTCCTAGCACAGCCCTCTCTATTGCCCTTTGGGTGACTTTTAGCTTTCTGATAAGGCCCATTGTGACAATGGACACAGTTCGTGAAACACAAAATAAAAATAAAAAAGTAAAAATAATGTCTTAACAACATTAAGATGTGTCTGACGTCGGCGCCAAAAAGGTTCATTTCAGCATTTATGCCAGATAGACTCTGTCTGACGCTGGTTTTCTAATGAACCTTTGACGCAGAGATAAAACACAAAAAAGTCGGGATAAAATTGTACCATGTGACATATCAGATGAAAGAGATGTGTCAATTTTTAATTTTTTTATAGTATATAGTTTTAAAGCTTTTTAAATTAGTAACAAATACATCGTGACTTATTTTATCAACAAGAAAATATTCTAACACCCTTATCTACCCCGCGGACTCTCCGTCCGCTTACTGGCCCATCGTGCTGCTCGACGAGGTGGGCAAGCTTTTTGAAATAGTAATTGCAGACCTCCTCGTCGGGCAGCTGGTGCGGGTGGGATGGGACATGGCGGAGAGCCAGTTTGGTTTCCGCAGGCGCGGTCCACGGTGGACGCAATCATGCGCGTGCGAGCCCTCACGACGGCAGATGCTGTGGCCCGGGGTGGTGTCGTCTTGGCGGTATCTCTAGACATCACCAATGCCTTCAACACCCCGCCCTGGAGTTGCATCAGGGAGGCACTCCGGTATCACCGGATGCCGACCTACCTCCGTTGTGTGGTCGAGGCCTATTTAACGGACAGGGCCGTCATCTACTCCGGTCACCAAGGAGATAGAACCGGCGAGATATGTCGTGCGGTGTCCCACAGGGATCGGTCCTGGAACCGCATCTGTGGGACATCGGGTACGACTGGGTGCTACGCGCCGACCTCCCTAGCGGCGTCAGCGTAGTTTGCTACACTGACGACACGCTTTTCCTGGCGTGACGTGAGGGTGAGGCAGTACATGCGCCCTCATGGCCGTAGCCTTCGCAGGAAACGCCCTGGGCGTCAGGAATTTCATCCAAAAAAAAACACACCCTTATCTAAAACAGCCGTCTTCACAAAAGCTTTCTCTAAAACATAAGTATTTTGCATTGACCGAAGAATCGAATAAATACCCTTTCATCCATCTCCTTAGATTCTTAGCTTAGTTTTATATTAAAAGAGCGTATCGTCAGAAACGATCTGCGGTGTTCGTACGAGATCCGGATACAATCTGTTACCTGGCACGCACTATTAATCTCAAGCAAGCTAATAAATTGCGTCTGCGCCTGGAGCATTACAGTCCCAGTGCACAAATACATCGCCCGATGATTTATGTGCACAGTATTAATAGGAACACCCTGTGAGAGACGATTAAATCTGTGGGAAGTCATTAAACATGTTTAAAATGGCATTTTTTTTATATTATAATGACGGTGTATGACTAGATGACAACGTGGACGAAGCAAAAGAAATTTGTAAAGGTTTTAACTAGGGCTTAAAATATCGGTATTTTTGGGAACCGGTACCATTTGTTTTAGTAATACCGGTACCAGAGTACTATCTGTACTTCTTGGTATTTCTAATCAGTATCGGTACTCTACCGGTACCAAACAAGTATTTCCGTAGAGAAAACATAAATCGTAAGCAACAAGAATATAAGAATAGGCATTAGAAAAATAACTTCAAGGTTGCCATCAATACGAGGTTCCTTGTACAAATATGAGATTTGTGGTACGCGCCGGTTATCGGTATTCGTTAGGACCTAGTGACCTTGTGGAGTACCGGTACCCATCTGGAACCGGTACCCAGGTACCAAAATGACAACAACCGCTAAGTACCGATACAGAACCTGTACTTTTGATAACGGTTTCAAGCCCTAATCGTAATAGATGGCGTAGTTTTTGCTTACCCTCATAGGAAAAGTCATTATGTAGGTATATTCTTTTTTTACGTAGCTTCATTTTTCTGACCGACCGACGAACTGAGATTATTGCCCACTAAGAGAAAAATTCGCTTCTTTGAGCAGTGAAAAATCTGGTGCCAGTATAGGTTTTGCACAGTATTTTCGACGTTACCACGTATCTCTTCATTAAGAATCTCCCCGAATTCTGAATATAGGTCATCATTTTGTGTCGTATGGCAAAAGGGACCCATCAGTTCAATTAAAAAGCCCGTGCACTATTTCTAACCATTGCAACTCCTGTGCACTAGGATTCACAGTGGCGACTAATAAGAAAAGCATTGAGATAGTGAGGCTGTGCGGGATTCACCAAGTCAGACTTTTACTGACTAAAACCCACCCGTGTTCCCTCAGTTGCCTGTGTGCCAGGGGCGGCGGTATCTCTTTCGAACAACCCGCACCCCCGGCAGGCATCGGCCCTTGCGGGCCCCTCTGTTGCTGCTGACATCTCTAAGAGGCGCGCGTGGAACACAACGCGCCGTCGACCCGGGCTTGGTCCTTACCGGACAGCGAGCTACCCATTACTCGCCGTCCGCAAGCCCGTGCCTACGGTGGCCGGGAATCAGCCTGGGATTCCCGACGCCCAGGGCGTCTCCTGCGAAGGCCACGGCTGTGAGGGCGCATGTACTGCATCTCCCTCACGTGCGCCGCCTCCCTCTTTGCGAGCATAACTGCTTCGCTGAAGGAGGCGACTGCCAGCCATGCCCTCTCGCTCCGTACCATGGCCTGGACCAGGGTCGGACGCGAGAGATCGCCACCGCCGATCACCTCCACGAGGACACGGCGTTGCTCCGCCCAAGCTGGGCAGACCTCCACCGTATGCTCCACCGTGTCCTCTGGGCGATCTTCGCAATGGAAACACCCGGGCGTTTCCTCCCGCCCTATCCGAAACAGGAACCTCCCGAAACAGCCATGTCCGGTGAGGACCTGTGTCAGGCGGAAGGTGAGGACGCCATGCCGCCTCTCAAGCCACTCCTCAAAGAGGGGACTTACCGCCGCAATCGCGGCGTGCCCAAGCCAAGCATCGTGACAGCTGAAGAAGGCGATGGTGATGTACCCTACCTAACGATATCCCAGGTAATATCGAGGTATTTGTTCGCAACGTGGGTACTCCTTCGGATTCCGAGGACACCAGCGATGATGAAGCTTGGCTGCTAATAGGTCACGATCTTTCTTTAGATCAACAGAGAAGCCCACAGCCTCTAGGTGCCGATTGGAGGTCAGCCTGTACGATTTGGTTACGAGAATCGGGTAGCAGCAAACTCAAGCGGATACTGCTAGAGTTCCAATATATATATTGTGGAAAGTCGACTACCTTTAGCACTGAGCCTTCTTACTAGAGTTGTAAAAATCTGCTCAACAAATTGGTTACAAATCTTGCAAACCACCAGCTGGCTGGTTGCGATCTACTGTGTGGTATACGCCAGTTAGGATATCGTGCCACTGGAACTGTCCGTGAAAATTGCACCAAAATATTCGCTATCGAATGCAAAAGAGATGATGACGAAAGCAAGACCTGAATTTGATCACAGATTTCGTAAAAATACCTTCTGTTGCTTTCCGTTGGTCCGTTCATAGTATTTGCACAATGGCGACCAACCACGATTCGTATGAGCCAATTAAATCCATGAAAAGGTGGTAGAGTGAAAATAGGTAAAGGCCGATGTGAACATTTTTAATCTGTTCCAAAATCATAATAAAGGTATTGGCGGAGTGGATGAAAAAATCGTGTTTCGCTCATTTTCACTCATAAGAGGCCATTGTGCCAATTTGGGCACACCCCTTAAAATTCATGTTTTATTTATATATGTTTTTTTTTGTCATGCCATTTACTTTTGTAGTTATTAACTTCCAGTAAATAAAAGAATTTTGAAAATCCGTTTAGTAGTTTTGATTTGGCCACTAATGGGTTAATAAAATTCGTTGATTACATCACATTAACAATTACATTAAATTACAACATAGCACATTAGCCGATTCCGACACCGCCACAATATCGGCGATCAGATTTTCGCATGCGTTTAGTACCTACTAAACGCTTTTACGTAGAGTTGTTATTGTCACCTATGTCCTCGCAGACAGTGACTGACACCGATATCAGCACAATTTCTACCGGCGAAGACGCAGTGCGGGGTGAGAGGACCAGCCATTCATTCACTTGAACACGCTTATTCGCACTACTGACTTCGAGACGTCGACACTTACGGTACTGTGGTCGTTTGGTGACTCGCGATGGTCATTGATATTCACCAATATCATCGGGCCGATAATAATTATGTTGGTTTCGAATCGGTACGTGTATAGCTGCCAACATATCGGTATCGGGTTGGCATCGATATCTGATAATATGAAAACGCTCAATAGGTAACTTATAGGGCACTTGCCCTACACAGGGTATTTTAAGTAATAATTTTAGTTCTACCATACCGTACCTAAAACTAAGAAAAAAAATATCGAACCTAAGCAAAAATTATTCAGTTGATCAACTGCAATATGTTATACTGTGGCATGGAGTTTCCGCTAAATAGTTGACATTTAATCGTAAATAAATATGTCGCGCTGCATTCGGGGGAGGTGGAGGTAGCGTTTGAAAGGCCCACAGGCCCGAACAGCCTAGCCTTAACTTAAGGTCAGTGTCAAGTTATACATTAATTAAAATATGATTCGCGACCGTAACACGTATATATTTACGAATTATTATCATTAAAATCAATACAACCTGCTAAGTTCATTTAATCCCACTGAATGACTATTTCGTGAAAAAGCCTTAAACCTTTAAACCGCAAGAGGATAATTCCAGCATTAAAAATAATAATTTCTTAAAAATAAACGTGGATTAAACAAGATTGTTTATGAATAATATAGGATAAACATACCATGTTGTTCTTTACCTTCACTGGAATAACATGAAATGTTATAAATAAATTATTTACTATCAAAGGAAAGTATACATTCATCTTACATATCGGAAATCGTACGTTTTATTCTCAGATGTTATGCTTACACTAATACTACAGACCATTTAGACAAATATTATCGTAAGATTTATTTTATACAAGCTTCTCCCTCTTCGGCTTCTCCCTCTTCGGTTATCGTATCGATCTGGATTATACGATACGATGCGGTATGATACGGACGTTACGAGAAATAGGAGCTCCATCGTAGACCTCATCCATTGCTTTCCATCAGGCGAAGTCCAGAGCAGGCACATTCACTAATAAATAACTCTAGACGTGGTGAAAATATAAAACTAAACAGCATAGTGTGTATCTCGTAGTTCAGGCCCAATATCCTGAACGCACCTGAAAATGCCTGAAATAAGTATCGTCCGTTGTAGAAAGAAGATATCCATATTCTTGGGGATACCTTTAAGATAGCCTGAAGATGTACCTTTTAAAGTACTCCGCATTTTCTATTTTATTAAGTACCTGGTAATTATTGACAGAATTACAATGTCCTTCCATACCGATTGTAATTTGAAAATATTGTGAAAGCCAATATTTTTAAGGGAATAACCGTGGAGTCTCTTGCCGACCAGTTGGAACCGTGCACCTAGGTTCTGACGCTTCATAAGTGTCCATTTAGGTTTATGTGAAATGAAATACTTCGGTTTTGACTCGCTTATTTGGCGGTGACGATATTTAATCCTATTCTATGTAATAAGAGACGCACCAAATGCCTTTCACTGGGCACAATTCCAAGCTTTAGGTTGCTACTGAAAGATTTCTTAAAATACAATCAAACTTTTCGAGACTCGGAAATCAAGCTAAGCACATTACGCACGCTAGATAGCATCGCTAAAACTAGACCAGTAAGGGACTTAAGATTTATCTGATTTGTAATTCCCTTAACATTTATATTATCATCCATTAGCTGATTGTAAAGGGCCCCAGTTAGCTGAACTAAGAAGAATGAAGATGGATGTATAAACGAATTTGCACTTTGAGAGCGAGGTCTTCATAATTTTCAGTTTTAGGCGAAACGACTACCGGCTTTAGGTGGTAATATTTTAAGGAAAGTAGGTTTTTTTGTCGTATAATTTTATGTGCAGGTAAAGATAGAAAAAAAAGTAGATAAAGGTATACCTGAGTTAAGTCTTCTTTTATTGTAAGTGTATGAAAATCCCATTCATCGCCACTAGGTTTTATATTGCTTCAAGCTTGTAAAACAAATAAAATGACGTTTACCAAGGTTTCTTCATATTATTCAACAACAAATCGATCCCATGTTTTACCTACCGGATCTGTGTGTATAAATTCCTAGAGCATCAGGTACTAGGAACACAAAGCGTCATAGAGGGTCGTTATAGCAACTATTTGCGAGTTACAGAGCACTGTGCCATAGCTTCGAACGCCACAAATCCTTCCCTTGTCTTCTGCATCGATGCCAGACAAAAGGAACAATATAATTTACGTGGCTGGAAACGACGGAAGCAATTATGTTTACACTGAATCCATAGAACGAGTGTGCTCGGATTTTTTTGATTCAGAAAAAAATGTCTGTAAGCAGATTTGTAATTGATTAGTATTGCAGAGTATAAAAATCTCTAATACTCAATCTGTATCTACAGTCGACTTTTTCTATTCCATTTTTTGTGTGGGCAAGCAATGCCGATTTCGATACCTCAATGTCTCGACACATTTAGCTACCGTCCCTTCGTTAAACAATATGGTCATTTTTTTTTTGCTTTACACTTACTATTTTCACAGACTAAAAATATATTTTAAAAAAACCTTCTAAACTTCAGCGTTTTTCTTAATGATCACTATTACACTAATTAATAGCTATATTTGACCTACTCCAATGAATTATAATTCAACGGTACACATTCTCAATAAGTGATAGTATTACGAAATCTCCTTTCTTTGGTATTGTTCGTCGAATCATTGAGCTCCTTAAATTATGAGCTGCATGATTACCAGAGGTCGGAGTAGGTAGATTGATTTTATATACTTGCGTCAAGATATTATAATATGGACATGCCATTTTATCCATAATGTGCGGGAAGTACCGGAAAAAGTTCCGGAATTGGAATTATGGAATAAAATAAAATAAAAAACATACAGATAGGCTAACAAAATCGTTTATTACATGAATGAACAATTATTTTTAATTAAACAAAAATATAAATATCACAATAAATATGAAGTTCCGGTATTTTGGAGGCATATCCATATTATCCTCTACGTTTGACGTCAACGAGCTTAAATCAATCTACCTACTCCGACCTCTGATGATTACTGACAAGTTTGTGCACTAATTGAACAGGACCACTCAATCTATGTGGTTCCTTTCTCAAAATACCATTTCAGACACCATCCACAAGTTCTTCACATGATCTGACCAAGATTAGGTCTGGACTTTAATAGAGCCCTCTAAGTTTTTTCGATTTCGGCTTTTCTTCTCAGAGTAGGCAGATAGAAAACCCGACCTCTTCTAGTTCTATTTAAAAATATGATTGACGTGTTTGTACAAAACCAACTTAGAGAAATAAAATTATTTATCATTTATAATAATTGTTACTTCTATTGCAAGCTTACATGTCACTGACTAAGCAAAGACACTTTATTTAATCGTCGCTTTTGTAATGTTTCGCTGAAAAATTGAAACATGATAACACACAACGTCGTAAAGGACTGTTAGTTGCAATACGTGTTCTCTTCTGTATCGATGAAGCACAAAGGAACAAGTTGATGTAAGTGGCAGGAAGCGACGGAACCAATTATTATCTTTGTCGCTTAGATTTTGTTCAATAAGACTTTTAGTAGAAGAAATAATGTTTTGCAATACATAAATAAAATACTGTAGTGTGTTTCAAACATAAATAAACAGACATTCAATTACTCTTAAAATAAAGCGAGGTTTTTTAGTAGCAAAATAAATAAATTAAAAAAAATATTGCCGAATTCCTTTTAATTAAATTATTTAAAAACAATTAGTTAATAAAATATAATTTTGCAACGAAATCTTTCAGGGTTATTTTTAGGTTTTTTAACAACCCATTTGTTTTCTAATCTACGAGTTTTGAAGAGAAATAAAATAGGTATTGCGTATGAATCGTGTGGGTTTACGACTTTACGAAGTCTTTTAAACATAAACGAGCTTTTGCCTTTTATTCTAGTTTTTAAGACTTTGATTGTAATAGTATACCTACCTAAGCAAAGGTCAAGTCAAAATGAAATCATTTATTTCAAGTAGGCCTTAAAAAGGCATTTTTTTAACGTCAAAATGTACAAGAAAATAGAATATTACTTTAAGCAGTACTAGAATTTTAGAATATATTTCAAAAGTAGTTTGGCATGGAGAAGAATGTTCAAGAAATTCCATAGTCACTCTTTTAAAATGTTATACAACATGTTTTACTGCTATACAACTTTACTGTATGAATTCGAAGTTTCCTAAAACCGTTTGAATTTTTATAATGACAGGATTTTTAGAAATAATTATACTTGGCAGGCCAAATTTGGAACTTATTTTACTCTAAATAGACAATTATGAGTTGAGAATTTTTAGATTAAAATGCTAATTACTTTGTAATTACTTCAAACACTTTTTTGCTCAAAGCTCATTTTGCTGAAATTTTCCTCAAAATTATGATAAGGTACGGAATTGCTATGCATTCACATGGAAAATAAGGGACTAAGGAAGCATTTCAAGAAAATGTTTAGCACCGTCTTTTTTGCCGAGTACAAAACATACCTACCTACTCCCTACGTTTAAGTTCGGTGGTATTTATTCAACTGTAGGAGAATTTATTAAAAATAATTACTCCCAATTCTTCACAGCTCCTATTCGTCATTCAAAAACTAGATTCACTTTCTGATCTTAACACATAAGTGCCTGAAAATGGTATAGTGGGATTTGAGTTTGAAAACAGAAGATCCCAATTCGATTTTGGAACTGTTAAAATGTTCAAAACAAAACACTACCGAGATAATATAAATTCCATTCAAAAGTTCCCATTAATAAAAGAACTAGCCAGACAAGACCATCATCGGCATCATTTTCTTGGCCTTCAATCTGCCTAACCTTTTCCCAACTATGTTGGGGTCGGCTTCCAGTCTTACCAGATGCAGCTGAATCATCATTATCATCATCATCATTTCAGCCGAAAGACGTCCACTGCTGAACATAGGCCTCCCCTAAGCTCCGCCACTTCGACCGGTTCTGTGCTTCCCGCATTCAGCGGACTCCTGCGGCCCTCACAAGGTCATCAGTCCTTGATCGCTACCGTAGCCAAGGGTAGGCGGGCCGCCGGGTACTTTTTTGGTGCTTGTTATGTTGGGGGGTGTTTGCCATAATCGCCACGCTTGGCAGGCCTGGTTTGGGGATCGCAGTATGGTTTTAAAAACGCTGCTGCCCATTCTCTAGTAGTTCTCCTCACCCTCTCCTACAACACCCACGGAAAGAAATGGGGTGGTGTTATTCTTTTAGTCCGACAACACACAGTGCAGCTGAGTACCAGTTCTTTACATACAGCGACTGCCTATCTGACCTCCATAACCCAGTTACTGGGTAATACGATACCACTGACTTGGTAAGACTGGTTGTCAGCCTTTGGGGCTTCTGACGGCCTGTAACGACTGTCAAAGATCGACGAATGACAGCGGGGACCAACGGCTTAACGTGCTTTCCGAAGGTCTTAGTATGTAAAGATGGTTCATCATTCTCTTGCCCTAATTCCAGTTTATTTGGGTTCGATGCAACATGTCTTTTTGATAAATGATCAATTATTTTCAAAACTAGATGAGGTCGGCGTTTCCTATCTGACTACATTGAGAAGAAAAGCCGAAACAAACTCAGAGGTCACAGTCTCTTTTAAAGTCCAGACATAATCTTGGTCAGACATGAGAAGACCATATGGATTGGTGTCTGAAATGGTCTTTACAGAAAAGAACCACACAGGTTGAGTGGACCTGTCCAATCAGTGCACGCATTTACCAGCAATCATGCAGCTCAACTCAGTTTTTTTCTCATCCTCATACTTCTCTATTAGTCGTCATCTCGGTAGTCACCTTTCTAACCATATTATCATTCACACAGTCCATCCACCGTTTCTTTGTTCTACCCCTACTCTTAGCGCGGGCTCGCGGGGTAGCTCGCTGTCCGGTAAGGACCAAGCCCGGGTCGACGGCGCGTTGTGTTCCGCGCCTCAAAGAGATGTCAGCACCAACTGGTGGGGTCCGCAAGGGCCGATGCCTGCCAGAGGTGCGGGTTGTTTAAAAGAGATACCGTGGCCCTGCCACACAGGCAACTGAGGGAACACGGGTGGATTTTAGTCAGTAAAATTCTGACACGCCCTCCTGCTCCACCCAGAGCGGGAGAAGTTATTTGATGATTTCTCACCCTCAAAAAAAAAAGTAAACCCTACTCTTATAGCCATCGACATTCATATTCAAAACTTTCCTCGTTCCTCCGTATCCCATGCCTATACCTAAGACTAAATGAAAAATACAATGCCTTTTATGCTATTACCTTCGCAATAGAATCGATTTTTGAAGTGCACCACAAAGCTCTATACCGGGTTCAACCGTATCCATTGAAACCAGGTCGTCTAGTTAATGATTTGTTAATTAATCTCTCCTATTATGGACTGTGCCAATGTGTATACGCGCCATTGTCTCTTTAGATGATTGTACAGTATTGTGTTAGGTATTAGAACAGTCGATCGACCCATGCGGCTGTTATTTCTTTAGTCAGAAGCACCTTCAATTTCTAATATGCATAAATTAAAGTTGCTTTTGGTGCCTGTCTGCGGTTGGGTCCACTTAGTCCTTTTTAACCAACTTCAAAAAAGGAGGAGGTTCTCAATTCGACTGTATTTTTTTTAAATATTTGTTACCTTATAACTTTCGACTGGGTGAATCGATTTTGATGATTCTTTTTTTTATTTGAAAGCTGGTGCTTGCCGTGTGGTCCTATTTCCATTTCATATAGATCTGATGATGCGTTTCGGAGACAGACAACGGAACTCTTCAAAAAAATTACAGTAAATAAACCGCGATTGCTGCTATCGCATAAATATGCATTGTTTTGACCCCAAGGATGATAAAATTTCGAATTAGTGGGGTAGATACTATAACTAAAAAGTGAAAAATAAAAACTTGTTCCAAAAAAAAAACAACCGCCTTCCGAAAAAATGCTACAAAGGTAAAAGTTACTTTAATTTCGGAAGGCGGTGACAAAAAATTCAAATACATATCCAAAGTCACCGACTTCCGAAATTAAAGTTATTTTTCACTTTGTAGTGTTTTTTCGGAAGTCGGTTGTTTTTTTTAAAATACACAATGGTGCGGATTGATTCAGACATGATTTTGATGCGGTTCTCAATATAATTTAGAGAACATATCCTGGAAGGTATACGTGTATAGAACATTAATACAAGGTGTCAGAGACACCGACGCACAAACTGTAACCATGAATGAAGTATATGAATTGCTAGGGGGTCTCCCCTAGCAAAGATATTTTTAGTCGGTTATCAAAAAAAAATCTGCGGTTTCATAGAAAATGCATTACCGGCGTGGTTAAAAATCAAAATCAAAAAATCTAAATATTTTACTACACATAAAAATGCAAGGGCACTTATGAATCGTCAGAAGCTAGGTGCACGGTTCCAATTTGTCGCTTCCTATGGAGAAGAGCCGGCAAGAAACTCCACGATTACTCTTTTAAAAATAATTGGGTTTAACAATGTTTTCAAATTACAGTGATAATAGGTATGGGAGGACAGTGCAGGCCTGTCAATAAGTACCAGGTACTTAGAGGAATGAAAATAAAGAATAGAAAATTGTCTATAAATGAAGTCTGTAAGGACTGCAACGTTCTCCCGTTCACTAAAATGGATGGAACAGCAATTTTTTTTTACAATTACCGACGAAAAATGTCAATGCAGGGGCTTCAGAAACATGTACTGAATCCATGGTATTTGGTCCCTGACATCTTTGTATTTAACTAAGATATAGGACCGAACTCTTTATGTTTTGACATGTTGCCACATTAGTAGACTGTGGCCGTGCAAATCAAGGGAGCCACCCTTAATTTGCACGTCCGCACTAGTGTTTTATAATCTTGAAATTAAACTAATTCCAGAACATGATTCGGAGCGAGAGTGCATGGGTAGCCGTCACCTCCTTCTGCGAAGCAGTAACGCTCGCGAAGAGGGAGGCGGCGCACGTTAGGGAGAGGCAGTATTTGCGCCCTCACGGCCTTAGTCGCCGTAAGAGACGCCCTGGGCATCGGGAATCCCAGGCTGATTCCCGGCCACTGTAGGTGTGGGCTTGCGGATGGCGAGTAACGGGTAGCTCGCTGTCCGATAAGGACTAAGCCCGGGTTGACGGTGCGTTGTTTTCCACGCGCGCCTCAAACAGATGTCAGCATCAACTGGTGGAGTCCGTAAGGGCCGATGCCTGCCAGGGGTGTGGGTTGTTCGAAAGATATACCGCGGCCCCTGGCACACAGGCAACTGTAGGAACACGGGTGGGTTTTAGTCAGTAAAAGTCTGACACGCCCACCTGCTCCACCCAGAGCGGGAGAAGTTATTTGATGATTACCCTCCCTCAAAAAAAAACATAAACTAATTAAACTTGACAACTGACATCGTCAACTTGAACGGGCTTCCTACATACGCAAATTAAAAAATCCATGACATGTAAACATTACCAACAGAATATCTTGGCAGGAGTCAAGACATGCAAATGTACTGGAAATCAAACCCTGTTGACAGTTGTCTTGCCAGCAGGACCTACATAAGCTGCCAAGATAAACTGGCACACCCAAGTTATATTGTATGTTCGTGTGGATGAATTGCTTGTTTCGTAATTGGTTGATGCCATAAGTTTTTCCATTAGAAATTTCTCTGTAGGCTCGTTTAGCAAGGGAGCTAGATTAAAATTAAAGATATTTCGTAACAATAACAGCTTAGCTTATTACTGAGGCGAAGACCATACAGAGAAGGCGCGAATATTGATCACCACGCTTACTCAAGACGGCCATTACAGACTTATAATTTTGCCATAAGCATATCTAATCTAACCAAATAAATAGCTATAAAATATCCTAACTGCACTAAGTTATGTTTAAGTTCCTTATTTGACGCCATAACATGTTATAGGGGCCGAGGCTTTTGCCATCAAGTAATAGGAAATCTCCGGGCTATTAATTATTATTTTTTATGAAAACACTCACTTACAACAACACGTTGCCTGATCTGGAAACCGTACAAAGGACCGCATGCTCATCCGAAGATCTTGCCATCAATACCCCAACGAAATGTATCGGAATTGGTCAAACTAAGTTCGTATTCCGCCACATCTGCTTTGATAAAACGACAAAACTAGTTTTGTTGGAACGCTGACCTCAAAATACTTTGGAACAACTAGACCGCTAGAATGATGGGAAAGAAAGTTCGATGAGTCTTTGAAGTACGTGCTTAGATAGTATGCTCATTTTCCTTAATTAATTATCTTTTCTTCAAAGAATGTAGCAATTTTTCGTATGTTTGGCCAATGATATTATAAGTAAACAGCGTTAGATAGATTAGGTAGATACCTATCCAATATTAGATCTTCAAAAACGGCACAATGTCATACTATACACGCACAAGATGTAACAGAATAAACTCAAGTCCTGAAAGTAGGTTTCAGTAACTTTTATCATAGGTTTTTTTTTTTCAGAAACTATTTGTTTCTGAGCTAAAGAAAATTAAATCATAATAACACTAAATTTCCAATGCATAAAGTAATGGTCAACTACTAGGATCAACACGATTTTCTTAAAAATAATAGTAAGCTTTAAAAAAATAAGTTTTGGTCGCTATTTATGCTTTCAACTCAATACTCTAATTGTGGTGTATGCGGTCTTGCGTTAACTATGTTGCAAATTGGATGGACGACATGTGGAAGTAGAACGGCATATCGTAATTATTGGGATCGATGAAAAGGATTAGGCGCACAATGCCACATTCGCAAAATGACACATTCGCAAAATGTAATTTCTCAATATGCCACATTAGCAAAATGCCACATTAGCAAAATGACACATTCGCAAAATGTCATTTCTCAAAATGGCACATTCTCAAAATGACACATTCTTAAAAGTTACAGCCAACTTAGTGACTTCTGAGCCGATGATTTATGAATAAAAAATAAATCTAATTTAATTACGTATTTAATCACATTATTTATTCATTTTCGTTTATTTTAAGACAAAATAAATTAAAAATGTAAACTGAAATAATATATGTCGCTGAGAATCATAAACATAAAAAGTCAAAAACGTAACTAGGCTAATTAGTTTTGATGTGCCATTTGCGGATTCTATTCACTTATTTATAATATCATTGTGCCTCACGATTTTTGTTTTACTTTTATGTTTCTTAAATTACACATTCACTGAAATATATGATATCTAAAAACGTGCAGAATTTTCAAATTATTTAAACAGGTTAGTAGAAACTTCGCATGAAAGAGTGTTACCATTCCAAGCGAATTGTGAATTGACATCCACACAACGCATGCTGGCACTTGGTAGGTACCGATACTTTTATAATATCTTCGGTATAGAAGGAAGATATATCGTCTGTCTGTCCTGCCAAATTATATTTTTAAAGAACGTCAGTGAACCCTTGGGTAGTAGAACTGCCGTGCTAGTAACTATCTCACCGGGTGAAGTGAGCCGAGTGACGTGGATTGAGCTGTCAGTGTCATCCCACTGATGCTAGGGATTGACCAAGCATTACATTTACAATCATAATCGAGATTAAATCTCGATTAAGATTGATAAAAATATTAAATAAATCTCGATTATGATCGTAAATGTAATGCTTGGTCATCCCTAGTATCAGGTGGAATGACACTGACAGCTCACTCCACGCTCACTTCACCCTGTGAGATGGTTACAGAATAGCATAGCAGAACCTCTGGCCTCACTGCGGGGTGCGGGACAAAATTCGCCTCGACTGCGTAGTTGGTCTTGTAGTCGCAAGCGCTACTGCTGACCATGAGGTCCTAGGTTCGATTCTCAGGTCGGGCAAAGTGTTATTGGGTTTTTTCTATGTATTTCTCGGAAGCAGCCTGTAGTCTGGATTTGTGCCTGGTTGATGGCAATAGGCTCGGCCCCTATTACACTAAACTTTAACATAAGTGGCAAATTGTAGGTGTACCGTAGGTACACCTCTGCCCAATTATTCGGGGAAACAAGGCGTGATGTTGTGCATTTATATATGATTGGTCGGGTGACTTCACCAATTATCGCTCGGTTTTGGCCATAGTGGTGTGTGGCTAAGGCTTCAATTTGAGTTATCTTGGCGTTCGAAATGCTTACGTATACATCTAGGTTATTTCAAGAAGTCAGCATCGACGTAGGTACAAGTTTAGCACATCTATACGTTGAAGGAAAACTTATTTACCTATACTTTCCTCGAGTATATTTTTTCTCACTTGGAAATGTATTTTACCATCTAATAAGTATCGTTCCCAATACAATTTTGTTTCATTATATTTTCCGGAACTTGCTTCTACTTGTATCAGTGAGTTAAAATAATGAGAGCATCATTATTTCTCCTTTAAACAAATTTTGTTACACGAACCGTAAAACGAAGCATTGAACGTTAAAAATAGTCTAAGTAATGGGCTGTAGGTAGCAGCGGCGAGATGTAAATTTTTCTAAGAGGGAAGCCGAAGCAAAGTTGGCTTTAACTTACTGACTTAACAATAAAGAATACTTACTATTATTCTAAAGTTAATATAGGAATGTCAAGAATTAAATACAGCTGAAAACCAAATAAAATGTGTAATATTCCTCCATCTCGTTCTCGTTGACGTATTTTTCTATATCTGTCTTAAGCCGTACAGCGTCCATATCAAGCGGTGCTACGTGACCTAAAGTGACATAATTACGGGATCGCTGTTGTATGAATTTTTAGTTCCCGATTATGACGTTTTGGCGCTGGGTTAATTTAGATCATTATTTGTTGTACTACAAACCTAAAAATAACCGTTTTTGTTGTTTGAATGTTATGGTGAATTAAATACCCGTAGTGTAACTATATTTTTTGACAATAGTAGCCACTATTGACATGCCATTTTTAATAGCGATAGAGTTGCCGATGCGAATCCCTGAAGGGAAGCCGGTAGGAATCGTGTTGTATGGTGCTTTCGCCACTGGTAGGTAGGTAAGTTTAAAGTAACTTCAAATGGATCGTTAATAAAATTTATTTGATTGAACTATCTAACTCTATCTCATTACAACTGCTGATCATGCTACTTCTTGCTGACCATAATTTTGTTACTGTTATTAATAATTACCTACCTGTTTATATATTTTACGTCGATAGTCCTAGGTTACCATTTGTGGCCTCGAGTTGTAACTCGGGTCGTAACAGCTATGTGAACATAATCCAGCATTGCTTATTTAAGTTATCACGCCCTTTATACCAGGAAGCTTTTATTTTGGTATTTTACTTTATTTACATTTTTTTTTTAATTCTTTGTTCTTGAGTTAAGTTTTCATTTTATTTGATGGTATTTTAGCAAGGCTAGCTGACATATGACTAATTATTTAATTAATGTTCTGTGTCTCGTAATGTTTATTACTTTGCCTATGGATATATAGAATCAAGTCTATCCGACTAAACAAACAGCTGTGCCGCTGGGGAGTTTGTTGCGCCACTTCTTCTTCCCAGCTAAAGCACTAGGAAGTGGTGAAGGGTGGGCGTTTTGGGGGACTGTCTTGTGTATTTTTGACGTTCGGTAAGTGCTGATTCTCAGCCTAATTTGAATAAATAACTTTTGATTTTGATTTTTGATTTTTGACTGGATTTTTTTAGTAGCAACCCGGAGTCCGGATGTTGTGCTCGACTGATGGCAATAGGGTTGCCCCCTTACATGGGACTTAAACATAACTAGCAAAACATGGGTGCACAAAAGGTGCACTTCTGCCTAACCTTTGGGGGAATGCAGGCGTAATGTTAGGTGAATGACCGACATTAGATGACAGTATTTGATTGTCTCTGACATTAGATATCTACCTTGTGTAAAAGTTATTGATATTATAGACTCTGGCTAAGTTTCTAATACTAAATTAACAACAAACGACCTAATCTAATACCTTTAAACAAGCAATTCTTGTATACATGTATATATAATCTAAATCTCGGAAACGACTCCAACGATTTTCATGAAATTGTGTTTCAGGGGCGATAAATCGATCTAGCTAGCTAGCTCTGCTTCATTTTTAGAAAACGTCAAACCAAAAAAGTACCAAGCAATGCTCGGTCATCCAAATATCTTATCTATTTATATAAAAATGAATCGCCGAAATGTATGTACGCGCATAACTTCCGAACGACTGCACCAAATTGGATGATTCTTTTTTTTATGTGTTCCTTATTGTTAGGACAAGGTTTGTATATAAGAAAATTTGTAAAAAAAATATAGATTTGATCAGAATTAATTTTTATGGCGGTACGAAGTTCGCCGGGTCAGCTAGTTTATAATAAAAACATAATGGTGTCTTCTGTCTTATATTATTGTAAAAATGTTGCCCAAGCAAAAATATAAATACATTACATAGTTATACAGCTTATTACGGAAGTAGTAAGTCCCAAATTGCCTCAATGTAGCATGCACTCACATTTTATACATTTTAAAATTAGGACCACAAGTCTTCCAGAAATGCTCGGGAGAATTGACCAGAAACTAAAATGCTACCGTTAGATGTCTAGACTTTGACATGTTTATGTATCCAGGCTATTTCCAGCCTGTATGGATGTATCGCAGCATCTATAGTTTACAAAGGCTGCTCTGAGTGCTTCTAACAATATCTTTCAATAACTATGTCGTGTCGTAACTAAACTTTGCTTTACTGGAGGGACTTTCTATAGAAATATCTTCACTAATCTATGGAATATTTCTTCTACGTTATTGGATTTGTTGAAAATATTTAACTATAAGAAATATAGTATTTATTTCAATCAATAACGGGAACTTATCACTTTTCCGATTATTTTTTGTTCGAATTTCATTTTACCAAAAACTATTGACGGACGTCTTTTTGCTATATGCATTATTTGACATATTTTCACCACACTGAAACAACATTTTACGGAATATTATTTGGTCACAAATATATTACAGCCAATTACTTGGTAGCAATTTCAATATTAAATTAAATAGATATGTGTATGGGTGCTGCATGCCTGCGCACATGCTGCATGCAAATAGTGTGCACAAGCTTTCTAGGTGTTTGGTGAAATGAACATAAATGGTAATTAAAACAGTGGTAGAATGAATGTTCGGAAACATAATACTTCGAACAAATATTATTTCGTCTAAGTGTAATTTCGGTAAAAAGTTTTTCGACCAAATGAAACGTCGGAGTAACGAAAAAAATCGAATTGATAATAGGTCAACTGATACAGTGGCAGACGTGACTTCGATGAAGTAAAAAAATACGAAACGATAATAGTTGAAAAGTTTTAGGTGAAAAGAAATTCGGTCAAATATTTTTCGAACTTATCATAGACCATCAATAACATATTCAGTCTTGAAATATTATGTGTAGGTGTAATTGCCTCATATGTGCAACTGTCATTACGTACGTCTTTCTTTTTACATTGTACTGAATCACCTGAGATTTAGCCAAAACTATACAATTGTACCGGTATTAACATATTTTATACTTCTACGCTATTTCTGAAATCCGATATATCCATGAATCAATGTAGAATTCACAGTTCACAGAGGTCTGGTTTAGGTTTATTTACTATTTCAATGTTTACACAGATGTGTGATGTGTGTGTGTGTGTATATAATGTGTGTGTGCGTGGGTGTGTGTCAGATGTGTGTGATTGTTTGTATAAAGATGTATCCACAAAACAGATAAATCATCTGTTCTGTGGTTGTATGTGCTTGTACTGTCGATAGTCATACTCCAACCGTTATTTGATTGAGCTTCTAGTTGAATTCGTTCGTTCGATCATTATCATTAGCCCCGACCACAGTATCTATCGGGGACTACCAAAACATGAGAAATTCATGTATCCTTTACTGTTTCATCAACCATGACTGATTCTTTAATAATATCCTTTCTTTGATATTGTTCGTCAAATCGTTGAGCTCTTCAAGTTCTGAGTTGAGCTGCGTGATTACTGGTTGGACAGGTCCACTCATTCTGTGTGGTTCTTTTCTCAAAAGACTATTTCAGACTCCTATCCGCATGGTCTTCACATGATCTGACCAAGATCATGTCTGGACTTTAAAAGAGACTGTGACCTCTGAGTTGGTTTTGACCTTTCTTCTCTGAGTAGTCAGAAAGGAAACGCCGAGCTGATCTAATTTAAAAAATATGATTATCGTGTGTTTGTACAAACCTACTTACAGAAATAAATAATTTATCATATAACAACGGCAATTTAAAGAACCAACAAACGCAATGGCATTTTAAAATTTAAATCTTGTCCTACATTTTTTATTGAGTACTGGCCAAAAGTCCAAAGCCCATAAGTTAATTCCAGAAACGTATATATCATTGTAGATTCCATAGTTTACAAAGGTCTATCGGGGTAGCGGACTTTAGTTATGCATGGCTCGGTGTCCCAGGCCTCCGTTAATTATGACGAGGCTCGCACTCCACTTGAAAATTGGATATTTAGGCCTGAATACCAGATTTTCGTGTTATTTTATACATGCTGTCTATAGTGTTGTGTATATTACGAGATGGGATTCTTTTGTCGTGACCTTATGCTCTGTATTGTTGATACTGTTTCTGGACCCGGAAACTAATTATAGAATTGGTACTGCTTCAGCAGTGTTTGGAAGGCTACGGGAGAAAGTATTCCGCTCGCACGACCTGAAGCTCCAAAAGTGTACATGGCCATCGTCTTGCCAAACGTCCTGTACTCCTCTGAGGCATGGTGCATTTATAGGAGACATATACGCGCATTAGGCCGATTCCACCTTAAGTGCCTCCGTGATATCTTTGACATTAAATGGTCTGACCGTCTTAGAAACACGGATGTCCTGCGAAGGGCTAATGTCTGCGGAATTGAGGTCTATTTAATGCGTCGTCAGCTGCGTTGGTCTGGACATGTTGTGAGGATGCCTGATGAGAGGATAGCTAAGCGCATCTTCTTTTCTGAACTCAAGGACGGCAAGCGGAAACAAGGCGGCCAGTTCCTCAGTTACAAAGACGTTCAGAAAAAACAAATGAAGAGATGTAACATAGATCCCTCTCGCTGGAAGGAGTTGGCAAAGGATAGACTTGCTTGGAGGGGTCTGGTAGAAAAAAATATTTATGACTTTGAAGATCAGCGGATGAGAGATCTCGATAGCAAGCGAGATCACCTCAAGCATTAACCACCCTCCAACATGCAATATCATTACTACAATGGCATTCTAACATCTCCGCACTGTGCACGTACCTTTACAGTCAAGATAGGTTACATTACCCACATAAGAGCACACGCACCTATAGTTGTAGAAAACAAAATACAGTCACCGTAGCTGAAATCGGAATGGGATTGATTGATTGATTGACTGTTTATGCTTTTAGGCTAGACAAATGTCCCTCAATTCTTTTTAAATCTTCTAGAATACTCCGTTAGTCATCATTTTTATATGGATTTTGTGGCATTCCCATTGATGTAATCAGGACTACTGTTTCATCATCAATACCGTGATTATATCCTATATTTCTTCTTCTTCTCTCTTACGTTCGCATAAAACATGTAATTGAATTGTTGAAAATTATCTCCTTTTCCAATTTGTTCTAAATAGTTTCAACTTATTTGTTCCACGTCTTTTTTAAATTATCAAACGCCCACGATATTCACCGAATTTTAAACGACCTGCAGTGAGGCCAGTTCCTCACAGTATAATTTCATCAGTAATATATTCGACTACCTAATTAGCATACAGTTAGTTAGTTACTCAATGAACACTGCCACCAATTTGCTAAACCACCGTCATTTTACCGCAACAACTGACGCCAAATTTTCTAATCGGCAATCCGTACCTGTCAGACCTAATCATTTTATGCAGTTTGCAATTAGTCACACAAAGAGATTTATTAACTATGCTGGCAATGCGTTATCTGTCACTACTTTGTCATTATAATCTTCTATGACCTTTACAGGCTTTTGTGCGAGTTGTTAGGCAGTGCAGCTTGGTAATTTGTTTGTTTGTCTGATTTTAATTAGGGATTAAATATAATGGAACTTTCTATGTTTTCCATCTGATTGTTTGGTCTGATTTAGACAACGACGAAATTTGCGTTTTATGCGGATAATACAGCAAACTATGATCATCAATGATCTAGGAGGATCATCACTGCTCCCTATAGGAAAGCTCTTATCATCATAACTTATTCTTAACACTGTTCTTACCAATGACAGTGATATTCATTTATTTTGTATTAGCTTTTGCTAGCGGCTTCGCCCGCGTGGAGCTCGAAAACTATCCCACGGGAACGTAATATCGGGATAAAAAGTATCCTATGTGTTATTTCAGATTACAAACTATCTGTGTGCTTTCCATCGAAATCCATTCAGGCGTTATTGCGTGATTGAGTCATCCAAACATCTAAATATCAAACCATAAAAACTGACATTTATAATATTAGTAAGATGGTAAACCATATGGGCAATAAACTTCAAGGAAAGATGTCCAGTTCAGTAGGAATAGACGATTATTCGAATTTCTCTCGCATGAATCATAAGTAACAAGCTCTTATTCATAGCGAGAATCTCATACGTTATTGTAGATTGCAGCGTCTGCTATGCTAGTCCTAATAAAACATATCAGCTTGAAATAGTGTTGAAAGACCTGTACCAAAACTGTTGTATCATGTTAGTTTTGAATAAAACAATTTATGTAACGACAATATTTTACCCAATCTACTGTTTGGTTTCGCTTACAGTTTTTCCATGCGACGCCATTGCTCTCTTGCTTTCTAGTGATGTTCTTCCATCACTTACTCTGCACTAGTGATGTTCTTACTACATACTACAACTGTCGTAGAAAAAAATTGTCTAATTGCACTATAATCAAAAAGAAGAAGATGAAGAGACCTTTGTGATTGGCTAAGAAGAATGTTGAAGATTTAGAATTTTATTTCGAACCACCAAAAGGCAATATTGAATAAGCTGCTAGCTATGATAGCAGGCTAGCTGTTGAATATGAAAAGGAAGTGAATGATATGAAAAAAACTAACAACGACAAACTGCGAACGGCAATTTTTCTACGAAACTTGATGATAATGGCAACTTTCCACGTTCATCTGATACAGAATACAAAAAATATATTTCTGGTGTAAACTAGCTGATATTTCTCTAATTGAAAAATGGAACTATCGCATACAGCTAGGGATTAACCACAGTACCACAAGAACTAAAGCAATAAGCCAAGATTAATCTGCAGGTTCATTTACGTCAGCCATAAGCCTGAGTAATATATTCCGAGCTAGAAAAATGTCTCTAAAACGGCAACGTTTTATATTCCAGCTAGAGGTGCTTCAAAAGTGCTCGATTTACGTATAAATCGCTACCTAGTCTTAGTAAGCGAGTATCTAAGACCCGACGGAGTATCGAAGATCGAATAGTGTATTGATAGGAAACTGGGAATATATTTTGTATTGACGTGCCTACGAGGCGACGGAGTAAGATGTATTTAGTCAATATATATTATAAAAAGAACAAGGTAAACTAGGGAAACAGGGGAACATGTAACAGAGGAAGAATTTCCCGCAGGCAAAACCGCATAAGATAATGAAAGCGTGTTAAAAACGAAAGCTTTGGAAATTCTAGTTTCTTACTACTGTTATACTTAAGAACGAAAAGGCGTATTAAGAAAACGCCACACCAATAAAAATAAAAGGTGAAAGATACTATGTCTTTTGAATTTTCTAAAAACACGGTAGCACCACGGGATGTCATGAACAGATGGCCGTCATAATTACAGCGGTGCCGTTTTGTCATCTGTCATTATTGTAGCGGTGTAGATACGAGTATTACTGTTTTAGTTGTGTCATGATTACGTCCTTCATGGTAAAAAAATTTAATCTAAAGAAGTTATACTTCTCTAATTTGTTACTTAGTTATCCGGACACCTGTTACATTATCAATTACAACTTGCCTCCTCTAACAAACTTAATTAAAAACCGAAAAGTAAATCGGGACACCAAAACAAACTTAGCCCTAAATAAACTCCTACGTTACAATACAGTCTTTTGAACTGACAAAAAACGGAAAACCTTTTTAAGTAAGCGACGTCTTTAAATAAAAAAACCTTATTGTTTAGCTACCTATTGAATAGCTTTGGGCAAATTAGGCTCTTTTATGAAGCAGTAAACAGCAAAAAGCCACTGTGATGTTAGCACGGGCGACGTGACTTAGCAACTTCGAGAATTTTATATTAAACTAGCTGTCTCACTTGCGGATTTTTCTCATTTCTTTGCCCCCAACTTTCCCATTGTTTACCCAGTGTTTTTCTATATCCATGGATTATAAAACTTGGCTAGTTGTAAATGAAAACTTGTGAATTAAAGGAATCTTTGCTCGTGCGCGCCAACGTAAAGTTTGGATTTACATTTTCGTTCAGAGTAATTCTGTTTGTATTTTTAATTAGAGTTGGGATTGCAAATGCATTTTACTGGCGTTGCATATGATTTGGGTTTAATTAAATTTTCTTTTGCTACACGTCATATAGGGAAATGTGAGAAAACATGTATGCTAGCGTTAATATTGTAACTTGCTACACTTATAAATAGTAGATTACTTTGTACATCGTGTTGGATGTTCTACATTTTATTTTTGTTTGCTTTCATTTAATATTACTGGCCCATCCTTTAACAATGTTCGAGGTAGATTCCCGTCAAACCTAACCTTTAAAATCCGCAACGCAGTAACTGGCAGACCCCGATATCCTAAAGTTAGACTATTTTCCGATTTTCGGGCTTTTGACTATCTGTAATGAATGCAAGCTGTTCTCGTGTTTGTTTAGCTCATCAAAGAGAAAATCATGAGTGTGATCAGCGTACTTACCTATCAACCAGGGCAAGACCCCCAGAGATAAATCGACCGGTGTTATTATTATGAGCCACAAGCCCCTTCACCACAGAATATATAATAACTAGTTACCTAATCCTTTACTAGGATGCTTGACAAGACAAGCATTTGGATTTTATATATTATATTATATTTCTGTTTTGTAACTTATTTAGGGCAAATTTCACCTATAAAACTTCGTAGTTTCATAGGTAAGATGATCTCGTGATCATCACCTCTAAACCTCGTTCAAGAACTGTCAATATCAATATTCCACACCAAAGATGACACTGCAAGTTCTTGAACGCGGGTAAGATGTGCTGACCGCGTTAAGTTTCATTGGTGAAATTCACCTTTAATTAATTTTAAGTAGTGATAGGATCCTAACCAATCTAAAATGAATCCCACGGTCTTCTGTTATAATCTCTTCATGCCTATTTACGACATCTGTGGGGAAATGTGGGGTAGCTTATGCGTAGTTAGTGAGCAGCACGCAGTACTAAAATATCACCGAGAATGGTGGCTGGCTCTTGAGAATAGTGTGACACCCAGAAAACAAGATGGAGGATCTTCGGTTTGATCACACCACAAAACGCTTTTAGCAATTTGTGGTGCAAGTGGGCTATAGTTTTAGTGTTGGGAAGTAACCTTAGAATGCATCACGCTGCATGGATGTATATAATTTGTACATTATTAGTTATTATTTTGATACCTGTTAAAACAATTTTTGAGACTACATATTTTCAATACTGTTTCATTCTGAGCATGTTTTCATTTGAAAAGTGTGTCAAAAGAACATTTTCTTATTATTATTTTTTTACTTTTCCATACAGTAAATATCCTCGTAAAAAAAGAGTAAACATTAAAAAGCCTACTATTCAAATTTCAGTTACAAACACCCCTTCTAAATCCACTCAAGCAGTGTTCTCAACACCTAGTATTGTTTGTAACGCCAGCGTTTCTCTCTAACCCTTAGTAAATAGCGAACAAGCCCTTCGGTTGGGACAATACGGCACCTCGGTTCAATGTAGTAGGGAAGGTTTATAGATTGTAATAACAAAGGTGACAGGTTGCAAGCCCATCGCTTCAGAACGGGATTACTGAGTTTTACCCTCACTGATAGATACAACTTACTCTAGTGGCGTAGATTTGAAAATTTTGACGAAAATAATGTTATTTTTAAAGTAGGTCGTTGGTTGAAATGAATTCAATATATTTTATACATACCCAAGTAACAACGCATGATTATATCTAACGAGGCATTGAAAATTGTATTTGAAAGAAGTGCCTTGACTTCTTATCAAAAATAAACTTCTTACAAGAAATAGAAAAAACCCAACCTAACAATGTTGCTGTTATGAGTTGGTAGCAAAATTATTTTGGTATTTACATTGAATTTATGCCCGTATATCGATCACAGCCCGATTATGGCAGTACCGCAGTACCAATAATAATTAATTTCGATTCTTCCGCTCGCTTATTCTATCCCGCTTTACAAACCTGTAACATTATAAGTGACTTCAAAAAGAAAACCAAACTTCTCTCGCCTTCAATGCTAGCGTAAAAATAATACAGCTTCGCCAAATTTTGATAAAACAAATTATGTAAAGTGCACATTAGCCTTTCCGTACACGTGGAACACATGAATCTTGAATAAGTGCCGCTATTTTTAGCATGATGACTCCAAATGTGAAATGAAAGAGAGAGACGGAGATACATAAATAATTAACTAACACGATGTAACGTTAATTCAATATATTTGTAGCGTCCACATACACGAAAGTCTGTGAGAAAGACTCCATCAAGTTTGTAGGAAGCGCTCTGAGTGGCCCTTTATTTAATTAGCACTAGGAAAAGGAAATGGCGTAGCGTACCGTTAATGTGTCACAAAGATGTGTCTATATTCTTTTTATAAACGGTGAAGTTTGTTGATTTGAGTGTGATGAGTACTTATCGATAATTATCTATACATTAGTACGTGAAGAAAAATTTTTGTAGACCTTTTTTACAAAAAATACGCAGAGTATGAAATTTGGCACAGTTAAATTATATGGAGAAGGAGTGCAGATAGCTAATATTTTTACATAATTCAAATTTAAAGTTTAAATTAATTATGGTACTTTTTCAACTTGTTTCCTTCTTTTTATTTTAGTAAAAAGGTATTAAACACACACCAACACTGGTTATGGATATTTCAAATTGAGTGTCATAACTTTAAAAGTACTGGCCACATAAAACATATTGATACGCATTTCTCAAGTATTCTATTACATGTAGATGGTGAAAAAATATGTATCTGAATAAGATGGCCTTATTTGTCAACATTTATGGGGTTTATTTATAACCTTTGGTTAAAGTTAAGATAAATTTAAACGTGCGAAACGGTTGCTAATCATTAGTTAATTTTGAACATCGAAAGTTATGAAAATCTATCGCAAGTCTCAATGATTTCATTTTAAATGTTCACTCAGCAATTGAGAATCATTGTCAAAAAATATGAGATGTGGATATGGAATAGTAATTTTTCTTTCCGTAAAACATGAATCGGACTATTACGAACATTCTAAAACAAAAATTTGCCAAATCGGTCCAGCCGTTCTGAAGTGATATGCTTACCAAAGAACAGCATTTTATTGTAGATAGTTATATTTCACGCCATTTAGCTTAGGCACAGTTCCAAAATCGGGCACTAATTGAAGAGTTCGTAATAATCTGTGCTTAGGACCTAATACTTGGCAACGGGGTTCAATTTACTTAACTAAAATAAAGTTCTTACTAAATTCTCCTGATTCTTGCTCAACGTAATATAACATCACGCCTGTAATCCCCAAAGGGTCCCGATAGTATCACCCACATTTCACCAGTTATGGTTAAGTCCCACGTAATTGGGGGCGAGCCCATTGCCATAAATCTAGATTCCGGGCTGCTACTGAGAAATTACAAATGGAAAAATCCAATAACACTGCCCAACCCGGGAATCGATTCCAGGACCTCATGCTCAGCAACCACCATTCTTCATCATTTCAGCCGAAAGACGTCCACTGCTGGACATAATCCTACCCCAAAAGGGGGGATTTGCCATAATCGCCACGCTTGGCAGGCAGGTTAGCGATCGCAGTATGGTGGTCAAATACATAGAGAACGCTGCTGCCCATTCTCTAGTAAGTCCCTTAGTCACCTTCCACGACACCCATGGGAAGAAATGGGATAGCTTAGCCCACACCAATTCGAAATTTCATCATCCTTGGGGTCAAATCAATGCATATTTATGCGATAGCAGCAATCGCGGTTGAGCTGCTGTAATTTTTTGAAGAGTTCCGTTGTGTGTCTCCGAAACGCATCATCAGATCTATATGAAATTTAAATGGCACCACTTCAAAATAACTCCCTTTCGAAAGAAAAAGAATTTTGCAAATCGTTTATATATGACGGAGTTATGCACGAACATACATAAAAAGAAGGTTGTACCTTCCTTCATCAGCTCAGCGTCATGAGATGATGATGACCATACGCAAATGTCTCAATAGCTTTAGAAAATATATGAAAAACATTCTTAATACTTATAACATTTGAGGGTTGCGCTCGATTGCCTCAGGAGTATACTCTTTCAAATAAAAACATAATTTTAAGAATCGGTCCATGTATGGGGGAGAAATCGGTGAACATACATTAAAAATATAAATACATTCAGTCGAACATATAACCTCCTCCTTTTTGGAAGTCGGTTCAAAACCCAATAACAGTGCCAAACCGGGGAATCGAACCCAGGACCTCATGCTGAGCGACCACCATTCTTTAGCCGAAAGATGTCGAATCACTGCTGGACATAAGCCTCTTCCAAAAGGGGGGTTTTGCCATAATCGCCACGCTCGGCAGGCGGGTTGGCGATCGCAGTATGGGGTAAATGCATAGAGAACGCTGCTGCCCATTCTCTAGTAAGCCCCTTAGTCGCCTTCTACGACACCTACGGGAAGAAATGGAATGGTGCTATTATTTTACATCCGGCACGACACGACGCCATTCTTACTTATTAATAATCTTTGACATTTGAAGGCCTTATAATAATAAAATGCTCTCCTACACGATTTTTTTTAATTAACTAAAGATTTCTCAAGGGGATCTCTTTTTACTTCAATGAATTCTGAAAGAGTCATCCGCTTATCCTTGGTCGTAGTTCGTAGGAATCAGCAGAATGGATCAAAGTAATGGTAACAAAGTTAACTGTAATTGTTGAAGACGGGAACCACGATCCATCATTACTTACCTACTGTTTATTTCCTTAAACTGAGGAAGAATTTCTAATAAACTTGTATGTTAGTTTCTTTTGTTTGAAAGTTTTTTTGCTACTGTAATTGAAGGAAAATAAGGATGACAAAATCGAAAATGCACATAGACTCCTTTGTTGTTCCTTTTTTACTGTAATATATTTGATTTAGGTAGGTAACTACTGACAATGTTATGTTATACCCGGTTTCTGAATTGAGAATTTGAATTTGAGAACGTCCTAATCTGTACTTAAGTATAACTTAAACATTTTTTCGTTTCTGAATTAAGTTTTTTTAAACTCTAATCAAGATTTGAGTATTAGAACATCATTTACTCAAATTTGACAGAAAGCATGCTTAACTCATGCTTAAGGACGTCAGTTGCGTTTCTGAACTAAAAAAAATGTATTTGACAATACTCAAAGCTTTATCAACGTCAAGTTAAGCAGTTGAAAGTTGACACACCAAAGGTAACTGCACCAGTAATGGTAGGCGTTCCAATAATGGTCAATCGAAAAAAAAACCTTTCAAATAAGAATCACAAATGTTGTAGGGAGAATGGCAACACTAAATAACAAACCATAGACACTCAGCTTGTCAAATCATGACATGTGACGTCTAAACATCGTTCATTTTCAAAATGGTGGCCATGTGAACTAGACGCTGTCGCAAAGTTAACAATACATTGTGAATTGTTTTAGTGGGGTAAGTTCTTTTTTAGATTTGTTTTTACTATGAAGAATAGTGTTTGATTTGTAGCTTATCATTGATATGTATGTTAAGATGATTGGGAGACATATAACAACGTAATTACACGAATATATTTTAAATCTTTTTTTTTAACTGAGTTGTTCATTATTGGAACGTTTTTAAATGGCTATTACCAGTTATGGTCAAACTGATCATAATTGGTACAATAGCGTTTTTACCGTTTTTCATCAGATTTGAACTCTAAATATAACGAGCATGCGTTTGACATTTCTTACGCAATCGTTCAAGTGTCGGTTCTAGTAATGAACATCACTGTCCATTACTAGTGTGACCATAACTAGCACATCGTCTCAAGAAAAATGTATGGTAATCATATTAATTTAACGTTGCCAGGAAACAAAGCAATGGCGCCCAAAAAATGCTATATGCCTCATCAGATGAGCCTTGCCATAGAAGCGGTGAAAAGAGGTGAGAGCTGTTTGACTTTACGGAATAAAATGACGGGAAAAAGTCCTGCTACTTGTTCTATGGGCCCGTCTACCGTTTTCTCCAGTGGAGAAGAAGCTTTATTAATACACTGGCTGTTTGCAATGGCAGAAAGACATTGCCCCGTAGGGAAAGAGAAATTACTAGACTCTGTTCAAGTCATCATTAAAGCTGATAAAAGAGAAAATCCATTACTTAATGGCAGACCTGGTAGAAAATCTGGTTGAAAAAAGAAACAACTAGGTTTAAGATAAAACTGAAATTTTATAAAGTTGAATAATTGTGTAATATGTTAATTTTTTCGATTTTTTTATGTTTCATTCTTAATAAATGTTTTATATACTTACTTAATTATAACCATATTTTATTTTATTCTAGTAAAGCTGTAAAAACTTACCTGGGTGGGATTTGATTCTATTTCTATTTATTTTATGACCATTACTGGCTGTTCATTACTGGAGTTGACTATAAATGGAGTGTTCATTACTAGGTTTTTACCCGACCATAATTAGTGGAAAAAATTATAAAAATAAAAAGTAATTTTTATTTATTCTATAATAGATAAATTAGTATTTAAAATTTCTGCAGGTAAGTGGTACCGTCTTTCACAAATACCACAATAGAACAGACGGATTAAGAAATAACTACTTTGATAAATGTTAAATAATGCCAAATATTTTTTACTATTGACCATAATTGGAGCGTTTACCTAATTTCAGCTACTCAAACTGTAATCAGTTTTAGTAACTAGTGATTTTGTAATTGATTTTGATCATAATGAGTGACGACGATACTTCCCTGTCGTCCTTGGAGATGCTTCTACGCAGGGAACCACGCAGAAGAATAGCAAGACATCGGCCTAACTTCTTCATCACGCTAAGCGACGAACAATTTAAGAGTCGGTTTCGCTTTACGAAGGAGTTCGTTAGGTTTATTTTTAACAAAATAAAGCCTAAACTGACATTTCGTTTAAAAAATACAGTGATATCCATAGCATAAACACTAGGAACAAACACAAATTTGTTGTACCATCAACAAGGCTCAAGAAAATAGTTGGGTCACTCAGATGCTTTTACGCTTTTATAATATACTTTTTTTTTTTTTTTGGGTGGAAAATCATCAAATAACTTCTCCCGCTCTGGGTGGAGACTTTTACTGACTAAAACCCACCCGTGTTCCTTCAGTTGCATGTGTGCCAGGGCCACGGTATCTCTTTCGAACAATCCGCACCTTTGGCAGGCATCGGCCCTTGCGTGCCCCATCAGTTGCTGCTGACATCTGTTTGAGGCGCGCGTGGAACACAACGCGCCGTTGACCCGGGCTTGGTCCTTACCGGACAGCGAGCTACCCATTACTTGCCATCCACAAGCCCGCGCCTACGGTGACCGGGAATCAGCCTGGGATTCCCGACGACCAAGGCGTCTCCTGCGAAGGCCACGGCTGTGAGGGCGCATGTACTGCATCTCCCTCACGTGCGCCGCCTCCCTCTTTGCGAGCATAACTGCTTCGCTGAAGGAGGCGACTGCTAGCCATGCACTCTCGCTCCGTACCATAGCCTGGACCAGGGTCGGACGCGAGAGATCGCCGCCGCCGATCACCACCACGAGGACACGGCGGTGCTCCGCCCAAGCCGGACAGACCTCCACCGTATGCTCCACTGTGTCCTCAGGGCGATCTTCGCAATGGAAATACCCGGTTAATAATATACTTCCAAGCTATATTCAAGATCTAAGTATCAATCAATTTAAATCATTCATTAAACGTAAGTTGTGCCTGAAAGCCTTTTATACCGTTAAAGATTTTATTGAGGACAAAAATGCCTGGGATTGACCTGCTCCAATTTTTGCATACTAAATGTTGTTTTTTTTTGTTTTTGCAAACTCTTTGACATTTGCTAATTATTATATACACTTTGACATGAATATTTACTTTGAGAAGTATAATGTTATTTTTGTTTTAATTATTGTGAATGTGAGGACTATGTGGGTCATATTTTATTTGTTTTTGTGGTTTTTGTTTTGTGTTTCATCTCTTTCTCAGTTAGTTTTAATATTAATCTGGCAGTTTGACTATTTTATGCGGCGTACATAGAAACGTCCATACAATAGACACGTACGTACATAGACACGTACGTACATAGACACGTACGTGCATAGCCACGTACGTACATAGCCACGTACATAAATAGCCACGTACGTACATAGCCACGTACGTACATGGCCACGTACGTACATAGCCACGTATGTACATAGCCACGTATGTACATAGCCACGTACGTACATAGCCACGTACGTACATAGCCACGTACGTACATAGCCACATACGTACATGGCCACGTACGTACATGGCCACGTACGTACATAGCCACGTACGTACATAGCCACGTACGTATATAGCCACGTACGTACATAGACAGGTACGTACATAGCCACGTACGTACATAGCCACTTACGTACATGGCCACGTACGTACATAGCCACGTACGTACATAGCCACGTACGTACATAGCCACGTACGTGAATAGACACGTACGTACATAGCCACGTACGTACATAGCCACGTACGTACATGGCCACGTACGTACATGGCCGCGTACGTACATGGCCACGTACGTAATTGTCCACGTACGTACATAGACACGTACATACATAGCCACATACGTACATAGCCACGTACGTACATAGCCACGTACGTCCATGTACGTACGTACATGGCCACGTACGTACATAGCCACGTACGTATATAGCCACGTACGTACATAGACAGGTACGTACATAGCCACGTACGTACATAGCCACTTACGTACATGGCCACGTACGTACATAGCCACGTACGTACATAGCCACGTACGTACATAGCCACGTACGTGAATAGACACGTACGTACATAGCCACGTACGTACATAGCCACGTACGTACATGGCCACGTACGTACATGGCCGCGTACGTACATGGCCACGTACGTAATTGTCCACGTACGTACATAGACACGTACATACATAGCCACATACGTACATAGCCACGTACGTACATAGCCACGTACGTACATAGCCACGTACGTGAATAGACACGTACGTACATAGCCATGTACGTACATAGCCACATACGTACATAGCCGCAGACGTACATGGCCACGTACGTATATGGCCACGTACGTACATAGCCACGTACGTACATAGCCACGTACGTACATAGCCACATACGTACATGGCCACGTACGTACATGGCCACGTACGTAATTGTCCACGTACGTACATAGACACGTACATGAATATACACGTACGTACATAGCCACGTACGTACATAGCCACGTACGTACATAGCCACGTACGTACATAGCCACGTACGTACATAGCCACGTACGCACATAGCCACGTACGTACATAGCCACGTACGTATATGGCCACGTACGTACATACCCACGTACGTACATAGCCACGTACGTACATAGCCACGTACGTACATAGTCACGTACGTACATAATCCCGTACATGCATAGACACGTACGTACATAGCCACGTACTCGAATAGACACGTTCGTGCATAGACACGCACATACATAGCCACGTACGTACATGGCCACGTACGCACATAGCCACGTACGTACATAGCCACGTACGTACATAGCCACGTTCGTACATAGCCACATACGTACATAGCCACATACGTACATAGCCACGTACGCACATAGCCACGTACGTACATAGCCACGTACGTATATGGCCACGTACGTACATACCCACGTACGTACATAGCCACGTACGTAATTGTCCACGTACGTACATAGACACGTACATGAATATACACGTACGTACATAGCCACGTACGTACATAGCCACGTACGTACATAGCCACGTACGTACATAGCCACGTACGTACATAGCCACGTACGCACATAGCCACGTACGTACATAGCCACGTACGTATATGGCCACGTACGTACATACCCACGTACGTACATAGCCACGTACGTACATAGCCACGTACGTACATAGCCACGTACGTACATAGCCACGTACGCACATAGCCACGTACGCACATAGTCACGTACGTACATAATCCCGTACATGCATAGACACGTACGTACATAGCCACGTACTCGAATAGACACGTTCGTGCATAGACACGCACATACATAGCCACGTACGTACATGGCCACGTACGCACATAGCCACGTACGTACATAGCCACGTACGTACATAGCCACGTTCGTACATAGCCACATACGTACATAGCCACATACGTACATAGCCACGTACATACATAGCCACGTACGTACACAGCCACGTACGCACATAGCCACGTACGTACATAGCCACGTTCATACATAGCCACATACGTACATAGCCACATACGTACTTAGCCACGTACGTGAATAGACACGTACGTGCCAAGACACGTACGTACATAGCCACGTACGTACATAGCCACGTACGTACATAGCCACGTACGTACATAGCCACGTACGCACATAGCCACGTTCGTACATAGCCACGTTCATACATAGCCACATACGTACATAGCCACGTACGTACATAGCCACGTACGTACATAGCCACGTACGTGAATAGACACGTACGTACATAGCCATGTACGTACATAGCCACAAACGTACATAGCCGCAGACGTACATGGCCACGTACGTATATGGCCACGTACGTACATAGCCACGTACGTACATAGCCACGTACGTACATAGCCACATACGTACATGGCCACGTACGTACATGGCCACGTACGTAATTGTCCACGTACGTACATAGACACGTACATGAATATACACGTACGTACATAGCCACGTACGTACATAGCCACGTACGTACATAGCCACGTACGTACATAGCCACGTACGTACATAGCCACGTACGCACATAGCCACGTACGTACATAGCCACGTACGTATATGGCCACGTACGTACATACCCACGTACGTACATAGCCACGTACGTACATAGCCACGTACGTACATAGCCACGTACGTACATAGCCACGTACGTGAATAGACACGTACGTATATAGCCACGTACGTACATTCGAGTAGTCAATTAATTTAATGAAGTGTCCTGTCGATCGCTTATCCACCACGACTTTAGCATTGGCCTATTTCCATTTTCCAGTTTGTATTTGAATTGAATTTGGGTACTATCTAACCAACAGATTTCACCAATGAAACTGAACGCGATTAACATGTCTAAACCGCTCTTCAGCTCTTCTTGTCCGCTCTTCAGCTCTTGAACGCGGCTTAGATGTGCTAATCGCGTTCAGCTTCATTGGTGAAATCTGTCGCTTAGCTTCTCTACTTTGCTAAGTATTTTGGTATTAAAAGCCAGTAAATAGTAACTAGTATCGTCTCACCACTATATTAATCGTCTCACCACTATCTTGATACGAGTATGTGATATCGAATCGATGTTGTGTTGTAATCGATAAAATCTGCATGTGCAGTTACAGTGTGTCATCATCTGCCTAGCCGTTTCCTAACCATGTTGGGGTTGGCTTCCGGTCTAACCAGATGCAGCTCAAAACCAATATTTTACATAGTGAGACTGCCTATCTGACCTCCACAGCCCAGTTACTAAGTAATACGATAATCCAATTCACAGACTGGTTGCAGCTACATTGTGTCTATCTACTTTATATGTTACGTACCTTTGCAGAGTTTTCCGCGCACCACCTTATTAAAACCGCCATACCTTCCAATAACATGGGTACATAAGAAATAGTGGGCATATTTACGCTTTTATTCTTCACTGTAAACCGATAAGAAAACCTATAAACATATTTAGGCTTTTCTTTTTCATTCTAAATAAAAGTTGTGTTACCAGCCGAAATAATCTCATAAAAATACATCATCATTATTTCAGGCGAAAGACGTCCCACCGCTGGACATATGCCTCCCTCATGAATCACCACTTTGACCATTTTCGTGCTTCTCGCAAAACGGTGTATACTCGTAAAACATGAATTCTTTAAATTGCCCACTTTAATAAAATAGTAGTAAAATATTGTATAATAGAAACTACTTTATTATATAGCACATAGTTTGCTCAAACGGATTTTAAAAGCGATTGTGAGGCGAGCGGTTTTATCTCAAACGGCGATCGCGTACAAAGTTTAGATGGACCGGAATTCTAGGAAAAAGACAATGGCTGCAGATGGTATAGCGGTAAACGGTATATTGAACAGACATTATGGTGGTCAACACAGTAAGTAGGGCGATATTCCCTAGCAACTTCGAAGACCCATTAGCGATATTAACAGACTAATGTCTAACTATTAAGTTAGGTACCCATAAAATTTATTCTAGAGCATCAGTCGATGACTGTCCTAATACTGGGTAAAGGGCTTCATACACCGACATAATGAGCTCTGATCATACAAAAAGCAGATATTCAAGATACCTAAAAGTTGGAGTATATATGTATACATGTGTTATCTTAAAAGTTCTGAAGAATCACAGTGGAAAAGTTTTAATGAAAGTTAGCATGATTTGGCACAGATATGGTTACTTAAAAGTTAAGACATTCATATGATAGCAAGAAGCTCCCGTGCTGCCAATGGTAGCTAATGAACTATTAACAATAGAATAGTTTATTGGTAGGTTTATCTTGGACACTTTAATATTTTAAACCATTTTTTTTTAATTTAAAACGCAAATCGTCAAGCAATTACGGTTAACTGGTAGGAAATGCCTTTGGCATTAAGTCGACCTCCATACGTTTCTGTGATGAAAGTGTTAAATAAATAAATTAATCGCCGACTTCACCCAAGAACCGTCAAGCTTAAATGGGACTGGGCCGCACACGTTTGCTGCATCTCGACCGAGTCATGGGCCAAATCTACCACCATGTAAACATCTCGTATCTCAGAAAACGTCCGGCGACAGGAAAAGATGGTGGGACGAGCTTGACGCATACAGACAGGATTGAACCACACTACCTCAAGACAGAGAGGAATGGAATGGAGAAAGAGAGGCGTAAACCCTGCAGGCGGACAGCATAGACTAAAACTAAGATTAAATAAATTGAAACTTTAAATGAGAATGTTTTCCCATTGTTTGTCTTATTTGTTTTATTATATTTATGTGTGTATAAGTATGTTTCTTTGTGGTTATATTTAATTAGGTATTTATATCATTTGTATAGTTTTTATGTATATGTATAGTAATATTAAGTGTTTATTTACTTACATTTGAATAAATATTTAAAACACGACTTACGTAATTGCACCTACCACTGTTTGTTTCTGCATCACCCAAAGGTCGACCGGTAGAAAATGCCTTTGGCATTAAATCCGTCTCTGTACATTTCTGTACGTGAAGTATTAAATAAATTAATTAATAAATTTACCTTCCATGTGACAAAAAAAAACATTCAAAACTTATTTTCAATGCCAGCAAAGTGAGATCTAAAAACCAAAGAAAACCAACATCGTTATCAAACCACGAACGCAACACAAACATTACTTCCCGCAGACAATTCCCACTTGCAGTAACATCACCTCAAAACTATATTAAACGCGCAACACTAACATAAGTTACAATAAGGCCGTAACTAAACACTGCAGATGTAACCCGAAAACCGCATTCACCTAACTTTGGTCTCAAATTGTCACTGTGTTCCAAACGCTCTGGGAAAAGTCCAAAACTTGTGGTAAAGTTGAGTTTTCTAGCTCGTTTGTGCCAATTGTAGAGCGGTGTGGTTGTGGCCGGGAAATTACCTTTGTTGAGATACGATCCAAACGTGAGCCTATTAGGGTATTGAAGGAATCATTTGGAGAATCTTGTTAGATTTATTATTTAGAGACGTTTTTTGTTCAATAAAGGAAAGTGTTTCATCGTACTGTGTTCTTTATCTAATACCTAATAATCAAAAATGCATTCTACTTTTAAGTAAAATTAAAAATTGATAAAAGTTGGTAAACAAACTGTTCACGACCCCAAATCATTCGAGAACTACGAGCTTTGTAGCCATTTACATTTTCAAAATAAAAAATAGGAATATCTATGAAATGAATTGCTGTTCGTTGGTAAGCGCATCACTTAAGAACAGCGTCGGGCCGATTTGCTTATATTTCTTTTTAAATATTCCTTATTAATCTGAATGTGCAAGATATATATATTTTTTATTCAAATTGACAATACTATAATAATTTTAGTAACTTCTGAACAAGGTTTATAGCGTAGGTATGATTTTTCTTATCTATGGGATTTATGTCTGAATTATTGAAAGTTTGGTCACGGGTTAATTATGAAGCTCATTTCGTTTAGTGCATTACTTTTCTGTTTTATTAATGTCGAATATTCCCGATCATGGAAGCGCAAAGCTGTTCCGCGCAATTTATTATAACGTTATCCATGTAACAGCCATGTCATGCCAGACATGACATTAGCTTATGAATTATGTGTTTTATATGGACTAGAAAACTGTATTATATCGAAGGGAACGTACCTAAGTCTTCAATTAATTAATAAGATAACTTTTTAAAGACTCAAAGCGATAACAGTTTAAAAAATCTCTACCAAACACTAATGCCGTTCGAAATCCGGGCACGTATTTCCCCCCTAAACTTACCTACTGAAGCAAAATGTTTCTCATAATATGCGGGTAACGACACAAGAATAATTATTATCTATAACAGAGCATGAAAGTTCATTATCATTAATAATAACGTTAAATAGGTCGTGAGAACAGATTCAGTCAACGCCACCTGTAATAAGAAACAACGGGAAAATGGTCAAGAGGAATCTGAGCTGACATGATCCGTAATGAGACCCAAACATATGGTATAGAAGGTTTGATTATTTACGTTCCTATTCCACGTACGGTTGTTTTTGAAAGCATTATTTCCGAGGATGGACTTGGTTTTGGTCTCGATGATTTTACAACTTGGGTAAACTGGGATTCTTATTGAAGAGGTACCAGCACCACTAGATAGTTAATGTCGTTAGTGACCTTGTGACCTTGTGATCCTTGTAGGTATGTGGTTTTATTTGGGATAAATCTGCCACACCTTTTCCTACTGCAGCTCCTGATATCAGAAGTCAATTCTCGTCTATCTTCTATCTATATCTATTCCATACTAATAATAAAGCTGAAGAGTTTGTTTCTTTGCTTGCTTGAACGCGCTAATCTCAAGAACTACTGGTCCGATTTGAAAATTTATTTCAGTGTTAGATAGCCTATTTATCGAGAAAGGCTATAAGTTATATATCATCACGCTAAGACCCTTAAGAGCCGAGCAAAGAGAAAAAAGTCACGAATATGAAGTACTGGCACGGGCAGGTGAGGCGAGCGACGGGGTGGCTTGGCGAGCAAGAAAGTTAACGCGAACAAAGTCGCGGGCAGAAATCAGTGTTTAATAATGTTCGAAATGTGGTCGCAATCCCATATTAGCGACAATAAAATGTCAAAAACTTGGTAAGAATGTAGGGAAATTAGAGATATTTTTGACAGATTGATACAGAGATTAGATTGCGAACGTTCTCAAAAATACAGGAATTGCCCCTTAGAAAAGGGGCGAGGCAAAGACGCTAGACTAGTACCGGGAAAAGGATTCAACAGTCTTGGATGCCGCAACGGTATTAAAACGAAAAAAGCAGGAGAGAGACAAGAACTACGTCAAACAGGAGTACATCTGTGAGAGGAAACCTCACAGCAATCCTTTTCGTACCTAAATCTAATACTTCGCTCTCATATCCCTTCTATCCCAAAAATAACGGCTCCGTATAAATTTTACACGAGCAATATAATTCATAATTCCCGCTGCGTACATCCCAATTGATATAGGATGATATTTACTTTACCGACAACAGTTTGTGTTCGAAAAGCCAGGCTTTTATTGTCTATTGTTGGAACGCAGTCAGCATGCAAATTTAATTCCGGATTTTTTTTACGTTTTCGAGAATCTGCTGTGAAATAACTGTAAGGGAAAAATGTATGGTGAAAGGTTTTGCTCGCAACATGAATTTGTTAAGAAAATATTTGTGATGCTTTGTGGATTTGTAAAGAATAAATAAGCCAGTGAAATGTCGGTGAATTCCGGGTTGTGCGCGGCGATTGTCGACTAGCTTTTCAAACCTGTGGGAATGCAGATTTTCATAACGATGTTAACAATGTGCAGGTCGATGCTTCTGCGCTCCTCATTATTCATTTGTTTACTGTATTTTCCTTCTGTGACACCGTAAAAGAATGAATCAAGCGTTTATTAATTAATGCGCTGGAAAATTCACCAGTCGTCTCAATCATAGTGGATTCAATGAAAAGATGTCCAAAATTCGCCGCTCCTCAAATTTCATCAACTTCATCATCCATTCCATTTAAAATTTACTCCGGCTTAACGAAAACTACTAGGTGCAAGCGAAAGGGGTGTCGGAACTCAAAACTTCTTAAACTCTATTTAAAATTTTAAACAACTTAAATATCAGCTTCATCTAGCTGGCAAAAGTTTTCTGCAAAGCTTAAGTTTTCATATCTGAATTGAAACAAAATTGTAGTAGGTAGGTACAGGTAATGAATACAGGATTTTTCGTTAGGACTATGGAATAAAGCATTCTAAAAAAAAAGAGTAAATATGAATTTGTGATCACATACGTACAATAATACCCAGTTTTGCGTTTATAGAAAGTTAAAGAAGCTGTCCATACAATAGCTTCATCTAAGTTCAAAGAGGATGGAGGAATGAAAAACACAAGGAATAACTGTTTATTTAATTAATGACACTGGCTACATTAAAAAGTGCAGCATTTTTAATTTTTGTTCCTTTTAAGAAAGAACAAACATTTCAATAGTTAATGAATGACGAGCTAAGTATAAGGCCGCCTACCCTGATGCGGGTCGACAAGCCAATCTGCGCTGTGACCTAATTTCTACTTTAGGCTTAAATGATGACACAACTTCTGCCCTTAGGCTAATATCACTGGGTGCACCTAAGGGACACTCTAGGGTTCAGTATAATCTTAATGAGAACCGAGATTTTGCAGGCGTTAAGGTAAGCAAAATTCTATGTTAGTAAGCTTACTGCAATTAACAATGCTGGTTCTTCCAAAAAACAATATTTATAACATAACATCACGCCTTGTTTCTCCGAAGGGCAGGGCAGAGATGTAAGTCCCATGTAATAAGGGCGAGGCTATTGCCACCAACCGGGCACAAATACAGTCTCCGGGCTGCAACTGAGAAAAACCCAACACCAGTTTGACCGCTCTGGGAATCAAACTAAGGACCTCTTGGTCAGCAGTAGCGCTTCCAAACGCAAGACCAACGTGGCAATCAAGAATATTTATGTTTATGACGTATAATATTGATAACCTAAAAGCGCATTAAACCGTTGGCCCCGGCTGTCCTTTGTGGATCTTTGACAGTTGTTACGGGTCGTCAGGGCCTGAATTCACTACGACCACTTAACGAACCCTTGCTCGTAACCACGTCAATCTCACACGAATTCTGCTAATATCGTATTAATAATATCGACAAATTGTCTTGGAACGTACAGAATATGACATTTCGATTCCTTACCGTTACATTAGTTAAAAAAAAAACGATATTGATGTAGTTTGAACGTAGTAAGATTCCGCGGGGAATCATAATAACGATACAGAATTGCTAAAGCCCGAAAGTCTGACAACCAGTCTTACCAGGGGGTATCGTATTACCCAGTAACTGGATTGTGGAGGTCAGATAGGCTGTCGCGCCATGTAAAATACTGGTAATCAGCTGCATCCGGTTAGACTGGAAGCCGACCTCAAAATAGTTGGGTAGGGCTAGGCAGATAATGAATCTTCTTGTAATGATAAAGGCTATAAAATACCATTGGTATAAGTTCCTGAATGTCGCATATTCCTTTACACCATCCTGTTATAAGCAATTGACCGCACTTATTACCTTTCATCCGCTGAAGCGCGGTACAAAAGCGCGTAACATAAAATAAAAAGCGGCTAACTCACGCTCTATTAGTTGTCAACTAGCCAGAGAGAGCGATGGCGCGAGTAATCCAATTTGAAAGTTGTGCCCACCGAACCGAGCTACGTCATAATTAACTACTGGCAGGGGACAATGTCATGAATAACTGAACCCTCAGTGAAACAACTGGCTATGTCGCGTGTATGCTTTGGAATCTGTGGCAGAATGAAAGAAAAATATCGTTTAAATGAGGTTGTTTGCAGGTGATGAAAGGATAACAGTGCGAGAGTCAAATGAGGAAATTCATCTATACTTCTATAAGCCAATCGATGTCACGTTTTTTGTACGTTAGTGCAATCGAAGATAAAGTTAGTCCCTTTCATGTTTAACTGTGACCACGTGGATGTCCGAAATTATCCCTTAGGCACGTGCTACTGGGACAAAAAACTGTTACTCCTTATTACATCAGCTATCTGCCAGTGAAAGTACCGTCATAATCGGTCCAGCCGTTTCGGAGAATAGCTGAAACAAACAGACAAACAAATAAAAAATATTTTTTATTCAAACTACATATGCATTTAGTAAAATGCTGTTATTTTGACTTTACAAACAGCCACTACAAATCGTTTTATTTGTATCTATGTATATTGCACGGAACAGATAAACTGTATATTTATACAAGTATATAATATAGATATTAAACTTTAGGATTTTCTTTTTCAGTTATCAAGTTATCTTTCAGCCAAAAAACAACAAAACTGTTGACGATTTTAGCCGTCAACAGTTGGTAAAATATAAACTCACTTTCATGTTTAGCTAAAATATCTCCACTAAATTATTACGTGCCATTTTCCAACGACCCGTCTTAGAATAACAATGGCGACACATGGAAACTTTATAATACCACAGTGTAACGTTCACTCTATACAAAGTGCTAGCTAAACTCCGATCGTACTATTTGAAAGTTGAACTGTGTCGTTGGCACTTCAATGAGCACCTATTCATACTAATATGCTTGCTTATAATCCAACTTATTAGTACTTGGCACGCTATTGTTGTAACAGTATGCTTATTCCAATACTGCTTCGAGCTATGAGCTCCGGTTCCCCCGTCAAAGTAAAACTATCAATGATAGATGCATTATTGCTCCTAAACGTGGGTTATTAGTCGAGTCGCACAAAGTTACTCGCCCAAAACGGGCGAATCAACACTTAAACAAAATAGGCGATTCGCACGAAGTAATCTAAAAATTAAAATAAGAATTAGGCAATTAGTATATTTTTGATTAAAAAATATGTATTTTTCTAGTAAGTAAATATATTTTCTTTTCTTGACTACCTAACTGGCTCAAAATCACCAAGGTGGTAAATCCACTTCGGCAGCAAATATATGCCTAAATTCTGTTTTTTTTTAAACATTTTAGCATTAGTAAACACTTAACTGTGTTTACTTTAACCACACATCACACAAAATAATTAAAAAGTCTTATCTATTACATTTTATATGGACAAATAAGTACAAGAAATCATTTGGAGAACGCGTCCTAAGTAGCAATTCTTAAAAGCTAACACCAGAAATAGTCATAAAATAAAACATTTTTAACGGTTATTAATACCCTTTCACCGTCAATTGTATCTAATATTAAATTATTGCAAGCATTAATAAAGAAGACAAACGAATTTAAAAAATGTAAGTCAAAATATAATGTCCGACAATGTAAGCATCATTTTAGTGAACGCAGCTTTGATTGCGCGAAAAAAAAAAATTCGAACTCATCCCTCTTTAGTCTATGGAACAGCTGTAGAGAGAGTTGTGAACAAAGTGCCTGTGAAGAAAGTAGTTCGCCAAAAGAAATTAAAATAAGTGGTAAGTGTCTTTCAATTCATTCTTTACAGAGCGTACATCAATAGGTCGTCAAATGGGGAACGCGTTTTTCAATCAAAATATTGCAATAATAGCTTTTATAGTGTTGTTTATCAAATGTTAATCTCAAATATTTTACAATAAGGAAGCGAGAATTGCTGTCAAATATGGCTGCCGTTTAAAAAATGCGCGGTTATTTGAAAATATCATTTGGTGAACGGTCATTTGGGGAACGTTCTCCGATTAGATGGCCCGTTCTCTAAATGATGTTGTTGTTCCCCAAATGACTATTTAGTTACTAAGTGGTACTTTCTATTACTAACTATCAATTTTGTGTATGTCGTGCTTACAAAGTTATCAATAGGTATACTTATTTTATTTTTACAGCAATATGGAGTCTCACAAAGCTGAAAAAAATAACAACCGTTCGAAAAAGCAAATAAAGAAAAACAATACAACTTTTTTTTTTTTTTTGGGTGAGAAATCATCAAATAACTTCTCCCGCTCTTCGTGTCAGTCTTTTACTGACTAAAACCCACCCGTGTTCCCTCAGTTGCCTGTGTGCCAGGGGCGGCGGTATCTCTTTCGAACAACCCGCACCCCTGGCAGGCATCGGCCCTTGCGGGCCCCATCAGTTGCTGATGACATCTCTTTGAAGCGCGCGTGGAACACAACGCGCCGTCGACCCGGGCTTGGTCCTTACCGGACAGCGAGCTACCCATTACTCGCCGTCCGCAAGCCCGCGCCTACGGTGGCCGGGAATCAGCCTGGGATTCCCGACGCCCAGGGCGTCTCCTGCGAAGGCCACGGCTGTGAGGGCGCATGTACTGCATCTCCCTCACGTGAGCCGCCTCCCTCTTGCGAGCATAACTGCTTCGCTGAAGGAGGCGACTGCTAGCCATGCCCTCTCGCTCCGTACCATGGCCTGGACCAGGGTCGGACGCGAGAGATCGCCGCCGCCGATCACCTCCACGAGGACACGGCGATGCTCCGCCCAAGCCGGGCAGACCTCCACCGTATGCTCCACCGTGTCCTCAGGGCGATCTTCGCAATGGAAACACCCGGGCGTTTCCTCCCGCCCTATCCGAAACAGGAACCTCCCGAAACAACCGTGTCCGGTGAGGACCTGTGTCAGGCGGAAGGTGAGGACGCCATGCCACCTCTCAAACCACTCCTCAAAGAGGGGATTAACCGCCGCGATCGTGGCGTGCCCAAAAACAGTACAGCTTACTTGCGCCAAAGAGAAAAAGCTAATGCCAGAAAAAGAACATTTTTAGATAAGATGACAGAGGAAGAGAAGGAGATTAAAAGGGCTAAAGGCAGAGAATACTATCATAAAAAAAAAAAACAAAAAAAGAAAGTGAAGAACATAGCTGAGATGACTGAACGAGAAAACCGAAAGCAAAGAAAGATGTAAAAAGAAGTAATAATAATACAACGTTTTCTAACAATGCGTTAACTTGGCTGTTGGGACAGCAAAGTTAACGCATTGTTAGAAAACGTTGTATTATTTCTTTGACACTGATATCGATGTTTTCGAAAAATTCTAATTATATCGTTTTTTAAGTATATTGTTTCTTTTTTTATAAGAAGGTATTTCTACCTAAATTAATAATGATTAAGAAAGATTGTTTTTGTTTAAAAGTTTAAATAAGATTTTAGTAAAGATCTATATTTATTTGTTTATATGGTTTGATCTTCTCCAGCAATATCCAAAGTTAAATATGATTGTTAAGAGTTTTACTTGGCTGTGTGTCATCAATTATAAGACAAAAAGTGATTTAATTTAGTTAAGATTAAGTTTTTGTTAAGATAAACCTTATAGCAAATAAATAAATAACAATTACTTCCTATAATTTGGCTTAAAATTCAATTTAACTGTGAATTTAACCCTAATTGTATGCATATCGTCATTTGGAGAACACACGCATCATTTGATGAACGCCCTCATCATTTCGGGGAACACCACTAAAATCAAAGAAATGCCATTATAACATAAGGTATTTAGGAATAAAGCCTGATAATATTGGAAACAGGCGGAATCCCTATAGCTACCGCAGATTTATTTATATGCAAGTGAGCGATATTCACTTATTTAGTTAATTTAAGAACACGAAATAGTCATATAGCTTAATTTACAGCGACATTGTCCTTAAAAACGTTTTAATTCCAAATTTTGTCAAAGTTTTTTAATTTCGTACTATTGGCGACATATCTCCGCTATCGTAAAGGGTAAAAATGAAATAGATAATTAATTTTTTGATTTAATTATAAACCTCCGAATAACGTTCCCCGAATGATTAATTTTAGTGATAGCACACTTAAAAATTGAAATTTCAAGAAAAGTATTTAATTCTATGCTCTGCCAAGGTAAATATAGTTTAAACACAAGTTTAGTTATGATTTAGAGTAATTATCAATATATTTAGCTTCTACTCTATAGTATCATAAAACAGAATTCAGAATTTTCCACCTTGGTGATTTTGAGCCAACTATATCTGGATCTACTGAACCGATTTTGAAAATTATTTTACTAATGGCAAGCCACGTTATTTGTGAGTGTCATAGGCTATATATGAACTCGAAAAATTTAAAGACTTTTTCGTAGTAGTTGGATTTGCAAAGTAAGTCGGAGAAAAAACCACACTCATAATTTCATCACAAGTAAAATGCTTACCGCCCAACGAAGTGGGCACGGGTCAGCTAGTATTGCATAAAATTCAAAACGTGTCAGTTGACCACAAATAAATTGACTTCCAGCAAATCTACAAAAATTTATTTATTATTTAAAGGTGTCGATTCGCCCATAACGGGCGAGTAAATTCGTGCGAATCGACTAAGTCCTAAACGTAGATTTGTATTGCAGAATGGAATGCTCCCAAATGACTATTAGCATAGTAGTAGAATGGAGTTATTATCTGTGTAGGTTAGACTCTGAATACGCGAAAATTTTGCTCTAATAAATGTATGAGAGAAGCTCTGTGTTACATTGTGTTATAATTTCATAGTGAGTTTACTGCAGTCTAAAATTAATATGAAGTATGAAATAAAATGTTAGTAGGAATTGTCTCGCGAGGAATAAAGGATACGAGCACTGGAATGTTTACATTTTATTTTTTTTATTTCATGTATTGTTGTGCTTCTGGGAATTGAAGAGAAACATACATTGTATTGGTTGCCTATTGTCTCTGGATATTGCAAGAAGAGTTTCTGCAACGTTGTATTAAATTCAAGCTAAGTTAGTCGCATGTCAAGTGCACACCATGTGTTCCGATAAAAATAGAATTTCTATTGTGTCTGCTAATTAGATGCGCGACGGAATAATAACAAATGAGTTCCAGGAAGTTCTGATTTTAAATAATACCGGTTTCATAAAGTTAGCGAGCCTTAGAAATACAATATAAAACACGTGATTAAGTTAAACCAGAACAGATAGTTTATAATCTGGATTAGCACAAATAATACTTTTTATCTTGGTAATACGTTTTCGTGGGATAAGTTTCAACCTACACGCGGGCGAAGCACCTGGCAAAAGCTACTTTAAAAATAAGTTGTACATTTCCTTATTAATTTACCTCTAAGTAAAGTCACGCCTAACTAAAACTGCGAAAAATGTATGGTTAAACTGACGTAATGTCAGTAGTATTACCAAGATAAAAAGTATTATTTGCGTTAATCCAGATTATAAACTATGTGTGTGTCAAATTTCATCCAAATCCGTACAGCCGTTTGTGTGTAACAAACATCGAAATATGAAAACACAAACTTTCATATTTGTCATATTATTAAGTAGGAAAACACCCTGATTGCGCGGATTGGTGGCAATAAGAAAGCGATGAATTCTCCAAAAAAATCTTGATCATTATAACCACAGCCTTTACACCAGAATCCACTGAAATTATGTTCCATTTTTCATTTTAGCAAACAAGAAGCGTTGCACAACGTCCACGTGATAAACACAGCCACGTGAGGTTACAACTCTTTTTAAGACCAAACACGAAACCAATTTCAAAAGGGAACTCCATACATATTTTCCCTTACAAATCCACTTTAATACCCTTTTGATACAGTAGCCTATTTAGCTGGCTTTTCTTTGGAAATAATGTGAGCCCCTACAGGGAAGTAGTTACGTTTATATAAGAACTTCCATCGTTTGTTACACCTAGTACTCGAGAGTCATCCTGGGACAATTTTTAGTTTCCCAGTCAAGAAGGAAAAAGTTTTTATCTTCCGCTTTATGGAAATATCTGCTTTTAGTAATTTTGCCGTCAGGTTAACATCTTATTTGTTTTCTTTCGTTCCTTTGTTAGGTTTTTCCGTACTATATCGAAATGTTTTTTGTAGGGAATGAACTTCAAAAGCGTATATAGGATAACGTTTTTTGTGATGTTTTGCAAAGCTTCGAAACAAAAATTTTAAGATGCCACGCGTTTATATTAGCTGTTCTCTGTTTTGGTTAGACTACGTTTGATAGCACACGACTGTGGTATTATGAACTTTTCCCTCATATGCTGTATCTTTTCCCCCTGAATTTCACATCATCATCATCTGGAACCCGGAATCACCCACTGATGGGTATAAGCGTCCGCCTTTTTGCGCCATACTTCTCGGTTCCATGCGTCGCTCATCCATGTGTTTCCCGCGACTTTGACGATATCATCAACCCAACGCGCTTTTGGATGGCCGTGGTTGCTTTGGCCTGACCTTGGCCACCATTCATTCACAGCTTTACTCCATCGGCCATCTCCTTGTCTAACTAGATATCCTGCCCAACACCACTTTTTTTTTTGGGTTGGTAATCATCAAATAACTTCTCCCGCTCTGGGTGGAGCGGGAGGGCGTGTCAGACTTTTACTGACTAAAACCCACCCGTGGTCCCTCAGTTGCCTGTGTGCCAGGGGCCGCGGTATCTCTTTCGAACAACCCGCACCCCTGGCAGGCATCGGTCCTTGCGGGCCCCATCTGTTGCTGCTGACATCTCTTTGAGGCGCGCGTGACCCAACTCCACTTGAAGCGCATCGCCTTGTCCCCGATGTTGAATACTTTCGACCGACGACGGATTTCGGTGTTACGCACTCGGTCTAGGGCATTTCACTTACATAGTAGAATTGATATCGCTCTGCCACACCCTATAGCAAGAGCATTAACTGTATTACTCTTGTGGGAAGCAAAATTCACCGGCACAGTAATTACAATCACGACCTATCCCGATCAATCGTCGGTAAGCGCGCTGATTATTGACCAATCGCCGCTAAGCACGCTGATTATCGACCAACTGTCGGTCGGTAAGCGCGATGATTACGGTCCGATAGCTAGCTGAACTCATTCCGTGGAAGCCCACATTCATCAGCGGATATTTACATAATGTTTCTATTTCCATTTACATCCGCACTGTGGAACTAGTTGGTGGTTGCACCATTCTAATCCACGTTAACCAATAGGGCTAGGATTAAAGTTCGCTATTTATGGGACATGTTGCCTGGTAACAATTTAACATGAGAGTCGCTAGGTTAGGAAAATTGATTATTTTAGTTACGAATATTTACGATACAGATCTCGAAGTCCAGATGATCATCGGAGAACAATCTATTGTTCTCCGGTTATCAACAATCAACCTCCAACTAATTAATTAATTATTGTGGTAGATCAAAGTTGTGATTGCATTGCATTAGCTGTAAATATTTTCCTTGTGCTTATCAATTATATCTTTTCTGTGATCTGTGAAAGCAACTTGTAAAGGAATATATGTATGTGAGAGGCGTGGGAGCTCCTTTTCCGTGGAAGCATATGTGCATCCCTTTTAAAAGTTCCAATCTCGCGGAATCCATAAGAAAATTGCATCCCAGTATGTTAGAATACGTTCGGCAATTTAAAATAATGTTTGTTCACTATACGTATCGCGTATGCAGACGCGAACGGGAATCTCTTATAAATATTTGATACAGCTGAGCCAGATATTTGCCTTTGCCAAGCAACAGTAGCTTTAGGCAATAACGTCGAAATTTCAGAGCTCACCTTCGGGCTAATAGAATTTTCATTTCAATAGCAAATCGTTGAAGAGGGGACGGTCAGGTATAAATGTTAGACAAAAGAAACAATGTCGAAGAAAGGTAAAGCGATAAGATTGTTTCCTCACTTGTTTTACTGCTCACGTCTTTGTGAAAGGTAAGGTTTTCGATAGACATACGGGTACTGATAGTCAGTCTCTTTTACGATAATGTAGCGATAAAAAGTTACGTAACAGTATCAAACTACGTTCATTAAAGAACCCTTAATTAACATTTGATTCGATGGAAACGGATCCGTTTTTAAACATTCGTGTTAACTTTATTGCCTAGTTTAGCTTACAGAGTTTGCAAACAGGAACAAAATACTCAGGCAATTATTAAAAATTCACCCTCTCACATGTACTTTTCGGCGTATATGTATGTATGTAATTAATATTTAAACTTATCACCAAGTTATACAAACAGGGTACCCCTTGGTTAATAATGAATTCTGGACATGTGTCCCATGCGAATGCTTTAGGCTCTAGCGCCCCTTCGTGGGACAAACATTACATTATGACGGGAACAACGAAATCAAGGACCTTGTTGGTGCATTGGTAATGAGTGTGCTCTTACAGTGCCAAGGATATGTGTTCAAATACAAATAGGGGTAGGGGGGCCTTGAGTTTTCTGTTGGCAAAATTAAAGGCTTAGATTGTGAGTTATAAATATTGAACCTAGGCTGTATACAGAGAATAGCAAACAATAATGACTCCTCGTTTTCTACTGAGAAGTTTTCAAAAGTTTGAAAAGAAACAATTGACAGTTAACATTTCCAACTGGTGCATCCAGTGAAGACTATATGTATACACACTAGGGCTTACATTCGAATATTCCAATTATTCGAATGTTTTTGTTTTTTTTTTTCGAATATTCGAATGCAAAAATTGTGATATTCGAATATTCGACAAATTTCCATAACACCAGACTGCGATCCCTGATGTACACAAAATACAATTTTAAAGTTTAGGAAAGGCGTAGAGTTGTAAGGTGGATCGATGACCTTATGAGGGCCGCAGGAATCCGCTGGATGCGGGAAGCACAGAACCGGTCGAATTGGTGGAGCTTGGGGGAGACCTATGTCCAGCAGTGGACGTCTTTCGGCTGAAAGAATGATGATGATGATGAAGACAGCTCTTTCCCATTATATTTTTTTTACCACTATCTGGTAATTAATCTGTTTGATAAGGTTTATACCCCTTAACTTTTGTAATTCGGTGCTGTGACATTAAAGATTTTATATAGTTTTTTTTATAAGCCTACACTGTCCCACTCCTAAGCAAAGGCCTCGCCCAAATCCTTCCTCTATGGTGTTACATGTTATTTAATTCTTTGATTTAATTGTAAATATTATAACAATACTTATTAATCGAGATCTGATCTCGATTAATAAGACGTGTATTGCGGTTGGTTGTCTGTGTATCGATCGCTTTTGCATCTAAAGGCCTTTGAAGTTCGTGTAGTACTTTTATAAAGCAGTAAATTTTTTATTTATTCCTTGATATACTCAGGCTCCTACTGTATCTAAGACATTGGCGAATAAAGATATGATTAATATAACACCTTATTTTTATTAAGTATTTCAATAATATTCGAATAATTCGACTATTAGACGAAAAAAAGTCGAATATTCGAATATGAAAATTTCCGAATATTTGCAAGCTCTAATACACACATCTACCTACCTACTGCATCCTAGTATTATGAACGCGAAAGTAAGTTTGTTACTCTTTCACGCTAAAACGGCTGAACGGATTAGGGTCAAATTTGACACTTAGATAGACCATAACCTGGGTGATGATACAGGCTACTTTTCCTCCTGGATCTCAGACAAAGTCGAGGGCAACAGCTAGTCATTAATTAATTTTTCTCTGCTTAAACTTTTAAATAGCTCTACCAAGTAATCTGATACTGACCAAACAAAAAACAAATAAACGAGAACAAAAAATAATACATTAACAACAGTAACGGAAAAAGGAAAACCATCCGTAATCACAGCAAATTATAATCCCCGAAGACTGACTCATTAAATTTTATGGTAAATGTAAATTATTTTGTATGTTCCACTAAAGATAATATTCAAAATATGCAAACATTCCCGACTCAGTTCATTTGAAGGCTGAAACTCCACGTGGATATTAATAATTAATTTGCTTTTGCAAAGAGTATACAAGTGTAGGAGAATTTGAGGGTTCTGTGCCTAGCTGTTGAAATTTTAAAATGGAATACACGGTCGGTCGAGAGATGCTTTCAGTGGTTATGTTATGTTTGCTAAAGAGTGGCCTGTGCTGGGACACTGAAAGAAGCCTGTACGGTAACTTGAATAAATTTTTCAAGCCTTCTTTAGCCGCGAGATGACTTCCTTACTTAACTCCTGAGTTAAGTTGGTGGGGCAAACTTCCTGAATTTAGATTGTAGACTCTAGTAGAGGTAGAAAATACTATTACTCCTCTTTTTTTATTGCCAACTGTAAAATAGAAGATTGCATTGAGGGGTTTTGGCATGAAGCATAGTTTGCCAATCTCAACATAGTATAACCAATGAGTCTCAATCCGGGCATCTATTTCAAATGCAGTGTCGTTGATTATAAAATAATCTACATCTTTCTACTTGGTCTGAGACTATTATGCCCGGTTCACATTATTCCAGTGCCATTACAGCGCTGGACTGGAATGCTACTGCAAGAATGAATCGGCACCGGAATCTACCTGTACCAGGGAATGATCCAGTCCAATGTCTGGTTTGACAGTCTACTTTTTCATTCCAACACACCCATTCCAACACCACTGGAATAGTGTAGTGCTGGATTAAACGACTGACGTGCAGGTCTGACTGACTGAATCACTGAAATAATGTAAACGATATCATCTAGTCTAGCACTGGATTAGATTGCGTCACTGGCCCATTTATTTATAAACGTTGCTTTAAGTTAAGTAATGATTAGCGAAATAGCGGCTATTTAACTATATATTTTTGACGTTTAAACAACGCTTGTGAATATACCCCTATTATCTTTGGACTGGAATAATGTGAATCGGGCATTAGAGAGCAAAATACCGTAAGTGCCACAACGTTGTGGTTATCAAAACTATCTCGTATATTTGGTCTGTCCTATTTTCCTCTATAGAAGTGACACTCCAAAGAGATTTAGTACAATGAGCGCTGATAACACTTGACAAGACGCTTGCCCAATGCCATCGTGCAATAAAGTGATAGCCCCTGTACACAATGGCCCACGTCAGCTACATGTCAACGTCATCTCTACAATATACCAAAGATATATCAACTACCTAAGTACCTAGCTACAGGAGGAGAGTAATGTCTTCGGTAGACTAAAATAGTGGAAAGAGACAATAATGGATTTATTGTGGGCAGGGTACCTGCATACTTTCTTTCGGCATCTGCTAATTAGACTTGAAGACTCTTCAAAAGTTGATCTTCAGCGATTCTGGAGCTATCTGTTTTTCTAAAAGGTACGTCAATGTCCAAGACTACATTTTTTTGCATAGAATAAATTAGAGATTGCTACAGAGTTCTTTAGGTACGTTTTGCCGTTATCGGCGTACAAATATCAAATGAGTATGCGAAATTACAATTTAGTTACAGAATTCTTGCTAAATTGAAATTAATTAATGATTAACTAATTGACTGCCTCGTTGGTCAGGTGGTCGCAAGCACTACGGGGCCCTGAAACAAAACACATTTGTGTTAGCGTTCACGCCAAACGCTACGCCAAAATGTATGGGAATGACATTACCTGCGGAAAGTTTACGTCGTGTCCTTTCCGCAGGTAATGTCATTCCCGTACATTTTGGCGTAGCGTTTTGCGTGAACGCTAACAGAAATGTTTTTTGTCCAGGCCTGCTGGTGAACAAGAGGTCCTAGGTTTTAGTGTTATTGGGTTTTCTATCTGGATTTTCTCAGTAGCAGCCCGGAGCCCGTTTGATGGCAATAGGTGTGACCCCTATTACATGCGACTTACCTAAATGTATCTGGCGAAATGTGGTTATATTATAGGCACACCTCTGCCCATGCCTTCAGGGAGACAAGGCGTGAAGTTATGTTATGTTAAATATAATCGCAAAAATTACATCCTTTGCTAATTAATCCTAGCTGTTTTTGAAGGTAAATCTCCGACAGGCACTTCTCAATAATCGAAACTTGTATGATATTGTCACTGTACTGCGATTAAAGCATACATATGATATTTTTATCGTATAAAATATAAGCCTACTCTAGAATGGTTCCAATTTGCATTAGTACAGCCTTAAGCAGAACTTAAACTGCGTCTAAACTCGGAATTCGTGCGCGATTAACATTAATTATGTTACTTCTATCAACGACGACGTTTAGATAAAGTCTATTAACTCTAGACAGTGTTGCTCATGTGCAGGGTTCCGTAAATATTATTATCGGAATCTGCGTAGTATCGAAAAGGGGCTTTTGGCTAAGTAATAAACGGCCGCACGCCGCAGGTTAAGCTACGCTTGATGCGGTTGGTCCGTGGATGGGTGACCATTTTTACATACCAAGACCCCTCCGTGCCTCGGAAAGCGCGTTAAGCCGTTGGTCCCGGCTGTCATTTATGGATCCTTGACAGTCGTTACGGGACGTCAGAAGCCCGAAATTCTGCCAACCAGTTTTACCAGGGGTTATCGTATTACCCAGTAACTGGGTTGTAGAGGTCAGATAGGCAGTCGCGCCATGTAAAATACTGGTACGTAGCTACAATCGGTTAGACTGGAAGCCGACCCCAACATAGTTGGAAAAAAGCTAGGCAGATAACGATGACCTGAGTAGTATTGATTAGAAATATTGCGGGTGCAGAATTTTTTGTATCTCATGCGTGTCTTGAGTTTTTTTAAGGAATCGGATAAGGCAGCCTTTGCAATTTAAAATTTCTCACCTTTTTCTTTGCAAATCGCAGCCCTGTTTTTTTACGTTGTACATTCATCATATCATATCAGCCGAAAGACGTCCACTGCTGGACATAAGCCTCCCCAAAAGGCACCCCTTTTTGCCCAGTTGCCATAATAGCCACGCTTGGCAGACGGGTTGGCGATCACAGTATGGTGGTCAAATGCATAGAGAACGCTGCTGCCCATTCTCTAGTAAGTCCCTTAGTCGCCTTCTAAGTCACCCACGGGAAGAAATGGGATGGTGCTATTCTTTTACATCGGGCACCACACGGAACATACAAACATACTACGTTGTACATTATGTTCATCATAATTCGAATCGCTGACATTTTCTATCTGACTGATCCCTGAAAAGAAAACCCGATTTAAAGTCCAAACATTATACACCGTGACTTTTTAGTCGTCTTATAACGGCAGCCCACTTCATGTATCCAATGACTACTAATCATTTATTTTAAAAAAATTATATTTTTGAACATCTGCATAATGAAAAAATTTAAAAATCGTTCACTAAGACGCATGACGTAGCTTGAAACACCCTGGTAAGGAGATGGAATTAATGATGGAATGTAATGGTAGGTAGGTAAATTTCTTCTCATAATTTTAAAGCATTATTTATTTTTCTTTGTACGTTAAGATAATTAATTAATGGTAACAATGTTTTAATCGCACGTAGAGGTATCTTATGATGGATACATTGAGTGGACCACCTTTGTAAGACGACTAAAATGTCACGGTGTATAATTAATGAATGATCACTTCATACTTTAATTATAATGACTTCTTACTTCGATTCGTTGAGGACTCGTTCAAGTATACCCTACGTAGACTCCGTAGGTATGTCTTCGAAATTTTTGATTCAATATAACATCCCTTGCCAGACGACGTGATTCCAACGCACGATTGATCTCAATTGCCGACGCTTTGAGAGTTTATTTGAAGAGTACATATTTGAACCAGATAAGCACACGTTTCATATTTTTTCTTTGAAACTACGTTTCTAAGAAGCACGAAGCGATCTTGTTATATTATTAGGGATAGAAACTATTATACAGAAATATTTACAGAAGTTGACTGCCTTGTTGATTTAGCTGTCGTGAACTTGCGAACGCCAAACTGCTGAGCATGTTTCAATTCCCAGATTGAGAAAAGTGTTATTGAGATTTTCCCATCAGAAATTTATTAGTGACAGTCCAATTGATAATAATAAGCTCGCCCCATATTATATGTGACATAAACATAACTTAGATGTAATATAGGTATACCTACCTACCCTTCGGAGAAAACTTGCGTGATGTTTTGTTTTGTGTGTAAAATTATGAGATATTCGTAGTCTTCAGAAATGAGACTTTGTCTACGTTTTGAAAAGACGTCAAGACGAGATATTACTAACCGTTTAGCTGAGAATAATGGTTCGTAAAGATACAACACACGTCTGAACGGACGCCCAACGTCTCGTATGTCCCTGCCTTTTATGGAAGGGCAAAATCAGGCCGTAACATTTTATACCCCATTCGTTCGACTGACTCCAGTTTGCTACTATACCGTTTAATTTTTGATAAGCTTGTAGGATTGGCAAAGTTTGAACACACACCAACTGTTCAAAAGGCAGAAAGTTCGCCTCTCCTTCTTCCCCTTAACTGCGGTCTGAAGGCGGAGCATACCTTAGCTTTTCTAAGGTAGACTTTTTTCTACGTTGATTCAGTGTAGACAATTGATTTTTATAGTTATAACTTCGTTGGCACGGCAGGGAGAAATGGTTGACTATGAACTGTAAAAAAACCGGCTAAGTTTCAATTGGACTCGCACAGGAAGGATTTCGTACCACCGTACAATATTTAACAGTAAATAGCTGGCAGACAGAAGGACGGACGGACGGACGACGGAGGCTTAGGCGAGTAAAAGGGTCCCGTTGATACCCTTTGGGTACGGAACCCTAAAAATGGTTAAAAGCAGATGACATACCTACGCAATCGCGTTTTCAAACTATTCTCTACTAGATAGAAATATCTTCTTTTGTATTTAATAAGGGTAAGTAATTGGAGGTGCCTAAATTATGGTTTTGTTAAATTACCTTTGGGCATTACAACAAAGAACAGAACCGGATATTTGTCTAAAGGAAACGCTGGAAGAGACGTATTATTACAAAGAAAAAACCAAAACTAATTTTCGTCATAAATTCAACCGTGAATAATGTCCTGAGATGGCGATAAAAAGCTCTCTTGTCACTTTAAGCATGAAATATACACATCAACGTAAATACCAGAGAGAACTTGGTACTTGACAGTTTACGTAAACAGGTATCTACACTACCAAATATAGTCGACCTCGTAATTTCTTCACCAATTTTGACAATCAATCTCTCAGTAAATTAAAACTTCACTAAGGTTTAAATAATATAACTTTTCAAAAAAAATCAAATTCAAAATATTTCATTTCACATAAACCTGCAAGGGCACTTATGACACGTCAGAAGCTAGGTGCACGATTCCAATTTGTCGCTTCCTATGGAGAAGAGCCGGCAAGAAACTCCACGATTACTTAGCCAATTATTTTAAAAATAATTGGCTTTTACAATGTTTTCAAATCAAAGTGATAATAGGTATGGGAGGACATGCACTGTCCTCCCATACCTATATATACCAGGTACTTAGAGGAATGAAAATAAAGAACAGAAAATCGTCTATAAATCTAGTCTATAAGGCCTACAACATTCTCTCATTTACAATACGTAAAAGAATCTACATAAGTAAAATCAACCTATTTAAACCAAGTGACATGATTTCCATGAGAATCACTAATAAATAGTCGATATTTGAAGTGATGTATAATGTCAAATAAAGACGAGAATATGTCAGAAATTGTAAAATAAAAGAATAAAAATTAACATTGTAATTTGGGAGCAGTTAATAGACTCTCACATAGTTATGCTGTTAATGAGGTACCAGGGAAGCCACATGTGCAGAAGGAATTAATGCCAAACTTCCCTGTCTTCAACGTAGTCTTTTAACTTATAAGTAATATGCTTTTTGATAAGGACACGTTTGATGTGAGTTTTAAACTTTCCATCGCTAAGTTCTGTAACTGACTTTGGCAACTTGTCATAGAAGCGGATACTGTTTAGTAGAAATGAATTACTAGTTTTAGTAAATCTAAATTTTGAAATCACTATTTCATCTTGCCTACGTGTATTTAAATTATGGAAGTCGCATCTTTTTTTGAAAATACCTAAATTTTTGCATCCAAGATATTTTCTAGGATATAAAGAGAAGGCAGAGTTAGTACATTAATTTCGTTGAATTTCTTTCTAAGAGACTCACGAGGCCCCATTTTATGATTGCGCGGATTGCCCTCTTTTGAAGAATGAAAACTGAATCTACGTCAGCTGCCGATCCCCACAGCAGAACGCCATAAGACATAATACTGGGAAAACAAGCAAAGTATACTAACCTAGCTGTGGCTACATCAGTCAACTGCCTTATTTTTCCTACTGCGTAAGCAGCTGAGCTTAATCTACTTGGAAGAGCTCTAATGTGAGCACCCCATTGCAATTTTGAATCTAAAGTAATTCCTAGAAATACAGTTTCTGAAATAGCATCTAGTTTCTTGCCATCAAGTTTTAAATTAGACCTACTTGGAGTACATTACCTATTGCACCGGCCGGCAAAACAGGCATTAATGGACGAACATGAAAATGTGGGCCGAAGCGAAGCCGTGGCACACATACGTGGGTCCATTATTGCTTGATTGTGACCAAGACACAATGGTACTTTTCTCAAATAAAGCGCGTAAAATCAATCTAAGCAGTCCCTATGTACAGCAATTTATTTACAGATCGACTATTAAATAAAAAATCCAAAATCAATGACAAACATAATATTATTTTGGGACTAACCATAAGTTACCTCCTTTTTTTTCCATGTATTTAAAAAAGACATTCTGGAAAGAACTGTTGATATGAACTGAACAATGAGTTTTCATTGTAATTTATTTGGCCAATAAACATGACACAGGGATTTGCATTCTTACTTTGCCGGCCGCTGCTCGCATGTATTTGACCAGTACAGTATTTATCTCGAAGAAGATTGTCAAAATAATGCTCGAATTTCCATGCAACTTTCAGAATAAAATAATATACTAACCTTGTTTATTGATGACGAGTAAATAACATTTACCTTTGCGGTGGTAGCATAATTACGAGGTCGACTATACATATTTTTTCTTCATTCTAGCGCTTTTCCAAGCTTGATAAAGTCTGATTTTATTACTGTTAGTCTGGGTCCGACTTGATTATAAAAGGACTCGCGTTTGTAGGAAAGGATATCTATGTACTATCTAGTTCATCAATGATTTTACGGGCTGATATTTCGAATTCTAGAAGGTTCTTGTACAATTTATGCTATGTTTAATGCTGTACAGTCACAGTAAAAATACGTTTGGTATACGTAGGCACAATAGAAGTTGCTTTACTGTTCTACCGACTGCTACCGACTGAGTATTGCCATAATATCAATGTCACAGATTGACACTCAGTTGAAAATTAAAATGTTTTTCAAAATGTGACACTGACCACTAAATAAAACAGATTAAATTTTTTCTTCAAAAACCGGTCCGTAAAAAAAATCCGAGGTTCATGTCATCTAGATATTCATGATCAAAGGTTTATGCCATTCTGACCTTTGATTTCAACTGATTAAATATAGATTTTCTATGCCTAGTGCCGAAGCTTCAATAGTTATAGCGTATTATGTGTCATCTTCTAAACCACTTAATTTCGTTTTTTAATATCCCTACAATAAAAGTGTTTCTCATTATACCTTCGTAAAAATCACTAAAATTAATTACTAAGATGTTTCCCACTCCCTGAGTAGTGAGTTATTTCACATTTTTTATATGCTGTAAAAAATAACAATCACATGTCTATAAGGCATCGATATAGGAACGAATTGAAAAACTCACGAAGATTTAAGAAACTCGTATGTACATTAACTTAGTAATACACAAATTAGTTGCCACTGTTATGCGGGGACCCCTTATATCTACTAAGGAACACTGAATAATCCTAGGGGGATAATCAATAAGCGAGATGCATGGCAAATGCATCTGTGGATATATGGGTTTATATTGCTAAGCGGTAAAGGAGACTCTGGGTATTTACCGCCCTACTAGCTCCAATTAATATGTAGCCATGAGCATTTCCTTCTTTCTCCGTGAAGGCACGGTACCTACGAATTATAAAGGAGATATTTCTCGAACAACAAATTCCATCCTATTACAAAACGCGATATAACTTTAGTTCTAGCCTATTAGCTCTGAACCAGTTTTTCATGTCCAACTTAATTTCGATTTGGGTAAACTTCTTTATACAAAAATGACAACTTAGCACCGGACTAAGTTGTCAGTTTTCTAAAAAGAACTGCGTTACTATACACATTGGGTTCTTTGATGGTTTAAACCTAATTTAAGGCGGAGATTTCTTGAAAACGATCAAAAAGGTGGTTTTTTAAAACCAGTGTATCTCTTTAACCGTAAATAATTTTGAAACAAAAAAAAAATACGGTATTTTCAAGTTTATTTTGCATACAGTGATGGAGTTCAAAACATAATAAAACACACTTTAATGCATCAAAAAAATCATCAAAGTCACCTCTTAATTTTCTTAGAAACGGTTTATCCCTTCAATAACAATTATAATTATAATTAAAAATATACCATAAAATTTCAAATATTAAACTGCATCCAGTGATGGGTTATTTATTATTAAATAGTTAATATCTAATTTTATACGATTTCATTTGCACTTTTACGACGTACGTTGGCTAGATTTTAACCAGTATCGGACTGCAATAAGAACTATTATCGCTCATAACGACATTATTTAAAGTTACCAGGGCCTTAAATAAAAACCTTGTTTTGTAATAACCCTGGTTTTGCGTTGTTTTGTCAACTGTTACTTAGCTCTTAGCTTCAACAGAATATAATACTTACCTGTTATTATTATGAGACAGCTCCTTTCCTCTTCGAACTCTTAATGAAAATAGGTAGTATATATTTGAATTGGTATTTTTTGCTCCCATCTAAATTTACCTAACCCAACCCAACCCTATTTTTTTTCTAACTCAATGGACTTATTAAAAAACTATTAACCCATTTGGTTAGGGTGCTTAGTTACTGAGATCAACTTTAACGGTACGGTTAGAACTGTAAATACACCGTGAAATTTAAATGGTTGTTTTCCCGCGGCAGAACAACTTGCCATAAGAAGTACTTTCGAAGCATAGAGTAAAAGCAAAAAATTAAGATTTTTTTGTTTTAAAATAATTTAAAAAATATTCATCAACTCGATAAAACACTACTCGATAGTAACACTAGAGGTAACTTGTAGGTACTACTCGAATAGCACGCACCTCCGACAAAGGGAACAGCGATGCATAAATGTTCAATGCAAAATAAACTCTCGCACGTGGTGATTTTTCACAATGGTTAATTTGCCATTTTTTGTTTCTAATATTTTATTTGTTTATAAACGATTGTATTACCAAGACAAAACCATTTCGCTGCGGGAGAACAACCATTAAAATTTCACGGTGTATAAGAAAGAAGGTTAGAACTGTAGCTACATCCATGTTGGTCACAGTTACTAGGCTAGAACTCATAGCAAAAAGACGATCTTTGAGTATCTATTAGTATTTTCAAGAAAACATAAACATACGTACAAATTAAACAATCCCTGTCCTGTGTATATGGATGCATATTATAAATACAAGGAACAAACACAAATTTGTTGTACCATCAATAAGGCTCAAGAAAATAGGTGGGTCATTCAGATGTCAATGTGTACGCTTTTATAATAAACTTCCAAGCCATGTTCAAGATCTAGGTCTCTATAAATTTCAATAATTCATTAAACGTAAGTTGTGCCTGAAAGCCTTTTATACCGTTAAAGATTATATTGAGGACAAAAAAGCTTGGGATTGACCTGCACCAATTTTTGCGTATTGAATGTTGCTTTTTGTTTCTGCAAACTTATACTCTTTGAGATTTAATAATTATTATATCGTCTGCTTACGGGTAAAAAGTAATAAGTGCAGTCTGTGTCATTTCGAGTAAATGACATTTCAAAGTTTATGTTTTAATTTGATCTATTTTAAACACATTAATTTAAAAAAACTGTTAAAGCAAACTGTTGCACTCATTACCCTTCTTTTAAGATATACTCTTATCTATATAATATTTACAAAATGTGAGAAGATATCATTTTTACAAACTTACTATCTCAGCAGTCATTGGACATTGCATTTTTTTATTTTACCAGTAGATAGCCCGTAAAAAATTACACGTGACTGCATTTTTAACTCGATTTAGTAAAAAAATGTATTTAACTTGTTTTACCAGTAAGCAGACGATATACACTTGGCATAAATGTTTACTTTGAGAACATACTATTTTTGTTTTAACTATTGTGAATGTGAGGACTATGTGGGTCATTTTTTGTTTTGTGTTTCATCTCTTTCTCAGTTTGTTTTAATGTTAATCTGGCAGTTTGAGAATTTTATGCGGCTATTTATCATTTATCACCTACAGTCAAATTAAATATAGGACAACAAAGTACAAAAATTCTGCCATTACAGATAAATAAAGTGTCATAACAATGTTTCTGGTCCAGTAGGTGCCCACCTTCCTGTGCGAACAGATAACGAGCTTATACCTACCCTCCATACACATTTATTTTATTTCCGACATTCAGGAACCATGCTAACCTTTTCTCTATAATAAAATTAAACTGAATACATCATTTCTAACGCAAAAAGGGACTTGTGACTACGTAATAACAGCCAGACGGGTCGATTGATTTTGATTGATTGATTAAGCTACGCTTCCCGAATTTGGATCGTGGATGGGTGACCATCTGTACATACGAGGATCCCTCCGTGCCTCGGAAAGCACGTTATGCCATTCGTTGGTCCCGGCTATCATTCGTGGATCTTTGACAGTCGTTACGGGTCGTCAGAAGCCCGAAGGTCTGACAATTATTCTTACCAATGGATATCAGATTATCCAGAAAAATACTGGTATTCAGCTCTGGAAAAGGCTAGGCAGATCATGGTCGCGGTTGAAAACGCGAATGAAGTAGTAATGGAAATGAATTATTATCCAAATCGAGACACTACGTAAACTTACCGTATTATAGCTATCAAGCTGGTTGGACATTTGATCCTTGACAGAGAAATAAGTGGAAACTTCCCTTTCCTGTGACGACAATGAACATCGTCAAAGAGTTCTATCTGTATTTCGTGGTGGGTTCGAAGACTGTCTTCTGAAGTTTCGTGTATAACATATAATCATGATTTCAGGCGTAGCATTATCGGTGTTGTATTGTGCATATAATTTTCATCGATTATTTTGTAAGTCATCGCCCTTTGAAAGCTCAGTAATTAATTTAAGGTATTTCATAAACGCTATTTTACAATTTGTTAAATTGTTTCAGGCATTGTTAATTAAAATTATAATCATAATTCAAAAACATTCCAAATTACTGTGTTATATTAGCTTTCGCCAGCGGCTTCGCCCGCGTGGAGGTCGAATTATCCCACGGGAACGTACTACCGGGGTAAAAAGTATAGTCTATGTTTTTGTCCAGGTTATAAACTATCTGTGTGGCAAATTTCATCAAAATCCGTTTGGCCGTTTTTGCGTAATTGAGTAACATCCAAGCACACAAATTTTCACATTTTATAATACTAGCTTTTGCCAGCTTCGTCCGCGTGTAGGTCGGAAATTATCCCACGTGAACATAGGGTAAAAGCTGGATAGTTGCCACACTTTTGCAAATCACTCTATATCTCTCAATATAAAAAACCAAAATACTTTATTTATTAAACTGGCTGATACTTCGGTTTTTTAACAACACATTTATAAAAAGTAACAAACATTATCTTCAATATTTCCGAAGTATTAGCGATTTTTGCGTGCCTCTATATTTTGGAACATCTATCCCGCATAGGGGATAGTTGCCTAATCCATATAAATTACGTTTAGGATATGCCCGCCGAGAAACAGGACATCTATCCCGCAAAAACTTTGATTGCATTTTGTCTTCCCATGCAATGGCACAGAGACATGCGACACGGTAAACTAAGTGATAGTTAGAGAGTCTTTCGATAGGTTAATAAAATAGCATGCGATTCATCCGCGTAACTAAAGTAATTACAATCGGGGCAACTATACCCCAGTGGCGTGCAGTCCATAAAGACAGAAAGACACTGCCTACCCTACCTAAATCAGATAAATATGTAAAACTAATATTATTTTATCAATAAACAAAAAATCTTTATTCATAAATCAGCTCCACCTGTCGAGCCTCGGTCGTATCATTAGTACCATCGATACAATATACCGTTCGTTCGTACAATTTGACGCAACTTCGCATTGCGATGTACTAGCGCCGCTGAGTGCCTCGGGAGAGACACGAACTATTCGTGTCTCAATGTTTATATGTGTGCTCTCGTGGTCATGCAGATTTATTCAGTGTGCGTTCCTATACATACGTGGCACACAATGTAACAAATAACGCACACAACCGTACAGGGTACCGGACACGGTTGTTTCGGGAGGTTCCTGTTTCGGATAGGGCGGGAGGAAACGCCCGGGTGTTTCTATTGCGAAGATCGCCCTGAGGACACGGTCGAGCATACGGTGGAGGTCTGCCCGGCTTGGGCGGAGCATCGCCGTGTCCTCGTGGAGGTGATCGGCGGCGGCGATCTCTCACGTCCGACCCTGGTCCAGGCCATGGTACGGAGCGAGAGGGCATGGCTAGCAGTCGTCTCCTTCAGCGAAGCAGTTATGCTCGCAAAGAGGGAGGCGGCGCACGTGAGGGAGATGCAGTACATGCGCCCTCACAGCCGTGGCCTTCGCAGGAGACGCCCTGGGCGTCGGGAATCCCAGGCTGATTCCCGGCCACCGTAGGCGCGGGCTTGCGGACGGCGAGTAATGGGTAGCTCGCTGTCCGGTAAGGACCAAGCCTGGGTCGACGGCGCGTTGTGTTCCACGCGCGCCTCAAAGAGATGTCATCAGCAACTGATGGGGCCCGAAAGGGCCGATGCCTGCCAGGGGTGCGGGTTGTTCGAAAGAGATACCGCCGCCCCTGGCACACAGGCAACTGAGGGAACACGGGTGGGTTTTAGTCAGTAAAAGTCTGACACGCCCTCCCGCTCCGCCCAGAGCGGGAGAAGTTATTTGATGATATCCCACCCAAAAAAAAAAAAAAAAAAACCGTACAGGGTAGTCACTGGCTTTTTACGATTTTTAACAACGAGACGAATAATGAAACATAACGAAGTTTTCCGAACAAAGTTGGTTATGCGACTATTTTAAAAAGTAGCATTGTTTCATTGAATTGTGACTACATAAACAACCGTAATTACTTTGTCGTATCATTTTCATATTGCGAGCAAAGGCTCGTGCAGACTGGCGCGACGCGACGGTCGCGTCGCGACACACGTAGAACAATTTCTATGAAAACTTCATGGAAATTGTTCTACAAGTGTCGCGTCGCGCTGTCGCATCGCGCCTGTTTGAAGGAGCCTTAATTCCGATGCCATTGTTTGTTTTGATTTATTTGTTTTGGTTGTAAGCTATGATGGCATGTATTAAAGATTTTTACATTGATAAATAGTGTGAAAATAGATAATATTCACTGTGAAAGTTGTTCAGGTGGTGTGTGTAAAGAGAAAAGAAAAAATTATGCATTTTCAAAACTATCTAACGGTGAAAAAAAAACAAGTATCGTGAAAACTAGTTGTACATCGGATTTGCAATTAATAGGTACAAACTATAGGTAAAGTCTTTCTAAGGTAAAGAATTCAAAACAATATGATTCATTTAATTGCGTCATAGGTTGCATGTTGAGTAGGTATGTACAACAATCGGTTGTTCTGTTTTTTTTTTGCCTTTCTTTTAATTTCAGCCTACCCTGTCTAAAAACTCTGTGAACGCCACTGCTATACCCCTGGGGCAACTATCCTGGTTTTAACTTACTATTACTACGTGGATTAAAAGTACCCTTTTTCCAGTAAGTATCTAGGTTATGACTTCATCCCGTGAAAGAGTAACAAACATCCATCCATCCTCACAGACTTTCACATTTATAATATTAACAGTAGGAAGTAGGATAGGATAGGATAATAGGATTAATCAAGCTAAACACAATGGATTATGCTCGGGTAAATACTGCAATAGAACTCATAGTTGTGTGTTTCCAGACCATACAATAACTACCAACATTAATCACCCGATTTTCTTCAGCGAAAGCAAAGAACGATAAACAGATTTTTCTGTTTCACGGCCAGATCAGTATGGGAATAATTTATTGGGACACAAATCAATAGGAATAACTTCAGAAAACACGACTTTTCCTTCTACATACACTCCAGCACGCGCGTTTTATAGAATATTAAATACGTATAGGTAAAAAACCTTTGAGGACCCTTGTGTCCCTGTAAAAATGGTCCATTATCTATCTAGAGGGAAAAAAAACGAATGAACCAGCAATACTTACCTTTTTGCTAATTGTACCTAATAATACCCCTGTCGTCAATTGATTAAAAGTGGCAAAGGAATACAGTAAAATCTCGATTATCCGAATCAAATAAAACCAGGAGTATTCCGGATAATCGAAAATCCGGATAATCGATTATAAAGTCAAATCAAACAATAATTAAATTTTAATTAAAAAAAATATTATGGAAAGGGTTTTGCATACGTTACTGAAGCAATACGATATAAAAAAAATACGAGCTATAAAGATAATGAATTACATATTGAATACCTATGTAATTAAAAATTTTGTTTGGAGTTAATTAATTAGTTATTAATCTTTGTCGTAATTAATCACATATTTTCAATGCGGCCAAGTCCCTGATGCGCTTCAGTTGTAACAACTGCATGGGATTCGATTAATCAGAGCCGCAAAGAATAAGTCCGGATAATTGAATATTCGGATAATCGAGATTCTACTGTATCGCGCTGCATAATGATCTTAGGTTCCATATTTAACATTCAGTGCTTCAATATCCTCCATTTTATCGGTCAGAGGTCCGTAATTTTCAGGTAACCACTGAAAATCACCCCTGCGCTGTGGGGGGGATACAGCGTAGGGGTGATTTAGCTCAGCATCAATAGAGCATGTGGTAATTAAAGCCTTCTTATCACAGTCACGACATGCATTTGCCGACACTTTCTATGATCTATAATCATTGTTTTATTTTTATTTTTCTTAATTACTCGAGTTAACTTATCTTTTCGTATGCACGTCGCGTTTTTGTGACAACTAAAAAAAAAAAAATTTTCTTTCATATGGCAGCTCAAAAATCGAATTGTGACTTTTTAAACTAGGCCTAGGTCTGAAAAGCAATTAACCGGGTTATCTCTTCAACTTCCTACATATGGAGCTGGTGTGCCAATTTACCAACGACCGTCACGGCTTGCAGGTACCAGGTCGACCATGTAGATTGGTTTAAAATTGGATAGAACGTAAGCATTCCTGGCCTTTCGGAGTATAATGGCAGTTCTTGCATATGGATTTTTTAAAAGTCAAAGCATTTGTTGCAAATAGGCACATAAAAGGCACTTTTGTACGCCAATATTTACTTTAAAAAGAATTGATTCTAGTCGCCCCTTCCTAAAAGGTAGTTTCGTATGGACAGGAAGTGTCCGTATGAATTGAGGAGCCATGTCTCAGATTTAAACGAGGGTATTACCAATATTTAGTAGTAAATTTGCCAAATTTGTAGCCCCGATCCTGGAATTTGTAGTAAAACCCTTCAAAAGTTACAGAACGTTGAAGGTGGCCCCTCAATTCAGACGTCTGGATTGAGGAGCCACCTCAGAACTCGAAAACTAGCCAATGGATATTGCTAAAACTTTGGTAGGAATTAGTAGTGTTTATGCTTAATTTGTACAAAAAAAAATGGGGTTTGTACGGCTGAATTTGAGGTAGCTACAATGCTTTGATTTATCTGAAAAATCCATAAATTTCCCCGCGCTGTTTCTCGGAAACTGATGAAGCAATTAAAATAGATTTTTGGTATTATTTAGTAGTAAATTAGCCAAATTTGTAGCCGCGATCCTGGAATTTGTAGTAAAACCCTTCAAAAGTTACAGGACGTTGAAGGTGGCTCCTCAATCCTGACGGTCTATAAAAAACAAATGTACGTAGCTACTAAAGTAATTGATCAAATCGAAGTGTGATTATGCCAATATTTAGTAGAAATTTCTACTAAATATTGGCGTAATCAAAATTCCTCTACATTCAGTATTTCAAAAGATATTAATAATTTTAAAATTCCTAAAGAATTTTCTGTGTAGGGTGACCATAAATAATTCAAACTGCGTTCATAAACAGAACTTTATTTACACATGATTCATTCTTCACCAAATCAGTACATAAATAAAGAAACACAATATATTAAACACAAAGAATAAAAAAAAACAAAATAAACTAAAAGCGGATTATCCCAAATTAGCTTTTACAAAATCTCTAAGCATTATCTCTACCGAGATTTTTTAGCTAAATCTTAGTTAAATATTAATGTATTAAACGCACAATTATGTTTTATTTTGTTAGTAGTTCTAGTTAAGTTAGCATGTGATTTCTATTTGCATTGTTTAAATCGCTTAAGTTGATATTTATGTACATTTCGATTCTGATTAAAATTAAAATAAACAATAAATCAATAAATTTGCTCTAAATAATGGTGGAAACCACATGAAACTCCACGTCGTTTAGAAGATCTAAGCGGTCACACAGACAGACACAAAAACAAAAAACATGTAGGTATAGATAATAGAGATTTAAAATTAGTACATTGAGTGTCTTTGCCTACTTTCAAATTTTAATGATCTCACATTTTGTGGATTTCTGCCCAGTATCAATTTTTATAGTAGGTAATAAAAGAGTAAGACTCATTACAATCATTCATTACGACACAACTAAAAATCGTATTTTTTATGACATAAGAAAACGGCAAGATTTCTGATACGTTTACATAAATGTGTAGTAAATGTATTACATACAAAAAACTTCCAAAACAAATTCTATAAATGATGGTGAAAACCGCATCAAAATCTGTTACGTATTTTAGGAGAACAGCGCGGTCGCTCAGACAGGCAAAATAAGCGACTTTGTTTAGTAAATATATTTTAAAATAAAGATTAGAGAAGGCTAGTAATTAATGATAGAATAAGGGAATATAGAGATGATGTTTAGAGATTAGAGATTTTATAAAAGCTAATTTGGGATAATCCGCTTTTAGTTTATTTTTCTTTTTTATTGTTTGTGTTTAATATATTTTGTTTCTTTTTTGAAGTAGGTACTGATTTGGTGAAGAATGAATCATGAGTAAATAAAGTTCTGTTTATGAACACAGTTTGAATTATGTATGGTCACCCTACACAGAAAATTCTTAAGGAATGTTAAAATTATTAATATCTTTTGAAATATTGAACGTAGAGGAATTTTGATTACGCCAATATTTAGTAGAAATTTCTACTAAATATTGGCGTAATCAAACTTCGATTTGATCAACTGCTTTAGGAGCTACGTACATTTGTTTTTTTATAGACCGTCAGGATTGAGGAGCCACCTTCAACGTCCTGTAACTTTTGAAGGGTTTTACTACAAATTCCAGGATCGCGGCTACAAATTTGGCTAATTTACTACTAAATAATACCAAAAATCTATTTTAATTGCTTCATCAGTTTCCGAGAAACAGCGCGGGGAAATTTATGGATTTTTCAGATAAATCAAAGCATTGTAGCTACCTCAAATTCAGCCGTACAAACCCCATTTTTTTTGTACAAATTAAGCATAAACACTACTAATTCCTACCAAAGTTTTAGCAATATCCATTGGCTAGTTTTCGAGTTCTGAGGTGGCTCCTCAATCCAGACGTCTGAATTGAGGGGCCACCTTCAACGTTCTGTAACTTTTGAAGGGTTTTACTACAAATTCCAGGATCGGGGCTACAAATTTGGCAAATTTACTACTAAATATTGGTAGTACCCTCGTTTAAATCTGAGACATGGCTCCTCAATCCATACGGACACGACAGGAATGGCAAGAAACTCCACCGTCTATAAACATTATTAAATATATTTGAAAACGATGCTACCAAAATACAATAGGTTAAAAGAATTAAAAATGAAGCAATGGCAGATAAATAATTATTAGATACATGGTATTCACATTTGCAAAAGTAAGTATGCGATTTTTCTATAATTTTAACATGTAATAAGTCAATGTGTGAGCTAAAGTAATCACAGAATTTTAATCAATGTCAAAAAGAAATATATGTACAATTAAATTAGCAACCAGTTTGATTTTGTCTAGAAACGCTCGTCGATGACAAAACATTAAAGTTGTCTATTAATTTGTGACTGAAAGACTCCTTGGCCTGTTTAATAAACTTAGATAAACTATTCTAGCGTATTCCTAATTATCTTAATGATCTACTTGAATAAACAATATGTAGATTTTTGATTATGCTTGCGTATCTGTTTAGCTCATTGGTTCATTGGATCTAGAGTATAGTTCATTCCAGATTACTAAGAAGTCATGATTAATTAATACATTTATTCTGATATCTGTAATAAATACTCCTTCATAATCTTTAGCGTCTAGCCAGAACCTTAGTTGTGTTTATCTCCATGTTGGTCTAATTTCTCTTCTGCATCTTCATAATCCTCTTGTTAATTTACCTATGCGATATAATGAATGAACATAAAACTACGTCCACTTAGATCATTCATTAATGTTTTTCTACATTTCCAACGTTTCAAGCGCTTTTAAGTTAGTCCTTCACAACCCCAAGCGCTTTAAAGTGCTGGAAACGCTAGCAAGTATAAATGCAAACGAGAAGAGTGGGACTTCAAAAAATACCGTTGAAAACACTAAAAGCAATTCCATTCATGAAATGAACACAAGGACTGCTGCAAGTGTATGGATACCATCTGTTGGTGCGCTTGTTTTAAAGGATTACGATAGTCCATTCTCGTTCGATGTTTCCATATTGCTGCCATAAAATATTAACGATTTTTCGCACTAGTGACTATTACCCACTTCAGTAAAAGCCATGTTTCCGTGTACCAAGTACATAGCTTACAGCCAATTGTTGTAGCTAGAATACCTCTCTATACATATAGCTGCCTGCTAGAGCTTGCGATAAGAGATTGAATTTAAGTTTCAATTTCGATTAATTTTCTCTATAGGAGCAATAGTATAAAGAAAGTTGGTGAAAGGAGTTACAATAAAAATACGCTAGCCATTCTTATACTCACCACGAATTGAATTGGAACGACATAGTTAAGGCACACCTCTTGGTGAAAACTGCAATAGAATTGCTTTATTTAAAACTATGTAGATGACAGAAACAGACTCTCATTCGGTCTGTTAATCCTTGTGATAAAACAATGAAACTTGACATTTTAATTATTATGCAAAATCATCAATAAATTCACATTGGTCATCATCTGCCTAGCCTTTTCCCAACTATGTTGGGGACGGCTTCCAGTCTAACCGGATGCAGCTGAATACCAGTATTTTACATGGAGCGACTGCCTATCTGACCTCCACAACCCAGTAACTGGGTAACACGATGATACCCCTTGGTAAGACTGGCAGTCAGACTTTTGGGCGTCTGACGACCCGTAACGACTGTCAAAGATCCACAAATGACAGCCGGGACCAACGGCTTAACGTGCTTTCCGAGGCACGGAGGGGTCTTGGTATGTAAAGATGGTCACCCATCCACGGACCAACCGCGGCATGCGTCGCTTAACCTGATCGATCGACCCGTGCAGCTGTTGTTACTTAGCCACAAGCCCCATATTATAAATAAACAAAATTACATTCATATTTACGTTGTGAAGTATTATTTTACTTTAATGATAGTGACGTTGGGGACTATTTATGCGTCATTTTCTTTTCATTTCTTTTCTCTATTAGTTTTAATGTTGGCCTGGCAGTTTGAGTACTTTATGTGGCCTACCCAAATGTGCTTTCTCTGGTATTGGAGTTGAGCTAATCAATTACTCACAAATGCTTGCACTGGACTGGACTGGACCACTCAAACCTTTGTGGTTCTTACCTCAAAAGACAATTTTAGGCACAAGTCTACATTGTCTTCATATGATCTGACCAAGATGATGTCTGAACTATAAAAGAGACTTTGACCCTTGAGTTTCAGATAGGAAATAATGTAACAATTTCATTTCACTATGAAACACGTGCCTATTGAGAAATTCTCTCTGCAGCAAACTATATATCGCAAGGATACGGCGAAATTTCATCACGAATCCAAGATTCAAATTCAATGGAATACCTGTCTATTCTATTTCGAGCCTACAATTACTGTAGCAGTATAGCACATGTTCCTTTTAGATATTATCTGCAGGTGCACAATAGGTCCCTCCCTTCGTAACGTGTCCTGTAGAGCAGATACCAAGCAGTGTTGGATCCCCGTGTCTATTTATAACAGGATGGCGAAGCGTCGTGTGATGAAAAGCAACCTTTAGATATTTATTGTTATGTTCGAATATAATAATTGGGTATTGCTAGAGTAATTTTCATTGAAATAAAAGCAAAAGATCATACTGAGAGAAGCTTCGAGAATATCTCCGAGAAACTTGACAAATCTTGAATAAAATTCTTAAGGAATATCTTTCAAGCAAATCTAACCTTCATAAAACTACAGAAATATTCTCTTTGAGACAAAAAAATAAATTAAATAAATGTCCAGCAGTAATGAAATACCATTATTTACCAGGACAACAACCCGCGATTTTTTTATCAGTTAAGTTACTTTTCATTCCGTTAAACAAAAAAATTTGCAGTGATCTTAGATGTCAAGGAAATCTATTGTTAAGCATATTGTCATCCTACGTCAATTTTCGTGTTATATTCGTTTCATACAACTGTAAGAGAGTTGAGATTTGAATATAGGTACTATACGGACAATTTAGGTTGGTCCCTGGAGTGCGGTGCTTAGGCAGCTCATTCAATCCCGCGGGATTGATATGCGGGATTACTCAAACCCACGCGGGACCACGCGGGATCCCGCATCTTTGAAATTATGCTATAAAATAAAATTAAAACTACAGATTGTTATGTAAAAATCAACTTTTATTAAACATTAATAATAGAAAATAAATAATGTCTGTTGTAAATTACGAATTACTTATACTAAATTAATAGAAAAGAATTAGCTGTTGCTTAATTAAGAAATGTTTAATAATAGTTGAATTTTACACAAAAATCTGTGGTTTCAATTTGATTTTATAACATAATTTCAAAGATGCGGGATCCGCGGATCCGCGCTTTGAAGGTGCGGGATCCAGCAGATTAGTAAAAGCAGCGGGATCCCGCGGGAATGCGTGATCCCGTTTAGCGGAATTGCAATCCCTAGCGGTGCTGTTCCACAAACAATAGGACACAATGTCGTGTCCAGTGTTACAAGATTTTAAGAGCGTTTACAGTCTGATCTCAGTTTCAATCTGTCAAAAATACCTCTATTAACCTACATTTTTGACAAGTTTTTGGCGTTGATTGTCGCTGAGATGAAATTGCGACTGGATTTTTACGCGTTATGCGATACTTGCACGTTTCAATAACTGATGGACGCCACTGAACTGAAGGTGACCAACGCGTAGACTAATTCTGGGCCGACTCTATTTAGATTGCCATGGACACGCTAAAAAAGATCTAACTTGACTTCAATTTGCTTAACAATTATTTTTCCTGGCTACAATAATAACAACAAAAGGTAGCCTAAAAGCCAGAGACTGTTTGTAAAGTCCCTCTTTGCTATTTAATTTTCATTTTAATCTCTGCCAACGGATAAACAACGTGAACAATATTGTTCTGTTTAAACGCTTATCATTTCGTGCAGGCATTTAGAGTTGGACTTTGGAAAGTTGTGCCTGAATAGTGTTTATTTATAATATGATTGTGAAATGTTTGGGGCTGACATTCTTTGTGAGTTTACAGGACAGGCGGTACGAATGAAATCTAGTTCAAATGTCATTTTTTTTTCTTTTTTTCGTCTTTGTTCACTGTGATTTTAAATGGCCAAACCACAGTGATTTCAAATGGTTTGGGCGTAGACTCTAAGTCTGCAATCCAGTGAGGGAGGAGCTTGTGGCTTATCGATCAGGTTAACCTACACCTGCCGCGGCTTGTCGGTGGATGGGTGACTATCTTTACATACCAAGACAAGACCCCCTCCAGGGGTGCGGGTTGTTGGAAAGAGATAACGCGGCCCCTGGCACACAGGCAACTGAGGGAACACGGGTGGGTTTTAGTCAGTAAAAGTCTAACACGCCCTTCTGCTCCACCCAGAGCAGAAATTATTTGATGATTTCCCACCCTCAAAAAAAAAAAAAACGACAATACTCCTTTGTGCTTCAGAAAGCTTCGTGGATTTTTGACAGTCGTTACGGGTCGTCAGAAACCGGAAAGTCAGACAACTAGCTAGTCTTACCAAGGCGTATCGTGTTATCCAGTAACTGGATTGTACAAGTCAGCTAGGCAGTCGCTCCATGCAAAATACTGGTATTCACAGCCGCGATCCGAGGGGGGAGGGTTTTAGAGGTCATGACCCCCCCAAAGCCGTAAACGTAAACCTTCTTGTAATATCCCCTACGCGGGCGAAGCCGCTGACAAAAGCTAGTACCTATCTACTTAGTAAATACATATTCATTGCTCATAAGCTTTTTGTGCAATAAAGTCAAATTTACTCTTTTTTCTTTTCTTATTAATATGTAGTCAGCTGCACCTGGTTGGACTGGAAGTGGAAGAGGACGTGTAAAATTTAGAAAGCAGCTAGGCTTCGAGCTCTCGACCGGGAATCTGAATTTATGGCCGGTTGATGGCAATAGTCACTGAGTGTACAATAAAATGCTTGAATCCTAAAATGTTTAAATGTTTGATTTTTAGCAATAAAACTGTATTTCCAGATTAGGTTTAAATATTAAAACAAGAGCACAAACGTTCATGGCGCACACAGAAAAAAATCTTTACACAGTGTTGCCAGTATTTAAAAACTAGTAAACTAAAATTAAAAATGTTGCTAATGCAATAAACTTGTATGTTTGGATTATTCTCAAACAAGGGGCTTGTGGCTAAGTAACAATAGCTGCACGGGTCGATCGATCAGGTTAAGCTACGCTTGCCGCGGTTGGTTCCGTGGATGGGTGACCGTGTTTACATACCAAAACCCCCCCGTGCCTCGGAAAGCACGTTAAAGCTGTAGGCCCCGGCTGTCATTTGTGGACCTTTGACCGTTGTCGTTACGGGTCGTCAGAAGCCCGAAAGTCTGACAACCAGTCTTACCAAGGGGTACCCAAGTAGCATTGCAAGCTGTATACAAGCTGTATTTAAGTTCGATTTTATACTAGAAGCTGTATATTCAGGCTGTATAGAGGCTGTATAAGCGCTTATACAGCCCTTATAAGTAAAAAATGGGCACATTTTATACAGCGTTTTGCTCTAGTATAGCTGTATAATAGCTGTAGAAGCCATAGAGGCGCTGTATAATAGCTGTATTAGAGCTGTTATTCGGTGTACAAAGAAACCATTATACTACAGATATTATCTTATAAATACTTTATAGAGAAAATAGTTTTAAATAGGTTTTTGAAGAGAATCACAAAATGAATGTAATTCTTTCCAATGAATGGCGACATTGTTATTTATAATATTTATTAGTAAGTAAACGTAATCTTGGACTTAGATATCTGAAGGTGTTAATTGGTGAATTGAAATTGCGGATTCAAATTTATTGTGAACCTGTCTATGTTTTCCGTCAAAATATTCAAGCGCCAGCAAAATAATCGATCTGATATAAAAGAAAAATACTATTTATATGGTAAGTCAATATTGGTTTTAAGGTTAGAATAAAAAACAATGTTATAATAACAGAAGTGAGGGTAGTGTGATCATTGTGCCCTCATATCAAGCCGAAAATCATTATATATTCCTTAAATTATGTTTCATATTTTGTTTTATACCTACATTCGAAATTACGAAAATGGCGACTATTTGCTAAACAGCCTAAACGATAATCGGAGTGTATTATAGTCTGAGTAGCTGTACTAAGTAAGTTATGGATTATATTGTACAGCTTTTGGCTGCTAATCAGCTTTATAATAGAATATTTTTATTACTTAGGCTGTATATCAGTGCTCTATACATAACTTATAATGCTCATAAGGGTTACCTAAAAGAAATAAAAAACGCAGACTCAATATGATACGTACCTACATATAGTAAAACAAAAAAAAGGAAGAGATTCTCAATTTGACCTTGTATTTTATACCTAAGTAAACTTATTGTAAAGCATTATTAGTTTGTTGTATGTATTATATCAGTTTTACTTTATTTTCAGGAAAATATGCCGAATAAAATTTAAGCAACCACTGGTGCCGATTCTGTTGTACACCGAACTAAACTAACTAAACTATCACTAAAATTCCTTACTTTTGGCTATGAGAATCTTAAAGCTATTCTGCAAAAAAAAGATCTCTAAATTTAAAAATAATTTTGACACAACTAAAATCGAATTTGACAAACGTGACTCCACGTTTGCCCTACCCCGTGATTTTTATTAGAGCCGGAATCGCGCAGGGGGGGCAGCCTCAACGTGATTTAAATGATTTTTTTTACTTTTTGTATCGAAAATATGAAAAATTATTACCTACATGTTGAGTTTTAGAGGTGTATGGGGTTTTATAAAGGGGGTCGAAATTTTCATTATTTTTACGATAGGACACACCAATTTCGAGATATATGCAAAAGAAAAGAATAAAAAGATACAGTACTGTATTTGCGCCCGAAGTCGAGTTGTCAGTGTGAATTTTAGTTCTTGACAACTAATTTTATTCCACACCTTTTTAATCGCGATTAAAAATAGTCAGATTTAGTTCGAAAATTAAAATTTTATATTGAATAGAATAATGAATTTGACAACAACAGAATAGCAAAATTACCATTTTCACTAAATTAAAAACTCAGTACAATCTTAGTGCTGTCAAACTAAAATATAGATAAGTTGTGTCACTTTAGTCAATTTCAGAATGGGAAATCGTCGTTTGACAGGAATAAACTAAATTTTAGTGATTTTTAGTTTAGTTTAGAGAATTTTGTGACAAGAGAATCGGCACCACTGAGAAAGGGCAAAACAAGCTTTGCATTGTACCAAGTTTGTGGGAATCAAAAGGCAAGTTAAGATGGCCAAGAAAGCGATTAGATGTCAACAAATTAGTAAAGGATGAAACATCTCGGCCTTTATATAATTGGTCCACCTCAAAATGCTGTGTGAAAAGACTATCACTATCGTCATATGACGAAGCAGTAAGAGAACTAGATCTCATGGTTCAAATCAATCATCATTTGAACTACTTGCGCTGCTTTATGAAGAAACGTCATAATCATGTTCCAAAGGTTGAATTAAATTTACACATTTAACATAACTGTTATGATCATTAATAACCCTGTTTAATGTTTTTGCTACGGAACCCTCTTCGTTGACCGTAAAGTCTTTCCGATTGACTGTCATTAATACAAAATAAAGCTGTACTGTAGCTGTCATTTATTTTTTTAGTTTTAAAACACCCTCAAAAACAGAAGTCATAAAACCACTGTATTTACAAGAGTGTACAATTACGCCATAAAAATAAGTTTTAGAACGGAGTTCGCATACACCATTGTACAGAAACAAGTCTTAAGTGATACTATAATAACACTAAGAGCTGTAATAAGTAAGTGTTCACATGCAAAATACAGCTTGTATACAGCTTTAACGATAAAACCAGATTAAAGTGTCACAAAATACTTAAGCTGTATAGTGGAGTTTTCATATTCTGTTTAAATACCCTAAGCTTTCGCGGATCCCTTAATACAGATTGAATAATTTTTTGACACTCTTGTAAGTCTCTAAAGGAACTCTAAGTTCTAAATAGGCTGTTATATGTATGTTGAAAACGCTTGCGTGCTGCTTGGGTATCGTGTTACCCGGTTACTGGGTCGTGGACGTCAGATAGACAGTCGCCCTATGTAAAATACTGGCATTCAGCTGCATCCGGTTAGAATGGAAGCCAACCCCAACATAGTTGGAAAAAGACTAGGCAGATGATGATGATGATGCCAATAGGCTCGCCCCTTATTACATGGGACTTAAACATAACGGGGGAAATGTGGGGGTACTATAGGTACCTACACTTCTGCCTCACCCTTCGTGGATTACAGGCGTGATGTTATGTATTAAGACATTACTTCCCCAATTAAAGTAAATTAATTAGATAAGTACGCACGGCTACACATCAAGCTTTAATTTCCAGTATAAGCTGATCTCGCATTGTATAGGATTTCCGTAAAGCGCAAGATCAGCGTAAACTGGAAATGTATAGTTTGATGTGCAGCCGTGTGTACTAGCTACGTAAATACACATCTCTAAGATTTTAATTACTCAGCATTAGTAGAAGCACTGGTTCTGTGAATTATTTCGTTACCGACTCGTAGTCACACCAGATTATCACACCAGTGTGAGAAACATGATTTTTGATATCGTTTGTCACACCACTGATTTTTTCACACCATGTATGCGATAATTACTAGTGCAGTACCTACAAATTCTAATAAAGTCGATCTGCTGATTGGCGTTTGCCGATTTTCGTTCTTTCCCGACTATTTAGATTTTTTTACTTTTAGTAATATTTCTGCCGATTTTTTCATAATAAGGTACAAAGTGTTTTCATTACTTAGTAAAAACAAAATAAAACTAATAAAAATGGATTTCCTAACAGATTAGAGCAAATAGATTTATTTATACTTCATGTTGTAGCAATATGAAGGCTTTCACATTTAATTTCTAACTAAGTACCTACCTACTTATACTAATTATTAAATTACCTCGATCCATAAAACAAGTGACAAAATAAATTATTCGAACGGGCAAAAACACATCACGAATAGGGACAGCTGCAGCAATTGGTCATTGTCATTCATTCTTATTTCGGGCTATAAACTTATCTTCTATCTGTAGGTGATATGGACTTACGGAGTAGGAAACGCTCGTTATTTCAGCCAAAACAACGGATTTCGTGCTTAGGGAGTAAACGCCTTCAAATCATTTGAAAGAATATTGCTAATCCATTAATTCATATGTTAGAAAAAATTGTTTGCTCAACAACATAAATAACGCAATGAACGTTATTGATCTGTCAAAATTAAAGTAATTCCTACTTTTAGTGTGTTACGCAATCAGCAAGCTTAGCATAACGCTTTCTATTTCTACTCTACCGTACAATAGTAATCGCTTGTCTACATTTCTCGGTAAAAAACTGTCAACTGTCTACGTCGCCGATAAAACGCTTCTCTACGGTTATCGTACTAAGCCTGCTGGTCTCTCATCTCTCAATCTGTTGTTTACGAACCCTCAAAATCAAGAAATAAAAATCCAATTGCGACCCGAACCGTTACTTACATAGAATTACGATGTTGAGCTAAAAGCGTTATTGTATTAAAACTTTTGTCCGCCAATCTCTAACTTTATACGAAAATAATCCAATTTCTAAGCTTCCCTTATTCCATACGGTGTTACGCGGCTCATATTTTTCACTTTTAATACAATATTCGCAACATCGAAGGAACATTAAGTATTTTTTGGTTCTTTCGAAGATTATTGTGTTATGTTCTTTTCTTTACTAGGCTATTTTTATTATAATCTACTAGCTTTTGCCAGCGGCTTCGTCCGTGTTAACCAATTAACACAAAACCTTAACATATTATACACCTAAACCTTCCTCATGAATCGCTCTGTCTATAGGTGACACCCGCATGAAAATCCGTTCAGTAGTTTTTGAGGTTATCGCGATGACAGATAGACAGAAGGACAGACGCGGCGCATGACTTTGTTTTTAAACGACTTCAAAAAGGAGGAGGTTATCAATTCGACATGTTTATACATATTTTTTATTTTTTTATGTTCTCTCTCCGTCATATATAGACGGATTTGAAAAGTTCGTTTTTTGTTCGAAAGGAGTTTATTCCTAAATAGTCCCATTTAAATTTCATATAGATCTGATAATGAGTTTCGGAGACAGACAACGGAACTCTTCAAAAAATGACAGCAAATCAACCGCGATTGTTGCTATCGCATCATTATGCATTGTTTTGACCCCGAGGATGATGAAATTTGAATTGGTGTGGGGTAGGTGCTATAAACTAAAAAGTGAAAAATAAAACTTTTCCAAAAACAAAACAACCGACTTCCGAAATTAAAGTAATTTTTCATATTGTAGTGTTTTTTCCGGAAGTCGATTGTTTTTTTTTTTAGAAAAAGTTTTTTATAATATGTAGTGACGCCGTGATGAAAGACAAGCCAGTGATCAAGGTATAAACTTTACTGAGACATCAATTTAGTGCAACATCAACACTTTTTTCGTGAGGTTTTTTAATAAGCTATTGTAGTGTTAGTCATCCACCAAGATAAATATTAATATAGTTATTTTGTTAACAAAATGGGGATACTGAACAGAACGTTTTTAGCCAAGAATAAAGTCTTCCAAATTTGTGTTGTCTATTAGTTAATTAACTCAGCCTATAGCTGACGATTACTCAGGGGTAATTGAGTTCATTTTGACAGTTGAGAAACTATCGCATATGTAAGCTATCACGTCCTTTATACTAGGAGGCTTTTATATTTGTACTAGCTTTTGCCAGCGGCTTCGCCCGCGTGGAGGCATTATACATATAAACCTTCCTCTTGAATCACTCTATCTATTAAAGAAACCCGCATCAAAATCCGTTGCGTAGTTTTAAAGATTTAAGCATACATAGGGTTATAGGGACAGAGATAGCGACTTTGTTTTATACTATGTAGTGATTATACTTCATTTAATCTTTTTTTAGTTTTTGTTCTTTGTGCTTGAGTTGTTTTCATTTTATTTGTCGGTATATTGGTATGGCTAGCTGACATAAGATTAATTATTTAATTAATGTTCTGTGTCTCTTAGTGTTTATTACTTTGCCTATGTATGTATAGAATTAAGTCTATCCGACTAAAAAGACAGCTGTTATGCTGGGGAGTTTGTTGCGCCACTTCTTTATCTCAGCTAAAGCACTAGGAAGTGGTGAAGGGAGGGCGTTTTGGGGGACTGTCTCATGTATTTTGACGTTCAAAAAGTGCTGATTCTCAGCCTAATTTGAATAAATGACTTTTCATTTTGATTTTGACTTTATCATTGCGGTATTAACGTTGTTCAACACACAATTTTTTCGAACATATGAAGCAATGGACCAACAATTTCCTTCAATATGGTTCAGATTTTGATTGATAGTGTGCTACGCTAATATCTATAGCCCAGGACATTGGTCTCTCCCTATGTTGCTCCTTCCGCGTCCAGTCTCTTCCAGCTGCCTTTTTGAGGTTGAAATTTGTCTTGAAATTTATCCATCGACAAAATAATAGGCGATAATTATACTTCAACAAATAATCACTACCTATTGTTGTCAAAATTAAACGCTGAATAAAATCTGAAGAAAAAAGTCACAACGTATGTAACATAAAATCTAACATGCCAATAAAAAAATAACAAGAAACTTTTGCTTATTCACGGCTATTGCCTACCTATTTATAACGGTTTTATCGCGGAGAATTTTTATAGCTCAATTAGGTACACTGCCAAATATGTTTGTAAATCATTTGACCGTAAAGGTTGCCGTAGACAGGCGCGTAGCGACAGCACTACGCGACACTAGTAGAACAATTTCTATGGAAGCTTCATGGAAATTGTTCTACCAGTCAATCGCGAAGTACTGTCGCGTCGTGCCTGTCTGCGGGAACCTTAAATTCCCTCAATAAAGAGCACCGTGATATTGAAATTGAATTGGTAATGGATTCGTCAACAACATTCAAAAACATTTAATTATATAAAAATACCACCACAATTAAATTCGGATGCAACTTATTACATTAAAGACTTCATCAGGCGTTTTTGTGTTAAAGAATTAGTTTTAAGTCAGCATGACTCTTGATTTTTCAGTCATAAAATCGGAACGCTAATATTGTAGAAGCTCACAACATGCCGGGCTGTACCGTACACATATTACAAGAAGTGCCAAGTGTTCCAAATGGTTTTCAAAATAACCAGCTAAGCTAACAAAGCTTACAAAGCTAAACTAGCTTCATACAATATAATTTCCATGCTACATGCCAGCGTCCAGCATTATGCGATTGGGAGATCACAGCGTGCACTTAACTACTAATAACCTCATACTACCATCATCGGCATGCCGGATGCCAAACGCTGCAATATGTAGGTAGGTACCAGCTAATGTGTCGGGCACGAGCAGGCGGTATGTTGGTACAGTCAAATAAACTAAAACGCTCTTATGGCGAGTGGCTGAAATCGGAACTAATACCGCCATCTTGTTGTTCCAATTAATTTCACAAAACAATATTCTACAAATGTATCTACATGTAGCAACAGTGGCCCCAGCTCCTATCAACGTCACTGTACGTGCTAATTTGTCGGGCAGGCGGGCTATGTTGATACAGTCAAACAAGTTACAACGCTACAGCGTTCTTATGGCGCGTGGCTGAAATCGGGACGAACGCCGCCATCTTGTTTTTTCAATACATTTCACAAAACAATTGCACAAATGTATATCTATCTACCAACACACACTCCAGGCCGAAGTCCTCTGTAAATCTTCACCTGAGCTAGTAGGTATTCCTTGTTTCGCCCTACCCGACTCCGAAGTATATTTAAAGACTTCCAGGTAAGCCAAGGTTTTGCGCTTATATAGCTACTATACCTATCAAATAGCTTGTTTGACTGTACGAAATCTCTCTGTAGCGTTCCACTTAGAACGTTATAACAGATCCATATGTTTCACCATTCGTGCATACTAATGAGACAGGATTGACAGCGTTTCAAAATTATCATACCTGCCTTTTTTTCAGTTTCTGCCCCTAAATTTAGTTACGTTTCTGTTATCAAAAAATCTCAACGCAATTTGTGGGCAATAGACATGAATCTGACAGACGGAAACATCAAGAATGTGTAGATCACAATTTAATGTATGCTGGGATAATATCCCACCACCAGCATGCATAGCAATCGCTTACCACCCAGCAGAGCAGTCTACGTTTGTTCAAAGATATAATGCGTCAAATCATCGCTCGATTTCTACAACTTTCAATAAAAGAAATACGCCTGATTTCACCTCGAAAGAACATCTTTCATCCAAGTAATTTCATGTCTCTTTTACCGTTTCTCCCATTTAATTCAACAAGTACTTATCGGATATAATTCGCAGTTCTTATCTCCGGGATTTTTTCTTCGTATTTCCGACTCGATGTAGCCGGCCATTTCTCATTAACTTTTCTTAATAATTAAACATAAAACGGTTTCACGGACTGTACCTACCTACTTAGAACGTGTAACTGTGTTGTTTTTTTTGTATCGCTTGAAAGAGAATGCAAGAAATAATAACTCGTGGAACAAATACGGAAGAAGTCAATGCGATTTCCCAAACCTTTGAAATAACAACACACCAATCTGAATTTCTCAGTAGCAGCCCGGAGTCTAAATTTGTACTTGCTGATGATGGCAATAGGCTCGCACCTTACTACAAGAGATTAAGCATAACTACCGAAATAAGTGTGGACTATGGGTACACCACTACCTGACCCTACGGGGATTACAGGCGTGAAATTATCTTATGAAAAAAGAACTCTCCATGTATCGTCTCAAGTTTGAAATTGTTTTGCAATTTGCGCTTAGCCTTCTACATTCAGCCAAGTCATATGGTTACCCACATTCATAGATGTCTTATTTCCAAACCTTTTTGTATAACAGAAAGAAGAGAAAACGAAGCAAGAGAATTCCATCTATCTAAAGGAAATATCTAATCACCCAAAACTCCCCAGTTTTCTCGAATCAATTGGCTATTAAATGAGTTAAAAGTTAAAACGGATTACTTGCCGATCTTAATTGTCTAAAGACTAAACGACCGCGGTCCGACGATATTCTGTGAAATGGACCGGCAAACGATACGAGTCGATATCGGGGAACTAAGTACACCCTTAAGTAATAGAATTATATCGGTACACTAACTTTGTACGGGAATTTGTGCTCGGGTAATTTTATCTATCGGTTAACGTTGCTTGAGTTTTTCTACAAATCTGTCAGGAACAGAACACATTTAAGTGTTAATGATCGATTGGATAGGAACAACAAAGAAAGAAACGTGGAAAATTAAGGTGGAGATCTTTACTTAGCTATCTTAAATCATTAGCTCTAGTGGGATCGTTCATCGTCTCTTCTTCTTCGTAACACTTTTGTCAGACCGATCGTGGTCTTCATAAAATGTCTCGTGTAGGGGCTGATGTAATTCGCCTCACGTTCTCGCCATCTACACCGATTTTTGGAATGTAATGTGCACTTATACAAGGGATCACCCACTGCGGATTTTATTTGGTCAGTCCATCTCATGGGTTAGCGTTCACGTGATCTAGTGCCTTCCACTCGCCCCTGCACGACAAGGCGCTCTATAGAGTCACCGTCACGCCGAAAAGTGTCCGCAGTATTTGAGGATGCGCGTTTGGACCAGAACAGATAGACGCTTTTTGATCTTGAGTTCTTAACGTATCGAGTTGTTGGTGCGAAACTCATTCCACGATACAGCAAGCATTTTTTTCTAGCACCACATTTCCAGAGCATCTATCTTTTTCTTCTCGATGTCGCGAAGCGTCCACGTCTCAGCAGCGTATAGGAACATAGGGAAAACCAGTGTTTGAATAAGCCGGATCTTGGTGGCTTTTGTAAGATCTCTCTTTTCAGTGTGTTCATTGCTGACTTAGTTATCACCATACGTCTCTTAATTTCGTCTATCATTGTAGGTGGGTTAATACAATTTATATGGGACGACCACTGAAGCATACCCTAACCATTAAAAAAAGAATTTTCGAAATGCATCCACAACTGATTGAGACATCGCGGAACAAACAAAAAAAACATACCTACAGACGAATTGATAATCTCCTCCTTTTTAAAGTCGATTAAAAAGAATCTGTCATGATTGCGACATCCACGAAATGGTGAGGAAATACCTTGTAGGTAATCACCACGTGTTGCAGGAAAACTGGTGATAACTTTAACTGCAGTGCAATTTTAAAATTAATTAAGTGCCAACTTGTAACCTAAATGCTAATACCCTTGTAATAAGGGTACCTATTTTCCAACAAAACCAACACGTTTTTAAGAAATATCAAAAAGGTTAGCGCCGCTTTCTGCCGCTGTTCTTGGGTGCTGTCCAGTTTTCTCCATGACATAGGGCAATTATGACCGTGATAATCCTTTCCAACCAAAATAGATATCCTTGTAATTTGAAATTAAATAATACATTTCTAGACTAAAAGAAAGCAAAAGATTTTGGGAACTTTTTGCTAACTTCAACAAACTAACTACCGCTTTTTACTTTTTATCTACCGCCTGAGTTTTGAAGTCTGAGAGCACCTTTTGGCCTACTCCACTCATGAATATGAACAACTTCAACCATCGGAGCAAGTCTGGAATATCGATGAAATACCTGTCTACTGCTTTTTCCATACAAAATAATAGATTTATTATCAATGAGAATACCTACCTATATGAAATCTTACTGCGAATTTTATTACCGATTCGATCGCCTTAACATTAACTTTATTTGTAGGTCGTCTGGTGACAATAATCGGATAGGTACACAATTAATCCATTCCAGACAAATTGACGTAGTTATGTTAACGTAACGCGATCAAGTAGGTACCCGAGGTACCTAAGTATAAAAACTCGCACTTGGCCCTCTGACCTAGATAAAAACCTGCCTATAATCCTACATATTGACAAGTTAGAGATAGACCGTGAGAGTAGGGGAAGACCAAAGAAACGATGGATAGACTGTGCGAATGATGGTATGGTAAGAAAGGGTGTGAGTGTGAGCGTGTGACTACGGAGATGTTGACTAATAGAGAAGTGTGCCAGAATAAGACATGTTGCCCCGACCCCAAATAAATTGGGATACGGGCAGGAGAATGATGAATGATGAGAGAGAGACCATGACAGTATCTGATCAACACCCTAAGTGCGTAACTCACTATTAATCATAATCTGTACCTATCATTTTGAAGTAGGTATTTCGCTAATCCATTGCAACATATGTTTGGAAAAAATTGTCTACTCAAAAACGTAAATAATGCAATGAATGGTGTTGAACTGTCAAAATGAAAGCCATTCCTATTGTTAGTGTTTTTTTTTGGGATGGGAAATCATCAAATAACTTCTCCCGTTCTAGGTGGAGCGGAAAGGCGTGTCAGACTTGTACTGACTAAAACTCAACCGTGTTCCCTCAGTTGCCTGTGTGCCAGGGGTGTCGGTATCTCTGTCGAACAACCCGCCCTGGCAGACATCGGCCCTTGCGGACCCCACCAGTTGGTGCTGACATCTCTTTGAGGCGCGCGTGGAACACAACGCGCCGTCGACCCGGGCTTGGTCCTTACCGGACCGCGAGCTACCCATTACTCGCCGTCCGCAAGCCCGCGCCTATGGTGGCCGGGAATCAGCCTGGGATTCCCGACACCCAGGGTGTCTCCTGCGGCGACTAGGGCCTTGAGGACGCATACTGCCTCTCCCTCACGTGCGCTGCCTCCCTCTTCGCGAGCATTACTGCTTCGCAGAAGGAGGTGACGGCTACGCATGCACTCTCGCTCCAAACCATGGCCTGAACCAGGGCCGGACGCGAGAGATCGCCGCCGCCGATCACCTCCACAAGGACACGGCGGTGCTCCGCCGTGTCCTGAGGGCGATCTACGCAGTGGAAACACCCGGGTGTTTCCTGCCGCCTTATCCGAAACAGGAACCTCCCGAAACAACCGTGTCCGGTGAGGGCCTGCGTCCAACTACCTACCCTACTGTTTGATTCGGGCAAATTCTCAAACTTCACCTTGTTAGGCTATGTCAGAAGTTTTGTTCAGTTGAGTGGTATGTTCGCTCGTCTTTGAACTGTCGTAAACAATAGTTTAAGCTACGCCATGTTGGTTCTTACCAGTCGTGCTCATGACATGTGAAGCAATTAAACTAACAAGAGCAGTCGCTCCATGTAAAATACTGGTAGGTATTCAGCTGCCTCCGGTTAGACTGGAAGCGTACCCCAATATAGTTGGGATAAGCCTAGGCAAATGATGAAAAAATGATAGCTTACGTGGGTAGGTCTTCGTTATTTAAATTGACTGATTCTTTTAGTGTTCCTTTTCAAAATTACACTCGTGGAATTAATAACCTTGCCTTGTTCCCCCTACGCCTGTCTGACTTAGGTTCCCACGTAGATTTCTCTCTTCATAAATTGACGCATTTGAAGTAATTTGACTATAGAAGATTTAGCTTGTATTTATTTCGTGTCTCCGTAACTAGATAGGTACTTACACCGTAAACATGGGTGTGCCTCAAGAAAAGTAAGTTAACAGTTACAACATGCTTATAAATGAGGCCCTCAAATTCCTAGCAACCAAAAATTATCGAAACTCAAAAAGTCATACGTAATATTATTTTACAAACATGTATGGTATAGATAGATACCTACCTCGTACGAAGGACATTACATAATTGAATTACATTTTGAGCTCCTGAACACATTAATCACTTTTACGATAGGATAGTACCTAGGTGGTTCCGACACTGACCTCCCGAAGCTACCTGTTTGATCCCCTAAATGAGTTTCCACAAGGCTAGACAGAGCAAAACTAAATAACTTTCTGCATTACTTAATTATGTAGGATTATTTTGTTATAAAACCGGCTGCTCAAAATAATATTGAATATTTATTAGGTACCTAGATTTTAGAAGAAATTCGTTGTTTTTGGTTCGTATTTTTGGTTAAAGAAAATTTTAGTTCATCGAATATGTATATTCTGCACATTTCATAGAATCATCAACATAAGTAAGTCAGGTCATAGGTGTCAGGTCAAAGTTCAGTTTCCCTTTTTATCGTTTATCAAAACAGCCATTAGGGGGCACATATTTAAGAATTTTGATCTACATACATGCTCAGTATATTTCTTTAAAAATGTTTTTTTCAGAGGTAGGTTAGGTATCTATATCTACATAGAATAAAATAGTACCTACTTAGTAAAGTCAAAACTGTACATTCAATTAATTTAAAGTAATTTTATGAGGTTTGGGAACGATTCTAATGCCGAAAAATATTTTCGGCATTAGAATCTTTCGTAAAATTAATCGTATTTGTTTTATGTTCCTATCGTCTATAAAGTGACAAAATCTAAAATTCCTGACGTTATAAGCGTCTACTACAGGTATTTTTTACAGCTGTTTATTTGGATAAAAGTGTATTGGTTTACTTGCAAATCCGTTTTTTTCTGATTTCTGAAACCATTTAATTACATTGGTTTAGGTTAACCAAACCAAAAACTAATTTTTAAACTAATTAAGGTCTCTTAAGGGTATTTTTTCACACTTCTGCGCTGAGCCGTTTTCGAGATCTGGGCAATCCCAAAACGTTATGGCAGCAAAAACTTACATAACTGATGATGAACCCTTAGCACACACAAATTTTGGTACCTATTTACAAACATTTACCTACTACGCAATATTATTACTATTCATGAATTTGGTTCCAGGCTAAAGCGAATTTTTGAAAATTATTTTGCAAAGGTAACGTTTGAAACCGTTACTCCAGCAAAATATCTTTTTTTTTTCAAATAACTTTAAAACTACAACTCAAACAAATTTTGCTATTAGTAAACAAATTGCTCCTCACGATATTATACACAAATTTATTTGTTATAGTCTTACCTCTCTAAAGCACAAGTGAGCACAACAATTCGCCAGGGTAACGCACACATGTTTCAGCATCTCGCAAAAAAAAAACTATAGATTTTGTTCAAATTTTGCATAGATATTCCATAAAGGTTTGGTCAGTCTGTAAGCTATAAAATCCCTATATCGAATGAGCAATATTGCTATTTATTCGTAAGTATTTTAAATACTTAATTATCATCACGCTATACATTTACGGTGCTCAGCAGTCAATCTTGCATAATATATGCAATGTGGATTTTTGAGATGAGCAATTAAGGTGAATCTAGTCGACATTTTTTCCATACTTCGGGAGTGTCCGACACTGTTCGACGTTTACTGTTCGACAATGTACCTACATCAAAAATTAAACATGGTATGATTTTGTCTCATTATTAATATTGTCTGTATGGAAACAGAATATTAAAATAAAAAGCCATTAAAAGTTAAGAGCCAACAAAGATTCGTTTTTCTTGCTAATTTAACCTAACTTTGGGCGTGTTTAAGTAACAAAAAAAGTGTAAAATCTCCAAAACTAAATCGGTACCGACAAAGCTCAAATATCGAAAAGTTCAATAAATTTTATTGGTCATTGATTTATGCAGAGGGTTTTTCATAAAACCCAATCTTCCCAAGGAGTTTTATTATTTTTTTACGCGCCTGTTTTACTATAAATGATCCTTCATCCCACTCAATAACGTTGTGCGTGTAGAATAGCGTCTAACTGCTTGTCACTGATACTACCTCTGTCGGACAGGATGCCTGGTGAGACAGCGTACTTTTTAGCCAGGGCCACCCGTGAGTTCGAGCCCACGACTAGATTCCCCTTAACGGACTTAGGACACTGTTCTTAATGGCGCTTTCACATTTCTCTCGAATTTGAGCGTTTGACTCGAGATTTGATGAATGATTATGGTTTGGATATAGCCAAACATTTAAAAAAAAATGGGTCCTGGAAAATTTCATTATTTGCCTAGGGAGCGCTCTAAATATTTTTTTCAATTTGTTTACACAAGTCAGTAAAAACTTTGTCCCGGCAAAGGATGTTTCATAAAATTTTTCTTTCGGGCATCTTTTGATGCTATGTTACATGGAACATATAATAGTTTAGTCATTTATAAAAATGTCTGTGGTAGGACTGTACCTTGTTATTTGGAATGCTCAAATCATTTTTTTATGTTTCACACAATAATACACCAAAAATAATTCCGTAAAACAGAGAATTAATGATAATTTTTCGGCTGAAATTATATTTTTTTATCTATGTATGTTTAATCGAAATTCAAACAAAAAGTATTCAATAACTAAGGTTACTAAGTCAACGTGCTTGAAAAAAAATACAGTCTATTTAAAAGTAAAAAAATATTTTAAAACAATTGTTGAATGCAACGCTATGAATCAGTAATAAATCTCGGGACGCGCGGGCTTTAGCTTTAAGTCCGCGCCGGTTTGTTCCTGGGCGTCCGAAGCATAATGGTTAGCATATCTGAGTAGCGTACTTCACTAGACACACACGCGCGATCAGCTACCACGCGTCCTTAAATTTACCTAAAACTGAATACTTCAATTTGTAATAGCCCTCTTAACTTTTTCTAACATTTTGATCTGCATTCACAAAATATGTTGAAAAAAAATTAAGTAGTCAGCAAAAAATGGGCAAATTGAACAAAAATGATTTTATCTCTCTCCAATAGGACCAAATCAGGTTGGAGTAGGTACTAGTAAAGTGAGAAAGCATCGGTCAGTTAATGTATTGTCATTAGGTAGTAATTACAGGAACGCGTTCATTAATTCTCTACTAATTAAAATCTTTGCAAACGATGAGAAATTATTATTGAAGGCTGCGGGTGTCGACCTCAGGACGAGCTACTTCTCACACGGACATCTGTACCTACGTCTCTTGCTCCGCGTCATCAGTCCTGAACTCCTGACTCTCTTCATATTTTGCTGCTGAGACCAAAATACAAACGTAGTGCTTAAACAAAAAGTTTTAAAAAAATGTGTCTGTTATTACGACTTCCATGCCAACGAAGTCACACGCAGAAGCTAGTTCAGTAATAAATTGGTACATTTTGAAATATTTTCGATTCAACCCCTCACATTTATGTTTCGTTGTTTACTAATAAAAACCGACTGACAACAGTTTTGTGTGTCGATCTCGCTACAAGCTAAATAAAACACCAAAAACGATTACAGCCATAATTTTATTAATGCATTCTTACGGCATAATAACAGTAGATTTGATCACAATAATTCTTAAAAACTCATACAACCAGTATACAGACTATCAAAGCTACGTCACAACAAAAACAGGATAATCTTTCGTATCACACAATTTCACATCACTAATACATTGCATCAACCAATCTTTGTGTACATGCCTTACATCTGGAGGTAATTTCTTCTTTAATTTCTTCATTTTTTCAAAACTTATCTCGTTATTGTTATGTAGGACAAAGTCGACATCCATTGATTTAATTGACTTTACAACGTCACCTCCGTAAGCGATCCAATGTCTTTCAAAATGTTTTCTTTCATCATCTGAGAAGCTTATAAAATCTGGGTAGAAACCTAGACGTTTGTCTTTGAAAACATCCGGTAGAGGAGTCTGTGGTATAAACAATAATTCTTTACTATCTTCTTCATCAACACTCATATTACTCTCTTCTTTAATATCAACTTCTGTTGACACAGAATCATTACAATTGTCTGATGAAGATGAGCGATTCGGTTTAACTTTAGGCTTTCCCTCTTTTTTGACGAAAAAATTATCTATGGTTTTTTTGGGACTAAGTTTGGTAGGTTTTGTTGTACTTGCTTTTGTTTTGGACGGACTAGCTTTCATTTTCTTTGCAGGTGGCTCATCTGATGCCGTAGCTAGTTTATTTAGAAGTGACACATCTGTTTTTTCCTTAGATGTGGTGTATAGATGTTTTAGCTCTTCTAGGTTAGTTGCAGTCTCCCAATCTTTGTCAGTCCTAATTCTGGTAACTCTTGGAAATCTCACTGATATGCCGTCCGCTGTATGCAAATTGGCTTTAGTTAATTCCGTACCTGAAAACAAATTGATGCATTGTAAATATCGTTACAGTTATAATATGCGGCTAAATCATGTTTTAATTGAATTCGCGGTTTCATTGCTTTTGCGTCCAACTGCATTGAATATTAACGGAATATTGGAGTTCATTTACATTTTAATTAAATTTATAACCAAAATATTATTTGATGTTATCCAACATTTGGATAATACATTATTGAAGATCCATTGTTGACTATGTTTGCTTACTAGAAGCTGGTGATTTCAGTCCAATGTAGGTTCTATCGCCGAAAATGAATAGTGTCGTGACTGAAAAAGCACGGAAATCTTCCTACAGTGAAGTAGGAAGTCCTTCAACAGCCACTGTGTTAATATATAAGTATTCATATGCATTATAAACATACCAGTAATTTCCCAAACAGGTTGTTTCTTAGGATCTGAAGCAACAAAATCAGGCACCAATCCTTTATTGCAGTCCAACCAAGATGGGACTCTATTGTTGTCCTGTGATATTTTCACCATGAGTGGTGCTAGTTCTTTCTGTAGCCTTTCCAATGTGCTGTCGTCATGCCCAGTGTGTACTTTGGTGACGGTCACCCAACGGTTGCGGCGGGTGTCATGGCAACCCATCAGGAATACTGACATCATACCTCCTTTTTTTCCTGTACCTGTAAATGAAATAAAATACTGTTAGGTATTAAAATTATAAGAACAAAATAGGTATAAGATTATTGGAGGCCACTTTACAAGGAAAATTATACAGTTCATCTTTCTGCATGTCGTTGCAGCAAGCCAAATTATTAGCTCATGAACTTCTAGGTAGTCTACTGCTAAGAGAATATAAACTAATTATTTAGCAATTAGAGTGCCCAATATGCTACTATGTAAGCAAAAAGGTAGGAGTGGGTCCTCGTTATTCATTTTTAGTGACGCATTGTACGACATGTAATTTATATTAACAATAACAAATGGCTAATGACATACTGGCTGCAAAACAGATTATGTTGTTTAATTTTGTTATTGCATTTAGAGATGAGACCACCTATTGTAATAATGCATATTTTTGTTTACTTTTTCCTATTTTGTTTGCCCATCTATGCAGGCAGTGACTCACTATTGTCCTTTCAGGTAATCTGTTGTTATACTAATAACAATATACAATAGGTATCTAGCCTGTTAGCTGTACCTGAGATGCTTAATTTTTTTTTACGGGCATATTTGGCCTTCTAGATTTTTGTCCTGCAGTGTCCTTATCTAATAGTAAAGTATTGTTCAAACACCTACCAAACCAAGCTCCTAGAACTACAAGATCAGCTGTGTCAGCCATTGCTCCATCAAACAGATAGTCTTTCTTCACCTTTAGCCAATGCCGCTTGCCAGGTTCATAAGTGGATTCCAAATCTTTGAGTACCAAGCCTTCTAGTCCAAGTTGTAGTACCTGTAAATTGGAGAAGAAAACACGTCAATAAAAGGAGATAAGTAACAGTAGCATATTTTTGTTAGCACATATAAGTATGCTTAATTTGTCTCTTCAAAGAAAATACATAGTTTGGCCTTTATGTTTGTTGTAAGTGATTGAAAGTCTTCAGCTAACCAAAATGTTCCAGTTAATGTTACCTAAAATTCCCAAAAAGAGTGAACTAGTAGACTAGAACTAGCGAGTATATTTTAGGTTTTCTAAATGTCTAGATTATTAACTAGACGTCTAGAAAATTAATATAAAATACTCAGATTATCAGAGTATGATCAAAACAAACAAATCAAAAGTAATTATGGTGATTAAAAAAAGGTGAAATAAATTATATGACTTTGTCTTTCATTCTATCACCAATTAGATTATGTATCTTAGGTAGTTGATAAGAATACATTCAAAACATACCTCGGCAATCATTTTTGCTAAATCAGATGGCTTTTCTATCAATTTCTGCTCAGAAAACATTACATGATTTGTTACTTCCACCATATGGTCATACAATATTTGTCTCCTTTTCCTTATAGGTAGGTCTATTAAGACTTTGCCATTGTAGTATAAACAGTCAAATATGTATAGACACACTTGTGCATCTTTGAACTCGGACTGCTTATGCTTACCTAACGTACCAAATGGTAACGGTTTCCCTGTATTCACATCTACCATTAAAACTTCAGCATCCAGAATCATATCTGTACCTTTTGGAAAAGCTTGAGGTAAATAATCCTTAAAATGACTGACTTTATGTGCCATTACCGGTTTTAAAGCTCTAGAAAAATATTTGAACTCATTGCCTTTTTTATGCACTTGTACTCTTTCGCCGTCATATTTTATTTCCGAGAACATTCCGTTAGGACATTTCTTCATTGCCATTTCCACTGATTTGCAAGCTTCAGCCAACATTGGTAGTACAGGAGTCATGAGCGAAAGTTTCGCTTCAAAACCTTTTTGGATTGCATCTTTATGTTTTACGGTCCTGCCTTCAGACATGATTCTGTCTAACACCATGTCAAGATCTCTTGATGTTTGAAAGACACTGTAAGCATCGGGATGGACTCCTTCTAATATGTGTTTTGGTCCGGCATTTATTCGTAAATCTCCCTTTATTAACCTTATGAGCATTTTCAAGTCTTCAGCGGTGCATTTTTTAACAATCTTCTTGAAATGGTATATTTGTTCTTCTTCTTTTGTTAGTTTTGAAAGATCTTCTAAGAAGTCTTCTACTTTTTGTATTGTGATTGTGCTTTCTGCTGCAGGTTGTACTGCTCTTGATTTTAGGAAGAAATGTTTTATGGTATCTGCAACATCACCCTGTTCCAAATGCGTTAACATGTCATCATGGTCCATATTGAATACTTTTGAAAATAATTTGACCAATTGTTTACTTTTTAAATTGTAAACTCTTTTGCATACTTGTGGTAGTAACAGCTTACACCATAATGTTAAGTTACCTTTGAAGGAGCTGTCATCAGTTCCTTTTGTAAAAAAGGTATTGACTACAGCGGTTTTCTCAGTATAAGCATCTACTTTAGAGATTTTCTTGCATAATTTGAAAAACGTCACAAACTTATCATCATCAGTTTCCACTTCCTGCTTTTTAGGACTCTCAGCACTCGCATTACTTGCAGGTTTTGAGGGACTTGGTTTCGCAGATGCGGTATAAACGTTTTTTATAACCTTAGCAGTATATTTACCACTATTTTTATCTGCATACAGTTTCTCCATTTCATTCAGCTTTTTCAATATAAATTCTTGATCTTCCTTGCTTATACAGCCCCAATTACCGAAGTCATCTATCGAATCTACGCGTTTTGTCGCAGGTCGTTGCTTCAGTAAGGCATTCATGAAGCAGTCCACATGATGCCATGATTTCATTGATTGACCGTCTCCGTATGGACTTGCAACAAGCTTCGCAATACGTAATTCTCCGCTAGGACAGTTAGTTTTACATCCTTTGCACGAAGCTCGGCCACCTTTAGCTCGGTCTACGAAAAACGGCGTGGATTCCGCCATGGTTAAAATTACACTTGATTTTTAGGCATTACATCACATTAAATTTACCCAAGTAATATTTGCGCACGTTTTTATGGTTATAACGAAACATATGTGTGATTTATGTTACAGAACACGCTTTATTTACTTTAAAACAAAACAAATATCAGTACAGAAACAAAACAACACGCAAACGCAGGTGTATGCATGTTTGTGATGTGTCAGTCAAAATCGAAATGTCAAACTGACATGACGGGCCTACTTTGACAATTCTAGAGGTGTAGAACACTTTCTTCTGGGCACTTTCGGAATCGAGATTTTATTTCACAATGAACTAATAAATACACGAAAAGCAACTAACATTGAAAACATTCGTGTTATGCCTAAATGGTTAGGCTAAATAGTTTTAATCATAGATACTCTAACCAATTTATAGTTTTATTGTCATAAATTATGATTTAGTTCACTGTTACGTTGTCACTGTTTCGAGTAAAATAATGTAATAGAAAGGTCGGTCTGCCTCTATTGATGTTTCGTTCTACGCATGCGTCGATTTGTGAAACTCTTCTGCAGTGCATGACGCGCACCCTGACGAACGGCGAAATTATTTTCAATCGTCTCGTCGCGGCGTTAGATTCGCCGTTGTTGTTGTTTTGTTGGTTTAAAGTAACAATAACATTGTAATTATAGCATTATGGACATAAAAGATTTAGGTACACACGGCTACACATCAAGCTATGCAATTCCAGTATATGCTGATCGCGTATTGTATAGAATATCCATACAATGCGAGATCAGCGTAAACTGGAAAAGTATATCTTGATGTGTAGCCGTGTGTACCTAAACCTATTTCAGAAATAATTTTGCAGAAGTTGTACGTTCATTTCTTACCTCTTTGTATTGGATAATATACTTTGGTACTTGAAACGTTTTGATTTGAATTTATCTTTCTTTACAGCATCATCATGTCACCAAGAGTTCAGCAGCGACGGTACGAAACACGGCACGCTGACATCTCCTCACTACCCGTCGCCGTACCCTCCGAACACTCATTGTCACTACGAATTTTTCGGGAGGGGCAAGGAGCGAGTTAGATTAATTTTTCAAGACTTCTACTTATATAAATCTGCTGATGGATCTATTGAGTAAGTTTAAACTAATCATTAGTTATTTAAAAGTAGATACATAATTATGCCTATAAAAATAATGTAGGTACCTAGATAAGTAGTAGATTGACCAAACAACGAAGTTTGATGATGAATTTACAAATAGGTACTTACGGTTTTTCAGTGAGTTTAACAGTCTCTTTTACTTTGGATAATATTCTGAAATTACTTTTGTGCTCAACTTTATAAGTATCTGAATCGTTACGGAAAAAAATTGGGCCTACGATTTCCACAAATAGGTAGGTACAAACAAAAACAAGTATTTATCCTAATTATCCCCAAGATTATTCACACTCACACAAAAACGAAGTAGTTAACCTTACAAAATATACACTAATATACAAATTTTATGCATTTACAGCTGTACAAACGTGGATTCGTTGCAAGCATTCGTCAACGTGGATGGGCGGTTAGAAAAAGTGGAGACGTTCTGTGGAATCGACCTCCCCAAGCCTATTATGTCGAATGGACCGAAACTAATGCTGGAATTCCGTGGAACGCAATCATCGAGGTACTCGAGAGGATTCAAAATATCATATTCATTTGTAGAAAGTAAGTATGCATTTGCTCATATGAAATTTCTGTTAATTGTGTTCGAGTTATCGAATTGATTTTGAGAAAGAGTTGAATAACTAATCGGTGACATTGCGGAGTAAGACCAGTTAGTTTGGGCACGCCACGATTGCGTCGGTAAGTCCCCTCTTTGAGGAGTGGATTGAAAGGCACCACGGCGTTCTCACTTTCCACCTGACGCAGGTCCTCACCGGACACGGTTATTGCGGGAGGTTCCTGTTTTGTATAAGACGGGGGGAAACCTCCGGGTATTTCCGTAAATCGTCTTGAGGAAACGGTGGAGCATACGATGGAGGTCTGCCCGGCTTGGGCGGAGCACCGCTGTGTCCTCGTGGAGGCGATCGGCGGCAGCGATCTCTGGCGTCCGGCCCTGGTCAAGGCCATGGTACGGAGCGAGAGTGTATGGGTAGCCGTCACCTCCTTCTGCGAAGCAGTAATGGTCGTGAAGAGGGAGGTGGCGCACGTGAGGGAGAGGCCGTTATATGCGCCCTCGCACGGCCCTAGTCGCCGCAAGAGACACTCTGGGCATCGGAAATCCTAGGCTGATTCCCGGCCACCGTAGGCGTGGGCTTGCGGACGACGAGTAATGGTTAGCTCGTTGTCCTATAAGGACCAAGCCCGGGTCGACGGCGAGTTGTGCCGTGCACGCGCGCCTCAAAGAGATGTCAGCACCAACAGGTGGGGTTCGCAACGGCCGATGCCTGCAGACGGGGTGGATATTTGATGATTTCCCTCCCAAAAAAAGACCAGTTAGTAAAATAAAGCTTGATGGTTGCTGTTATTTCCGTGAAGACGAAGAGCAATCTTTTTTAGCTAGCCCTTGCGTACCTAATTTAGAATCTCATGTAAATCCTTTAAAAAGACGTGGGTCCCCGTAGAAATATGTAAATCTATTCTGAAAACTTTTTCTAATTCAAACTAAAACATTTTTCAGATTTCGGAATAAACACAGGAAGGCAGTTGAAGGAGTTTCCATGCGCGTTCGTGTATAATAGTAGTGAAGCGCGCAATGGTACGTTTGCGTCTCCCAACTCGCCAGGACCATATCCAAGGGATACGGAGTGTACATACTTCTTCCACGGCGGCGAGACTGAGAAAGTGCATCTGCATTTCACGAATTTTGACGTTGAAGGAGTTTTGCCGTAAGTTTTGAATGTTTAAAAATTAAAGTATTTACCTACACCTTAATTTTTCAAAAACACTTGAAAGGCGCTACAAATCTACGATAACTGAATTTAGTTTAAGAACAGTGTAACCTGAAGCAAAAGAGAGCAATGAACTGCCTGAAAGCAGACGTTCGATGGTTTCTTACATTTTTATTGATTTAAAAAAAAGACGTTCTCCAACTAAATAACAGCAGCTTTAGCTATAAAAACATTTTAACCATGTCCAAATTCCATGTTGTCCACCCCTAATTAATAATCATATTTTTTTGTCTCCGCTTTAATACTTTTGAAATACCTGTTCCAGATGCGAAGCAGTATCGGCGAGTGATTATGTCGAATTTTCAAACTATATGACTGAAGACAATAGATTCGGTAGATATTGTGGACAAATGAAAGAGTTCCACGTAGAGTCTGAGAGGAATTTCTTCAAAGTAACATTTAGGTCGAACGACCGCTTAGATGGTACAGGTTTTAAAGCAATCTATCAGTTTTTAGAAGCTACTGATGAATATCGAGCTCCACCTGTACAAGATAAGGCTTCACATTCTTTATGTAAGTATTTTATAATAGGTACGAATCTGATCGTTAACAAATAATAATTATAATTACACACTGAAACTAGGTACAAATATAATAAGTATGTGAGTAGATAAGCGATGGGCGAACTCACAATCCTATAATGTCCCCACTGCTGTGGATACTGGCCTCCTCTCAGTGAGAGGGACTGGGCCGTAATCATGGAGAAAAGAAAGAAGCCGTTATCCATCACGCGGGCCCAGTGCGGGCTGGTAGATGTCACTTGTCTTCGAATTTTTGGTTCTAGGACTTGTCGGTTTAGCAAGATGTTTTCCTTCACCGTTTTGAGGGCAGTGATAAAATACACACAATAAATGGTTGCGATCTCGCGACCTACGCCACTCGTAAGTCGGTCCCGATACCACTACGCCACCACTGCTCTATCGATGAGCGATCTACACTATTTAAATCTAATTTTGGGTTTTTGGTGGGATCGCGTTGGAACATGTCGCACGAATTTTCATTTTCATGGAATTTAGTGAAATAGCGAATTAAATTGTATAATTTTGATAGTGAATTATTCAATTTAGTTACGTGTGAGTGCACAAGTGTAGTGAAAGTGAAAATAAGTGACTAACGTGGACTTTTCGTGTTCCCCCCAAAAAACTCCTATTATTTATTTATTTATTTATTTAAACTTCTCGCACATAAAAAGGTACAAAGGCGGACTTAATGCCTTAGGCATTCTCTACCAGTCAACCAAGGGTGGTGAAGAGATTAGATGGCAGGTGCTTAGGTTGAGAGGAACAACGACTACAAAGTATATCATAATGATAAGATTGGTTCATAAATAGGTTATAAACTAATAATACACATACAAGCATACATATCTACTATAATAAATACTTATAATATATATATAAATATATATATATGTACATATAAATACATATATATTCTCAAGGGAATGAGGAGTTTAGATGATTCTACCCTATTCGTTATGAAAATACCTCTGCAATTTCCGCTTAAATGCATACCGACTGGTGGCCGTCCTGATATCGAGAGGAAGCGCATTCCAAAGAAGAATGGACTGAATATGAAAGGAAGAATGAACAAAGTCAGAAGTATGAGAAGGACAGCGTAGAAGAAGATTGTTAGAGGAACGTAGATTCTTAGTGTGAGAAGAACATAGATATTGGAAATGAGACACAAGATACGATGGAGGTGTATGGTCTATTATGTTGTTGTAAAGTTACTACCGCTTTACAATAACTTTGACTTGACTGACTAAAGACGACTATGAATATTTGTAACTTCGTGCCCGTTATCGGGCCATTTACTTGTTCTAAAAGAAAAATTACTTGACACTGGCTAAATGCACAAACCGTGTGAAGCCAAAATTATAAAAAAAAAAAAAAAACTATTTTAATCTGTCACATTCTCACATTTTATCTGTCGATATTTCAACAACTGTCACAAAACAGTTACCTAAAATATTACCTAAAACCCTTGACTATCAAAAAACTAAGAAACTTTTGACAGTTCTCAAATAAATTTCCTTCCCTCCTTTCCCCCGTGACTGATTTACGCTCTCGCACACTCCAACATACATTCATACACTACAACATACATTCTTACTCCCATCATACATTCATCATACATTATTTGTGTCGAATAACCTCAAAATTGTGTTAGAATAACATAAAAAATATAGTCATGTGTGAACCTACGTGTGAAACGATATTCCTTCAGACTTTTCGGTCACTTTTGTACTTTTTTAGACCATTTAATTACACAGGACGGCATTTTTTAGACAAACTTACTGTACGACGACCCATAAGGTACTGACGAAAATGAGCGTAGTTTGATGCATGTGTGTGCGTGAGCGCGTGTGTTTACTTGAAGGAGCTTAGTTTTGTGGCTTCAGTATTAGCAAAGGCCGTGCGTTATCTACCTTTTTTTACTTGATCTGAGGATATGAACCATTAGTAATTTTGTCTTTTTTACTATCTGCTATTATTTTTAACTTCCAACACTTATCTAATATTTTTGGTTCCTTTAACGATGTTCACATAAAATCGTCTCTAAGCCTTTTACTATATTTTTTGCCCTGGTAACCTGTAACACAGGCTTTTTCGAAAACTTATTTCAGGCACCAGTCTCTTACAATGGTGGAATATAACATTACCAACAACATTGTTAACTTTTAAGTAAACCAATATTGTGAAGAGATATTTAAAAAATTAAAAAAAATCGTGGAATCATTATAAGGCTCAGACGCCTCAAAAAAAGGTATCTCGGCTACTTAAGCGTTCAATTCCCATTTAAATACAAAGTAGGTACAGTCGACCATACGGTAGTAGTGACACTCTGACGGTCAAAGTCTACTCCATACTGCGCTGAACAGCTGAACTGAAGGTCAAAATTTGACCTTCAGTTCAGCGCTCAGCGCAGTACGGAGTTGCAATTGAATACGAGGCTAACTTCTACAGGTTTGGTACCCGACGTGCGGTCAACTGAACATACCGATATTTTAAACGATGTGAAATTAACGTTATATTTTCTCATTCCAGGTATATTCGAACATTTTCTAATGCTGATCATCCTCGCAATACCACAGCTGCATCATCAACTATATCATTAAATAAAGTGATATTAGATTAAATATAATTATAAATTAGTCTATAATCCTGTATATTTTGTATAATAGTATGTGCCATACACCTGTAATCACGTAGATATGCAATATTTTCTATAAAGTCGCATTTTATGTTTTCCTCTATTACCTACCAACTAAAGCAATAACATGCGAGACACAATAAAGATTTATTCATAAAGGCACGTCGTAAAACGAAATAAATTATTTGAATTTAAAGCGTTTTTCTTTTTATTTAACGCCTTTTTCGCTATAACAGACATCTCTTCAGGATGGCAAAAGGACTACTGGTTGTGCAAAGCAGGCCACGAAGCACCTTCACCAGCGAAACGGAACCAAAAGGAAAATTTAGTCTAGTTTTCGAACCATGGCAAAAAATCTTACAGTACATAAAGGTACTTCTTCCACGCCTGCGCGTACGGATATACCAAACCTTATACATCACTTGGGTAATACCAGCACGCTAATCGCGTAAAACGCTATTAATCATGTTGAAGGACCAATGCTTTGCTTCATATGTTCGAAAAATGTGTCTGCTCAACAACAGAAATAACGCAATTAATGTGGATGACCTGTCAAAATTAAGCCCATTGCCACTGTTAGTGTGTTACAAATACAATTGCCCCGCACCTACTTCAATATTAAGATCTTGCTGTAGGATTTTTTCGTCCATTGTCCATTTGTGACTTCATTAATAATGGTAAATAGGTAGTTAATCTAGCACATACAAAGTTGCCGGAAAAACCTTGCACGATTTAAATTAAAGCGATTGCTACGGTAGGTGTGTAGGTAACACACTTACGGTAGCAATGGCTTTCATTTTGACAGTTCAACAACATCCATTACGAACATAATATAATAAATTATAAGAAGCAATGAATATCAAATATCGTTCAAAATGTGAGTATGTTACGCAATTAAGGTACTGTTTATGATGCCTTTAACATAAAGTATGTATCTAATGAACACACAGAATATTAATAAAACTGCCAAGTTCTATCAATAGTTAGATATAAACAAGATTTAGTTGAGTATATAAATCAGTGTCAACTTTAAGTGAGACAGCTTAATAAATATGTTAAATCACAGATTTGAGCGTCAAAATCTCAGTAACATCATAAATTGCTGCCCAAGTAGGCGTTTAGTTACATGACAGGTTGCAATAACGACTAAATGAGCAATTCCGTTTAAGTATTTCTCTTACGGTTGATCTGGCAGTAATACCTAAGTTCAGAGGCGTAAAAAGGGTGGGGCAGGCAGGGCACGAGCCCTGGGCGCCTATCGAAGGGGGACGCGAAAAGTCGCCAATTATTAAATTTTGAAAAATATGTCAATAAACCATTGCTGCTGCCGCGGTTTTGCAGCGCTGCACAGTGGAACGAATGTATGGGAGCGGTTGGACGTAGACATGTCCGAAAAAAAAGAGTAAAATTATGCCAAACTAATGATGCCATCTTATTCGATTACTTAATGCCTTCATAACTTGTGGTGATGAATTTCTTCATAACTCCCATATTTCGGGAGTAATTTGAGAAAATGTGAAATTTTACTATGAAAATGAGTGTATCGAGCTCTCTCCCTCCTGATTCCGGGCTTGTTTCAAGTAGCGGTCTCTAATATCATAATGCTAATACTAAGAGCTATATTTAATACTAAGACACATAGTGCGCCAAATGTGCACTTTCTGGGATAAAGAGTGATGTTTATTTTATAACACAATTTTTTTATTTTTTGTTTATTTTGTTGATTAAAACCGTTTTTCTAAAGGTTTACCTTATTACAATAACATTTCTGAGCAGCCAATTAGAGAAGATATAAGCTAATTAGGATATATAATTAGGGACTTAAGGTTTACATATAAAACTGATGCACTAATGATTACTGATAAGAACATTGCTATTATTTAATTACTAAATGGCTCTTAATACACTAATTTAGCATGCATCATTTACTAATTATCACAATAACTAATTACCTTGCAATATTTAACAAAGGATACCTGGGATACCTGGATTTTATATAAATAGGTCACTATTAGTAACTTTAAAATCAGTGTTGATTTACACCTCGTTGTATCCAAGCTAATCTCGCAATGTATTTTCCAAATTTTAATACAAATCTTGATATTCACGTTGCTTTATGCGCACGCGCACATAAAGATTTACGCGACTTTAACTATTTGTTCAGTGTTTTAAAAGATAACAGTTGTGTTCAGTTATGTGAAAGTGCTGAAACAAGTTTAAAAGACTGGTGTCGTCGATTTTGCTACCGCATTTATGCAAAATGGACACAGTCTGGAAGAAGCACAGATAAGTTTCGGAAGAAACATGAGATTTGGCTACAGGCTGCAATTCAATGGCCGGAATTACAGAATGAAAATATGGAACCTTCTACAGAAAATATAAGTGACGTCATCGAGCCCATAATTTCTCCTGCTAAATCTGATGCTTCAACTTGTACACATCCTAGTCCTCGTAAATCTTTTGAGGACCTTAGTAACCGGCAAAAAAGAAGACGCACTGAAGATAGTCTTTCATGCAGCAGTAGCAGCGCTGAAATTATGTTTTCGGCCGAAAGGGCGCTTCAAAAGGCAGGACAAAGCGATACAGCTTATGTTATGAAATACTTGACGGAGAATCCAGAAGAGGCCTCAAAAATCAAAGCCTTCATTGAAGGTAAATCAATTCAGGTACGGGAAATATCCCCTTTGAAGGCATTGGCTCTTTATGTATCGATGAACTTATCGAAATGGCGCTATAACACTCTTCGGGATTTCAACACTCAAGAAGGAGCTCTTCAATACCCGAGTTACTACATGTTGGTTAAAGAAAAAATTAAGTGCTATCCGGCCAAAGAAGATCTCACAGTTACAGAGAGCTCTGCAAAAATCAAATTACAAGCCTTGATGGATTTAACCTCAAGAAGACTTATTAGGTCGTTAGAAACCCCTGTTGATCCCAATCAACAGCTCGTATTGACCAGCAAATGGGGTTTTGACGGATCATCTAGCCAAAGCATTTATCATCAAAGGACGAGTGAAGATGAGCAAATCGATCTTGCTAGTAATTTTATGATTAGTCTTGTACCACTGCGGCTCGTCTCAAAAGGTGTAACAATTTGGGAAAACGAGCGACCATCTTCCACTTCATTTTGCCGGCCAATATTGTTTAAGTTTATAAAGGAAACCAAAGAAAATGTGCAGAGAGAGATGGCTGAAATCGAAGCAGAGATTGAAGCCTTAACTCCATCCACCATCACTGATGGAATTAGTGTCAAACACCAACTGCTGTTGACAATGATTGATGGTAAAATTCATTCCATTATATCCAATACAGCAGCTTCAGTGTGTGACATATGCAAGGCTTGTCCTAAAGAAATGAATAATTTAGAGTTAATCAAAGATAAACACGCAAACGAGGACATGTATAAATATAGCTTAAGCACCCTTCACGCTTGGATTCGCTCAATGGAATGCTTATTACACATTTCCTACAAATTAGACATAAAATCATGGCAAGTAAGGGGTGATATAGCAAAAAGGCAAGTTGATGACAGGAAGAAAAGAGTTCAAGAGGCTGTAAGAAGAGAAACGGGCTTACTTCTCGATGTTGTGAAACAAGGCAGTGGATCCACCAACAATGGCAACTCGGCAAGGAGATTTTTTGAAAACTACACTAAATCTGCTGAACTGACCGGAATAGATGCTATGCTTTTAAGAAAAATCTGTGTGATCTTGCAGTGTATTTCATCAGGAGAGAAGATCAACGTAACTAAATTCCGAGAGTTCTGCTTTGATACTGCTAAGCTTTACGTGGAGTTATACCCATGGTATTATATGCCTTCTTCACTTCATAAAATTTTAATGCATGGGCCAGACATAGTTCAGAACATGTCAATTGTGCCCATTGGTTTTCTATCCGAAGAGGCATCTGAGGCTAGAAATAAAGATTTTAGAAAATATAGAGAGGGGCATTCTCGAAAGCATAGCAGTATCTCATGCAATGAAGATATTATGCACAATCTTTTACTGTCTTCTGATCCACTTGTTACAAGTATCCGTCCAAAAGGAAATAAGTTTGTAAAAAAATCTTCTTTTAAGGAATTTTATGAGCTTACGGATTCTGAGAAAAGTGATATCGAATTTGTTAACATAAATGATTTAGCGGACATCGATTCTGAATTTGAATTAATTGATGATGATGATGATGACGAAGATAATTAAATGATGTTATTGTTTTAAAATGTGTAACTTAGTAAATTAGAGCTTACATCTTAATTATTTATTGTACTTTTAATGAAACTAGGTAATTTATTATCAACTTACTTAAAAGTCATACTCTCATCAGTTCTTGTGAATATTTTTGTTAATATATATTTCTGTATATATATATAATATATTTATAGACCTCTTAATAAGTCTGTCTGCGGTTTAAAGTAAATACAAATGGGGAAAAAACGTTTTTTTTTTTAAATTTTCATTTCCTTTTATCCCAGAAAGTGCACATTTGGCGCACTATGTGTCTTAGTATTAAATATAGCTCTTAGTAATAGCATTACGATATTAGAGACCGCTACTTGAAACAAGCCCGGAATCAGGAGGGAGAGAGCTCGATACACTCATTTTCATAGTAAAATTTCACATTTTCTCAAATTACTCCCGAAATATGGGAGTTATGAAGAAATTCATCACCACAATTTATGAAGGCATTAAGTAATCGAATAAGATGGCATCATTAGTTTGTCATAATTTTACTCTTATTTTTCGGACATGTCTACGTCCAACCGCTCCCATACATTCGTTCCACTGTGCGCTGCTACGATGTTCGCGCAGGCACAAACCGATGACTTTTATGCTATTACTAGCTTACCCGGCAAAGGTTGTTTTGCCTTTTATATTATTTAGGGTGAACAACCCTTATCACTTAGGGGTATGGAAAATAGATAGTAGCCGATTCTCAGACCTACTGAATACGCATATAAAATTTGGTAAAAATCGGTAAAGCCGTTTCGGAGGAGTACAGTAACTAACATTGTGACATGGAAATTTTATATATTACCTTGAAGATTAGCAAGCGGAGTGCCTCGCTACTAAGTCGCTTCCAACGCAGCACTAACAGCATCCTGAGCGTATTGTCCGAGCGGTGGGACTTGGTGTTGTTGGAGAGGTTGGATGCACCTGCACGCCAGTTCGTCACCATTTATTAAGTGATTATTATTTTACCATTATTATTAATTGTAATCGAATGAATTTTAACCTAATTGACTATAATTGTGAATGTGCTGACTGAACTGAACTTTAATTTATTGTTTTCATTAACTTTTTTTTTATTGACTTTATAATTTATTTGTAATGCATTGCATTACAAATACATTTTAACGTGTAATGTAATTTGTAGTGCTTAAAATAGGAATAATTTCCTGAAATAAACGTTTATTTAATTTAATTGCTTATTGTTACATCTAAGAAATCCGAAGAGCTATTTGAATTTATTGTGCAGTATCGGGATGAAAGCGTATTTCCTAATCTGCCCGTTCCTATTCAAATTTTGCATAAAATTGCAGTGTTTTTAGCAAGTTAAAATTCATACCTTCGTTATTAAAGGATATATATTGGTCAAGAAAGATTACGCGACCTGGCTTTGCTCAGTACCGACCTAGAAGGTAATTTACGAAGGGGCGCAAATGTGATGCGTGCCTTAGGCGCCCTTTTCTGTTGGTACGTCCCTGCCTCAGTTACATTCTACATTTACAAAGTAATCAGGACTCAAAATACTTCCCTACAGTATCTTTCCATTTCCCTGAAACATGAATAAGCGAGCTGCCTATTTAATTAAGGCGGAGATTTCTGGAAATCGCTCAAAAAGGTGGTTTTTTAAAGCTGTGTATTTCTTTAACCGTAACTAATTTTGAAAGCAAAAAAAATATATGATATATTCAAGCATTACAGTGATGGAACTCAAAACATTATTAAATATACTTTAATGCATCAAAAAAATCATCAAAGTTACCTCTTAATTTTCTTTAAAATCAGTTTATCCCTTCAATAACAGTTATAAATACAATTAAAAATATACCATAAAATTCAAAATGTCAAACTGCATCCAATGATAGATTATTTATGATTAAATAGTTAATATCTAATTTTGTACGATTTTATTTGCATTGTTACGACATACGCTTGCTCATTTGTTATTCGAATTTATTACAACAGATTTTAACCCGTAACAGATTGCAATAAAAACTATTATCGCTCATAACGACAATATTTAAAGTTACCAGGGCCTTAAAGAGGTCGGACCCTCAAAAATTACCCTTGTTTTATAAGCTTTTCAGAACATATGCTAATTTCATAGAATACGGCAATGACCACTATGGATCACATGGAAATTGGGTATTAAAATCCTGTAAATACCTGCTAATACCTAGGTATCTACTATTTTAATTAGGTAACTACATAAACTCTTGTTTTTTTTTTGTCTTGTTTTTTGTTTCACTTTTTGGGTTTTGTTTTGTTGTATATGTTTGTGTTTTATTTTTAAACAGTGTCTGCGATTGGATACGGACACTGTCTTTTTGTTGAGGTTTATTCGCATAAAGGGGTTTTTTTTTTGTCTTGTTTTTTGTTTCACTTTTTGGGTTTTGTTTTGTTGTATATGTTTGTGTTTTATTTTTAAACAGTGTCTGCGATTGGATACGGACACTGTCTTTTTGTTGAGGTTTATTCGCATAAAGGGGTTACCTTTCCTTGTTAGCCGCATAAGTTTTTGTACAGTTGTACAGTACGCGTGTCCGCCCCCCACGTAGCCAGGTGTTCAGCTTGGACGTAAGGTAGGATTTTAGGGGGCATAAACTCTTGTTTTTTTTTTTTTTTTTTTTGTCTTATTTGTTGTTTCACTTTTGGGTTTTGTTTGTTTTAGATTAAGAACATGTTTGTGTTTTATTTTTAGACAGTGTCTGCGATTGGATACGGACACTGTCTTTTTGTTGAGGCTTTTCGCATTGGTGATATAAGATATAGTGGTAATAAATAATATAGTAATAAATAGATATAGTAAAGTATAAGGTATAGTGATACATATTTATATGTAATAGGTACTTTTAATTATGTGCCGTTGAAGCTCTTGAGTTGGCTCATTATTTTTGATACGTATTTGACGTAGGCGTCAAAGACATCCTTGTTTCGCGTTAGCATCCCGATGTCATATGCCGTGATACCAAATCTCTCGGAGACTGCCTCATACTGCATGCGATCCATGGCGAATCTGGGGCAATCCCTGAGGAGGTGGTCGAGGGTTTGTATCGTGTTGTCATGGCAGGGACAATTGTCATCGTTGGTTATTTTAAAGCGGTGGAGGTATTGTTTGTGGAAGCCGTGACCTGTCAGAATTTGGGTTACGAAGAAATTTTGGTCTAGTTTTTTACGGAATTTGTGGATTTCTAATAATGTTGGGAATATGGTTTTGGTGTGTTGCCCCTGCTCGCTTGATGTATACCTGGCTTGCCACTTAGCCAGGTTGGTTTTTCGGAGTTCGTTTTTCACATATGACATCGGGTATGCACTATAGTCCGGCGCTTGACGAAGCCGAGTGGCCATTTTCGCGGCAGCATCTACAGCTTCGTTGCCTGCAATGCCGCTGTGCCCTTTCACCCACTTGATTTTGATGCTTGGTGGTGTATCCGTGGTTGTCTGTATGTGAGTATGGATTATTTTATGGATTTTTGCGACTAGTGGGTGAGTGTTGCTTCGGTCTGCGATAGCCTGTATGGCCGCCTGGGAGTCTGAGAAGATGATGGTGCTGGTTTGTCTCTTTGTGGAGGCCCATTTGCAGGCTTCCAGGATGGCAAACAGTTCAGCCTGGAAGACTGTGCAGACTTTGTGGAGTTTAAATTTTTTAGTTTTTGCCTTTCCTCCCGGATCATAACAGATGAAGGCCGCTCCAACGGTGCCGTCGTCCTGTTTGCTGCCGTCGGTGTAAATATTGTGCTGCGATGCCGGTGTTAATTGGGTCGCTTGTTCGTTATGTTTCCGGGTGCTGGTAACAGATTTTGGAAGTCTTGTTGCTGGGTGTAATAGCTCACGTACGGGTATGGGGCGCTCGGGGATGATGCCCGCTGGCAGAAGATGACTAGTGCCTGTGAGGCGGATCGTCTCGACATGGTGGACTTCTTGGATCTTGTTACGTGAAACTCTTGTTACGTTAAAACACTATGAATTTGGGCTAGATAATACCTGAACCGAAACAAGATCGTTCAAAAGCTTCTTTGACAAGGCACGGGATTAGAATAGTTGTTTGAGATATTTATGTTCTGCCGTATGTAGCAGGGTGCTTATCGGTATTCAGAAGCTGACCTTACCGTGTAGGAGTATTACTAGAACTACAAGGTGCCATGATAACTAAATAGGAAGACTGGTAAGTCGTAAATGCCCTGAAATTTTATCTTTGCTTTTTTATACCGCCGCAACAGCAACTGCTACAACGCTCCATTACCTACCGTAATAAACATCGGAATTCTTTAGTCATAGTGAGTAAATATTTAGTTACATAATAAAATATCTGCACGCCGTAACTTTACACAGCTGCAGGTATCTAAGTACAATAATAACAAATTGGCTTTACAAAGTTTATGGCATCCCACAATGATACTCATTACATGGATTGTCAAACAATATTAGATTATTATTTATTTTAGAGATTCACTTTATATCATTTAAATTACCTACATAAAAACGAAAGGTGTGTACTTCCAAATAAATAAAAAAAAAGGACACATAGGCGTCGAAGTATTCGTCCGCATCGCGTGCCCAGAAGACTGGCAGCATTGCAATATTAGTGAATGCTGCGCTAATACCGGTCCTCTTTATAATGACGAATTTCAATTAGCTAGGCACATTATTCTCGAAGACATTTTCTTCCTGCCTGCACCCGGTTATGCTTTACCGCCGCATAATACATAATCAGAGAAATGAATATCTATTACATGTAAGTACGATTATTAGTAAGTAGGTACATACTCTCTTCTAGGTGAGTAAACAAAACATGTATTTACATCGACTTATCGACAGTCTGAAAAGTAAAGAGAATCTTGTACGCACGGCTACACATGAAGCTATACATTTCCAGTATAAGCTGATCTCGCATTGCATAGGATTTCGGTACAATGCGAGATCAGCGTAAACTGGAAATTTATAAATTTTTTGTGTAGCCGTGTGTACCCATTAAGTTAGGTAGTCATTTATGGCAGGCACAAACTTAGTCAATCTTGGATAGTGTAGTACAGAGTTTATAAATAAGGTTGGTTGTTATAATTTAAAAACGGTGTTAATAGGTACCTATTATAAAGAAAGAAAAATTGTTTATTCTGCACAAACAAAACGCACATTACAAGAAAAGACTACCTACATCTAGAAGAACCTACACACCCCAACCAGTTTTGCCGTTGTTAGGTAGGTAGGTACCTTTCTTAGATTTTAAAATCCATGTTGGTATTCATAGGTAAGGTACGAATCACAACTTAAATATTATTACTGCCCAGTAATAAGTTCTTCAGAATGTTATTGAATAAAAAATCTTAGTCAAGCCCGATTTAAAAACAAAGTCATTGCACCTCTACTTTCGTCTCGGTTCATTGCTTGTCGCAGAGTTGTAGTCCGCGCGTTGACAGGTGTGGCGGCGCCACGGTCGCGTCGTTTAGTTCGCTATTCACGCGCGATCCCCACTCCGTTTTACGTCAATTCGAGTACGTTCGCCGCTCTCTTCGGTGTCGGTCGGTAGGCTATACGTGGTTATTTCCTAAATCCGCGAAACTTTTTTCCGAAGTAAAGGGATGTGACAGAAAACAACGCTATTTTGATAATTTTGTGTGATAAATTGTGTGTAAACGTTGTTATTAATTGTGACTAAGTGTTAAGTCGGAGTGGTACTGTGAGTGTGATTGTGGTCACAGGTGTCGCATTCCAGGGGGGACGCCGACGCAGCCTCTGTACCCAATACAGTAGGCAGGTGATCCGCTAGACAACCCTATTTTATTTGTAAGTAATCTACCTCGTGATTATTAGTCTTTTAGTGCCAATAAAAGCCCTTTATGTACATAATGTTACCAACGAACGCAGTACGTAGGTACCATTAAATGGTCCGTTCACCGTAAGAGACCCAGATAATTAATTTAATTTAATATTGGCTGTTTCTAAACGAATACCTACCTACTTAATAGGTAAGTTGGTATTTAAGTACCAACCAGGCTTCCTGTCCTACTGAGATTTCAGTAGTTAATGACGAACTCCGATCACAACAATGTGCAAACTAAGTTCTTAAGTAGGTAAATGTAAATAAAGAATTGCAGAATTTCGCATAAATAGACAGAAACAAGTAAATAATTAGGCATAAATACCTAATAGGTACATACGATATTTATTGTTGTGTCTGTAATTTACACAGCGATTTAATAAACATTTTATAGACGCAGGTAGGTTAGCTACCTACCTACATAATACATTCGTCGTTCTTATCAAAGTACAGTCAACTGCACTTAAGGATTAACACTTTAAATACAAAAATCGCCCTTACTGCTATGACATAAAGATGGTGTCCAGCGTCAGATTGACAGTGGTTACTTAGGCAGATCACACACTGCTACGCACCACGCTCCGGGGAACGCGAAACGAGCCAAATTCTCAGTGCTTTTCCAGCGTTATTATTAAATTTGTATGAAAATAATCACGAGCTGGGAGCGCGTTATCTGCGCCCGTTGCGTGGTGCGTTTTAGTGTGTGAATTGCCTTTCTGACTTCTGTTGGGCGGTCGACTATACTTTAAAGGCTTCTTCAAACAGCCGCGACGCGACAGCGCGCCGGGACACTTGTAGAACAATTTCCATTAAAGTTTTCATAGAAATTGTTCTACGAGTGTCGCGACGCGACCGTCGCGTCGCGTTAGTCTGGACGAGCCTTAATTCGTCATACAACGAAAGGATGAAATTATGGGTTCTCTCTAGCTCCTTACCTATTGCAGTCTTCTGGTGGGCTCTATATGCACCACCATCGACTCTCAGGTGCCTATTGTGGCTAGAATAGGAACTACGAACTCCACATGCTGAGTAACGGGAAAGGCGCAATGCTAGTTTTTTTTACGACGCGACTACGCGACGATGTCATTGTAGCCCTTCCGGCCCAGTATTCATCTGATTGATCTTGGGAAAAGGCTAGGCAGATGATGATCATGATGATGATGATGGCATTATAAAATAGACTAGAAACCCAAACCAACTTCATAGACATAGGTATTTTTCCATTAAAGTGGTTTAGACGACGATCTTGGGCTCGTCAAATAACGATGACCCAAAATGAGATAGGTAGGTGGGTAGCTACTCACTGAAAGGTCCTATTGAGGTGAATCTTGTCGACTTTTTTCCATACAAACTTCGGGAGTGTATTACTCCACTGTTCGACAATGTACATCAAAAATTAAACATGGTATGATTTTGTCTCATTATTAATATTGTCTGTACGGAAACAGAATACCTACTAAAATAAAAAGCCATTTAAAAGTTAGGAGCCAACAAAGATTCGTTTTTCTTGCTAATTTAACCTAACTTTGGGCGTGTTTAAGTAAGAAAAGTAATGTAAAATCTCCAAAACCAAGTCAGGAGCAGGACAGATAAAGCTCAAATATCGAAAAATTCAATAAATTTTATTGGCCATTGATTTATGCAGTGGTTTTTTCATAAAACCCAATCTTCCGAAGGACTGTTCTTAATTTTTTACGTGCCTGTTGTAGGTACTATAAATGATCCTGCATCTCACTCAATAATGTTGTGCGTGTAGACTAGCTTCTAACTGCTCATCACTGATACTACCTCTATCGGACACGATGCCTGGTGAGACAGCGTGCTTTTTAGCCAGGCCTACCAGTGAGTTCGAGCCCGCGACTAGATTGCCCTTATGGGTCACCGAAACGATCAATTGCAATTGTTAATATTTACATGAATGCAATTGCAGCGATTGACAAAATGAATACAATTGTAATTGATCGCTTCAGGCACCCTTCATGCACCAGTCGACACAAGCCTGTCAATAGTCAGCAGTGCCTAAAAAAGAACCTTAAACAGTTGGCTGGAACAGACTAGGTGCGGAAGCCGGGTGACAGGGTGTTGTGCCCTGGGAGAGGCCTATGTCCGGAATGGACTGTGAGAGCCTAAGTTAATTGATTGACCTAAGTGAGCTACTAGCTACAGCGACCTTAAACGAATCATGATTTTGTAGATAATCGTATATGTATACCTACTTTGTGGCCGTCGAGTAGAAAGTTTGTTGTCAGTGTGATTTTGACAGTTTGGAAAGAAAAATATTCTTCTGAAATAGTCTACATTTATAAGGACCTAGACAAAGATCGTTAGAAAAGAAAGACAAAATGACAGATTGTAGAAAGATATCTACGGTACGATGTCAAAAATGGAGAAACGAAATGTCACTTTTGATTGAAAAAGCACTGTCTATTCTACTTAGAAATAAAAAGCGTCATGCTAAACCTGCTGTTATCTTTAAAGTTTAACCTTTTGACCGCTTACGTCGGATTAATCCGACAAATATTTTCGGGTCCATTTCGCCAGGGTCGTATATTTACGACCAAAATATCTCAGCTCATTTAATCTGTTTTAAAAAGCTGTATTGCACATCCCTCTTTGTTGTAGGTATTTATTTTTCGATTCACTGTGCCGGGCTCTGGGGGCACGACAACTGATATGAAGTCGGGCGGTTAAAAGGTTAAAGGTACTATCTTACTTAACACCTAGGTAGAAAAATCAGGCCATTATTTATCTAGATAATTATGTTTCCCATTAAATATCCACCAGATGACCCTCCTAGACTGATTGCTAATTGAAGCGATTTTGCCACATCGATTTCAAATAGCGAATGAATTTAATGATCGTGTTTTGTTTGATATTTCTATTTCATATTTGTTTTGCCCGTTTTCATTAACACTAGGAAACACGTAAAAGAACACCTATCTTATGCTGTTGGATTTTTAACTATCGGCGCTGAGGCGAGCGTTGATTGTTCAACGCCAACGGTGCGTTTTTAAGGTGTCACCTGCAGGCTTAGCATGACGCTTTCCATTTCTACGAATAATAGACACGATTATCTACAAAATCATGATTCGTTTAGAACGCATAACTGTGATAAAATAGCTATCTTCTCCTATTGCATCATTTAGTTAATAGTCATGTCTATTCTTCCGTCGTCAAATCGGTGCTCGTACTAAGCCTGCTGGTGTTAGTGAAAACGCTCTACTCTTCAGTCGTATTTTGTACTGTATAGAAGGAAAAAACAGACGCACATTATAAAATTAACATAAAGTATTACGACTAAGCCAAAAGCTTCATATTAGACAGTAAAATAATAATAAAAAACTTTTTTCAAAAAAATAAACAACCGACTTCCAAAAAAACACTAAAAAGTGAAAAATAACTTTAATTTCGGAAGTCGGTGACTTTGGATATGTATTTTAATTTTTTGTCACCGCCTTCCGAAATTAAAGTTATTTTTCACTTTTTAGTGTTTTTTTGGAAGTCGGTTGTTTATTTTTTTGAAAAAAGTTTTTTATTTTTCACTTTTTAGTGGTTCACATGTGCTTACCCCTTCACAGCGTACCGGCGTGATGTTATGTTATTAACTGGTGTAAACAATTGACAGACATGTGATTTCAGCAATCCCTGTCCATTTGCTATCATTTATTGAGGAGTTCCGTTGCCTATCTCCGAAGTTCTTCATCAGATCTTCACCAAATTGAAATGGAACCACTCCGAGAAAGTACTCTTCCAAAAACTACACAAATTGCTTCAAGTGTGCCTATAAAATTTGAAGAGTTCTCTCTATTTCTCCAGGATCCCATCATCAGATCCTAACTTGATGATCATGGGACCACCTGGGAAGTATACCCTTTCAAACAAAAAAAAAATTATCCAAATCGGTCCAGCCTTCTTCGAGTAATCGGGGAACATACTTAAAAAAAAAAAAAAAGGTTCCGACGAATTGAGAACCTCCTCCTTTTGGAAGTCGGTTAAAAAGGGAAAATTAATACTACATCTTTGCCCAGCTATGGGATAGCACAGGTTGAAAAAAGCAACGCTAGGTACTCTAAAAAATACAAGTTTTGCGTGTTTCTGTACCGGCTTCAATCTCTATAACAATTACAAAAGTTTAATACCTACGTGCTTATTTTGTAAAGGTCCTGCTGCATTGTTGTGCAATGATAGCTGGTAGGTAGGCAGTGTAGGCACTGTACGGTCGTAAAGGTGAGACGCAACAAACACAGCTCAATTTAATTTACACGTGGAGGAAAAGCATAAAAGTGCAGCGAACACTGCGGGCGCGGGGCGGCGGGGCGGGACGGCGACGCGACACTGAGCGGTTGTAATGTACTAGATATTACGGACGACGCTACACAGAGCCGTCGCATCGCGTCGCGTCGAGCGGGACGGCTCTGTGTGGCGTCATCCGTAATATCTAGTTCTAGTACATTACAACTGCTCAGCGTCGCGTCGCCGCGCCGTCCCGCCCCGCCGCGCAGCGCCCGCTGTGTGCAGCGACCTTTATTGCCGATATGAGACTGTAAAAATACCATCTTTGAAAACTTACCTACTTAATTGTATCGACGCGCCTAGTGTGAGTCACTGACCTTATTTTGGACTGTTTTTTTTAATATGCTAATCCGACTAGAACTAAGTTTATCAGTAGCGTTAAGTCTTTAATATTAAACGTTCAAGGCCCCTTGAACGTTTAATAATAAAGACTTAACGCTGCAAGACTCCTCCTCCTTCAAGACTGTAAGAAAAATTTGGTATCATAGTGTTATTCTGTGTAAAAGGAACTTCAAACCTGATTTTTTATAATGAGGATCGAACAAACTTTTAATTTAATTACGCTCAGCCTTGTTCACAATTCGTACTCATTAGTTTTTACTGTGAATCGAGGCAGTTGAAATCCGGAGCGTCGTCGTTCAAAATTGAAAATGATGATTAGAGAATAATACTACTGGCCACATGAGTTTTGTTCCATAGCGAAAAGCTTCAGAAATACCCGATAGGTTACCTACAAACCATTCCCATTTTGTAGAGAAAGTCACCGACTAGCACCATCGTAAATTATTACGAGATTTATGTGACCTGAAGACATGAAGATATTTGTAAACGATTGGCCTGAAAACTGGTTGCATGTGCCTTTTTGAACGCACCTATGCAGTTGGAAGTTACGGGCGTTTGAATTAATCTCACTATAACACTGAAGGTGGCTATGATAGCTTTTAGGATTCGTAGAAGCTTTTAATCACAAAAAAATACGTATACTACTAATAATATGTAACAACTCCAACATTTTTCGAGACCCTCGAGTCCTGGACCTTTGGAAGGATTACGACGGGGCGAAGTCAACTCACAGAGGCACGTTGTACCCTGTCAATGAAATGAGGCACAAACCAACGATTATCCCTGTATGCACTATGCAACTGCACCCAAGGACAATCCCCGATTGGAGTAGAACCAAAAACAAAACAAAGATATTACCAGCCCACTTTAGCCACTCAAACCTAGACCAGGTTTGGGTGGTTAAAGTGGGCCGGTCGTCTAGAACTATGGAGGAATAGGCCTCCCTGATCAATGATAATTATGTAACATTATAATTTTGTTCAGTCTGTGTATTGTTGTCATATCTAGCTAGACTTATTCTCAAGCTGTTTATTGGTTCATCAACAGCCTAAATCAGGGATGGCGATCCTCTTAACCTCTACCAGCCCATTAAAAAAAAAACTATGGCATTGACGTGTCAACAAACAATGTTGACTTATTGACTACTAGAAAAAAACTAAATACCTACTTTCACAATCATTGGTAGTCTCTATATGCAAACAGAAAGACCTGTACTATAGTAATCAAAATCACACCACCTTATTTAAATGAAAGAACAAATTAGTACAACTTCTGATATTTGATATTAGGTTCGTATATTACTTTTAGCAGAATGCAAATTGTACTGGAATCATGTGACAGGTACGGTTTATGAAAGTAACGACTGAGGCTAAAGAAGATTAACTTAACACGCTAGGATTTCTATGTTTGTTACTGTGACTGAGGCTACCATGCCCAAATTATTTTGTTATGTGCCACCAAAGGCACGCGTGCCATTGGTTCGCCATCCGTGGTCTAAATGATTCATCATCTGTCTAGCCTTTTCCCAACTATTTTCTTAATCCATAATCCTCGTAGTCATTGTCTGTGGACCTCATTGGTGATGTTCTCCAGAATGGTCAGATTTTTTTTATTTTTTTTATTTCTAAATGGGCCAGCTCTTGACGTCGATCACGCCTGATGGAAAGCGATCGATGAGGTCTATGATGGATCGAGCGTACCCAGAAAATGCCTGTTCACTCTTGTTTTGAAGGTAGACGGGTTCATGTGGAAGGGAACAGAGACGCAGGCAGAGCGTTCCACACTTTGGCTGTGCGCATAATAAATGTGGAGGAGTAGCGCTGAGTACGACTGGCCGCGATATCAACCAAGTGCGGATGGTACCCTACAGTGCGTCTGGTAGTCCGGTAGTAAAAGGGCGATGGTGGGATCAGGTCGTGGAGCTCCTGCGCACACTCTCCGAAGTACAGTCTATAGAAGACCGACAGGCAAGCAACATTACGCCGATGAGCTAAGCTGTAAAGCCCAGCCACCAACGTTTCGTCGCCTATGAGCCTCTTTGCTCTGCGTTCCACCGAGTCAAGTGCAGCAAGCTGGTATTTTGCTGAGCCATCCCATAAATGGCTGCAATACAACACACAAGAACGCACTTGAGGTTTATACAGGCTCAAAAGATGTAAAGTATCCCCTCACCTTATTTAGGATGCCCAGCTTCCTGAGATGTGCAATATTCGCAACCGGCATGCGTGCATGACCTGATGTATGAACGTAAACGAATAAGGGAATATGCTAGGTACGTTGCAGGTGGCGTTCTGTAGTTTCTGCGTGGGGTACGCAGTGGGAAGAAAGCAGAGTTGATGTATGTGTAAATCTATAGTTAGTGTTAATAAGTCTCAGCTGCATTATTTGCGCCAGTTTCAGAAGAATAAACTCGTTAGGATCAAGGCCGATATGGGTATAATAATATTCCTAATTTTTATTAAAATATACCTAACTACTGTATACACATTTGGCGTGAATTTATAGCCTAAAATTTGCGCACGTACCAATCTAGAATTCTAGAATAAATAAATGTCAGAACCTTATCTTTAAACATTGGTATTTATTGACAAGTACCTCGGTATGACTTAGTTTAACTAACCACTAACCAACGACCCTTCTATTCCATTCACCCTGTCTGTACGTGATTTATTAAGGAACTGTTATTCTGCATTATAGTTCACCTCATTATAATAATATTTTACCTTAAAACCTCATTGTCATAAACAGGTCGTATATGTTCATTGTTTGACATTGGTCTTTCACTTGATATATATATATAAAACTGTGCATGTGAGAATATCAAATCAAAATTTATTTTCAAAAACTTTGTGTACAGGTTAACTTAAATACATAATGATTAACGGATAGGGGGCTTGTGGCTAAGTTATAAACAGCTGCACGGGTCAATCGTTTAGGTTAAGCTACGCTTGCCTCGGTTGGTCCGTGGATGCGTGACCATCTTTACATACCAAGACCCTCCGTGATCCGCGTGACGTGACGTGACGTCTCCACGTCCTCCATAGCCAAAAGTGTGCGCACTGGCTGATCATATTTTTGGCAGTATCTAACAACCACGCAAATTCTGTGGAATTTAACCAGTTCGCTTTGAGCTTTGTAGCAAACCAAGAACCTAGATTTCTTAGTTGTATCATTACTTAGCACTAATAAACCCGCTACAAACTATTGAAGCACGCCCCCGGAAGCAATGTTAGCATATTATTGCAATGATAATTTTGTTTATTGTACGTGGAAATAAACAATATAGCTAATCCAATTGTTCAAAGAACAATCGATCTCGTTGCAGTCGATTATGTGGCATTGAAAAGTAAATAAAATAGTCAGTAATTACAACAAACATAAAAATAACGCTGCCCAAAATTTTGCATAATTTTGGCCAGCGATATTTTTGAGACCTTGAGACAAATCTGTTGTTACTTTAGAGTAGAGCATTAACTTGGAGTACTTAATCAAAATCGAATACCTTCAAAGAACAAGATACTCTGATTACTTGATTGAACACCACGAATCCTTTACAATTAGAGAACCTCCTAAAAACTTTCCACAGCAACGTGATTTTCAAGGCTCCTGGCCGCCAAGACAGCAAAATGAAGTATTAGCAGACAGAATCATACAGGAATTATTTTTAGTAAGAAGGTTAGGTTAAGGATAGGTTCCGTGTGGTGCCGGACGTAAAAGAATAGCACCATCCCGTTTCTTCCCGTGGGTGTCGAAGGCGACTAAGGGACTTACTAGAGAATGGGCAGCAGCTCTATGCATTTGACCACCATACTGCGATCGCCAACCCGTCTGCCAAGCGTGGCGATTATGGCCAATCCCCCCTTTTTGTGAAAGGCTTATGTCCAGCAGTGGACGTCTTTCGGCTGATATGATGATGATAATGATGAAGAACAATAGACATCCCACTTTATTTATAAACGTTGCTTAAAGTTAAGAGCCGTTTAAACGTCAAAAACTTAACTTTGAGCAACGTTTATAAATACGCCCTTTAAAGATGTATGATACATTGTGCATCTGCATAATTATGCATCTTAAAACACAATAATACAAACACCCAAACACGCTGTCGTTATAAATCCAAACAAATCTGTCATTGCTTCTGTTTGCTCTCAAGTTTCAAAACAAAAATTGCCAATTAATAGATAGGATCATAATTAACTTCGTCAATATCACGCTATTGTCTTTAGTTATGAGTGTTGCTAACAATGCCTATCTGTTTAACGTCTATTGTGTAATGATATAAGAATTGTACACGATTTTATCATACAGTATTGTTGTGGCTTTTGTCATATATGAGTGGTAGTTAGTTGAAGGTAAGGTACGGTAACTGAAGACTTCAACGCGCAAGGTTTGCATACTTTATTATTTGCCATTGATTTTAATCACACAGCGAAATAGGTACGTAAAGGTGCTCTTACATTGGAAATTTTTTGAGCAATTATTGCTCGGTTACACTAATGGATCAGTCTGGATCAATTATGTGGAACAACAACAATAAAATGCGGAAATTGTTTCGGGAATATTGCTTGCTCCATACAATATGTAACAAAAACCCTGTTGTTCCTTCTACCCACGTTTTCAGAATCGGTATACATACGTAATAAAGCAAGTCATTTATAAAAACTGTTCAACAAAAACAAATTAAATAAATATTTAATTATGAATATTTGTAAAGTTTAACTGATTTTGATTAGATCAAAGAAAGCCGCCGAGTTCGTAGTCTATTGTGCGAAATAAGGATACTTGTAAAATCAGATGTTGTAAATTTTTTTTTCGAATATGTCGATTTTAATAGTTATTAGATACTGAACTCTCGACCAGCCAATGCTTATTTTTTAAATTATAACTTCGTAAATGGTACCTGGTAATGGTGGTGTGATAAAATGGAAATATGGCATCCGTAGTCCTATGCTCTCGATTCTTATAGCTTGACCTCCGCACACCCGCCCATAAGATAAGATGTTCAGATTTCGCAAGCTTTTGTGATAATTTTCTTAAACAAAACTTATCTTATTTGCGGAAACCGTTCGATTTATCTATTAAAGGTACTCGATTTTAAATTGGATTTTATTGATTGTTGTTATTCGAAGTGCGGTTAAACAACGGTCTCAGAACGGCAAAACGTTTTATCTGTCCTAAGGCTAGACTACTTCTGGACATGGGCTCATTTCCTAGGTCTAGCTAAAGCAATCTTGAGGAGATACAAACGGGATCAGAAGATTAGGTTACGCCACCTTTCAAACTGAGTGCGAATTACAGTCACTTTGAATGTCGAATTGAGGCTCAATAATAAATCAGGCGCGTCAACTACATTTTGAATGAGTTTACGAGATTATCTGGAATACAAATGATAGCACAGAAGGCTAAGAATAGAAGGATTAAGTTCGGCACCTTAAGGCGAACCTAGTCCATATTTTTCCCATACAAACTTCGGGAGTGTATTACTCCACTGTTCGACAATGTACATCACAAATGAAACGTAGTATGGTTTTGTCTCATTATTAATATTGTCTGTACGGAAACAGAATACTACAATAAAAAACCATTAAAAAGTTAGGAGCCAACAAAGATTCGTTTTTCTTGCTAATTTAACCTAACTTTGGGCGTGTTTAGGTAATAAAAGAATTGTAAAATCTGAAAAACCAAGTCGGTACCGACAAAGCTCAAATATCTAAAAATTCAATAAACTTTATTGGTCATTGATTTATGCAGTGGTTTTTTCATAAAACCCGATCTTCCGAAGGCCTGTTGTTAATTTTTTACGCGCCTGTTTTACTATAAATGATCCTGTATCTCACTCAATAATGTTGTGCGTGTAGACTAGCTTCTATCTGCTCACTACTGATACTACCTCTGTCGGACACGATGCCTGGTGAGACAGCGTGCTTTTTAGCCAAGCCCATCAGTGAGTTCGAGCCCGCGACTAGGTTCCCCTTAATTAAACAAAACCTCAAGAAAATAAGCCTTGGTTGGTCTCCACGGAAGTCTTTCACGCCTCTACTAAATTCTGTTGTCTTTTGCACTGAGGTAATACTACATAGTTCAATGGTCTTTTCCCACACATAATCAGCCTTTAATGTTCCCACTGTTGGGACACAGGCCTCCTCTCTTTGAGAGGAAGTGGGTCGCAATAAACCACGCGGGCCCAGTGTGGGTTAGTAGATGTAACATGTCTTCGAATTTTAGGTTTTAGGACATGTCGGTTTCCTGACGTTATTTTCCTTCACCGTTTTGAGACGGTAATGAAATATTTTACACAAAGTTAAACGTACGACCTACAACTCGTAAACCGCGGCCAGCACCACTGGGCCACAACTTTTCTCGCTCACCTTTTAAACTGTTCATCATAAATTCATATGTAGCCCGCAGCATTTCCTGTAAAAAAATTACTCAGCAAACAGGTTCACTGTTCTAAGAAAAGTTGAATTTAATATTCTCACGAGAATTCCGTGGCTAAATACGGGCAATTGCGCAAACACAAAACATTCCTCTTGCCTGATAAATATTTAATTCAAATTGTACCTGTTAAGGTACTTAATGTTCTATCAATATGCGAGAGTGTTCTCACAAGTCCGGTTGATACAATTTATTTGTTTTGCTCCCTATACTTTGTCCTAGTCATGGCTTAGAAGAATTTATTTGACTTAATCACAAATACGTAACGTATGAATCTTACCAAATGGTTCATTGGCATCGTTTACGTATGTTCTCGTACACAAGTGTTTGGACAGCTTTGCGATGTTATTTGCATTACTAACAGCTCAACTCAATGTATTCATCAGTCTTTCTAAGTAATTTAACACCGTCCTAACAAATAGCTTGAAAGAAAAGCAAGAAATAAATCAGTAAAGCCTCTCTCCAATACTGACTGATTCAACATCACCATCACTTCAGTCGAAGAGCTGTCCACTCCTGGCCCTATGGCCGTGTTCTTCCCCAAGCGTCTCATTGACTGTATTTGCACTAAAAACCATTGAGTTTTTAGACGCTTTATATTAGCATCACCTGTATGTATGTTTGTTTGTATGTTTGTAACCGACTCCTTTGGGCGCGATTTTGACCCACATTAAACGGTCAGATTTCATTTAAACTTTGTAGACTTATCGAGGACCGATGACAATTTAATAAGTAATTAAAAAAAATAGAAAAAGAAAGAAAAACAACACGCTTTTGTAGTTAGCAGAACTAAAAAATAGAAAATAATTTAATTCTATTAAAAAGCGTGGGGTGCTTGATATTAATTGATTATTAAAATACATCAAAAAGCACCCCACGCTTTTTAATAGAATTAAATTATTTAGTTAGGTGTTTAAAACGTGTTTTTAGTTTTTTAAACTATTATTTTTATGACTGTCTTTAATCATACCTTCTTTCCTACTTTGTGTCAAATTTATTTCGCAGAGCATTTAATAATGCATATTTTATAACAGAAGGGTAATTAAGTTAATAGCTAAGTATCCTATTAAATAGCGTACAGCTATCCCACGCACCATCTCACAGGGGTGAACTATTCACATAAAATCGAGTTATGATCCGATCTATAACAAGTGTGATTACGTATCCTGCCTGATAAATATTACAGGTATCCTCACAAACTCACAATTAAACGGCGGAAGCACCCAACAAGAACCCTAGCAATAAATGTCTAAACTGATTGCGTATAATGTTCAAGAACATTATTCCCCGGAATTGCGCAAGAGGATCAGAAATAATAATGATGTAGAGGAATTCCCATCAAATCTGTAGTAATAGGTCTCAGGACTAGAGGCGCTAATTGGAATGTGGAAATAACAGCCCATGTTAATGCAATTTCTTTTAGATTATTTTAATCTAGCTGCCCGAAAGCGGGATATAAAACCAAAAAGCGTAAAAAATATAAAAAATAACTAACATATGGAAATAAAAAGACCAATTAGTTGCTTGTTGGATATATTGCTATTGCGAACACGACGTGTCTATAGAACATTACATATACAAAGTAATTTTATTATTAGAAACTTTTTTTCTTTATCTCATCGATTGAGCTGCTACATGTGTGTATCGCATTGTACCCAACTTTTTATGTTCCCAACCTATCTTTGTTAAACTGTCACTAAATTTGCCCTCCAGCGTACAATTTCGCTCCAGTTGTACCGCTACCTAATCAACTTTTTTAAGAACTTAATTACTTTCGTGAACTAGCGGATGACGCCATGTCGCAAAAATATAGAAGAAGAAGACATCATTTAAAGATGGATTTTGTACTAAAGGCTATTGGCCCGAACAAGAAATCCGTCTCTTATTTTTTTGTTCAAACAACTGTTTGCCAACCGGCCACGGCAATATAGTGGAGTTAAAAGTCAATATTGTGAACACCATGTCTAAATCGTTTTTTGTTGAATGCTTGATTTTTGTACCTTCCGAGTAGTTAATGTGGGGAAGTAAGTTATGCGTGGCCAATGAATTTCGTACGGGTCTCTGAGACGAAGAAATCTTGGTATGATTGAGGTTTTTTGGTGAGTAACCTTGATATTTCTAAATAATAGTGTCACTCTATGAAGCTGTGTGGTGACAAACTATGACAGTAACAAACTATGAAAGGGAAAAGATTCCAAGCCACTGAGAAAAGTATATCAGAAATGAAAGGCCTCCATTAAGAAAGCCTTAGCCTCAGATTTGTGAAGCATTACATTTCACCCCATGAGACCTACTTAGTTCCATGCCCTATAGTATACTAATATACTTGAGTGCGTTTCCCGACTTCGCTGTCTTTTATCAAAGGCACATCATAGGACAAACTAGTCAGTTCTTTTCATACCAGAAAACCCAGACGTACCAATATTACTGTGTGGCTAGGCTAATTCACGACATTCTCCTAGCTTGCATGTAGAGGTAATGATGCGATCGTCACTGTCGACTGCAATGCCGTCCTCGCCACATTTTCAGTTTCTCATCGTAATACTAAAATAATGCAAAAAACGCCAATAAATTCTGACGGCCAAATTTCCACGGCAAACCAAACTGACATATCATTATTATGACAAATTGTTCCAATCAATCGGAACACATTATAACATGATCAATTAGATTCTAGTATCTCAAGTCTTCTAATGCATTGTTCTGTCGAGTAAAGGTCGAAACAGACTTGATCGGCGTCGCCCTTGCACTATATCCGTCGCTTCGAAACCGAACAAGTCTCGATATAAATAACAATGCTGGTGATTATGAATTCGTTACTAACATTTTCGCATTAGACACGCGTAGTACGATGGATATTTATGTTGAGTACGCATTACTTCGTGTTGAGTTAGAGCTTTTCGCTCACGGTCAACTTGAGATGGTAGAAATTGGGTTTCAAGCTATTTGATAGAAAGTAATGGAAACATTGATGGCTTGTATGACAAGTGATATGGCTGGAAAGGGAGTGAATACTGATATTGAACTTATAGAAAACTGAAGGAAGCAAAATACGTACAGCGTTTTTTTTTTGGGTGGGAAATCATCAAATAATTTCTGCCGCTCTAGGTGGAGCAGAAGGGCGTGACAGACTTAGGCTTTTACTCATTAAAACCCACCCGTGTTCCCTCAGTTGCCTCTTTCGAACAACCCGCACCCCTGGCAGGCATCAGCTCTTCCGGGCCTCATCAGTTGGTGCTGACATCTCTTTGAGGCGCACGTGGAATACAACGTGCCGTCGACCCGGGCTTGGACCTTACCGGACAGCGAGCTACCCATTACTCGCCGTCCGCAAGCCTACGCATACGGTGGCCGGGAACCAGCCCGGTGGGATTCCCGACGCCCAGGGCGTCTCCTGCGACGACTAAGGCCGTGAGGGCGCATGTACTGCCTCTCCCTCACGTGCGCCGCGTCCCCTCTTCGCGAGCATTACTGCTTCGCAGAAGGAATACGTACTGCGTTAACCTTCTTCTTCGCTCTTAGATAGCTAGATACCCCAATGTTTTTGGACATGGGAAATTTAGCTATCTTAGAGCAAAAGGATGATGTGGAATAGGCATCAGTTATCGGTGGAGGCTTTGTTCTATGAAACACCTATAGTAACAAAGAAGCACCATGAGAAATATCTTCATCTAGCTCCATAATTTCCAAGCTAGCGATTGCAATTACTATAACATTCCACAATGACTTAAAGCTGATAATCACATGATCACGTCATACATTATAGATATTACGCGGTCTAGTAATAACTTTTAACGATATTATCGAAGGATATGGACTCCACAAATCTCCATTTATGTAGCTTATCGTGGATTGAATCGAAATCCAGGTAATACATTAAACCTTTTTCATAAACCATAAGTAGTTATGTAAGTAGGTAATAATAACTACGTAAGTAGTACCGTAGCACGTCAAGTCAGCAAGAAAAAAAAATGCGCTTGAACACACGTCAATCGAATGTCATGACGATGACTATAACATGACGTAAGAAATGCTTCTAACATTCTAAAGAATCGAATTCCTTTTTTGAATATCTTTGAAATGGCAACGGCACTCAGCGTAGCCGGCTACTACATAGCTTTTTTATAAGATGGGTATTTTTATTGCGCATAGGCAGGACCCGTGCGGTCTTCTTGTCTCTGTTAAAGCGGTACTTTCCTACCGGGGCATTTCAATTGATACTTTAGACATTGAAGTAAAAGCAAATATCAATAAAGAGTACATTACTTCTAGAGGAGGAATTTTTATTACACTACTGTCGTATAAAATCTAAACATTTTAGTAAAAGGTCGTAAAAGGTCAGGTTAGGAAAATGGATGTCTTCTTTATCTCAGAGAGAATAGCTCGATGAAACATGACTCCAATAATGAACAAACAATGCAAATTATTCGCAGAAACCACGTCAGTTTCAAATACCTCCGTATTAACAATTTATTGTCTCCAATTCAAACATCATGGCATGTTGCAATCGCATTGTTTTATCTGAGCTTGAAGCACAGTAATCTAACCTGTTGAGGAATGTAAGGCCGTGTCTAACAGCCTTTTCTAAGGCACGTAGGACCTCATTTATCTGATGTGACAGGTATGAGAATACAGCATGACTGTGTGCATGTTTGGACACGCAAATTATGGGACACAGGGTGACAAATTGGGTAATTAGTCCGTAACCACGATCTGTGGGTAGCTGCTCGTTTTGTTGCGAAATTCTTGCATCTGGGGCTTTAATCCATGGGATTGTGGAATTGTAATCCTTATTATTGTGTTTTACAATTGCAATAAGGAGCTTAAAAGATTATTATTGCAGTCTGTTTTATCATTAGGATCAGCTTCCAGAATGTAAAGTGCTACTTCAATTGCTCTAGATAATATAATGAACACCACACGTGTTTCCGCATTTGAATCCTGATTTGTAAACGTAAAATAGAAATCTACTTATTTCTTCGTAGTTCAGTCATCCAGACTTTCAAAAACCTTTGCTTTTTTGATGTAAATATCCGTTCGTAAATAGTTATACATACAGGATAAGCTTTTATCCAGTGCGCAAACTGAACACCGAAGACATTTAAAAAAAAAATCAGCTGTTCCATACATTTTGACCGCGTAGGTATTGCACTTTTCTATGATACAGCAGATTTTTTTTATAACCGACGAAAAATTTCTGCGCTGAGGGGTCTAGAATTATATGCTGAATTCATGGTTGCAGTTTGCGCACTGGCTAAAAACCTGTATGCCTTCCATGACATAATAGAATATGTAACTCTCCAATACTAGAAGTGTCGATCCATTAAGAAATTATCAGTAGAGAAATAATGTTTAACTGAATAATGGCTATGCAACGAGACACGACTCCTGATTTCAACTGCAACAATAAATCTAATACTTAGAACACGGCGTGTGTTGGGAGCGGCTTACCTTTGGCTGACGAGGTCGAATAATGTTAATACCTCTACAAGAAGCACTGTATCATCGTTATTTATATCTACACTTGCATCTTATGTGCATTTGGCATTTCAGTGTTTGTCAGGGTTAAGAACTCTGACTGGGAAACTAAGCATGGCTGTATGGCTGGTTTTAGAAAGCTTTTAAGAGGTAAAAGTGAATTGTGCATCTGCATTGCCTGTTTCTCTTGCGTATTAAGATGCTTGAATTGTGTTCACAATCAGTCTATAATGCTCCCCCTGGGGCGTTGTGTGGGATGGTTGATGTCACATGTCTTCGAATTTTTGGTTCTATGACCTGTCGGTTTCCTCACGGTGTTTTCGATCGCCGTTTTGAGAGCAGAGGTGTGTAATTAAATACACAAAGTAAGGTTCCTGCCTCCGTTCGCACTCACGACCTTGGCTCGTCAGTTGGGGCCGGTACCACTGGACCACCACTGCTCCATTGATTGGCGTTAGTTATGGTGAATGATTATGATCTACTTCATCATTGGCTATTTCTCATGCATGTTAAGATAGTTGTTGGCGTCAAATATACAAGGTGTAATTTTAATCACCGTTAACCCCATAAGGGGTCATTGTACTCATCATTACGAACAACTTTTACTATGGGACCAAACCTGAAATCGCGAAAAAAAAATCAGCTGTTCCCTACATTTATGTTCGCATAACCTGTCAAAATGTAAGGAACAGCTCATTTTATTTTCGCGATTTCAGGTTTGGGCCCATAGTAAAAGTTGTTCATAATGATGAGTACAATGACCCCTTATGAGGTTAACGGTGATTAAAATTACACCCTGTATAGTGAATGATGGGCATGATATATCCACATTCAGCTTGTTCATGCTAAAGAGACAGTGACAGGTGCTAATGTATGTTTGTTTTTTTTTTGTGATTGAGTCAGTGAAGCGCAAAGCTCACTGGCAATGACTGACAAGCATCTTGCCAGTAGCTTCTTTATGCTAGCGTGCCCGCTACATTACTAGGGCAACCGCACCGAGTAGTAGATGTGAGATTCTAGTTTACCGTTGAGCATTGCTGCCATTTGATGCTATCACTGTTCTTTTTGCCTTTGCAGCTGCCGCTTCGCTTCATCCAACAAGGTCACATTTAACTAGTAACTGGTAAATACGTGTAGATGGTTCTCTGCATCGAATTAGTCAGACATTTTTTGCAATGGACCATCAATAATCATGACAACATGCACACATATAATTCTAAAGGTGTTAGCATCGGTGTTGGCAATTTGCATCAAGCCGTCCCGCTATGTCAACACGAGCGAGAAATCTGTCACTTCTGTCACAATACGGCTCTCTCGTGACTCCAAGCTAAATATTTTACGTAAGTTTAACCTAATACAGAGACAATGGCTACCTTAGTTTAGCTGATAAATTATTTCTAACTTATAGGGTCATAATGGTCATAATCGAGCAGCCGACTTTGTAGGTGGCGGTCGATATCGTTATGTCAACTGACTAGGGTTATGAAATGCACTATACGTTGTGTTTTCTTAACTTTCTCATAGTGTACCAGTTAAATAAGCTTTCGCAGTTCCCTGATGCATAATTCATTAGCGTCAGGTGCTTTTCTTTTAGTTCAGGTTTTAAATCTAATTGACCTGAAACAGGGGAAGGAATTGCACACTCTGCTGCGTTCACATCTGTCGTCAATAGGGGCAAGAATGTTGACAATTCTGACAACTATCCTGAAGTTGGCAACCTTCAGATTTTAAACGAATGTTTGCTTTTTATTTCGCCTTGACACCGACCTACCACCATTTTAGATGCTAAGTCCAAGTTCGCATGGACGTAAAAGTATCGCGGCGGGAGTTTTTCGTGCACTGTATCTTCAACGCACTGCTTTGGCCGATAGTTGCAAATCGAACAATGTGTTTTTTTGATGCGCAGCGATGCACTCTGTTGGATAGTTGCAAATCGAAAACTGGGTTTTCTGACGCGCAGAGATGCACTCAGTTGGATAGTTGCAAATCGAACAATGGGTTTTTTGACGCGCAGAGATGCACTTTATTCGGTTCAACACCGAGAATTGAAAATCCAGTGCCCGATAAAATTCCGCCGCGATATTTTTACGTCCGAACAAATGTGGTCTTAATGGTTATTGCACTGATGCAGTGTAAAAGTTTGCATACAATTTAAACCTCCTACGATGAATGAATGAGCAAGAAAAACAAATCCATTCTTAGAAAGACTAGTAATGTACTCTCTTCTTTTTTCTGTTCAGTTTTCTGTACAAGATACTTTTATGACTGCGATTATAATGGTGACTAGGCGCTGCCCGCGGCTTCCCCCGCGTGGACGTCGAAAATGATCCTACAGGAACGTGCTGTGCGGGTTGTTCGAAAGCGATACCGTGGCCCCTGGCACACAGGCAACTGAAGGAACACGGGTGGGTTTTAGTCAGTAAAAGTCTAACACGCCCTCCCGCTCCGCTCAGAGCGGGAGAAGTTATTATGATGATTTCCCATCCTCAAATAAATAAATAAAAAAAACCGGGACAAACAGTAGTAACCTATGTTACTCCGTATAAGCTCCGTATAAGCTATCTGCAGTAAAGGTTCCGTCAATATCGGTCCAGCCGTTTCGGAGATTAACTAACCAAACAAACAGACAGACAAAAATTTATTGAAATGTTGTTTTGTTATAAGTACCGTATACGTTCATTATGCATTTAGTAAAAAGCTGTTATATTGACATAACGTACATACACTTTAATCTTATTTATTTGTATAGAATAAAGATAATTTCCCCGTCTTCTGGATCGATTTTATGTGTTTCCGATAGAAATCTTTACGATTACGAGACTCTTGAATAACATATTCTTACAAAGCAGTATTTTATTGATTGCGTTTTCAATTGTTTCTTGTGCTGAGAGACATTGCAGAGAGTCTATGCAATGTCTCTCAACACAAGAAATAAGTATATGTCTATGCCATAGACCATTTAGCTTGAAATAATGTTCTATTCAATCGCGACAATTCCATTTTTCCTTTCAGTGTTCGTAAATGCGGAAAAATATTTCTACTGTTAGGTACGTAAAAAGCTTTTTCAAAAAATATTACTATTAGAACAACGAGATTGATAAAATATTTTGCTGAAATCTACCAAACAATATTTAATTCATTGCGTATTCAATTGTTCTTGTGTTGAGATATTGTACAGACCATTCAGCTTGAAATAATGTTCTATTCAATCGCGACAATTCCATTTTTCCTTTCAGTGTTCGTAAATGTGGAAAAATATTTCTACTGTTACGTAAAATAGCTTTCTCAAAAAATTATAAGTACTATTAGAACAACGAGATTGATCAAATATTTTGCTGAAATCTACCAAACAATATTTTATTGATTGCGTGTTCAATTGTTTCTTGTTTTGAGACATTGCATAGACCATTCAGTTTGAAATAATATTTGATTAAATTGTGACAATTCCATTTTTACTTTCAGTGTTTATAAATGCCGAAAATTATTTCTACTGTTACATAAAATAAACTTTCTAAGAAATTGTTACTGCTAGAACAATGAAATTGATAAAATATTTTCCTGAATCCTACCAAACAAAACCTTGAGAATGGAGATAAAATAATTTAGGGTTATGTAATGACATTATTAAATTACGAAATGTCTTAGTTGGAAGTTAAAATACCATCAGCCTAGTTTTTTTCTCCAACAAAGTTTACGTTGGCCAAAATACCATTATTGTATCATAAAAAAAACATTTTTTTAAACTAACATAAAACTACTATTTAATTACCTTGACCTCACGATCCTCACCAGCGAATTGTATTATTAGATCATTTGTATTATTAGTATCATGATCAATATTAATTTATTTAAGTACTAAACGATCTGCTAATAATATTAACGGCTGACAGGCCGTAGGAATGTACTCTAGATAGTAGTCGGCCTTAACACGGTGCGAGGACACCAGGCGGTGACGACCACACTTTTACTAAGTATTTAAATGAATAATTAAACATTAATCTGGTTTTATTACACTAGGGAACGGAAATAAGGATATTATAAATAAATTTAAGATAAGATTGCAAATAGAGATTTAGATTTTCAGCAAATTTACGCAAACCCATAACGAATTATACACCTAAGCCGTATTGCTTATGTTTATCCCCAGCACGTTTGGCACGAGCACCGATTTATCGTCGGAAAAATATACGTGACTGTTAACTAAGTGATGTACCTACAATAGGAAGATAGCTATGTTTTTCTATTAATTATCACAGTTATGCGTTCTAAACGAACCTTGATTATGTAGATAATCGTATATACTTTGTGGCCGTCGAGTAGAGTTTGTTGTCAGTGTGATTTTGAAGGTGGAACGAAATATTCTTGTGGAATAGTCCAAATTTATAAGGACCTAGACAAAGATCGTTAGAAACGAAAGACAAAATGATAAAGAAGGAGATTTACGGTGCGATGTCAAAAAAGGAGAAACGAAATATCATTTTGTATAGAAAAAGCACTGTCTTTTCGTCGTAGAAATAGAAATCGTCATGCTAATCCTGCTGGATACCATCTATCTCCTTACAATCTATCTTTTGTCGAAATCCGTTGTGTTGTAGATGTGAAAAGATAATATACAGATACGAATTACTTTATAATTTATAATATCAGCGTGGCTATCAATAACGATCCTGATGATCTTGTGAAAGCTGCATTTATCCACTTGATACGAGAAGCATAGGACTGATCGTTGTAGCACCCTTTGGGGGAGGCCTATGTCCAACAGTGGACGTCTCTCGCTTGAAATGATGATGATAATGATGAATCATTATGCACTTTAGTAGTTTTTCGCCGGATATAGTAATAATACTTTAAGAAGGAGGTTGAATCCCACGAGGTATATGCCTCAGGCGTTGTGAGTGTAGCTTTAGTTGACAACTTGGCACTAAGGAATTTTACTGAATCCGGCAAAACTAAGAGTTAGCGTTAAGTCCTATAAAGCAAATTACTATAAGTATCTGCTTGTAGTAATTTTCTAAGTACGTGCTAGTCTAATTAGATCCTGTTTGAAGGAACACGCATCCTTTGCCACCGCGACAGATGCCGGGTATGTATATGTATACGGCGTATTACACGGTCTGTTTCTATGGATAATAAAGATGAATCTTTGGAACACATTTCTTGCATTACATAACAACATAACATCACACCTTGTTTCTCTGAAGACTTGGGCAGAGGTGTACTCATAGTACACACACATTTCGCCAGTTATTTCAAGTCCCATGTAATATGGGGCGAGCCTACTGCCATCAACCGGGAACAAATCCAGACTCCGGGCTGCTACTGAAAAATTCCAGAGAGAAAAACCCAATAACAATTTGCCCGACCTTGGAAACGAACCCAGGACCTCATACTCAGCATTATCGCTTGCGGCCACTGGCTGCCGTCCACGAGCTATAATGTCGTTAACCAACACAATCATATTACGAGTTATGGACAAAAAAGCGCAGAAAAATATGAAATGCATGCTATTTAGTTCTGCAATGGATGGTAGAAATTCTAGTAAAAATGTAAATTATAAGGCCTTAGTCACTTTTTAGTTTCGTAATGTTGCTTACCTGCATTTTAGCGTAGTAAAAATATCAAACAAGGCAAGTTACCGGCGTTTTTATTTTATTTATCTCGGCATCCATAAATAGTAGAAAAATACTGCTCAGACAGAAAGATAGAGATTTTTTTTTTCTGATTATGGTGGCATCAAAAAACGAATATCGACCATATGCGAGTTAACGGCATTTTATGGACGGCCACTAGACCAACGAGACATTAATATAAGAAAAATCATAAAACACGATTCAATCCTGACCTTTAAAGTTAACCTATCACAAAATAATTGCTATGTGGTTTTTCTACTGAAGAAATAATATTATTTCTTCGTGACTTTTCTGACCTTGTCCCCGTCACATGTGTAGCGTGCAAGTGTTTTATAAATTGTAAGAGACTATTGAATTGACACCTATAAATAAAGACAAATAAGCTGGTATCTAAACTATAAGGTTCTTTTTTTGCCATTGAGAACAGTTCTGCTGCTAGTCACGTTGACATTGCTATTGTTAGGTGTGCTTGAAAATAAAACAAAGGCTTAGCACTTTAAACTAATAATAAGACTGGCTTATTTTATTATTCCGTGTTTCCGTGTTTTATTATTCCGTGTGGTGCCCAACGTAATAGAATAGTACCATCCCATTTCTTCCCGTGGGTGTCGTAGAAGGCGACTAAGGGACTTCCTAGAGAATGGGCAGCAGCGTTCTCTATGCATTTGACCACTATACTGCGATCGCCAACCCGCCTACCAAGCGTGGCGATTATGGCAAATACCCCCTTTTGGGGGAAGCTTATGCCCGACAGTGGACGACTTTCGGCTGATATAATGATGATTTTATTATTAAGTAAATTAATGTATGAGCATATGTAGATGAAATGAGAAGGAATCAAGAAAACAGTAATACATAGTGATTTCTGTCGTCATAATTAACATAGTCTTCTTTACCATACTTCTCCATTAGTCGTCATCTCAGTAACCGCCCCTGTTCTAGCCATATCATCTTTCAGACAGTACATCCGTTGTTTCTTAGGTCTTCTTTCCCTACTGTCATGGCCATCCACATTCAAACTCAAAACTTTCGTCATTCCTCAACTATCAGTGATTCAATAATGAAAACAAAGGTGACTCTTTGACTCAGTCAACGTATTACCATGATGAAGAAGTAAATGAATATGCGATATCTTCAATCCTACAGCAAAATTATATTAATTTTTTCACTATTTATTTATTATCAAAACGTTTCACGCGGCGCCATTGTATTACACTTATTTTTTTACCGTGAAGCAGCCTTTTTTCTTGCAGAATCCAGTCTTTTGGCGTGCTTTTTTATCGACATCGATTCTTTACTCGTATTGTAAGTACGAAAAACTATTAGTCCCCGCAGTCATTAAACCTTATTCAGCGTTTATTTTCTACTCAGCAATAAAAAACTTGCCACTGTCAATTTGGATCGTGATGCAACGGATGGTACCTATCACTACTTCAGCAACATTTGCCATCCCTTTTCTTGGCACATGAATCATAACTATGGCTATCTCGTTCTCACAACTAAGCGTCACATGCCTTTTGATTGGACCATCAACCTGTTTGTATAGGTGTTCCATCGAGAGATAGAATCGACACACGGGTATCCTGTGAACATTTTTTCTAGCCCATTATAAATAAAAGTGCCTGAGGTAATAGAAAATAAGGACCATATAAACGACACGGTCTTTTGAACGTATCTTGTTGGAAAGCTTTGTTAAAATCTTTGTGTGGGAATCCAGTCGGCATAATGACATTTTTGTGTCTCTTAATTAATGCCTTGAGCTCATAGTGTGTTGCACTTCTTTGTTCCCATCAAAAGGCAGCTCGTTATTCAACTTTGAAAGGTATGCAATGTCCATTGCTAGTGGTTTATTACCTGTGCATGTGATTAATTAAGTTTTATGATATGTCACGAATGTTATTCTTGTCTTGATCACTATATTTAGAAATAATAGTAACTTGTTAGAATTAGAACGTGTCATCTATAGTGTTTTCAATTTTCATATCTCATAATAACCTTAGAAACAAGAATGTAACTAATTTCATAATGTCTACATTAATCAGATTACATGGTATTCGACATGTACCGTTTGTTAAAATAAAGCGCACCGATTCACCGAAGATACACCTGTTCCATTTCTCAATTCGGTCTCAAAGAATGTAATTAGTCGTTGCCCAACTGTTCCGCTCGATCAATCTTTGTTTTGGGATTCCAACCTTTTTGTTTAATCATTTAACGTCTTTATTACGTGTCATTAGAGTTCACAAAACAACGGGAATCTTTCAATTAACGCCGACGAAAACTTACGTTTGCGGCTCAGCGGGCAGGAACGATCGCTTGTCGAGTGTCCGGGACATGACTTCGGTCATCTTGCGTGTATAGAATTAAGAAACTTCACAAGATAAATTCGAAAGATAATGTTTTTATTGCGTAAAAACTAAAATGTTATCTTCTACCTTAGTTATGTGTTGTTTTTACTAGCCATCGGATTTAGCAATGTAGCACTGATACATATCTGTTTGAAAATATAAAAGCTTGCGTTGATTAAATGGGTAGCCTACTTACATGACTCAATGATTTCGTAAGCTATAAACTTTTAAGATGATTCACGTCACATCCGCAAACAATTTAGTCATGTCTTTTGGAATATTGTAATGGAGGCTGTATTTACTCGGTACTGATTGTGATGCTTTTGAACTTTAAAACCCGGTGTATTTTTTGTACCGTGAAACTCAGTGAGACGAAATTGAATTTCCTCCGGCTCGACTAACCGCACAGGGCCTATCCTGCGGCTTCTTTGACTGCGCCCGTGCACCGTGTCGTTGCGCCCCCTCCTCTCCTCGCCAACCTGACCACCGCACCGCCGAATCCTCGGAACCACGGTGTGCCACGGTCAACAGTCTTTTGTTTGTTAAACGCGATACAAAACCAACACGTACACGGAATAAAGCACCAACGTATATTTACTCTTTTTATGTTCTCTCAACCGGTGCAGCCTCTTGGCCACAAAACAAACAAAAGGTGCTCCAGATCGATATTTATGTATGAGCACCGATTACTACCTCCATGTTGCAATTGTGACTTGCAACTACGAAAGTGTGATGTAAGCGTTTTATAGCTAAAACATGACGAATAATAATGGCTTATTAAGTCTAGGACTAAATGTGATCTCATTTTATCAATGTTTACTGTCAATGGTGAAGTAACAATTTTCTGGGAGAAACTTAAACGACCACTAGGTTTAGCAATAGCACCAGAGACTGAACTTTTTTTGTGAAATAAAACATTTTACCGGTGGACATTAACGGGTTTGGTCGACAGGCGTTGGAGCGAATAATCGATACAAAATGAAATAACAGCAATTGAATGCACTTAACAATACTTATCTAATTTTTGGGTCTCGGACCAATTGTTCATTGCCGTAATGAGAGATCATTAGAATTTGGGAACTATTAAACTGGTTTTAAGATCGAAATGATTTTGTCAGGTACGTAAGATTTTGAACTCCTAAATTTGATCAAAATTGTCTTCTAATCACGTGTCTTAGTGATTGATTAATTGATTAAACACGAACGAAAATCAAATACGTGTTTATTTGACATGTCTCCATCTAGAATATGATAATCGAGCTTATTATTTTGTGACAGTTTGTGACTTGTGTCAAGTTGTGCCTTATCTTTGACTGGTTACAAAAGATCTTTTCAACATGATAGTTTCAATTAGAATTTCAATGTTGAGTCTATGTACCTGTTACGTTGGCTAACTGTCCTCAAATGATTGAAGTACTCACTCCACTTTAGATGGTTCAGCTGATTTCTGACTCTTCTCTTTTTGTCTTAAGTTCATTCGCCGAGCTTGAGTTATTGGAAATTGGAGGGACAAAAAACTAAAACGACTGTATTTAAAAGTAAATAACCAAGAATCCGGATTCCGCATGGTATGTTACTACCTTTGGAGCGTCCATTCGTTTTGGCGTGCCCAAAATAGCACGTAATAAGCTGGGATTGGTAATGACTTGCAGAGACATGCAGGAAACATGACGTCATTTTAAATGTTTTACCTGTTTCCATGCACCAAGCCTTTATGAATGTGTTATTTCATACTTAAACATAATTGCTTAGATCCCTATCATTATTGTGCGCACGGTGGGATGGCTCCCGGCGAGGTAACTAATCTTACCAGTCTTTTGGTCGTTTAAAAAAACATGGGTCTTTCTAATCGTGGGAAGTTTCAATGACTTTGTTTTCGATTAGCTCCATTATGTTTGGAATGACTCTATTTGAAGAAAGTGTAAACTTATTTTATTCTTCAGCTTCTGTTTGAGCTTCGTTTCATGCAATTTGTTTACCATTATGTTGCCCAATTGTTGTTGCTTTAGCTTTAAAGAAAACGTGACCGTTTACTGAAGTTTCTTTTTTGTCCTCTAAACCAATATTGCCGACAGAAATGTCTGAAGCATTAATATTTTTTTCAATAATATTCAAATGTGCTGTTTCATCTACGATAGACAGTTCCCCTCTTCAATTTACTAATGGAACTTCCAAGGCAGTTTTGCTATATGATCAAGTTACTCAATATTTGTGTTTATATTTCTTACTAAGTATATTCAATCCGATGTATACATGTACTTTTTCCTTACCCACCGTCACACCAGGTACACGTAAACCAACAGACACTTGATACATGCGTCATACCTCCGGATGTGGTACCCTTACATCTGTAGAACCAGTTTGAGACAACGAACTTTTTGTCCCACTATCTCGTCCATTTGTTTGCCGACTCTTGGCTATTAGTCGACTGTTTGATGTTAGATGTGATAGAGGAATGGGTGCGGCTTTATATTCATACGTGGCCTTGCGATTTCGGGGAAGTTATGGAAGGTAAAAACTTGGATTCGTAACATTTAATGAGTTGTTTGATATTTCGTTTTGGGATACAGATGGTTAATGGAATATTTTTTTGTTGGGTGTGTTTGCGTTCATTAGTGTTCTTCAAATACCTTAGTTTATTGCGTCTGGTATGGTCAATGTTTGCTTGAAAGTCTGAGAATTTTAAGTCATATTCAATCTTATAAAGGGACTTGGCTAAGTAATATTACCTTGATACCCCTTTCCTAGAGTATGTCAAAAATTATTCAAAGTTATTTAAAAAGATTAGTGCTTTTGCAAAATCAAAATTTTTAAGCGACACAATTAAAAATTCTAATAATAAAATTAAAACCACTTGGAAAATAATTAACAATGAAACGGGTAAGTCGGTTAAACAAGACAAACAACTAGAGATTATGGTAGACGATAAATTAATTAGTAAAGAAGCTGAGGTAGCACAGGCATTTAATGAGTTTTTTGCCAACATACCTGTAGCTACGACTCACTCCTTAAATTCGTCCCCCTCTAAAGCTGAAAACCTCTTGCATAGTAGTGTGCCTAAGTGTAGTGACCTATTCAGTTTCGAACATGTAACGCCTCGTGATGTAGTTAATGTTTTTAACACACTTAAGTGTAAAAACACTGGTGATTTCTGGGGCATTTCCATTAAACTTTTGAATAATATAATAGATATCGTAGCCCCCTATCTAGCTGTCACTTTTAATAAATGTGTTGATTCAGGAACTTTTCCTGACCTCATGAAGAGTAGTAAAGTCATACCATTATTTAAATCAGGTAATAAAAATGACGTTCGTAATTTCAGGCCTATTTGTATCTTACCTGCATTTAGCAACATATTTGAAAAGTTAATACTCAAGCAGTTGCTAAGACATTTTAATTCAAATAGCCTCCTTCATAATGAGCAATATGGCTTTACAAAAGGTCGTTCGACTACAGATGCGGGTGTTGCTCTGTTGAAACACATATTTAAAGCATGGGAGAACTCGCAAAGTGCTATTGGAGTTTTCTGTAATCTCTCCAAAGCCTTTGATTGCGTGCACCATGAAACGCTTTTGCGAAAATTGAGTTATTACGGTGTCCATAACGAAGCTTTAAAAGTAATAAATTCTTATTTACAAAATAGGTTCCAATGTGTAGAAATTAATGGTGAAAAATCTTCCAGGCTACCAGTTCAGTTAGGTGTGCCTCAAGGCTCAATACTCGGCCCATTCTTGTTTTTAGTGTATATCAATGACTTACCATTCTATTTAAAGGGTATTTGTGATGTTGTACTGTTTGCAGATGATACTTCTCTTATTTTTAAAGTAGACCGGAATAGACAAGATTTTGACGACGTAAACAGTGCTCTCTCAATGGTTACGGATTGGTTTACGGCAAATAACCTAGTTCTCAATGCCAAGAAAACAAAATGTGTAAAATTTGCCTTACCGAATGTTAGAAGTCTAGGTCCCAACATCGTCTTAGATAAAGAGGTGCTTGAAACTGTAGACTCGGCAGTTTTTCTGGGCATAACAGTAGATGCCAAACATCAGTGGGGATCACACATATCAAGCCTAGCCGGGAGGCTCAGTTCAGCCGCCTACGCCGTCAGAAAAGTAAGACAATACACTGACGTCGATACAGCTCGGTTAGTCTACTTTAGTTATTTTCACAGCGTTATGTCCTACGGTATTCTGCTGTGGAGCAAAGCTGCTGATATTCAAAATATTTTTGTCCTTCAAAAACGTGCTGTTCGTGCAATTTACCAGCTAGGTGCCAGAGTTTCCTTGAGGGACTTTTTTAAAGATGTTGGTATTCTCACAGTGGCATCACAATTCATATTCGCTAACATCTTATATATTAGGCAAAATATACACTTGTACATATTCACACCGTTAACACAAGAAATAAGGACAAACTACGTGCTCCCTTTCACCGGCTTCATAAGGTTCATAACTCATTTGTTGGGCTTGGTATAACTTTTTATAACAAGCTTCCCTCTTCTTTGCTAGATTTGCCTTTTAATGCGTTTAAAGCTCAAGTAAAATCCGTCCTTTGTTTAAAGGCTTACTATTCCATCAACGACTATTTAAATGACAAGAATAGTTGGTCGCTGTGATTAACTCAAGACAATGTTTGTGTTCTTTCTCCAGAATCGGCGTATCTAGTGACAGGTTATATGCGTTCATATAATTATTATTTTATTTTTTATTGCCTGTCTAACAAATTTTTTTTATAACTATCTATTAAGTCATTAGTTATTGACATGATCTACTCATAACAATATTTTCTATGATGAGTTCTTTTAGGCTTTATTTGGCCTCGACAGTTTTCATTTTATTTGTCGGTATATTGGTATGGCTAGCTGACATTTTGACTAATTATTTAATTAATATTTTGTGTCTCGTAATGTTTATTACTTTGCCTAAGTATGTATAGAATCAAGTCTATCCGACTAAACAGACAGCTGTGCTGCTGGGGAGTTTGTTCCACTACTTCTTCTTCCCAGCTAAAGCACTAGGAAGTGGTGAAGGGTGGGCGTTTTGGGGGACTGTCTCATGTACTTTGACGTTCGAAAAGTGCTGATTCTCAGCCTAATTTGAATAAATGACTTTTGATTTTGATTTTGATTTTGATTTAATATAGTCGGGTACATAAGTCATAATTGGTCAAATTTGTAATTAAATATAACAATCATAATCAGGGTAAATTTATATCATTTAGAAAGTCTTAATTTTTTAATAATAGCCCTACGTGTTGATCGATGAGGTTAAGTTACGCTTGCTGCAGTTGATCCGTGGACGAGTAACCATTTTTACACACAAGACTCCTCCCTCGGAAAGCGTGTTAACCCGATGGTCTCGGCGGTCATTCGTGGATCCTTAAACTGTCGTTACAGGTCGGCAGAAGCTCGAAAGTCTGACAACCAATCTTACCAAAGGGTATCGTGTTACCTAGTCACTGGGTTGAGGAGGTCAGAGAGGCTTTCGTTCCATGTAAAATACTGGTATTCCACTGCATCCTGTTAGACTGGGAGCCGACCGACGAAAAACGCTAGGCAGATGATGATTCAACCTATAAAATATCAACCAACCGTCAACCTGCCTTTCCTGCAAAACACGATAGTACAAGACAACTCTATTTCGCAATCTAACGCATAGTGATTAAGTAGACCGCATCAGTACTAAACATCTCCGCATCGTATTCACTACGATGAGAACAGAACGATACTATAAAGTTAAATTGCATTTAAAGCATGGTTCACATGTTCCATATTCCCGTTCTCCCACGCAGGCTCCCATTAAGTACTACACGCCATCATCAATCTAAGGCCGGAACAATAGGCATAGGAAGACTTTTAGCGTCGCGAATTTTTCGAACCGAATCTCAGACATGTGTGAAATGACGTTTAGAATCACTGATGTGTGTATAACTTTCGATTTTTGTTTGTGAAAGCTAGGTGCAGTATTGGTAATAGGGGTTTTGTTTGAACAACGATCCGTATTGACCGTTGTATTGTTCTGTTTTAATGGTATGTTATTTGACACGTCAATTTGTTTGTCACGGTTTAGCGGCGATGAAGGAGGAGGCCTTTTTTGCTTATTTGGCTTTTCTTAAAAATTCTGTCTAGACTTATTTACTTATATTCATTTTTCTGGTAAAACGAGTTTAGCTACGTTTTTATGGTTTTTGCAATCGAAGAGGTGCAAAGTTTTAGTTTTTACCTCTCTTTTTGAATAATCTGCAGATTGTAATTCTCTAAACGTATGCAAAATTAAAGATTTGACAGAGGTTGTATGGAAACCTGTTAGCTGATGTCATTCGCCAAAAATAACTTTACTGCAGGTCATTTAAAAGCCAAACCTAACGAATTCTGAATCTAAGTTTTTGTGCGTGTTTTGCTACTAATATGGATATGCTAGGCCAGGAGATCAACCATTACACCATTCTCGTGTGTTCATTGAAGGTTTATTCTAAAAAAGTTAACTGCATTAAACGCCTAACGATACCCATTACTTAAATACCTATGAATGGTAGTTTAGTTTCTGCCCTTTTTAATCTTGAATGAAATTAGCATAGAGCGATGCCCCAGAATACATAGTGCTTACGCCAAGAAGACGTTTCGTCCCAACATTTAAATAGACCGCCTTTGTTTAGTTCTCCCACGAATCGCAATAACGGAACATCACTAAATGGTAGTTAGGTACGTCACTACTCACTACGTGCGAAAATCCGATGCGTTATTTGTTCGTGAGAGAGTAAATTGAAATTTATGTCAAGTTGACAGCTCAATGAGTCATAGTTTATTCGAAACAATGTCATTGGCAGAAGCCTGTACTTGATTGGTTTATCGACGGTTTTTGTTTGCTGAGGCCGTGATAGTAGTTATTTGTTATTTCTTTCATATGGGGAAATAAATGGGAGTTTGTGCGATCAATGCTTAAGTTACAGTGGGACTAGGCTTTAAATGTCTTGTTTCTATTTTAGTATGCCATATAATTAGAAACATATTTAATTATAATATTTAATCGTTTTAATGAACGTAGGTAACTTATTTTTTGGTGAAGCTAGCCGTGGAGCAAATTATCTCATATTTTGTCTAATTTAAAAATAAATGTATCGCCCTTGACATTTCGCATAATTTTTATTTGCCTTCATATAATCATTAACATCGTTTTTTGTTTGAGTTCACATAAATCGTCAGCCATTTTGTTAACTAAATTAATCATTGATAAGATCTTTTAAAAGCTACGCTTTACTATTCTTAAACAATAAAATGTAGAATAATTATGTATTGTAAAGTGTGAAAGTATTTTATGCAAAATGGCGACGTCAAAACCGATTAAAGTTAATATAAATAAGCGATTTCTTATCTCGTGTAATAAAGTTCGTCGTAAAGGTTGCATAAAATGTTTATTCGACCTTTTTATGTCTTATCCAATATCCATTCTTTCTCTTTGTCTCTTTTCATATTTCAAGTGGCATTTACTCATGGTTGAGTAATTCGGTTGGCGGTTATTAAACTGGGGTATTTAGTACGGATTTAAACGGGTGAAAGTCTTGATTCAGTCGCGTACAAGTGGACAATTTTTTTTTTCTTTTTTAATCAATATGCCCAGCATTTGCCCAACTATGTTGGGCAAATGCTGGGGTCGACTTCCAGTGTAACCGTATGCAGCTGACCAGCATTTTATCTTCACAACCCAGTTGCCGGGAAATACGATACCTCTTGGTCCTTACCAAGGGTACTTGGTACTTGGTTCTTCGGGTTAACAACCTACTAAACTGGCAACCAGAAGACTGGTTGCCAGAGTTTAGGGCTTCGGACTCCTGTAACAGAATAAAATAATCAAGAATTAGTACGTACAGCAAGTTGTTACATTACAGACGTCAAAATAACTTATTTTCCGTCTGACTCACTGATTGCCCTCCTATCAACCTGATAAGCAATGATTTTCCTTCATTACGAGGTCTATTAGAAAACATCGTGGCATTAAAAAACCGTAACACATGGTACACACCGCAAAACAGTTTAGAATACCAGGCCAGAAATGACCTTTTTCAAAGTAGGAACTCGAGGGGCAATTTCCGTATTTTTAAGAACGATCACATTCTAATATTTATGTCTCACTCTGCCAAGAACACCTATACGCACCTATTTGACAAATTTTTCACATTGATTGTCGCTGAGATGAAATTGCGAGTACATTTTAAACATTTTCATTACGGATCCCAACTACAACAGAAGGCCAATTCGGCCTTCTGTTGTAGGTGGGATGACTACGCGTGTATGGTATTCTATCTCTTTATTCGACTGTACACTCGTGGTCGTGGTACACACATAAAGTAGGTACATCGCTGACCACGGTTCTAATAAATATATTATTAAACATAAATTACGTTCAATGCTGCGTTCAGATAATTAATGGTTTTGTCAGAACTCATGAGTTCCGATCGTTCAATCAACATTTTGTTTCGATTTTCGATTAGTCGTTTCGTAAGATCCTGATCGGTTTATTGCCGAAGAACATTATTATTTTCCTTACCGGGTGTAGGCTTCATTCTTTCGGTTTTATTTTGAGTTTTCGTGAGGATTGAGTGTGAAAGGAGAACTGTATCAATCCGTTTTTAAACCCCGTCCCGACGCAAAAAGAGGGGTGCTATAATTTTGACCGCTATGTGTGTGTCTGTCTGTGTCTGTGGCCACGTAGCTCTTAAACGGGTGAACCAATTTCGGTGCAGTTTTTTATTTAAAAGTAGATTTTCTAGCGATGGTTCTTAGACATGTTTCATCAAAATCGATTCAGCCGTTTGAAAATTATCAGCTCTTTTCTGGTTGATGAAGGGATTTCAGCATCTTCTACGGATCTGATCGAGTCGAAATTTGGTATTCTATTAATTCAATGATATTAGACAAACAAAGTAACCTTGAACTGATGCTGGAACATCACCTGGAATTTCCAGGATACCCGAATTACTCACCAACAAACAGCAGAAGTATCGTGTTTGGGCTCATTGAAAAGGTCTCAATGAATAGGTTTTAGATAAGTGGTGATCAGGGACAGAACAAACTTCACTGTGGGAAACATACGTAAAACTGCGCAGATTTAAGCGTGACATGTGTCGATCGTACCGCGTTTACTATTACTATATTAAGTTTAAAAAGCTGGAAATAAAAGTTAAATTAAAAATTTAAGAAACTCCCGACCCAAACAAAAACCTCTAAAAAGTAAAAAAAAAAAGGATTTATGGGCCTTTTGTAGGTAATATTTTGATCAAAGCATTGTCACGTCGAGGCACGGCCAAAGAAAACGCTAAACAGATGATGCCCAGCAATAATGAATGTAACTGTGCTATTGTAGAAAGGATAACATTTTCATTTGCCGTCCCCCGACGAGACAATGCTTTGATCAAAATATTATCTACGACTTAAAATGCCAACGAATATATTTTCTTTACTTTTTAGAGGTTTTCTGTTTTTGGTCAATTTACTTTTTCACAATATGATGCAGCATTAAGGCGCCACAAACAGGCGCGACGCGACTGTGCAACTGGATTCTTGTAGAACAACTTCCATGAAGTTTTCATAAAAATTCTTGTACTAAAGTTGCATCGCGGCTGAGGGGGCCTTTACGTTCTTGTCAAGCTTATCTTCTTCAGTTCCACTCATCGCCATGATACAGAATTCTGGATGGTTTGAATATAAGATTGGCAATAAAGTTAATACAATTCTGGAAATTAGCATATTCACAATACTTGCAGTTGTCCTGCCAGGGATGCGGGTTGTTCAAAAGAGATACCGCGGCCCCTGGCACACAGGCATCTGAGGGAACACGGGTGGGTTTTAGTCAGTAAAAATCTGACACGCCCTCCCGGGCCACCCAGAGTGGGAGAAGATATTTGATGATTTCCCACCCTCAAAAAAAAAATGATGGCAGTTGTTTAATCTTGAGCTGTCAACATTTTACTGATTGTATACCAAATTGATACCAAGACACTAAATATCGCATGGGGCGGTAAGGTCAGTGCTGTCAATGTTTAATTAATTACTTATTCGCGTGCTCGTCAAATAATAACGTTAATTAATTTAAGAATATAATATGGAATCACGAACTAATGCAGGTGATGATTCAACTGTGAAGCTTTAATTATATGTATTAGTAACGTATACATTATTTAAACACTTCAGGAGGAAACCAACTCATCATATCCTTATTATATCACAAGAAATAATCGAAGGTAATAACAGAACTATGAAACAGCAAAAACTCTCCTTTAATTAACCACCACCACCACCACCACCACCACCACCACCGTAACCACCTTATTGTAAATACCTACATTGTGAGCAAATAAAATTCTATTCTATTCTATTCTATTCTATTCTATTAATGATCATTCATGCATATAAAAGCTAGCAGTTGAAAAGCTTATGGGTACAACCTTGTTTCTAGGCGTGAGGGTGACTGTACGGGGTAATTTTTTAACCACTGCGCAAACAGTATCCATGAATTCAGCATATCATTCTAGTACCCCAAAGCAGAAACTTTTCGTCAGTAATACAAAAAAAATCTGCTGTTACATAAAAAGGTGCAATACCTACGCGGTCTAAACGTATGGAACAGCTGATTTTTGCTGGTTACAGTTTGCGCACTGGTTAAAAATTTATCCTGTATAGAGCGCCTTGTGTAGGGTAGAGTGGAGGGCATTAGACCACGCGGACGCTCACCCATGAGAAGGACTCATCATCTGCCTATCCTTTTCCCAACTATGTTGGGTTCGGCTCCCAGTCAAACCGGATGCAGCTGAATAACAGTATTTTACATTGAGCGACTGCCTATCTGACCTCCACAACCCAGTTACTGGGTAATACGATACGCCTTGGTAAGACTGGTTGTCAGACTTTTGGGCTTCTGACGACCCGTAACGACTGTCAAAGATCCACGAATGACAGCCGGGACCAACGGTTTAACGTGCTTTCCGAGGCACGGAGGGGTCTTGGAATGTGAAGATGGTCACCCATCCACGGACCAACCGCGGCAAGCGTAGCTTAATCTGATCGATCGACTCGTGCGGCTATTACTTAGCCACAAGCCCCACTCCCCAACCCATGAGATGGACTGACCAAATTAAATCCGCCCACCAAATAAATTCATTTTCTCACTTTGTTGCATATTTGTCCCAGAAAAAATGTAGCGAAAAGCAGTTAATCAGTCAAGATAACGCACGCCACTATTGCTCTATTCTCGTGCCAATAGATGAGGTGATGCCACCAATCTGATTCCCTCACGGCATGCAACTTTATCGCTTCCGCCTGCACCGGCGCGGGCGCCGCGAACGCTAGTAATAGCAGGCCTTATCTGAGACAAAAGGACCGACGCCACTATACCATGTTTTCGTCCGTTTACCCTATTTATAGGATGTTATTTTTGAATGGTCCTTAGTTCCGATAACAATATCCCCATATTTATTTAACGTCTATGTCTTGTTTTGGTTGTCTAAAAGTGATCTCTTATTTGGTTTGACAATGTTATTTTTAGAATTAGTGTGGTTTCTTACCTGTCAGTGCCATACAATGGTTTAGTAGTCGATTCGCACGAATTTGCTGGCCCATATCGGGCGAATTGTGTAATAGGTAATTGGCACGTTTTGAAATTGAATGCAAGTGGATTTAGAAGTGCCGATTCGCCCCATTTGGGTGAGTAAATTCGTCGAGTCGCCTATATAGAAAGAAAGAAAGAAAAATGCGTGTGTTGGCATTATATCATTAATAACAAACCTTAAATTAACCGATTAACCGATTCGGGCGAATAATTTCGTGCGAATCAACTAACAAGCTCCCAGAATATTTTATAAAATTGCGATTTTGAGATCTGTAAATTAGATTCTAAATTAATTGTTTTTTTCTTTTGTTTCAGGTTAGTATTTCATTCATCTAATTATCAGACATCATTATCACTTATTGAAAGCCATTTGGTATTGGTAAGCCATCTTATTTCTTAACTTGCTGTACCTATTAATCTTTTTATTCCCGATTGTTTTCACAGCATATCAGTGCCGGCTTTCGTAAAGGAAACTGGTCCTCCGCTTCTTAGGACGATAATTGATGATTTAGATTTTCTTGGTTTTGTTGCTTTACGTAAAATCAAGCCTTTAAAGCTAGCAGTCCGATTAGATCAGTTTCCATAAAATTTTCATAGAAATTGTTCTAGGAGAGTCGCGTCGCGCCTGTTTGTGGGCCTTTAGAGTAGAAAACCTCCGACAGAATACTTTTCTCTTATCGTCCGAACCTAAAAGACATCTGTGGCCCTAGTGTGTTTCATTTAACCATCTCGAACAAACGCATCGAGCGCGTTCGGCGCTCCAATGGGTCTGTCACCAATCCAGGGCCAATCGGGGCGTCGAACGCGCTCGAAGCATTTGATCGAGATGGTTAGATGAAACTCGCACTAAGGCCTCAGTACGCCGTACGAGCATATCACGGGAAAAAAAGATATATCGTTAGTGTAGACTAACTCGGATCACTTATGAATAATTTCAGAATCCAAAGCGTTAAAATGTTTCTAAATCCGTATTTCGTGACATCTTCACCGCTGTTCCATAGTCTTACAGTTCCCAGACTGTTCACACAGTTTCTATGCACAGCTATTACACTATTACCAGGTATTATGCAGCAGAAACCAAGTCAGTCACATCATCGAAGTTCGAACAATGTCAAGTGTTCGCTCACAAGCATTTTCCCGTTGCATTCATTGCCATAACGTACAGCGATTCACCTATTTCGTCTAATGTTTTTATGCAACGCGATTTGTGCATAGACTTGTACATTATTGGTACTTATGTATTCGTATCTTGATATTTAAATCGCTTCAGATTATATGACATTAGAATTACTGATCTTGGTCTCTGATAGGGTTGTGCTTTAAAGATTTACCATTTATGTATAAATTCCTAAAGCGTTTTTTTTTTCTATGGAAGACAAAGGCGTGTCGTTGAATTTATTTAAAAAATGTAGTAGTAATTTTAAGTATTTCAACGATTTACGGAACTCTGTTTAATTCAATAGTAACGTTTTGACGTCAAAATTATGATGGGAGTGATAGTTCGTAACTGTTATTTTTAAACGTTAAATCTTTTAAACAATCCTCTGCAAGGATACCACAACTCTAAAAACATTCGCTGCATAACCCAGCACTTTCTCTCAATGCCAACAAAATGTATACAAAATGACCTACACAATTTTGCATCGCACATTTGTCACACAACATAATCTCGAGCATCTGGCAGTCGTCGCACGCGCACGTTGACATGCATGCCACGCACGCATCGGATAGCATCGCGAACATTGGTCCCTCGTGTTTACAAGGATTAGGTTTATCGATATCCAATATATTTATTTTATTTACTTAGTTTTGCAGATTTTTCTACATGTGCCAACTGTTTTGTATCCATGATCAGCACTAACTAACGTTATCAATGTTTAAATAGAATAGAAATGGAATCTCGTTTCTCATGAGGGCATTTAGTGTCTGTATTCTAGAAAAATTCTAGGACCTACTAGCCATTCTATCGCATTGTGAAATACTTTCTCCTCTTTAACTATCTCGATCCAATTTTGCCTCCATACCAATGGTTTTGTTCGAGTAGGTATAGAGTTACTTGATAACTTGGTAAAATACACGTCAGTCAAATGTCAATCTTAATTCTTAGTTAAGAATAAATGATGAAATTACACGATGGTGATTTTTATAAAATCATTCCAAACAGCTTTACAGAAGGCAAACTCAATCACACAATATAAAACCCGTATGACGTGACAGATCTCTGAATATTTGTGATTGAGATAGACAAACGTGAAATATATCAAACTCTTCAGCTTTATTATTAGTATAGATAGGTTTTGTCAGAGGCTGCACCAGCGTGGAGGTCGGAAATTATCCCATAGGATTCTAGTTCCGGGATAAAAAGTATCGTGTTAATCCAGGATATAAACTATCCGTGTGTCCATCCAAATCCGTTCAGCCGTTAAGCGTGATTGTGTAACAAACATTCACATTTATAATATTAGTAGAATAAGTAATAAGTATAGATTCAATTACTGAATCAATGAAATAATATCCATAATGAACGTGTTACTGGGCTTAAAATAATAATATATACAGTACAGGAATATAAAAAATAAAATAATCATAAGGCATCAAAAAATACGTCCGCATCGTTGTCAATGGGAAAAGTGCCCAAAAGGCTGGCAGCATTGCCAATGCTGATTCTTTGGCCGAAAAATACGCCAGTGAAATATGCTGTTTCGTAAACAAGGCAAACTATAATATCAGCAATTAACATTGTTGGATTCTCTAATAACAAAGACACATTTAAATATTCATGAAGGTTTGTTAACATCAAATCAAGGTTTATCGTCTTAAATTACGATCGTTAAATCGGTCAAATTACATCTTAAATTATTGGAATCTTCCGCATTCCTACACAAAGCTAGCAATTAGAGTTTTACTATAGTGATAAACTTTCGAATATTTTGGGAGAGGTTCTGAATTCCTTTCCATTGCCATTTTTGGTCCTTATGCTCTTAAATGACGTATTTTAAAAGCAGTTTAGATGAAATCGTATGGCGTTCGTACGTCACGGTGCCTGACGGTTGTTCGGGTCACTGCCCCTGAACTCGTCTGCATTTCCTCTATTTACTGGTTTACTGGAGTACTAACCTCATGTTCTGGCTTATTTAGGGCGTGAATTGAATGAATATGCATTGTCTAGTAAGCCAACGCATAACAATGAGTAGCCTCTTTGAAGTGAAGAATATGTTTTTATGCAGACGGTCAATTCCACACACAAACGGTGACATAATCTTTGACTACAACAACATGATCTTTGTCATAATCTGTCAGAAGCTGATAGAAGGCTTTAATCTTCGGCGGTTCTTGTAAAGTACATCAAAAAATGAGCCGGAAGAACGTTAGAAAATGCCTGGCAGGGGTATTATCTCAAAAGAGAGTGGTTACGTTTCACAGCAATTTTTGTACTATTATTTAATTAAATCATTTGAAACGTAACATGTGAAATGTCATCACGAACTATACTTTGAGCACATTATCATCTCATTAACTAGCTCTGGGGTCTACGATCGTGTGCAAAATAACCCATCTGCTTGTGGTGAAACCTGCGCACGCCGACCTTTGACACAAAATGCAAGATGGCTGCCGAGCTGTCAAACTAAATACTCTTACTTTCCTTATCGGCTAACGAATCATATTTTACCGCTTTGTAACCCCTTTTGAAGATGCATTGTGTATTTGATTCACAGATACAATTGTGAAATCATTTTAAAAGAATTAGCACTTTTTGCTGCCCGAAAATGACTGACTACCGGTGGTTGTATTGATTGTGTAATTCACACTTGAAACGTCTTCCTTTTCTGTGGTATTGTCAATGATAGAGATGAAATTACGCAAATTAACTATACAAATGTAACTTTCGGTTACACTATACCGAAATTACCGAATAAGCATTTCTAATTTGCAAATAATAGTGAATCAGTTCCGGATAATGTCGGTTAAGATATGGCGCGTTATTTGAGTCCATAAACGTTAAGTAGCCGTGCAAATCTAGTATCGTATTCATAGTTGAATTATTTAGACTTTACGCCAAGATGTAAAATTTATTAGGCAAACAAGACATTTGTGAAAATAAAAAGTTACGTGGACATATGGACACGTGCTTAATACTCGCAACCGGCATTCCTGTATGACCAGCACTTTAATTGAATTGAATCATTTTGATGGATATAGCTAATACATTGCTTTATATTATGTTCGAAAAATATGTTATTGTTTGCATTTCGCCATTATTTTCTTCCTGTTAGTTTGTATTTCCTGTGCTTGTCTCAAATATTTTGTTTTCTTATTTTCTTCTTTTATGTGTACGTGATTTTATTGTGTCAGTTGCATGTACTATATTATGGATAATTTATCATGAGCAACCTCGATTCGCCAAGCGCAGCCATAGAAATTGTACATTACAGTTTCCTTATGTGTTCCTCTTATGATTGATATCTGAAGTTTTCTGTTGAATTTTTTACTGATTCATGTTGTCGTTGTCCGTTTAAGTTATAACTTAAGTGAGGTGTTTCTTATGAATCAGTGAAGAACTTGTTTGTTGTTTTTATGTAGTTGTTTTATTCATTAGTTGTCGTTCACCGAACATTCTTGTTCAGTATTTTTAGATTCGATTCATGAATTTTAATTTAACGATGTTTAGGTAGCAGATATTTCTTATTAAATTAGATAGCACAATCTCTCGTTGTGTACTGTAAGAGTAGTTCTAAGAATTCTAGGTTTATCATAAAATAAAGATAATGGGGTCCAGAGGTGCATGAGTTTAATGAGGCTGATTTTATGGTCGTGGTCGTGGTGGTGGTGGTGGTCGTGGTTTTATGGTACGTGTAATAAGCCGTAAATCTCCATTACTTTTACGACTTGTAACTAGGCCTCTGTTGATCTTTGTTTATTAGCTTTCGCTCCTCTTTATTCACGTTTGGAGAACAATTTTTAACAGGGCCTTAAACTTTTAACAATTAGGTACCATTTATACCTGTACGAGTTGGTCCAAATTAGACAAAAAGCAAGGTTAAATAATCAAAAACCAGGTTAAAAAATTAAAATGCCAAAAAGTTTATCAAATTTCTTCCTAATTCAGGTTTTTTAATCTTGAATTGCGATATTCAAACGCTAGACCAGCGATAGGGATTAATGAGACATCTTCCATAAATAACCCATAATCTCAAAAGCTTAGTAAATGAATGTAAAACGTAGAACACCATCCCACGCGGGTCGTAAGACTAATGAAGTAACGGTGTTTGTAAACAATAGACCAGAAATTTGTCACTATTCATACTGCTATGTTCGAACTTCGAATGCAGTGGTGGTTCCAATTGTATCAGCCAGCATTACGATGCATTGTCTGTGCATAGAGTTGGCAAAAGTTATGCAAAATATCCAATGGTCGCTTTGCTGTCCGTCTGATCTCTAGCGACGCGTCTCTCGGATACGCAACGTAATGTTTCTTAACCAGGGATAACGTGACACGAATATGCCTATACAAAAGGGTAAGCAGAAGAACTGTCAATACAAGTGAGTACACACTCAAGTTACCAGCCAATTATGTAAGCCAATCAGGCAACTGCATTTCAGTGTATTGACCAATCGCAGCCTCATTACGGTGTCTATGACTATCTCATTATCTTTCGTATTCAGTGAAGCGTGCTATTTGCTTAGTGCGGTTTGTAACTCAGTAATACAACCGCTTCTTATCAAAAACTGTGAAGATATACTGTTACTTTTACTATATCTATAACCACCAACATCTGCCTACCCATTTTCCGAACTAGGTTGGGGTCTATCTAACCCGATGCAGCTGAATACCAGTACTTCACATGGAGTTACTGGTTATCTCACCTCGACAACCCAGTTTCTGAGTAATAGGTACGATACTCCTTGGTCAGACTTTGGGAGCTACTGACGACCCGTAACGACTGTCAAAGATCCACGAATGACAGCCGGGACCAACAGCTTAACGGGCTTTCCAAACCACGAGCGGTCTTGGTATTTAAAAATGGTCACCGCGGCAAGCGTAGGATCGATCAACCCGGTCGAATGTTATTATTTAGCCACAAGCCTCTTGCTTTGTAACCGACTTCAAAAAGAAGCAGGTTTTCAATTCGACATGTTTTTTTTTTCTTGTATGTTCGGGCATAACTCCGTCATACATATCTAAAAGTCTTTTTTTGTTCGAAAGGGGTTAATTCCGAAATGGTCACATTTAAATTTCGTATAGATCTGATGATGCGTTTCGGAGACATACAACGGAACTCTTCATAAAATTACAGCAGATCAACCGCGATTGCTGCTATCGCATAAATATGCATTGTTTTGACACCAAGGAAGATGAAATTTCGATTTGGTGTGGGGTAGGTACTATAACTAAAAAGTGAAAAATAAAAACCTTTTCCCTGCAAAGTGAAAAATAACTTTAATTTCGGAAGGCGGTGACTCAAAATTAAAATACATATCCAAAGTCACCGACTTCCTAAATTAAAGTTATTTTTTATTTTGTAGTGATTTTCCGGAAGTCGGTTGTTTTTACTACTTACTTTTACTATTACCGTGTGAGTTAAAGTCCTCGTATAATTTTACACGACATTACCGGATGAAAACACTTTCAGTGTCTGTTTAGCCGTAAAGAAGTGGGACTCACTTTCTATATTGCACTAGCGGTAGTCTTACCTGATAAACTTCATAAGCTGTTTATCATATATAAGCATCGTCTATACATAACTACGCAGTAACAAAATGCGTGTATTGGACAATCGGTGTTCCACTTGCGACGAAGGTACCATCGCTGGCACTCGCGGTCGTACTTTTCAACCTTATTGCTTAAGGAATAAAGGTGATCCACCACTAGTGTCCGCGGTTGTACATAAAACTATTGACTTTGACATAACACACCGTCTCTTAAAGGTCTTCAATCTTTGTGCTATTGTAGTAGTTCTCTGAACGCTGTTAGACCAAGTTCACAGAATCGATGACAGATCATAAACTTAGTGGAATTAATGAGCCTTAGTCACCATTCTCTGAATCTACTTTAAGGTTACCAAAATTGGCAAAACGACGTACCGCTTCATTTATTATTTGAAACACCATTAACCATGTTTGGTGTTTACGAGTTTACTGCGTAAAAGTAGGTGGACAGTTAACTACACGACGGAAGTTTGACAATAAGAATGACAATTACGAATTTACATAAAATAAAGAAATGTCAGATGAACCTACTTTTGAAAATAAAAAAGGTGTGTGGACCGCAACATCGGAGACAGGAAAGTGCGAATAAAAGATCTGAGGCAATGAGTAAAAATTCGCAAAATAGAACAGCAAAGAAGGTTTCAAATTGATAATGAATATGCAGAAAATTTTCCGCAGAATCAAGGTATATGAGAATTGAAGACACATTACGGAGAATTTTCATTTCGGAGACTCACTTTTAAATTCTCCGGAATGATGAAACAGCATAGCCAGTTCAAAATTACTTCTATCTAAACCTAAGAATGATTCTTCATAAGCCATTGTACTATATGCCCATAACAAAATGCTTCTACACGATAAAGCCAGCCTAATAGAAGCCGTTCGTTATCACTTCGTGTTGTATAAACAACTTTAACAAGTACGCTACGTTCACATACACGACACTTGACCGGCAAACCCTGTAGTCTATGCTATTGTAAGCTATCTGGAAGTAGGACTTGCTTTCTATCTTGTGTTCATGCGTTCTCGTTAGATAATATAATATCTGAATTGTCGATGGGGATCTTTATCTGAAGTTAGAGTTAGGGAGGAGATTATATATATTTGATTCGAAATTCAAGGGATGCATTGGCGATAAATTGGAAGACATTAACTATCTCATGCCTCATGAATATGGGACTGTGAGTTCCAACTCCAATGGTTGCACAACAAGAAGAAGAAAAAGACAAACAACAAACCTCCAACCTTAAAGATGACGCAGATAAGTTGTTAAGATACGCAATGAATACTGAACGAATTCTAGGAAACTCTAAATTAACTATTAAACTAGCTCCGCTTATACCAGTTACATGTTAGAGTGTGATTATTAAATCTATTAAACTACTAAAATACTATCATCACGATTTAGCATTCCCGACTTCTGAATTCATTACGAAACTAATAACCATATTGACATTGCGAAACCGTGTTGATTTACTTGGCGTGCTTCATTTGTTTCAAAACGTACTATCTGATACCCTGATACCTAAGTTGTTACGCATTAGGAATGTTCTAAAACAAGCCGTAAAATCAATAGAATAATAGTTCCAGTCGTTTCCTAAACGATACATTATTAATATTTCTTGCATGTACTTTATCTTGCTTGATAATGTAACAAAACATACCTAATAAGGGTATAATAGGAAGCTGGTTGATAGTTGATAGATAAACATTTAGAGCAAATAGTTTACATGTGCTATAAATTTTACTGTTCGGTATTCTTGTAAAATGGATACTGAATAAATGGACATAGAATCCTGTTATAGGTTCGGTTCGGTTCCGGTAGGGTTTACTGGTGAGATGAAGAAGAAAGTGTCGCATGTTTACGATGTAAATACAAATTCAATAGCCATTGCGCATTCATTTGGAGCTACCGCCATTAAAAAGCTTGTCCAATTAGTGGAAACCGACTAATCTTTAACATCGGATGCTATTAGAGATGTGCCGGATCGTTAAAAATGTGTCGTTGTAAATGTCCACATCAAGCAATTTTCCAATAGCCCCTTTAATGGGCCCGACTGATCTGTAAAAACTAAAACCGCATTGCATACTGCTAATGAAGCCAGTATATTCACTGCACTACCACATCTTACGATCGAGCTACTTCTAATTTTAGCTCACTAATCACTTGCACTAATCGAAGTGTAAACATGCTGTAATATGTTATCTGAGTTTGACAAGAACAAGGCTGTAGAGGTCTTGATTTTCTATGTGCGGAAAGCTAGCCCGCGGCGTACCTGGCGGGGCTGTAATTAAAAGGATGGAAGTATGTACTACACCGTATAGAGAGCTTATAGTTCTGGGAGTTATACCAGAACCTCAGTTTATTGCAGTTTAACATATATGTAGCTGTCTATCACAAGGACTGCGCGGTGCGAAAATGGTCTTAAAACTGTCGATGCTAAAATCTTTTCAATAAAAATTTGATTGTGGTTCAAATTGCAATGAGATTAAGTATATAGCAGTGGTAGCCCAGTGTTATCGGACCCATTTACAAAGTAGGTCGTGAGTTCAAACCCAGGAAGGCACTTTACGTGTGTGTATTTGATTTCATAACCACGATGCTCTCAAAACGGTGAAGGAATAATCGTCACAGGCTTGTCTTAAAAAACCAAAGACGTGTGACATCCACGAAACTGCTCTGCGCCCGCGTATTGGATTTTGGCCCACTCCCTCACACAGACGAGTCCTGTATCCCAGCATTGGGAACATTAAGACTGACTATACTATGTATAGGTATAGTTTTTTCCTGAAATGTCAATGTTTTAATGAGATTGAGGAGCCGTTGATCATGCATTAAAACTGCTTTGTTTTAGTAAAGGTCGAATATTCGGTCTTCCAAAGTTAACCTTCATAATTCAAATGAGAAGCTTATTTCTTTGTTATTAATTGTCAAGTTAGCATGCAAATTAGGTAATAAATAAATATCATATTCATAAACACTTGGTAGGCACGAATTTTGTTTATAATCAAGTGTCATTCTGTGAAGATGATCTTGACACTTAACTTACGTCATTATTATGTTAGTTCTGATGCAATACGCAAACAGGTGCTTCTTCAATTGTTAATAAGATTTTGTTGTTTTAAGAATTTAATATTCAAAAACTCAGCAGTAGTGGCCGAGTGGTAACGGCCGCGACTTATGAGTCTTAAGTTCCCCCAAGTAACCCAGACAAACGCTTTACTTCGAGTAAATTATTTCGCCACCACTGCTCCCGGTGAAGGAGAACGTCGTGAGGAGACCGACAAATCCTAGAACCAAGAAGTCGAAGACATGTGACATCTAACAACCGGCATTGGGCCCGCGTGGTGGAGTATTATGGCACGCTCTTTCTCACAGAGAGGAGGCCTGTATCTCATGAACATTAGAGGCTGATTATGCTATTCAAAAACTTCATGAATACATTAATTAATACACTGACATTTGTTTGGTACGTATGCAACATAACCATCTTGCTTGAAGCCATAAAAGGGAACTTCTAATTTAAAAGGCTAGACAGGTTTAAAAATAAAGAAAGTTTTTCAATAAACGAGTCTTATTTCTGTATAAGTTTAAGTGTAAAAATTCTAAGTAAAACTCACATAACTTGCTTGTTAAGCACGTTGGGTGTAAAACAAGTGACTTGCTCTAGGCAAATTCTTGTGGAGATTACTGCAATGTTTAAATTGTACTCTAGGGGTGTGTGTAATACCCACATGTAATTTTTTTATAAGATAAATGTTACAGACAGTGGAAAATACTATGAAATTGCAGTAGAACAAATGCCAGATCAGCTGGGCTGGGTTACAGATCATAATCAGCCTAATGTTCCTACTGCTGGAACACGGGCCTCCTCTCTGTGAGAGGGAGTGGGCCGTAATCCAACACGTGGTCCTACTGCAGGTTGGTGTACGTCACATGTCTGGGACTCTGGTTCTAGGACATAACGGTTTTCTCACGATGTATCCGGTCACCCGTTTGAGAGTGATGAAATTATTTACACGAAGTAAAGCGCCTATCCGTGTTCCGTGTGGTGCCGGACGTAAAAGAATAGCACCATCCGTGGGTGTCGTAGAAGGCGACTAAGGGACTTACTAGAGAATGGGCAGCAGCGTTCTCTATGCATTTGATCACCATACTGCGATCGCCAACCCGCCTGCCAAGCGTGGCGTTTATGGCAAATCCCCCCTTTTGGGGTAGACTTATGTCCAGCAGTGGACGTCTTTCGGCTGATATGATGATGATGAAAGCGCCTATCTGGGTTCGAACCTACAACACGTAGGTCACAGCCGTTACTACAGGGCCACGACTGTTCCCCAGTTACCTACGTCAAATTCAATTTTGGCAGTAAATAGTAGACAAGAACTACAGAGTGTAAAGGACAGTATACTCCGCATACTGACATGGTGCATTCAACTCCTTATTTAGGAATCATATTCCACCGTGAAATTTCTCATTATTTTTTTCCGTTCATCATCATCATTATTTCGGCCAAAAGACGTTCAGTGTTGAACATAGGCCTCCTCCAACCACCGCCACTTCAACCGGTTCTGTGCTTCTCGCATCCAGCGGATTCCTGCGGCCTTCACCAGGTCATCATGGAGTAAATATGTCTCATTTGGCCCTTCCATCGGATTGAAATAAGCACTTTTTCTGATGACAATGAGCCTTTAAACCCGTCTGCCATGTTTCTGGAATTGCGAAATTCTCAGAGGCGTTAAGGCACACTTTAACTATCGTATTTCAACGGTTGTAGGTAATAACGTAATCAAATACGTAAAAATATCCGGCGATCAAATACAAAAAGTCACGCAATAGGAACATTAGGCGCAATCGCATCGTTAAAGTAAGTATTTGTAAAAGTATTGCAACTGCATTTGCTTCACGGTAAAGCATCCTTAAAATGATGCTAGAAGCTTGAGCAATCTAGGTGATATATCTGTCATTTGACAGCTGATAGTATATTATGTACTCAGTAATAAGTTGCTGTAACATTTAATTCAGCAGATGATAAACCCCCTAGCGTAGACATTAATAGTCGGTAATCAAAAAAATAAAATAATCTGCTCTTTCATAGCATTTTATGGGAATAATTTCCTGAAATAAATTATTATTTAATAGCAATACCACCGCGGTCAAAATGCACAGCAATTTTACTCAGAATCATTACTTATTGACTGGAAATTTCAACGCAGGGTTCTGAATCGGTTGTTATTTTTTGACATATTTTTCGACTATCCATGGTAAAAAGTTGCGCATCGATTTCCTTGTCTATTTACACTTAATTTTAATGCAATAAAGATTAGTGATTGGTCCAAAGCTTGGAACTGCGCCACGTGAATATAGGTTGCACCCATGGTATTAGAATCGAAAATGATAATATCGGTCTCATTTTCCAGGGCATAAAGGGGCTTTACTAACGCCTTTGCACCCAGCCACCGTGAAACCTGAAACAATAAATAACGTTAGTTACTCACTAATTTGTTGATAACCTTAAATAAAAACAAGCAACCCTAAATTGGTGCAAGAAGTGTGTGATTTACAACGAGACACGCCGCAGGCGACAGAGTTCCTAAGAAGATCTACAGATTGTACCGCACCGTAATACACGAGTACATTTAGCTCTACGTCTATTTACCTAATACAGCATGAGAACCGTGCTAAAGTCGAAATTTCAAACAGTAATTGGCGATTGTTTAGCTCATTCACTTCATTCCAATTCAATTTCGTGATATTTATAGCGTTTAAGTGACCATACAACGGTCAAAAGTCACTCGTTCGGATACCGATATTGTGTATCTCGTTATTTCGAAACGTTTACGCAATTTGCTTATTATTCGGTAGTTAGCTTCTTTTGCCTTTACCTACAATATTCTGTACGTATATCTGTTACGAAGTAAAACGTTCTAAGTAACTCTAGCACTGAGATTTCACAAGTTTCTTTGCATGCGGTTTTAATGTCAAGTATTTGTAAATTTAGAGATCTTTAAATAATTATTTACAGTAATATGTACTTAAGTATTTAAGTCAGTGGTAATAGATAAAAGGTCAATATTAATTTTAGTTATGGCTATAATTACGTTTATGAAAGGTTTTACAATTTGGACACGCTGGACTCCATTTAAAACCCGTAAATTTAGTTTTAGTGAAATGAAAGGATTGCTCACAGAATACACACCTAACATTTTATGACCTTAACGTTTGCATTAACCTTACCGATCAAAACTTCCGGCTTGGATGATCCGAGTATAAACGAAGATAGCCGAAGTACTCATAACATTTCTCAGCTATCTCCAAGCAACCTATGTATTAGCTACTTAAGTACTACTATCCCCGTGCACGTTGTGAAAGTTTACCTAAGGTAAATGGGTTACCATGGTGCTTGTTCAGGCCACTTGTCACCTACTTGCACATAGCCCGTTACTGTTTAACATGACTTCACACAATTCCTCGATAACTGGCACCGTACACCTTCTTTGAAGTGTAAATCTTTTGTTCCGAGCAAAAAGGTTCCAGTTCTCCTACTAATAGGGATTAACACCCATTTTTGAAAAGTGTCCTAATACGATTCTAAGGTGCTAAAAAACCACACAAAAAAAATCATTTTTATTTAATCGATTAGTGCCGTAAAATGCATTAAAATTTAACATTTTCAAATTTCGCGCGTAATTTGACGAAAATGCTGGACGCAGTGGACGCCATATTGCTCTGTGGGTATGACGTCAGTTTGATGCATAAACAAATGTGCTGATATTTTGTATGATAATTGACTTTAATTTAAAAAATGAGTTATTATTCTGCTTATCGTTGGTTTTGCTGTTCCTGAATGCAAAATATTATTTAAATAAAAATTACTTTGGTTACGAAAATAATAAAAGTACAAAGTTGTTCAATTGACACGCCGTATGACGTAATAACATGGCGGCTACTATTTCATGGTGTTCAAAAACAGATAAAAAAAACTGAAATCTTTGAATTGAATTTTAACATTTATTATATTATTTCATGAACTAAAACTAACATTTTCCGACTGCATTTTGTCTAAGCTATCTCAATAATATATTTTTTAGACTTTTTCTCATATAAGAGTAAAATACAGTGCCGCTTTGACTTAATAATCAAGTACTTTAATAAATTGCAAATGTTTCATACATGGAAGTAAAATTGAGAATATTTCTCACAGTGTCTATGTTCCGATTATTTACAGTCGAATTCTTGCACATCCAAAGACCTACTGGGTGCCCAGTTTAGCTGGGCATTTCTAGCGGCTTAGCTTTGAAACGTAAATTCTAGCAGTATATAGGATTTTCTATCTTGCCACCTGCCATGTTATTCTTGGCACCAGAACGTATCAACTTTCATATTATTTGACGTCTCTTATCTCCAGTTTAGATCAGACATAACTTCTCTATATTAACAATGTCTTTCAAATCTACTTCAGCTTACGGATGAGATTAAAATCAATGATATAACTAGGTAAGTACATTGGAAGAAATGCTTTTCCGTCTAGAATATTAATGGCAACATTAAATGGCATTATAGGGACAACACTTGCTGCTTTACTTTGTAACAAAGTTTGTTAGATTACAAAACAGTTTGAGGAAACTGATTTTAAGTGGTTAAATGGAGTGTTAAACTTTTAAGAGAATTTTAGGGAGTTGTTTTTGCCATCGCATTGCATAAACTGCTCCCTGAACTTCGGTTCGGTTCTGCCTTGGTAATGACTTTAGTCGTATATGTAATACTTACGTATTTTTGTCAAAATTTGCATATACAGGGTGTAAGGGACTGTCCTCCGCAGACGAATCGGGTGAATTCAGTAGGCACATGAAACTATTTCAGGAACGTTATGGGTATCCAATAAACCTGATTTGTTTTATCATACGCAATGTATCGTTACCGTGGTAAAATGCACATAGCAAACAGCAGCGCAGCGAGCCTTCGGCCGGTAGGCAGAAAGGGAACAGCTGATTTCGTGCGACATTCGTTACAGTATTTGAACATACAGTGCTGTTTTTTAGACCTGTCTTTTACATCAGTGGACTGCCGCGTACAGATTTTGTAATTTTATATTAAAATAAACGAATATTAACAAAAAAAAATCCTGAGAAATTTTCCGGTGGAATATGATTCCTAAATAAGGAGTTGAATGCACCATGTCAGTATGCGGAGTATGCTGTCTTTTACACCCTGTAGTTCTTGTATACTATCTATTCATATTGCATGTTTGAACCCTTGTAAATTGATGTAAAAAAACGAAACTTACTTTTATAAGTGCCCCTGAAACCAAGTCGTTTATTCAAATGCTTCAAAGCTCCAACCAGTACCATTTCGATCACGAGATAGCCTGCCAAGCTAAGTCACAATCCCAGTTTACAGGTATTAAAGGATGTCACAAATTATGCATTTTACGTGCAAAACTCCCACGTTTGACCCTCACATGTGTAGGCAATTCAGTGAATATGTTAATTTTAGTATCCATAGCTAGTCCATAATTTGTCAACGAGGTGTTGAATTGGTTCTTAATGCGAGATAAAATGGGCTATGAGCATAAATAGTTGTTTCTGTTTTACATCATTGATATTTAATCAAAGAAACTGACCATACGCTTTGCATCGTTTTGGAAGAGGCTGCCGCAGACTATTGCTTTTTCTAATCCTGCTCGATCCGGAATTCTGAATTCGGCTGTACCAGATAAGTATATTTTTTGGGCTCATCTCGAGTACACTGCTGCTATACAGGGTGGCAAAGACATGCAAACTGTAACCACGAATTCAGCACATGATTATAGCGTAGACATTATTCTTCAGCAAAAAAAAAACAGCTATTTCATAGATTTGTTTTAAATAACCAACAAAAAAAATCAACTCATGGATGTTCAGAACGGGTTGCGTGTTCCACCTATCATCTGATATTCTGCCGCCCTGTATAGAAGAAGGCAAACGTGGTACCACTCGCTTAAAGCTAATTTGCTGAAACAAAACCCAAAACATTGCTATTCTAATTGTAAAAGAACGTCACGAAGCGAAAAAAAAGTAGTTTTGAAACAAAGAGCGTTTAAACCTTACCCAAGAAGTGTTTCAGTGTTAAATATAATTGACTGCTTGATTAACAGATACGACAAGACTACAAAAAGTTTATTATTACAAATCGAACTGCTTCGTATAACATAGTGCTATAAAACACTTATTGGCAATATGCTTTAACCAAAAACCAGTATAACTGGACTAGTCACGGACGAGGCTTAAGATCCCGTTAGGAGAGTAAATCACATTAATGTTTTCCTACGCGTTGTACCCGTCATAGTGTGGCAGAGTTACATGTGGATAATTACGTGTATAATCCATTTCCGATAGTTTACTGGCGCATTCCTCTTCAAATAGGTATCGGCCAACAGCGGCCAGGTATATGTAACAAATATTTGCAATAGAAGCAAGCCTGTTGATTTGAAAATGTATCTTGAATTAGTTGTTGTTTCCTCAAACAGAACGTCACCACAAGCTTAAAATTATTATCCACCTTAGCATTGATTTCCAACGTAAATTAAATAAACCAAATAAGTCCACAAAATAAATCTCTCACTTCAAACGGTATCTTAAAACACGACAACTTAGAAATAGCCGCAGCGTAATCAGATAACAACATACAAAATTCCTTTTGTAGAAACCATAAAGAATCCCAATCTCTAAATGAAATACACAACTAAATCAAAACGTATCAGTTCGAAGACAAAGTCTCAGCAGGTGGACATAGCTGACGACAACAGAGGTAGAACTGTAGAACACAGTATTCTGTGAGCATCGTTCGTTCTATCACATAAATTATCCGCGTGCTCCCATACGGTGCGGGTTGCGCTTGCGCAGGGTATCCAAAGCATAAGCTAGGAGAGATTAGCGATTAACCTGGCGCAAAGCGTACATACAAGATGCCGCTTTAATGATATTAGGTGCTATCGAGACACTATTTTGTATTGAGACATGGACAGAAATAAATAAGATGTGCAATTAGAGCTAAGGTGACAAGAAAATTTATACACATCGAGTCTGTGACCGTCCATACTTGGCGATCAGTATTTTTTATCTACTTCTCTGTCCCTGGCGCATAAGTTTGCCGTCTTATTTATAATGCCAGCCACTCATGAATGACTATTTCATTCATGTTTTTGTTTCTCTTCAATGAAATAATTGGCTTCGTTGATATGTATAAAGCGTCGTTAAAGGCGATAACAGCGGTCATTCTCCAACACCACAGCGATTATATACCATTTAATATTCCATACAGGCAACTGAGATAAATAACCTATCCGCGATAAAATCGCAATCGATTCGCAATTAATTCCCTTCACACGTACAAAAAATATGTTGGTAACTAATAACAGTAATTCTATCCTAGTTAATTACATTTTTTCGCCACCCACTTGTGCTTTGGCCCATAAATATTGTAACTAATGCACGCCCATTCGCTGTCAAGCGGTACCGGCGGTATATCGGAAGAGGTGTGCAGATACGAACTGGTTGACGTATGCTACGTTATTAATTATAGCCAGTCTGGTGAAGTATTTTCAAACATCCATGGGAATTTAATCGCAAGGTCTGTTAGGAAAAGCTCATTGGTTAACGAGACGTGTGAATTAGTTGTTGGTAATTTCCTATATGGTGAACAGACTGGTTATGGTTAGATGTTTTACACCTGACGCTGCAGACTATCGAGTTTTGTTCCTCACTTTTTGCTACAGCTTTTATTATCCTTCACGTCGCTCTGTTTCCGACAAGGTGTATGTTAGTAAGTCCGAATGAAACATTGCATGTCGTTTAATCTCTGTGCAGTATTACAGCTATTCACCTTGTTGTAGGTCGAACAAGTTTGATCGATGGTTTTGTACCAACAAAGTCGACTGGACTGTTATTCTGTTCTGTCTACACAGTTGCATATTGATACAGTCAGCCCTCGCCGCTCATCGATTCACGACCCCTTATTCTAATGAGCGTAAGTCACTTGATTTAATCACCAAGTTGCAATAGTAGTTTCGTCGTAATTTGTAGTGTGGCATATTTAGACCATGCTGTCTCATTGTTGGACTAAGATCCTTTGAGGTTGAGGCCTCCGCCAGTCTTCATGATTCTGGTTTTATTCAATTCGTTGACAGTCTAGTGAATATTTCCAACTGCTTGCTCTATTTAATTCTCGTTACTAATACCAAGTATCACAATACCTAGTAATCTAATATCTTTGACTCCATTGCGTAGACTTACTAATATTCCTATTAATCCTTACAAAACTACGCAAAATTCTTGTTCTGAGAATAGGTTCACTATGATTGCCCAATTTGAACTGGTGACCTTTCGATCGTAAATCCACACCCTATCTCTGGGCTATGTGTCTATCGGTTAAATGTAAATATCAGTAAGGCATTTTAAGCGACCTGGCTTGATATGCACGACAGATTTGTAAAATGGCACGGAAAATGGTCCCAAATATCACGCACTTATGCCTATTTGTTAGAGAAACAATGGCGGAAAGACGTAAAGATAATGTTGGATACAAAGTTGAATACTCAAGGAGAGCTTGTCGTGGTGTTTATACTAGACTAGCTTCTGCCTGCGACTTCGTTCGCGTCAAATTTCTTGCTCCCCGACCTACCCCGTCGCTCGCCTCGCCTGCCCATGCGAGTCTTCATTGCTCCGCTCTCCTAATGGTCTTAGCGTGATGATATAGAGCCTATGGCCTTCTTCGATAAATGGGCTATCTAACATTGAATGAATTTTTCAAATCGGACTAGTAGTTCCTGAGATTAGCGCGTTCAAGTAAACAAACAAACAAACTCTTCAATTTTATTATTAGTACTAGCTTCTGCCCGCGACTTCGCTCGCGTCAAATTTCTTGCTCCCCGACCCACCCCGTCGCTCGCTTCGCCTGCCCGTGCGAGTACTTCGTATTCGTGACTTTTTTCTCTTTGCTCGGCTCTTAAGGGTCTTAGCGTGATGATGTATATAGCCTTCCACGATAAATGGGCTATCCAACACTGAAAGAATTTTCCAAATCGGACCAGAAGTTCCTGAGATTAGCGCGTTCAAGCAAACAAACTCTTCAGCTTTATTATTTGTATAGATTAGTATAGATAAGCTTACGTATGTATCCTGAAAGATATAGAAGGGCTAAGAAGGGTAATCAGGTGGAAGACTAAAGGCGACTTACACTACACCAACCACACTTCAAAAGCACATATAATAGAATCAGAGGGCCTGGACAAACTGACTTCTATCAGCGATAACGTTGATGGAAAAGTTAAAAATATATTGGATTGGCATGCTACTCAAAAGCTATGTGAATCCCGTTGAAACTCAATATAGTGTAGCGGCATCTACATTGCGACATGCAAACTATACATGACATGACACTGACGACACACAAAACCCTGAATCGCGCAAGCGGAGCTTGCTTACGCGCAACTAGCATTACAACTAGCATATATCAATGGTTGGGCAGTTGCCCACCAGACACAACACCTGCTTCGTCGGGGGATCCTCCTCTTTCACACGCTTTTATTAACTTCACCTGTATGTTTTTTTGTTTGTAACCGACTCCTTTGGAATTGATTTTGATCCACTTCAAACTAGTAGACTTATCGAGGACCGATGACAATTCGATAATATAAAAAAAAGCGTGGGGTGTTTGATATTAATTGATTATAAAAATAGCTCAAAAAACATTATTTTCTGCTCTTTTAGTTAGGTATTAAAAGCGTGTTCTTTAGATTTTTTAATCTATTATTTATTCAATGGAGCATGTACTGCCTCTCTCACGTGCATCGCCTCCCTCTTTGCGAGCATCACTGCTTCGCTGAAGGAGGTGACGGCTAACCATGCACTCTCGCTCCGAACCATGGCCTGGACCAGGGCCGGATGCGAGAGATCGCCGCCGCCGATCGCCTCCATGAGGACATGGCGGTGCTCCGCCCAAGCCGGGTAGACCTCCACTGTATGCTCCACCGTGTCCTCAGGGCAATCTTCGCAATGGAAACACCCGGGCGTTTCCTCCCGCCTTATGCGAAACAGGAATCTCCCGAAACAGCCATGTCCGGTGAGGACCTGTGTCAGGCGGAAGGTGAGGACGCCATGCTGCCTCTCAAGCCACTCCTCAAAGAGGGGACTTACCGCCGCAATCGTGGCGCGACCAGCACTGGCAGCAATCGCACCTCCACGTCGCCATGAGATCCCGCCGGAGCTCTGTCCGCCGTGCCGCGATTTCCCACGGCAGCGGAGTTACGCCCCGGCGTTTGGCTTCCTCGCGCCACTCCCAAGTGTGCGCGAGGACTTTTGCCTCTAGATCCGATGGCGGCAATCCGGCAAGGAGGCCCGCCGCCTCACCGGAGATCGTGCGGTATCCCCGTACCATCCGGATGGCCATGACCCTATGGGCCGCCTTCAACCGGCGTGCTGGTTGGCGCCTCAATGTAGGCGCCCACACCGGTGCCCCGTATAGGGCCATGGCATTCAATGGAGGTTGAGTGAACTTTTCACCCTGGTTCTCGTACCTCTAAGGTAGAAATACGAAAGCTTAGAAAGCGAATTCCACTCGTCTAATTGGTAATACTGATTGTATTTCACTACTAAATCACTGAAAATTAGATTTTTGACTGTTAGGATAATCGTTTTCAATCAAAGCATAATATATCTTCGGAAAACAAGAGAAAGATAAATTATTAACCTGCCAGTATGTCTGACTGTACATAATGGACTTGTAAAGTTAAAGTTAGCATCGTAGGTAAACGAACTCATTATACTAATGCAAAGATGTATGGCACATTGCCAATATTCACTTGTGCTTTGGTTCTCTATTTGGCAAGCTATTCATGAAATTATGAGAGTTCTTAGACGTTTTGCTTATGAATTTTGATAAGTTGATCAGATAGTTCAATTTATTTTGATTTTGTTGGTAGGTACGGTGTTAGCGGAAGCTTTAGTATTATAAACATCAATAACTTAAAGTTCAGTAGTAAATATTATATTTCCCTAGTTTTACTTTATGTCTTGTTTCAGTAATCTTAAATCTCAAATATCCGTTAGGGCTCTAGTCGGCATTTACATGTATAGCCGAATTGCTTTGGCGTCGCCATAGCGGTATGGAGGTAGGTATGGCCGGTTGCAGTTGTGACCTATCAATTCCTAGTTTAATAAACTTTAGCTGCCAGTGTAATATATTGTTTAAATACAAAGTGCATTCCTTACTATGTATATTTGATCAGGTTTTTAACCGACTTCCAAAATGAGGAGGTTCTCAATTCGTCGGAACCTTTTTTTTATGTATGTTCCCCGATTACTCGAAGATGGCTGGACCGATTTGGATAATGTTTTTTTGTTTGAAAGGGAATACTTCCCAGTTGGTCCCATGATCATCAAGTCAGGATCTGATGATGGGATCCTGGAGAAATAGAGAGAACTCTTCTTATTTTATAGGCACACTTGAAGAGATTTGGATAGTTTTTGGAAGAGTACTTTCTCGGAGTGGTCGCATTTCAATTTGGTGAAGATCTGATGAAGAACTTCGGAGATAGGCAACGGAACTCCTCAATAAATGATAGCAAATGGATTGGAATTGCAGAAATTTAATGTCTATCTATTGTTTACACCAGTTCATAATATAACATCACGGCCGGACGCTGTGAAGAGGTAAGCACATGTGAACCACTAAAAAGTAAAAAATAAAAGCTTTTTTCAAAAAAAAAAACAACCGACTTCCAAAAACAAACACTAAAAAGTGAAAAATAACTTGACAATAAAAGGCGGTGACAAAAAATTAAAAGTCGGTTGTTTTTTTTTAAGTTTTTAAAAGAACTGCACGTGGTCAATGGCGTCGTCGAGTTGTTAAATACCCCATTATGTATGCAATGTCACGCGCTTCCCTTACAAAATGTACAAGAATCAAAAGCGGTAACTACAGAAGATGCGGCGGCTTCTATGAATCATTCTAATATGACGGTAAATAATATGTTTTTTATTTTATTTAATGCTCAGTGTTGATACGAAAGTAATCGGAAAGTAACTATAACAAGAATTTTGGGGAAATGGAATGACTTCTGTTATCATTGCTGTACAGTAACAACAATATTACACTAATATATTCCTGAAAGCAACAAGACCTATGATCAATTGAAAATGAACCTATTGAGCTTTTAAATGAAGTTGTTATTTCTACATTACCTGTGTGCCAGGGGCCATTTTAACCCGTGAAATAGGTACTAATTAAAAACAAAAAAAAACTAACCCCTGAAATTCTAATTTTGTCATTCTTTTGGCCGATACACAATTTTGTTTTTGTTATTTGTATATCTAAGTCAAGAATCAAACATAATTATATGATGCAAATACGACCTAATTTCCTGTAATTACTAATTACTACTTTACAAATTTTATAGTGTTGCTTCACAGGCATAAGGTCTAAGGTTGCGTGAAGATCATAAAATAAATAACACGGTAATGAAATCGTGATGGCATGTTCTATAGGACTTTAATACGTTGTACAAAATGTATGTATTTGAGGAGCAAAATACCGTGTTTATTACCATTTTTATGGCCGATCACGTTCTATAAAGTACTGTTATTCTGAATAATGTGGCTCTTCAGTATGGAATGCGTGTTAGTTGTTCAACTCGTTGTAATTGATAATCAGGGACCGCGCGTAGGGTTAGAATACCAACCATTATTTATGTATGGCAATGTTGTACTAGTTGGAACAACAAATGCCGTAGAAGATGGTATTTCATACCTTCACTTAGATTCTCTCAACTTTAAAGCAGAACATTTAAAGGGAAGCGACAGGTTAACCCGTTTTTTTTTTGGGTTGGAAATCATCAAATATCTCCTCCTGCTCTGGGTGGAGGGGGAGGTCGTGTCAGACTTTTACTGACTAAAACCCACCCGTGTTCCTCCGGTTACCTGTGTGCCAGGGGCCACAGGTTAACCCGTGAAATAGGTACTAATTAAAAACAAAAAAAACTAACCCCTGAAATTCTAATTTTATAATTCTTTTGGTCGATACACAATCAACACTCATAGCTCGAGATGGAATACCGTGTATATGCTCTTGCGTAAACAAATTCTAAAAATCCTTGATATTTTCAACCTACATTTAATCCATATCAGTAACAGTCATAATATCTAGATCGAATTTAGCAGTAAACCTACTTTACTTACCCAATCTCATTTTAACTGTATTCTGTATCTAAAGTGGCGAATTCAATAAGCTATAAACACTCTAAGGTTCTCAATTCAATTCAATTCAGGTTCTATTAAATCAGACTATTACTCACACTAGGTTCCTTTGAGGGATAGAATGATCACCAAACCATAACATTTTAACGATGGAATAAATGCTATTCATTGTGACCGAAGTATGACTGGAGACACATTAGGTACATTATTATAGTATAGAGGCTAGGGCAAAGAAGAAGACTAAAGATAATTAAGAAAAGTTTAAGAATTAAAAAGCCTTTTATTTTCATCATCTGACCAAGATTATGTCTGGACTTAAAAAGAGAGAGTGCCCTCTGAGTTTGATTCGGCCTTTCTTCTCGAGAATAGTCAGATAGATTTGAAAATATGAGTGACGCGTAAAAATGTTTGTAAAAACCTATTTACAGAAATAAAATTATTTAACATCAAGAATTCAGACTGGTCGTATCTTATTTTACACAGCATTTCGGAAACAATTGAAGACTAAAAGGAAAACCGGCCAAGTACGAGTTTGAGTTGCGAGAGTTACGAGTCGCACACGAAGCGTTCCGTACCACCGTACAATAATTAACACTACATATTTAAAAAACAACATGTCTTGTATGGAAACCCCCTTTAATTTTTAATGTTATAGCGGCAATAGAAATACACGCTAGGCGAAAATTTTCAACTTTCTACCTATTGCGGTTCATCATAAGATACGGCTGCTGACAGACAGATTGACGGACGGACAGCGGGGGCTTAGTAATAGGGCTCCGTTGGCACCCTAAGAGGCACAAAAACATATACTTAATAATTAAACTAATAAATATTTACCCCATGTTTGGGTACGAATGTAAAAAAAAAACTTTAACGGAATGGTTAAAATCACAAACGTACGATGAAATAGAACTGACATTAACCAGAATATTCTAATGAAGAACGTGTACCCAAACATAACATACATCAGTCAATCAATTATTAACACACACACACCTAGTCACACTCACACACCCCGCACATCTATACACAAACACACACGCAAACACATACACCCACACAAACACTGCAGATACCTGAACATTCTACAACAATTTTGTCAACACCTTAGAACCTAAGCTTTTTCTATCCTCTTTTAATTGTCTCAATATTGCAGTTAGCAACCCATGCATGGGAAGTTGCGAGGTAAACAAAAACCCCATTACAAATATTCTTCTAACTTACCGGGGCTGCCTCAATTTTGTGCTGAAAAACAATTTTATGAGAACCAATAAAAACTTTTTATTTATTTATTTAAAATTTAAAAACAAATATCATAAATGCATGCATATTAACATGACTATCTCGGTTTTAGCATAGAATACGAAATCTTATTGGATGTAGTCCCATTATTCATTGCCGGCAGTCCGTATTACTGTACCACTGCCTATCCTTTCACGTACTGTGACGGTATGTTATATTTCCTTGCCATTTTCTTGTACAAATTCGACACAGTCAAACCATACATTACGTTTAGCTACAGAACATTGTTCACGTCTGCTATACTTCAAACTCGATCGGTACGTGAGTAACAAATATTGCTGCGTTCTCGAAATTACTCGCTCGTGACAACGTATTTCTTGTAATATATGTGTCGTGGAGTCAATATTGTATGGATGAAGATTAATGTACAGTAGGTACGGTACCGGATTCATAAATGAGAAACATTTATGAATCAATAGGTATAAAGGGAGGGACGGAAAGCCCGAGATGACTCAAAGAATGCTGCTCATCTGTCAAACCATCGCTCTGTAGTTGAACTGTTTATGGGTTTGCATACCACTTGATCTATGCAGAAGACTAAGAATTCTTCGAGCATTAGAGTTGGCTCAGCACAATTATAAATGGATCTTGGAACATCCGTCTTCTCCGCCGACTTTTGTTTTTGTTCCCAGATATGATGCACAATGTTGACGACATTACTTCTAACAATAGAGTTTGTCAAGTCAACAATATAGACCCTTCTTTTACCTTGGTCCCGATGCCATCGTACGTTAGCATCGATACAGTCACTCCATTAAATGCATTCCGAAACAAAAACGTTTAGTTAAACGTGATGAATGATTCAAGCATCCGGCTGGAACCGCTAGATCCATCTACTGAGTGAGATGGAATGTGGCTTAAACTGGATACAGAGACTATAGAACAAGGTACTGTGGTGTAGCTTAGAGAAAGATTGAGAAAAGGAGCAGTTTTGATAAATAGTTTGCATGGTAGAAAGCCTACATTCCATTATAAGTATGCAACATGCAGTAGAAAGCAAAAAAGGGATGATCAAAGAATCGATAGATGGATTGTGTGACATTTGATTGGTATCACTAGAATGGGGATGCTGTGCAGAGTCGAAATCAGTTGGGACAAGGGCAGGGGGAAGCACAATGTAAATACGTGTGTAATAGACGTTGCCCAGGTCAAATTACTGGTCCATCTGTATTGCAGTACTTCCATATTAGTTTTATTACTTTACGATCTTATCCCACTTCTCACGATTGCAAATAGACTAAGAGCCTATTAAGTGTTTAATAGCAGTTATATGACTGGACTTTCATTGAAGCTCGTGAAGTGCCTAGGTTTGAGAAAAGATACGTTACTAAAAAAAAACTTTACTTGAAATTGGTAGTTATATAGCTATAAACAGACAAGAACCTCTTTCGGATTTCACGTTTTTGATAAAGAATTGTGAAACCCCTTGACATATTTCTATGCAGGACTGGGGTGTTTATAATCAACTTCGTGGATGTGTAGAACTGTCATGTCAATACCGGGTTGTTTTTTTGAGGGTGAGACGCATCAAATAACTTCTCCCGCTCCAGGCATCGGCCCTTGCGGACCCCACTAGTTGGTGCTGACATCTAGAAAGAAAGAAAGAAAGGCTTTGAGGCACGCGTTGAACACAACGCGCCGTCGACCCGGGCTTGGTCCTACCCGGACAGCGAGCTACCCATTACTCGCCATCCGCAAGCCCGCGCCTACGGTGGCCAGAAATCAGCTTGGGATATCAATACTGGGTGGCAGGTTTATCGACGCGCAACCTATAACAATGTTTTCAGCACATGAGTCAAGATCCCAAGCTAAAAGAAATCAGTTGTTTTATTGAAAAGTGCCTACACGGTCAAATTTGTGGAACAGCATATATTTTTATTATGACCGACGAAAAATTTCAACGCGTCTAGAATCATGTACTGAATTCATAGTTACAGTTTGCGCGTCGATGGGTTGCTATCATGTATAGCTTACCTGACCAGAATATCATTATTAAATTACAAAAGTTAGTTAAGGACACGATTTATTGAAGAGTTGTCTTTACACCCAGTATACGCTCTTTGAACTAAGCTCAGTAAAACAACACACATATTATATCAAATAACATATTACTGCAATAAAGGATGTAATCGCGGATACACATAACCCTACGATAACCTATTAAATCGCGATTGTAAACATAATTAATTACACTGTAATAATATATAACAGTTACATAAAATCAAAAACGCAATAGCATTTCAATAAGCATAGTTACCATAACGGTACGTTTATTCCGTAATAGGTCTAAACGTATGCATTAAGTCACGGAGATATACGCCTCGTAAGTTGCGTTTCGCTTTCAGAATCACGAGTTTTGCTCTCGAAACGACGTTTAAGATACATTATGTATGGTCTACTAACACGCTTGGATTGTGAATTAGAGTGTAAATATGTAAACAAACACTTCTTGCTTGGAATATGGAAATATGTATTGGTTTTTGTAAATATAGACGTGTTTTCGGGTTACATTTCGGGAGTAGACAATTTATTTTCCATTGAAATGCTAGTCAAATTTGTTTTCAATACGACAAATAGTTCATGAATACCCACTTTGTCGGACGTTCGTGAGTTTACTGTGGTTCAAGGAATTATGCGCATGTATAACGTATTTGGTGACCCATTAGTCCATGGTATGCTGTTAAGGAAGAACTACTGTTAAGACATTCGATGGACAAAGTGTTTGAATTTTATCATTTTATTTTTTGTGCTTGTGTTAAGTTTTCATTTTATTCGGTGGTATATTGGCATGGCTAGCTGACACATTATGACAAATTATTTAATTGAAGTTGTGGGTCTTGCAATGTTGATGACTTTGCCTACCTATGTATAGAATCAAGTCTATCTAACTAAACAGACAGCTGTGCTGCTAGGGAATTTGTTGCGCCAGTTCTTCTTTCCAGCTAAAGCACTAGGAAGTGGCGAAGGGCGGGCGTTTTGGGGGACTGCCTTATGTAATTTTGACGTTTGAAAAGTGCTGATTCTCAGCCTAATTTGAATAAATGACTTTTGATTTTGAACGATGGAAATGTATGTATATTATGCCGAATTTGTTTAAAAGAGCCATGGTTAATAACGGACATGTTCGTCAAATGAACGGATGGTGACCAAAAGTTAAAACTTAGTAAGATAAAGAGAGAAAACATCCATCGATTTCTTATTAAACTTTAACTATATCCGATGACCCTGGTTATTTATCTCTCTTGGTGACTGTAAAAACGTCATCTTCCAATGAAATAGCATATGGAAAAGAAAAGAAAGCTCCTCCACAGCTACACCTGAAGTAAAAATAGAAACATAATCAGAATGCAATGTACCATACATCTTGTTTGTACCTTTCATGTTATCAATAAAATGAATCACACTGTTCCCGAGCTATGCAAAGACACCGCAGAACTTTTTATTATGCCAGTTGTAAAGGCTATAACCATACAATACACTGAGATGCGCTAATCTGTTTGACACAGCCCCGAGCGTTGTCTCTCGGATTTGTAGATTAAACTCGGCAATAAATTAAAACGACTTCAAACTTAATACCATCAATAGAATATGGTTTTTTAAATTGATGGATGCAAAGTCGGATTTGGTATGCTTCACAGGTAATAGATGCGTCGTCGATATGCTCATGCGGTGTTCCGTTAGCCGCTCACCTGCGCCCGCGCTTCTCTAGTTATGCTAATGGCTGAGCGCGGCTCGCTCTCAGACTCTCAGTACTAAGTACTGAGAAACATGGAAATAAGTCCACTGGAAGATTTAGTAGTCGTATTCCCTTGTATGTAGATTTCGCAATATTTTCCTATGAAAACGGTGCTTGCACACCCAATAGAAGTCCAACGTCATTACGTAGTCATACGTATTCAAATGAGACAATCGTTTAGATAAGCATTTCGCTCGAAACACTATATTACGTTCATAGTGCGGATAATAATTCCCAATCGATTCCTGTATAACATCGAATTTACGTAAAACATATCCAAGAAAGACAAAATGTGTCGATAACTAGATATCCGGTGTATTTGGTGATGTTCCTTATCTAGTATGCACCATTTATATCAGCGTATGGAGATATTCTGTTTGGTGAACGAGACCGTGGGTGGACGCGGAACTGTAAAGGAAATCGATTCCGCTGTACGTGTTTGAATCGATTTCTCGACACCGGGGTTAAGTGCGCGAGTATCGAGTAAGATGTTCCCTAGTTTCATTTACGGCAAGTGAGACCACTTCATCGGAATACGAATACTGAGTCACGGTATGTGCATGCTTAATTGTGCATGTTAAGTTTTATGTTATAACTTTACTAGTTGCCGCTATTAATCTGCCTATGTTATGAACTTACGATGTTGCACGTCATAAATGTGTCACGCTAAAAGGTTCTTGAAAGGTTTTATTTTTGCTTGATAGTTAATTTTGTAATTAAAACCAATTTACGCACGAATCATGGTTATAAATTAGACATTTTATTTATAGTTCGTGTTTATCGAGTAGATATCGAACAAGGTTATTGAAAGAAACTAAAATTTCTAAATGAAGCTTAAAATTAACAATGGCTTTAGTCACTTTCGTCTTACACAATTAACACTACGACGGCAAATTGCTCTTCTAATGAACAGTTACAGTTCGACAGTACAGTTCATTAAAGTTTCACAAAGCATGCTATTGTGTGAGATGGGCCGACAGAAGCTCTTGGCGCAAGCGTGAGACATCTTAATGGATCAACTCTGCACGCATCGCTTTGTCGTCGATATCGAGTACATCTCGCATCGAGTCGTGAAATCAATCACTGCTACACAATCGATTGGTGACGTAAGTTTTTACACTCTAGTTTCGTTAGCGTCATTATTGAATTAGCGTGTTACAAATAGTACCGTTAGTAGGTTGTTATTGAAAACGCTCACGTAGTTAATGATTTTTGGTCGGTGAACAGTATTAGCGATGGTTATAAATTTCGCAAGTGATCGATTTGTAGGCCCGCCCTGAGAGCAAACGACCACGCAACGCAATAAGTTTCAAGTTGTGCTGTAGCTTGAGATTTTTTACCTCAGGAGTATATTATTCTTCATCTCTGATTTTTTTTCTAACGAACAGACCGTAAACAGTTATCCATTGAGCACTTTGTGGATAGGCTGCATGAACATTCTCAAAAGCTTATCGATTTTGTTCGCTTGCAAATCGAATAAAATATCATAAAAGAAAACCGTGACCAAATTGTGTTTATACTTTTTTTTAGGGACCAATCCCGTGACGGCTGTTACCAAAGACTACAGTTGTCTAGCTGTCACCGCCTGTCCTAGTTACTGTCACCCATCTGTCAGTTTAGACTTTTTCATCGGTAATTCGATTAGCGGTGTTATCACGTTCGTGAGTAGACCGTTTGTTCCGCTATTCCACGACTCGGGCCAATTCGTGAATTTTCACAGCACGTGCATGTATTTTATAATAGAGAATCGGAAATAATGGAAGCACTCGGCAACTCGACTCGTTTTTGAGGAGAATATAACCTCATTGCGGAAGCGGTAGGCAGTTTAGGCTTACTGCCATGGAGGAATATGCCCAATACATCTAAAGTCTTAACATTGACATGGCTAATCCTGTTAGACTGCAGGCGTATCAATTCCAACGGGTTCCCAAGCTTAGAATTCATACATAAATCAAGACTTCATTGCGAGTGGCACAAATCCACGACCATTTCTTTGTTTTTTGTTTTTCTACTCAAACTGTATGGATTTCTGTACCTTTCTTTTTTAACTCACCTCCCTCGATCCCGTTTTTAGCATTAATTACTAAGAGTAGTATTGATATCTATCTACTGGATGTCAAGCAAGCCTTTTTGCTGTTGTAACTGGAAGCTATTAGCGATAGTTTAGTTTTTTACTAGAGTTTAACTATCTATTACGACGGTTTATATGTGGTGGGCGTATACCGTTTTTATATAGATCTAGTGGTAGCGATTGATTGCCAGGAATTCTTGCAAATAGGTTTCTAAGAAAACTTTACTTAGTTTCTCTAGGTAAGTATGTTGATTTACAAGTCGTATTTGATCATGTAATACTTTGTAACGGTGACAGGTTGGAAATGTGTGCGCTAGATGAAAGCTACGAGGATTCTTCATAAAAGTAGCTTTAACCAAACATAATATTATTTATGCTCCTGCTTTTTAAGGATTAACTCATTTTAAACCACTGCAAAAGTTTTTGATTTCCTACTAAAAGACGCAAACAAGTTACTAAAACTTATATATTATACTTCTCGTCCATGCCCAAGCGCATAGCATGTTCATTGTCCATCACTGTAAGTCATAAAGACAAAATAAACGCCACAACATCTCAACAAACAAACAATTCTGACCTAATTACTACTCACAGCACAATACTGACTGATAGAATCATCTTAACATCTAATCATTTACCTTCCTAGTTCACGAGTACCCCCAGCAGCCCTTCGGCAATGTCCGTCAGGTAGTCGTCAATCATCGTGACTCGTTCGGGACGTCGTGTCGTGATCGCGGCCCACCCTACCCGCGCGCGCGCATAACTGTTACACCGTTGGGTACAAGCTGTACTAGATAGATGAGGGCAGAAGGCTCGTCCTCATATCTCACAGGTCGTGGCGAATGATCTCATTTATAAATCATTAGCGAGAGAGCCAAACTTAACTCCAATTTTTCTATTTTCCGTATGCAAGCTGCTGCTGTTGCCGTCAGTGTTCTTGTATGTTTAGCAGATTATTTTTTGCAGCATTTTCACAACTTTATAACCATACCTGCATACAGTGCTTTGCAGACTTGTGTATATTGACATGGGCATGAGCCGTTCTTAGCGCCCGTAGCCAAATCAGCTGTAAAATTTAGGACTCTCGCTACCAGCAAATTTAGCTTCTAATTCGCTTGGGCCATAACATTTGTAACTTCTTACACTTTGGTTCTATTCCGATGCGCTTGTGCATTGAGAGGAATTAAACTTCTGAACCTTTACTTTTTGTTTTACAAACTGCGTCCGCTATGAATAATCCTCATCTCCGCTATAGTTTTAATTATCGTGGAACTAATTACATATGAATACGTATTAATTTTAAATTGTAGGGGGACGGAGATCGTAGTTTATAAAGGTGATGTCCTGTTACAGACTGTAGGTCTTAATTGCTGATTCGATCTTCAGTGTTATTTTCATTTATTTGCTTCTTCCGGTCAGTAAACATTATATGCCTTACTGAATTCGTTTTGCTCAGCTTATAACCAAATAAGCTCATAAAAATATGTAAGTACCGCCACGTGACGGTTATGGGACTGGACATTGGACAAGTGACCTACATAAGGGACCTGTTTTCTTCGTTGACGCTCACACTTGCGTGGGAATTGCTGTATTGCAGACGTTCGTGTGTAAGTGTCAACTGGAGTTTTTAAAGTTGTGTTCTTTACGCTTGTTTGTTCTAGCGGTACCATTGCAGGTGGTCTTTCTTCTCTCTCTGTCTCTTTTGTTTTTTGTTTAATTTCCAAATCGGGTTACTGATGAAAAGAATTTAAAATTTTCCTTCGCTTTATTTCGCCGCTTTATTTACTTGGCAGTGGTTAATGCACCATATAACACGATTCCTACCGGCTTCCTTTCGAGGATTCGCATCGGCAACTCTATCGCTATAAAAAATGGCACGTCAATAGTGGCTACTTTAGCAAAAAATATAGTTACACTACGGATATTTACTTGTTTATATCTATTTGACTTCGCTTCGGTTTGTCTCTTAGAAAAATTGACACCTCGCCGCTGGTATTTAGAAACAGGCAGGCTTGGATCAGCATCCACAACGTTACCACTGGGCCACACTACGAGTTGTGGCCGTTAGTTCGAATCCAGAATTCCAGACAGGTGCTTTACTTTGTGTATTATTTCTCTCAAAACGGTGAACGAAAACAACTTGAGTTGCATGAGAGAGGCATGTGACATCTACCAAACCGCACTTCCGCGTGGTGGATTCAGGCCTTATTTGCCCTTACCGAGAACGGGGGCCTGTGTCCCAGAAGTGGGAACATTAAAGGCACTATTGCTATCAAAAGTCAAGTCACCCCTCTAATACTGACTCCCATGGCCGAGCTTGAAACATTCCAACTCATTCGATGAAATTCCCTGCCTATGCCTAAGCTACCTTAAGACTCTTCATCTTCATAACACACTTCCAACTTCAGTCGTTAATCAAAAGTAAGCCATACTATTTTGTATTTACCTTTCTCGTACAGACGGACAGATTTACACTAGTTCTTAACAGACCGGTCGTGCGACTTCGTCCGATTTATGTGCAGTGTGAGTGAGAAGGCAACTGACGGATTTGTTGCTAATAAATACATTAGTTTATTACACCAAGTTTGTTCCTGAGGTTTGAATTATCGAGTTGGAATGGGTCGGTGAACGGTGAAATATTTTTCATGTTCGAACTCCGAACATATTTTTAGAGTTACCGGCCGATCTATCTTAGTGACGTGTCGGAATAGTGAACCGTGTATATGTTGTGTAATTAGAGGTAATTAGTTTTGTAAGGCTCATGTATTTTCCGTCACCTTTTCGATCCAAGGGGTAATTCAGTTGTCGCATTAGATGCCTCTATCTTGATCATTAGTTCTAACTTTGAAGTTTACAACATACGTGTGCTTACTAAAATTATGTGTTGCCTGAACTACCTACATGAAAATTAACAAGATTATTTAGTGGTCCGAATTAACAATCATTTGCAGTATTGGAATGGTCTATTTCACACATAGTGGTTGAACATAAAGTTGCCATCATTATTCTGGAAATAAACCAGAATGTTAACGCTTTATAATTATGAAATTTAACGATGTGGGAACAATGAAACTCTACTCATCTATACTACACACAATAAACTTTTTAACTGTAAATTTCAAAGACCACACACAGCATTAATTTATCGTAGATCGTTAATAACACATATAATAATTGCTCGAATGCTAATTACAATTACATTCATCATTGAACCTTCATAACATCACGTTTTCAGGTGGGCTATTCTTCAATACCTATCTTTGTGAGCATCTATTTCAGGTTTCTTCGTCGATATTCTGTGGTGAGATACTGACATTTAATTTTGTTTGTCATATTTTGTACTCAAATTTAGTGCACTGAAGTGCACCAATCTTCCTGCTAGATTGAAACAATATTATAGTCAAGTATATTTTTCAGCGGTCTACCAACAGGACAAGTGTTTTCATTTGTGAACTGTTACTAACCTGTATTATGTTTGTCAGCAACTGCCATTATATCTGTTTGGGGTTATTCAGTCTTTATGATTGCTCCACCGGTTGCGGTAGCAACTGCAACACAATCGATTTCTTTCTGTTTATCAGTTACTAGCAATTCGTCCGCCATTTCGTCTGCGGGAAATTTTTGCTCTGACCCGCCGGATCGCACCGCATCCCATGCATCGCCTGCTCGCTATATTACTTCGTTTAGCATTATTTCCGCCTTTTCTTCTTTTTGCTCGACTACTAAGGGTCATAACGTGGTGTTAAATTGCCTAAAATCTTTTTCAAGAATTGAGCTATCAATTACAAAAAGATTTTTTCAAATCCGAGTAGTAGTTCCAGCAATTACCCCTACATACAAACTTACAAATTTTACCTATTTATATTTATGGTACCTACTATCATATCATCAATGGATTAAGTACCATTTCTAATTAGCTAATAGCAGAATAAGTACAAACACATACATGACCTAACTAACAAGTAGTGTATATAAAAAAAAACAAAACAGCTGTCAGGAATGTAGTCTATTCATTGTCATCATCATAGACTATTAATATATACTGAACAGTGTCCACCTGTTTACAAATAATAAATAGTAATCGTACACATTGTGATTTATATTTTTATATGTAAATGGCTATATTGTATTGAGTTCATTCCCCTTCTTAGTAAAATGTGTTGTTGTTTCTCTAAAATATTCTAGTCAGGTTTTCGCGATGGATTTACATCTTAAGTGTGTGTATCGATGACTAATATAACGGTTTTTGACGCTTCGAGCGGTGTTTATGATTTCTTAGTAGATGCTTTTAGATGTATTTGGTGTCTAGATGAGTTCTAAGAATTTGTTTCGCTTAATTTGCCTGTTTTCTTATTGGTGAGTTCGACTGTAGTATTCTTGAGCCTGATTGTTAAGCCTAATACAATGAGTACGAACATCTAATCATGCACTTCGATCGCTTCATATACTGCTGCCTATGGAGGATATACATAAATATACGGCTTCCTGTTACCCGCCGGTTTTGCCTTTCGCCACGCTGCCATCTTGATTCAAAGCTTTAGTAAGCCTTCTTCATCTTCGTGTCGCTGGCAGGACATTATTAATTTTGTTTTGGCCCAAAACGTCGCATCTACTGCGTTATCGGTGGCAGCGTAGATGTTCTAGACGTTCTCGGAAAATATTGCAACTATAACGGTCTCTGAACTCTACAAACACAGGCTTGTGCTTTCCACCTCCGCAACAGTTCGGCAAGTCACATTTTGATCATCAACTGGCGAAGCATCACCATCGAATCTGGCAGAAGCCTTACAATCAAAACCTTCCAAACCTTTCTCCAAACGTCAACGTCACCCTAACAAAAAAAAAACAATAAAGTATTTAATCGTCAACAATAATACCCGTCTTCGGACACCGTATCGCAATCGATTCGAAATGCAAAAAAAGGTACAACATTCGTACCGAGATGAACGAAGCGCGCTTCGGCATCGTTCGCCATCTCGCTGTGCCATTGACCCACTACAGGTTTTTGTACGTATAACGGACCGACACACTTCATCTTTATTGATTATAAAACTAATCATTTAAAACTACGTATATGTACATTTTTTTATACCGTTGCGTAATGAAGATTTTTACGCTTGTTCACTATATCGTTAAACGTTTGTCAATCGTCAATTGTTCGAAGACTTTTGTTGCGGACAGCGAACTTAAATACCGATATAATGATGGCTCCATCACCAATAACAGTTGTTTTCTTCTTTGGAAACATTTGATTAACGACGTGCGTGAACAAGAGATTTTGATTGTCATAATATTTGAATGTATCTTCGACTCTAGCAGCTTTTTCTTAGTGGAATTTGTTGTTGTTTTTTTCTGAAAAGTGACCTGATATTTGCTTACCCTGATTCTACATATCCTGCTGTATATCTGTCTTTCAGCGTTTTCTTTATTCAGCGTCCAATCGGTTACGTTCAACAAGTTTCTTCTGCGACTGACTAAAAGTAAAGATGACACCATCGAAGCTTTTAAAACATATTTTACGATACATTTATTATAATGTGACTCTTAATAAGTACCAAGTTGCGTAAGAGATGCACACTCCCTGCTAATTATTGCCTAATTTGCATTATAATTTTCATATAAAGTTTCTAGTTGCACAAACAGCGTCATTTAGGACACAGAAGTCACAATTAAATCCACATTTGTCATATAGCACATCAAAATGAATGAGATTTTCGTCTTATAATAATGAAAATAGCATAAAAAACTTTATGATTATTATTTTTAAATCCATATCTGTTTTTATTACGCGTTGGTGTGAGTGACAACCGTTTCCAAATCTGTCATTCGATAAATCAGATGGCGTTTCCTTCTGATGATTGGTAACTTCCTCTCATAATAGGTGGAAATTTTATCATTAAACTGTCAGTTTGTACGGATAAGTAGTACCTATTACTTGTACTATCAATTTGTATTTCCGATGTGGATGTACAGTGGACGGCACGTTTTGGTGGGAACACTTTTGCCTTAGGCTGGCCTTGCGTAGTACGAAGTTTCAATAGAAGAGGTTACTTATACTGGTTTTGATACCACTGACGTGCTGTCTACTATACTATTCACCTCTTTCAAATGTTTGTAGGAATGATAAATGCGAAATTAATTACGGTTTTCCGTCGGTGGCAAAACATTTAGACAGGCGGCTAAACTGTCTGGCTATATTGGCAATCTGATGCACCGTTAGCGTAGGATTGGAAGGCAAATAGCATAAAATCAGAAGCTGAATGTGGTATTCTGTATTTATTTAGATACGTACCTATCTAAAATTGGTTTTGGTAAAATACAATGAAGTTCAGAATGCTTTCTCTAAGTAGAGGCAAAGAATAATAACTATTAAAGACCTACCTACTAGAGAAATGTCGTGATGACCCAGTGGTTAAGAACATTCCTCTCGTGCACGAGGTTGTCGGTCCGGGCAAGTACCAATGTGACTCTTTCAATTCGTATGTACTTTCGGAGTTTATCTTCTCAACAATCAACACACAATCAAAACATCGTGAGGAAATCTAGACTTATAGTTAAAATAGGTCTGAAGTGGCCAACCTGTCTCCAGCAAGTGTGGTCAATGCCTCCTCAGTATAAGAATAGGCCTAGCAGTTGGACAACGATGGTCTGATATAATTGTTTAGATATGAAAGAAAGGCAAATGTAAGAAGTTTTATTAAAGCATTTCTGGCTACCATCCTATCTACCATTAATCCTTAAGTGCAAAACCCGATTTTTTTTTCTTGGTGGGAAATCAACAAATAACTTCTCCCGCTCTGGGTGGAGCAGGAGGGTGTTCCCTCAGTTGCCTGTGTGCCAGGGGCCGCGGTATCTCTTTCGAACAACCCGCATCCTTGGCAGGCATCGGCCCTTGCGGGCCCCATCAGTTGTTGCTGACATCTCTTTGAGGCGCGCGTGAAACACAACGCGTCGTCGACCCGGGCTTGATCCTTACCGGACAGCGAGCTACTCATTACTCGCTGTCCGCCAGCTTGCGCCTACGGTGGCCGGGAATCAGCCTGGGATAAACCCGATAGGTCTCACATTACGTTAACCTCCAAAATTCAGATAAACGTTCCCAACTTTTTCTAGAAGTAGAGTATTTCTGATTTTAGAGAGGGAATATAAAGTCTACAAATGATTTAAATAGAGTACCATTTATTCATTTCTATTTTCTAGCACTTTTTGCGGTACATAAAACTTTTTATTGACTTAACAAGAATTGTGGGTCTCCAAACATCCTAATTCTACGTTAATGTAACATCAGGAGCTCATTTTATCAATATTAATAAAGCCCTGTTCCTCTCTTTTCGCCACTTCACATTAATGACCGAAAAATGGTCGAGTCTCACAATGAAAATTATAGAAAGACAGTAGAAAAACGGAAACACTTGCCTCAAAAAAGTCAGTTTATGAAAAAAGAGTGTTTTGGCGTACGCTATCAGTGTTATAGATTATAGAGTACACCCATTACAAAATGAGTACGATACTCTATTTTAGAGTACGGTTGGCAACCCTAGTTGGGGTCGGCTTCCAGTCTCACCGGATGCAGCTGAATACCAGTATTTTACATGGAGCGACTGCCTATCTGACCTCCACAACCCAGTTACTGGGTTACACGATACCCCTTAATAAGGTTAATTGTAAGACTTTCGGTCTTCTGACTACCCGTAACGACTGACAAAGATCTAAAAATGACAGCTGGGCCCAACGGCCTAACATGCTTCCCGGGGCACGGAGGAATCTCGATAATTATGTAATGGATGGTGACCCATCCACGGACAAGCCTCGACAAGCGTAATCAAACCTTAGTTCATTCCGTGTGGCTGTTAGCCACGAGCCCTACTAGAAAATGGGAGTGTAAAGCTTTATTAAAACACTAGCTTTTGCCAGTGGCTTCGCCCGCGTGGAGGTCAGAAATTATCCCACGGGAACGTACTACCGGGATAAAAAGTATCCTATATGTTAATCCAGGTTATAAACTATCTGTGTGCCAAATTTGATCCAAATCTGTTCAGCCGTTTTTGCTTGATTGAGTAACAAACATCCAAACATCCTCACAAACTTTCACATTTTTAGTATTACTAGCTTCCGTCCACGGCTTCGCCCGCGTGGTAGTCGGAAATTATCCCGCGGAACGCACTACCGGGATAAAAAGTATCCTACGTGTTAATCTAGGTTATAAACTATCTGCCAAATTTCATCCAAATCCATTCAGTAGTTTTTGCGTGAAAGAGTAACAAACATCCATACATCTGTACATCCATACATACAAACTTTCGCGTTTATAATATTAGTAAGAAAATTTTTATAGTAGGATTTCTCCTAACCGTACTTCCGTGAATTCCTAAGTGCAAAATCCCGATAAGTCTCACATTACGTTTACCACCAAAATCCAGGTAAACGTTTCAGGTTTCGTTAGTTCTAACAGTGAAGTATTAATATTCCAATGTATCATGTTACTTATTCAAATGAAGCGGTTCTTGTTCTGTGCACGTTGCCGCCTGCTTTATGTTAATGGGCTTGTCTTTAATTAATATTTATTTCTTTCTCTCTTGTTTTGAGGGCGGAGTTGATATGTGACCTATTGATTGCATTTTCTGTACTTTATGGTTTCGTGATGACGTCATATTGGTGTTAAAAGACTGTCACGAGCCGAACAGAAAGTCCATTTTTAGTACAAAACTTGTTAGTCTGTTCAAAATGTTAAGTCTAATATTGTTTTATTCAACACGTCTTCACATAGTCTTTGTGTCCTAAGTAATTCTCACTTTTGTCGCAATCTGTAGACGCAAGTGTACCCCAGCTAGCCAGTTGCGTAGTCGGGAAACCTGACCTGACCACGACAATCGTGTCTATCACGCGTTGAAATGCTTTATAAACCACCCAATGACATTTTAAAACACACTTTATTCAGAAAAGATAACGTCTATATTTCAATGACGTGATAACCTTCGATATTTAATTTGTGTGTAAACGAAATTGCCTGCTATTGCAAAGTAGGAAGGACTAGTTTATGTTGTAGATGACTAGTATTGATAGTAGAACTCTGTGAGAAAGAGACGCTCTAAAAACCGCGGATTTACTTACAGTGCACAATGCCATAGGAAAAATCTTAGGTATGTAATAATAACAGTCCACTTTATAAGGTCGCTGTATGAAAATTAAAACCTTTAGGAATGTGCTTTGTTATCGATTATCGGGAATACAAGATAGGATTTTCTCTTGAGAAATAACTTTTTTGCCAGCCATTGTTTATCGATAGCCCTGCTAATGACTATTTATTTATTATAGAACACATAAAACGCTATATAGTTAAAGCCAGAGTTGTATGTATTAAAAGGTTAATCCCCGTAGGTGTAAATTACCTTTATTTAGCTCAATAAGAGCCTATTCAGGGTATGCCCCCGCAAGCATAAAGTATCTTAACAAAGCCTCCCACAGCACTGGCCACTATAGATCAGAAACGCCTTTGAAATATGAAGAGAAAACAAACCACCAATGGAAAAATGGCTGCTTGCACACATAATATTCCGTTCAAAACAAATGACGAAAGTTGCTTCACTTAATAATAAAACTTCGATGTGTGTTACACAAACAGAAAGAACCATAGTTCTAATTACAACCAAAACAATATCTTTTGTTTGAAGACAAATTGGCATCCATTTACAAAAAATATATCTCGCATGGCCATTGGGCACAACTATGGCAGGCATTTAGATTTCATTGCATCATTTTTTCAATCCATATGTAATTACAAGTCAGATAAGATGTATGCTCCACATTGCAAAGTGTTATTTAAATGGAACTGGCCATCATTGCGGAGCCATTAACACGTTCATCTTGGCAGATGAATGTGTTCCATAATTAAAATACATATCGTTAGTTCGGATTTACATAACTCCATCCCAACACCTCTTAAGAAACCTTTGGGAATTGTATTTAAAAATACTAATTATTGGGATCTACTTGAAACTACTCCACTATAATACTTAGCATATAAATGACCATACAGCTTTAGATGTATCATGAATTAGCATAGTGATGGGATGAGCTAATCCCTAAATGCAAGATCTTGGCATTTAGATGTATATATGGTTACTACTAGAACCTGCAAAAAGGATATCATTTGAATGAAAATAATATTATGACACGAATAGTCGTTTGCACTTAGCAATTTCCAATTAAAACTCTAAATTAAACAGTCATTAGAGGCTTTGAGTGGTCCTGGCTGACCCTCAGCACAGAACCATTTACGCGTCTGCAAGAACATTAAAATTTGAATGATTTCGGAAATGAATATTTTGCACATATCTTTATTCCATTTCGGCATTAGTGTTGCCAGTCCTGCTCATATGCCAATGTTTCAAGCTTGGCCGCTTTGGGACAATTGTAATATTATCATCATCATAATCATTACAGCCGAAAAACGTCCGTTGCTAGACATAGGCCTCCCTTAAGCAAAGTCACTTCGAACGGTGTGCTTCTCGCATCCAGCGGATTCCTGCGGCCTTCACCAGGTCATCGGTCCGCCTTGTGGGAGGCTTTCCAACGCTACGTCTTCCAGGACGCGGTCAACACTCCAGAACCTTTCGGCCCTATCGGCTATCTGTTTTGCGAGCAATGTGCCCTGCCTATTGTCACTTCTTAAATTTGGCAATTCATCGAGCTATGTCGGTTAATGTAATATGCCTAACATAATACATTATTACCATGGTCCCCAAAACCTGCACGGTTGTCTACTTACCCCTCAGTACTGATCCTAATCATCAAATGATACCCCTCAGTACTGATCGTAATCATGAAATGATTACGAATTAAAATTGTATATGATTGACATTTACCTAACCAGCTAGCCGTTGTCTGCGTGATGTTTGCCTAATTAGTTAATTGCCTACCCACCAGCTTGACATTTAGTTGAATGACACGAGTTCTATCGATCGTAACATCACTAATTAATTCGTGCTTGACTAACCTTTTGGCATGGAATCCGCATCAAGAGGTTAGTCAGGCTTCTTTAATCGATTCACCAGTTTAACGGGAATCGAGTTTGTACGATGCGATGTAGCTAAAGATGTGCGAACTTAAGCATTTTTGAACCAAACTTTTGGTTTGGAATGGATCTGAAATGAAAATCCATCATTTTCCGGTCAATCCGTCGTCTATTGAGGCGAAAGCAAATTAGATGACTTATTACTCTCCTAACAACTAGACGGGGGACCGATCACTTTTCCGAATTTTCTTTGTTCGAATTTCATTTTACCGAAAACTATTGACCGACGTCTTTTTTGCTATATGCATTAATTATCATATTTTTAGATCATCGAAGTATCATTGTGTCAAAGGTATTATTTTACCGAACTATATTTCGCCGATTTACAAAATAACTTTTTGCTATTGGCCGAAGCCTCTTTTGAACTTTTTTCATTTGCCAAATGATTTATTTGCCATATTTTCACCACACTGAAACAACGTTTTACGGGATATTATTTGGTCACAAATATATAGCCGGTTACTAGGTAGCATTTTCAATATTAAATTAAAATAGTAATAAAAAGTCAATATGTTGTGCTACAAAATTTAGTGAGAAACGAATCGCTGCAAAACCGACTTCACGCATCACGCTTCTTGTCTGCTACCCCTAGAGTGTAATTTAAGCCCGCGTAGGCCTGCGGAGGAGTGGGACGGCCTGCGAGCTGAGGAGCAGGTGGTTTGAAGGCCCGCCGCCGCGGCTGAGGCTGGCCGGTTTGATGGCCAGCAAGCCGAAGCTGCGGTGGTGAGCGTTAAAAACATCTGCGACGAAAAGCACGCGTGGGGCCGCCCAAACCCCGCAGCGCCGGAGCCGTGACAGAAACAATGCTCGCTGCATGCTTGTTTGCACGCTGCATGCCTGCTTGCACGCTGCATGCTTGATTGCATGCTGCATGCCTGCTTGTACGCTGCATGCCTGCTTGCCGGGCTACCAGTTCAGTTAGGTGTACCTCAAGGCTCAATACTGGGTCCATTCTTATTCTTAGTGTACATTAATGATTTACCATTCTATTTAAAGGGTATCTGTGACGTTGTACTGTTTGCTGATGATACCTCTCTTATCTTTAAAGTAGACAGGAATAGACAAGATTTTGACGACGTAAACAGTGCACTCTCAAGGGTTACGCATTGGTTTACCACGAATAATCTAGTTCTCAATGCCAAGTAAATTTATAAAGTTTGCTTTACCGAATGTAAGAAATCTGGGACCCAACATCGTCTTAGATGATGAGGTGCTTGCAACAGTAGAATCGGCCGTTTTTCTTGGCATAACAGTAGATGCCAAACTTCAGTGGGGATCACATATATCAAGCCTAGCAGGAAGGCTCAGTTCGGCCGCTTACGCCGTCAGGAAAGTAAGACAATACACTGACGTTGATACAGCTCGGTTAGTCTATTTTAGTTATATAGCGTTATGTCCTACGGCATTCTGCTGCGGGGTAAAGCGGCTGACATTCAAAATATTTTTGTTCTTCAATAACGAGCTGTTCGTGCAATTTACCAACTAGGTGCTAGAGTTTCTCTGAGAGATTTTTTTAAAGATATTAGTATTCTCACGGTGGCATCGCAATTCATCTTCGCTAACATCTTATATATTAGGCAAAATATACACTTACACATTAAAAACAGTGATACTCATAATATTAATACTAGAAATAAGGACAAACTACGTGCTCCCTTCACCGGCTTCATAGGGTTCATAACTCATTTGCTGGGCTTGGTATAACCTTCTATAACAAGCTTCTCTCTTCTTTGCTAGATTTACATTTTAATGCGTTTAAAGCGAAAGTAAAAGCAAATCTTTGTTCGAAGGCATACTATTCTATCAACGACTACTTAAACGATAATAATTGTTGGTCGCTGTGATTAACTCAAGACAACGTTTATGTTCTTTCACCAAAATTGGCTTAATTACTGACAGGTCATATGAATTACTTCATATCATTGTTTATTTAACTTGACTGCATAAACCAATTATTTTTTTTATTTTTTATTAATTAGATTTTCATTTATCGTTGAATGATGGTTATATGCTATTATTGTATAGAATCAAGTTCTTCCAACATAACAGACAGCTGTGCTGCTGGGGAGTTTGTTGCGCCACTTCTTCTTCCCAGCTAAAGCACTAGGAAGTGGTGAAGGGCGGGCTTTTTGGGGGGACTGTCTTATGTAATTTTGACGTTCAAAAAGTGCTGACTCTCAGCCTAGTTTGAATAAATGACTTTTGATTTAGATTTTTTTTTTGCACGCTGCATGCTTGCTTGCATGCTGCATGCTTAAAGCAAACATCTTTGTTTGCATGCTTCTTACTGGGACCACTTAAAACTACTTTTGTTAAAATCAACTGTTTTATTAAGTGCATTTAAGTAATTAATTAAATAAAACAGTGGTATAATGAATGTGCGCAAACATAATATTTCCAACAAATGTTATTTCGGCTAAGTGTAACTTCTGTAAAAAGTTCTCCGACCAAATGACACGTCGGAGTAACGAAAATAATAGGTCAACTGATACAGTGACAGACGTGACTTCGATGAAGTAAAAAAAAAACGAAATCATAAAAGTTGAAAAGTTTTAGGTGAAATGAAATTCGGTCAAATATTTTTCGAACTTATGTTATGTAACCAACTTGACGACTTGCATTTAAACCTCCTACACTTAGTAGTACAGTTATGGAAACAACTACGTCACGAACTGGCGTCACGTCAAACATTCATCAACGCTAACTCTAATTTCTTCCTGGAGTAAGTTTTATTAAGCTTAGGTACGGAATTAAGAAAACGTGCTCTCATATTTATGACTTGAGCACAGTATAATCGCTGCACGATAGTTCTGCAAAGAATGTAAACAATCTAGGTGCCGGAGGTGGTGAACATTTAATTGTAATGAGACATTTGAATGATGAAGTCGAAGGATTCGTATAATTCTGTTTTCGAAGAGAAAATGTCAAGTTACTCAAGATTACAAGTAATTTTGGAATTAAAATTCGTAGTTATGCTTAATTTCAACACAGCGGTCCTGAACTTTATAGTTCTGTAAGTAAGCATTAAATACCAAAATTCCATTCAATTCCTTAACAAGTAATATTGAAGAAATATGCAATTCCTAACAATTGTGATTTTACGACTAAAACAACCGTTAACTAAAGTCTCCTAAAAGATCATAAAACCTGAAACCGTACTGTACTTTAGTAAAATTATTCCCTAAATCCGTCGCAGTGTAATTGTTGACAATGGTTTGGAGTCACGTAATTGCTATTACGAGCACACGAGAACCATTATGTGGTAACGCTGCAATATGCAATTATATGCACACGTTTAAGGCTTGAGTAAATTTAACATATCTTGTAAAAGAACTGTGTTGAAATTGTATCCTGAACTTTTTGGTTGGAATTTGTGTCAAATTACTGAAGATGGGAAAGAAACTCATGTTTGCACGTGAAGGATCTACGTTGCTTTAAAATCAGTCATGATAAAATTTGGTAGACACTTTAAAACAATGGAAGCATGGGACGTTTCTGTCAAACTCCGACGGGATAGTCTTATAGAGACCATTTGGGTCATAATCGAAAAGCTTCCGAAAGAATCTTGGTTTATATTTCAATGCGGCAATGATGACGTTAGTAAATATACTGTCAACTAATTAATACAATTACTTTTCTATTGTTAGCAGACTCAATGAATCTGCTTAACTGACGAAGGGATATAAGATAGCCCTTCTCCATGGTAATACATGATCCAGATTACGGACAAATTCCAGAAAATAGAAAAGCCATTTAAAATGAAATGCAGTATTGTAGATGTCTATACAGTATTAGCTCCTTCATGTCCAGGGCAAGTAGTAAATCCCTAACTACGCCAAGCCACGGGTCAGCATGGATACTTGTTCACTATCGCTATCTTTATTCCAATATGTTTATAGCTGGGAGCCCTGCAGCCTGCAGCCTAGTACTTATTATTGTCCAGTTTTACGATTATCAATACAGAAATTTTAATAATCATAACGGTAACCATGCTTGGTTTTATAAAGGGTTAAAGGTAGCTCACTCGACTGTCTGTAGATTTGCTGCGGTTAGATTTATCACCCGTTAATTGCTTACGTCTGTCGTTTCAGTAGCTCCTAGCTAACATTTACGGCACCTCTTGGAATTAACCTCGTGCTGAAATGATATATTGCCCAGAATTACGAAAATTACGAGTCTTAACTGCAAGTTCATTCCCGACTTCGTTCAGTCGACGATTCTTTATGCAGAGAGAGTAGAGTCTTTATATCAACCGGTAGATATATTGCAGCTGATATAACAATTCTCGTCCTCCGTATTTAACTCCCCTTACGATGCAAATTCTATCTCTAATGCCATCATTTAAGACTGAAAATTGTACACGATTAGACCCTACCACCCTTTGAAAATGTAAAAACGAACTGACGTGTCCACACTGAAAACGTGATCGGCAAATGAAAGAGACATCCTTATATTCAGAATATATTTCTTTGTAACCGCCACTTCTCAACGGCAAAGAAAAAGCAGTAAAAGTGTTTTAGATGGCAGTGATTACGTTAAATCTATTGCCGCCATTACTCAGAATAAATAGAATTATTATATTGCCAAGATGGGTTATGAAAGGACGGCAAAAACTCGTCCGCGTATGGAATGAAAGGAAGATTGATTTATATTGCTTAAAGTCTTTTAGTGCTTGGCTTATTCCTACTAATTTTAGCTACTTTTATCGCACGCTCCTCCGTAAGTAGGAATTTTATGGTTAATCCCTTGTTATTGCCGCCGTAAACCATTTCATGGCGATGTTTTATAATGAAAGCTTTTCCATGTTAATGGTTTTCGGTGAACGACATCTATTATACAAAGGAGATGTATTTTCCTGTAGCGCGTTGACTCTGGGTGGAACATTCTTGGAACGATGAATATCAGAATTAATTTCAATCTTCGCATCCGTGTTGTGAAGATTCTCAACCACTTTCGCTTCTGCTACATATTCATGTAATAATCATACACTCACTATTAAGCCCTGCAGTAAGACATAAGAGCTTTTTCTTAACATACATTTATTTATTGTTCTCAGATTCAAAGATGGCGGAGCGATTATGAGGTCGAACGGCGAACGACTTTTAGGTGAGTCCAGAATGTAAATGTATTATGCAAAGAAACATGTTTATGCCATAAGCATATAATGGGCCTATTCTGGCGGTTAATCGACAATCTATATGGATAAATGCCCTCTCGGCAAAGTGAAGGGTGTGGCATGAGGAATTGGACTGCGACCCACGCTTCTTTGGTGACAAAATAAAGTCATTCAATTCATTTTGACAAGACAGTGAACTGTTCCGATGATTTAGGGTCGCCCCACTTTCTGTGTGAAGGCAACAGGTTACCACGATTACTTCACAGCTCACGCCGCGCCGTGATATGTGGCGTGTATGCGATCCTAACTCACGTCAATCGTGAAATTGCGAGTTGCTCTCGTCGTAAATCCTTCGCGTCGATACTATTCTGCAATGTAGACTGAGACTCGATGAGATTGAGTAACTAGCTCCGTTAAAACGCTCTGAACTTTAATATAACAGGTTGCTCATGTATAATCGAAAGTAATAATCGTTAAACTTCCAGTATCTCAGATTTTACACAGATAAGACAACTTATTTCAGTTGCTACCGTGCTGTGAGCTATATTTTGAGTAATGCTGTGAGTTCAGCAACATTTCAATTCAATGTAGTAATGCTTTCTTAGTGGCTAGTTTGGACTTGTATTGTGTTTTGAAGTGGAATGAATAAACGTATTGTTGAAGCTGTTTTCGATTTACGAATTTGAATTCCCAGCAAGCTATTGTATATTTTAATAAATTTCGTGCTTTACTCGAAAGTCCAATCGTACAAACAGTTCCGATTTGAAATTCAGCTATTGTCAGAATAAACATGTTTTGTATTTGTTGCTGAGTACCCAATATCCATATGACATTTACATAATCATTCAACTTACTATTTCCTAAGGAATAATACGAGACTGACGCTTACTTATTCAGTGGACGTAAGTTACCGCCCGTCAAGCGTGGCGATTATGGCAAGCCCCCCCAAATTGGGGGAGGCCTATGTCCAACAGTGGCCGTCTTCCGGCTTAAATAATGATGATGATGAATACGAGATTCTACAACAACTAAAATGGTTAATGTACAACAATTTACTTCTTTAATGGCGCTATAAATCTTTGATAGCACAAAAGCTCATTTACAAAATTATTTGCTTCAGTTTTTGCGACCATGTTTATTACTTCAAAATTTTGTATATTTTCTTCTCCCCCATCCACAGGCCATGTTTACTCTACAAACGAGACTCAAATTCTATTCCTATTTTCTTTCAACCACATATTTTGTGCGAGGTGTTACAAATTCTGCCTGTAGGCTAGCTAACAATATACCATGTTCAACGTGTACTATGTGTACGGTATAAATTGGTTACGCCAGTTAACTTACGTCCACTGAATAAGTAAGCGTCAATCTTGGTATTACGGAATACTCAAATGACGCCGATTTTAGTGTAATCTTAGTCATGGCGGAAGAATTTGTTTTATTAGGTGTATTGTTTCGTTTGGTTGCAGTTTTACAAAGTGTGAGAATGTAACATGCTTATCGAAATTTGACACGCTTAAATAATTTATGCGTGTCAAGTTCATTACCACACATTGTAATTTGCACGTTCTATGCTTGTTACCTATATGTTCTCTTTTTTTTTCTATCTTTATTAAGCTATCAAAAATGTTATTGGAATTGCTTCTTTTTGCTTCCTTGTGGTCATGTTTCTTTACTATCGCACCAAACTTGCCTCTCGAGTCAACATCCCGATTCGTAACCACCGTCCCAAATTGCCAATGGCACTTTCTTACATACAATTCTTAGGCACAAACATCATACGAACACAATAAAACATTAATTTTACGGCCCACAACACAAATGCTCTAAAACATCACGATATTCACGATAGCATACAATTAAACGTTCCCATCACAATGCCATTAATGAACGGGTTCCGTTACTTTGAACAAATTCCCAAAGAAAACTACAAGTCTCAGGTCAAAGTTCACGGAACTTTACAACATACGAACATACATGTTCGTAATATGGGTTTGCTTAATTTTATGTAATCAACATCATTATAAAACGTGAGGGGAATGAACCATTGAAAGTTAGTATTGAGATAGCGTAATATGATGTCACTGTCGTCGTGAATTTCGATGTTATGACGTAAGCAGTCTAGACTACTCCAGATTTTGGCTTAGTTTAGACTAAATTTTAAAATGCATGACGAAGCACTGCATACATGGTACTTCTTAGTGTTTCTATGGTAAAATTTTGCGAACTCCGCTCACTGACGCAGTAAATATAAATGGTACTCAGTCTCTGGTAGAGTCGAACTGATGGCAAATAAAATTGATATTGGTTTTAGTTCCTACAAGCACGAATACTGCTTCCCTTACTTTTGATGGCATAGAATGGTTGCCTTGTAAACTCCACATACGATCGAACAATTCCAATTCCCTAGACAATAACAGCAACACCGAACGTCTACTACTGGTACATTATCTCTAGCTCTTAATTTCGCTCGCCTTCTAAATCGACTCATTGATTTCCTAATGGCAGTAGACCACACGTACTTCTGCACGCTACTCCAAAATCGCATTAAGTAAATCTTTCACAGGAATACGGACCTTTAAAGCTAATAAGGTCTTTACAATGGCGGTACTGGCTTTTCAAACTCTCGACTTTCGAAATATATGGATCGAATTTACGCGCGTTAAGTATAAATCAAAGGTAATAAGGTTGCGGTATTAGTGACCTATGTTGCTTTTATGTGTGCGTAGTATAATGACTGCCATTTAGATCATTCCAAGGAAATAAATTGGATCTAATATAAATGAAATTTTTGCACTCATAAACTAAAATTTGTATATTGCACAATTATACCGTCCCGCGCGGGCAATTTAAGGAAGCATTTTGTGCACCTTCACCAATCTCCAGCACCATTTGTGTAACCATCAACCAATAGCAACTCTTGTACACATCAACCTCTACTTCCTTCATTTATTTGAACCTCCACATCAATATTAAATACGGAAGCACTCATTATGCACTTCTAAGTAAACTCTAACCGTTAACGCCGACATTACGTATCCGTGTATTTCTCCTTCAAGTTCTAGCCATAACGGTACGGGGCTGGCGCCCTCGTTTCGAAGTGATAATGCTTCTGAAACAGATACCTGATTGGCCCAAGGAGCAAAGGGACTTATAATTGGAAAGATAAATTGTACCGCGAAAATTGATCGTGCTAACCAATAAAATAACTATTCTCGTAGCTGTAACACTATCGATTATGATTCGTAATTGAATTCGAAAGACTGTATTGTATGCGTTCGAAAAATTGCTTCGAAGATATAGAACAGGGCACGTATAAAATTCTTTAGAGAAAAAGTAAAGAACATCAACAATAGAAGTATCGTAATAAAACATTTAGTTGTAGAACAGTTTCCAAACTCCTAAAAAGCCTATCCATTTTGCTCTTGTTATTTCGGACCTTATTGCCAATATCAATTATAGATTGTATCAGAAGCTTTTGCGTTTGCCTGGTTAGTAAGGTCAGTGTTCAAATAAAGAAATGAGTGAATCTAGACTATAATTAATTTGCTAGTTACAAATCCAGCGTAAAATGCATTGTTCGTTTAAACTTACATTGATGAAGATTTATTAACTAAGATTCATAATGCGGTTTGTATTAGAATTCTCATTCCCAGGGTTCATTACAATATTCTAATGTAATGTATTACCGTGTACAACATATGCGCCATATTGTATGTCAGCGAATGTGTCCGTTTTGTAATTTACAAACGTATCTTTCGTCTCATTTAATTCTTTGGTTCTGTAGTAACAGTGCCTTTATCTTCTTATCCATCTCCGTTTGTTTCCCAGACATTCATAAGATTGCCCTTACTTGCCTTCCTATTAAGATTCTAATGAATATGTATCTGTAACTTGCCATTTCCCCTAGTGTGGTGCTCGATTTTCCAGTAGTATCGATATAAAGTTTATTAGTACCGTTTCAAAAGATACAATCACATCGATTGGAATTGTTAATGTCAAATGAACAGTTATAAGGTGAGCCATCGTCCTAATTTTCGACTCAAACAATTCGAGTAGGACGGCGAAAATATTTTTCTCGTTTTCTAAATTAGCATGAAAATGTTTTGTTTCTCAACAAATACTTTTAACATTACCATTTATGTCTGACAAAATTTGAAATTCTAAACAGTTTTCTTCAGACTTTGTTGTGTTGCGTCTGTTAAAAATGTTGAATCATTATCTTCATGAACTAATAGTGTTATTATACGGTCATTGTAAATTGTCAGTATGAGGTCCGTAAGTGTTTTTCAACCCACATTCTTGTCTTAAAATGTATTTGAACAAGTTTCATATTAGTTGTCAGTTATTACTGCTTACTCAAAGTATTATTGGCAAGTTTTATTATTCGATACTACTAAAAACTAAACTAACCTAATGCGTTCCAATTACAGGAGCTGCTTGGCTACTCGTCATCAAATGTCCCACAATATACTGTTTAGTTTGTTCACAAATTCGCGCGTAGGGTTTGAGCTACTTCTACTGCCGCTGAGTGAATCAGAATCAGAACTTTATTTGCTATGAATGTAGGTACAGATATAAGATGTTGTAAATAAATTAATGAGATCGGCTACAGTCTACCTTACGGCGTGCAAATTATTAGGTATATAAATTAAACTATTAATACAAATTAAATAATGTCAGCAAAACAAAACAGAAATTAAAGTGTAGTCAATTAATATTAATATAGTCGGGTACATAAGTCATAATTGGTCAAATTTGTAATTAAATATAACAATCACAATCAGGGTAAATTTGTCTAATAGTAGTGCAATAACCTTAGATTTAAAAATATTTGCTGAATAATCCTTAAAACTATGAGGTATTTTATTATAAATGACAGGTCCCATTGTCATAATACCTTTCCTTAACAGTGCTGTTTTGTAATTACCCGAATGTAGCAAGTTCTTATATTCGGATCTCAAGGGGCCAATACGTGTTCTTATATTGCCAGTGACGGAAATAAGTCTAAGTTGGCTTTTACAAAAATTGCCACCTCCAAAATATACAAACATGAAAAAGTTAGCAGATTCAGAGACCGAAACACAGGTTCACAGCTGTCTGTGCTTTTAAGGTTTGACATAGATCTAATACACCGTTTCTGGGCTTTAAAAATTACCTCCCTCTCACTACAGTTACCCCAAAATATGACTCCAAATCTTAACACTGACGCGAGTGTATTTACAGATTGCCATAAAACTGCTCAAATGTTACTACCGTTACTACGATCATCTTCAACCGTTATAGTTTTGCGGGCTTGTCTACCAGTTTTTAATCGAGTCAGCTTGATAGCTTTTTCAAAATCAGCTCTAACAGTTATGTTTAAAATTTAATGACTATATCTCCTTAGTTTGATCATGTATAACTGTATGTGCCTATACTTTTAGCTGCATGAGCCTTGTAAGTATGATTTGTTTTTAGGTAGACATATATCCAACTGAAAAAGCTCTTTGCTTCATTATCTATCGAAGCTTGTCAACTTGTCACATCGAAACCGATAACAAATCAGAATGGAGAGTCTTGTACATTTATTTTGTCATAATATTTACTAAAACAATTAATCTAAACTTCAACTTTCTCCATACTGTCACAACTGCGACTCCCACTTCCGAAAATTTATGATATTCCTTCAAAATGCAAAGTATCGTTTCGCAAATAAAAGTCATCGCTGTCATTTATTTTATTTGTAGGCAGATAATTATAAAGCTAGCTTCTCAACTGACGTGAAAATCGAGATTAATGTTAGCAATTAAAGTGGGTGTCGTTGTGCAAGTTCTGGACCATACTGTGCATAAAATTTGCGTCTTCGATGCTGATAATTGCATAATCTACGAAGCGATTGGACATGTATTTAATAAACTTTCTCTGGACTGGTTAATTTGAAGTGAATTCTGATTCTGAATGTAAACTGTAAAGCTATGATGCTGTAACGATGCTAATTTATGAAATGGTTGCTCGCTTACATCAAATCTACGAATGGATCGTAATTCCTCATGTAATATTTTTCGTGTACAGATGTTCATTGGTATGATAATTCGATTTCTGATTAGGTAAGGAGTAACTGATATCACAGTCTGTAGACTTTCTAGTTATTACAATTATAAACAACGATAACGATCTCTAGAGACCACTATAATAAATAACCCACTTGACTCCCACGATTTGCGAAGGGCGAGGAGCAGCTGATAATTTATTTTTCTTCTTATATGCAATACGGCGATTTTCTACTGTCTGAATCTAAGTAGTTCATATAAAATATGATTAAATCTGCTAATAACAATGAAATTAAATAACGTTGCGATGAAGTAAGACTCAAAAGCATATATAACCTCTGATGTTTAGTCTTTTATGTCACATATCTTATTATACCCTCAAGTTTCTTAAACTGCAGTTTTAAGAATATAAATCACAACCTTTAAATGTAGGTTCTTCAAATTGTAATAATTGATGTCTGCGAACTGGTTGTGCTCTGTCCCAAATTTGGCACAACCTGTTCTCATCGCGGCACAAACTTCACCGCTACTTGCGCCAGCGCCGTTTTTGGTACCTTACACGTATGCACGTGTTTCATCTTCTACCTTTTGAATTATGAATGGGTTTTTCTTTCGGTAACTTTATTGTGATGGAAATATTAAGACGTGATTTGAATTTATGTTGTTTACCGTTCTGCTTGGTGTTTTAAAAGTTATTATAATGCGTTAATTGTTTTTATATTAAGTCGTTATAAGGAGTATGTGTAATTCTTTGTTGATTGTTGTTGCGACATCGGGTGTACCAACGGGTGCGTGCAGAAACTGGTAATTTGTATGAGATTAATTAAAGAAACAATGTATTCGTTTCCGTGTTGTCAATTTTCAACATATGCATTTTTTGGTAATCAATTCCTATATCGTTACCATCACAGAAATATCTTCTGCCAGTAAGTACAACAATTTATCTTAGATTAATCAGTCACAATTCCAGCAGGGTCATCTCTAACCGATTGCTACTCGACAAAGTAAATATCTCTATCAACTCGATGCGCTGCATAGATTGCGGTGCAATCGCCAATCGCCGATATACCGACCCTAAATTCCGATCGTGGCGATTCTCGATAAGCGATACGTAAACGTTCTCGATTGTCTGGTACCGTTCGAGGGGGACTATCGTTAAATTATCGCTCACGTTTCGCTACTGACGGCGCCCTAGTATTACGGTATTGCCAGGATAGTCCTAGCTATAGTTTCAATGGCGACCGACAGTGACACGGGCGCGAATGTGGTGTATTGTGACGTCAGTGACTCATACGCCGTGTTCGGATTTGTTTATGACCTTTTCTAACACAAGGTGTGTAGATAACGAGAAGGTGTTAATAGTGCAATGTGAATTTGTTGTTTAAGTATGTCTAAAATACGATTACGTCACAACATTTATTTTCCTGGCATTCTCTTTCACTGAAGAAACCTACATATTATTAATTTGGTCCTATCTAATCGACCACAACATTGTTTTATTGTTAAACTATATAGACTGTTAATGCATTGGCGGTCTAATACGTTAGGCTTATTTAGAATTGCAGTATGAGTACTGACTTCTTACCAAACTTGACACTAAATATATTATGTTGATTGGGTGGTACATAAGAAGTGTTGCTTATCCTATAATCAAGCCTTAGTCACATCCAAAAAGAAGGGGGTGCCGTTCTAGTCTTGGACCACACAGGTCGGTTTTACTTTCTATCAGTCCTCTCTATACATCTATTTACTTTCGTTTCCAAGCACAAATATCGACAGTCAAAAAAGGAGATCATTTGTAAAACGGCTTTCGCTGGCGACTTCAATTGCGTTGATTTATTTACTGGTTAACTTTCAATGTGTGGTAAACTGCACTTTGTTGGTCAATTAAGGGTATATTTATACATATGCTTATCCATTTCCCCATTTATAATTGAACAGGTTTTCATTCAACTGTTCGTCGAAAGATTGGCTATCTTTCCTTCTGCTTGCTTGCGCCTCATTTAGACTTTATGTAATCAAAACATTATTCATTTATTTATAAACAACTGGATTTGCAAGAGCAGACATTTGCCTGTTTCACTGTACTGCGATTACAAATCTACCCACCGAGTCCAATAATGGCGTTATCCCCCCAAGATCTTTGGTGGCAGGGTCAATGGGGGGAGCCCATTTGCTAACGGTCATAATGTTAAATTGAAATTTACACACGTTCATAGAAAGTCTCCTAAATATATTGCTACCTATTTGTATTCTATGATCTTTACTGTTACGCATAGGTAATATTATGCACTTTTAATTACTAGGAACATAGACTTATCCATCTCAATTTTAATTGATGACCAATAATATCCAAGTTCTACATCGTTAACTGTATCTAAATATCACTTTGAGGTCTCGAAATAAATTACAGGTAATTCAATTGACATTATTATACAGAATGAAGTCATTGATTTTACTTTATGTCCGAATTATGTAAACTAATGTAAAGTATCGAATGCATACGTTGTGTAACAGTGGCGGTTACACCTTTTTAGTTAATAAATCGTCACTGCTAATGTGATTCCGATGTTACGCGTCGGTGTAATGCGCGGCCTCCTTATTACTCGAATAACAATGTTTGTCGACTTTTCAGTTGTGGGCGGATACGCTAAAATTGGCTGGAATTATTGTGTTACTGTAAAAGGTTGAATGGTGGTAAATTGTTGGAGTTCGGTGTCTTTCTTCGAAGTTTCGAAAGATTAATGTTGTACCTATGAACTTTGCGAGCAACATAGCATTCACGGAATAGTTAATGTAATTTATAATATCTGGATGACCGAGCTTTGCTCGGTTTTCTTTTGGTTTGACGTTTTTTAAAAATGAAACCTAGCTAGATCGATTTATCGCTCCCGAAAACCACTGCATACTAAATTTCATATCTATCCAGAGTATCCAGATATGAGAGATCCGGTCATCCGACCGCGATTAGCTCGTTATTTTTTTTTTGTTTTCTAAAAATGAAACCTAGCTAGATCGATTTATCGCTCCCGAAACCCACTGCATACTAAATTTCATATCTATCCAGAGTATCCAGATATGAGAGATCCGGTCATCCGACCGCGATTAGCTCGTAATTTTTTTTTTGTTTTCTAAAAATGAAACCTAGCTAGATCGATTTATCGCCCCCGAAACCCTCTGCATACTAAATTTCATGAAAACCGTTGCAGCCGTTTCCGAGATTCAGATTATATACATATACATATTTACAAGAATTGCTCGTTTAAAGATATTAGATTCCGAGGTATACGTCACGTCCGTACGTCATCATCATCTGCCTAGCCTTTTCGAAACTATGTTGGGGTCGGCTTCCAGTCTAACCGCATGCAGCTGAATACCAGTATCTTACATGGAGTTACTGCCTATTTGATCTCAACAACCCAGTTACCGGGTAATACGATACTCCTTGGAAAGAGTAGGTAGTTGGCAGATTTTTTGGCTTCTGACGACCCGTAACGACTGTCAAAGATGCAGAAATGACAGCCGGGACCCACGGCTTAACGTGCTTTCCAAGGCACGGAGGGGTCTTGGTATGTAAAGATGGTGATCTACCTATGTGAAGATAGATTTTAATACTGTTTTTTTATGACACCTTGGGTGTTCTAGCTCTAGAGGGCTAAGATATTTTTATTGTTTTGGTTTTCTTAGAAATACTTATTAAAAAAAAACTGAAAGTTTCACTTTCGCCTTCAGTCAAAAGATATTTTTGAAAGAGTCAACTTCATAAAATATCTTTAATGATTGAAAACATATCAGTGTTTCCTAGAATTTCTAAGATTTACCATCTGCCCAGTTTCACAGCAACATTTACACCGTTACATTTATAGACGTCACGATGGTTCCGTACCAAAGGAATTTTATTATGTGGGCGAGGGCAATTTGTTCGATGGTCTGCCAGATTGAAAATTGTTTGAATTAATCATTGTGATTACCGGCGACGTGGTCAGGTGGTCCACAATACAAGCTGTGTACTGGTATTTTGTGTAAGCGAGGAGGGTATTCAATACTCCGGCATTTATAAAGGGGCCATTACTGTAGTTTAAAATGTACCTAATCATTCATATTATCTGCTCAATCTTTTTTAAATAGAGAAAGCAGGAAAGCACCTTGGTTCAGCGTCTGATCTCTCTCCGGTTGTGTCGTCTTTGCCGTCCAATCAGATAATGAGAACAAAGGAAGAGTAAGGTCATTTCTGTCTGCGCAAACACTTGTCTAAAGGTCACTTGTCTCTTACACGGGCAATTTTTGGAGCAATTATTGCTCGGTAACACTAATGAATCAATCTGGATCATTTAAGTGGAGCAATCTGGAGCAACAAAAATAAATTGCGGATATGTTTCGGGAATATTGCTTCTGCTTGCTCCATATAGTTCATGAGTTACCGAATATCCAATTGGTTTTGAAATTTCTTGTCAATTTTCTTTCTATCCCGTTTGTACGTGTTGTGGCGGCCATCTACAATGCCACATACGAACTTCAAATCAACAAACTTGAGAAACACAAAAAGTGAAGTGCCGTCATCTACAATGCCAATGCGAACTACACAAGACCTGACGTCTCACCATAGCTACATCGCGCAAGCAGAGTTTACCGCGCGACGCCCGATGACATCAATCGTCGGGCAGTTGCCCACCAGACACAACACCCGTCTGTCTGGTCGGAGGATCCTCCCTTTTTTATAGAGTATGAGTGAACTTTACACCCTATTCCTCATACCTCTATAGTGTAACTACGTCTCGTTTTTGCGAGAGGAACTGGCTGGCGGCGGAGGCGGCGGGGGGTGGCGTATTGCCTGGTTTTTTTAAGTTACTCCATATTGCATGATATTGTGTGGCCGTATCTCTGGCAACAGGTTGTTACATGTTGCCATTGCCCTAAATTGCTGGATGTAGTCGTGACGTAATCGTTGACGAGAATTGACCAGGATGGAGCAATTTTAGTTACCTTTATGCACTATAAAGTCTTTCGCGTAGAAGGCTAGCCTCCGCTGAGATTGACTGGCTGTCAAGGCTGAACGGCTGGTTTGGAGGACTCGATCAAAACCCGACTCAGATATGGTATAAGACAGTAGGCTGAGTAGGCTTCAGTACCCGCTACCTTTGACAGTGGAATGTATAATTTTTATTTAAATATTTCCACCATCGTCCGTCTTCACAGTCCAGTCGAAATTTCACTGATACAGCACACTGTGCGAATCGTCACACATATTGCATACTGGCTTCTGCCAGCTATTTCACCCGCGTCAAGGTCGAAGTTATCCCGCGGGAACGTATTGGCGGGATAAAAAGTATCCTATTTGTTAATCCAGGTTAATGAAATTTGGCAAACAGATAGTGTGTACCAAATTTCATTCCAATCCGTGCAGCCGTTTTTACGTGATTGAGTATATAATATTACAGTAGGAGTAAGGGACTACTTACTCACACTTATTCAGCTCTGTTCAGCTTCAGATTTTGTATGGAGTCCGTTCAGAAATTCTCAGCTATATATATCTGATATTTTAAAAATTATACACTCTCCATATTCATTATTATACGGTTTAATGTGCCAGCGTCAAATACAAGCATGTCTGATTTAAGTCATTCGTTTGACAACTTTACTTGCACAGTACTCGTTTCTTATACACACAGTGTACATTGTCAACATTGTAAGTAACAACTAACATTGTCTGACCCACTTCCAATAACGTATTTATACATCTCTATAATTGCATAGATCTATCGAAACGCTATTACAAAATTAACAATTCAATTGTGTCTCAACAGACCAATACTCATAAAAAGTTATTGCACTAGATATTGTGTAGAGTTAAAAAAAATCGATTAAATGACATTTCAAATCGAGTAAGATTGTATCGATTACAATCGGTTAGTTACGATGCAGTTTTCGAGTTGCGATTCGACGCTAGACTGGAATTCACTAGTAATTTATTTGGATTTAATTATGAAAACAAAAACGGAACTGGCTTCATTGTTTTTTTGTCTGCCGATTGAATCAATTACGTGTTGATTACTTCACCGTGAAATCTGTGGAACACAATAGCTATCGTCTTTTTGGGCGATTATTGTAATGTTTATTTTTATTGCTCTGTTATTATTATGTCATTATTTTCACCATGAACAAGCAAAAAGCTAACTTCATTTGTTTGTTTTATTTCATAATTCGAATGTTCGCCACCTAATCGGTTTAGGTCAAATCAATGTTTTTTTTAAATTTGTTATTTAAATTTACGGTTACTTAAACGGTTGTTTTTATTACAATGGTAAACACTCATTAAAAAGAAAAGTCTCCATGTTTGAGGGGAGTTTTGATTAATGGCACGTTATTGATCTTGTATATTCTGCATATTTTATATCCTACTTTATCCTAATACTAATATTATAAATGTGAAACTTTGTATGTTTGGACGTTGAGCATTATGCAATGTTCCTAAGGTCCAAACCTTTCCTCTTTTCTTGCATAGCAGATCGATTTCCTCGTAATAGACGTGACAATAGCCAAGTTTGCCTACATCGATATAGGACGTCACTTATGCGAAAAAGTGTCTTTTGCATGGCTCCAAAAATGTATATTATTATATGTATAGTAAAAAGAAAGTTATTAATTTTGTAGCATACAAAGCTGGGTCTACAATGATATGCTGAATTCATGGTTACAGTTTGCGCACTGGTTAAAAACTTATCCTGTATAATGTCGTTTGGCATAGTGGCATACCCCTATTATCTGTATAAAACCTAACATAAAACACAAGTTTAATGTTAGATTTTATAGGCTAAACCATCACCATTTGAGGCTGGTTACAGATAATGTGTTTTTGTACTTAACTTTTACTGGCACCGTATCTCGGCGGGAGACCAAAGATAAGTCCTTATATTATTCTGTAGGGATCGGTGGGAATATCTGAACTTTTTGTTTTTTTTTTCCTGTATACGATGTGCAACGGAGTGGTTCGTTGTACATCGTACACACAACTACACATCAAGCTATACATTTCCAGTATAAGCTGATCTCGCATTGTATAGGATTTCCGTACAGTGCGAGATCAGCGTAAACTGTAAATATATAACTTAATGTGTAGCCGTGCGTACCTATACAGGTAAAAATAACCAGTGCGCAAACTGTAACCATGCGTTCAACATATTCTAGACCCCATTGAATTGAACACTGCTTTCTCGTCATCAGGTCCAGTTAAAAACCTGGAAAAAGAACTGGGCCTTTTTGGCGCAGCCGTGATGCACACTTAATGCTAGTTTCTGACATCGTACTTTACACTTCTTCTTTATTTTTATTATACTTTTTTTAAAGGGAAATCTACTGCTCATTCGAGCACCTTATCTAATACGCATTATGTATCTTACCTAACCGATATTAAACAACATCTCGAACCAATTCCGTAAATCCAGGCCAATAGTTATCTTATTACCAAATCAGTGCTTAAAACTTTAGAATATAATGCTAAGCTTAATTTTGCATAAGGCAGACGAGTTTGTCATGAATGCACCATCAAATCAAATGCTTGACTCGTAAAACGTAGGTAAGTGTGTCACCCACCATCTTTGCTCTCTGGCCTATGTGTTCGGTCATAGACTGCATATACGTAGGTGATTATATATACGTCCGGTGGATGTTAATACGAAACGATAACTCCTTATTCTGGGTTTATGTAAGAAGGTAACTTTGCGTATCACGATGATTAAAGTAGATACATATTAGTACGGTCATCAACATACGTCATTAGTTAAGCACAGTCACAGTCAAATAATTAGGTTCTAGAATATTCAATACTGAAAATTCCGAAATCTTTATCGACTTACGACGCTGACTGTTTATATGATGTATCTAATTTCATTGTCATAAAGACTTAAGTCGTCCTTCTCTTCTTGTTTTGTTATTTAAAAAAAAAAAATTATCTTTTTTCTGGAGCGTCGATGTGTAGGTTATATTACTAGAACAAGCTCAACTTGTTCAGGGTTAAGAGCATCATGAAATTTTATTTGAAAATACGCAAAAAGAATACACGCATATAACAGCTACTCCAATAATATAATAAAAAAAACGAACGAACCTAACCGTACTACGCACCCAAGACATTCCCAGCTACACTTTGAAATTCCTAGCTACACTTTGAACCGGCATCGGAAAGGTATTGGAGCCACGAGGAACAAACCGTTCTAACGTACTATGCTGTCGACACGTACATGTAAATGCACGCCTTATCCCTACTGCGATATCGTAACTTTGTACGCAGAATAAGGACAGAGGACAGAAGGCCAACCTTTAAATGAACGGGAATTAAGCCAGATAACAGTTTTTAAATTAAGAGGTGCAGACCAACTTATCTTTCAATTTAAAAAGGGACTACTATTCGATGATGATGATATTACTTGCTATTTACAATAGCAAAAAGTAGAAGTACTAAATTAAATAACTTACTTTGAATAACTTACTGTGTAGTAAGATAACCATTTCAATGTTAATGACGAAAATGTAAAAAAATAAAAGGGTTCATATTCATATTCCAATTAAAATGCCCACACACTAGGATCCTATTGTGATTACTGACAGCTGCTCTAACACAGCTCTAAGGCCAGCCTGTGATAATGCCCTGCTTACTTGTATTTATATTGGCTTGAATTGATCTGAGTGGCAATTCCCGTTCTTAGGAATAAGAACGTTCAAATTCCAATCACGGTCGCAGAAAGTTTTCTGACGTTCAGGACGTCAGAAAACCCTGTAATAAAAATTTAAAAAAATTGGCAACGATTGTCGCTAGTTGCGGGATGAGGTTGTGACTAGATTTTAAAAGTTTTTAATAACGGAGCTACTGTTATCGGCCACTGAACTTTCCACTGTACACTAAAATATCAGCTTCGTCACTATGCTGTTTGATTCAAGTCCAACTTTCATGTCTAATTTGTAGTTACACACCATTGCATCCACAGCTAGATGATGCTTAGTGGCTCCTTCTTACATACCTTACATTGTTCTTGATAATTTTACAACTCGCGTAATTGCCGACATTTAGATTTAATCCTGAGTTGATTATTACGAGTGGAATGGACATTCTGTATCAATTCTATATTATCCCAACTATATCCCAACGATATCGAGATAACTTAGCATATCGTCTATGAAAATCTTAGTACGGGGTTAATCAAATATCTAATGAATCAATTTGCGATCTGAAATGTTCCTAGCCTTTTATGTGCTTGAGAGATAACAACGGAGTTAGAACATTTTGTTTGTAACTGTATTCAATGATAAAATTAGATGTGTGATAAGCGTAATTGATTCTTTTGGTATAGAAAGTTGTATTGCAATTTGAGTGGCGCTATCGTAATAGGCTGTTTTTTTGTACTGTTTAACTACTAGATCAAATTGGTACGCTAAAAGGTATTGTTAACACCTAAGCGGATGTGAAGTAGCTGAATAACAAGATTGCAATGCTTTGATACTTTATGCATAGATACTAATTATTATGATCTGATAACTTTTGTATGAAGAAAAGACCGAACTGTAAACTAACCTAGAACTGTTAAGGACAAATTCGGAACATCTTTTAGCACATACTCTTTGTTGTACGGGATATGATTTTAATCAGTTCGCATACAAAATAAAAACAGGTGTTTCATAGAAAAGTGCAACACAAGATTTACTCGGTCAATGGATGGATCAGTTGATTTTTTTTAAATTACCGGTGATTAATTTTGACGGCACGGTTGGCGCAGTGGTTAAGCGATTGGCTGCTGCGCTGCGTGTCGTGGGTTCGATTCCCGCACGGAACAAATATTTGTATGACCTACAAGTAGTTGTTCCGGGTCTGGGTGATTGTGTTTGTGAGTTTAAATGTTTGTAAACGCACCCACTATACAGGAGAAATTCCTAGTATCGGACAACGTTATTAAAAAAAAAATTCTACGCGCGGTCTAGAATCAAATGCTAAATTCATGGTTACAGTTGATTTTTTTCCTATGTAGTAGGTAGCACTAGGTAAGATGTCTATATCTGTGATCGAATCAGAAATGAAGAGATCCGCAGGAGGATCATGGTCAGGAGAACCAAGGTAACTGACATAGCCCGAAGAATTGCCAAATTTAAGTGGCAGTGGGCAGGACACAATGCTCGCAGAACAGATGGCCGATGGGACCGAAAGGTTCTGAAGAGGTAATCGCGTGAACACGTGGAGTTGGAAGGCCTCCCACAAGGTGGAGCGATGACCTTGAGAAAGCCGCAGGAATCCGCTGGATGCGGAAAGCACAGAACTGGTCGAAGTTGCGGAACTTGGGGGAGGCCTATGTCCAGTAGTGGATTCTTTCGGCGGAAATGATGTATGATGAAGATGTCTATGTCTATGTATCCATATTGAAGCTAAACAAAACCAAAAGGTTACCTTCCATTGCGAAGATCGCCCTGAGGACACGGTGGAGCATACGGTGGAGGTCTGCCCGGCTTGGGCGGAGCACCGCCGAGTCCTCGCTGAGGCGATCGGCGACGGCGATCTCTCGCGTCCAGCCCTGTTCCAGGCCATGGTATGGAGCGAGAGTGCATGGGTAGCCGTCACTTCCTTCAGCGAAGCAGTGATGTTCGCAAAGAGGGAGGCGGCGCACGTGAGGGAGAGGCAGTACATGCGCCCTCACGGCCGTAGCCTTCGCAGGAGACGCCCTGGGCGTCGGGAATCCCAGGCTGATTCCGTAAGGACCAAGCCCGGGTCGACGGCGCGTTGTGTTCCACGCGCGCCTCAAAGAGATGTCAGCAACAACTGATGGGGCCCGCAAGGGCCGATGCGTGCCAGGGGTGCGGGTTGTTCGAAAGAGATACCGCGGCCCCTGGCACACAGGCAACTGAGGGAACACGGGTGGGTTTTAGTCAGTAAAAGTCTGACATCCCCTCCTGCTCCACCCAGAGCGGGAGAAGAAATTTGATGATTTCCCACCCAAAAAAAAAAGTTACCTCTTGCAATACATCAAACTTAATCTAGATTCGCATTAAATCTAATCTTAGGTACAATATCATCTTCGTAATAAATCCTCCAGTACAAGCTAACCAGTGTACCTGCTACGGACGTCGATTACATCAAATGAATCATGACATAAATACACAGAGGACTTCTATTTCTTCGCGTCCATACAAAATATTCCCGATTCCGTAGATTATGACAGTGGGTTCACAATGGTTTATTTATACGTAGGAAGTCTTTGAAATGATATTTTCTTTTTGTGTTCACGGTTGTCGCTATAAATTTTATAGTAAATGGAGTACTGTTACAGATTTTGCTGTTTCCTTTTAAGCTTATGATTTCTTTGTAAGTTAAAAGGAAACATCAACTATTTTCAATTTTACTATTCGCTTTATCGTTCTGATGGACCAGCATCCTAATGGCGTAACTCATAATTTACCATAATCTGTTTCATTGCGACAGTTCAACAATATTCATTGCGTTATTTACGCTGTTGAGTAGTCACATTTTTCGAACATACGAAGCAATGGATTAACAATCTGTTTCAAAACGAAACAGATTATGATTAATCGTGAGTTACGCAATTAGGGTGCAGGTCTGCAAAAAAGGCTATGTATGTATCGCAATGATTGATGCTAATAATGTCACATTCCAAATTGATACCTGTTTCTTATAGTTTGAACTCTGGGGGCCTACTCTCTCGTCTACAAAGATACGAGCCCGTCCGTAAATAGTTCAGTATGAATCTTCGGAATTAACCCTACTTCCGATTAATTAACTTTTTCGGCCGGGCAAATACAGATCGGGGTTATGGATAAGTGTCAAATCGTGTTGTCATTCATTCTTAGTTCGGCCCCCAAAATAATCTTATGTCCGTAGGTGATACGGAGTAGGAAACACCCGTAACTTCGGTTGAAACTCTGTAGTTTCAACCGAAGTTACGGGCGTTGACTCACTAAGTACTAAATCTGTATTTAGTACTTAGTGAGTGCGAAAGAAACACTGAAGTAGGGGGAGTCTAACCCTGCTTCGGAGTTTCTTTGGGAAATATAAATTCTGTAAGGTATACAAAACAATACTTACAAACCTCTTGTAGCTCAACTACCAGCTCAACGCCATAAAAGCCACCATAATTAGCTCAAATAAAAACACAATAAAGATCAGGCACGCTACTCAACATCTTACCATAACAGTACGTCAAGTACAACTTGCAATAAAACTACACTTTTCCCTTTAACGTCCGCGCCTGGTCCAGAATAGCTTTTACAGTCAACTTATAGTGAACTTATAGTCAACTTGTAGCGAACTAAACGCCGCCTACGTAGTTAGTAATGCCGTTCTATAAATTGCACTTCGTTATGCTAAGTCGATAGGCAGGTGGTCTGCCTGCTTACCTGAGAACTGTGATAAATGTACGCGTGTTGGGTTGGACTGGGAGTCAATGAATGATGGGAGATGGAACAGTTTTGATCAGAGATAACCATAGAAAATATTCTGCTTATTGCACAGCACCCTGAAACACCTCCAGGTTGTATACGAAGTTGGAAGTTGTTGTGAATAAGAAGTTGAACTCAAACTTTTCGGCTTTAGTTATATCCATGGTAGATTAGGTTACTCGCCTGGAGCAGGGTTGTACCGTCGTTGGGAATGATTAGGGTATGCCTCGGTCCGCGAATCCTTATAATTAGGGAGTGTAGCGGGCGGCTGCCGCAATCTGGGGATTGGGATGCTTTATAGCAGAATCGTAGAAACGTTTTATGAACCGCTGGATGGTGGGCATTCTGAAATTTAGATGACGATTCTCATTGCGGACATAAAAGGGGGCTCCCGTAACCTTTATAAGGAAACGCATTTTCGTAAACATGGTTACGAATCCTGCAACAGTATTAATTCCTCATATCCTGATAGAAACGACATTTTGAAATGCCGTTTTTAGTAAAGCTATGTCCAATTTTCTCTAAACATTTGTTTTCTCTTGCAGTTTAGATGACAGATACTGTTAACCGTTTTGTGTATTCCAAGCAACGCCCATGTATTCGATTAAAGCATTATAGTCTTAACTTGCATATTTATCACACGATTTATGTCCTAACTGCCCATACCGTTATTCGTAAGACGCTTAGTAATTACTTCAAAACACCTACTTAGTTCATGAATTTTAATAAAACAAACGCGATCCGTGCTACTGCAACTAATTCGGCGTAACAAGGCAATATATTTTTCTACTTTAAAATTAATAGTTTCCATATTTTCAAGCTGAGCAATCCTTGGTAAATATCTCCCGGAACAATTAAAAGAGAAGGAATAAATCCTTGCCAAGATAACTCGGGTAACTTACTGAATGGTCTATTAAAATTGTCAACTTACGTTTTTCACTTAGACCCGTATTTATCGATGTTACCCAAGCAATCAGTATGTTTTATAGGCCTGTTTATCTCATGACAGTGGTTAGGCCCGCATCGGTAAACGCACAATGGACTAGGCCTAGGTAATATAGATAATTTATTGTATATTTCCTAGTTTTTTTGCGGTTTATAATTAATTCTCACGGAGTATGTGGAATTGTGATTGTTGTTTTAACATGTTTTGTGATGCTCGTGCAGATTTGAATTATGGAGTTTGTTGATCCGACTCAAGTTGTTTTCTTGTTCAGTGATGCAGGAAGTTAGGGTCGTAAAAAATAGAGGAATGTAACATTAAATCTGGATTTGTAGACAAGCATGAAGTTAACATAACTACCATAAAATTAATGATCTTTGAGATTTGATATTGTTCAGATCATAAAACAGTTTTGGAGAAGGAACATATCATTCAGAATTCGGTATAAAGAATGCACATAAACTATGCTGAGATCGTCAACCTTTTATATAACAGGAGTTCAAAACTTAATTCTAAAAACCTCGGCCTACTTCCAGCTCTTTAAATGCCTGACGCTGATAAATGCGTGCACTGATTGGACAGGTCCACTCAATCTGTGTGGTTCTTTTCTCAAAAGACCATTTCAGGCACCAATCCACATGGCCTTCACATGATCTGACCAAGATTATGTCTGGACTTCAAAAGAGACTGTGACCTCTGAGTTTGTTTCGGTCTTTCTTCTCAGAGTAGTCAGATAGGAAAAACCGACCACATCTAGTTTAAAAAATATGATTGACGTGTAAAAGTATTTGTACAAACCTACTTACAGAAAGAAAATCATTTATCATTTAGTGTTGTTCCTAAATACTATTGGAAATATTTCATATTTAAAATTTGTTACATTCTCGAGAGATCTTCTAAACTTTCTGTGCAAAGGCACATCCTTATAAGGCTTTCGTCCAAGAATATTAAACAACTAGCAGATCACAGCTGTCATTTTTACATAAGCGCTAGTTTAATTGAATATTCATTTCCGCAAGTCGCTTCCAGTCTTCGTATTATGATTTATAACGCCCAAGTTACCATGTTTGGCTATCGTTCTCGATACTATACCAACTGATTTAGTACCATTGTACTACTCTTGGCTTATTACCATAGCCTCTTCTTGAACAATGCCATGGAACTGTGATGTGTATGTATTTCATTGCTTAGACGTATCTTTGGTACGCTCTGGTCATCTTTGACCATTACCAGAGCGATTATCAACTTTAACTGCATTGGTAAAGGCTTATTTTTATTTGATAGCATGATTCCAATCGAAACTTGATTTACTGAAGTATTTGATAGGGCAAAAATTACTACTAGTATAAGCGTTTAATGTAAAATATTCGAGATTTCATTTGCCAGTAATAAATCTAATTTAATATTCTCAAAATTACTTGGAATGCTTATTCAAATACTTGGATAATGCATTGAGAGTTAAGATTTATGAATTGCCATGAAAAGTAGCTTCATCTATCAAGTATTATATTGAGTAGGCACGTAAATTAATTCCAATATTCGAACCTTTATCAAGGTACGCTTTAACACCGTCTTCGTCTTTCACAACTAGTCTTCTGTAATATTGTTACTTTCTATGATGAATCATGTGCAATATCAGTTTCTGTATCTTTGAACTACATCTCTGTCTTAACACATCTTCGTATGCCTTCTTGTTTTTCCTTGGAAATAGTAGAATACAATGATAGCGTCTCCAATTTCCTTATCGATATGGATAATAGAAATTCTTTGAACTCATTGGGCATACAATATATTTATCATTGCACTCTAAAGGCAGTACATAACGTCCAAGTCACAAACAAATCAGTTTTTATGTTCTAGAATAGCTAATCGTCAATAATTTCGAAAGTGTATTACTCGAATAAACTATACATCTCATTGAGCCTTCTATTATTTTCTTAATAGGTTTCGAAAGTCAAAGTTACGAAATAAGCAGTAAGCAAAGTTTTTGTTGAATTTCATAATAATAGATTAGACTTAGCATTCTTGGTTGAGGCTTTTAGTTTTTATCTGCTATTGTACCGACTGGAGTCATTACAAGTTTGACTGATTTTACTGTTTGCGGTTTGCAGTTCCGTTCAAATGATATTTGGTCTGCGAACTTTATGTTTTCTGAGGTTAGTTTTCGTTTTGCGAGAACTGTAATATTGAGGCAGGTCATAGTTACAATAGCGGTCGTTGATACTTTATCGTTCATTTGTTTTCTTGGTGGATTGTTCCACTCTTGTACTTTTCTCACTTTCCAAGTCACTCTCTTATTTGCTACATTCTTAATACAGATCCTTCGTGGCATCTCGACTCGATACAATCCCTGTTAACTGTTGCACGGGATCAAATTGCAGCTTGTAAAGCCTATCGCTAGTCTGGCTCCCATTGCAACAAACAATCACGATTTAATTTAAGGATTGACGATCATTGTTTTGTTGTTATTTAGTTGCAAACAGCGGGTGATGTCCATTCTCTTAACATAACCCCTTAGTTACCCCTAACGACACCTTCAAGAAGATAGCGGGTGGCCCATTCCTTACTATGTTTACGAGACCAATTAGATATTACATCGTTAACTTAAATGGGATCACTTAAACGCGAGTTTATAAATAGATATAAAACTTAAGAACCAGATACTGACTCCTGGTAAATAATTGTTAGCGGACCAGGTATCGCAATACTATTAATTAAGACATCGTAAAATCTGTTGGTCCGGATAGCTTATTTCATTATTTCCCATTTGAGTTCGGATGCCAATTTATATGTAACAGGAAGAGGCCTGCTATAAAATTTACAGACAGGTGCCGATTATAGGGTTGTTCTTAATAATTATTAGGGAACTAAAATACAATTCTGGACACGTTTATTTTCGTATTGCAATTTCTAATGAACATGCTCTAGTTGTATTTTACGAATGTACTTTATGGCAACCAGAATAAATAATTGACATACCGTTAGTTATAATAGGTGTACTGAGAAGCCAGACATCATCCATAAACTTAACAAAGTACTTAGTTCCAGGTTAGTATAATACAATAATTCCTTGAAACGACATGCCTAGTTAACGTTCCTTACGTTAACTAGGCATGTCGTTTCTTTCACGGCAGTGCAAACATTCGCGGATTTTTTTTCGCGTTCTTGAAATTCTGCCGGAGCAACAGCCCTATTCGGTGCAGTTAGCGCAGCGGGTGGCTGTCGGCAAATGCCTGCAGTAAGGTTTCTTTCACAATTGTAAAATGGATCTCTTGTATAGATTAGATACTCCCTATCGTAAGCCCACGTTTCGGGTGCTAATTATAGCTATCGGTTTATATGCTTGGGGCGAAACGAGGGCTATGAAAACTGCAATAGATAACCGATTGTTACGACCAATTGCCGCTTTATGTTTGCGTTTTGCAGTATGCTACTGTTGCAAATATTCTTTGAGAATGTTGTTCCGGAGCTTTCAAAATTATTGAGCCTACATTTCGGAATAATGAAATGAGAGATCAAATCTCGGGAAATTCAAGCCGCAACACTAAATCTACTTGGTCTCTTAAGGAGTACATTAGAATTAATAGAAACAAAGCTACGAGTAGTTTTAACAACGATAATGCTTTCAAAAAAATTGTATGCAGCTTTTGTTGGAGGTATTACATCGAACGGTTTAAATAAAACATGTTCGTAGACCTAATTTAAATTCAATTTATCGGCACATCTTTCTCTTGTTAGACAGCTAAGGCTGGCAACACACTGGCTGTTTGGACTTCAGAGGGAAGTGTACACGGACGACTGGGGCTGTTAATGATCCACACATCAATCTCTTCGGCAGTCCCAGACAGCTGAATCCGAAAGCTGTCGACTGTTTGAACCTTCGCAGTTGTAAAATGCATTCTGAAGAAGAAGCATTATTGCTTGGTTTCCTGTCTTGGAAGATTTAAAAGCAAATTTTCAAATGCGGTTCTATAGTTTGCAATTTCAGCAGCTCTTGTGACTATTCTTATTTAAACTTCTCCAGTAATCCTAGCTTTATTGTCTCTTTTTATTATAATTAAAGATCTGGAGCAGACGATTTCGTATAGACCTCTCAGTTCAAAGCAGTTTAAAGTTAACTATTCATTCGAATCAGAAGTAATTTAGCAATCTAATTTACTCTATTGTTCTCATGTATAATAATTTAACTTGACCCCTTTTCTTAGTTGCTCGATTGCGTAAATATCTCATAGTATTTCTCTTTTTGTTTCGTCTTTATTTCAATGTTATATTAATCGAATTATGTTATTATAATCATTAAATGTATGTAACTAAAGATTAATTTCACCTTGATATGCCATTTGTAGGCGCAAAGGCATCATTTTGGCAATATCAATACACGCTATGAATACATTGACCTTGTTTTGTAAAGATTGTAATTATGTTTCACTTAATATAATTATAGGGGTTTGCGATACAAACATAATTAAGTATAGGGGTTTGCGATACAAAAAATCTATTGAAAGTTCTATTTGGATGTTTAGACAAATTGTTCCCATCTTCTATCAATCAAACAGCATCTTTATAATTACAACGATTGTGAAAAATAACATTGATTTATTTGGTTGAAACCACAGATCCATTGATATTCTAATTAAAATCAATGACATAAGCAGATAGTTAATGACACGTTAATTTCACACTTGATAAAATTCAACACCTGACAAAATATCTGGTCGCACAATCAAACCACATGTTACTTTGTATGGCACGAACCATGAAAGCGTAAAGGCGAAAGCAAAACCATTATCGAATCATTAATTAGTTCCAGTGACATCGACTACTAATTTCAGCTTTCTTGATACAGAGTCAATATACCAAGAAATTGTGATGACTGTGGCAAAAAGTACCCATATGGTGTATGGGCACTGTTCAAAGATGCGATTCATAGGCGTATGAACGGCAGCAGCATTACGCAGCAGTATCACTTCCTTGTCCGTGGGTCTGTGACTTTTCAATCGAATATTCTATGCGTCGTTATTGGTGCGAGCTCATCTTTAGTGTATAGGTCCAGTACCTAGGTTTAAATGCCAAAGCCAAAGTAAAATGTAACTCTTTTTACTTTCTGAGTTTATTTTGGACATTACTGATGACGGTGTAGGAAAACATCGTAAGGAAACCTGGACGTCAGTAAATACAAGTCAGAAATCGCCAACCCGTCTTGCATATGGTGATCAATGCTCGTGCCTTTTCTGTACGAGAAGAAGCCTTTGCCACGCAGTGGGCCTAATAGGCTGCTATTATTATATTGTCTTACGTTCGGAACTACCAAATCGTGCTTCTCATAAGGACCAAGGTCCCTTTTCTCTTTCAATAACAACTTACAAACACAGTTTCGTACGCACTCTGACCCCAATGCAGCGTAACAGCGAAATTGTAGCAAAAAATCGCGTTTCCGAATTTCGCCACCGAGTAATTGTTACGAATCGAATTATCCGCCAGATTTCGGTCGGCTTTGCTCGCAAGTGTGGTTGTGTTAGCGCGTGACTTTTGCAATCGGTGACATTATCGTGTCGTGTCTGGCCAAAAGTTAAACGCCCAACTGACCTCACGGTTTTGGTTACCCGACAAACTAGATAGTTTTTGTGGAAAAGAAACCGAGTTGGCTAATGGAGCCAGACTGATTTCTGTACAATGTTGCAGACTATTTATCCTTGAACATTTTCAAGTTATAATAAAGTAGCTGAAGTTAATACCACTTAAAATACAGTAACCATTGTTTATTTCAATCTCTTAAATTCACTTTCCCTTAATGGCGATCAACTAAAAGCGTTAGCGCCGCTTAGTTCTGTAATGTCCAACATTTTCGAAATTATATTGCGTTCAATCAGATTTGGTAACTAAAGCAAACTCTAATGGGACAAGAAAATGTTGACATAAATAAAATGAACGATAGAAAACACGAAACTGTCTAGGTCTGTTTCAACAATATAGAAATGAAGGATAGAATTTATACTATATTCATGATCAGAGCAACATTCTTCAGCAACAATAACTTCTTGTTACTAAAGCCAATTCCGCCCATCTATTTGTTCCTCCACAATCATTTACACGCTATACAACCAATGAAAATGATATACCGTAGATAATATAATAAAATGTTCGGAACAACTGCCAGTGTCTAATCGTCCCAACCCGATATGGAAACGACCAGTCTGTCCATTACTTACGATTTCATTCGAAAAAGATCTTAATCTTTGGCCATTATCGTCTGTATACGTACGTGAAAGGCTATCCGATCTAAGTTGGCTTTATTTGGCTAGTAAAATCGAAATTAACTAGGTGGACCGCGGTTTTGAGATGCTTGGGATAGTTTAAATGTTTTTATGTTTGTCAAACAACAAGTGTAACGACGTTTTTTGGTTTGTTATATGGTTTGAGACAAGATAAGGACCATCAGGCCTAATTTTACGCTTCGAGAATTACTTTAGCTATGTTTTCGGCTTCTTTCGTTATTTTGTCTTCATTTTACTAATCCTAAGCCTATCCAAACTAATCGCTAGTGTTAGCGACATTTAAAATAACTGGTAGTATAGTACCCTCATTAGCTGCTTCCAGTTGCTTCATCCATGATCTGTCAACTTTCAAGCTTTTTGTTTCACCTACATCTATATAATTACATAAACGCTTTTAATTTCGTCTGCCTTATACGGTGCTCGACTACTCAGCTATCCGATCATTGGGATCCCAATTTATTTAACAGCAGTGCCACTCTACTGGTTAGAGTCTGGAGTCTAGACAATCAACGAACTTCTTAGCTCGGTTCTTGATAGTAAATAAATGCCGGTCGTGACGTTGCCAATACCTGTTTCCATTTATGCACGAACATTGACGTGTTATAGATAACGTACAGATGTCAATTCATTTTTTGAACCGGAGTTTTATACCTGTCCTTGTGTAATGTTGGCAAGTGTTGTACGTTTTGGGCAAGAAACTCTTAAAATGTAATGTTAGTCAACACCAAGTCTTTTACGGAAAAAAGTCCGTAAATGATATTACTCTTTTGTTTCAGGGACCTTTTTATCAACCTAAGTCCACGTTACGGTATCTGAGAGCAAATTGAACTCGCGCATAGTTCCAAAGTCCTTTATGTAACTTTGATAATATTCCCTTCGATGTAAAGGTAAGCTTAATAGAACGGCCATCATGGCCCGACAATCGAAGAGAAAGCAATTACCGTGCTTTCACCGACGACATCCTAAATTAAGTCCCGACCTTACAATGGAAACTCGTTGGGCGTGCATCCGAAGTATTCCGAAGTGCAGAAAGCACCGCTCGTCTCGTGACGGTGGTGTTCCGATAACGGCATCATCGGGACCTTGACTGGTCGAAGCTTGAACTTTTATAGACCTGACGATCATTTGCCACGGTTTTAACTGACTACGGGATTCGATTTTCTGAGAATTTGTATTTAATGGGAGATGTTTGTTCGAGTACCTCTGTTTATTCTGGAAGTCATTAAATGCTTATTTTATTCAATTGAATAATACGGGGAATTACATTAACAAAGCAAGTAAATACTTAATCAGAGATAGCAATGGTGTATTTATGAGTCTTTTTACAAGGGGATATTTTAAATCTCACTATTTTATTGAGATTATTATTTGCCATCCGGGGTTACGCCAGCAGTTGAAAAGCTTCTAATTACAGTAACTCTTTGTGCTAATTAAATAATTTTTCTTAATTGAACATAATATTTTCTCTTCTTATTTAATTTCTGCTTCTGCTTCAGAAAATGATGTCGCAAAGTTGTTTGATTTTACCATTCAATATTCCATGCCATTTTAAGGTGTAAGAAAAACCGTTACAGCAAGCAATTATAAAAGGAAAACGTGTAGGGAACACGTTGTGTAAAGACATTTGTCTTCAAGTTTTAAATGTCATTGCGAAGCTTCGAACGTGGGATGGGAGGGAGATTCACATTTTGCTAGCAAATCACGTTCCATGTTTAACGTGATTTCTATTGTAAAACGACTATTTCTTGTTTTATTTATTGCAGCTTGTAGCTAGCACTTATTCTGAAGTCTGATTTTAATCGCTGCTTATGGTGCTAACTGGACTATTACATCAGTCCTATAATATTATTATAACAAGCTGTATGTTACCTAACATTCAATAATCGTCACTCTCTTTTATTTTTTAAGGATCGGCAGAGATGTATTCTACTCATACTTAACGCATGTTGGGATTTATTGTATGTTTAACATCCACTGTTGTTGCGTCGTCAGCTTTAGTGGTTAATATTTTACTAACTAAAGTAACAAACGATCTTCATTGCTTTAACCGTAAAAGCTGCATCTCATTATCTTTGCCTCTTTCTTGAAACCCAATATTTTTAGTTTTAGAAACGGTCACTTGACAGTTGACACATGGCTTTTCGGAATTTTAAAGTTGGATGACTGTTTGTGGATAAATATTCTATTGCAATGTGTCCATTACGTTTCTAATAGAGGTCTTATGTACACCGTTAAAATTCGTCTTTCTACCAATATGTCGTTCCACCGATTCCACTGAAATTAGCTCTATAGAGACTGATCAACGCGTGTCTACATTATTCACTGACTGATAGATTAAACCAACTTCGAGTCACGGTAGCTTTTTGCAGTCCACTCAGTGCCCACCTTTATTCCAGTTTCCTTCGATAAAGTAAGTAGTCATGTTAGGTGGTGCCAATTAGCTTCGTTCAGTTAACAAACTTGATTGATGGTAATTAATATTCATAAAGAGAGTTTCGAAAGTTTGTTTATGAATATGTAGTGCTCAATCAACGACAGGTTAGAGGCGATTCTTTTTATCATCATCGTGATTGGATGTGATTTACCATATTTGAATATTCTTTATGTTTAATTTCATAATTTATTCCTTTAATTATTCTTTTTAACAACACATATCGAGAATATACTGGAATATATGAATTGTGATTGTTCGATTTCGTAATCAGATTACTTGAGATTTTAGCCTCCGCCTTGCTATACTGGACAGATTGTTCACAAATGTCTTCTTCCCAATGTTAGTCATTTGCTATTCACCTATAGTTTATTAAACTGGTGTAAGTATATATACTCAAAGAATACTGATGTGTTTCGCTTTTGAATCTGTATTCTTACACCAATTTTATAATCAATAAAGGGCGGTGCTTCAACTCCAAGCGAGTGCCCAATGCGTGCAAAAAGTGAGCGTTGCCGGTTGATCGAGTTTATACCGATATGTATTCGTATTCGGATATTTTTTTGGCTTTATCAACTCGCTACGTAGGTCTTTACGCAATTCAAACTGGATACTGTTACGTGCTTTTAACGATGTATGACATAGGGGCTTTACGGCTCGTCAATTAAGTTGAATTGTGGAAAAAATGTGAACTGTGTGTTTCTGTTTTCACGTTGAATCGTAAACTTAATTAATTTAGTTGAGTGATGGGAAGAATAAAGTTTCAGTAAGGTGAATATTTGAAATTAGAATTTCGATAAGAAAGTAAAATGTTCAAACGTAATTTATTCTAAAATAGTGAGATTAGAGAAGAGCTTTCCCACCACCGTTTGTAAAATTACAAATATAGAAAGTTTTATTTGTGCAATGTGCCAAGTTGTGAAGAAAACATTGACCATGTTTCGGACGGAGTTACAACACAAGAAGTAGACGCTTCGCCTTATATTTTTTTCATGTTGACTTGCCTTGCCAGCCGTATGTCTCAGTATTGTCTGTGCTTGTTAAAAAACTGCAAGCCATGTAAGACTAACTAAAGGACAAGAGAATGGCTCGATAAAATTCCATTTGAAGGAAATGTCAATTGGCCACTTGCTGTATTCAGTTTGCCGACATTACTTTTTTTTATTATTGTCCTACAATTTTATTTGCTCATGTATGATTGCCGGTATTTCAAAGCTGTACCGGATTAGGAAGTAGTAAAAGGATTGGATGAAGAGCCATTTTTTTATTGATTCTTCGTTTTAAGTTATTGCCTTATTTGATTTTGTAGTACGACAGTTTTCTGTTGTCTTCGCGATCTGCAGTACTATTCTGTAAAACATCAATACCGCGCTCCCATCTGTATTTACGTGAAAACAAAGTATTGATATCTATGGCCATTATGTTTTCCAGCTTATCAGATCAACATAATAATCATAACTTGATTCGCAATAAAAATATCGTATTAACAACATCATATTCTGCCAAGCCTTTTTCCAACTATGTTGGGGTCAGCTTCCAGTCTAACCGGATGCAGCTGAATGCCTGAATGAAACCAGTACTTTAATGTACTGGTTTCAGGAATGACCGTTCACGGAACGACGGCCTATCGGATCTCCTCAATCCAGTTACTGGGTAACACGATACCGCATGGTAAGACTGGTTGTCAGACTTTCGGGCTTCTGACGACCCGTAACGACTGTCAATGATCTACGAATGACAGCCGGGACCAGCGGCTTAACGTGCTTTGGAAATAACAACATACTAAACTTAATTCATTGTCGCCGTGTTAGACTCCGTGCATCGTAAAAGTATGCATGAAAAATAGCTGTGCCTTAAGCTTTGACATGGTGCGTGAACATTTTATGAGTAGCTAGGTGCAGTTTTACTATCGTCAGCCCAAATTGAATCGTGCTCTTGTAATCGGAACCTGGTAAGTGTTGGTCGTAAAACTGCCGATACATAGACCTGGGTGTTATAAAGCCTGACTTTTAATTAATTGGCAAGCTTTCACGGGAAGAAAGTATTATAAACAACTTTTACTGTGGGACCAAATCTAAAACATCTGAAGTGTTATTTGATGTTGCTTACGACTTAACAAGTGATTAGAGGTAAGGGGTTTTTTTTTCTTTGACGCTGGGAAATCATCAAATAACTTCTCCCGCTCTGGGTGGAGCAGGAGGGCATGTCAGTCTTTTACTGACTAAAACCCACCCGTGTTCCTTCAGTTGCCTGTGTGCCGGGGGCCACGGTATCTCGAACAACCCGCACCCTGGGCAGGCATCGGCCCTTGCGGACCGCACCAGTTGGTGCTGACATCTCTTTGAGGCGCGCGTGGAACACAACGCGCCGTCGACCCGGCCTTGGTCCTTACCGGACAGCGAGCTAGCCATTACTCGCTATTCATAAGCCTGCGCCTATGGTGGCCGGGAAGGGGTATTTACGTAAAACGCTGACAGTAGGAATGGCTTTCATTTTGACAGTTCAATAAAGTTAATTGCGTTATTTTTACGTTATTGAGCAGACATTAAATTGGTGTAATAATATAGATTTAAAAAGCGAAACACATCAGTATTCTTTGAGTATATATTCTTACTAGAGAATGGGCAGCAGCTTTCTCTATGCATTTTACCACCATACTGCGATCGCCAACCCGTCTTTCGGCTGAAGTGTGAGCAGACATTTAATTCGAAAACATGAAGCAAAGGATTAGCAAAATGATTCTTATAGTGTATTATGCAATTAGGGTGCAGTCTGTGTGTTTTTTTTTTGCATCGTGTTTACACAGAACGCTTCGTCATACCTCATCATCATCATTTCAGCCGAAAGACGTCCACTGCTGGTCATAGGCCTCTCCCAAGCTCCACCACTTCGACCGGTTCTGTGCTTCCCGCATCCGGTAGGCGGGCCACCGGGCACTAGGGGCCATTTATTTTTGGTGCTTGTCATGTTGGGGGGTTTGCCATAATCGCCACGCTTGGCAGGTGGGTTGGCGATCACAGTATGGTTTTAAAAATGTAATGAGAACGCTGCTGCCCATTCTTTAGTAGTTCCCTTAGTCGCCTCCTACGACACCCACGGGATGAAATGTGGTGGTGCTATTCTTTTAGTCCGGCACCACACAGTACGCATATCTAGACATATGGCAAAGATCTTTGTTTTATCAGCAAGGCAAGAATAATCTGTGTCTGATTGTAATTACGAAAATTATGTTTACACAATCCTTATGTTGAAAACAAAAAATCAATTGAAATTATTATATCAACCTAACAACAATTATTAGTTAGACAGCCACCAACAGGTATTTTCCGATTATTCTATAACCTGTCACAGCTTCTAAGCTTGTCCTTCAGAAGTAAAACTTCGTATTACAGCCTCCATTTACTTAAAACATCATCTTTGTTTATCTACACAAGAACCCAGAACCGGCTTCCATAGTTTGTGCATGTTAATTGACTTTCATAACGGAACGCTTACGAACTTTGAGTTTTTACTCATGAACATTTTCCGTTTTAGCTGTTTTGCCTGCCCAAACGTGCTATATTTTAAGTAGGCCATTTAGCAATATCACAATGGTTTGGAGACAAAGATGAGAATATCAACGATAATTGTGACTAGCCATACGTAATAACGGCATTTTGTGTTTTGTGTATAATATTGTACGGTGCATTTTGAAAGTTTTACTGACCGCCTTCGTCAGATATTGGTGTCGTTATTATTTTGCTTTCACGACGTAAGCAAAGCCGCCTGTGGTATATAGTATTTCAGTACTTTCAGTATTTTCAGTTTTTTCTGTTTGAATAACACCACTTATCGTGTATTGTTTGTTGCCAGTTAAATATTTTTTTTGTTTCTGATGCGATATACCTACCTACTTTCTATTTCATTTTAAGTTTTGCTTGAGTTTAAGACTCCCTTAAACAGGCGCGCCGGGGCTCTAATAGAACGATTTCTATGAAATCTCCATGGAAATTGTTCTACCAGAATGGTAGAATAGTTTTTCGTCAAAACGCCGCGTAGCGCCTGTCTTCGGGCCTTTAATTCAAGGAAGACGTCAGATTTCGTTGTTTCATAGAAAAACCCATAGTGAAATACTAGTCGTTCTCATTCATCTCTGCTTTATACACGTTTCATAACTTATACAAGTCGAAGCTTTTGATGCATTAATGTTGTTAGTCATATCTAAGAAAACGTCAAATTGCATCAAGACGTTATCTTGACAATATAGGTAAATCAAATTACTATTTCCTTTACTGAATTGAAACGTAAGATATATCGCGTTATTAATTTGAATCTGTAGATAAAGTTTTCACCAGTATTGAGATCTCAGCGGTCTACTAAATACATCGTTAGCACAGACTACCAGTGTGGCTCAAATAAATCTTGTATTGTAATCAGTATTCCTATTATATTCAATGCTTATATATTCAACCTGTTCATGTTTATTTGAATGATTTCATTCGGTGTTACTCCCAACGGCCCACGCGCAGCGAAAGCCGAAAAAGAAACTTCTATTCTTTTTTTTTTTGTTTCTTGTTATTCGTCCCCTACACAACACCAATCGATGTACACATAAATCGATTTGGTATACAGTTACATCGATTACGAAAGATTGGACCGAGTTGCGATTCTTAGGTATTCGGGTGGTCCAATTCAGTAAGTGGGTAACTAGGCGTGTCTTTAGCGTGATAAATTGCTATTGTTTTGGCTAACACGTAAAGTTAATTTTGGTTCAGTTCATCTGAGAGCGAAGACTCCACGATGGTAAATTGTAATTGTAAATAGCTTGGCTAAAATTGCTACAATGTATGCATCTGCACGATTATTCTGTATTTTCGTGAGATGTGTGAGAATCGTTTCATGTTATGAAGAACAACAGTTAAACTGCCATCGTTTATATGATGTAGATCCAAAAGTTCGTGTGCATCCATCCATAATAGGTACTTGAACGTAACTTTAAAGAGTATATATTAGATTTTGTGATTTGCGAGCACACTGCACTAAGTTGCATCTAGTGCTCTCCAAACCCAACATATTCCAATAATTTCGTTATAAAATCCTTAGCGTTTAGATAGCAAGCAAAAAGAGCAGAACGAAAACCCGATACAATTCTCGTTTCTCGTAAATATATTAATGATCGATCAGCTTTGATGCCTAGTCAAACCAGTCGCAAGCAAGTTTATAGATACGTGGCGTAACACACGGAAACTAGACTGTTAAAGATTAAGATGATTGATATCGTTAATCGATCATCGATGATCAAAGAACGTCATAAAATCGTCACTTTGATCCATAAATTCATAAGTGGTTAGTGCTTTTTTGGCGCTAAAAGAATGATTTCTAATCAACAGAAAATAAGAATTTCAATTAACTAAACTAAACTAATAAAATGCTCCACATGTTGTGGTATCCTTATTACTTAGTTTTAATTGACGTAAAGTATTAGTGGTGTGTGTCATGCATGTAGCCCGTAACCAAGTCATACTAATCAAGAAATTCCTTGAATTTTCCTTAAATTCCAGACTATGTAAATTGGGGTCTGCCACTAGTCCATAAACTTTATTAATATATGAAAGATACATTACCCAATTATATACAGAAGGGAAAGGGGGACTTGTATTACTCCCAACTAATATGAGCCAATCGAATTAAGTTATAATCCTACTTCTAGACTAGCTGCCACCTGGTATGACTTAAGTGGTTCTTAATTCCATTTATTACACATGGAAAGGCTCTGGTGTGAAAACACTTAATGTTGCTATGGATTACATTAGTAGTAGACACGAGATATATGATATTTATGACGGAGAAATATTAAACAATGAAAATAAACATGAACGTGATAAAGATGAAACAGAAGACACAAAAAATGCTTGGTTTGCAGTTAGTAATGAATTCCTATACATTCGATTTATGAGGAAAAAAAAACCTTATTTGTTTAAAAAACAATACGAATCTCTTGCTGTTATGCTTGACATATTTACTAAACTGCCTCCTACGAGCTCTGAATCTTGTTCCATTATGCATAGGTGCAACTTTTCGCACACTTCCCAGATTTTACTGCTTTGACATCAACCGGAACTTTACGACCGTCATCCTTAACATTTCAACCCTATTCCTATTCATTTTGTGACGTAACTGTCGTACCACCAAAATTATTGTCCAATAAGTGAGTCACGTGGACCGGTTCACACACCCACTGTGCGCCTACGCAGAGCAGCGAAGCGTTGACTTCACTTATGCAAGGGTTGTGTGTGACAGTTGTTTTTATTTTTGTTTGGTTTTACATAATTATTTGCTGTCTGAATGCTTTGCTGATTTATTTTTTCAAAAATGTACACGTTTACGTTACCTTCTTCAGTAACCGTCATATATTGCTCTAAATTTTTCTTACCTAACAACCACTAAATGGACCATGTATTGAAATCAGTCAATAACTTAGTACATTTTATTACAAGACAACCTAGTTGTACCCTTTTTAAATATTAGAATCAAATCCGATATATCAAAGTCGTTCACTGCCAAAGAACAATGAGCCGATCCTTTATTCTGCATTCTGTTTCCATGTAATCCATTAATGACAACCTATGGTTATATTCATTGGTCTGTCTCAACATGTTCCCTATGGTTAATGTGATTTTGCGTATACTATAATTTTATTCTTGCCATTTTTATTTTTTCCATTATAAAGTAACAATTGGCTCATGGGTCTGCCACGTGTGGTTTTCATTGTTCTTACTTACTAACTTAAGCTTTATCTTAGTAATAATAATTGGAAATGTATTCCATATCTAAAAGAGATTTCTTCTGATTATATTGATTTTGAATACCACACTAGAATTACTCATCTCTATTTCTCTGTGAGTTTGCATTGTTTGCGATGCTCCGTACAATATACTTGTTTTTATGGTTGAATGAATTAAACCTAGAGCAGTGTAGAAAATTAAACTGCTTTTCTAGTATCCAAACCGTCACCAATCGAAGAATTGAACTACAAGAAAGTATCGTTCATCGAATATACAGACCACAATCAATTGTTATCAATGTCACGGTTCATCTTTGTTTAGCCCAACAGATCGACCACAACAATATGCTATCCAAACAAATATTTAATTGGTATTGCTAATTGCTGACTCGGTTCTATTGTTCCCTTGGCGATTCTTTCTCACAATTGCCATTGTGGTTAGACAATGTTGGGAGCTGACCTTAAGGATCATGATGCAAATACTTTTTGTTGCTGTAGGAAGCGATGGGTTCTCAGAACGGTGCCTTTCGATTCAGGTTCTGGTTATTGGGAACATTGTCGTATCTTATTAGAAAGAATCTTATGCCGTGTTTGATTTTGTGATTGTCTTTTGTTGCTTCGGTTGTTCATGTGATTTGTTAAAGATTATACGATTTCTCAGGTTTAGAACCAAAAATGATGCAAGAACCAACTCTTCCTCATTGGTATAACTATCTTCATCAGCAATAAAATCTTTTATCGAGTTAAACTATCACTGATTAAAGTAGTCCCTGGTTTCTCACCTTGTTTTACTTTTAATGATCATTTTATCGTTTTATTTAACACAATTAATTTCTTGTTTCAGATGTACGAGAAGGAAGCATAATTTGAGTAATGCGAACACTTCGGTGTCATAATTATTGCGTAAGTACAATTTTATGTAACATCCATTATATGCGGTTGTCGATTCGTTTTCAATTCGACACGCGTAGTTAACGGGCTTGAAACTGGTGGTTGCTGCTTGATCTATGCTGATGGTAGCAAAAAGATAAGCTGGTTTAGAACATGAAGTTGTATGATAAATGTGAGTGCCTACATTTTTCATGACACTGCTTTTTTTGTCTTATCAGTGAGTGTACGACTCAATTAGATGTGGTTCGTAATGTAATCGATGTATCATTGATATTAAAGTGTTTCTAAAATTTTGACGAAAAACAACTTATCTTTTAGAACCTTTTCTTCTTACATACTATGCAACTGATTTAAGCATCTAGACTTTTATTTGTGAACCTACATTGAAAACGTCTTGTTTGTTAAATTTAAAGTACTTAGTATTCATTTTCAACGAACGTAGAGGTGCCAGACAGTGGTGTTGACATTTAATATTCTCATGCATTGACAAATTAGGGAATCTGTTACATTTAGAACAAGATTTGTCGTATCGCAATGAAAGTAAATTGTTTCACTTATTGTAACTTAAGACTTTTTATTAATTCTAGTAATTATTTTTTTGATACAACCATCAGATGAAACGGTTTGATATAATATTCAAAGACAATTTCTCTTTGAAATCAAGTCATATTCCGTTCAGGTTATGACCGTGAAATTCGATGAAGTCAGATCTATAAAGATTATTCGGGATTAAGATGTGAAGGTACGACATTGATTTTGACTTTTATGATTACATTTATTAATTTTATTATAGATACAATCGCCTTTACGGCTCGCGTAGCTTCAAGGCAGCTTTTTTCATAATTGTATTTTTATTTAAATTTTGTATAAAATTGTGGCAGTACAAAGAAATAAACATCTAATTTATGCCAGTGTCGCACAGTAAATCCAAATTAAGTAAATATGCGTCGACATTATTAAGGCTTTTGATTGGTTTGTATTTATGGCCTATAAATATTCTTAAATAATCTCCCTTAATTACCGCTACCCGCTCATTAATTTAATGGCTCCTGTTAACCTAATATTATCTCCACATAAATAATTAGTTTTGATCGTTAATAACCAGTAAGTTATTGTTTAGTTGGCCCATACCTTCTAATATAATGTCACGATATCGTGACGATCTCGTAATCGTATAGATAAATTGTTCAGTGATATATTGCAGTGATATTTCAAACGTAGCTACCAGCTATGCACGTAGGGTAATGTAATAATTGGTATAATTTATGATTTAATAAATGTAGGTTTATGTCTATGATATCTAACCTGGTACTGAAGAAAATCTCGCTGGAAAAAAGTGTTATCAGTTCAGGAACAAGACAAAGAAAAGTTGGATTAATGTACTCAAAAACTGACATATATAGAGAAGCGGTGACAAAGACTTAACAGCTCAGCTCGTGAGTACGAACGAAATATACCAGAGATACCTTCATAAGTTCATACATATAACTTGTTGACTGTGCAGTACCTAGGTACATACCCTAAGCAGAGTTGCTTAGGGTATGTACCTAGGTACTGCACAGTCACCCTAAGCAACTCTGCTTAGGGTATGTACCTAGGTACTGCACAGTCAACAAGTTATATGTATGAACTTATGAAGGTATCTCTGGTATATTTCGTTCGTACTCACGAGCTGAGCTGTTAAGTCTTTGTCACCGCTTCTCTATATATGTCAGTTTTTGAGTACATTAATCCAACTTTTCTTTGTCTAATGATAGGAAGCATTACTGCACCATGCAATACCATTACGTAGGAACTTTTGATTAGTTATGTAAACGCGGCTGCAATCTTTGCATTGGTTAATGCACTATCAAATACCTTATCGGCCTCAGCTTCTTCGAAATCAGATACAAATACAGCCAATTATACGCGATTAGAATTCTTTTAAGCAATATAAAATGCAACAGTACAGTTAAGCAAGAATTGTTTGCAAAACTTGTTTAACTACAAATTCCGCTTCAGTTTAAGATTAATCTTTGGCTATAAAACTGCTGAGTTTATTGATCAGTTGGTTTGTGCTAGTGAAAACATTATCAGGGTACTTAAACAACTTGTCCTAAACGACGATGTCTGAATTTATGAAGTTTTGTCCGATATAGACACTTGCTTTAGCTTGCTGTTTCGCTTCATGTTGTTGTGATGTACAAATTTCTGAGTTCGTTTCCGATGTTTGTTTGTATTGGATTGTTCAACTGGTTTCAACTTCTCTAGCCCGCTGTATTCATCATCATGTTGTCAATCAGAGTTAATTTGTCGATCTGGTGATCTCATGTCATTGCATCCGTATCATAATTGGGATCTGTTTAATGTATGTTTAGGGTCTGTTTAATAGCAGCAGTAACTACCGTATGATTTTCTAACCAAATTTTTTTTTACCAGCCTTCGCTGCCCCACTTCTGGGCAAAGGCCACTCTCCACTGTTGCCAACTATCGCGAGTTCTCCTTCCAATTTTGACGGAACCTATCCAGCTCGTCTCGCCATCTCCTACGTGGTCTGCAACGACCCCGCCTTACTGTCTCATGACACCAATTCTGTGCTATTTAGGCCCACAGTTCGTCTGGCATGCGGCAGATATGTCCTACCCAGTTCCATTCTCATTTAAGTCGGGCAGCCTTTTGAGCCACGTCAGCTAGCTTTGTTTTTACAAGCACATTTAAGAACCCCAAAATATCATCATGCAAGTTCCAGTACTCTGATCCCCAAGATACAGGCAAACGTCCAAGGGCCTGAGTTCACTATGACTACTATGACCACTATGACATATCGATTCCTTACCGTTACGTTGGTTTCTAAAAAAAACGATATTGACGTAGACTTCAGCGAAGCAGTGATGCTCGCAAAGAGGGAGGCGGCGCACGTGAGGGAGAGGCAGTACATGCGCCGTCACGGCCGTAGCCTTCGCGGGAGACGCCCTGGACGTCGGGAATCCCAGGCTGATTCACGGCCACCGTAGGCGCGGGCTTGTGGACGGCGAGTAATGAGTAGCTGGCTGTCCGGTAAGGACCAAGCCCGAGTCGCGTTGTGTTCCACGCGTGCCTCAAAGAGATATCAGCACGAACTGGGTGCTTACTATCAAATATAATTCCGATAGATCGACATTGGAATTGTCAGTCAAACGTCAGGAATTGGCTGGACTCACTGAGTCTAGCCAATCCCTGACGTTTAATTCAACCAACTGACGTTTGACCTATGTCGATGGATTTATATTCCAGAGTAAGCGCCCTGATGGGGCCCGCAAGAGCCGATGCCTGCCAGGGGTGCGGGTTGTTCGAAAGATATACCGCGGCCTCTGGCATACAGGCATCTGAGGGAACACGGGTGGGTTTAAGTCAGTAAAAGTGTGACACGCCCTCCTGCTCCACCCAGAGCGGGAGAAGTTATTTGATGATTTCCCACCCAAAAAAATAAAAACTATTTGAATTAGAGAACCTACATAGGATTTTAATATGGTCATTGAAATTATCATGGTCATGCCTTTAATATATCCTGACAATATAGTGTACCTTCATATTGCGATTGCTTATCCTGTGGTTATAACTTATACCACCTAGAAGCGATAGAGATGCCAACATTAAAATAGCGACTATATTAGAGGACTTCGCTAAAATAATATCAGCACTTTATTCAACAATTTTATTACAACTTTATCGTAATTCGATTCAAATGCAATCGCGCAACGAAATCGATTCATTAGAACGACGCCCACCTACATCGATCGAAAATCGGTTATTGTGTTGTAATATCGTAATTATGGTAACAATTTGTTAAGTAAACTATATTTTGCATCAATTTAGATAATATTGCTCAGCGCTCTTAGCGTGCCCATGAATGGAGAATTTATTATCATTTGGCAAATAGCTTGCGATTAAAGTTTGTAATTTTATATCGTTTAGTATAACAGCGTATTCCTAATATTTCTCGAGTATCATTTTATTTTGCACGTTTTCCGCATGTCGGAGGCTAAGACGAACAAGGGTTGCCTGTACACGACCAACGGCATCAAAATCATCGGAAGATCCAGGTAGGTAGATGGCAGGACGACCTTGACGCTTATAGGAGGGATGGGTCCATATACGCTAAGGATCGAGTTGAGTAAAAGAAAAAGGGAATGAGGCCCTTTCTTTGCATGCAGTGAGACAGTACAGGCTGTTTTTTTCCGTTTGATACTTGTGAAACTATAGCTTAATTTCTTTGCACGTATTTAGTAGCAAGAATACACGCAAATATATATATCAATAGGTACCTTTATGGCTTCTTTCCCAAGTATATTTAACGTGTATATTTATCAGTAGGTAACTAAACATTTCAGCACAACTCTTGAGTGAAGCAATCTATTATCATAATATTATGAGTGCAGACCGGATAAGAGCGATCATCTAGCAATCAAGCTACTTGATGATGCTTCTCGGCACTCTAGGTGCGAATCGGCGTGACTTTGTAAAAGCACGTATTAGTGGAACCAGAGCATGCATTTTTAGACCAGGATGGAGACGTCCAGAAAAAAAATTGCCAATTTTGGGGTGCTGCTTTAGACTATTCATAATTTTAAAAACATACCTAGACATATAAACGTTTATTTAAAAAGTGGTGCCGTTATGAAGCGGCCATAATCACGGCAATCGTTTTTCGGTGTTTTTGTTTATTCCCGTGTAAGTAAAAGCTCTATACTTAATGTACTCTTGCCATTATTGTCTGCACCGATTTTAAAACCACAGTTCTGCTAGATTATAAGGGGCTTGTGGCTACCTAATAACAGCAACAGGGTTGATCGGTCAGGTTAAGCTACGCTATCCGCCTGTGGTCCGTGGATGGGTGAACATCTTTACATACCAAGACCCCTCCATGCCTCGGAGAAGTTGGTCTCGGCTGTCATTCGTGGATCTTTGGCAGCCGTTACGGGTCGTCAGAAGCCGGAAAGTCTCACAACCAGTCTTAGGTACCAAGGGGTATTTCCCCAGTAACTGTGTTGTGGAGGTCAGATAGGCAGACGCTCCATGTAAAATATTGGTATTTAGCTGTATCCGGGTAGACTCGAAGCAAGGCAGGCAGATGAGTCTACCTGGATCTTAACTTAATAAAAGCTCAAATATAAAACAAATGCCATCATTATCACATTCACTTCTATCACAATGACGAAGCTTTAATCCGTGACCTACAGTTTGCTTCGGGTGATCTGCTAATTCAAATGGTTGGTTAACAGACATACAAGCAATCACCTATTATATATTTAGTTTTGTGAAGGCTCAATTTAATCAATTCGATTGATAGGTGGTTTACCTAATCAATTAATTTCGCAATTGATTTCGAAACGGTCAGGTTAAGAGGCGTTGCGTTAAGTGTTGTACTTATAATATGTTTGTTTATCTGTCGCAATGTATTTAATTAAAAGTTTATACGACTGCAGCTTTAGTGAGGGCGTAGGTAGGTATATATTTATGTTGTAAGGACTGAAGAAATAATTTGCAACTGTGTTATCTTTATTGTTGGACCAAAAGTTAAAAAAAGTTTAAAAAGTAAAGTTTAAATACGACTAGCTGTTCCCGTAAGCTTCGCCCGCGTGGACGTGGAAATTTGAGAAATAGTTTTTTTTTTTTTGTTAAAACTACCGTATCCATTTTCATACGCAATTAGTAAAAAGATGTTTGTTTCGTGACGCTATCAACAGACACTTCAATTTTATTTGTACTGAATAGTTTAATTGCATGAAATGAAAACAGTCCAATCAGTTAATTTAATGTCATGCTCTGAATAAATATTTATATTTTCCTGTCCTACCGGTTCCAATAAAAATATTTCTCGATATAGCACCCAAACGTAAGACAGGTAGAATATGCTACAAATGTTAAAAGCAAAAAGAAATACAGCTTCAGGTTCCAGTTCCCAATATCTACGGATGGTAATAAACTTAAACTCCTCATTTTATATAATTTTATGGTTAGTTATAAACAAAGGAAGCGCGCGCACCTGCCTTCCGTACGCGGTGCGTTTGCGCAGACCGGCTGTTTGATTGCCTGTGTAAAAAATAAAAGGGTTGCTGTTCAAAAAAAATATTTCGAGGATAAAGCCGATTAAGTGCTGAGATGAAGTTGTTATAAGTTCCGCAGATAATTTTATTGGCCTTTCATAGAGTTGCAAACTGTTTTATTCTTTTAGACATTTTTACGAATAATATATTTCAAGGCTTTTCCTTACTGCAGCCAACCACAACATGCAAAATTTGCAGTGGATACACAAATTTAACTCCGCCTATCGCTGTCCTCTGCTGGTCATAGGCCTACCTTGGGTAGCTCCAACCACCCAAGACCCCCCAAGATTTCCACACCTAGTATATCCAGCGACTAACGAATAAAAACTAACAACAACAACAGACAAAACAACAACAACAACAATATATATCGGCACTTGTGGGCAAGTCCGATCCAGCTTGTAGTCTGTTTTCATTTCATAACTGTTTCCTCGTTATATTTCCATAAGCTTTGATCTTTAACTTACCTCCCACTCGGTCATCATTAAATTCTTGTTTTATTGAAGCTGTTTGCTCATACCTTTTCGCGGACTGTATTAGGTATTTTTATTTTTTTTGAGGGTGGGAAACCATCAAATAACTTCTCCCGCTCTCTCCATGTCAGATTTTTACTAACGAAAACCCACCCATGTTCCTTCAGTTGCCTGTGTGCCAGGGGCCACGGTATCTCGAACAACCCGCACCCCTGGCCCTTGCGGACCCCACCAGTTGGTGCTGACATCTCTTTGAGGCGTGCGTGGAACACAACGCACCGTCGACCCGAGCTTGTTATTCGCCACCCGCAAGCCCGCGCCTACGGTGGCCAGGAGTCAGCCTGGGATTCTCGTGCGCCGCCTCCCTGTTTGCGAGCATTACTACTTCGCAGAAGGAGGTGACAGCTACCCATGCACTCTCGCTCCGTACCATGGCCTGGACCAGGGCCGGAAGCGAGAGATCGCCGCCGCCGATCGCCTCCACAAGGACACGGCGATGCTCCGCCCAAGCTGGGCGACCTCCACCGTATGCTCCACCGTGGCCTCTGGGCGATCTACGCAGTGGAAACACCCGAGCGTTTCCTCCCGCCTTATGCGAAGTAGGAACCTCCCGAAACAGCCGTCTCCGGTGAGGACCTGCGTCAGGCGGAAGGCGAGGACGCCATGGTGCCTCTCAATCCACTCCTCAAAGTGGGCACTTACCGCCGCAATTTAGGCAAATTCATATCTTTGAATGGGGTCTATATGCTAAGTTTCAGGAGCAATGAACCCCTATGTGATTTTTATAACAGAAGATAGAAAGCCTCTTGCAGACTATCTCATACATTACCTTACGACATTATCTTTTGATATCAAATCGAATCAGTTTAATAACTTTAATATACCTTCTGAAGCTAAATCATTTCCGAACAGATTACGATATAGGTGCACGGTGCACATTATTGCCTTTAATTTCATAGTAGGTACTTCAAATAAGCAAGTACCGCTCGCACCCAACGCGGCCTTTGCGTTTCGTCACAGCAACATTCCTGGGCCGCGGATCGAGTGTAGGGCTGACAAGTAATCTAGGAAAATGTCCATTTCAATGTTGAAATGCCTTGAAAAGCTAAACAATGTGGGTGAATAATGGTTATAAATCAAGGGGCATCAAGAAGTTGGGCGTTAACATAGAGAAAACGAAATATTGTAATTGTGAACTGAATCGACTGATATAGTTGGGATCATACGACAAGATTGTATGTTCAAAAATCCTATAGGTAGTATTTCTATATGTTGGTGAATCAGGATCAGAGAGTGACTACTAAGAAGTTATCAATCTCAACGTCAATTTGAGAAATTTAAAATCCCTCTTTAGTCTTCTGAAAAGCCCACTACTTGACAAGCAAATTGGATTGGCTAAGTCACAGCAGACAACGGCGACAGCTGTCACCGGTGGGAAAGATTGCATCTGTTTGCAATTATCTCCATCTTTACGCTGCTGGCTACCTTCTGTGGATTTACGGTGTGTCTTCCATGTTTAATCCTCTAACTACCTCTTACGACACTAACGGGAAGTGACAAGGAGGTCAAATTCTAGCAAGACGATTATACAATATATTATACTCACACGTGGGCCAGCCCTAATCTAGCGTCGACTTGTCTCAGCATGCCGACAAACATGTTGATTTATGTGGCGTGTTATTCTAGTTTTGGGAACTTCCAATTAAAGCAAGACGAATTAGTACAAAAGATTTAAGGTGCGCTTCGACTGTAAATAAAACGTGTGGCTGTTATGGTCGATGGGGCATGCGTAATGATTGATATATCACTTTATACGAGCATGTTTGGAGGAACTTTTAAGTAATTGGTGGTACGAATCCAACTTTTGAGGCCTAATTATTATTTATAGCTGTGTATCTAGATAAGAGGTTTAAGCAAAATGGAAAGGGATATATAGAATTTGGACCGTGTTTCTAAATTCAATTGTTCATCACTTTCTTTAGTGTCATGAATGATTCGTACTGCTGTGAGTTCCCTTTCGTGTCTCTGTAATTGAAACTCACGGTTCAAAAACGGAGTAAGTACCTACCTACCTACTTACTCATTACTGGACCTTTCTTATCGGGGAAACCTGCTGTCCAAGCTATAAAGTTCGCAAGTTAATTTCACACCCACGACCTGTGCAGGTCGTTTAATTAGGAAGTGAGTCATTCTATGCTTTGATGTATGAACTTTGCACATTTACTGACAGCTGGTCAAATTAACCCACTGACCCACGCTATTGCTATAAGAAACTTTCAAGCAATAATTCATTTTATTTCTTGTTCTTAATAGGAAAACGAGACTGATTATCCATTACCACAAATTCAACAAAAACTGGATAAAAACGAAATGTTACGGTCACTTTTTGCATACAAAAAGTAGTGTATCGAAGTCGGTTCGCTCTGTTTCATGTGAATTTCGTTCGAAATGGGACCAAAGCGAAAATCTAAGTGATTGTAGGGTTGACTCATTAAAAATGGCCGAAATTAACACTCATATTTTTGTATACAATCGGACATTCTCATAAGCCGATAGGAAGGTTCTACTACAATACAGGTGTGAAGGTGTGAATCATGATCGATGATAGGGATATTAGTCATTAGTAGCGCCCTGTATTAATTTATTTGGGGTCGGCGCGTCTTTTGCTTCCATATTTCTCTATTAGTCGACATCTCGGTCGCTCCCTTTCTAATCATATCATCATTCACACAGTCTATCCATCGTTTTTTTGGTCTATCCCTACTCTTATAGCCATCGTCATTTATATTCAAAACTTTCCTCACGACATTTTCCTCATTCCTCATTCAGGGATAATATGAATGGAAAGTGAGTTAATGGTACCCTAACCTAACCTAACATGAAAAACAAGGGCAGGCAAAACGAGGATGCAACTACGCAGCCTATCGATAACCCAAAGCTGACAGATACCCATGATAGGAGAGGAAGCCCTCGGAGTGAAGGTGGCCTCATTTCCGAGAACTACACTAAGAGTCTAGACGTTTGAATATGACATAAATAAAGTTTCCATCAGAATCAGACTACATAGGAAATAGGAATTACTAGATTAGGTTTCGTGGTCGTGAAAGGTAATCTCGCCTACCGCTAAATGTAATTATGTTATGACGTTATAATGTTTAATGTTTTGTTCATTTCCTTTGCAAACAGAACGTTACGGGGGAAATTGGTCATTTTTTTATTATGTAAGAAATATGAGCTATCGTATTAAAAAATAAATATAAGCCGGGTCCGCCCCCGAATAAATATAATCATGTTCTGAGATTTCAATAAGACTGGTCAGTTTCCTGGTACCTACACACGGCTACACATCAAGCTATACATTTCCAGTATAAGCTGATCTGGCATTGTATAGGATTTCCGTACAGTGCGAGATCAGCGTAAACTGGAAATGTATAGCTTGATGTGTAGCTGTGTGTACATACGATGTTATGTCTATATGCCAGTACAATTGTATTGGTTGCTACAAACATTGAAGAAAAAAAAAAAATTTTGTATGTGTATTACTCGTACATAAATTACGCAAAGAGAATTAGCTTGCATGGTTAACAAAATGATACTTACTGCTGTCATACCTTTGCTTTGAAGGTGAAAGGACATTATTAGTAAAATTATCCTTTACAAAAGCTATAACTCTCAAATTACAACAGTTAACGAACCTTGCTGCGTTAATTGCCGCTAAATTGCTAATTAACTGGCCTTAAGATTAGCATAATGAACTTTACTAATTCTATTATTGTTCTACAGTCATGTTTAGTTGGAGAATACTAATTATAAAAATAATATTTAGTTAGACAGCCCTTGTGTTAGCGTTGTGACCTCTTGACCAAAATACAGATGTTTTTGTGTGTCGTGGAATGACCACAGTGTTGTTTCTTGTCGATCGTTTATCAGTTATCTTATTTGAAGTGACTGGCAAAAAAGTATGTTTATTTCAATCTCTCTGTATTTTTTATGAGAATTGATTTGACAGTTGCCGTTCTTATTCGATTATCGAATATTTATTAGATCGAATATGTACTTTTCTGATTGTACCGGCTATCATTCGTGGATCTCTTACAGTCGTTACAGGTCGTCAGAAGCCCGAAAATCTGACAACCAGTCTTACCAAGGGGTATCGTGTTACCTAGTAACTAGGTTGTGGAGGTCAGATAGGCAGTCACTCCATGTAAAATACTGGTAGTCAGGTTCCGGTTAGAATAGAAGCTGACTCCAACATCGTTGGGAAAAGGCTAGGCAGATGATGGTGTTGATGTCCTTTTATGATTCACTTTTGGAAGGAAACGCATCGGCCACCCCGTGGACCATCCGTGGATAATCCGTGTTACGTCGAACTCATCCGACGTTCAACAATCTGTAACAATAAAAACACTATTTAGATATCTTGGCCAGTGTACGACTAAACGCCGACAGACTGAACACCGACAAGACTTTACTTCGACGGGATACGTCGCCGACAGGACTCTTCGCCGACAGGATACTTCGCCGACAGGACTCTTCGCCGACTAGGCTCTTCAAATAGGTAATAATAGGTTAGGTTCGAATTTGCGACCAACCGCGCGCGAGTCGAGCGAGCGCTACGTCCATGTTAGTGGCAGTTACTTGACTATTTAGTAATAGCGCAAGGATGAGCCTTGTCGGCGAAGAGTCCTGTCGGCGAAGTGTCCTGTCGGCGAAGAGTAAGTCGAAGTAAAGTCTTGTCGGTGTTCAGTCTGTCGGCGTAGTGTCTGTCGGCGTTTAGTCGTACACTCCACTGCTTTCTTTCTTTTGCCAATCCCCACTTTCTTGTGCCTACCTCATCCAGGTTTTGCCGGTGATGGCAACAATGTCACCTTCCCATCTCGCCACCGGACGATCGAATTCAAATTCAAAATTATTTATTTGTGACACATACTTAGGTAAAATGTTGTGGTACATGATGTTATGAAATAAAATAAAAATTGTATCACTATGCGCTGCCTTGCAAGGCGTACAAATATGGTTTACGTGGTAATATAGCTTATAAAATACTGTTAAGTAACCAGTAATTTTTGTAGGAATAAAATGAAACAATATAAATGAAGTTAACAATTAATAGCTAGCTAAACATATTAACTAAAATAACCAGATAACAATTAATAATGTGAGCATAAGTCATCACGGTTTTTATTTTTCTTCTAAATATTATTTAACGGTGTAATATGCTTTCTATACAGGGTAAGTTTTATCCAGTGCGCAAACTGTAACCATGAATTCAGCATATCATTCTAGACCCTCTAGCGCAGAAATTTTACGTCTGTTTTACAACAAAAAAATCAGCTGTCTCATAGAAAAGTGCAATACCTACGCGGTCAAAATGTATGGAACAGCTGGTTTTTTGTTTTGTTTTACCGATGAAAAGTTTCTGCGCTGGGGAGCTAGAATGATATGCTGAATTCATGGTTACAGTTTGCGGACTGGATAAAAACTTATCCTGTATTAGGAACCTACGAGATCTTGTCCTCCAGTCCTTAAACGCTAATCGGTCACAGTCACAGCCTTTCCCAACTTGTGATCACTACGCCTTGCTAGGTGTTCTGCCCAACTCCATTGGAGTTCCATAATACGTTTTTTTATGTGCAGGTGCAATAGATGATTAATATGGCTAACATAAATAATAATTGAAATGAAACAAAGTGATAAAACAGTTACTTTCTGTACTTTAATAAAATAGCTTTTGAAATCACTACTGTTAATATTTGTCGATAAAAATATGTTTGACAAAACTTGTAATCAAAAGTCAATATTAGTTAAACCAGTCGTTTCAAACAATAGAGGAAGATTAAGATAGTAACTCAGTTAAATAAAACAAAACGACAGAGTGTAATTATTTTCTTGCTTGTCAACTTGTTGACCTATGTGACAAAGCTCTTTTAAGAATTATTTTATTTTCAAGTTTAGATAGATATTATTTATGACAATCAACTGTGAATGTATGATATGAACATAATTACACATAATTTTATTATATTTCTGCCATAAATTATTTCTGATTCATATTAGTGAATAAGAAATGATCTTTTTAGTATTACTTATCTACCTATGCCATAATATCACAGAAGTCTTAATATTTTATTGAGATTTCTGTGCATAATATACCAGAAGAACTTAAGGGTTCCTTGATGTGAGGCGATACAACAAGGTACCTATGACGTAGTAACAAAATACTGCCGTATCTCGTTAATTTTAATGTGCTTTTTATTTGGAATAAGACTTTTAATAGACGTTGAACAAAATTATTGCTCCAAGCTGACTTTTATTGAGATGTAAAGTGGGGCAAGGCGATAATGCGTCTACAGGGATATACTAACATCCTGATGATTGAAAATCCCTATGGATACAAACGAAGCTTTTGTTCAAACAGTAATTAATCGTGGAGGTACGTTATCCTACAGTAGTGAGAAATATGCGTACTTACTAAATCCGATAGGTATTCGTTATTTAAATAATTTAGCTAAATTATATTCGTCAAATCTCAGGCATGGATTTATGCATACCCAACTGTAGGAATCTAGTCCTAACCCTATTTAGCGAATACCTGACGCGTATAGAATTACATTAAAGTTTCGGGTCGACCCTTTCTAAATATCTTGCCAATTCTAATAAACAAATACCAAGAACAATTTTTGATTTATTGTTAAAGTAAGTTTCAATTAAATTAAATTATTAATCAACGAATATGACTGTGGGCGACTCTAGTTTTGGAATGGCTTGCAGCATTAACGTGAGTTTAAATGAATTAACGATGACCGATTGTAAAATGAAAACAAATCCAATTACTTGACTGCCCTAGTTATTCGATTGTTGATTGTGGCTGGCTAATAAAACAATCGAGTGCTTAAACATAGCTGCGATTTGCTAAACAAAACAATGGGAAACGAATCGTCGAATAAAATGGAACTGATTGGTGGTGAGTCAGTTTGAGTTAATTCAATTGTCGTTAATGCTATCCAATTGTTTGTTCTAAATTGTAGAGCAAATCATGTCTCGTACAACAAATTGTTAGGTATGATTTGCTTGTGAATGATCTTCGGTGAAATGTTTGTAGGTAAGTAGATATTGCTTCAATAGCATAAAACAGCATAACTTTTAAAATCAATATGGAATTGGTCTTCAAGACAATGAAAGACTTAACCTGTGGCGTGCGACAAACTTTTTATGCCATCATTTTAGAAGAACATAACGTGTTCTATTCTAAGAAATTTTTTTGGACATTTTACACCATAATTTACCCTAGATCATTCAGATCTCACCGATTACTCAGATCTCAAGTGCGTGTGTGATATCTCCCCACAGACAATGCCCACCTTTCATGTTACCTGTGCACTATTCATCAATACAACAAAAAATATAGACTTAAGGGCATCACCTTATTTTTGTTTGTTTTAAGTCCGGTACTAACCCCACAACATCAACATTAAATCTTACTGTAGGGATCATAGAAGATTTTTATCCTTCTACTTCTTTTTTTAAATTATAACAGCGCACACTTGCTTTTCCAATTCACTTCAGACATTGGCAGACTTGTGGCTAAGTAACAACAGCTGCAAGGGTCGATCGATCACGTTAAGCTACGCTTGCCGCGGTTGGTCCATAGATGGGTGAACACCTTTACATACCAAGACCCCTCCGTGCTTCCGAAAGCACGTTAAGCCGTTGGTCCCAGCTGTCATTTGTTGATCTTTGACAGTCGTAACGGGTCGTCAGAAGCCGAAAGTCTGATAACCAGTCTTACCAAGGGGTATCGTATTACCCAGTAACTGGGTTGTGGAGGTCACATAGGCAGTCGCTCTATGTAAAATACTGGTATTCAGCTGTATCCGGTTAGACTGGAAGCCGACCCCAACATAGTTGGGAAAAGGGTAGGCAGATGATGACATTGGCAGACTGGTCGATATCCGCTTTGCTTGCCATAGTGAAAAATAGAATAGTCCTTATGTCTGCGTCAGTGGGTGTAGTTCGCGTAGCAAAATATTTTGGGCCAAAAATTATAAGTAGCTATGATCTTCTTGCCATCGATTTAATAAGAAGAAGACCGATTATCTACGTACAAGCGTAGCCGCGTGCACGCCTTAAAGTTTCTATCTCCTTATTTATGTATCGTTCCACCAGCATTACTTACATTATTAGCAGTACACAATGTAATACTAATTGTAATCTGAAGCCTGATCTATCGTCTATGAAATTTTACGCTAATCTGTTCACTCGTTTACGAGTTACGAGTAGTTAATGGTTAGTAGTCTGGTAAGCTTTAGTTACGCATAATTACCTATCTGGATACCGAATATTTTACAGATTAGTCGATTTAGATCATCGATTTAGAATAGCGTATCGAATAAACTGGAAGTAGGCATATTTATTTCCTAAATTGTACCTGCCGTTATTGAGCTTTATTATGACGAAGAGTTCAAATAACTTTAATTCAGAATTAATATTTTGAATACGAGTAAAATGCCTTAAGGCTCGTGCAGACTAACGCGACGCGATGGTCGTGTCGCGACACTCGTAGAACAATTTCTGTGAAAACTTCATGGAAATTGTTCTACAAGTGTCGCGCCGCGCTGTCGCGTCGCGCCTGCTTGAAGAAGCCTTAAAGGCTACAAAAAAAAAACATCTCACCTACCTTTTCCTAACTATGTGGGGTCAGGTTTCAGTCTAACCGAATGCAGCTGAATACCAGTATTTTACCGTTTAGTCCACTCTCAGCACCTCGACCCCTAAAAAAAGATTTATTTATTTGTTTCCTCTCAACCCCGTAAACATAGTTCACAGTCGACCCCCAGGGGGTGAGACTGAGTTTTCATACAAGGGACAGGTATGCCTCGTCAACTTTCGACCCCTAGTTCGGTATGTACCTAAAGTTAATATTTTGGTACAGTAAGAAGACTACTTTGGGGGTCGAGAGGAAACTAAAAAAACGAAAATAAAATCCACTCTCGACCTCCAAGGGTCGAGAATAAACCATAGTCAGGGGTCCAGTGAACACATTATTTATTGGGGTGGAGGGGCCGAGAGTGGACTAAATGTATTTTACAAGGAGCAACTGCCTATCTGACTTCCACAACCCAGTTAATGGGTAATACGATACCCCTATGCAAGACTGGTGGTCAGATTTTCGGGCTTCTGACGACTCGTAACGGCTGCCAAAGATACCCGAATGACAGCTAGGACCTGCTTAATTTGCTGTCCAAGGCACGAAGGGTATGTAAAGATGATCACCCATCCACAGACCAACCGAGGTAAGCATAGATTAACCTCATCGATCGACTCGTGCGACTGTAACTACTTAGCCACAAACCCCTTTAGCCGCGAATGTAACACGAAGCACATAGCAGTCTCGTAAAATAATTCCACAACTTATCTCGGAACGAAACCATCTTCTTTAGTCACGCATGTTACGTAACAAAGACAACATTATGGAAAATTAATTATAATTCGCATATAGCAAGCGTGAGATAAAGCCATGGTCTAAAGGTATGCGTTGCGTGCGAATGCGAGGTCACACAATCGCCGCTTTCTCATAGACCTGAACGGAAAGAGCTTGAATTATCATTTCAGGTGAGCTTGCAACTTAAATGTATATAATATGTATAAAGTTTTAAAAATTAATATTCCGAATTTCGTGTACTTGCTCGGTATCAAAAAAATTAAATATTGCAAAAAAAAATTGCGATTTTAATTTTAGGTAAGTTCGATAAATTGCCAGTTCAAGGTCTGAGAAATGTGATGGGTAAATTAGAATCAGCTGTTTACGTAGATATTTGACAACGCGCTCGTCTCGCTCGAGCGGCTGTCTGTGCCTACACAGTGCAGGTACGGTGCGCATGTGCATATTTAATAAATTCGTGGGTGGGGAAAATATTGCATATCTCTGAAACGGATTGTTTTGTAAAAATATTTTTTTCGTGATTAGGTTTTGAATGTCATTTTAAACAACTCCTTCAATTTCTAAACATACATTTTTAACACCTTATATATGAATAAGGCTGCAAACTAAAAGGTACATACGAATAAAGCCGCAAATGTGATAAGGTAATAAGCCGAGAGGAGTGATAGCCCAGTGGTAACGGCCCCAACTTAATAATAATCACAATAATTATTATTAAGTTAATGATTGTTGAACAACTTGCTCTGAAATACAGTCTTGTGGAATCAGAAGTGCCGTAGTACAGGTATGTGCCCGACCCAGTTCTTGCGAAAATGGACATATCACACTGTATTGAGGATCAAGCCATCATCACTGACAGGACTATTGTTGCCAATAAGCCTGCTATAGTGGTGGTGGATCGACTAGAGCGGCGTGCAATGATCGTTGACATAACGGTCCCGCATGACGGCAACCTCGTGAAAGCCGAGAAAGATAAACAAATCAAGTATCTTGACTTGGCTCGACATGTGGGACGTGGACGCAGCGATCATTGTACCGATAGTCGTTACAGCCAATGGTTTAATAGCCAAGATCCTCGACCAACACCTAAGGAGGCTCTCGTTGGATAGCTGGATCAAGGGCTTGATCCAGAAAGCGGTACTCCTGGACACGGCTCGCATTGTTAGGAGGCCCTGACTGCCGGTAGCTTGGACCCGGTTCCCGATACCGGTGGGCAACAATTTTTTATATTCTAATATTTAATCATGAAATTGGTATGTATTTAATTAAATAAACGAAATAATAATTACAGTAATTTCATCATGAAAACAGTGAAGGAGACCGGCGGCATGTCCTAAATAAACCAAAAAATTCGAAAACGTGTGACATGTATCAATCCACACTCAGCCCGCCTGGTACATTACAGCCCACTCCCTCTGAAAGTGAGGAGGCTTGTTTCCCCGCAGTGCGAATATATAGGCTGGTTACACATGAGTATGCAATAAGGCTAGAAGGTGAAGCCCAAAGAAACGATGAATGGATTGTGTGGAAGAAACTGAGATGAGACGGAAGAAACGACGGATGAAACGGAGCTGTACCCAGTGCCGGATTAACCACGTTGCAAGAGTAGCAATATCTACGGGCCCCGCGCAAAAGGGGATCCGGCGTATCCAGACCCGCCCACCTCCGCCTGTGCGTAAATTTTTGAGTGAAACTTGTAAAGACGTGGTAGATTGAATTTACTTGAGGTCAAACGTATACCCAAACGTTAACACCCTTTCCGACTTAACACAATTTACATCAGACAAAGTGTAACCGATTATTTCGTTGGTGTAAATAAAACAGAATTTCATACGGTAAATGCACAAAATTTACAAAAAGTCGCTCGTGTAGAATTTGAATCGGTCCGATAATCGGCTCTACAGAAAGTCTGACGAGAGCAAGCACGCTTTGACTCGACACTCGGTGTGGATGCGTAGCAGGATTGAAATGGCTCGATTCCATACTACACAGTACATTATTTTTATTATAATTTAGTAATCATTAGGGTGTATTGAATGAATTTGCTAGGGGACCCGCGCTTGCTTAATACGGCAATGGCTTTACCTATATCAAAACCCATATTGCGCCAGTTATTTTTCAGTCGTGTAATAAATCAAAACTCCGGTTTGCTACTGAGAAATTCCAAATGAAAAATCCCAACAACTCTTCGCCCGAGGACCTCATTGCTCGCAAAGTGCCTATTTTCCACCTTTAAGATATGCGACAACATAAAGTACATTTTGGAAGCTGCCTATTATATAAATGCACGTTACCATTTCTAACGACTAAAGTTACAAGTATTACAACATTCTTAAGTTAAATAATTACGGTGATTTTCTCTTATGACGTAAGCAGAACATGCAAATATCTTCCTGCCGCTTCTACATAACTGTTTAGACGAGTATGTGTTTAAAGTTTACCGTTACACATGATTTATCCTTATGACTGTGTCTTTGGAATTTTAGACATTTTTGCGCATTTATTGGAATTTTTGGTTCGTTTACATCACGCCTGTATCTCCCGAAGGTTTGGCTCTCCAAACCTTCGGCTTAGGTACCATAGGAGCCTTCAGGGCTCCCTATACCGGATCGAATCATATAAACACGTTTGTAGTGCGATTTTGGTACTTATTTCTGTTGTTCCACGTTTTCGTGCTTACAGCAACGCGCCCATACAAATACAATAATCTGTCTTTCTGAAAACAAAAACCTCTTCTAATTTATTTGAAAACTTAATACCAAAAACTTTCGAATGTAATTAAAGTTATTTTATTGTCAGTCTGTACAACATAGGGTCGTCTTTTGCAGATAAGCTTTACGGTACTTACACTTGTGCAGGTGAAGATACGTATAATAAATATAACATTTCGCCAGCTATATACGTTCGCTACTATTACACCAACCAGTCACCCTGTATATTTAAGTCTCACGTAATAATTAATGCTTGCCGCATTGCCATAAACTGACAAAAATCTGTACTCCGGGCTGCTACTGAGAAGTTTCAGAGTAGTATTGTAGGTTTGTCTGATTAGAATATTGATATGCTTTTAAATAATTAAGCTAGACTACTTCTAATTAGCGATGGTATTATTAAGTTTTACGATAAAGGCTAACTTAACCTTTACTTTAAAGTTAAATATTCTCTTTAAACTAAGTAACGATTGTAATGGAATAAATCGCCATTAAAATACCGTTCTCACGTTTCAGCCTGTATAAACAAACGCCCTGTGTTTGCAGATACTATTGACAATTAAATATGTTCCAAAGATTTAGTTTTGACTGATTTTAAGGCTAGGATAGGACAGCATTCCCTACTGGACTACCAGCTCAAAATATTTAAAATTATAATTGAGACGATTGTTTATTCAGTTGACAAATAGGTCTGTTTTCAATGAGGTAGGTATTTTATTTCTGACTAGCTTCTGCTCGCCACTTCATACGCGTGAATTTTCTTATTTTAACATAAAATACATACCTACATGGGGCTGAAAAAAATAAAAATATATCGTCGGTTTAAAAAAAAAAATCTGTTCCATACATTTTGACTGCGTAAGTCAATCAATACCGACGCGGTCAAAATAACAGATTTTTTTTAAAATAACCAATGAAATATCAACGCTGTCAACGCAGGGGCTTTTAGAACTTTCTGTATCATGTACTGAATCCATAGAAACAGGTTGTACGTCGATATCCCTGCCACCCTGTATATTATATGACACTTGGAAATACTGTACCTTCCCGTTCGTGAAAGAATTTTCGCAATCGGAATAGTAGTTCCGAAGATACCGAATAGGTAATATTTGGGAGTTAGTGGGGTACATATTACCTCTTTATTCAATTAGTATAGAATAAGGCAAAGCTTAGCAGAACTTCTAGGTCTAGGTCTACCTTAGGTAGGTAGCTTATAAAAACTAAAAAACATGGTAAAACCGAGGAGAAAACAACCACAACATCGTAAAAAGTAACAGTCGCAGTACGACACTACACTATGTTCCATTTCCTACGCTTAACGTGCTAATAGTGTGGGCCAACCCGTCTATCGATATCGAGGTCAGAAGTATTAGCACTTATTATCGACATACTCGAACACGCCCACCCAACTTCCTATAGAAAGCTTAAACAAATACATAAAAGGGAAGCGTCTAATGAAGCTATTGACAATTAATGATACGTTTATGAGCCTCATATAAGAACAGGTTATAATTGCTGTTTTGGAAGTTGTATAAATAAAAATAAACAAGATTTATTGTTAGAAGTGATCCATTTTTGTGTTGAGGATTGAATACAACAGTTACATTGGAACTGAAAAGATTCGCTTTATTTGATTTAGATAATGATAAGAGTTTTAAATATGTTCTTAATAAATAACGATTTTAAGAAAATTTCCAAAAAGTACTAAACATTATAAACGAAATAATGACTGACGTAGTACCAAGCCAAGACCCACGCAATACTTTTAGATCTTTAGATTAGTCTCAAACATACAGTTGGACATGGACATCGTTACATGGGTGCCTCATTTTGTACAACATGTAGTGATTACTCTGTCGCCTTTATCTATGAACCAAATGAAAACAGCGCATTAAAGTATATTAGCTGTTTATCGCCGCTTTAAAGGAGCTGGAAATCCACTGGAAACTGGTTAATGTTTCCGTGGCCGACGGCCCAGCAATTTGTCACTGCTCCTGTACTATTGCAATCATTAATCCCCAACACATTATTGCAGCCGTTCAAACCAGGAACGTACTTCTTGCTGACACTGATTGGAGTTCCTTTCACGCGCACAGCGGAAAAGACATGACAACGCGAACATCAAAGCTGCTACTTTGCAAACAAACAGACGGGATTTTGAAAAGGGATCGACGGTTAGATTGCATCACGTAAGTTATTAGACGCTATGATGAGGGGATATCGACTCTCTTACATAGCTCGACATGCACGCAGTAATACCTGTTCTCAATGGACATAAATCATAAAGCAAACACGGAAAACAATTAATAGAAAATAACGAACAATTTCACCCGACACGAGTTTAAAGATACCGATCTTCCAATCAACTGTCAATTTGAAAAAAGGTTGGCCTCAATTGCATTTTATCGATACTATTACGCAAATATGGTGCATGGTCAACTGGCCATAGGAGAGATAATTAAAGATTGCGATTGCATTAAATGATTATGATAATGAAGTTCAATAGTTTCATTCGTTTCCATTATATTTGCTATTCCTGCTTTGGATATTTGCGGAGTTAATTAAAATCGCGGAGCTAATATTACACGCTTCAGAAAGTTTGTTCTGATTTAACACACATAAGTTCTACTCGGTTACGTCATAATTGCTTCGCAATTTCGATTATGCCGTGGTAAAAGTGTTAATAACAATGTGTTAGCAAATTTATTATGTGTTGTAGAATGGGATCATTTATTGTTCTGTGCTATAATAAAAAGCTATTACGTTATATTATGCCATCCACTGTGTAATTAACATTTCTCGTTAATATGTCCAGTTGCTTTAGTTCTTTATTAAGGCCAGAGTGTGCATTACAGTCGTTATTTAAATGCTAACAACGACTTAATTGAAGTTTTATTCGTATCATGAATGCTCAGTCGGTATCCACTGGCTGAGTAACTACAAACGACAATCGATAAACTATGCTGTGAAATAAATCTTATAGTTTGTCTTTCTTGATGTTCGATCGATAACATCGTTAGAGTTATTTAAAACACTTGCACCGCGTAGGTGAACGCCTCGCAACAGTGGAACAATAAATCGTCTGTCGAGTAGCAACGACGAGACAAGATTATCGATAATTTTGACATGCAACACTAGGCCGCCGACTCATGTAATTTTTAATTAATACCAGATAGATTTTAGTTTTACGAAATAAAAAGAAATTGGAAACTTTTAAATATTTATGTTCGCGAAACACCTGGCCACCTAGAATTCTATTCCTAAAGACTCATAAATAAATTCTTATGTGATATTTTATAACTGGATAGTAACACTATATTTTACTGGTTCGATGCTCGGACTGTGTAGAAACTGGTTGTAGCAAATTATACATGTCTCTTTGTATCCGGTGCCTCTTCTTCGCTATAATTTATAGCATCTGCTTTCTAAACCCTACGGTTAGCTCCGTAGACGCTTACATGTTTTAATTCACTGCTGGCAAGGTGGATATTTCTTTATAAATTTTAAAGAGCTGCATTGTGATTTTATTTGTTAGATGGTATCGTAAATTGGATGGAATAAAAGGCGTTTGCTGCGTTCAGAAACGAGACATGAAAGTTTAGTACAATATTCTTGGAAGTTATGTAAGACGGGATGTTTAATAGATTTAATTTAATTGTATGTTGGTTGTTGAATAAATTTCAAAAGTATTTTTGTAAAACTACACAACATCGAAAGTAGCATGTGCAGGTCATCTCTAAAAAAGGAGAATTTTTGTTTCTGCTCTATGGAAAATGGAGTTAAATAACAAGAAGCAGTCTAATAAATTATTAAAGTAATCGCTTAAAATATAAGACACTCAAAGACGACAACAGAAACTATAAATCAGGCACTAACCACTTCATTCCAAGATGGCGGTGGCGGGAGTAATATAATTGCATAGTACGCAACTTTAAAAAAAGAATACGCACAGTCGTCAAAAAACTAATTCTTAGTAAAGCCGCAGGCTACTGTCAAGCTACTATTTTAGCAGTAAAAAGTGGTCGCACAACCATTTTATCGCTAGTTTAATCTCATACCGAAAAGCATATTTTTTACGCTGTAATATTTTATTATAAGCGTACTTTTATCATGTCTAGTGTGAGTCTGCACTGTACGTGTGAGATTGTGCGTGTGATGAGTACTAAGCTTTAATGTGTAGAAGCTTGGAAAATGTCGGTGGCCTCGTATATCTTTAAGTAGCAAAACACGACTGTTGGATTAAGGTCGTTTGGAATCCCTAAGTCAGAATCTCAGTACAGAAAATGTTGTGATTATAGTCCTAAAAAGCAGATCCTCTTCAATTCAAGTAGCATAAGTTTACATAGGAGTTCTTTTTATTTTAATTTTTGTTATTACTATTATTTAGGGTCTGCTCTTGACCTCGATCACGCCTGACGGAAAGCGATTGATGAGGTCTATGATGGAACGAGCGTGCTCAGAAGATGCCTATTCACTGTTATGTAGGTAGGCGGTTCATGCGGTTTCTCCCTTTATTGTTTCAGCCTATCTATTTTGTAATTTTACTATGAAAATTTAGATGAACTGAGCTGTCGCTAGGGTCAGTCAGCATCAGGTGGACTTGGTGGTTACTTCAAACTCACTTCACGTCAAAGTGAGATATTTACAGAATAGAGCGACTGGTCATGTGCACACGTTTGAAATTGTCATACTTAGAAATGACATTTCTATTTCCTTAATGTCAAATATCAAGTTGATACAATAATTTATTTTTATTGGTGCAGCTTTAACATTAGCATTAATTTTAAAACCAATTTACATAATGCATTATGCTAAAAACGTTATTAGCATAATATTTATATCACTGTTATAGAACGGTTCAAAAGCTAGTATAAAGTTACGTTAATAAAAGTGTTATAGCAGATTTATGACTTGGCAAATCAATTTGACGTGTTAATTGTTTGACGTTTAAACATTTCTAGAACAGATTGACGTTGACATGTTACGTCAGCTAATTATATGTGCATATTTAATTAATAAAATTTTAATTACTACGTTTTTTGATGTAATTGACCTGCTTAAAATTCTGTTTGCTTTTATAGTTTGATTTAAATTAACCGTTTATATTAATTTAAATATTTTAAATGTGTGTGTGTCCATTCATAATATTTATTGGAGTTTCTGCTTTTCACAAAACCTTTTAGTTGAGTAATTGTGGGAAATATCACACATTGGGAGTTAATTTATAATATGTCGATTGATTGGACGGTTCTATTTTGACAAAAAGCACCCACATGATTAATAGTGGGAACAAAATATTATATATGTCTCCCTTTCTAAATATTGTAATCCAAAAGGTAACCCAGATCTTCTTTCACAGATTTAAGAGCTATAAGGAACCATTAACATTTGTAAGTAACCAAATAGGCTATTAAATGTCCTATTAAATCTACAATACTGAGCCATAAACATGTAGTCAATCCTATTATAAACTTTCTAATAAACTTTTTCTCATAAATCTATCAGAAAAAAAAGTCCCAAGTCTATAAAAAGTAAAAATATAGCACCTTTAATTATTATTGGTGCAGTAAAGACTCGCTGTCTAACGCGCAAAGCTTGCACTCTTTGCAACAAAATTACAGGATGGTTCAGTACCTAATGGCGTATCCGTACCACAGGGTCCACAGGCTACCTGTTTCTTGGCATAATGACTGGTCTAACTGGAGCTTTGTGTAAAGGAATGTTTAAGAATTCTCTGTACTGTGCACTTGGCGCGAATGGCTTCTTGTAACGTTTTAAGTTGTGATCGAATCGTAATTGATTAGTTTCGAGTAACTTTAAACCTTTCTTTCTGTTGTAAATACGAAGGCCTCGTTTCTGAGAGTTATTTATTGGCTACAAACTTCAATACATTTGCAATTTTGTTTCTGTAAAGTATTGTTAAAGACACTTATTTTTAAATTTTACGAACGTTAAACACTAAAACTTAGCTCAACATAATGAATACCAAATATGGTTTCTGAAAGAGAATACCATAACCATAACAGTTATTGATATTCTGCTTATCCTTTAAATAATAATAAAATAACTGTCTCATCATTTACCGTAGTCATAAAGAAATGCGATACCACCACATCCAATTTTATAGACACCGTCAATTTCCTTACTCCAGCAATTTCTTTAAGCGAAACAAAATACCTCAGCTTGATATATGTATACGTAGGTAATATAAACACAGCTTACACCTCAGCGCAAATCCCGTTTCTATCTTCACGTAATAACACTAATCCTGGCGACTAGAAAATACCCGGGCCGCACCCAACTATACATTGGCCACGAATTAAACTCTTAATTGCATGTACATTGCCGCTTTACATTCGCTCTCTGATATGTAGTTAGAGGCAAAATGTTAATGGATTGTTACCTTAAGAGGAGACTTTATAGTCGTGGTTCGCTTGTATCCTGGGAAAACGGGGCAGCCGTATCAGAATCCGTTTGACAGAACAATTGGGTTCAGTTAATATTCATGGGATCTGTCAATTATTTTCTCAACGGTTCAGCGTATCGCTATCTATATTAGAGGTTATTGGATGTTAATTGTGGAATTATTCAGTTCTGAATGTGACGAAACGTGAACTTGCGTGACATGGAATGTGCTCGAATAATGGACATTTACTACACTTCGAATGGCTCTAGAATTATTTAGCGAGTTTCCGTTTTTATGGTCCCGGACAAGGAACCCTTAGAATTTCGCCATGTCTGTCCGTCCATCTATCCCTACCTTAGCTCAGAGACTCTTAATACTAGAAAGCTGTAATCACGGATATACATATAAGTCACGCCGGTAATACGAACATAAAATATTAAAAAATAATATTTTAGGGTAACTCTTCTACACGTAAATTGGGGATGTTTTTTTTTCCCTCGGTGTCGTTGAATAGGTCTTTAAAAAAAATTACAATATTAAGTTTGTTCTTAGGATTAATTTCCTCCTGACTACGGAACACGTACTTGGCCGGTTTTTATTATTGAAAACAATTAACGTCCGAACCTGCAACTTTCATGATCAGGCTTTTGCAGTATGTTGTTAACAATTTACAGGGAGATGCGACTGCCATTAACTTGACAAGATGTGTCAAGTTAAACGGCTTTTACGACACCAATGAGATAAATGGGATGGGTGAGCTGTAGAAAGCAATGCCACCATATTAAGAGAATTCATTCCACGCGGGCTGACAACACATTTTTTCCTCATTATTTAATTAAATACAAACAAAAGTACTATTTTTTTTAGCCAAGCACTAGATCGTTGGTGTTTATAATTATTTTTAATCTCTTTAATAAAAACTTTAATTTGTACTAAGTAATGCAATTAGAAAATAACTGACGGTATGTCGATTTTTTAAAGTAAATACCAATGTAACTGTAAAAAAATAGCATACAAACTTGAAAATACCAATGATCTAGTGCATGGCTGAAAAATATGTTTACTTTTGTTTGTATTTAATAAAATAATCACTAACAACCGCAATAAATGCGCCGTTGCCAGCCCGCGTGGGATGAACGCTCTTGGAGGGTTTTTTTTTTTTTTTTTACGTTTTTTTGCAATTTGCAGGTCAGTGTTGTCAGGCTATAAGTTGAACAGAATATGATTCGTTTTTTCATAAAAAGGACATTCAATGGGATTACGTATAGAGATTTATTGATGACTAGGTTTTGCCAGCGGCTTCATCCGCGTCGAAAATTATCCCACGGGAACGTATCACCGGGATAAAAAGTATCCTATGTGTTAATCCAGGTTGTAAACTATTAGTGTTGGTACACTAATAGTTTACAACCTGGATTAATGTTGGATAATTAAACTGCTGATGTTTAAGCATGATTGTTTGACAAACATCCAAACATCTTCACAAACTTAGTAGGATTTTAATATAATTCTGCAAAGCCGTTTGCTTAATTGTTTACGGTCGCGAATATTTTTTTGTTAATCAATATACAACCTGACTTGAACCATTTCTTGCCGTGGGTGTCGTACAAGGCGACTAAGGGACTTTCCAGAGAATGGGCAGCAGCGTTCTCTATGCATCGCAATGGCAATGGCAATCCAAAGGCCACCTATAAAGCCGGCTTTGTGCATAGGTTCGATTAACATCGAAGGGTTCTCACAAGATAAATCAGAAATTCTCTTCGATGTCTACCGCAAAACTCACTGCGACATTCTTTGCGTCTATGAGACCCATCAAGATGAAACCAAAAGCCGGCCACACATCCTTGGACTTACGCTTATCGCCGAGATTTGTCACCCGAAGCACGGTAATGCAGTCTTTGCTGCTTCCGGCGTAAGCATACTATCCACCAAGTGCTCTATGCATTTAACCACCATACTGCGATGCAATCGCCAACCCGCCTGCCAGGCGTAGCGATTGTGGCAAACCCCCCAAAAAGACAAGCACTAAAACAAAACGGCCACTAGTGCCTGGCGGTTCGCCTACCATTGTCTACGGTAGCGGTCAAGGCTACGGTTTATTTGGGGGAAGACCTACGTCTTTCGGCTGAAATGATGATGATACAACATGCCACTGACCTGAAAATAGCAAAAAAACGTAAGAAAATTTTAATTGCCCGGGCTTCCTTAGCGCATACACCTTAATAACAATAGTAATAAAGGTTGAGGTTGTTGACATGTGGAATGTGAGCTTGGCTGTAATTGTGCCGATTGTCGTATCAGCCAATGGACTGGTGGTCGAAAGCCTCAATCAACATCTGTGTAGGCTCTCGTTAGGCGGTTGGATCAAAGGCCTGATTCAGAAGGCAGTACTCCACTCCTCGATACGGCACGCATCATGAAGAGGTTCCTGTGTCTAGCCCTAACCACCGGTAGCTTCGACCCTGCTCCCAATACCGGCGGACCACTATTTTTTTATATTTATTAAATGTTTTTTGTTAAGATACTTTTATAAAAATATTTAAAAATGTAGTTAATAAGGATAGAAAATAAATAAAGGACTTAAAAATAACGTACCTTTTATGCATACGCCGTTTTCTTCATCCGCCGGCAAAATCTTTAATACCCATAAAACAGTATAATCGCTCTACGTTAATTTACAACGCACTTATTCAGCGTAACTCGTTGATTGCTTACCGTGGAAACTGTCAGTATAGTTGCTTTACATTAAAACACGACACCGATAAATTTCTCATATTTTATGTCAACTTGCTTCCTATTTCATAAATCTACGGATTACCATGGCCGGATAAGGATAAGGAGCTTATTACCTATTTATGATGTTCGGTCATAACTTCCCTTTTGACATTTGGTGTCGTTTAGGATATTGTTGCTAACTTAACAATCGCATCCATTATGAAAAAGACCATTCTAAAGTGAACCTTTGGACTTGGTAATAGGGTATTATCAGCTTCATGTTCATCAGTATATATGTTTGGTAGTCCGTGGAGACGCGTCGCCTGGCTGATGGTTATCCGATATCCATAAGATGGTATGCTAAATCGTCGTTGACGGTCAGATGTGTTATGCAGAGTTCAGGGTGAGTATATTATTATGTCTTTACCGTTATTTTGATGACGTGATTGTTAGCCGCTAGTCGTGATTTCTCAATAACAATGAACGGTACATATGGTATATTAAATTCCTGTTCCTTGGTCGATAATTTTATTAAAAATAAATAAAATGTATATGCGTATTCATTAGGCTTAAATATGGTATGTTTTCTTATCGATATGTCATAAGTAGATTAATTAGACAGTCGTTTTGGGTCGTCAGAAGCCCGAAAGCCTGAAAACCAGTCTTACCAAAGGGTATCCTATAACCTATTACTCAGTAACTGGATTATGGAGGTGAGATAGCCAGTCGTTCCATGTAAAATACTAGTATTCAGCAACAACATCAATTGCTGAATAGCAAACGCAAACGTCAGCATCATCTGCCTTTTCTATGTTGGGATCGCCTACCAGTCTAACCGGACGCAGCTGAATAGTTGGATACCAGTGTATTACATGTAATACACTGGTATCCAACTTCGCTCCATGGAGCGACTGCCTATGTGACCTCCACCACCCAGTTACTGGGTAATACGAATAAAAAAGGCAAGCGAAAAAAAACAATTTTTCACTACATTCTACAGCTAGCACATTATTCAAAAATTAGCATTGACCACCTTGCATTTCTTGCCAAATACATTCACGCAGGTGCATTTTAAGCCAGCACCTTGCACGCCTATTCAAATGAAAAAGTTAGCAACAAAAGTAAAGTCAGCACTGGATTTATTCTAAGAGGTTTCGGTGGCGATGTCGCGGTGATAACATCTAGATCGGATCTCCTTGCGTGCCGATCCGATCTTCAAGCTCCTGCTTTAATGAGGCCTGGTGATTCAGTCTCGTGGGAGTGGTTAGAAAATTGTCCGTTTTTATTATACATACGACGTCACTTATGTAATAGTGTGCTTATTATGCACATAATATATCAGCATCGCTTTACCATTGTTTAGAATTGTGTTTTCTGATGTGTCCGGTGTCTTAGTCAGCAGTGTGTGTAAGTCAGCAGTGTGTGTAAGTCAGCAGTGTGTATAAGTCAGCAGTGTGTGTAATTCAGCAGTTGTTTAGAAGGCTTGGTGGTCCTCAAGACAACTTTAAATAATGAAAAACAAAACAAGGTTATACTAAGTGGTGCTCAAGATTACTTATTGTTACGGTCTACTGATGAAGGTCTATATTTAGTAGTGGAAGGTGGATATTCATTAGGAATACTACGATGTCAAATCTAGAATTGCTGATACAGACTAGATCTCTCTATTGTTATTAAACATAATATTTTGTCAACAGTTGTTTAGAAGGCTTGTTGGTCCTCAAGACCAAATATAAGCTATAAAAAAAAATTTGGTTATACTAAGTGATGCTCAAGATTACTTACTGTTACGGTCTACTAAGGAAGGGTTCTTTACCAGTAGACAGTGGATATTCGAGAGCTTGGTGGCCCAGTGGTAATGACCGCGACTTACGAGTTATAGGTCGTAGGTTTGAGTACCCAGACAAGCGGTTTCCTTTGTGTAAATTATTTCATCACCACTGTTCTCCGAACGGTGAAGGAAAACATCGTGAGGAAACCACCAAAACTTCGAAGACACTTTCGCCGAGAACGATATAGGATGATTATGTCTATGATAAAATCAAAATCCAAGGTCATTTATTCAAACTAGGCTGAGAGTCAGCACTTTTTGAACGTCAAAATTATATAAGACAGTCTCCCAAAAACGCCCGCCCTTCACCACTTCCTAGTGCTTTAGCTCGGTGGATATTCGTCTATGGGGATACTACGATGTCAAATCTAGAATTACTGGTTTATTGTAGAAATAAAATATTATGAATTCGAAATAATCCGTGAAATTAGTTTTATTGTGGTTGGGCAATATTTGCTTAATCATTGTAATCAATTATTTTAGTACTCAATCTTTCAGACAGCCTTGAAAAAGATATGGACATTTCTAATTGCTATATTACTTGCTAGTATTTAAATTGTAACCATGAATTGATTTGATATTTTCTTTTTTTTTAGTTTTTGTTAGCAATAGGTACAGATACTCCATCTTTAACTTTGTTACCGTTCATTATCATCAGCGTTTCAGCCGAAAGACGGCCACCGCTGGACATACGCCTTCAACAAGCTCCGCTACTTATAGTATGATTGGAGCATATACCAAATTCTTTAGTAATTTGTTCCGTCACACCTATTACGATGTCTTTTCTATTTTCCCATTTACTTAACAGTTCACCTAAAAAAAGTACCTCCACGACTTACTACCTACTATTACACAACAATAATAAAAAAACCAACTAAAAAGTTAAAAATAATTTAATCTCAATTATTTAAATAAAAGCGTGTTACATTTTGATGGCAGGAGAAATAAAGAACATTTATTAGGATGTTACCTTCTTTATTTTTAACGGTAAATATGTAACAAGCTTTTATTTAATTAATTGGGGTTTAATTATTTTTAACTTTTTAGTTGGTTTTATTAAGTAACAAGTAATAATAAAAGCTTCAGAAAAAGATTTTATTCTTTTAATTTTATGAGTATTTATGATGCGGGATTTATTACAGCGTAGTTCGTAGCAGCGTTTTTCCGATATGAAACTCGTAATAATTCGTAGAACACACCACACTTATCTGTTGTTTTGAGCACTTAAGGGCATTCATTCCACGCGGACTGGCAACAACGCATTTATAGTAGTTTTTCGTGATTATTTCATGAAATACAAACAAAAGTAAATAATTTTTTCAGCCATGCACTAGATCATTGGTATTTTTAAGTTTGTATGCTATTTTTTACAGTTATTTTGGTATTTACCTACAAAAATCAACATACTGTCAATTATTTTCTATTTGCATTACTTAGTACGATTAAATGTTTTTATTAAAGAGTAAATGTTAAAAATCATTATAAATACCAACGATCTAGTGCCAGCCCGCGTGGAATGAATGCTCCTAAAGTGTTATGTATCTATGGCCACCTTCCAGCTCCAGCATCAGACCCTGGTTACCAAATAGGTTCAAAGTACCTACTCGTCAATACAAATCAAACGAGCCCAAATTCGATGGGGTTGTGTCGCTTTATTATGGAGTTCCTATGGCCACCTTCCAGCTCAAGCATCAGATCAGCTCCATGTCATCATAAATATTGCATTGTCACGCAATATACATATGCATGCAAAATTTCATCTCAATCGGAAACCGGGAAGTGGGTCAAATTTAACTTGCAAGATTTCATTACAGACACCGGGATTGGTGAAAGTAAATACATAAAAGCTTGTAAAAATGCAGTACAATTGAATCCAATGTTGAACAATATTTGCATATTGCATTAAAAGTTAATTTAGATTAGATAGTGTCCAAAGCATTATAAACTCATTTTAATCATCGTTTCCTTTGTGTTTTTATCACGTCCGGCTTTGCAATCATTGTAATATTAATCTCATTATGTTAATCACATCTGCATCTTATTATCTGACCGCATAATGAAATAATATTCAAATGAGGAATTATACATGCAAGATGTTGTCGTTTCTCTGAATCTCTTTGTGTGAATTCAACAATTTTGTAACAATCTGCGATCTTACTAGATTAGTTATTTTATTGATGATAAATTAAGAATTCATGTTGTTTAAATGGTCCCTATATTTTGTTGTATGTTGCAATTTGCAAGCAGATGTCGTCAAGTTATACTCGACTACAGCGAAGCAAAAAGTTATGATTTTGACCGGTGTACCTATGTTCATCTGGTCCGTCATAACTACTTATCATAATTTGACATTAGGCGTCTTGGTCGTCATCACCTACCCAACATACTCGTACAATACATTCTAACAGTAGTAAGCGATCATAAACTTTAGGGTAAAGTGGTATACGACCACGGTTTTGATGAGAATATTTTTCTTATTTCATATTTTTAGAGCGTCATTTTTCAGTAGTCAGGTCAGTCAGGTTTTGTCTTTGAACGTGCATTTTTTCTTTTGTTTATTTTCTTAACATTATCAAAGCTACAATAATTCTGTCTTTAGATTCATGGACGTAAGTAGTTCAGCTATTCTTAGTTCTGGAGAACGATTTCCCATAATTCATTTCAAGGTAATAAACCATAATGAACTTCAATTTAATAGCCTATAAAATTACGATAGTGCTTATTCCTTTGTGGCTCCTGGTCTTAGCTATACTTTAACAACCATTGCTGATTTAATTGCTACTTTTATAGACCTCTTTTGTACGAACAGCGCAGTGGGCGTTGAAGTGGGCCAAAGTGGGTGTTCGGGAGCCGTAACAATAACATTCTCAGTTACTATTCGCAATAGAGCCAGTTATAACAGTGACTTGCTTTTGTAAGCACAGCAACTGACATCCTTAGCCCAATCATAAATTCTAATATATGTTATACTAGCTTTTACACGCGGCTCGGCCCGCGTGAATGTTGGTGATTGCATACAAAAGTAGCCTATGTCGTTTTCCATATCTCAGGCTATATCTCTGACAAATTTCATGAAGATCGGCTCAGCGGTTTTGGCGTGAAAGCGTAACAGACAGACAGACAAAGTTACTTTCGTATTTATAATATTATTAGCAGGGATGAGTATCCAGAAATAGGCATTAGGAAAATAAAATAATAAATTAAAATTATTACATAGTAACGAACAGAACTGCACTAATTACTTAAGTTCAGGCTAGAGTTGGCCTTTGCACTTTGCAATATTTTGTTCATTAGCAACACGGTCATTAAGTCTGCGAGCAATTGATCATACGTTACATCTCTATTTCACAAATCGGGTATAATTTTACGTGCTGTATAGGGTTATCATTCGTTAAGATTTAGCCTGAAATATCATTTTGACTAGAAAAATGTGTACCAGATCAATTTCAGTATTTAAATTACATTGAAATTCGTATTTTCAATAAAGTCAAAAAAATTCGCGGCTATATTTTGAAGAATTGACGTTTTGATTCAAATATAATCCAATTTTAAATCTGAGAGAAGTTTCGTTTTAAACTGTAAAAATGATAATATTTTGATGAAATAAATGTATTAATCGACAGAGCATTCTCATTTTTTCCCCTACTTTCATTCGTGACCAATAAACGCGCGAGATTAAGAAATTTTAAGCTTCAATGCTAACCCTAACACACTCATACATCAGAATCCGCTGACACGAAGACGCTGCAGCGCTGTTAATTTACATCAGTCACGAGCACTAAGCTGCGACCCAATGAACTTTAGATGAAGATGTTACGTAAGCCTATGCAAATCATGAGGATGCGCCAAACGAAGGCTTTATGTAAACACTTTCACGAACTAATAGAGGTTCTATACGTAATGCTAAGGTAATATTATAAGGGAATGGATCGTGAGGGTTTTGATTTGTTGCTTTATCTTCTCCATCTTTGTTGTCGTTGTTAAGGGTTTTATTATGTAATAAAATTCACACTTTATGCTTTTCATACGATCAATCTCTGCGCCTTTTCTGGTTAAGGAACGGTTGAGCTCTTTAAGTTTCGTTTGTGACCTGACTGCGCGACACAAAGGAGGGAGCATAAGTCAACTTTAAAAAAAGATGGAAATAAGAAAATTTTGTTTTAAGAGGTTGACTATAAAAGACGCAAACTCATGCAGTATAGGTATCTTATAATAATTTAAATAATAAAGACCTTAATAGCCTCCGACTTGATTCTTGTTTTCATCTTTTTAAAGATGACTTTTTTTTCTTCCTGTGCTATAAATTTCTCATACGTTTGTATTTGCTCAGTACCCAAAACAACGCTGCTGCCAAACTATGGGTATTTGCCTCTTATTCACGTCTTTGGATTCAACAAAACACACTAATATACATATAACTAACTGTATCTACTTGAGATTCAATATGAAGAACAATGTAAGTAAATTCACTTATCAGTTATATTCTGTACCTACTAGCATCTGCCAGCGGCGTCGCCCGCGTGGAGGTCAGAAATTATTATATAATATATATTAGCTGTTCCGTGTAGTGCCGGACGTAAAAAGAATAGCATCATCCCATTTCTTCCTGTGGGTGTCGTAGAAGGCGACTAAGGGACTTACCAGAGAATGGGTAGCAGCGTTCTCTATTCATTTTATCACCATACTGCGATCGCCAACCCGCCCGCCAAGCGTGGCGATTATGGCAAAATCCCCCCAAAAATGGAGCCTGAGGGAGGCCTATGTCCAGCAGTGGACGTCTTTCGGCTGAAATGATGATGATAATGATATATTAGCTCCTAACTTTCCATGTCTGTAAGACAATTCACTCTAACAACAGTGAAATTTCGCGTTTAGTCGTAAAAGGCCCTTTACTGCATAGGTATACGTGTAGGAATTTATGTTGTATGTCGTATGTGGAGATAGTATCAGCGATAGGAGATAGGACCAACAAGTTCAAATAATACGACCCGTTTCAGACCCTGTATTTATTGGTGTCTTTTCTCATTGTGTGGGCCTCTGTATGCTACTTTAACTTATTCGTTTTTCCCCATAGTCGGTACACAGACTTTTTCTTTATGCTGAAAGGTTTGTAATCGTGTCATATATTTGTTTTATTATTTCGTTTGTCACTATCTTTCCTCATGTGTTATAGTTTATCGCTTCCAGCTTAAGCTGGTGTTTAACTGGGTATGAGAACTTAATTAGCAAAAAACATTTAATAATTTTTATTAAGAAACATCACTCGAGTCAAGAGGTAAGCTGCTGTCGAAATCGCACGGAGGTTAGCTAATAAAAGGGAACTTAAATCATGTCAAATCATATCAGTTTAATACCGACCTTTTTCCCACGCGGTAAAGCACGTGTTCCAACGCAACACCGCGAGCGTGTTCTACACCTGTCTCGCGAAGGATCAAGAAACTTTAATCTAGCTCATTGTAGTTCAGTTCAAAAACGGCGTACGTTCCTTTAAAAGCGAGTCTACTTAAGGCGTTGTTCTTGTTGTTTAATTAGATCATTGAGATAAAAGTAAATACCACGTTATACGAGACTCGTTTCGTTCTGCGTTCGACACTTCAGCTTCCAATATCTCGACTTTATTATTATTTAAGTTCGATTTAAGTTCTACACATGTTTTTTCTTTTTTTGACTTAAAATTTTAACGTTTTGATATTTGGTAGTTGGTACAGGTATCAATACACGTTTATTAAACCTGATTTTTAAAGCATTTTTATTATATTATCGATAAAGTTATTTCTAAACTAGTTTTGTCTTTTAAAAGCCCACTCATTTCATTTTAACGATTGCGATTGAGCCACTAGATAGCATTGCGATTCTGGTAAATGGAAAAGTTTTACAATTATTTATCCCGTCCGTTGTCACAGTTACAAATTCAAGATTATCTTCATCAGGGCGATTACGAGAAGTACCTGAGTGTCAATAATACCTTTAAGCTATCAGTAATCTTTTATTCTATCCCTGATACTATCGAAAGCTTTGCAGACGCCAAGCGTTTTGAAGATAATACTTGAAACACTATAGGGGTTCATGTGGGAGGAATTCGATATCCTCTCAGTTCTCACCTCTTAGGAAGCGTAGGCACTTGTAATACATATGTAATTTCCTTCAATCTTACTCTAGCTCGATGATGGTTTATGTTTAACTGTAGATCGGTGAACTGTGGATCGTAAACTTTCTTCACTAGAGTGTCAAATATTTCAATTCTTTTGTTTTAAATAAAAGCTCATGTCATTGTTGTCACAGATATCTTCGCTACAATGTCATTATTACTTCGATAAATATTTAAATCCTTTATCCCATGAAATCCACCTTTAACTCCCCACAAAGCATTTTCACTGCTGTATTACGTTACAAAGCAATATATTCGCACTCACGGCGCTTATTGTGAACGTTAATAGATTCACCCGCGTGTGGGCCATTACAATAAAGCATCGATCATTTGGCTGCGCCGGCGCACAATCGCCGCCGTTAGCAAAGTAAATCGAGGGGTGGATGCGGAAACAGATGGAATGATCCGTGATATTGCAGATGTAACGGTCCGGTTAATGGAAGAGCCTTTAGTTTTAAAGGAATACGAACGTAAAAGGGTTACGGATTGTAATAACATGCAGACTGTAGGAATAGGAAGTTTTGAAGAAACGTACGTAGTGTACTCTAAAGCTAATAGAAAAACATCTAAATAAACAACCTTGTTTACACTAAATGAGAGTTCAGTGTTCACTTGTGAAGTACCTATACTTAAATGATATTTCCCCGTTGATGAGGAAAGTCAATGGATGGAATGAATGGATTAGTGAACTAACCCTTTTAGTGATGTGTCAAGTTGAAGGACGTCATCAGTTTCTTCGAGATCTGTGAGAAAATGTAGTATCGGCATTTTCTCGTTTAAATTGATTGATTTCTTATTTTGGCTCACACCACTATTCATTAAGTTTGACAGGCTTCAATTAAGTATCTTTAGCAATCTCATCGATCGATAGGTTTGCTACCAACGAACAGCAATTATAAAAATAGCTACTAATTTGTTGAAAGTATAAAGTAAGTCGACAAACGATCCATCATCGGATGTCAAAATGTTTATAATGATACAATTTATTGACCGTTATCTCTGACGTTGGATTTTTTATTCGTTTATCTTTGGCACTAGTTTTTATAAAGAGGCTGTCTAGTAATTAGTCAGTTGGTAGATTTAAGAGTACAATTTTTTCTTTTGTTTCTCGCTCTTCTTTTCTTTAGTCAACATCTCGTGTTGCACGTTCCTCAGCAGAATGATACGCCTATAACTATTTTGCAGAAGTAATTCTCGTCTTCCGCCGTTCTAACTGTATATTGCTCAGCTCATTCCAAACTACCTTACAATAAATCGGAAACATTATCTACAGAAATGCTCCAAAGCAACCTATCAACATTCATTGGTGTTAGTCTGCCCCCGAACGTGCGCAAGAGTGCACTACAATCCGGTAAGACAATGCGATGGACTGTTGTTTTACAATACAAATTCCTAACACAAATTACATGTGTGCAGATTTCCGTAGCCGCCTTCCAGACGTTTTTCATTGTTCCTTGTACAAATTGCCGATAGGTTCTTGAACGGTTTCAGTTAGAGCTTTGAAATATTTTATGCGTATGATGTTTTCAATTTTCGCGTCTGCTTCGTTAATATTTGTTCAGCCTGTGGGCCAGTATTACAATATGCATTTTCTTCTATGGGTGTTAGAACAGTAGGGTGTTAAAAGATTGTTTGTAGTCATGCATTATAGATAGTTCTGCCCAAACTGTTGATATTATGACACTGTAGATAAGTATAACCCAGACAGTCCAGATAGTCTACCATCATAAGATTGATTTCTTATTTTATTCTATAGCTCAGAAATCACAAAAACTAAATTGACTAGATAGCATTAAATTTCCTTTAACTATCCTTTAATTATGTGGCTTTTAATCGTTCTCTCCTTACCTAGTTACATTGTATAACCACCATATTTTATATCGGTTATGAATTGTTTATGATCATTAATATTGCTTGATTAATATTTGAATCCTGTGTGGTCTAAGCTACGTTTAGACTCTCTTCAAGCTAACTAAGATGGAGTTATTAGCGAGCAGATAATAAAGCTATAGTTTACTTATGATAGATACATTTATAATAGATGCATAGTAAGCAATAGTAAATAATGAATGTGCTCAAGGCAACATTTCACCCAGTATTTAATGGAATACAGTGGTCGAGGTAGTTTTGGGGTAAGTTTTGTCTATATAAAACAATAGAATTTAGAATTTTAATTTAAAACGATTGACAGTTTTCTAGCAAAGGTTTTCTAAAAAAAGGATTTAAGCAGATAAATCCATAATAACCGTGACGAGAATCACCAATTTCATATCTTAAGAATGTGACATGATTTTATAGATCCAGTTTCCATAAACACCATAACTTAGCATCAGTCGAAGAACAGTCATTACATTAATCAATATTTTGTAATACCCAAAAATTACCGTGACAACGAAGACCAATTTCCGTAACATTAATGTTCGTGACTCGAATTTAAGACGATACTAATAGGATTATGAGAGACGTCAACGTGCCCTACTGTTCGTAATTCATGGTAATGCTGTTAACGGATTATACGGTCCGTAATCAAGGCTAAACGTAATCGCATATCTGGCGTTATAAAGGCGTTGATTTATATTGATTTTTATAGGGCTTCAATTCATTCAAATAATGTGTTTATTGTGTCCTCAATCATCTCAGCCTATTGCAGTCCACTGCTGGATATACGCCTCCCTTGGCTGTACCACAAAACCCTATCCTTTGCCTTCCGCATACAGTTTGTTCAAGTCACCTTTTTAAGGTTGTTATTGTGACCTGTTAATTGGAATTAAAGATAATTTGATCAGATTTCTGTTCTGGTTTGAATATTTTGATTCTTATAACACCTTTACTTTCATGATCATCGTTTAGTTTTTTTTTATTTCCAACTGTATTCCAACTTGTTTGGATTTAACATCGCCTAAGAGTTTATTTGTATTATCGAGTTTAGTATCGGCATTCACAACATCGTACTAAGAATACCGCTAGTTTGAGCTCAAGCTGATGTTATGTACTTATCTAGGCTTACGAACATAGACAATCCATCAAACGATACTCCTTCAGTTTGTCACTTACACGATAGCCTCTTGGTCGGAGTTATTTAATAAAACGATTACTTATTTCTTGTAAAAATAATGTCTTACTAACAAACTGTACTCTTTATTTATTGACATTTATTTATGCTTCATTCTTGCTAACTAATCCTCTGATTGCAATATCATCTGTTGCAATTTTAAACCAATTACTCAAAACCTTATCAGGATTCCGTGTACACCTCTAGCGTGTTCTGCAAATAGTAATTCGTAGTCCCGTCAAACTTTATGTCCCTTCGCCAGGGGGCCTGCTCGAGACATCCCTTTAGCATGCAAATACAACGCGTGACAAATTAAAGCTACGTGCAAGCAACGTTGGTTTCGATCCAATGTCTAACCTAGCAATAATGTTAATTGTGAAATGATTTATGAGAACGAAGAAAGAATGTGTGATTGTGCAGACATTCATATTATCGGAGAGAATAATTTCCTAGTGCATAATAATGAGAGGACAGATGGAATCTAAAAGCCCTAGAGTTATTGTTTTTATTCTATATAATATAATTAATTTGATTGAATTGCCATTGCATGCTTAAGTTCCATGTTTTGTCAAATGGAAGTTGTTAAAGTTTAGTTTCATCCAGAACACAAATTACGATTCCAATCTGGGTTACAATTTACAACTGCAATCATTACACCTTCCCTTTTCTTTCTAACATTTCTTCTATATAAAAGATTAGCACTTGTAAAAGTAAGTTCCTCCGTTAGCCGTATCATTGCATTATCTAGTTTATTATCGTCTCCGCCCTCAAACTTGATGTTGCTTTAGACTTTTAACGATTTCTCATGATTTACCCTGTCTTCTGAATAGCCTGTTAATACTGGGTCTACTTTTTGTACTGACTTGCAACCGGTCAGGACTGCTTCGCTTGTTTTATTGCACCTATAAACCACTATAAATAATTTCACTTAGAACAAGCGCGCATTACAGACAACGCCTTAAGACTTTTTGCATAAAATCAAATAGCTCCATTTAATATATGAAAAGTTTTCGCTTCTTTGTTTGCGTTCAACCGCGTGGGATTATGAGCAGGTGATGCATTCATTTGCAGATCTGCATAGAGCAAGCCCGTCGCATCTGTATTAAAAATAAACACTAAGATCGTGTTAATAAGAATGTATTTATGTGGGAACAGTCGGTAAGCTGGTATTGTAGCAATTTCATAATTTGTCTCGAAGAGAGATGTCTTCCGCTAGGTACATGCTGGCTCTTATGTTTTTCTATTCGTAGTGCTAGCAGTTGTATGCATATTAGATGCGTTAACATTTCTTTATGTCATATGAGGCAGCATATGTCATCAGTAAAATTAAACGTGCGTTGAACTTAAAATATATCCTTGCATGTTATTACACTGTCCCGACGTTTGTTCTGAACTGCACATATTTTTAAATTTTAAAGCCTTCACACGATCTAGTGTCTACGGTGACTATTTACTTGTTACTTTGTTACATTGACTTACAATATGCGCTTGACCTTAATCGTAATGAGAATTTACAATGCTTGCAAGCAAAGGAGTTGGGTTGTCCTTTGTTATGTTTTCTGATTCTTGTGATGTAGGATTTAGGAAGTATGGTTTCGAAACTTTGGACACAATAATAAGGTAGTTTATGCGTGCCCTAATTTCGATTAAATGTAGCCTGAAGTTAAATTATGAAATGTCGTGCAAATGTCTCTACATTGTGTGCAAGTACTAGAAATTGATAATAAGCATTCACGCGTAAAACCAGAATCTCACAATACTCCGGATGAAGTAGGTTTACGACAGAAAACCGCTAATGAACGCTTTACCACTGTTTTTTAATGAAAACCGTATCCTAGTTACATATAGAAGTAGAAAAAGTAAGAGAAGGGCATCAGAAATGCGTAAAGTTAATTTTTGTCTACAATTCAAACATTACAGCAAAAGCAAACAACGTGAGTCCATACATTTGCTGAATATCACCTACAAACTATCTGCCTATAAATTCCACTATAATGTAGACCCGAAGACTTTGAGGTCTTAAGCTTCGAAACGATATATTGACCGGGGTATCAATACAGATAATTTATACGACACCATTTATTTTTCTGCTTTAGCTTGCGGGATTTCAATGATTGTAAATTGCATTAGGATATAAATGGATGTGTAAAGTGTTCCCAAGGCTGTGCCTGTTTGCTAAATCGTGAGAATTGGAGGTGTGATAACTATGTAGTTTGTAATCCGATTAATGTTATCTACTTCGGTACCAGAAAGTCCAACACTGGGATTTACTGGTAGCCTGCCATGTTCACTTGTAAAATATTGTTGGGTCAGAAACAGTTGCAACTACCTAAAATTTTGACTAGCTAAATTATTGACAGAAGTAAAGTTCTTAATCATTGCACCCTTCAACTTCGCACAGGTAGATCAAGCGATTTCTGTCTGACATAAAGTTACGGTGTTTGCCGTGCTAACACCTCTAAAATAACTCACATCAATATCTCTAAAATATTTAACAAGTACTGTAATTTTTCACAATTGCAAGAGAGTTTTAAATTACAATAGGTACATAGCGCTTAAAAGCTTCTTCTGTTAAATTGACTACTGTGATATCTGCATTTGCTCTCCACAATTTATCTTTGGCAGATTCTTCTAAAGGTTTACTGTTATTGCATTGGTGCGATAAGTAGCACACCTTAATGCATTTCTGATATTTCTGCTGGCTTCGAAACTAAGTCTTGTGAATATCTTATTTATTATAATTTAAATCCCTTGATCGCAAATATTCGCATTACCATCAATAAGGTCAGAATTATTTGTGTTAATCCTAGCTGTTATTACAAATGTGAGAATGAGTTTGTTCCACTTATGGCTCGGCAGTTAAACTGAACCGTTCTACTTCGAATTTTGCATCGATATAGTCCTTGTTATGTCGATAGTATTCAATAAATTTAATCTTAAGTAATTCGAATAGTATCCAGATTATTTCAAGAAATCTAATCCTCGTGGGCAAATCCACGGACAAAAGTTTCATAATCATCATTAACTTGGCTTATTGCAGTGTAAAGCTAGTTTTATTATAATTTAAACCCATCGATTACAAGCTTTCCCATTACCATCAATAAGATCATAGATAGAAGCGTTAATTTGTATTAAACTTGATGCGTTTTTATCGCAATCTGGCTTGTCAGTTTAGTGTCAGCTATGTTATCCCTTGGGAACTGAGTTGAAGACAAACTTTGATTCGTATTACGCTTTGTTGCAGATTTATTGTCTTGTTTGTTATTATTTTGTTATTCTACTAAGCTTCTATTGTTAGCACGGCAGTGTAGACAGTTGATATTTCATTTGTCTATAACCGAGTGAGTGAAAACACGTGTAGTTATTGTTCGACGATATCGCATGTGGATGGAAGTGTTTCTTCGGAGCGGATTTTCTATTGTATTTGAGGTATTGTTTTCTTTATTCTTTTTGAAGGATATTGATTATAGTTTGATCTGTGGCCTAGTGATATTGCTGAGAGATTTGTCGTTTGTATTTACAAATGATGAGAGCATTTCTAAAATCTCTCCAAAATTACTGTTGTTCACACAACAGTAATTTTGGAATTGAATTAAAATGCAAGCGAATTCATGAATGTATTTCCTTGAAAACCCATCGTAGTTAGGAATAGAGATGCAGTTTTACATGATAGTGTATTAAGATTAACATTTTCTTGTTTAACTGTACAGAAATTAAAGCTCATTGTTTTGATGCTCGTGGACGGTGTACGATGAGGCGACATGCTGACTGGGCTTATTTGTAGCCGTAATCCATTGGCACCGCTTTTCCATAATACCTTTGAAACATCATGCATATTTTTAGATTTTGATATACACATTTGGGTCCCTACCTTTGTCGTGGTACCTTCTGTTTCATACCGTATTCTACAAAAACATATCGTACCTAGGCACCTACCTAAAAAAAGTGTAAAGTTAGTTTAGAGTACTTTTATTCCATAAAATACATCTTTTGAAAAAAATATTCAAATGGTTTCTTTAAAAAAATTCTAATAAAAATTTTTTTTTTGTTACAGTGAGATGGCGCGGTGGAGTGCGCTCCAGCATGGACGATCAACGGCTTGGCTTGTTTTCTTCTGCCTACTGCAAGTGGCGAGGGCAACGCCCGGTAAGTGCCTACCTTCCTATATTCTAACATTTACCACAGTGTAGCTACTGGCTTCATGGACCATATATTTGATTGAACCTGAGAAATTCCGAACGGCATTACGAAAGGCCGACTATGTGTCTACATAGTAAGGCCCATATGCACAACGGAAAAATAAAATTTTAATACTTACATCATTCTACTATTGTCAGTCGTTTGAAGAATAGAGACAGAATAATCTATTAAATTTAAAATAAAGATAGATAAATGAAACGAAAACATTACCTACGTATGAAATACTTTTAGAGCAAAATGGAAATTAGTGATTTGTGGTAAGGGCGCTTAAACTTGGTTACTCTGTAGGTACCAATGAAGTTACTATGTAACTGTAAATAGAACAAAAAATAACATCTCGTCTCTCTCTCTCGTCAAAGTTTTTATGAATACTGAGCATAGGCTTTATAGACCTTTAAATACAAACGTTTCCTGGGTTAACGGACAACGAGACTAGAAAATGGAAGACCTAATATTTTATTACCAATCTAGTCTATGGCTTAGTAGCTTTTTACGACACCTGCAATATGTGTGGTGGTTTATGCATGGCAGACTCCATAGATGGTATTTTCTCACAATTTGATTTCCTATCAACTTTTGAGGAAATGTCTAGTAAAACTGTAAACTGAAGCTAAACAAAATAATTTGCTGTGAAAAGTGTCTCAATAATTCGACAACAGCTCCCGCATACGGGCGCGACGCAACTTCGGTGGAAGAATTTTCGCACAGTTTTCATAGAAATATGTAGTTCCACCAGAGTCGAGTCGCGTCGCGTCTGTCTGCGGAAGGCTATACTTTTTATACACAAATAAACACAGACTGGCTAACAAAATCAAATCATTAATAGTGTTTGTTAACAAACAGATCAATACTCCATTGTATTGTGTTTACAAATAATGTCCATTGAATGAACCCAGTAATAAAATAACGTCACCGCTTCATTCATCAAAACGAAACGTATTCAATGAAGCTTGTAAAGATCGCGTGTATAGAATTTCATTGAATTGGAAAAGTAATAATCATTCGACGGAATAAGTATTGTGCTTTTACATGCTTTTTTGGATGTTAAAGCATAATTTTTTAAAGCATGCTACTGCTTAAGAGAGTCGCACGGATCGATCGATCACGTGAAGCCAAGCTTGCTGCAGTTGGTTCGTGTATGGGTGATCTTTAAATACGAAGACCGTTCCGTGCTTCGGAAATCACGTTAAGCTGTTGGTCCCGGCTGTCATTCGTCGATCTTTCCCAGTCATTACGGGTCGTCAGAAACCCGAAAGTCTGACAACCATTCTTACCAAGGGGTATCGTATTTTCCAGTAACTGGGTGTTGGAGTTCAGATAGGCAGTCGCTCCATGTAAAATACTGGTATTCTACTGGAAGCCTAGGCAGATGATGATGATGAAAACAGGCTAATATTTTGATTACATGATAAAAATAGGCCAGTAATAACTGCCAACGACATATTTGTCCAAAAGAACTTTGATTTTAACATTCATTCTATCCGAATTCCGTGTGGTACCGGACGTAAAAGAATAGCACCATCCCATTTCTTCCCGTGGGTGTCGTAGAAGGCGACTAAGGGACTTACTAGAGAATGGGCAGCAGCGTTCTCTATGCATTTTACCACCATACTGCGATCGCCAAGCCGCCTGCCAAGCGTAGCGATTATGGAAAATCCACCCCTTTGGGGCGCTTGTATCCAGCAGTGGACGTCTTTCGGCTGATATGATGATGATGATGATGAATACACCTGAATTTCATCCAAAAATGCCACTTACCATAAACAAACAAGCCCAAATACAGTGAATAAAACTAGTCATCCAAGAAAATGGCGCTACAACTTTTCCCGTTACATAGCCGCACGTCCTAACTTATTTATTTACTTACAACAAACACAGTATTAATAGTCTTTAAGCTTCAACGAACGATATACAAGAATCCTACGTACTTTGAACGGTACAAATAGTATTTTCTAATTGGAACAAATACTTATAAGGATAGTCCCAGTTTCCTTTAGAGGAACTTAAATATATAGGTACATGTGCTTATTAAGTTCATTTGTTTAAACTAATTAACACTGTCTTTTATAGTTGCTATTTATATTATTCCAAGGAATGGCCTAATGTTATGTTTAGAAAATTAATTCATTGGTTCTTATTACTCAGACTTAGTTCCAATTTGGGGGATTTCATAGGAGAAACTAAAAAAAAAAAGAAACAACGGAGAAACTAGGAGAAACAGAAAAAACAAGGAGGAGAAACTTATTCGTTATTTTTGTGACTTTCCCGGATTTTGTGAGAAGTTATTAGTTGTCAATATAAGTGTTAAATTATTTTCTTCTTGTATACTAGGATACTATAACTAGATAGGGCAAAAATTGAATACGTCATTCTGTTAAACGGCTGAACACGTTTAAGTGAAATTTGGCGTAGGTACAAAAATATGGTTCCTTTAGAATATGAGTAAAACTGCGTGATACAGCTAGTAATATCTAAAGGCAATAATAATGAAAAATTCCAACTAATATACATATACAAATACGAAAGTGAATTTGTCGGTTTGTTACGCTTTCACGATAAAACGGCCAAACCGATTTAGATGAAATTTGGCACACAATTAGTACATGACCTGGGTACTTTTCATCTTGGATCGCAGACGAAGTCGTGGGCAACAGCTTGTTTATTAAATAAAACAGTTACGCAGCCCATAGACTGTTATATTAATGAGCACATATTTAAGTCAGGATTCTCGTGGCTATTCATTATTAAACTGACTAACTTTACGAGCAATCTTGAACTATCCCTTGTACTAAGTTATTTAGAATTTTCGTTATAAAATGAGGTATGGGTATATTTTATAGGTTCGTATTTTATGAGCCAGTTTAATAGTAGGTGATTAGCGAGTGTTGATGCGAATAACTGAATGTCTATAAACTTTTGATGGCCTCTTTCAATAACGCAATACTGAAGATTCTAACGCTGGGTTTCTAAAGTCTTTAGATAATATTATACTTCAATAGAAACTAGAATATTTTGTGTATCGATTCAATCAAGTTATTAATTGAAACAAAGCTCTTCTTTTACTTTGTATTCAGTAACGCAGTGTGTCAAGAATGAATGAACGACACAATCGAATGAACGACACAATCGAATGAATAAGTTCATGTCAAGAATACCACAGAATCCGGGCATAAAAAGTACTGCAACGGCCATTCTAAGCAGAGCATCTGTCTTTTCTCAGGACCGCAATCATTTGTTTGTTAGAAATCAGAGCAATTAATAAAACGACGTTTTATAAAACTCATCGCAAGTCACGAATTCACCAGAGCATTTCAATTGTACAGCACTTATAAAACAATAGGTCACTCCGATCCAGCCTGTCACTGGCTTGTCACGGACGGACCTCGGCTAAAGCGTCGATGGAAGAGGGCTTCTATCGACGCTCTAAGCCGAGGTCCGTCCGTACCCCACAGAAGGTGCCTTTAGAGTGTAGTTGCTTTGTTTTAAGTTTTTAAGTACTGACTAGGGGCTTTCATTTATTGAGGAAGCCACAGGCAAGTCCGATTAAGCAGCTGACAACCTCATAGGTTGAATATGCGAGATGTCAAAAAAAAAGGGTTACCTACTCATAAATAAAAACATCTAAAACATATCATAATTTATATTTTTAAACTAAGCACTGAAATATACAATCTGGACATTTGATACGTCTATCCATTCTTATGTCTCTGGCAGGCGCACCTCGATATACAGTTAACATTATCTCAAACAATTTAATACGAAAAGGAAAGGCAACGTTTGCAAAACCTTAATTAATTGTTCAAAGGCCTAACGAAGCTAAGGTCTCGTGCACCTGTCGATTCTCTTATTTATTAGGTACCGTTTGGTTCATGTGAGAGTCTTTGCTTATTCTATCTCTGGAACTGCGAGCTTTGTAGTCTCCCTTATCTTATTGCATTGTGTTTCGTTTCCACGGTGATAAGTGTGGGATTAATGGCCCACAGATTTGCTTTACGATGTGCTGGGAATGTAGCAAAAAGTCGTGTTTGAAGAATTGTTGTATGCTAATTGAAATACTTAATTAATTTGTCAAAGAAAAAAGTGTTGTAATGTTTTATGGGTATGCTTGCTGACGGAATAACGCGATGTTTAAATGATAAAGTAGTAATTTGATTGTCTGTCGTAATTAGCGAAGTGTTAATTAATTTTCTTTTGTTTTTTACAGGCCCATGTGAAGTGGAAACGGGCCAGTCTAGCATTATAGTTGATATTGAAGAGAGCAGAGGAGATCGTAAGTAACAGACCATTTTTATATCTTTAACACATTTTTTGTGCGCATGGTGAAACTACCAGTTAGTCACGAAGTCAAAAAAATTATGATCTACGTAATGACAATCTAAAGAAGATTCATTAGTTCTGCCTGTTATCTATTTTAGGGAAAGCCGACATAATTAGAAAAAAAAAACATTTTTTTTATCAGCCTATAATTAAGGAACAGTCACATTTTGGTTGCTACACACAACTTCTTCATTTTGACTTCACGTAACTCATAGGGAGCATAAACCCGTGATCTACCCGATTGAAATTGGTTCTAGCGATTCGAATTCAATCGATAATCTTCTGTTATAGCTGTCTGATCTTCTGTACATAAATAAGTAATATTTTCATGTCTGTTTCCTTCAATTTCAGAGGTGAACCAAAGCACAGTGCCAGCCCAGCTGCCAATAGTTGGGGAGCCAGGTGAAGACGTGTTGCTGTCCACGGTCTTTCCTAAGGGCCCCACATTGTTCCAGCTCGATGGGAAGCGGTTGCAGCTCCTGCAGCCTCTCGATAGAGATGAAGATAACTTGTCGCATATGGTGTTTCAGGTAATGTGGATAATTTTTACTAGTTTTTTTAAGAAAGTCATCATTTCAGCCGAAAGACGTCCACTGTTGGACATAGGCCTCCCCCAATAGGGGGGTTTTGCCATAATCGCCACGCTTGGCAGGTGGGTTGGCGATCGCAGTATGGTGGTCAAATGTATAGAGAACGCTGCTGCCCATTCTCTAGTAAGTCCCTTGGTCGCCTTCTACGACACCCACGGGAAGAAATGGGGTGGTGCTATTCTTTTACGTCCGCCACCACACGGAACAAGAAGTATTTTTTTTAAATTGCCCTGTGGTTTACCGCTTCAAACGATGAAACCCCTCGTCCCTTCTAAGCCCTTGTCTCCGCGGGTGATTTTTTATGCACACTGGATTTTCAATACCCTGCTGAGCACCTAGTGTTGAAAATACAACTGTGTATTTTTTCGTGCGTAGGATGCTCTCTGTTGGATTACCAATGCTCGGCCCAACACCGAGGGTTGAAAATCCAATGCGTGATAAAATCCCACTGATATTTTTTTCTAACATAGTAGCCATACCACAGCCATGTCTTCGTAAGCTTCTGGTGCTTAAAGCATATCGTATAGCATTGCATACGAAATAGATAATAAGGTGCACGTAATCTTGTTAGATAACTCAATAAAACGTGTGGACGGACGATTGAATATCTTAAATATACGTCTGTGACTGTAGGTCATCGATTAAGTAACTGTTACACAACAAATATACACTATTTCATAAACAGTTCCCACGATCAAAAACGTACTGTCAACTCGTCCGAATATACTCTCTGTAAGCCATTATTTATCATTGTTAAAATAAATTATCTATCATAATCATCTTATGATAATTTGTCATATAATTTATAAAGATCTCTAGATACTTCATAGGTAGCCACTTAACATTTTTAAACAATTAATTTTCAACTTTACCGTTCAGAAATAAAGTTCAAAATTCATTGTGCTGCAGATGCAAATGTGGGCCGATATGTATATCGCCTTAACCGAATTAAGTCTATTAATATATCGCCTAGGGCCAATATGGTAGTTATTAATCTGTGTTAGAAGTAATTTGATTGTAATTAATGGGTGTGTTTGCAGCTGGTTTGCCAGGTGAAAGCGACGAAGAAGCGGCGAACGATACCAGTGATAGTAAGAGTGTCGGATATCAACGACAATGCGCCGGTTTTCCAAGGGACGCCATATGAATCTACTGTATCTGAGGTAAGAAAGTAACAATAGAAATTAAAAAGTTGCAGTACATGTCTGCGCTTATTGCCAGTGATTGATGTTGGATGGTTTTTTTGTGTACAGACAAGAGAACAGACTGTATTTTTTATGTATTTATTCGGTTTTTCCCCTTACTGTCATTGATTGTGTTAAAGAATACAGTCCAATCCAAATGGGTGTTGTGTTTCATTGTTAAGATAGAGATTAATCAAAACAAATAAATATCAATTAATGAAGATGCAAAAAAGCGATTAACTTAAGGCAATGAGCCAATAAATTGTTTTGAACGCAGACTTTTGTTCTCCCTTTGTTATTAAGATCTAGAATGAAAATTCATTTCATTCAGCGTTTCTATTTTGTGTACTTTTAAATAATTCAATTAATTTTCTTTTAATATAGCAACAACACTCAACAACAACAACAATACTCAACAATTCACCCATTCCACAAATCAATTCTTCTGAAGCGCTCTCCTACTTTAATACAATTCTTATAATATTTCAGCTGGTACCAATCGGAACTACAATATTCGACGGTATCAAAGCACTAGACCTCGACGCAGGCGTCAACGGTCTATCTGAGTACTTCATAATACCAGGAGATAATGCAACGATAGAGGAAGCCAATGCAGTAGACGGCTATGGAAGCTTCGCCATACCACTGCCTCATCAGGGGCAGGTCACAGTCAACAGGAGTTTGGATTACGAGCGCACGCAGAAGTATCTAGTCACTATCCTTGCTTCTGTAAGTAGCTCTGAGATTCTATTTGTACTAGGGGATAATACAACGTTGGAGGTGAACTATGGAAGCTTTGCAATACCACTGCTGCAACAGGGGCAGGTCACAGTAATTTTGAGTTTGGATTACGAGCGCACGCAGAAGTATCTAGGTTCCTTGCATTCCTCCACATCCTTGCTTCTGTATCTCTGGCATTTTATTAGTACCAGGAGGTTAGATTCTAGTGGAGGTGAACGCAGTTTAAGACTACAGAAACGCGTGGAGAATTGTAGTCATTATATTCGCTTCTGTGAACTATGCAGTATTTGCATATTGCACAGTATGTCAATGGCAGCATTTCGAAATTCAGATAAAGCAGATTCTGCTTTATCTGGATTTCGAAATGCTGCCATTGATTCTCGGCGAAAACGGACATACAATGGAAAGTGTCATTTCAAGTATTATCAAAACTATATCATAAATTGTAGTTCCTCATTTGTTTTTAACTTCGAAAAAAATCTCGCCTCTGTCCTTTTATATAACATGAATATCTATAGTAAGTTTCATGGAACCTTTTACTTTTATTACAGGACCGTGCCCGCGATACAAAGAGACGTCTTTCGAGCACCACAACGTTGACAGTGCGCATACAAGACGATGATGATCAGGATCCGTCTTTCATATACAAGGGATGCACGCTACATGAGGGAGCTTGCTTCAATCCGGAATATACAAGTTTTGTAAGTATTATTTACTAGCTTTTGCCCGCGGATCCACCCGCATGGATGTCGGAAATGTTCTCAAAGGGCTTTTCATCCCAATCCGTTCAGCCGTTAAGGCTAAATTGAGTGATTTTTACTTTTAAAATGAAGGACTTTTCATACACAACTTCATCCCTCTTTTCAGACCTTCCGGGGTGGAATTTTCAAAAACACTGAGACGTATAAATTAATTTTCAATCGTCAGCCTAAACACAAAATTTCAAGATCCTAACTTCGAAACTGACGAACTTTTATACAAACTTCCACCCCCTATTTAATCCCTTTCCGGGGGGAGTAAAATCCTTTCTTTCGCAGAGGTGACGTCAGCTAGACGTCTCCTAGTCGTAATCTACCTTTGTGAGAAATTTCCTCTTCATAGGTTCAGTATTTTTTGAGAATTGGTGTTTAATCAGGGAGTGAATGAATGTATGAAGGAGTGAGCGACCTTTCGCTTTTATATATAAATAACATAACAATGCATGATTTCTTACGACAGGTAAATTGTGACCTATTTTGCTCGTCAAGAGCCCCTCCAGGTACGCCAAATATAAACGGAACTATATTTCAGATTTTAATCAAATCAATTCGAATTAGTTAGTAGGCACGCTAATGATAGCTGCCTGTAATTACTCTCAGAGTTAACACTTTCTTCGTTCTCTGTCATACACACAAATAACAAGGCATTGATCATCACGGTAGTTCACTGCCGTGTGGCGATTACATTCGATTTATACCGCGGTTCCTCGTGATGATTTCTTTCGCTGTAGTAGGGTGTCTTAAACGGACATATTTATAACGGACACGGGTCAAAGTGTCTGACATTGAAGCGCAACCTGTAACCGTGGTTTCAGTAAATGATTTTGAACATTAGCTGTTCCATACATTTTGACCGCGTTGGTATTGCGCTTTTCTATGAGACAGATGTTTTAAAAATGTTTAATAATCGACAAAATCTTTCTACTCTAGAATCATGTGCTGTATTCATAGTTACAGTTTGTGCGTCGATGTATGCCAGCCAGTAGGTGTACTTAAAATACAAATATTGATTAAAAAGCCAGAATTTTTCAACAAGCAACCAAAACTTCAAATGAATTTTCAATCTTCAGGTAAACAGCGGCGTTTTAGCAGGCATCCTAACGATCGAACCAGAGAAGATTCAAGCAGTAGACATGGACACATTAGACGCCCGCATCAAGTATACCATCGACAGTGGAGAGCCTGACTCCTGGGCTACGTACTTCGCCATAGATCCTAATACTGGAGGGGTTAGGCAGCTTGTGCCGGTCGATACTTCCATTGCTAAAAAGTTTCAGTTGGTTATAAAGGTGAGTGCAACAGATTTTTGAAGCAACCAAAATGTAATAGCAGTGGATAGGATGACGACAGTATATAAAATGTATTATTCTTGCTAAACATATCGACCAAAATTTACGGTGATTTTGTGTTGTATGTTAGATTTATATTAACTTAGTAACAGCCTCACGATATAGACTGAGGTGTAGAAGGCGGGAAAGGAACAGACGAAGCCATAAAATAATCTAGAGACAAAAACTATTTGGACATTAGACAATTTATTAAAAAAATAATACAAATTGTATCGAATGTATAATATATTTATACATATTCGTATATCCACACTTCCATCGTCGCTTTTTTTGGGCACCCCAAATCTATGATCCAGTGATAGATGGATGGCTATTTTAAACTGCAAAAGAACAACGCCATATTTAAACATTTGTTATCACAAAATAAATAATAAAAAATATTATTTTTTATTTAATTTTCTAATCCAGGCTGAAGAAGTATCAGAAGCACGTCGATTTACAACAGCGAAGCTTACAATAATAGTGCGTCCGGTAGACGCCAGCCCGCCCGTCGTAGCGGCATCCTCGGATGAAGGGATGGTGGAAGAGAACTCCGCTAAAGGCACCAAAGTACTAGACGCCGATAGCAACCCTATTAGACTGACTGTTTCGGACCCGGATCTGGTGAGTTATTTTATACGCACATTATTTGACATTGAAAGTGCTTTTATGTCGTAGTAGTAAGGGCGATTTTCGTAGAAAAAGTGTTACGTTTTATAAGTCATACGATAATGGACCCCGAATGGTTGGGTTAAAGGCTTAGAGGTATTTGACAAACGCCCTTGTGTTAATGCGTCTATATGATAGTTTATCATGTAAACCAGTTATGAGTACATAAGTACTGTTGTAAAGCAGGTGTTGTATATACGTCCGCTATATGAAACCTGGGGATTTGTAGGAGTTGTAGGCTGTTAGGATAATTTATGATTACAGAAACAAGAAGAAGAAGATACATAAACAAACGCCTTCATCCCATTGGGTAGGCAGAAACTACAGAATGCCACCTGACGATCCTTACATACTCTTTTTGACTCGTTTACGTTCACACATCTGAGGCCTTAGTGCGAGTTTCATTTAACCATCTCGATCAAACGCTTCGAACGCGTTTGGCGCTCCGATTGCCCTGTATTGGTGACGGACCAATCGGAGCGCCGAACTCGCTCGATGCGTTTGATCGAGATGGTTAAATAAAACTCACACTAGGGCCACTGGTCATTCACGCATGCTGGTTGCGAGTACGTATCTGACCTTTCTGAAGGACATCACTAATAAGGTCACTGTCTGACTACTTTTGCAAAATGTAATAACTGAGTATCGAATTTGATTCAGCCTTGCTAAAACAGTTCTTAGCATGCAAAGAGAAAATCCTTCGGAATTCGAGAGCTAATGATAGCCTAATCTATTCCTTTGACCTAATGTATTGTATTTTTCAGGGTCCCGGAGATCCAGTACCAAAATACACGTTTGAACTGACAACGAACTTCTTCGACATCGACAAAGATGGTTACCTGGTTGTCAGCGACGAAAAACTCGACCGAGACCCACCGAACCCTGGCAAATTTAGATTCCAAGTAAGAACTGATGTAGCTACTGGTTTTTTTTTAATGGAGGTTAGGTACCTGTCAAACGTCCTATAGCCAGACGGCGGTCCATATGGATATCACTTGCATCTGGCTCTCTGTTAAATACTGTGCCCTAGGCCGCTTCGATAAGTGCTATCTACATTTCCAATCATTCCCAACAACCGTGAAATATTTGATTCTGCTATACAATAGTCGACCTTAGTATAATCGCCCTATAACATTCTCAGTCTTCAGGGCCACCGGGGGCCTGGGTCCCAGTGAGAAATTTGTAGGCTGATCTCCGAGTACACCACGCGGGTCCAGTGTGGGTGTCACGTGTCTTCGAAATGTTTCCTTACGGTGTTTTCCATCTCCGTTTTGAGTAGTGCAAAACACCTGTAATTACCGTGTGCTGCCGGACGTAAAAGTATAGCACCATCTCATTTCAACCCGTGGGTGTCGTAGAAAGCGACTAAGGGACTTACTAGAGAATGGGCAGCAGCGTTCTCTATGCATTTTACCACCATACTGCGATCGCCAACCCGCCTGCCAAGCGTGGCGATTATGGCAAAACCCCTCCTTTTGGAGGAGGCTTATGTCCAGCAGTGGACATCTTTCGGCTGAAATGATGATGATGACCTGTAATCAAAGTCTAAAATACATTTTCTTCTATAAAAATTTTCATATTCTCTGATTTTAGGTGGTCGCCCGCGAAGCAAACGGCGGTGCAGCATCAGCTCCATACTCCCTAGCAGTTCAGTTGCTCGACCAGAACGATAACGCGCCAGTCATACCTAAGACTCAACCGATCATTGTACCAGCTAGCTTGGAACCTGCGGAAGTGCATACGGTCAGTATATTTATTTTAATTTTTAATTCAAAGTGTACGAATTTGTTGCAGGAGAATAAAATAATTATCAAAAAGCCATACGACGACTTTCAATTCAACGTGCTTAAAACTAATTATTTCGCTCTAATACAGTGTGATAGAAACAAACCAGACACAGATTTGGTAAAACTAAATATCTCATCTATCATACAACATACCACTTGTAAAATTGGACCTTATCGGAAGGCAGTCTAGTACGAAGCTAAAAAATTGGTGTAATGCATAGACTTAATCACTATTCTATTATTTATTAAAATGTGAAAGCGTTGCTTTCATAGAACAACTTGATTTTCAGTATGGAGACAATAAGGCTTATTTTCTTTTTAAAAATTATCTAACTAAATGTTTATATTTACATTCACAGGTAGAGGCGGTAGACATCGATGAGGGTGAGAACGCACGTATAACGTACAGCATATATCACGTATCTAACAATGGCGGGAACAAGTTCACTATACACCCTAGCACTGGAGTTATATGTAAGTTGCAGATTGTTTTTATATATGTCTAGATGTATCTGTGTCGAGAAAGGTATTTGTGAGTCAGTTGTAGTGGTCGTATGTATACAGGTGGTTTTGTATTGATACAGTTAAATTAAAAAGTAGCCGTAGAGGTTGTACATTAACCCCAATATTACAAAACAAAGTTTCTATTCAGATCAGTTTTTGAAGAACCCTATGTAGAACTTGCAGCTCTTTTCATCAAACTTAGTCCGGTGGAAAGTTGTTATTTTTGTTTTAAGAACTTTACTCAAATCGATATAAAGTTGGAAATGTAAAACAGGATTAGAGCTTTAGGCTAGAACTAGATTTAGATCGAAGTAGATAAATATTTGTTATTTCAAACCTTTTATAACGCACATTGAATACCATTCTTGCATAAGTTCACTATTATACTCAAAATTATTAGGGATTTACAAAAATGCTAAAGGACTTCTGATCGTTTTCAGTTGTTGTACAGAATAAATAGTACTCAGAAGGTAAACTCTGTAATGCGACTGTATCAATTAAAATTACTCGTAAACGATACGACCTCTTTAGCGTGTTTGAATGATATCACTGTGTTGGCATGCATGATCTCACTATTGTTTTTTTTTCCATTTTCACTTAGATTTTCTCACGACTTAATATTTTCATTCCTTTTATTTTGTGTTGCAACTATACCAGTCACCATGATATTTTTTATACCACTATTTAGAACAAAAACGAAATCGCCTTTCAGAACTTACCTGTACCGTCTCCAGCCAAGAAACACTACATTAAAACCTCTTTATTTTATTTTTACAGCAAGCACAGGCCGTTTACAAGCTGGCGAACAATACAGCGTCACAATTCGGGCCACAGACGCTAAAGGCCTCAGTTCTCAGGGCATTGTTGAACTGTCCGTGGCACCGGGGCCTAATACCAGGCCTCCACAGTTTTCATCCCGGGATTATTACGCGCCTGTCTCTGAAGGCGCTGCCATCAATTCTACTGTGACTACTGTGACTGTAAGTATTTTAGACTTTATGGGAAAGAGATAGGGTTCAATATAAGTGAAATTTTCTTACCCACCTATAGAAAATGAGTACTTCACCAACGTTGTGTTTATTGGAGCGATTTTTTCTAACTCAATCTTCAGATAACTTTAATCTGAGGAACAAAAATAGCGGCTTGAGAGGTTTTGTGTAGAAACCGCGTCCAACAGTCATATTTAACACTTTAATATGAACACCACCTTAACCTATTGCTGTAAATATTGACCTTTAAAAGTTTGAGTCAATCTTCTGTCCTTACTTTTAAATTATAATGTAATTCCAGGCCAAAGACCCAGAAAACGAGCCAGTGACATACTCCATAGCATCGGGCAACGACCTCCGACAATTCGCGGTCGGTTCTAACACCGGCATCATCACAGTTATCCGGAGTCTGGACAGAGAAGTGCTAACAAGATATCAGCTGGTAAGTTTTTTTTGATCATTTAAAACTAATAACAGGATAAAGGCCTTCTCATTGAAGGCTATCGTAATTTAACACTGCTGTAGCTGACAATATAAACCTAACCAAACGCTTGAAGATTTGAGGAAGGCAGCATATGATTAGCACATAAAATACGATATTTTGTTAGAAATGCTGTCTATGACAACACTGCAAGAGAGATCCTTTTAGCGTTTTCAAAGATACTTTAAGCCGGTATTGAATAAAGTCAAGTTAAAGAATAGGAGATACCCCAGTTTGTACAAGCAACAAAGCAAAGTAGCAAAATTGGTCCAAATGGTGTCTAAACTTCAGAGCCATATTATGTAGTAGAGACGGTATCCAATTTTATTCTAATCTCCAAAAAATGGCTTCTGCCTTTAATCCAGTATGGCCAAAAATAACTAAATCTAATCCATGTTTCCAGATGGTAAGAGCAGAAGATCCAGGTAGACTGTCGAGTACAGCGACTGTGAACATCAAAGTCACTGACATCAACGACAATAACCCCAAGTTCGAGGAGGATTCCTACACGTTCCATGTTAAAGAAGGTAAACACAATCACATGTACAACAATTTAGAAACTACTTCTCTAAATTGTTGCGTTTTAAAAATAGGCCCGTCATCACGTGTTCGTTTGGTCGTCCTTAAAGCGTATACTGCAATTAATAAAAGCTTATAGAACATAGAACATAAGACGGCATATATCTGATTGTCTATGATTTTGCGGCTTCGCCTTGTTATGAATGTCGTTTCGGCACCGGTGTTTAGTAGGGATACAATACCTCAAGTTCGAGGAGGATTCCTACATATTCCATGTTAAAGGAGGTAAAAACAATCACATGAACAACAATTTAGAAACTACTTCTCTAAATTGTTGTGTTTTAAAAATAGGCCCGTCATCACGTGTTCGTTTGGTAGAGGACTACCAAACGAACCCCTACCCTACGAATACCCTATTGCAGTATACGCTTTAAGGATAAAGCGTATATTGCAATAGGGTATTACACTCATTTTTGAAAATTGTGTTAATTAGATTCTAGAGTACTGATAAAACACTAAAAAAACAACATTTTTATTTAATCGATTAGTGCCATAAAAATGCTAATGCATTTTAATTTGACGAAAACGCTGGACGGAGTGGACGCCATATTGCTCTGTCGGTATGACGTCAGATTGCTAAAAAAATGCGCAGATATTTTATAAAACAATTGTATATAGATTAAAAAAATGAGTTATTTTTCTACTTACCGTTGGTTTGCTGTTCCTGAATGCAAAATGTTATTGAAATAGAAATTACTCTGGTTACGAAAATAATAAAAGTACAAAGTTGCTCAGTTGACATGCCGTATGACGTAATAACATGACGATCAAAAACAGATTAAAAAAACTGAAATCTTTCAATTGTATTTTAAAATTTATTTTGTTGTTTCATGAACCAAAACTCCCGCATCCCGCATAGAGTAAAACCCTATTAATAAAAGCATATAGAACATTTCGCCTCTGCTTCAATAACGTGATAAGTCCGACAATTTTTTTTTAAATATTTGATAATTCAAACCGCCGTGACCGACTTAATTTTTCCAAAAAACGTGGTATGTTTTCTGGATATTATGCACAAAAGACACGTTTTAAAATAATTAAAAAAAAAATTGTCGGACTTATCACGTTATTGAAGCAAAGAGGTTTGTCGGACTTATCACGTTATTCAAGCAAAGAGGCGATTTGTTAGACGGCATATATGAAGCTAACTGCTCATATCTTCCAGGTGCCTCAAACGAGTTAGTAGGCTACGTTCACGCAACAGACATAGACGAAGGAGTAAACGCTATGGTCAGCTACAGCATACCGACGCACTTGCCCTTCAGCATAGACAACGGAACCGGAATGATTATTACCAACACTCAACTGGACTATGAGCATACTAAGGTAATTAATACACGTAGATATTGAAAGAAAACATAGATCCTATGTAACCTTGAATTTCTAGCCTTCCTTTTTAAAAGAGCCATTCATAATTATATAAAGATTCAGAGCCTCCTTTTGCTAAAAACTAAAACTACATTATAATTTTTTTGAAAGTATGCTTCCCATATTTATAGATGTGAAAAAAAAGCGGACAGCCCGAATTCTTGTACTTAAAACTTCTTGCACTCGGTTTTCCCTGAAATAAATGAATTTTATTTTTTATGATTTTTATTTTAAAATTTCGTATAATTGACATTCTGTACTCTTGTTGTACGTTTTATAAGTATGCAATTCTGAAAACCAATCTGGCAAGCTGGAGGAATTCTATTTCTGGCAGAGGTTATTCATTATAAAATTAAGCTACAGTTTTTCTTCATCAAATAATATTAAGTACAAAATAACATTTTCTTACTACTTCCAGGACTATGCCTTCGTAGTAACAGCAATGGACGGCGCGATAGACAAGCGACTCGGCACCGCCTCAGTAACGGTACAAGTGACGGACATTCCTGATGAAGCGCCTGTCTTCACCAAACTGGTCTACTCGGTGCATGTGCCCGAAAATGCCGCTAATTACCCTGTTGTTAAGGTTCAGGTTAGTATGGCAGCATTGTCAATCTTGTAATAGTATAAGATTTTAATAGTAGACCCGTTTTTGATAGCATCGTTCATCATGCCTAGCCTTTTTTTCCCAACTACGCTGAGGTTGGCTTACAGTCTTACCGGATCCAGCTGAATACCATTATATCACATGGAACGACTGCCTACCTGACCACCACAACCCAGTCACTGGGTTATATGACACCCCATGGTTGGTAAGACTGATTGTCAGACTTTCGAGCTTCTGACGACCCGTAACGACTGTCAAAGATCCACGCATGATAACCGGGATCAGCGGCTTCGTACTTTCCGAAGCACGGATGTAAAGATGGTCACCCATCCACGGACCCACCGCGTTAAGCGTAGCTTAAGGCACAAGCCCTTAGCATCGTTAAACCAAATGAATGGGAATGATTGACAGCTTCCCTGCTTGCTTTGTAGCTTGCTTGCTTGCTTTTGAGCAAGGGATAAATTATGTCATTACTAAGTATACTGTTGTCTTGCTGCCCTTTAAACTAGTAAAATACGCTTGATTAATTATGTTACCTTTGACTACTTTCGGACTCGTTTCAGAAAGTATTGATCACCAAACCTATTCTGAAACTTGGTGATATGATTATATTCTTCTACGACTGTTTTTTGTAGCAGTTCATCTCCACTAATATATATTCCGAACAAGTAACTAACGCAAAAACTTGGTACTTCCAGGCCGAAGACCCAGACTCAATACCAGAAATAACCTACACGATCCTAATGGGTGACACCGAGCTATTCTCAATAGATCGCAAGTCTGGTATGATACGGACGCTAAAGCTATTGGACCGAGAGACGACGGCGAGACACCAGATCATAGTGGGCACTGAGGAAAATACGGGGGAGGGACTCGGCGCTAGTACTACTATTGAAGTTTTTGTTGATGTGAGTATAGGAAAATTTAAAAAAACAATCTACGCTGGGGGTCTAGAATGATATGCTAAATTCATGGTTATAATTTGCGCACTTGATAAAACTTATCCTGTATTCAAATTAAAGATACATACAGTCTGTTCGCTGAAAGTTGATAAATATTATGATACATCTCCGAATAGCGACTGTCGCTTAATTATCGCAAACTGTATGGCGATTGTCGCTTATCTCCCGCTTTAGCCGTTTTCGTGGTACGAGGCACGCAGGTGCTGTGAACTGCGGCCCGAACGGCGAGCGAACGCGGCGGCCATATTGCCTATAAATAATTAGCGGGCCGCAATTTGTAATGAGTTAAGAAACCCTGACTTTGTCAACTCTCGGCGAACAGACTTTAGTTTTCATTGATCAAGCGCCTTTAGTCGACGTTCATAAGACGTCATACAATCGCGGCGGGATTTATTTGCGCACTGTCGGTGTTGAACTGAGCGTTGACAAGCCTACAGAGTGCATCTCAGCGCGTCGAAAATCTAACAGTGTGTTTTACTGTTCGATTGTCAACGCCCGGCGCTAATCAGTGCTTTTTAATTAAATAATTTTTACGAAAGCTAATATATTCAAATCAGCACATACTGAGTGGTTCAATTGCCTTTTTACGCCTTTAACAATTGCTAACTATAGATTTGATAATTTTTTGATCAGAGACTTGATAAAACTTTACTTAGGACGAACAAACTTACTAGAAAAAAGATAGTGTAATGTTCAACCTCGACGTTTAATTTTGACTGGAAAGTGAACTATTCATTCTAAAAATATCTGATACCAAAAAAATACTGCACTATCTATTGTGAATTCTTCAAAAAATTACTTCTCATTTCTACAAATTTCAGGACAAAAACGACAACTCACCAATATTCACGTCGGTCGTTCGCCCCGTAACTATCGAGGACTCATCTTCAATCGGCAGTCTCGTACAGACAGTGGTGGCGATGGATGCAGACGCGACGCCGCCCAACAACAGAGTGCGGTACAAGCTGGTGGGCAGAGGGAAAGCTTCCATATACTTCCATGTTGAACCTGACACTGGCGCCGTCAGAGTACGGGATGATCTGAGGAAGGAGACTGATAGTGAATATACTGTGAGTAACGATTTATTTCTATTTGTTTACATTATTTAGACAACAATTTATTGTCCAGCAGGCTTAGTATGACGCTTTCTTTTTCTACTCTATTGTAGAATAGAAATCGCTTGTCCACATTTCTCGTTGAAAAACTGTGGAAACGTCATTTTTGTCTACTCTTCCGACGACCGAAACGCTTGTCTATGGTTCTCGTATTAAGCCTGCCGACAATACGGTAAGCAGGTTCACTGGTTAACAGCAAGTTGAAGTTGCATTTGTCACAAACTAGTCTTTTTAAACTTCCAATGGTCTACTAACTATGGGCATACTTTAAGTCCCTTATAGTTGACTAGTCCAACTTTAAAGCTATTCAACTTATTTAACCTTTTGACCGCCACAGTCATGTATAGATGACACACCAAAATGTGCCTAGCACGCCACGGACGCGACTACATGACAGACTTATACGTAAATAAAACCGCTTGGCGCTGAGGGCAGGCTGTTGCTTTTTTGACGTGGCGGTCAAAAGGTTAAAAGGATTTATTAAGTTAAGACTAGTCCTGTGGTTACAAGCTGTATTTTCGTTTCTATACCATAACATTTTTAGTTACATCATCGTGATTTATACCCAAATATCTGGATGACCAAGCTTTGACCGGCTTTTTTTTATTGGTTTGACGTTTTCTAAAAATGAAACCTAGCTAGATCGATTTATCGCCCCCGAAACCCCCGCATACTAAATTTCATGAAAATCGTTGAAACCGTTTTGGACATTCAGATTATATAAATATAAACAAGAATTGCTCGTTTAAAGGTACTCGATTAGATAAACTGATTAATTGAACATGGGTCTCACAATATCAACTGTAATTTAATATTCCCAGGGGGCACAGTCATCATAGTATTGACACTTGGAAGATTATTTAGTGCGGATGGTGTTGGCAGTTGGTTGTAATAGACGATATTTCCTATCAAACTGCTAACTGCTTTGACCATCACTTGCTCACCGTTGACAACACCCTCAGATGATGTCGTCCCCTGCTAGGGGTGCGGGTTGTTTGAAAGAGGTAACGTCGCCCCTGGTACACAGGCAACTGAGGGAACACGGGTGGGTTTTAGTCAGTAAAAGTCTGACACGCCCTCCTGCACCACCCAGAGCGGGAGAAGTTATTTGATGATATCCCACCCAAAAAAAAAAAAACACCCATTTGGATTGGACTGTATTCTTTAACACAATCAATGACAGCAAGGGGAAAAACCGAATAAATACATAAAAAATACAGTCTGTTCTCTTGTCTGTACACAAAAAAACCATCCAACATCAATCACTGGCAATAAGCGCAGACATGTACTGCAACTTTTTAATTTCTATTGTTACTTTCTTACCTCAGATACAGTAGATTCATATGGCGTCCCTTGGAAAACCGGCGCATTGTCGTTGATATCCGACACTCTTACTATCACTGGTATCGTTCGCCGCTTCTTCGTCGCTTTCACCTGGCAAACCAGCCAGTTATTTGATGATTTCCCACCCTGGAAAAAAAAAAGCTGTTGTCCTGTCCCTGCTTGTTTATTGATGTATTTTTTTTTACTAGCCTACTCTGTTCCACTCTGGGCCTCTCTGAACCCGCACATCCTCGTTCCAGTTTTGACGGAACTTATCCAGCCGTGCTATTCTGTAACCCATCTCACCGAGTGAAGTGAACCGAGTGAGCGTGGAGTGAGCTGTCATTGACCAAGCATTACATTTACAATCATAATCGAGATTTAAATTTTAAAAAATATGCTGATTCTATTGATAGTTTTATTACGATTTCAAAGCTGATGCACACTTAAACACTTTAAGTGTGCATCATGCATTACATTTTGGGAGGTTTTGCAAATAAAGTAGCTAAACAAAAATTCAGTCAGAAACTCAATGTTGTTTCGTTTTATTTTTTCCTAGACTAGTCCTTATATTGCCTGAGGCGCGAGTGCGCGTCACGCACGTACAATAAATAAATATAATAAAACAGCTCGTCTCGCTCATCTCTTAGGTTCATGCATTAGATGTAACTTTACTTTTAATGTATTTTCCAGGTGGACGTGCAAGCTTACGACCAAGGCGAGCCAATGATGTCTTCGGTATCTAGTCTTACCATATACGTCAGTCATTCTGCCACTGTGCCGCCAGATGTAAGTACTTACTCTTTTAAGCATAGCCAGCAATAAAAATATGGTATGGTAAATCTGATAACATCATCAAAAAAACTGTAAATTATTGGATGGAGATAGCAAAATAACCCTTATTTACATGTATAATTTAATTCAAAATATTTGATAGATATATGCAATGCGAAATTTTATAATACGTAATTTGTTGCTGTTGGACATTCTCTAAATTAACAAGTAAAATAAACTTTGCTTTCAAGACATCAATTTATCTATGTATTTGCTATTTGATTGTTCGTTAACTGTAAACTTTAATCGATATTTCATCCACTGATACAAAAACGGAGTTTTTTTTTTTTCAAAAAAACCATCTCTCTTTCTCACAGTCCTATTCCCTTGCTTCTAACTATTTCAGGTGGGCCTCGGCTTCGCAGACACGCTATACACGGAACACGTAGCCGAGAACTCCGCAAACGGCACGCTAGTCAGAATCCTGCCGTTGCTGAACAAACGCGAACACTCTCCCGACACGCCCCTCAAGTGTAAACTCACCCAGTCGTCACAGCAAGGTAAGGTGGAAGGTTAGTGGCAAATGAAGATATCACGTGTTTCTGCGTTACTTCTCTTTTTGCTACACTTTGTACTTCTTTAGTTTATGTTTTGGTCTGCCCATTTTGGTTGACTGCGGTGATAATTTTCTTTATTTCTAAAATGATTGCTAACATTGTAATTTTAATCAAAACGTTATGTTGAGGAGTGTTTTTTTTATTGTATATTAGCTTTTGCCAGCGGCTTCGCCCGCGTTAACCAATTTAAACAAAACCTTAACCATGTAAATGTTACCGGCCAAACCCGATTTCAGGCCAAAATAGTTTGTCCTAGGCCAAACAGACTTCTACGCGTGATATGTCGCAGCCAACTAGGTTAATTAGCCGTTTCGTTAACAGCCTTTGGAAGTAGCGCTCGCCGGCCGCTGCCTTGGCACCGCACGCTTCGCTCGCTCGGCTCGCGCGCTATTGGTCACAGTTCTAACCTAACCTAATCCATTCAATCGGGGTGCCCCGGCTTAATAAACAGGTTTGGCCTAGGAAAAACTATTTTGGCCTGAAATCGGGTTTGGCCGGTAACGTATACACCAAAACACGGTTTCCACCAATATTGACAGTGATTCATAAGGTAGCTCATGAACCAGTGTATCTATTGGCGAAAACCGCATGAAAATCCATTCAGTACTTTTTTGAGTTTATCGCGAACAAACAGACGCGGCGGCGGACTTTGTTTTATAATATTTAGTGAAGGCTTATATAAAACCTAAATAGAGAATTTTGTTCTGAGAAAGTGTGGTTAGTAAAAATCTAAAATATGTCCACTTGCCCGATATGTGTCCATTTGAACAAAGCCCATTAAAAAAAAAAAACTTACATAAATCCTCTTCCACCGGAGTCATCATTATTATCAAAATCAAAATCAAAAGTCATTTATTCAAACTAGGCTGAGAGCACTTTTTGGACGTCAAAATTACATAAGACAGTCCCCCAAAACGCCCGCCCTTCACCACTTCCTAGTGCTTTAGCTGGGAAGAAGTGGCGCAACAAACTCCCCATATCCCTCCCTATTCTGCCGCTATCCCAATTTATTTGGTTTCGGCACAACATGTGCAACACACACTTTTTTTCCACACTTCTCTATTTGTCGTCATATACGTAGTCACACCCTTTCTAACCTTTCTTTCTTTCACAGGAGTATTCTACGTAAAACTAACAGACGAACGAGACTGCGCAATCTACCTCAACACAAGTTCCTTAGACTACGAAACTCTTGGAGAATACTCCTTAGAAGTTCAACTGGAATCCATCCAGGGGCTGATCAACCCAGAGAGCAGTAAAGCAACGATCAAAGTGCATGTAACCGATGCAAATGACAACGACCCAGTGTTCGCATTCCCTGAACAAAGCAGTATTTCGATCGCGAAAGGAAAGTACTTCGCGATCGTGACCAATGATATGTTGTTGGGGACCAATGTTTTACAAGTAAAAGTGAGTTTTCGTTTCAGTATTTAATTTAATAATGTCTGTCCCAAAACTGTCGAATGAAAGTGTAAACAAACCCTGTTCAGCACAAGCATTTGATACGCTTCCGTACCGAATCGGACATCAGTCAATGTTATCGTAGAAGACCGTTGTACGCTGACAACAAATCGAAAATCCGAAAACTTTGTAAGCTTAAATCATATAGATGACCGCTATTCTTCCGATAGCTGTTTACCTTTGGGGGCAAGGTAAATCGGGTTATCGAAATGTACCATTTTTGATACGATGCTTGTGAATAGCTATGCAGGTTGAATTCTTACGTCACTAACTAAAGGAAATCAGTAACACATTCATCTGTATTACATGTGACTCTTACTGGCTCGCCTCGTATTGCATGGGACTTAAACATTCCTGGCGAAATGTGAGTGTACTATAAGTACATTTCTGCCCTGCCCTTAGGAAAGAAGGCGTGATGTTATGTTGTTTCATCTGTATTAAGAGGGAGGGAGGAACTTTATATATGACTAGACTTTATCCAAAATATATTTTTTATACACCGCTACATTTTGATCGTTTTAATCCTTTAAAAGGGTCATTTTACTCAGAATTATGAACAATTATTACTATGGGATCAACCCTGAAATCGTGGAATAAAAATGACCTGATCCATACATTTATGTTCGCATATCTCGACACAATGTGTGGATCAGCTCATTTTTATTCCACGATTTCAGGGTTGATCCCATTTTAAAAGTTGTTCATAATGATGAGTACAATGAACCTTTTAAAGGATTAAAACGATAAAAAAATAGCTATTCATAAGATTTTTAAATTGTATAACACAAACTATCGTTGAATTATGGAAGTTTGCGACACAAGACTACCCTACTAAATACTTCTTTTCAAAATTCATCAAATTATTAACTTCCCACGTAGAAATTATACGCTCTATGATACATCGTAAATTACTCTTCGCACTAAGTAGTAAAATTGAACTTGGTCATTTAAATACCACAGTTAATCGTGGTTATAATGACTAAACTAATCAGCAATACATTAGAAAATTAGTTACATCATTACCTGTTCATTTCATTAATATTACGAGCCATTTTGAATCGTGAACCATTTACCAAACACTCATTTATTTAATTCTAGGCGAAAGACAAGGACAGTGGAGATTTCGGTAAGCTAGAGTACCACAAGAACTCCTGGACAAAGGCTGCCGAAGAGTACTTTAGTCTAGATGCCGACACCGGAGTGATAAGCAATTTAAAGACGTTTGAGAGCGTGCCAAAAGAAGTGCTACCGTTCAAGTTCAGTGTGACTGCAAGAGACAACCCTAATTCTGCGCAGGATTATAATATTGCGAGGGCTTCTGTTATTGTGAGTATTTGCACATTTTTTTTTCATATTTTTTAATTGGTGCCATAACGTTACGCGTATACTGCCGAAGATGATATTTACATCTACGTTTTACCAGTTATTTTTCGCTTTATTTTACAAGCGCGAAGATACATTAATACTAGAATTAAAATTGATATTTAAATGTTATCAGAAGTGGTCAATTTGTTATTTTAAATTTATTTGTCAGTTGGGTTAATATGAGTATATTCAGAGCTGAATTTGATATTTTTGCTTCAAGACAAAGTCGTGCAATGGTTGGAAAAATCTACTTCAATTCGCGAAATCAAGAAAAATGATTGCCTGTCCTGTAGTTAAATAGCATCGATGGAATTAGTAATGACGTTCTTTGTCCAACGTCCGTGATACGTACTTGTTTGTACTTTTGTCGAAAATTGTCCGTTACATGGCTAGCTGACATATGACAAATTTTTAAGTTCTGTGTCTCGTAATGTTGATTACTTTGCCTACCTATGTATAGAATCAAGTATATCTAACTAAACAGACAGCTGTGCTGCTGGGGAGTTCGTTGCGCCACTTCTTCTTCCCAGCTAAAGCACTAGGAAGTGGTGAAGGGCGGGCGTTTTGGGGGACTGTCTTATGTAATTTTGACATTCGAAAAGTGCTGATTTTCAGCCTAATTTGAATAAATGACTTTTGATTGATTTTGATTGTTTTGACAGCTTATATTTAACTCATTAATTATTTATAATTTCCAGATAAACCTCCTACAACAAGAAAACCAACTAGTCTTCGAAGTGTCAGACCTAAACGCGGACGTAATGCGTCGACGATCGCGAAGCTTACTCACTGCCATTGAAGAGAAAACCGGACTTTACGCTGGTTTAGAGAAACTGACTTCAAGACATTACTTAGGAGAGAATGGAACGCTTGAGAGTGATACGAAGGGCACCGACGTCTGGTTGTATCTCATTGATCCGAATACCGGAGAGATTCTCAGCAGAGAGTCGAAGCCAGTTAAAAAGTAAGTAAAAGTTTTACTTTAATTTTTATTAGAATAATCAGCCTGTAATATTTCCACCGCTAGGACACAGGCCTTCTCTCTGTAAGAGGGAGTGGGCCGTAATATACAAATTTGACCAAACCTAAAATTCGCAGACGTGTGACATCTACCAACCTGCGTTGGTGGATGCAACGTCTTCGAATTTTTGGTTCTTAGACGAATAATTAAATGATTCTTCATAGAAAATCTTCTTTGAAGACCTTAGTTCTTAATTATGGTCTGGGTTATATTTGTAATGAAATAGGAAGTTGGTAAAATGTCTCTTTGCAAAATAGGTCTCACCCAACAATTATAGAGAGAGAAATAAAATGTTTCAGATAAGTACCAAATGTACTTTGCGTGTTTTCTGTTTTGTATATTATATTAACATAACGAGTATATTAACATCACAGCCCGTCTCACACATTACTCGATGAGCTGGCCTTTTCCATAAGTTGAACTACAAAACATTCATGTCTACAAATCTGGGGGCCTACTTCTTCATCACGAAGTGCGTAATATCGGCCAAAGTTACGGTCGTATCACTTACGGACATAAGATTAATTCGGGGTCCGAACTAATAATGCATGTCATATTATGTTTGCATTGTGCATGTCCAATAAACTAAATTAATCGGCTGTAGGATTAACTTTGAATTTATGTACTACTTTCGGAAGGGCCGGTATCTTCGGTGAAGGAGTTAGAGAGTAGGGCGCCCTATAGAACGATATATTTGTACTGAATACTGAACCAACGATTTCGTACCTTCCAGAGCCATAGACAGCGGCGTCCACAAGGCCGCGTCGGCGCGCCTGCAGGCCGGCGTGGCGCCGGCGCGCGCGCCCCTCGCGCCCAGCGAGCGCGCGCGCAAGCCGCACATAGCCGCGGCGCCGCTGGCCACAGCGCTGCCGGCCGCTCTGATCGCTTTAGCGGCCGTTGTACTAGTTGCTGCCATCGCTGCCACCATCTATATTTGTGCGTCTTGGAACAGGTCAGATTTTGTCCTAAATCATATAGTCATCATCATCATCATTATTTCAGCCGGAAAACGTCCAATTTGGGGGGGCTTGCCACAATCGCCACGCTTAGCAGGCGGGTTGGCGATCACAGTATTTCTCTAGTAAGTCCCTTAGTCGTCTTCGACGACACCCACGGGAAGAGATCGGGAGGGAGGGAGGGATAGTGCTATTCTTTACGTCCGGCACCATACGGTACATCACAATCATGTAGTATTTATGCATAACTACGCAGATGTTCCCTTATTAACAAGCGTAATGTAAAACTCCAGCAAAGATAGTAAAGTCGGCGTTCACATTAACGTAATAAAATCGCGGCGGGGATATTCTCGACCACTGGATTTTCAACTCGCTCTTCAACCGAGTATTGAGAGAACCAAAGTGCATCTCAGCGCGTCGAAAATCGAACAGTGTGTTTTTTTATTCGAGTTTCAACTCTCGGCCCTAAGGAGTACGTTGAAAATCCAGTGCGCGGAAATATCCCACCGCGGTTCAATTACATCAATGTGTACGTCCACTATGACAACATAACCAGTAGGTACATAACTTCGATGGTAAATAGTACTACGGAACAGAAGTAAGTCATTGTGTATGTTATGCTCAAACAAGGTAATAAAAAAAAAATTGATAAAGTTCGTCACAATATTAACTATTTCAATTATAATAGGTACACACATCCACTGCATTTAATCTTTAGGAAGGGTACGTGCGAGTCCTTACTAGGCTCTAAGAGGGACGTTTTGTGTGACTCGAAATAACTACCATCCAGAGAGTATAAGTTTCAATGAAACAAGAAACTTCTCAACCCTATTTATTTCCGCTTACAAATTAAGTGCCTACTACTACACATTCCTAGACGTTGTTGCAATTAACAATAGTTAAAATTACTCCATAAACTATGTCCACAGATACAAGAAGCACAAAGAACAAGCCATACAGCAGTACGGCACGTTGAGTATGAGCATGCCAACACCGCGACCGGCGTCGGGCTATGAGTCAAGCGAGGACGAACCCGCGCCCCGGTACGAAACACAGGTAAATAGACGAGTATGTACTACCCTTTTCATTATCATTCGCATGGTAATTAGTGCTGGCTTCGCATGCGAGACAAACAATGTTGCACGTAAGTTTTTTATGATTTTCAAGTATTTGATCGTTTGCTTCGTAGATATAACGAGAAAACTGTATCTAGGTACTATAATATTTTAATAGGGTAGGTCTTACACCCATTTTTTTCAAATGTCTTAATTAGATTCTAAAGTGCTAATAAACCTCAAAAAAAAAAAAAAACGATTAGTGCCGTAAAAATGTATTGAAATTTTATATTTTCAAATTTCGCGCGTAATTTGAGGAAAAAGCTGGACGTAGTGGACGCCATATTGTTCTGTGGGTATGACGTCAATTTGCTTTACAGACAAATGCGCTGATATTGTATTTGACAATTGTTTATAATTTAAAAAAAATGAGTTATTACTCTACTTATCGTTGGTTTGCTGTTCCTGAATGCAAAATATTATTTAAATAAAAATTACTTTTGTTACGAAAATAATAAAGTGCAAAGTTGTTCAATTGACACGCCGTATAACGTAATAACATGGCGATGGTGTTCAAAAACAAATTAAATAAACTGAAACCTTTAGATTGAATTTTTAAATTTATTTTGTTATTTCATGATCTAAAACTAACATTTTCCGACTGCATTTTGCCTCAAATCAAATCAAATCAAAATATTTTTATTTCACATAAACCTGCAAGGGCACTTATGAAACGTCAGAAGCTAGGTGCACGGTTCCAATTTGTCGCTTCCTATGGAGAAGAGCCGGCAAGAAACTCCACGGTTACTCTTTTAAAAATAATTGGATTTTATAATGTTTTCAAATTACAGTGATATTAGATATGGGAGGACAGTGCAGGCCTGTCAATAAGTACCAGGTACTTAGAGGAATGAAAATAAAGAACAGAAACTGTAGGCCTACAACGTTCTCTCATTCACAATATGTAAAAGAATCTACATAAGTAAAATCAACCTATTTAAACCAAGTGATATGATTTCCATGAGAATCACTAATAAATACTCGATATTACAAGGGTTGTATAATGTCAAATAATGACGAGAATATGTCAGAAAGTGTAAAAAATAAAATAATTAAAATTAACATTGTAATTTGGAAGCAGTTAATAGACGCTCACAAAGTTATGGTGCTAATGAGTTACCAGGGAAGCCACATGTGCAGAAGGAATTAATGCCAAACTTCCTTGTCTTCAACGTAGTCTTTTATCTTATAATATGCTTTTTTGATAAGGACACGTTTGATGTGAGTTTTAAACTTTCCATCGCTAAGTTCTGTAACCGATTTTGGCAACTTGTTATAGAAGCGGATACTGTTTATTAGAAATGACTTGCTAGTTTTAGTTAATCTAAATTTTGGAATCACAATTTCATCTTTACTACGTGTATTTAGATTATGGAAGTCGCATCTTTTTTTGAAAAGACCTAAATTTTTGCGAACATACAAGATATTTTCTAGGATATAAAGAGAAGGCAGAGTTAGTATGTCAACTTCGTTGAATTTGTTTCTAAGAGACTCGCGAGGCCCCATTTTATAGATTGCGCGGATTGCCCTCTTTTGTAGAATGAAAACTGAATCTACGTCAGCTGCCGACCCCCACAGCAGAACGCCATAAGACATAATACTGTGAAAATAAGCAAAGTATACTAACCTAGCTGTGGCTACATCAGTCAACTGCCTTATTTTTCTTACTGCGTAAGCAGCTGAGCTTAATCTACTTGAAAGAGCTCTAATGTGGGCACCCCATTGCAATTTTGAATCTAAAGTAATTCCTAGAAATACAGTTTCCGAAATAGCATCTAGTTTCTTGCCATCAAGTTTTAAATTTAGCCCTACTTGGGGTACATTTGGTAATGAGAACTTAAGACATTTAGTTTAAGTCTTTAGTTTAGCCTAAGCTATCTCAATAATATATTTTTAGATTTTTTCTCATAGAGTAAAATACCCTATTGGGCCCAAAAATCAGATACATTCTGAAAAAAAGCAAGCGAAATCGAGGTCAACACCAGACTCATTTCGCAATAATAAAGGCATGATTATGTAGATACACAAAACAAAACCAAACGCTTTGTCAAATGAATTACTAATTTATACAGGGCACCAAACATCGACACGCAACCTGCTACCATGGATGCAGTGCAGTACATGGATCTGAACCCTCCTGAGTTGAAATTTTGACCGCGTAGGTTTCACTTTTCTATGAAACAGCTGATATTTTATTTTATAACCGTCGAAAAAATTCTACGCTAGAGGGTTTAAAATCATGTGCTGAATTAATGGTTACAATTTATGCATCGATGCCATCCTGTATTTTTACCTTATAGCACTATTTCTTGTAATAAAAAACAACCGATTTCCGGAAAACATTACAAAGTGAAAAATAACTTTAATTTCGATGACTTTGGATATGTATTTAATTTTTTTGTAACCGCCTTCCGAAATTAAAGTTATTTTTTACTTTCTAGTGTTTTTTCTGGAAGTCGGTTGCTTTTTTTTTCACTTATTAGTCACAGTACCTACCCCACACCAATTCAAAATTTCATCATCGTCGGGGTCAAAACAATGCATATTTATGCGATAGCAGCAATCGCGGTTGATTTGCTGTCATTTTTTGAAGAGTTTCTTTGTTTATCTCCGAAACTCATAATCAGATCTAAATGAAATTTAAATGGGACCATTTCGAAATAAACCCCCTTCGAACAAAAAAGAAATCTATCAATGACGGAGTTACGGGCGAACATACATTAAAAAATACATGTCGAATTGATAAACCCTCCTTTTTGAAGTCTATTAAAAACAGTAGCCAATAATATTGTGATTCACACTTGCATGCTATAACTTCGCAAACAAATTCGCTCATTATTCATTGAAGATTTAGGTTCTCGTGGAAAATATTAATAATATTCATATTTGTTGCAGGTCTTAAACATGGCAGTGGATGACGCAGATTTACAGCTAGACTTCAGTCCAAACAACCATGCATTTAATATACACAGCGTGCAATATCTTTCGAAAGATAATGGTAAGTTTCACTTGATATATTACACTACGTTACAATTAAAAAAAATAAAAGTACCCACTTAAATTTATCCTGTTTATTTATTTATACACATCACTTATTAAGAACACATAAGTACTTTTTTTCTATCACGTACTGTTTTTTAGGTGCGGCAAAACTGTATTATTACACTCACAAACAGGTAATCTCAAAGATACTAACGGGAAATGGACCTATTTTCTCAATAGATTATCTAGCGATTACATTTATTAATATGGACAATATGAGGGTCGTTTAAAAAAAGGTTATCGGTGTGTACCTTAAAAATAAGCCGTGATAGAAACAAAAGACATCCACTGCTTACATACTATAACTATTAGAAAAATATAATAGCAATCAGTTTTTTGGGTACCGAAATCGTGTTACGCAGTGTGATTAAATACAGACTCGACCTACATCATTGTAAACAAGAATATACCTCATTTCGGTCAACCCAAGGGCTTAAAACAATAAAATGTACACTGAATTAGTGCGAATACTAAAAAGAGTAAAACTTTTGAGTTACTTTAGTGCTGCGTAAGTGAACTTAAATTGTAGTGCAAGTGCTGACTTTTATAAAGAACAAGTGAATCAACTCTCTTCCCCTTAACTTACAGTGAATAAGAAATACGTTATTAGACGTAGACTGACTTAATTGTATATTTAGTTACCAGCTTGAGTTACATTTTAATTACTTAGTAGCTAATAGGCTAGATTGTATTGTGAACAATGTTGAACATTTATGACATTTTATAAAGTAACAAAATAAAAAATAGGTATATTATTTATCGAACTGTAGGTATAATAAAAATCGTCTGTATAAAATTTTAGGACACATGTCATAAAGGAGGCATTGGGATATGTTTCTTGCACAACAACTACTAATAGTCAAAGTAATTACCTGCAAAACATATTTCCAACCTATTCCATAACCTTCTCTGATCAAAACAAGAAAATATGATACGACGTTATAATTATTTCTAGGCCAACGCAGCCCAACGCTCTCAGAAACAGCAACCACAGCGCGCGCCTCAAGCGTCAACGAGAACGGCGGCACACTCAACAACATGCACAACAGCCAACTATTCGAGCCAATAGCCAACAACTCGACACTCATACGCAATACTCAAACGCTCAACCGTCGAGCACCGAACGCTCATCCGCTCAACAACGCGATAGGAACGTTACCTCGCGCCAACAACAATGGAGTTGCTGGCGGGTTGTTGGCTACCACGCTGGGAAGGAAAATAAATGGCGGGAACAATCATAAGAAGAAAGCTGCGCAGCCTATTATGGCGTATGATGAGATACCCGGATTGCAGAGGTTCGTTTTGTTTACTGTATTTTCATGCATAACCTACAGTTTAAGAGACTAAAATATCAAGTAATTTGACATATTAAAGGGGAAGCTCGGGAGTTAAGCTTTCTTGAGGCTAAGTAATAACAGCCACACGGGTCGATCAATCAGGTTAAGCTTCGCTTGCCGCGGTCGGTCCGTGGATGGGTGACCATCTTTACATACCGAGACCCTTCCGTGCCTCGGAAAGCATATTAACCCGTTGTTCTCGGTTGACATTCTTGGATCTTTTACAGTCGTTACGGGTCGTCAGAAGTCTGACAAATAATTTTAGCAAAGGGTATCTTATTACCCAGCAACAGGGTTGTGGAGGTCAGATAGGCAGTCGCTCCGTGTGAAATACTGGTATCCAGCTACATCCGGTTAGACTGTAAGCCGACCCCAACTTTAATTGGTAAAGGGCTATGATGACGGGGAAACCTTTTTTCAGCAGTGCACAAAAGATACAGATTTTCATACTTGGTCCTCGTTAAGCTACGAAAGCCTTTCATTAGTCCGATCGATCTGCTTTAGATAAGTTAAATCTGTGTTCTGGTCTACTGACATCTTGTTGCGTCCCGAGTGGCTATACTGTAGCTCGGGAGACATTCAGATCATGCACGCTCTAGTAATTTATCGCCCTTTTGACATTTCTATGGATTAATCCTTACACAGCAAGTATGTACATTTACCTAACAAATTTAACTGCTCATCGTAATACTAGCTTTTTCTATTCCAGGGCCTCAGACAACGATAATGTAACGTTCGGCAAGAGAAATTTCTCCGGTTATAATTACGACCAATCACCAGTTGAGACCACTACGGAGTTATAAAACCATTATCTACTATAACATAAATAGTGAATAACAAAACTTTATCTCTTAAAGTGTTAACAAAAGACTTATAAAGTGACTTAAACCCTGAAGTGAATAATGGAGGCGAATTCCGTCCGAAAATCATTAATTAATTTTAAAAATATATTTTTATAACGTTTGTGTTCAACGAATATAATAATTCTCTTCGTGTAAGAATACGACTGAACTTTCGAATAATTAAAGTTAAAAAAAATGTGAATAACGAATTTTTAGATAATTATATTTTTGTATTTAATGGTAACGTGATTTCTTAGCCAAGGCTAGTCCCGTTTTTATGAACAAATGTGCATAATAATGATGTAAATATGGCATTACATGGTGATGTATATTTTTAAGGTACCTGAATTGTAAATACAGGTACAAAGACTTCTGTACTATTTTTGTAAATCTCTATTTTTACGCATCTCTGGCAAAGTGCCATCTATCAACTTTGTTTAAATTTTATACGTAATATAACAACGTTTATATTGGCGCCAATGTTTTTTCTGAAACTTTTGTAAACAAACGAACCTTGACTGCCTTGTGAGATCAAACGTTGGATCCAATATATCGGCAATGAAGTGAATTTTTTCTTACGATTAGACATAGCTTTTATCTGAAATTTCAATTTAGATTTCTTAAGAACAAAACTTTTTATCTTTCTTCTTTTTACATATTCTTTACGAATTTTGTGCCAGTTACTGTTAAAATGTATTATAAGGTTTTTACTATGTGTTTACTTGCGTGCGGGAAGCCGCAAAAATGCGAACTTTCACCTATTTTTATAAGAAGGAAACATTTTATACCATCTTAACAATACGTGGGCGTAGATTTAGAAAAAATAAAACTTAATTAGCATAATAAATAAAATGCTCAGTTTTTTTATAGAATTTTTATTTTTGAATCTGGCTTCAAAATGTTATTTGTGCCAAAACGATACTAACTTTTTTTTTTAAATATTTATTACGTATTGGAGAGTAAAATGTTACCTAATGTAATTTCATTGTATATCTTGTAAAATAATAAAATGTTTAATTTGATTGTGAAGAATAAATTGTATCATAATTTTGTGGTAAAATTGTTAATATAATTTTTGAAATAAATAAATTTTTATTATCAACTTTTGTTTTTCTAATCCAGATGTTTGCTCGTGTGCATTCAAATTTGTAAGGTATTGCGAACAAGTACAATTTATGGTCCTTCTTAATATATTATTATGAAACGACCTACTTAACAATAGATAGTTAGGAAGTTTCATAAATTATATCAATACTATCTGTGAATTTTTTTTTTAATCTCCCGACCCAATCAAAAACCTCTAAAAAGTAATCAAATAAAATGTATTCGCCTTTTAAGTTTAATAAGAAGTTGTAGGTAGTATTTTGATCAAAACATTGTCACTTCGGGGCACGGCTAATGTAAATGTCATCCGTCTGTTTGGCGTTTTCATTGAACGTCCCCTGAAATGACAATGCTTTGATCAAAATACTACCTACAATTTTATTTGTTTACTTCTTAGACGTTGATGATTGGGTCGGGATTAAAAAAAATATAATTTAACTTTTATTTCCTGCTTTTCAAACTTAATATAGTAATAGTAAACACGCTACGATCATCACATGTCCATGTGTATTTCCCACAGTGAAATTTGTTAATCAATTATCCTCGTCCCTTGTTACTACTCCATCAACACACCCTGATCACCATTTATCAATAACCTATTCATTGAGACCTTTTTTGAGCGCAAACACGATACTTCTGCTGTTTTTTGGTGATGAAGTTGAGTATCCTGGAAATTCCAGATGATGCTCCAGCATCAGTTCTAGGTTGCTTAGTTCATCTAATATCACTGAAGTAATAGAATACCAAATTTCGACTCGATCAGACCCGTGGAAGATGGTCAAATCCCTTCATCAATCAGAAAAAAGCTGATAATTTTCAAACGGCTAAACCGATTTTGATTAAACATCTAAGAACCACCGTTAGAAAACCTACTTTTAAATAAAAAAAACCGCACCCAAATTGGTTCACGCGTTTAAGCGCTACAGTGCTGTAGACAGACATACACAGCGGTCAAACTTATAACACCCCTCTTTTTGTGTCGGGGGTTAAAAAAGGATGATGATGAAGATGTTGACGTTCTTCAGAAAAGTCTGGTGCGTAGTACTCGCAACCACTTTGTGTGTATGACCAGTGAGCAGTGATCCTAGTGAGAGTTTCTTTTAACCATCTTGACATAACGCATCGACCGCGTTCGGCGCCTCGATTGGCCCTTCACCAATTCAGGGCCCATCGGAGCACCGAACGCGGTCGATACGTAAAGTCGAGATAGTAAAAAATGAACTCACACTGCGGGTTGTTCGAAAGAGATACCGTGGCCCCTAGCACACAGGCAACTGAAGGAGCACGGGTGGGTTTTAGTCAGTGAAAGTCTGACACGCCCTCCTGCTCCATCCAGAGCGGGAGAAGTTATTTGATGATTTCCCACAAAAAACACTAAGGCTTCTGATATATGAACGTAACCGAGGCAAAAGGAGTATAAACCTAAGGATCGTAGCGTGTTCTGTACTTCCTGCATAACCCCGTGGGAAGGAACTAAGATAATACACATACATACATAAACTCACGCTGATTTTATGTATGTATGTGTATTATCTTACTTTATAACAAAGTGTTTTAATAAACACTTTGCACAGCATTAAAATGACAACAAAAGTTCTGGAGTTCGATCAACATAATTTCTTGGAAGTTACTAGACCTCAACACAAATTAATCCACTCACCCTTACAATTCACTATAATATCTGCTAAGTTACAACGCAGTAAAATAGTGTTCCCTAAGGGCGACGTAAAAGGCATTTCAAGGGATACAGGTAAGACCCAAAAACCCCTTTAAACCATTCTGAATGGTCGTGTCAAATTGAATTTTAATGATCAAACCGAATCCTTTTTACTGAACCTTCTATGATGTATTAAGTTAAAGCGATCTAAACCCGTCGAAACTTAATTTTATGGGTTTTGTGTTAAATTATCACTGTGAATGGGACTCCAATTTTCTTAAAACAGTTGTAAGTTATTATAAGACTCTACGCTACTTCAAATATTTTAAATTTAAATAAAAATATAGGACAATACAATTTAAAGGAACGATAATAGCTCGAAGCTTTGTTAAAGTAGGTATTGAGTACCAAATCTTTTGCTTAATACAAATAAAAATGCCAAATATTTTTTTTTGCACTAAGTTCATTATTTATGGAAAGTGCTCTGAGGACGGATCTTCGAAAATTCTGCTAAGGGCGTTGAACTAGTGTTGGGCCAACTCGGAATAAATTTAACTCGAGTCAACTCGAATTAAAATCCACATAACTCGAGTTAAATCAACTCGAGTTGGCATTCAGGATAAAGCGAAATAAATGTCTCTTTGATACTTTTTTTTTTTTTTTCTGGGTGGGAATTCATCAAATAACTTCTCCCGCTCTGGGTGGAGCGGGAGGGCGTGTCAGACCTTTACTGACTAAAACCCACCCGTGTTCCTTCAGTTGCCTGTGTGCCAGGGGCGGCGGTATCTCTTTCGAACAACCCGCACCCCCGGCAGGCATCGGCCCTTGCGGGCCCCATCTGTTGCTGCTGACATCTCTATGAGGCGTGCGTGGAACACAACGCGCCGTCGACCCGGGCTTGGTCCTTACCGGACAGCGAGCTACCCATTACTTGCCGTCCGCAAGCCCGTGCCTACGGTGGCCGGGAATCAGCCTGGGATTCCCGACGCCCAGGGCGTCTCCTGCGAAGGCCACGGCTGTGAGGGCGCATGTACTGCATCTCCCTCACGTGCGCCGCCTCCCTCTTTGCGAGCATAACTGCTTCGCAGAAGGAGGCGACTGCCAGCCATACCCTCTCGCTCCGTACCATGGCCTGGACCAGGGTCGGACGCGAGAGATCGCCGCCGCCGATCACCTCCATGAGGACACGGCGGTGCTCCGCCCAAGCCGGGCAGACCTCCACCGTATGCTCCACCGTGTCCTCTGGGCGATCTTCGCAATGGAAACACCCGGGCGTTTCCTCCCGCCCTATACGAAACAGGAACCTCCCGAAACAGCCATGTCCGGTGAGGACCTGTGTCAGGCGGAAGGTGAGGACGCCATGCCGCCTCTCAAGCCACTCCTCAAAGAGGGGACTTACCGCCACAATCGTGGCGTGCCCAGCACTGGGTTGCGACAATCGGACTTCCCACGTCGCCATGAGATCCTGCCAGAGCTCTGTCCGCCGTGCCGCGATTTCCCGCGGCAGCGGAGTTACGCCCCGGCGTTTGGCCTCCTCGCTCTTTGATACTTTACGCCATAATTGTTAAACCGACTTGGATGAAACTTGGTATGTAGGTAGCTGAAGACCTTAACTAATACATAGGCTACTTTTTACACCGAAATTCTTTGTTTACTTAGAAATAACTGGACAGGACTGTTGTATAAAATTAAATCTCTTTTATCTAATTCTTTTAACATGATATTAAAATCTTACTTAGACCAAAGAAAATGTCAATTTAAATACGAGGACGAACTGTCTAGAATCTTTATTAAATGAAGGCCTCATACCGACAAGGCTGTATGCTCGGGCTCGTGCTCTACTCGATCTTTACTGCAGACTTGCCTAACACTGATGACGTGGTAACAGCGACCTACGCAGACGACACTGCATGGCTTGCGACTGACAAGGATCTAAATCAGGCATCTCAAAAATTACAAGTCCTGTTGAATAAAATTGATCTTTGGCTGAAAAAAATCAGAATTCAACCTAGTCTAACTCAGTCGGTACAAGTGACTTTCACTCTTCGGAAGGGCGATTGTGCCTAAGAATACATGGAAAGTAAACCCCTGCCGAAGAGTCACACAGTAAAATACCTTGGGTTTCATCTAGACAAAAGACTTACCTGGGCCAGCCGCATTAAAGCCAAGAAAAAGGTAGCCACCATTGCAATGAAAAGTTTATCTTGGCTCCTAGGAAGACAATCAAACTTATCCCTTAGTAACAAAATACTTGTTTTCAAAGATATAGTAAAACCAATCTGGACTTACGGAATAGAACTCTGGGGATTTTACAAAGGTTCCAAAATGTAGCCTAAAGAACAATATCAAGTGCACCCTGGTTTGTAAGAAACACAGAAATACACGACCACCTAAATATGCCTACAGTGCCAAAAAGATGGCAAATCCTGAACTTGGAGCAGAGACAGTGAAAACTTAGTTTATTTAGTACTGAACCACTTAACATGAATGTTCAATGGAACACCACGAAAATTAATCTCACACGAAGACCCCATCTGAATATGGCTACAAAGACGATCGCACATAAAAGGAGAAAAATAAAAAATAAAACTCAGAAATAACGCGGGTGAAACCTCGACATGCAGCTAGTTTATTTACTTTAGTTATTTACATAATATTATATCTCAAATCGTAACGCGTAGTGAGTACCGACATACCGACCGTCCGCCCGCCATCCGTCAGCCCTCGAATAGGCTCGAACTCGAGTTCGTGAGGTCTAACTCGAGTCAATTCGAGTTGAGCGCAACTCGAGTTAATTCGAGTTGCGAACTCGAGTTAACCCATCTCTACGTTGAACAGGCGACGATGAAGTTTGTATGGAAATTCGTAACTTTGCTGATGGGAAATTTCATTTTTAAGAAATAAAATAGCAATAGGACCCATTCAATTTAGAAAAGTAAGTCGTTTTTTGGGTATTTTAAGCATAAAAATTTCACTTCTGTACTTAAGGCAAAATGTCAACAACAAAGCTAAGCTAGATAAGGCTACAAAATAGGCCTTTGTTAAGGAATACATACGTTTTGTTTGTTTTACTGTACATAGACCGGCTAGTGTTCACAGAAACCTGCCTATCATTCTTTACAAAATGTCACGAATACCATGTTTTTTCCCAAGGCTATCTGAGGTGTTTAATTGTTGCAAAGAGGTTTTGACATTAAATATGCTATCACGTCCTGGAAGAAATACGTCGACTTACAAGTCACCGATATGTATGTACCAGTACGGTACTTAAGTTCCAAGGACGTTTCGCCATTACGAAATTGAACCGTCTCTGCAGCCCTAAATTTTTACTTAGGTACATAAAAACCTACCCGCGTTACCCTACCTACATTAGGTACCTCATTGACAAACCGCGAGCGTCAACATTTGATGGATCGTGAAAACGCGAAGATGTCGAGAGGCACTTGTTTCATTGCTTCAAGTAGAAGGATTACCTACCTACTTGAGGATGGAAAAAATTTAGGCCCGACCATACCCCGTGAATTTAAAATTTTGTCACGTTTTATGCAATTTTCAGATTAGTGTCCGGGCTGTACGTTGAACAAAATATGATCTGCGACCGTTACAAACATGGCTTTACATAATTATAATAATTAAAAAACAACCGACTTCCGGAAAAACACTACAAAGTGAAAAATAACTTTATTTTCGGTAGTCGGTGACTTTGGATATGTTTTTTAATTTTTTGTCACCGCCTTCCGAAAATAAAGTTATTTTTCACTTTGTATTGTTTTTTCGGAAGTCGGTTTTTTATTGGAAAAAGTTTTTATTTCTAGAACAAGAATGCTTTCACAATAAATATGAAAAATCCACCGTTAAATGATGCATAAATAATTACATTACCCAATCTCGTCTTCAACCCTTCACAGAGTAAGCCCGAATATTTCCCAGGCACATCGGTCCGTGCCAAGCAATCTTGCTTGCCTACATTTTTAAATTTAATATCTCTTTGTAGCGTGGTCCCCTGTGAATATAACGTCGTACGGAATTACAGAAACGTCGAATGATATAAAATTCTATGTTGCCTTACCTAATGGCTTATTCTGTTGCCGAACAGCAAAACATTTGAAATGTTTTGCTGTTCTATGTAGTGGCTGCGAGTTACCGGCGCGTTATTGAGTGGTGCGATCTTTGTTGTAAGTTAATTTTACTAATACTTACACATAATTATGCCAGTGTGTGGGTTGGTGAGTCCAGCCAGAGCCTAGAGTTTGCTTTTGATTTCACTTTTGAGTATCAAATATACAAACTTTCCTGTTTATGATAATATGTACCTAGTAGGATTTCTAATTATAACAAAATGCTAATGTTTTGATACAATGCAGCCAAAAAAAAAAATTGGTAAAAGTTTATTTACTTTCATCAACAACATAGAAAAACATTAAATTAGTATTCGTTTAATTAGGTAGGTTTAAGATAGCGTAAAGTAGATATTATTGGAGATCAAATTCCCAATTACGAAGTTTTCCTTTTGACATTACATACTTATCTAATGTTTTTCAATGTAAGGTCTCGTAAAAAAACAAGTATCTACACACGTCAAGCTATTCATTTCCAGTTTACGCTGATCTCTCACTGTACGGAAATCCTATACAATGCGAGATCAGCTTATACTGAAAACATATAGCTTGATTTGTAGCCGTGTGTACTTGTTTTTTTGATACGAGACCTTACATTGAAAAACATTAGATAAGTATGTAATGTCAAAAGGAAAACTTCGTAATTGGGAATTTATTCTCCAATAATATCTACTTTACGCTATCTTAAACCTACCTAATGAAACGAATACCAATTTAATGTTATTTAAATGTTTTTCTATATCTTTACTTGTCGATAAACTTAATAAAAAATGTTTTAGTAAAAGCCAAAAGACTATGGCGTATATTGGTTGCCAATGTCGCATATGAATTTGCGTGTCTTTTGCTGGGGTATACAACGTGTAATGGAAAGGGTATATACATATCAAGGCCACAGCTTCTTTGGATGATATCAAACGGTATTGGAAGGGTTTTTTATCCTATCTCTACATGTTCGGAAGTTATGAGATTTTTTAATACATTGATACCAGAACAAATTGAAACAAACACAACACTCGGAAGAAATTTATCGTGATATTGGCAAGTAACGTGGAAAGTTATTGACCTACATAGTGCGGTGACACGTTTGTTATGATTTGAATTTAAGAAACATATGAAACCGAAAATTTGGGAACAATTCTTAGAGTATTTTATTTTGAGCTGAAACGATGTATAGTGATTCTATACTAGCTGTTATCTTTAGTGCTTAAGGAAAGCAATAGGGTTTCTGTTACACCTTGTATACAAGATAAATTTTAACCAGTACGCAAACTGTAACTATGAATTCGGAGAAATTATTCGTCGGTTACACAAAAACAAATCAGCTGTTTCATACATTTTGACCGCGTAGGGATTGCACTTTCCTATGAAACAGCTGATTTTTTTTTGTATAACCGACGAAAAATTTCTACGCTGAAGGGTCTAGAATGATATGCTGAATTCATGGTTACAGTTTGCGCACTGGTTAAAAACTTACCCTGTAGAAACTTAATTGATGAAGCTGTGTGTCTAAACTGAGCCATAACCATCCTATAGCTACATAGAGAACCGAACTTGACCCATAAGACATCTAGAACACCCGCTTTAATTCCCAGTCGGACATCGCTCACAAATTAATGTTTGTGAAATTAGTTCCAGTTTGATGTTCCTCAGTAATTGCTGGCGTGGGAGACGTTGTCCTTCCTTGTATTGTTAAGGCGAGAAACGAGGAGGCAACAGAGTCCATTCTTGCTACATTGGAGCATGCTATTGCAGTAGAGATCAACCAATTTAAAACTGCACTGCTCGTTCCATACACATTTCAAATTCTTGAATAGAAATTTTAGTGGAGGGGCGTGCAGTTTTAAACTAGTTGATCTCTACCTACTATGAGTGTTGCCAACCCGTACGATAAATCATAATTGTCTAATGTACGATCATTTTGAGCTTTGAAAAAAAAAATCCATGGACAAAACGTAATAGAAAGTCAACAAAATGTCAACTTCAACTGTCAAGTATGTCAAAATCAACATGTAAATGCGTCTCTCTTTCCCTCACATTTTGTTCACATCGAAATAATAATACTTGCTTCCATCTGACCGCGACTCCGCTTTTTATATACTGTATTCTCGTGGTTTTCTGAGATATTTTTATATTTGCTTCTAGCTAGCTTTGTGTCCTGAGCACGTGTAAACACAGATCGTAAAAAGTAAATATCACAGAAGAGAAAAAACAGGTGGAAACGCAAAGTAGGCGTGGCACGCGTGCCACAAATAAGCGTTGTTACGCTTAATTGGTCCCAGTCGTGATCTAACATCGCGTCGAGTTGCTAGTCTCGCGACAAATTTATTTTTCCGTGTGCATAATGATAGTAGGAGAATAAATCTTTAAAATGGAGGTGTTTCGTACCATCGATAAGTACGGTTTTATTTGTTTTCTAATAAAATTTTAGTTAATTTCAATTTACTAAAAATCTAATATAATGTCTAGTTAAAATCGGCCTTATACAATTAAAATAAAGTTTATTTTGGATTCATTGTATTCACTATTTCGTTCTAGAAAGTACTTCGCTACTCAATCAGTGATGTAGTCGGGCCGAATGTTGGTATAATAGATGGATATCGATGGAGGCAGATTGTCCGCTTAAAGGCGTCCAGTGACCACGATCCTCAGTAATGAGGGACCGATTAAAGAAGCAGAGTTGAAGCAAAGAGTATTGTGGGGTCGTGGCTAAACAATAACAGCCGCACGCTTCAGCGCCGAACGCTTCCAACGGTCGGCTTGGTGACCATCCACCCTTGCCGAGGCCAGTCCGTGAATGAGTTTCCATCCATTATATTTCGAGACCCTCCGTGATTCAGAAAGCACGTAAACCGTTAGTCTCGGCTGTCAGTCGTAGATCTTTGACAGTCGTGACGAGTAGTTAGAAGCCCAAAAATGTCTGACAATCAGTCTTACCAGAGGATAACGCAACCGTATAACTGGGTTGCGGAGGTCAGATAGGCAGTCGCTCCATGTAAAAAAACTGGTATTCAGCTGCATCCGGTTAGACTGGAAGTCGACCCCAGTAAAGTTGGGATAAGGCTAGGCAGATAGATCTGAAGCAAAGAGTATCGCATTTAAACTAAAATATCTGGAAAACCGCACTTTGCTCGGTTTTGTTTTGGTTTGACGTTTTTCTAAAAATAATACCTAGCTAGATCGACTTATGGCCCCCGAAACCCCCTGCATACTTAATTTCGTGAAAATCATTGGAGCCGTTTCCGAGATTCAGATTATATATATATAAACAAGAATCGATCGTTTAAAGGTATATAACGCGATATTACCACTGTAAACTAGCCTTAAGGCCTTTACAGTCTGTTAATGTCTTATGACCGGACCATCGTTGCCTGCATACTAATGCGCTTGATGAGTTATGGGGCTGCGTGAAGGTAAATCATGATGACTTATTTCAATTATGTAGGCTAAACACTTCTTCTCATTGCATTATACAGGATAAGTTTTTATCCAGTGCGCAGACTGTAACCATAAATTCAGCATATCATTCTAGACCCCTCAGCGTAGAAATTTTTCGTCGGTTTTACAAAAAAAAATCAGCTGTTTCATAGAAAAGTGCAATCCCTACGCGGTCAAACTTTTTTTTGTATAACCGACGAAAAATTTCTGCGCTGGGGGGTCTAGAATGATATGCTGAATTTATGGTTACAGTCTGCGCACTGGATAAAAACTTATCCTGTATGTTTTCTGTTGTTTTGTTTCTTTTCGAATCTATGGCAAAAGTAAGTTAGACAGTTGAGCCCAGTAGGTATAGTTCGTATTTTAAACTCAGAACCCAGTTATTTGACAGGTGTATTATTGTTCGCATAAATTATTAACACATTTCTACTATTCAAAGTATTAAGTGTCCATAATCTGTACAGCACTTCACAATTTAAATCATAAAAAAAATGTGTTTTGCAGAACGCACACCTACATCACAAAGCAACAATAGTTTGAGTTACGAGTACGGAGTGGATACTAACTGGAAGCCGAGTAGTTAGGAAAAGACTAAGCCGATGAGGACTTGACTGACCTATAAATATTGTGGCAATAAGCAACTCCTACATCCAAAAAGATTGCCTTTTTAGAACTAGGAAGGCCATGTTTACCTTATCTTAATGACACAAACTGACCCAAAAGTATCTCATGGGCACACAGAGGTACCTACAAAAGCTACCGGACATACCTTTGAAATCTCAGGCAGCTCCTAAAAGGTTCGCGAGCTTTCATTATAAACCCTTTTAAAACTAAAAGCCTTTTCGTATGTTCCTGTTTACTTATTTATAGCAGGTATAAGAAGGAAGTTTTGTCAGCTGTGTTCGTTGAATTTTACTATCCTACTTTGAAATATAATAATATCCTATTAATAATATAAATTTATATTTGGATGTTTGTTATTCACACGAAAATGGCTGAAGGAATTTGGATGGGAACACCTGCACCCGCACGTTTCTATTTTTTCGATAAAAGGTTTGTTATAGAAGCCACTTGATGTAATAAGAACTCAATTTGTGCATTACCATAACTTACGATTTGGGAGTCCCTCCTACTACTCGCAGAAGAACCACTATCAATATCTTTCGTAGGTACATTAGTGTAGGAGAACGAACCGTTACAGATAGTTCAATCCACGATGACGCGCCCCTCTCTGCCCCTTTCTTTTGTTTTTGACCGCTCTCAGTAGAAGATGTGGTAGAAGTGTCAAAGAGTGGGGCGCGTCTTCATGGATTGAACTATCTGTAACGCGATAATGACCCGTGGTTTACAATTTCTGACGGTAAATAATAATAATAATGATTTTTTTAAAATTTTTACGAATATTAATACTGATTTATTTTTTCTTAACTTTAAGAGAAGCAAAGGGAATGCTGATAACAGGCTGAATGACTCAAGATGGATTACCGATATTGATAGAAAACAAATAATGTTACGCTTTTCGGTCTAACTGTGTGAGCGATGTGACGTGACGATAAAAGTAAGTAAAAAAAAAAAATTCTACTGCAAGTTTTTCATAGATCACGTATTATTTAACATGGACGCGGGCAGGCAGCGCCATCTCGTGGCTTTCCACTGCGATTAATGCCGTTAGCTCGCTGTCTAAATCTTCTATCAAAAATGAGCTCTTATGATGGAGTGTCTGTCTCCCCCGCCCTATTCTAGCAAAACACTAATAAATATAAAAATATATCTCTTATTTATACTAAAAATGAAAATACAGGACTTGGGCGTTGATATCAAAGTCACGCAATCGCTAAGCTACTTATGTTCTGAGTTGAGCTACACGATTACTGAAAGTAGTTCTAGTACCCTTAAAACTATATTTAATACACTTATCTACATGGTATTCATGAAAGATCAAGATTTTGTCTGGATTTTATATGGGACTGTGACCTCCAATGAAGTATTATAAATAGACGCGTCATAAACGAATATTAGATCACTCAAAAACAGCGTAAACCATGAATGTAGTAGCTACTACATACAATCAAACAGTACGCGAATAACAGTAAAGACCCATAACGATTGCTGTTGTTGGAAAGAGACAAACATATATATTTAGTAACGACACTAGCGTTGCGCCGCGTCACTGTATGATAGGAACGTGATTAGTCACGTCACGTAGTAACACGACAGGCAATTACCTTACATTTACCTTGCCAATACTGAGCGCCGGTAACGCATCTAAAGGTAATAATTATTGGTGACCTCTGAGTTTCTTTCGGTCTTTCTTCTCAGAGTAGTCTTAAAGGAAACACCGAACTCATCTAGTTTTATACCATACATATACACATCAAGCCATCCCTAACTGTCAGATTTTCCCAAATGAACATGAACCATATACACAAACATATGACTTTTGTTATAAAGTTGTAAATCTATTAAAGAAATTTGACAGATTGGGGTAGCTTGATGTGCTGACCTCTGTACTTTAACATTGAAGTGTAAAAGTGTCTGTACAGACATCTTTACAGAAATAAAATAATTTATCATTTACACTAAGTCGGTTTTATATTTACAAATACTATATATTATATTTACAAATACTACATATACTACCAAATTGAAAAAAAAATGAAACAACCCAGTCGTCAATTAATATTCCCGCTGAACTAAATAGAATATTTTTATTTAGTAAAACAATTCGTTGTCAACAAAATGAGCAATATCCCTATAAAAACACATAGTCTTTGTTAAATGTCGCTCACGAAGCTAATGATGCGACCTATTATTTTATTTTACGACGTAACAGTACACATATTTTTTTATTGATTAATCGTGCAAATGTTTGCTCAATTTTTAATTATTTTATCGAATTTTTTCAATTGTAATCCTGCATGGTTCTTTTTATTGTTTGAAACCTTTTCAATAGATAGTGGATAATTAATGTTTGCACGGCGAAGATAATATATACTACAGCGGTCGTATTATGTACAGACAGTTCAGTTGAAATGTTGGCGTACGTTGGTTTTTTTATTTTGATTTTTGTAGGAGGTGTTTTCAGCAGTAATAAGCCACCACCATGTGATTCAGGTAGGCTTATTTCTTTTTTATTTTACACTTTTCGCATTTTGGTCAGAGGGTCGTTTAAAAAATATTCGAATGTTGCCATGTGAAATGCTTTAAAAAAATAGATAGATAAATGGATGGATGACTTCGTTTTGAAGCATCCTTCAAATCGAAGTCATCCATCACGATGAGTGACAAATGACTATCGCGTATTCGCGTAACAATCGCTTTCTATAATACTACGGGATCAGTAACGCATAGGCAGTTCCTGTGCCTAAAGCTTGACTGATCTTACCTTTAATATCTTAAACTAGCTAAGCTAGGGGACGCACTACCAAGATAAAAGTATACTATATCCCAACCCAGGTTTAAAATCCGTTCATCCAAATCCATAACTCTGTCTGTGATAAACATACAGAGTTACTTTTGCATTTATAATATTAAGTATGAAAGTATGGATTTAATAATAGATTTAATGTTCGCGTTTATAGATCCGTCCTGCCCAAAAAGTGAACATTATACAAGAAATAATCCACGATGCATAAGGACTTGTGCAAACAAGTGGGTGCCGATTTCCGATGATTGCAAACCGTTCACAGGTTGCGTCTGCGACGGTGACCTTGTAAGACTTAACGATGATGCCAGTGGGCCCTGTGTTCCTGAACAAAAATGCCGTAAGTGCCGTATTCAGCGATTTTTTTGAACCGGGGCAGAAACTTGATAGTGGCGCCCCTCTCTCCGCGCTCTCTCTCTCGCGTTTGAGATAAATTAATTAGGTGTGGGCCTGTGTGGTGCCTTTTTCTTACAAGTCGGCGGTGAGCCTACCAGGCTTCCGTATGTTAGGCGCTTTGTGGAGCAAGTGTTTTTATTTTTAGTCATACTATATTACGATTTTGGCGCTCCTGAAACTACCGCCCGGAGCGGATGCCCCGGTTTGCCCCCCTAGACCCGGGGCTGACATTATTTCAGAGGCACCGATTCGAAAGATCGCGTGATTTGGTTTTTATGTCTCGCCTGCACCACAAATCAGTAACCACAATATGTTACGATAAATACATTTAAAACTTCATTCTGTCTCCACCAATCGTTTGAAGCTAATAGAGACAGAGCGTTGTTTTAAATACGTTTAGCGATAAACGTATTTAGCGATTTGTGGTGCAAGCTGGTCTAAGTCAACTGCGTTCTAGCCGTGTTTCTAGGGTTAAAATAAATATTACAGCGAAATAAGACAAACAGTTAATACCGGCTATGTGGCTATAGTTGTAGTAGGAGCTATGATATAAGCTAAAAACTTCATAGTCACTTTTATTACTTACTAGCTTCTTCCAGCGGCTTCGCCCGCGTGGAGGTCGGTGTATTATACATATAAACCTTCCTCTTGAATCACTCTGTCTATTTAAAAAACCCGCATCAAAATCCGTTACGTAGTTTTAAAGATTTAAGCATACATAGGGATATAGGGACAGAGAAAGCGACTGTGTTTTATACTATGTAGTGATAAGGGTGCCAACTAACGTAACTATATAAGTGCGCTCTATTGAATGACAGTTAGAAGTGATAAGAAAAAAAACTTGAGTAATCCTTTTTTATTAATTTATTTTGTTGGTTTTTAAGCAACAATGAGGTTACTTATCGCAACTGTTTAACATTCGTCTACTATTTTTACTCGACTACGGCGAAGCAAAATGGTGGGTTATGATTTTGCCCGGTATGTATGTGTACATGTGGGTATGTACGCATATGTATGTATGTTCATCTGTTCCTTTTAAACTTCTCAACTACTTTTCATTAATTGACAAATGAGGTATCGTTGGAAGCGTACGCTTCGCGTCCGCTGATTAGGTATAGGCTATGTGACGTCATATTAAATATGAATGGATATAGCGCCTAGAGGACATAAAGTCGTGAGCTCAAAATGTTTGAAAGCCGTGGTCTTATGCCACCTCCCCTAACAAAACAATACCTACATTCATATAGTATTAAACCATCATAAGCATTAGGCCAAATTGGCATACGACCACGGCTTTTTTTTTAGGTGGGAAATCATCAAATAACTTCTCCCGCTCAGGGTGGACATACGACCACGGCTTTTAGACGATAATATTTTCTTGTTTCATACTTTTTGGACCATGATGTTTCAGTAGTTGGGTTTTTAAGGGTCATGTTGGGTAAATTATATAATCAATTCGGATATCTTGCCGTTGCGCACCTGTCGTCGGTACCCTACCCTATGTCCTCAGCGAAGGCGAATATCGCGCAAATACGCGATTGTTTACATGATGACGTACAAGCGCGACTTGATTGATCGTGGGAGTATATCATAACCATACAAACGAGCCCGACGACCATGTACTTGCGCGATAATAATTCGGTTAGGACACGGTCTTAAACCAAGCCAAAGCCTATAAATCCTGATTTAGTCAAAGTTCTTCACGATAATATTTCACAGACCATATTTAAGCTAGGTTTTTAATATACAATTTGCGATCAATAGTTTGATTTTTGTTCGATCCTCATGACAAATGAGTACATTTGTCTTCTTCACCGCGCTCCTCCTCTTGACCATATCCAAGTTATTTTGGGTCAGCGCAGCACGTCTTTATTATGATGGAAGAAGCAGGGTGTTGGGAAGTTCGTGGTGAAGCAGACAAGGCTAATAGCCATCCCCCGACGCAACTAAACTTGAATAAAAATATTAACTAGAACTTATGTTGACTTTTTCGAAGTTTTTGTTGGTGGTGGGTTTTTCTTCCATTCATGTTTCGTTATTTATTGCTCGTATCTCAGCACCTTTTCACACTCTTTCTAGCTACACCATCTTTCGGACAATCCATGTATTGTGTCTTTCTTCATCTTTCTTCTGTTATTTTTTAGATGATAATTGATTTTATTTCTGTGAGTAGGTTTGTACAAACACTTTTACACGTCAATCATATTTTGTGAACTAAATGAGGTCGGCGTTTCATATCTGAATACCTACTCTAAGATGAAAGGCCAAATCAGAGGTCATATGTTCTTGAAATTTTTCTATGTTCAATACATTTCGTCATAAGGATTAACAAATAAATTACATTTTGAAGTGCAGTGTTTCTGTTTGAAAAGAAATAGGTACGTGATAATATAATGCTTTGGTATTAACTTCCATTATCAGAATCTGGTTAATACAAAATACTAACAGATGGTCAATTAAATAATTTATTAATATGTTTACCAGACTCATTTGTTACAACAACAATACATCATACAAGTGTTTCAAAAAGTTACACAGCTGGTTTCATTTAATAATTTCAATTAATAAATCATGTTTATTTGCCTTATATACAATAGTGAGTCCTTAGATTTGTCATAAACATGAGGTTTAACACAGGGTCTGACAATCTTGTGAGTCAACATTATTTGTCATTAAAAACGTGTATAATCGTTGATATGTTTTTGTTGACGTAGTTTCCACACAACGTGGAAGTATGTTTTTTTAATTGCTAGAGTCGGTATCAGGGCTGCCCACACAATAATGCACTCACACGAAAAGTATCAGTAATACGTATGTTAGAAGATTTTTTTTCTGCAAAATATAATCAAATTATGTTATTTTGCTTGCATTCCATGCATGTTAATCAGCTAAATTATGCACTATTTCTTTAACTAGCGTCGCATCGTGACCAATTAAACTGCAAATATTTTTCATATCTTTCACAGTCATCAATATACTTTTACTACATTTCGTGAATCATGCTTTCCATTATTTATCTTTTCAGCTTGTAGAGACGATCCGAAAAATCCGGATAATCCAAAGCCTCAAGTATATACAGCTCGTGCAGAAGCTGAAGCTTTCGCAACAGTAACTCTAGAAGAGACTTCTTCAAATAGAAAATCATTGAGCCATTCCAGTGCAAAAGCTTCATCTGTTTCTGAATCATCATCTTCTTATACACCAGTCATATCTAGTAACTGTGGAGGTGATTCTTCTTTCTTTCGTTTATTTGTATCTTTTTATATTTTATTCTATCTTTCTGTATATATTTTATGTAACATAATTTCTTCTCTCGGAATAATTAATTTGTGGTCATTTGATGTAGGCACAAGGCGAGTTTGACTCAAAACTGAGTTGATAATAGTAATCATATTGTTTATTAGTTCTTTGGTGATATACTGTTTTTCTTCGTTCGCCAATATATTTCACTATTAATATTCCAGGTAAAAAGTGCAGAGATCCACATGCAGTATACAAAAATTGTACCAATCCATGTCCTTTGACATGTGCTAAACCAAATCCCAGGCCATGTCCCTACATGTGCATTAATAAAGGAGGTTGTGAATGTGCCCCAGGATATGTTCTAAATGAAGCTACCGGTAGATGTGTCAGGCCAAAGGATTGTCCGGGTACTAATTTCGTTTTTGTTTTGGTTTTGATTTCTATTCATTTCACAGGTTCTTTATCCTATTACGACGATCAAAGAAATATGCGTTATTCAAATGATCACTGCACACTGTTTAGTAAAATAAATAACCATTAATTTCAGATTAAAATCCATAATTCCATACTATTAATCCATACACACACATTTAAAAACAAATTCAGATAAAAAAAAGAAAAAATCACAAAAAATAAAAACAGTTAAGGACATAGTTACACACATTAGGACCGGGAGGAACTGACCACTGCTCACAGTGCAGTATGCAAACGTATCCAGTGGGGCATCAGTGGTGAGTCCCACCTGCCCGCAAACACGCTTAACAAACTGTTGCTACTGGACCTAACACGACTCAGCAGCTATGCACACTGCTTCCTTATAATAGCATGGAACCCATCAGTGTGCGCCTCTGCAAATATAGTCGAAGCACTGCAGAATTGTGGCAGCCCCAGCAGCACCCTAAACGCGTTGTTGTACTGAACACGCAGGGCGCTGTATGACCCAAGTGTATAATTAAGCCACAGGTTGCAAGTGTATACTGTTTGGCAGTAAGACTTAAAAAGAGTCACTTTCACTTGATTACTGCTACGCGTGAATCTGCGGGCCAACATATTACACCAGCAACACGACAGCCAACGCCCGACGTGCCCTTTCCGCATCCGCGTTATCCTGTTGGTCTTCGGAAAACCAGTGGCTCAAATATTTGAACTGAGAGACTCTATTTAAGGGGGTACCGGCTAAGGTGACTGCATGTACAGTCACGTAATTTTTGTCCCGCCCCTTAAATATTAGGAGTTTACTTTTCTTCACGTTGTATCTGAGCCCTTGGGGCTCCGCATAGGACTCAGAAATCCGCACCAGCTTACGTAGACCACCGATCGATGGACTCAGCAGCACCATGTCATCGGCATAACTGCTGTTGTTGAGACGAACGCTGTCTATGTAGCACCCGATATTGGCACTGCTGAGCTCACGAAGAAGCCGGTTAATGTACAAGTTGAAGAGCTTCGGTGAAGTCAGTCCACCCTGTCTCGCCCCATACTGCAACCTGTACACATTCGAGAAAGAGCCTGCATCTGACACTATTTTTCTGGATGTTGTACCAATACCTAAACATAGATGTAACTTCCGGACTGCAATCTGTCTCACCCTCGAGGTTGCGCCATAGTTTGTCATATGACACCAGGTCGAAAGTTTTTGAGAGATCGAGAAAGCATGCAAAAACGGGTGTTTTCCGATCACTATAATATTGAACAGTCTGCTTAAGACACATAATAGCACTTTCCGTTGACAAACCAGATCGAAATCCAAATTGTGCGTCATGTAGCTTAATATGCCTGCCCAGTTAGTGGTCAAGCAGACTGTCCAATACTTTCGCAGTAACCGTGGCCAATAAAATCGATCTATAATTTAATAAATCCGAAGTATCACCGGTTTTAATTTTAGGAATTGGTACAACAGAAGTGTACATCAGTCTATCAGGTAGGTACAAATGTCTAACGCACAGATTAAAAAACATGGCCAACACCCTTGGCAAATGAACTCCTGCATTTTGCAGATGCTCGATGCTGAAGCTGTCGTGACCAGGAGATTTACTTATTTTCATATCTCTAATAATGCCTGCCACATCCTTGGCTGAAAACAGTGACTTTAAGATCTCCGACGGCTGACTCAACATCAAGCATCTGCGGTGCCGCATCCAAAAGCGAATCAACTTTAACAAGCTGTTGGAAACGGTTGGCAATTTCCCGAGGTTCATGCACGCTAGCCACACTCACAGAGTAACTAGGCTTCGGATTTAACTGATTTGTCTTTTTCCAAAACCCCTTAAAATCATTCTTGCAATTATGTCCATTTAAATTTTTTGCTTGTTATCCTGACACCACTTCAATCAAGACTTAAAAAGTTTCCTGGATTCAATATTTTTTTCGTAAACGTATCCGACAGAGTCCGGTTAAAAACGTATCCGGTTTTCCATTCAGCACCCACATCTAAAAACAAAGCCTGGCCCTCACGTGAACTTCCCTGACGTTTTTGTTCCACCCAGTTATGCTACCTTTGTTACGTCTCTTTCTAACAAACGCTGAACATTTAGACGCATCTGTTAATATACATACTATTTCATCATACGAGTTATCTAAACAATGTCTATGGTGTATTTTGGATCACATTTTATTAGCACAACTACTCATTTCAGACGGAAAATCAACATTTCTCAGTTTAACATGACATAGCCTATAGTATTCATAAATTTGGTTACGGTCCCTTTCACCCCATGTCACTTGATTACCACTAATGTCAGTTTTAGACAGCACGCTTTTAGGTTTTATTAATCCTAGATCACACTTGAATTGAATAGGAAAGTGGTCGGAACAGTAAATGTCATAAAGAACAGACGCACCAACAACAGCGTGCCACGCGGCACTAGTGACGACACACTGGTCTCTCACAAAAGTGTATGTGTCCGACGACAATAGTTCTCTATCGACGCACGACCACAGCTGATCGGCACAAAAGCATTTTAGTTCAGTATCAAAAGGCTCACCTGGATGTGCGTTGAAATCACCCAATATAAACACTGATTCTACATGATTACTTTCAATAATGGAATTTATTTCACATAAACATTCGGTAAATTCTACTACTAAAGTTATTTTCCTAATCTTTTAACCACTATTTTTCTCAATATTTTAGGAAAAAAATGCAGAGATCCAAATGCAGTGTACAAAAGTTGCCCCAACCCATGTCCCGTATCATGTGATCATCCATTTCCAAAGCAAGTTTGTAATAGGGCGTGCGTTGAATTCGGATGCGAGTGTGCCCCAGGATTTATATTGGACTCCAATGACAAGTACGGAAAATGCGTCAGACCTGAGGATTGTCCGGGTACCTACTGAAACTTGTCTATTCTATATTTGCAGAAAAAAGCGCTTTCTCCTTGGAGACTGACAGATTTTAATTAATATTTTAATTTATTTCAGTACCAATACGTTGCCCAAAACATTCACGTTACGTTTTAAACGATAACCAGTGTCCGAAAACTTGTGGGAATAGATTGTTACCTAATAGTGACGTAGCCGGCGCCTGCGTTCCATTCACAGGTTGTGCCTGCAATCCACGCTTCTTCAGAAAGTATGATAACGCTACTGGACCTTGTATACCTGAAAGGGAATGCCGTAAGTATTGACCTTATTTTATGAAAAAAGCTTGCAAAAGTGAAAAAAATCCTCCAATAATTTGGATACTTTTAATTTTCTAGCGCCAATTCCGAAATGTTGTGGAATTAATGAGACACCAACTAGCTGCCGAATAATATGTCCACCACAAACATGCGAAAGTATCTACTCTTCATACTATTGCCTCCCAACCGACTGCGAGCCAGGGTGTGACTGTCTCAACGGCTATCTGAGAAATAAAGATGGAGTTTGCATCCCGTCTGACGATTGTTTCAAATCTGAACGTAAGTACTCTTATTTTTAACAGATTTCAAAAAGGAGGAGGGTTTTTTTTGTATGTTTGTTCCTCGATATCTCCGGGAATACTTGATCGATTTCAAAAAATCTTTTTTTATGCCTCAGGGGTGGTCCCATATAAATTTGATAAAAATTAAATTAAAAGTCATTTATTCAAACTAGGCTGAGAGTCAGCACTTTTTGAACGTCAAAGTTACATAAGACAGTCCCCCAAAAACGCCCGCCCTTCCCCACTTTGTTTGGGTAATTTTTTCGTTAACCTCGTAAATACGTATTTTTAATCCATTTTGTGCATATTACTTTGTGTCAATGTTGTTTACATGGCAAGTACACGAATTGGTGTGGGGGTGACCATAACTAAAAAGTGTAAAATAAAAACTTTTCCAAAAAAACAACAACCGAATTCCGAAAAAAACACTACAAAGTGAAAAATTACTTTAATTTCGGCAGTCGGTGATAAACATCTAAAATACATATCCAGACACCATTTTGTTTTGGAATAAGTTTTTTTAATCTTCTCCCCTTACACACCTCAAATATTTCTAACCGTTTTCTAGCTGCACCTATGATGTCAATAAAAATGTGGTAATTTTTGTTTTCAGCAATAGAGTGTGGATTAAATGAAATACCGTCTGACTGTGCAATTGTATGCCCCCCTCAGTCATGTGAAAGCCTGTTCACAACATACATGTGTGCCGAATCAAATTGTACAGCTGGATGCAATTGTATTGACGGTTATCTTAGAAACAGTCGCGGAATTTGTGTACCTAGTGACGAATGTTATAACGGTGCGTCTTATACTGAAACAGATAAGGTTTATTTTTCTTTCCATCAAATGTACCATAACCGAGCCGTTCAAAAATAATATGAGTCATTTATGAAGATTCAATAGTAGCAACAACGTATTTTCATTGATATCAACTTCTATGAATGAATAATGCAGTCTAGTCAATGTCAAATGAGCTTCATTATTTGACTTATTAAGTTTGTTGCAAAAGAAAAAAAATCATCGATGAATTGATTGATGATTATAGATTTGCAGCAAAACCAGCAATATCCAATGTTGTTTGCACTGCTTTGAAATCGATATTATTGTTTACCGCCATTTCGGTTCATCTGAATGTTGCTACCTTCGCTGCAACTTTATCTATACGACTGCAATGCAACATGAAATTTATCACAACCAAATGGTGAATTTGTTTCACCGTTTCATGGTACGTTTCACCAGGTCGGGGGGCTTTTGGGACCGAGACCGCGGTCCCGGATGCCACCTTTAAATACAATAATTAATTTTAGTAATCTTTTGGGATCACAAGAAAAATAAACAAAGTACCAACGTGTATTCCACATAAGTACCTGCTACCTGTAACTCTGTATTTTATTGAAGAGTGTACTTGTTTCCGCTGTATTCCTAATACCATTATCTACACAATTCAGTAAATTTTGTTACTAACCAATAATAAAATCACGCCCTTTTCGCCTGTGGTTAGGCGTATAAAGACTACTTTTACATAACTACTTATAAAGTTCTATTGTTTAACTAACCACTCCAACATAGGAGCGGTTTGCCACAAGGTTCGATCTTAGGTCCAGTCTTCTTTTACCACTCTATCATACCATAGATCCAGAGGCATGCGACGGAGATCGCAATGCAACACGCGTACGTGGGTGCAGTGATGCGTGTCCACCGACCTGTAAAAAGCCGAACCCTGAAGTGTGTGATACTATTTGCGTATTAAACGGATGTGACTGTAAGCCAGGATACATTCGGTCACGTGATGGCGGGTATTGCATTGATCCAAAAGATTGTCCAGGTGAGTGAAAATATTCTTTTGTACGAGACTTTCCTGGGTTCCAGACTTGCTGATCCGATGACGCTGACGCATGGGAAGTTTTTTTGAATGGCGATCGACTAACGAATGTGAAGGTTGCCTACAGGATCTTGGGAAGGCCGGGTCACCTAGCACTTGTTGCTTCTTAACTATTAGCTTTGAACTGTTAAGCTTTCCAAGGAATCTTATAGCCCACAGGCAATGGTATCCTCGATAGAACTGCAATAAGTTCTTTAAAAATATCTATTACTTCTTTAGGTGGACCAGATATTTGTGGAGCAAATCAAACATACGTCGGTTGCAAAATAGGTTGTCCAACAAACTACTGCCCAGCTGATGATAGTCGGGCTCAGGTAGCTTGCGCCATGCCATATCCTTGTAGAGGTGGTTGTGCTTGTATAGCAGGACATTTGATAGTCAGTCGTGAAGACCCGCGGTGTGTCTTGGGTTCAGATTGTCGTAAGTAAACATTTTAATTTATTGTGATTGCAATAAGATTTTGTTTTCTGTAGCAGTATGATGAAAGATAATTTGAATAACTTTCATTAATTATTCTAACATTCATTTCACTCTATATCCAATTTATTACTGAAAGAGTTCTATTGAACTATAAAATAATCCCTACTTGATTTTCAGCTGAAGTTGAATGCACAAGACCAAATGAAGTTTGGGATCGTAATCCCTCAAGTTGTTTCTTAGAAAGATGCGAAGATAGGGGCAGTGTATGTAACTACCCTTTTCCGTTCCCTGGTCCAAGATGTGTTTGTAAAAAAGGTTTCTACAGGAATGAAAACGATATTTGTATTCCTGCTTCAGAATGCCGTAAGTTAAGCTTTCGATTCAGATACCGTATACGAAATTTTGTCGATTTCGCATATACACTTGATTTTACAGACGTAACTTTAAAGTTGAAATACTGTGTTTCCATAAGTTTTAATGCACGAAATGAAAGATCGTTTCAATTATCATCTAACTTTTTTATTATTTACTTATATAAATACAGTATTTTAACTGTAGAATCACGTCTGTAAAATCATCCGCAAAACCGGAAAAATTTCGTAAACGACCTCTTAAACTGTATTATACCATGGTGGTAACACCATGTGTGGCACTGGTCAACTCCTATATGAAACTTGATATTTTTAATGTGAGGACGTGGTTCACTTTGGCGGTTTGTAATTTAATAGTTTGATTATTCTCCACAGTTGCAGTTTTAAAAACCCAAAATTACTGAAGTTTAATTTTTTAGTGCTTTTGCTATTCATCACTTTCTTGTTGTAAATGTTGACGTATCTCATATGTTACAGCACCTCTTGCATGTAAAGGCGATCTTAACGCTACACTTAAACAATGTCCGTCTCCGTGTCCTAAAACTTGTGATGATCCAAACGCTGGAAGCGAAGGTTGCGAAGATATATGTCTCCCAGACGACTGTGAGTGCAATCCTGGATTTGTATTGACCAAGAAGAAAGGAGGAGTATGTATCAAGCTTGAAGACTGTCCAGGTAAGACTCTTTAACCATCAAAACATCAAAGCCAGCTTCAACATACATGTGACGACTGACAGCAAGGACACTGAATTCTTTATCTTCATTACCTTCAGTTAAAACCTATATTTCAGGTTGGAATGAGCAATTGGCGTAAAGGATTTGCTACCATTTCAAAAATTGTAGTCATTGAAGTTATTGTAGAGATCGAGGTTGTAGTGTAGAAGAAGAAGAAAGCAAGACTGTAATAAAATTGCAATCATAAACTTGCAGTCCTTTGTTACAAAATGAGGTGTTGTTTAGATCAGGTTTAAATCGCCCAGCCAGTTTCTGAATTAAGAACCCAATGGTAACAGACATGCAATACTTCATACAAAATTAACAACTTAGTCCGGTGCTAAGTTGTCATTTTTGTATTATCAATTTTACCTAAATGGAAATAAAGTTGGAAATGCAAAAACTGGCTCGAAGCGAATTAAAGTTAGATCGCATCTTGTTATAAGATTGGTAAAGATTAAGTTTTTAGTACTGGAACGGATCGCCTATAATTACATGATAATACCTATGGAACGTTCTGTGTGGTGCCGGACGTAAAAGAATAGTACCATCCCATTTCTTCTTGTGGGTGTCGTAGAAGGCGACTAAGGGAGTTACTAGAGAATGAGCAGCAGCGTTCTCTATGCATTTTACCACCAAACTGCGATCGCCAACCCGCCTGCCAAGCATGGCGATTATGGCAAATCCCCCCTTTTGAGGGAGGCTTATGTTCAGCAGTGGACGGTCTTTCGGCTGATATGATGATGATGATGATGACCTATGGAACATCATCTATAATCATTGATTTTGTGGGTAAAAACAATTTGCCTAGTTTTTTCCCTAGGCTTTTCGTTGGTAAAATTGTTACTGTATTGTCCCTATTACCCAATTTGCCACCAGGTTGTGGAGGAGATCCTAATGCAGTGTACAAACAGTGTCCGAGTGCTTGTGAACCAACTTGTACTAACCCGAACCCCGAAATATGCACTATGCAGTGCATGCCAAGCGGTTGCGTGTGCAAACCAGGATTTGTTTTAAATGAAAAAGATGGAAAATGTATCAAGCCTGAGAGATGTCCAGGTAATATTTTACCAAGAACCTTACTTACGACAAACATTTTAAATTTGCTGACAAATTATAAAAAAAATCAAATAAAACTAACTATATTTTTCATTTTAATATTAGTACTGGGGTGCAATGGTGATCGCAACGCAACATACAAGGAATGCACCAGTATGTGCCCTCAGACTTGCGCAGAACCGGATCCGAGGCCTTGTATAGAAAAGTGTGGTCCTAGTGGCTGTGAGTGCAACCCAGGATATGTACTAAATGAAGACGGAAAATGTATCAAGCCTGAAGATTGTCCAGGTAACATAAAAGCTTAAATAAATTTACTCATTTCACAAAAGAAGTTAAAGGGTCAAAAAGACATACGGTATTTGCGGCCTGGGTTCGTTGTAATCTCGGTGAGTATCTAGCCACAAAATAATGTCACAGTGCATGGTGAGCCAAAGTTCAGAATGAACCTGGGGTTTGTCTGCAGAAAAACCCTCAATGTTGACCGAAATGACGCTCAAGGTGAGCTCATATAGCCGACGTTGGAGTCGGGTCTGGGTGCAGTTATTATTGGATTTTCGATATTCCGGTTGTGGTGGCTTTGAAAAATGCCTTTGATGATTATGGGGACCGTGGGGAATCATCGTGGTGAGAAGATTGGCCAGCTGGACTCTATGTTACCGAGTGCCAGCTGTTACCAGGGTGCGCCGGGCTTTTTATTATGACCTGGCCGCCGCTCGAGGAGGGTCTCTTGTTTTTTCCATTGATTCACTCACAATGCTGACAACTTGTGTTGTAAGTCTTGTACTCATGTTTGAGCAAATAAATGGCTTTCTACTTTATCTTATCGCACAGAGACAGGTTGCAAAGGAGATCCCAACGCAGAGTACAGTGACTGTCCAAGCGCATGCCAAGCGACTTGTGAAAAACCGGACTCTAGTCAACCGTGCACCAGGGAGTGCCTGCCAAGAGGTTGTGTTTGCAAATCAGGTTTTATTCGGATTGAAAAAGGTGGAAAATGTATCAAGCCTGAAAGCTGTCCAGGTAATTGTTTCTCTCAAAAAGAATATCAGCCTTGGGTATTAAAGTGTCGTATTTGAGAGAAAAAAAAAACAATGACTTTATTGCCAAAAAGACTTGACAAGTTACTACTTACTTCTTGACTTGAGTTTTACTTTGAATTTCTTTAATAAAACAGAGCCTGGCTGTGGAGGAGATCCCAACGCAGTGTACAGTGAGTGTCCGAGTGCTTGTGAACCGAGTTGTGCCAACCCAAACCCCAAAATATGCACCCTGCAGTGCATGCCAAGCGGTTGCGTTTGCAAACCTGGATATGTTCAAAGCAAAAAAGGTGGAAAATGTATCAAGCCCGAAAACTGTCCAGGTATGCGTTTTGAGTTTTTTCAGAGGAATCAAGCGCAAATAATTCAGAAATCTATAATTTCGACCATATTGAATAGTAAAATATTAAAAAAATGGTTTAATTCAAGTAACAAGACTCATATACAAGCAGATACATAAAGGATACAGACAGGTTAACAAAAGCACAGACAAGAACAAAATCTCACAAGATAACAATATGTCTGCTGCAGCATTGCCAGATTTAAGGGCAATCCAATCTGTTGGCGATCATTGCCAGGACGATGTCGCTCCCCCGTAATCTGCGCACCAGAGACGCGCACCGCTTGCGCATCGTCGCATGAAAGCAGTCGCCTCCGCGAACATGTCCGAGGCGCTGCAGTGGCAGGGTAGCTTCAACACCGCTCTGAACGTGTTTTGAACTGGACGTGGAGGTCGCTGTATGCCGCACGAGTATACTTTGCCCACAGGCTGAATGCTGCTGTAATATTTCGTGTTACTTATAAACATTTTATTTAGTACTAGCTTCTGCCCGCAACTTCAACCGTGTCAAATGTCTTGTTCCCTCGATGCGCTCCGTCACATGACCTGCCCCCGCTATTATTTCATCTTCGTTTAGCGCTTCTTCCGACTTCTTTTTTTTTCTTGGCCCCTAGGGGTTCTATTGTCATCATGAATATGGCTATCGTATACAAAAATAACTTTACAAACCAGACCGGTAGTTCCAGAGATTAGCGCGTTTAAACAAACAAACAGAAACAAACTCTTCAGCTTTATTTTATTAGTACAGATTTTTCAGTAACCTGCTTTAAATAAACGAGAAATAACATACATCTAGGATCCATCGGCGATCGCAACACCATTTTGGTAAAACGTTAATATTGCAATTGAAATTGTAGATCTATGTAAAGGGGATTGCAATGCCACATTCAGCGAGTGCCCACCATACGTTCAAGCGACCTGTAAGCATCCGGACACTGATGGGCTGAATAATGACACGTGTATGCCGCCTGGCTGTGTGTGCAAAGAGGGACATCTTTTGAACAAAAAAGGCGGGCGGTGTATTAAGCCTGAAGACTGTCCAGGTGAGAAAGAGTAGTAAATTGTTTAGTCTCGTTGAGCCCAGGAAGGCTTAAAAGGTAACTTGAACGTGGCGAAAAATTCTGTCTGAGAGATGTAATTTCGCCATGTGCAACTTACCTTAGTTCAGGGTCTAACTGGGCGAAGTAAGGCTGTAAAGAATGGGTCCACGTCTATTGATGTTAGCCTCCTGTTTTCACACACGCTGTACTATTTACGGCGTGGTTTCAAACCCGCCTGGGTAAACGTTTTACTTTGTGCAATTTATTTCATCACCTTTACTCTAAAAATGGTGAAGGGTATTATCGTGAGAAAATGAATGTCCTAGAACCAAAAATTCGAAGACATGTGACCACAAAATACCCACAAAGGGCCCGCGTGGTAAGTTACAGAGAGGCCTGTGTCCCAAAACTGGGAACGTTATAGGTTGATTAAGCTTAAAGAAACCCTAGAGAAACTATTGCTACCTTCGTTGCTGTATTAGTTTGTAGTGACATCCTTAAGCCTGGATTTTTATGATGAATAAAAATGTAACCTTATGAAACAGAAAATAAGAATCAACACGGAAAAAGACTAACATTGAAGAATGCTTTTTGTAATTTTGACCAGTTTGAAGATGTCCACGACTTACTTAATTCTCTTTACATTAAGGTGGATGGCCGACATGTCGAGCGAATGAAACCTATGTCTACTGTAAAGTAGGCTGTCCAACTAACTATTGTCCAGTGGATGACAGTCTCGCTATTATCGCGTGCGATCCCATGTATCCTTGCCCCGGAGGCTGTGCTTGCAAAGGAGGCTATTTGATGGTCAGCGAGGAAGATGACAGGTGCATTTTGTCTTCAGAATGTCGTAAGTGCTAATCATTTGATTATGTAGTTTGATACTTACAATTCGATCTAGTGAGGAAGTTATTAACTTAAGGCCAGTTCCTCGAAGGATGATCTAGTCACAATTTCATGCCAGTGATAATCAAATGTCAAAAATGTAGGTAGGTACATTTTTAACCGATTAACATGTTTTATGACGGAAGCTAATATCTTAAAGATAACATCATCGGTATATCTCGAGATTAATGAAAATGCAGAAATCCTTTAAAAAAACGAAATTTATGTATTTTTAGCGGAAGTAGAATGCACCAGACCGAACGAGGTATGGGACGCATATGCTCCAGGTTGCTTACATGAAAGATGCGACGATAAAGACATTCCTTGTGATTTCCAATACCCCGGTCCGCCAAGATGCAGATGTATTGAAGGCTACTACAGAAACCAGGATGATCTCTGTGTACCGGAATCTGAATGTCGTGAGTATTATTTTGAAGTAATAGGTCCAAACCGAAATTGCCAACATCCAGGTTCTTGTACATCTTTAAACGGTTTTATTTAGCTTGCCCTGTTTGTTTAGACTTAGGGCTCTCCTTCATCTTCCTGTTTTTCCTAGATAAAGGACTACCCTAGGTCTAAAATTGACTAATTGAGAATTGTAACAGCACTACTGTTACACTTCAAGTAATTGAGAATATAAAATCAAATTTTTTTTTTCCTATGAATACTCTTCTGTGAAATATTTTGCAACTATTATCAAAGAATTGAAGTTATGTATTATCGACCATTAACTCATACTCAAATTGCAGTTCAAAAAGGATGTAATGGCGATATGAACGCAACATTCTCGAATTGTCCCAGTAAATGTCCAGCCACCTGCTGCGACCCTGATCCAATATGTACCAAAGACTGTGCAGATCCCGGCTGCGTATGCAATGAGGGATTCATTTTGTCTGAACCTGGTGGCCCTTGTATAAGACCCTACGATTGCGAAGGTAATAACATCATTTTCTATCTCCACATAGAAATATCATTTATTGACGTGCCTTTTCTGTAATCCATGCCTGTATTAACATTCTGGTAGAATGCAGTGACTATTTGTAAGAATTTTATATTGGAATTTTAATTTAATTTTATGTTTTGTAATTACTTACCTACTATTGTATAGAATCAAGTTCTTGTAACTTAACAGACAGCTGCGCTGCTGGGAAGTTTGTTGTGCCACTTCTTCTTCCCAGCTAACGCACTAGGAAGTGGTGAAGGGCGGGCGTTTTGAGGGACTGTCATATGTAATTTTGACGTTCAAAAAGTGCTGACTCTCAACATAGTTTGAATAAATGATTTTTGATTTTGATTTTTGAGAACAGTCAATAACGAAAGTCGATTATCCCTTCAGGTAGTAGTGACAAAAATCAATTTTGTATACGAAACACTGAAAAACAAAGTATCGAATGATTTTGAGAAAATTATAATCGACTTTTCATAGTCGTGTTTGAGTAGAACTAAATTAGTAAGGTTTTTGTTTTTAGGAGGATCTCCACTCTGCTGTGACAACATGACCTACGTCAATTGCAAGATCGATTGTCCAATGAAATATTGTCCAGAAAATGAGAATGAAATATTTGTAATTTGTGATCCTGTATGGCCTTGTCCGTCAGGCTGTGCATGCAAAACAGGCTATTTGATGCCGAGTACAGCTGATAAAACATGCATTTTGGCTGCTGACTGTCGTGAGTATTCTTATTTAAGTTACAAATATAGATAAACAGAAAAAACAATGCAAATATAAGGCTTAAGCCACCACGAAGTATAATACTAGGTTTGGCGTATAATAATTTTAGAGCTTCAAATAGTATTTGAAGTTTTTAAAATTCATCATCATCAAATTTTTTGATTCTCAAATTATCATGTAAATTAAAAGTGTTATGCAAAATCTTCAGTCCAATCATCGCAATATTAATGTCTTAATGTATTAATACGAAAATATTAATGTCTTACTCATCTGCAGCTTCAAGGGAATGCACACGTCCGAACGAAGTATGGGATCCCAGTCCATCAAATTGCAACTTTGAGAGATGTGACCAAATGTATTACACATGCGGAGATCCGAACCCTGGGCGGCCCAAGTGTGTTTGTAAGGAAGGCTATTACAAGGACAACGATGGTGTTTGTATTCCTGCTGAAGAATGTCGTAAGTACCTTAATATTTTGTCCTGTATTAGCAGAGGGAAACTTTTTCTACATACAGTGCAAGGGACAAAAGAAACCCATAATCTTAGTGTTTGGCCGTGTTTGGACTGTTTTTAGTTTTCCACATTCGCAGATTGTGTGGTTGTGCAATTTTGTCACACTTAGAAGAGGAGTTGCATATTGTTCTGTACTATGTGTAAGACGTGGTTGAAGAATTTCATTGGATACTTATACATGGATTCAAGAAACGATTTTCAATAAGCGTTTGGTTAACATACCGTGGTACTTACTCACTTCTCACATGGACTAAAAACCATCAGAATAAGAAAATTTAGCTCCATTTACCGGGTAGTTGAGAAGGATTTATTGTCGCTTGCATTTCAAAGATATTGCAATAGAATAGCCGCGACGGTTGGACATTGAACCTTATTATCATATTTTTCATTTGGATGCAGGGAGATCTTGAGCATAAATCTGTTCTAACAAAAAGATAAATATTTTTAGGATTCCATTGTTGCATGAAGAATGTATGTGAATAAACCATTCGAATTTCTTTCGTCGTTTGGGTTCATAGTCGCTTCCATAATTATTCTTTAAGTTTTGTCTTGAGCTAGATTAGAAAGAATTTTCTTCTAATGATGAGAAATCGTTTTCGATTTAATTAATTATCGTAATAAATGAAGGAAGGTTTATATCAAATTAATTTGAATTAAGCTGCTCAGACAAATTGATTATTTGTCTTCAAATAATTCCGTTGCTGCCACGTCCAAGGGTTTAAATGAGAAATGCGTTTACTCTAACTGTTGTTTGGACAATTCTGAATCCCAACAGGTACCTTTGTTTATTGAATCACTATGTTCAGATGCCTTTGAATGAATAAGACGTAACTGAAAAGTGGAAATAAATCCCGGGTTTTTGGAAGGAAAGTCGATGGCTTAGGTGGGTCCAAGTGAAACAGGTTCCTTCCATTTAACTAAATGTAATATGCTTTAATGCGCTCTTCAATGTAAAAAAGATGTTATATTAACCTTGAAATACTATTTAAGAGATTGGAAAGAATTGTTGTACCTACCTATACTTATCTACATGCCGTATAAAATGTGCTAATTGAAAATTAATTTATTGAAAAGAGCGCTGTATCGACTAACAGTTAATTTATTCTTCGATAGGTTAATTGTAACAAAGCCTTCTTGTAATTATTTGTAATTTCACTGTTTTCTTTTCGATATATTACCTATTTGCTCTTATTATGTAATTGTTAGTTTTGAGTGCTCTCGAGGTTATACCAAGGCAAGATTGTTTTAAACGCACCTTAAAAAATAACTTTAGTTACTTACATTATGTCGTGAATATTGCAACATTGTTGGTACATCTAAAACTAATGAAAATATCTACAAAATGATGTCAAACGGAGGGAACGTTACTCGACAAAGTAACTTTATTTACACATTATTGCACATTTCTGGTTCTCCGACTAGTTATATACCGAGTAGTTATCTGTGGTTCTGGTCCCTGTCCCAACATAATGGACTGGCAGTTGCTGTTACTAAGCAACGCACTATTATGTTCTACTTTTGTTATCATGTTCTTCTTTCGAAGCGTTTGAACTGTATTTTTACTTAACGTGTTTTGTTCTTTTTCTTTTTTTTTTCTATTGTTTGTATAGGTTTTGTTTTGGTTGCTGATAATGTTTTCTATTTTATATTCTAATTTGTAATATCTAATCACAAATAAGTACATTTCCCCGAATTGACCATAAACAAACAATTACTGTTTACTGTAGTGCTTGACACAAGAGGTCAGAGTACCTAGTGAATGTTAAAGCTAAAATTAAAAACATTGTCACTGTCATTACAATTTCAGCAGTGTCATATGTCTGCACCGTTTTGTTTTTTTTTTTTGGGTGGGAAATCATCAAATAACTTCTCCCGCTCTGGGAGGAGCGGGAGGGTGTGTCAGACTTTTACTGACTAAAACCCACCCGTGTTACCTCATTTGCCTGTATGCCAGGGGCCGCGGTATCTCTTTCGAACAACCCGCACACCTGGCAAGCATCGGCCCTTGCGGGCACCATCAGTTGCTGCTGACATCTCTTTGAGGCATGTCTGCACCGTTATATAACCTTAATTCATCATCGACCTGGCCTTTCCGGGTCGGCTTCTAGTTTCACCGGATGCAGCTGAATACCAGTAGTTTACATGGAGCGAGTGCCTATCTGACCTCCTCAACCCTACGCTACCACAGCTACCAGGTAATTCGGTAATTCGAGTAAATACGTGCGAATCGACTAATACGCCGAAAGGATTGGTATTACCTATCTTCGCGTGTGAGGTAAATGTCAAACCACTATCTGTCAAAATATTTGACCGTAATTTGTTATGAATTATGATAGACCAACTATTAAAAATATTTATGGGGTGTAGTTATTTTGAGTTAAATATCTTTGCATCAACTCGATTTGGAATTTTGGAAGTTTTAATCTGAATTTACTTCCTTTTATTGTTACTATTTTCATTCGTCGTTCTTCTTGACTGCCAACTAATATCACTTAATTGAGTTTCATTTATTAAGCTGCTAAAAATGTATAGCAACATATTTCTGATGTTTCCTTTGCTTTTGATATAAACGTAAGTAACTAACTCGTGTTTATTGGACGTCTTCTTGTAGTAAATGTTTTTGCATTTCCGTGACTTTTCGATGCCTACAAATTTGGCTTCTATAAAATAACCCAGGTCTCAAGTTATACCACGAAAACGTATTACCGAATAAAAAGTATACTATGTCCTAATCAAGGTCACGGTTCATTTACCTCTGTGAAAAATTTAATTGAAATCCATTCAGCCAGTAAGGCGTCAAAAGTTATCGAGACAGACAGACAGACAGCGGTATTTCTGCATTATATGGACTGTTCATAGTTTGAATTTGGGAATGTACGAGATAAACGAGAACGGTTAATTTTGCAATCAAGTGAAATGTTTTGTCATCACTAAATTGGAAGTATAAAATTATCCTCGCGTGCGTTTTTCTGAATCACTATAGGTATGTTTACGCGATTTTGGTCGTATTGGTTTGCAGAAACAGAGGTGACGTACAATTACTGTTTGGAGAGAAATTTGGTGGATAGACGACAGTTTACATACAAACGCACCTTAAAAAATAACTTTAGTTACTTACATTTTGTCGTGAATATTGCAACATTGTTGGTACATTTAAAACCAATGAAGATATGTACAAAATAATGTCACAAATGAATGGTTGCACAAAACCTTACCTGATGCGATGTATCCAGGAATATCTTCACAATTTTCACCAATTTTAAGGCATCACCACAAAGGCAATGTGCGGGAATGGGATAGGAGATAGGACTTTTGAAAACCAACCATATCAATTAAATCGATTTGCCAACATAAAAAGAAACGAAATGACATTACCACAATTCTAATCGAATCCGCGCATCCACTATATATATATTTAGACTAACTTGAATTCGAGTATTACATTATTTCTCTAGAGAGAGCCACATACAAATTGAAAGTTGAAAGTGAAACCAGTATAAACTTTTTGTCTAACACTTAAGTTTTATTTTGTTTGAGTGTTGAAATGTGTTTCAATATTTTTATACATTTCCATGTCCTATATTGTTATAGAAAACTAAGTACAATCTAAAACGAAACTAAAAAGAACTAACCTATGAAACATTCAGCAACACAAGTTTATTTTAATTAATTATTTTCATGGGCAATAAGCAAGAAGAGATTATTTCACACCATTATTTTTATAGCTAACCCGAAATGTGGTTACAACGAAGTAGAAGTCCCCTGCAGGCAGATATGTCCACCGCAGAACTGTGAGATCGCATACACTGACTACGCTTGCACTGAAGAATCAAAAATATGTGAACCAGGGTGCAACTGTCTACCCGACCACCTAAGAAATGGTAGCGGAATATGTATACCAAATGACCAGTGTCCGTGTAAGGGTTTTCAATCCAACATTTTCATCATCTATTGCTTAACTATTCCGAAATAAGAATCTACAACTACGACAAAAAATATACATGACATAAGAGTAAATTATCTAGCTTTAAACTTCCAAAAATTATACAGATACCGGGATTTATTTTATGCCAATCTTCTAATTGATCTACGATTCCGAGCTTTACACATACCTAATGTTTAGTTACTTACATGAAAATTGCTAAACCATCTCGATAATTTCTTTGATCTGAATTCCGACACTGTACATCATTTTTAGATCCCTCAACTCCCGTATGTGGGATAAACGAAATAGCCAGAGACTGCAGACGGATCTGCCCGCCACAAACATGCCTGAGCAAGTACGCGTTATTCCGTTGTATTGAAGATTTACCCTGTGAGCCAGGGTGCGACTGTGTTCCCAATTATTTGAGGGACGACAAAGGAATATGTATACCGAGCGAACAGTGTCCTGCGCGTAAGATATGTTTTACAATGACTGTCTTTGCTTCTTGCCTTTTTTCTTCTTCTTCTTTTTTCTTAAAGTCCTTTATTTAGTATTAATATATTTTAACAAGATTTATACTACTGACTAAAACTATGTTCAAAAAAAGCAACTAAATATTCTGCACATATACAATCTGTTCATCAGCACCACTATGTGTTATATTCGAACCCATTTGTGGTTACAACGAAGTGGCGGTACCCTGCAGACAAATATGTCCACCGCAAAACTGTGAGATCGCTTACACTGAATATGCTTGTACCAACGAGTAAAAAATTTGTGAACCAGGATGCGACTGTCTTCCTGATTATCTTAGGAATGGTAGCGGGATATGTATACCGAATGAACAGTGTCCTCCGCGTAAGATATGTTTCATGTTGACTGTCTCAGCTTTCTGTCTTTTTCTTCCACTTCTTTTCTATTCTTCTTCTATAATAGTTTTAAGTTGCCAAGGATTACACTTTTGATTCCACATTTGCTTCCGTTTAACTCTCTGTGAGTTATGCTATTTCTGCGATTTTCATCTTGATGTTCAACAACCTGAAATTGGGCCTCTCTCATTATCCGAATACCAATTTTAGATTTGGTATAATTTAGTGCAATCTGTCAGTTGAGCAACATGACTTGCGAAACAGTTCTTTGTAAATATTGTTACGAGTATTTGGATCCTACAAGGTCAATTTTTGTTTAAATTATTGTTTATGAAATACCAACAGATTTGTCACGTTTCTGAAAAATCCCTCATTCATTTTTTTTGCCAAACACGTGAAAGGAAAACTTTTAAATACTTCTCTTTTGCTTTATTGGATATATTTGAACAATTGTTTTTTCATCCAGCCTATGAGCCATTGATATCTATCAAACAGTAAAGTCTGTTTAGACATGCTCCGTCTGATGGGTAGTCGACGTCGGGTACTCGGTGGATGAAAGTTTTGAAAAGCCAAATGATCATATGCTTAACCTTGCTTGCTATGCTTAACCTCTTCTCTATTTCTGTTACAGCCTGCCAAATTCCTGATGAATGTAAACGAACCTGCGCAGAACCCAATCCTCCAAACTGTGAATATAATCCACCAAAAGTTAATATGAACGGGTGCGATTGTAAAGATGGATATATTTTGTCAGAACTAGGAGGAGACTGCATCCCTATTGACCAATGTTCTCGTAAGTATCAACATGAGTTATCGTGTGGATATTGGATTAATTTTATCCTGTTTAGGATTTTACAGAATATAAATATTATGTTAAATTATGGGCAGTGTTGAATCAATTAACAGGTTTATCATTGAGTTACATTCAGACATTCTCCTCAGCACTGATACAAAGCCACAGTACGAGTAGGTGTTATTAAAGACGACGTTTTAGCGACTATAAAGTTTGGCTGTTGCGTGGTTAGGCAAGGCACGATACAACAATCTGTTTCTTAATAGTCTTTTTCTACAACAACTCCTTTTATAATATTTCAGCTGACATAGCCTGCGACGGTGATCCCAACGCAAGACCCAAACGTTGTCCTATGCCATGCCCATCTACTTGCAAAATACCGAACCAACCTCCTTGCCTGAGATTGTGTGACCCAATCGCATGCGAATGCAAATCTGGATATATACTATCTAATGACACAGGTCGATGCATCTTACCTGATAATTGTCCTGGTAAGTACAAGCTGGTATACTCGTAATAGCGTAAAAAATATTTAGATAAAAAATAAGAAGTATAGAAAATATGACAAGGTTTCTTCCAGTGAAGGCATTTTTAGAAAATAATTATGAAAAAAAGGTTATTTAATATCTAGTTGAGTGAAAGCATCGCTATACATACTTCAAGCTGAATGGCTTTTTCGATTTTATTTGGTGATTGATAGCTCTCTGCCTATTACTACCACATGAGTTACAAAAAGTTATTTCCGATATCAGGGTTGTCTGTTAAAACTAATTGGCCAATACTTTTTTAGGTGGAAATCCATGTGGTGACAAGGCACACTTCGGTGATTGCAAGATGAATTGCCCAGGAGACTATTGCCCAGTCGATGACAATCGGGATATAGTATTTTGTGATCCTCCACCAGAAGACGACTGCCTGTCTGGCTGTATTTGTAATCTGAATCATAGAATGAAAAGCCGCGAAGATCCTACATGTATCGTGGCATCTGATTGCCGTAAGTGATTTTTAATGATAATTTAACATTATATTGGCGCTTGTGGCTAAGTAACAATAGCTGCACGGGTCGATCGATCAGGTTAAGCTACGCTTGCCGCGGTTGGTCCGTGGATGGGTGACCATCTTTACATACCAAGACCCCTCCGTGCCTCAGAAAGCACGTTAAGCCGTTGGTCCCGGCTGTCATTTGTGGATCTTTGACAGTCGTTACGGGTCGTCAGAAGCCCGAAAGTCTGACAACCAGTCTTACCAAGGGGTATCGTATTACCCCAGTGACTGGGTTGTGGAGGTCAGATAGGCAGTCGCTCCATGTAAAAATACTGGTATTCAGCTGCATCCGGTTAGATTGGAAGCCGACCCCAACATAGTTGGGAAAAGGCTAGGCAGATGATGATTACGTAAAAAAATCGGATTGGGAATAATTATAATTTCATTTTTTATTGCCATAAAAACAGTTACAGAAAAATTTAACACCCTGGCTGGCTCCAAAGCTAGGTTAAAATACCTGTATTTCAGGAGCCAAAAATACCAGGAATGGAAAATTTATCGGTTGTATTGTTTCCTATGCAAAAACAATTTTGCTTTGTAATGTTTGTCGTAATTACGATGTTTACTTTCTTACTTATTTACTTTCAGTACATACTGATCTTATCAGTATCTACTGAAAATAAATATAATATTGTGAAAAGAAACGAGGAAACAGACGGTGTTTTGTATATCAGTTACAGGATATTGCATTTGAAGATTAAATTGTTCGTATGTTTAGGATGCTAATAAATTTAACATTGGTAACCGCACAAATATTGGTACCGATAAGGAAAATGATTTAAGAAAAATGGCAGCAAGCAAAGATAAAATTATCCAAAACCCTATTTCATCAAGCTGTTTTGACGTTTCAGCTCCAGTGAATTGCACCAGACCAAACGAAGAATGGTGTTCTTGCCCATCAGCATGTCTAGCTGAAAACTGTGAAGATGTCAACAATCAACCTACTGTTTGTAACACTTTAGTGTTGAACTGTGATCCTAGATGCATCTGTAAGAAGGGATTCTTCAGGGATTCAAATGGAATTTGTATTCCTGCTGAAGATTGTCGTAAGTTGAAGAGTACTGTTACAATGTATTATTGTGTGTCATAAATTGCTATTATTAAAAGTAAGAATACATGTTGCAGCTCAAAAAGGATGTAATGGCGATATGAACGCAACATTCTCGGACTGTCCCAGTAAATGTCCTGCCACCTGCTGCGACCCTGATCCAATATGCACCACAGACTGTGCAGATCCCGGTTGCGTATGCAATGAGGGATTCATTCTGTCTGAGCCTGGTGGTTCTTGTATTAGACCCTGCGACTGTCCAGGTAAGACCAGTCATCATATCCGTCATCATTTCAGGAGGAAGACGTCCAATGCTGGACATATGACTGTCCAAAGTGTCGTCAAATCGATCAGTACTGTGCTTATAACCACCAGGCTATATGCTATAACTTGTGAAAGAATAAGCTTATATCGACGTATTTAGTTCTTACCGACCAGTAATAATTTCTACACAAATATTGCAGCTGATAAAGGATGTAAAGGCGATATGAACGCAACATTCTCGGACTGTCCCAGTAAATGTCCTGCCACCTGCTGCGACCCTGATCCAATATGCACCACTGACTGTGCAGATCCCGGCTGTGTATGCAACGAGGGATTCATTCTGTCTGAACCTGGTGGTTCTTGTATTAAACCTTGCGACTGTCCAGGTAAGACCAGCCATCATATCCGTCATCATTTCAGGAGGAAGACGTCCAATGCTGGACATATGACTGTCCAAAGTGTCGTCAAATCGATCAGTACTGTGCTTATAACCACCAGGCTATATGCTATAACTTGTGAGAGAATAAGCTTATATCGACGTATTTAGTTCTTACCGACCAGTAATAATTTCTACACAAATATTGCAGCTGATAAAGGATGTAAAGGCGATATGAACGCAACATTCTCGGACTGTCCCAGTAAATGTCCTGCCACCTGCTGCGACCCTGATCCAATATGCACCACTGACTGTGCAGATCCCAGCTGTGTATGCAACGAGGGATTCATTCTGTCTGAACCTGGTGGTTCTTGTATTAAACCTTGCGACTGTCCAGGTAAGACCAGCCATCATATCCGTCATCATTATTTCAGGCGGAAGACGTCCACTGCTAGACATCTGACTACCCCAAATGTCGTCACATCAATCAGTTCAGTGTTTATAACCACCAGGCCATATGCTATAACTTGTAAGCGAATAAGCTTATATCGACGCATTTAGTTCTAACCGACCAGTGACTTAATCTATACAAATATTACAGCTGAAAAAGGATGTGAAGGCGATTTGAACGCAACATTCTCGGACTGTCCCAGTAAATGTCCTGCCACCTGCTGCGACCCTGATCCCATATGCACCACTGACTGTGCAGACCCCGGCTGCGTATGCAATGAGGGATTCATTCTGTCTGAACCTGGTGGTTCTTGTATTAAACTTTGCGACTGTCCAGGTAAGACCAGTCATCATATCCGTCATCATTATTTCAGGCGGAAGACGTCTACTGCTAGACATCTGACTGCCCCAAATGGCATCAGATCAATCAGTTCAGTGCTTATAACCACCAGGCCATATGCTATAATTTGTAAGCAAATTAGCATATATCGACGCATTTAGTTCTAACCGACCAGTGACTTAATATACAAATATTACAGCTGAAAAAGGATGTGAAGGCGATATGAACGCAACATTCTCGGATTGTCCCAGTAAATGTCCTGCCACCTGCTACGACCCCAATCCAATATGCACCACAGACTGTGCAGATCCCGGCTGCGTATGCAATGAGGGATTCATTCTGTCTGAGCCTGGTGGTTCTTGTATTAGACCCTGCGACTGTCCAGGTAAGACCAGTCATCATCACCATCATCTTTTCAGGCGGAAGACGTCCAATGCTGGACATATGACTGTCCAAAGTGTCGTCAAATCGATCACTACTGTGCTTGTAACCACCAGGTCATTTAACTTGTGAGAGAATAAGCTTATATCGACGCATTTAGTTCTAACCTTCTGTTCTAGTCTTTTATTGGGCCCATCTCATCTTTCACATTCACTCATAAACACTTAAAACACTGACCTACGGCACTGACACACAACTATTACATAATATTATCACATTAGATCATTGGCCATTTTGTAATTTCTTACATCATTTTTAAGGCGCACACGCACATTATGTCTATGGATGACGCTTCGAAATGTTGCCACTACATAAAGAGTAAAATGTTTATCGAGGATGATATTCTCGTAGCACTTTTGTCTATTTCCTTTTTATTATATATATTTTTATTTTTCTTTATATTCTTGTATAGTTTCTATCACATTCACATTAGTTATATTAATTTTCTATAAGTCCGATGTTAATTGTTTGATGCACCGGGCGACGTCTTTACGTCAAAGCCGGTTGTCGCTGAAAACCAGCGCTGGGGCTCTGTCTTGCATAGAGTTGCAGCAAAATGCTGAGCGATAGCCGTTTTGTGTGGATGTGACGCATGTTTCCCTCAACCTTTTTTTTATTATTTTTTGTGTTCCTGGTTTTTGCGTCATGTTTACCGCAAATAAACATTTTTTTCTTTCTTTCTTTCTAACCGACCAGTGACTTAATCCATACAAATATTACAGCTGAAAAGGGATGTAAAGGCGATATGAACGCAACATTTTCGGACTGTCCCAGTAAATGTCCTGCCACCTGCTGCGACCCTGATCCAATATGCACCACAGACTGTGCAGATCCCGGCTGCGTATGCAATGAGGGATTCATTCTGTCTGAGCCTGGTGGTTCTTGTATTAGACCCTGCGACTGTCCAGGTAAGACCAGTCATCATATCCGTCATCATTTCAGGAGGAAGACGTCCAATGCTGGACATATGACTGTCCAAAGTGTCGTCAAATCGATCAGTACTGTGCTTATAACCACCAGGCTATATGCTATAACTTGTGAGAGAATAAGCTTATATCGACGTATTTAGTTGTTACCGACCAGTAATAATTTCTACACAAATATTGCAGCTGATAAAGGATGTAAAGGCGATATGAACGCAACATTCTCGGACTGTCCCAGTAAATGTCCTGCCACCTGCTGCGACCCTGATCCAATATGCACCACTGACTGTGCAGATCCCGGCTGTGTATGCAACGAGGGATTCATTCTGTCTGAACCTGGTGGTTCTTGTATTAAACCTTGCGACTGTCCAGGTAAGACCAGCCATCATATCCGTCATCATTATTTCAAGCGGAAGACGTCCACTGCTAGACATCTGACTACCCCAAATGTCGTCACATCAATCAGTTCAGTGCTTATAACCACCAGGCCATATGCTATAACTTGTAAGCAAATTAGCATATATCGACGCATTTAGTTCTAACCGACCAGTGACTTAATCTTTAAAAATATTACAGCTGAAAAAGGATGTAAAGGCGATTTGAACGCAACATTCTCGGACTGTCCCAGTAAATGTCCTGCCACCTGCTGCGACCCTGATCCAATATGCACCACTGACTGTGCAGATCCCGGTTGCGTATGCAATGAGGGATTCATTCTGTCTGAACCTGGTGGTTCTTGTATTAAACCTTGCGACTGTCCAGGTAAGACCAGTCATCATATCCGTCATCATTATTTCAGGCGGAAGACGTCCACTGCTAGACATCTGACTGCCCCTAATGTCGTCACATCAATCAGTTCAGTGCTTATAACCACCAGGCTATATGCTATAACTTGTGAGAGAATTAGCATATATCGACGCATTTAGTTCTTACCGACCAGTAATAATTTCTACACAAATATTGCAGCTGATAAAGGATGTAAAGGCGATATGAACGCAACATTCTCGGACTGTCCCAGTAAATGTCCTGCCACCTGCTGCGACCCTGACCCAATATGCACCACTGACTGTGCAGATCCCGGCTGCGTATGCAATGAGGGATTCATTCTGTCGGAACCTGGTGGTTTTTGTATTAGCCCCTACGACTGCGAAGGTAAGACCATTATTGACGTGTTTGAAAAGTTTAGCCCACCTAAAGTAGTTTCAGCTTTTACTAAAATGGCTTTTGTTGGCTGAATTTCTTCTCTGATTGATGCCTTAATTTTTCTTCTGCAAAGTTGATAAAATTTGATGCGACGTTAAGAATACTAGAACAATCTGCAACGAATGTCGATTACCAATTAAATTCTGTACACAACTACTCTGAAAAACAGTGTATCGAATGATTTTGTGTCAATTAAGATGATATACGTAACGTAGCGTAATCTTATACCTCAACTTTTTTAACAGAACCTCATCTAAAATAAACATAATTATTACATATAGGATTATTTAATTCTTATCGATTAATGAAACAAACAATTAGCCAAAGTGCCCACGGACGTATAAATCTCGCGACGGTTTTGTTTATCAAGCATTGGATTTTCAACTCTCACACGCAACGGCATCACATTACTGGTTGGCAACTGTTCTTTGTTGCATAATTGCTTTTGATGATGAGACCACTTGGCGCCGTCCCCGCACCCCTCGCTCCTTACTTATGCCTTACACCTCCTATGTGCGATGGGGTACCTATTAGAAACTTGCACTTTGATTATTTGCTTATTCGGAAAAAAATTAAAACATTTTTCACCGTTCCGTTATTGATTTTAGCTCAGAGAAAACAATTTGCCAAGGGTTTTAAAATGACGTTGTTTAAAAGAGCACATGGTATTCGTTTTTTGTTGTTGCCGTTCTTACCACATTTTATAGCAATAGTTATGATAAATGATAAATGATTTCATTTCTGTAAGTAGGTTCGTACTAACACTTTTACACGTCAATATGTATTCAATTTGTGTAGAACTATATTAGTAATGTTTTTTACTTGTTAGGGGGATCTCCAGTTTGCGGTGACAATATGACCTACGTCAACTGCAAGATCGATTGTCCAATGAAATATTGTCCAGAAGACGAGAACGAAATATTCGTAATTTGTGATCCTGTATGGCCCTGTCCGTCAGGCTGCGAATGCAAACCAGGCTATTTGATGCAGAGAACAGCTGATAAAAAATGCATTTTGGCTGCTGATTGTCGTGAGTATTTTTATTTATGTTACAAAAATGGGCTCAATGGGCACTTTTCCCGTTGACAGCGATGCGGACGAATTTTTCAATGCCCTGTGATTATTTTTCTCTGTTTTTATTATATAGGTGAATGCATTAATATCATTACAAAAACATAAAAAAAAATTACAAATATAAGATTTCAGCATCGACGATGGTATACAATTAGGTTAGTGATATTGGTAGCAGGCATATAAATGATAGAATTTCCACGTAGAGGTGTCTCTTCAATAGAACTACGTTCATCTACCATGTTAGATAACAACAAAGAGAAATAAAATACACAAGTCTGCTTGCACGAAGTTGAAAAATACACAAGTCTGCTTGCACGAAGTTGAAAAATATTAGATATTGAGTGGTATGACTGATAGAGGAATGGTACTGCTAGTAAAAATTTTAGAGTCAACCTGAGACGAGGCTGCTTCATTTAATGTTTGAAGTTTTTAAAATTTATCATCATCATAAAATATTCTCAAATTATTACGATATGTAAATAAAAAGTATTTATATGCAAAATCTTTTGACCAATGCTGTCTCATTATCTCATCTACAGCTTCAAGGGAATGCACACGTCCGAACGAAGTATGGGATCCAAGTCCTTCAATTTGCAACTATGAGAGCTGCGACCAAATGTACTTCACATGCGATGATCCGAACCCTGGGCGGCCCAAGTGTGTTTGTAAGGAAGGCTACTACAAAGACAATGATGGTGTTTGTATTCCTGCTGAAGAATGTCGTAAGTACCTTAATATTTTTCCATTTGCCATTGAGAGAAATAACACGTAACTGAAAAGTGGAAATAAATCCCGGCTTTTTGGAAGGAAGGTCGATGGCTTAGATGGAAACCCAAGTGAAACAGCTTTCTTCGATTTAACTAAATGTAATAGAAAATGTTTCCAAGTTGGATTACGTTTTATCGTATCTTTTATTTATAGATGACGTTCTTTTAACCGTAGAATACTATTAGGGGATTTAACTTGTTATACATTGCTCTATACAGTGATGGCCGTATTTGTTAAGGCTTCTTAAAAAGGCGCGACCCGACAGCACGACGCGACACTTGTGGAACAATTTCCATGAAGTTTTCATAGAAACTTGTCTAGGTAAGTCGCGTCGCGGTGTCGCGTCCCGCCTGTTTGCAGGAGCCTTTAAACGAATCTTCATCGAAGTGCAAAAAAATGTAAAATTAATTTATTGTAAAGACCACTGTATGGAGTAACAAATTATTCTTCGAAGAGTTAATTATGGAAACGTTAATTAAACAAAACAATCTTGCAATTATTTTTCATTATTTGTGTCAATTTATTTATTAAAATGTTTTATTTAAAATACTTCCTTGATTTTAGTTTGAATATTTGTTTTGAGTGTCCTTGCCAGTACATATACATGTTTGAGACGAGTCTCAAACATGTATATGTACTGGCAAGGACACGCACTCATAATTTACTACATAATCACGAGTGATTATGTAGTAAATTATGAGTCTCGAATATTTTTAGCCCGTCGCGCTTCTAATTAGCAGACGCAATAGAAATTCTATTGTTATCGGAACACACGGTGTGCACTTGACATGCGAGAGGTTAATATGAAGGTGAAATTGTTTCACACGCACTTTAATTTGACTATAGCCTAGGTTACATTAACCAACGCTTTTCCTACATTATTCCGTGAAAATTGAGTACCTTGAGCAGTGGTGGTGCAGCGGTAACGTCCGCAACTTGCGAGTCATAGATTTGAAATCAGACAGGCTCTTTACTTTATGTGAAGTATTTTATCACCACTGCTCTCAAAACATGTCCTGGAACCAAAAATTGGCCCGCGTGGTGGATTACGGCCCACCGGCTCTCACCGAGAGGAGGCCATGTCCCAAGCAGTGGGAACATTTTGGTTTGATTGTGTAATTGTTACTTTGTAGGTAAAGTAAAACGAATGAAGATATCTACAAAAGGATATCAAACGGAGGGAACTATATCCGACAAAGTAACTTTATATGCACATAATTGCACATTTCTGGTCTCTGTTCCGACATAATGGACTGGCACTTGCTGTTACTAAATTACACACTATTCTCTTCGTCTATCTTTTGCTTACTTGTTCTTCTTACGAACCGTTTTATACTATATTGCTTTGTATAGTGTTTTGTTTTTTCTGCATATTGGTCTTGTTTGATGGAGCACCAAACATATAGGTAGGTGCGTTGTTTAGAAAAACATGTTGTTTTATGTTAGTGGTGAACGCTAAAATATACTTACGAGTATCGTTTAGATTTTTATGATTTAGGGTATATGATGTCACAGTTTTTGCTTGCTGATAATGATTCCGATTAGACGGTGAATACTGGGATGCAGCAAATACGAACTCTTCCTCGATTTGACGGCAAATAATGATGACTGTTTGTTACATGTAGCATGACAATATGACGATGTGAACAATTTGAAACCATTAAAATGTGAACAATATATAGTGCAATGTGTACATTTTTATGGGTACTTTATAACCGATAATTATTGTAGAATCCTGTTGATTTCCCTATTTAAGTTCGATATATCACTTCGATGAACGAACAGTGATATTCATAATATTAATACTAGAAATAAGGACAAACTACGTGTTCCCTTTCACCGGCTTCATAAGGTGCATAACTCTTTTGTTGGTCTCGGTATAACTTTTTATAACAAGCTCCCCTCTTCTTTGCTAGATTTGCATTTTAATGCGCTTAAAGCTAAAGTTAAATCCACCCTCTGTTCAAAGGCTTACTATTCTGCCAACGACTACTTAAACGATAATAATTGTTGGTAGCTGTGATTAACTCAAGACAACATTCATGTTCTTTCACCAGTATTAGCTTGACTACTGACAGGTTATATAATTATATTAGTTCATGTGTTGGTTTATTTTATTTGCCTGTACTATGTTTTCAATGTTTTGTTGGTATATAAGCCTGTGCTAGCTGAGATATGGCAAATTTAATGTTTTTGTGTTTCGTAATGTTAATTACCCACTATTGTATAGAATCAAGTTCTTCTAACTTAATAGACAGCTGTGCTGCTGGAGAGTTTGTTGCGCAACTTCTCCTTCCTAGCTAAAGCACTAGGAAGTGGTGAAGGGCGGGCGTTTTGGGGGGACTGTCTTATGTAATTTTGACGTTCAAAAAGAGCTGACTCTCAGCCTAGTTTGAATAAATGACTTTTTGATTTTTGATTCTTGATTTTTGATGACTCACTCATTCCGATCCGGTCAGTCCCTGCACCTGCGTCGACTGCCCTCTTCCAGCGAAGACCTAAGTCGAGGTCTGTATCTCACAGAGAATGCCTTAGCGTGTAGTCGCTCTAGTTTTAAGTTTTTAAGCCCATGCTAGAGACGTTTTTTTATTAGGGTGTTAAGCAGCATACAACCTCCTAGGTTGACCTGTGAGATACTGATCATGAAAAAAAACTGGCTCACTACCACACCATGCGTTACCGTGCAGACCTGCCTCACTTTATCTGTTTTCCGCCATTCTTCGTGACTGACAGCTGACATTAGTGACAGCAGCTACCTTCTCTAGTGAATGAGACAGATTTACATATGTATAAATTTATTAAACAGGTACTCTACGATTACAAAATGATCAATTTCATATTTCCATACCGATACAAAACATCAATTATGACGTATCTAAAACACGAATACCACCTATCACTGCCAGGAAGTACAGAATTTATACATTTGAGCAAAAAATCCCCGCGTGAACTACGTCACAAACTTTATAGTACGATCTTACATGATCTGAGTCATTTCCCAGTCGAGTTTAGTGTTTTTATATCCTCATACACATTGTTTTGCCGAGTTTGGAATATAAGTGGTATTTTATTGAGAGGAATAGGTGTCGAACAATGTTGTTCGTGTATCTTTCTGTTTGTGTACTTTGTTTCGTTAATAGTGGTGTTGCAGAATATGTGGAGGAGGAAGGTAATATTTAGTGTACGTTTGTAAATCATTTGGTTTTTCTTTGTTGGATGATATTAGCCGTGTCAGTGAAGAGTGGCAGGTTTTTAATTTAATATATAGGCCATATTTTGTAACATAAAAAAAACAGTACTCCTTTATTCCACGATGACTTAGACAGAGGTGTACAGTCAACAAAAGAGATGTAACCAGGGTCGTGGGATATAGTTGAAGTTTATTAAAAAACCGTAACATATTTTCGAGTGAAATTTAATTTGATAAATTAACTGTTTGTTTTCTACTAATTTGGTTTTATTTATTCGAAAACATCCATCGGTTTCTTACTAAACTTGAAATAAATGCGACGACCTTGGTTAGTTGTCTCTTTTGGTGACCGTACCTATAGTCCATCCACGTTTTGCTAGTTATGTTTAAGTCCTATGTAAAGTAATCTAAATTAATTCAGCCCAGAATTCGGCTACGAGTTTGGCACCTCTAATAGTTTCCAAACTATTCAACTGGTTTATATAAAGAAACTTCTACCGTCGTCATTTTAAAAGATAGGTAAAAGTATCTCCCATTTCAAGGAATAGTATGAAGAAAAGAAGGTTAGTTTCAAATAATGACTGCCAGTTCTATAGAAACGAGCATTAAGCACTCATTTTATCTAAATTCAAACACGAATTATTCAAGTAAATCCACAACGGCCCATCAACGTCAAAATCGTATCAGTACCAACTGAAATCTGGCCTTCTATTATTTTGGTCGTTATCAGGAGCTTTATAGGCCTCCAAATGCCTTAATGACAGCCTCTGTAGATGATAGTCGGGTACAGAGGGCTTAACTGCCTTTTCAAGTAAGGATTTGGATATAACCACCCTCAGAATTGATTTAAGCTTGTATAAGTTTGTAAACTAATGTTGTTTCGAATCCAGGTATTGTTTCTTCTAAGGTAGGTAATCTGGAATTAAATAATAGTACTGATCTGGGATTTAAACGTTCTTTGGTTTTTATATAAAACGAAATTTTCTTTAAGATAAGTGTGATATTAAATCCCTCGAGGGAGCCACTTACTTATCACTTGAAACCACTAAAAACTTTTTGCCTAACACTTAAGTTTTCTGAGTGTGAGTTTAGAATTGTGTTTCAATATAATTCATGCCTTTTATTGAAATTGGAACTAAGTGCCGCCAATATCTAAAAATAAACTTAAAAGGACTTTGTTCTTAATATGGAACTACTACGTTGTAACTTATAGGGGCCAAGGTAAAATGGTTTTGTTACAATAATTCATTTATTTATTCAGACAACATGATCCATTTTTTTTAGTAAAATAGTGCTTAAAACTATGTTAGTTCACACACAAACGTTTACAATTTCTAAAGTACGGACAGTTATACCTGTCCGCAATCACACTCAGGATGCTGTTGCTAATCTTACGCACTCTTTGCAGCAAAGACACCGCTTTCTTGCGTTGAATTGCTGCTAAACCATCTGTGCGTGCCTCCATGAACATGGCAGATGCACTAGAAAACGGAGGGAGTTTCAACAGCATCCTGAATGCGTTATTGTATTGGACCCGCAGAGCATTGACAGCCCTTTGCGTATATGCTGTCCACAGGCTGCTAGAGTAAAATGTCTGACAATATGATTTAAATAACATAATCTTTACCTTTTTTATGCAGCGGGCAAACCTGCGGGCCAGCATATTATCTCTGACCGTCAACGCTCTGCGTTCCCTATCCATGTCACAATCGTCGTTCAAAAAGTTTGTGACTATATGCCCCAGATTTTTAAATACAGAGACTCTTCGAAGTTCAGTCTTACACAGCATTACAAGTGGACCCATATCCAATCTCCTACATCTAGGAGGAAAAACCAAGAACTCGCTCTTTTTCACGTTATACTGCAAGGCGGGCTGGCAGCATACATCTCACACATTTTTACTAGTTCTCTGAGTACACTTATGAACGCCATGAGCTTACACTGTAATTCTTTTATAGCTAAACCAAAATGTGGTTACAACGAAGTAGAAGTACGCTGCAGACAAATATGTCCTCCTCAAAACTGCGAAATCGCATACACTGACTATGCTTGCACTGAAGAATCAAAAATATGTGAACCTGGCTGCAACTGTCTTCCTGACCATCTTCGGAATGGTAGCGGGATATGTATACCAAATGAGGAATGTCCTTGTAAGCTATTTTACTTCAGCGTCACCATCATCTGTTGCTTTATTAAGTTAAAAAGATAATGACCAATTGAGCCAAAAAGGCATTATTACCGAAAGTTTTGAATTTGAATATATTACCGGCCAGTGGGAAGGCTGGCAGAGCAGTGTTGAGCCAGTGGTAACGGCTGCGACTTTCGAGATGTAGTTCACAGGTTCAAACATTGACAAGCGCTTCTGTGTATGCAAGGTGTAATTTTAATCACCGTTAACCTCATAAGGGGTCATTGTACTCATCATTATGAACAACTTTTACTATTGGCCCAAACCTGAAATTGCGAAAATAAAATCAGCTGTTCCTTCCATTGTGACGAGTTATGCGAACATAAATATAGGGAACAGCTGATTTTATTTTGGCGATTCAGGTTTGGGCCCATAGTAAAAGTTGTTCATAATGATGAGTACAATGACCCCTTATGAGGTTAACGGTGATTAAAATTACACCTTGTATTATTTTATCACCACTGCTCTCATAAAAGCGAAAGAAGACATCGTGAAAAAACCGGCATCTCAGAGAACCGAAAATTATGTGTCATCTCATCTACCAACACGCACTTCGTCTGCGTGTGGGATTATAGCCCACTCCCTCTCACAAAGAGGAGACCTGACACCCAGCAGTGGGAATAATAAAGGCTGATCATGCTGGAAAGGCTAAAGTTTTGAAACAAAACTGTTTCTGCGCTAGTATTATGTCTTTGGCATTGGACAAATCGCAAAGTCCTAAATTAAAGAAAAAGAACACACAGAATAGAGTGACATTATTATTGTTATATTCTTTATTTTCGGACAACAATGATCCAGCGTGTTGGTAAACAATATTATAACTTAATACTAGTGTTAGTAGTTAAACAGAGAAGTCTGATTAAATAGTATTGTGAAAAGGACGTCCCCAAATGAATGCTTAGTGATTGCCCTTCTCACTTTTAATAATCGGAGAGTCGATACTCTCTGCCATAGTTTTTAGAATGCTGTTGCCACTCGCCCGTTTCTCACAAATGACGGCGAGTTCGGTTTTGCGCAAACATAGTAGATGCGCTGCACCATCGTGGCAGTCCCAACACCATCCTAAAAATATTATTGTACTGTACACGTAGGTCATCCAGCGTTCTTTTGGTATAGTTGACCCAAATATTCCCCGTGGCAATATACGTTGGCTACACCGAGCGAATCTTCGGGTCAACATGTTATCTCGGACCGCCAGTGCCCTACGCTCCTTTTCAATGTCAACATTGTCCTTAAGGTCGTCAGCGCGAAAATGCCGTAGATATTTGAATTCTGTCACTCTTTTGATGTTCAAGCCGTTTAGGGTAATTTCCGGTATATTATCTGGGCATTCACCGCCGGTCCGAAAGACATTGTATTCACACTTTTTAACATTGTAAAAAAGTCCGTTTGAGGCAGTATACGCTTGATGGACCTTCAGCATTTCGTTCACGGCACCTGCCGTTAGCGCTAGCAATGCCATGTCATCATCGTAGCTGATATTATTTATTATGAGTCGCAGCCTTTCCGACGCCACTATTATCACAAAGCTTTAAAGGTCCGCAAATCATTCCCAAGCTTTGCAGAAAATATTGCCACTAAATATCACTTTTCTACCTCAAATCCGACACGGTATGTGCGTCATTTTTAGATCCATCAATTCCCATATGTGGAATAAACGAAATTGCGAGAGACTGCAAACGGATCTGCCCGCCACAAACTTGCCTGAGCAAGTACGCATTATTCCGTTGTATTGAAGACATACCCTGTGAGCCAGGGTGCGACTGTGTTCCCAATTATCTGAGAGACGACAAAGGAATATGTATACCGAGCGAACAGTGTCCTGCGCGTAAGATATGTTTCATGTTGTCTGTCTTTGCGTTCTAACTTTTTCTTTCTCTTCATTTTCCTTAAGTCAGTCTTTGAGTCCCTATAAATATCTTTTATTGAGATTGGGTTACTCTCTATTTTGGCGCTCAAACGTAAAAACAAAAACATACCGAATCGATAACCTCCTCCTTTCTGAAGTCTGTTAAAAAATGATGTCTTCTGAAATCAAAAGTTTATTTGACGTAATTATTTTATAGCCGAACCGATATGTGGCTACAACGAAGTGGCAGTTGCCTGCAGACAAATATGTCCACCACAAAACTGTGAGATCGTATACACTGAATATGCTTGTACCAACGAATCAAAAATATGTGAACCAGGATGTGACTGCCTTCCCGATCATCTTAGGAATGGTAGCGGGATATGTATACCAAATGAGGAATGCCCTTGTAAGAGATTTTCCTACAGCATGATTATCATTTAATGCTTTATCGAGTTAAAAGAAAGAATCTTCAACTAAATTGCATACAGTGGATTAGATAGCGTCATTAGTGAAACGAGTTTGAACGTACGACCTCTTTTCGGCAGTCGGTCTAGTCACCCGTTAAATTAATGACGTTGTTCAATCTGTCTGATAAAAAGCACTTTTAGTATTGAGCCTTACAGTTTCATGAACTTTCCAAGCTTAACACGAAACATTGCTTCACACTAAAATTGATACTAAACATCACCGTCACCAAGCACTACAGCCTCAATTCCGACATTGTACGTCATTTTTCGATCCCGCGTGTGGAATAAACGAAATTGCGAGAGACTGCAAGCGGATCTGCCCGCCACAAACTTGCCTGAGCAAGAACGCGTTATTTAAATGTGCTGCAGACTTACCCTGTGAGCCAGGGTGCGACTGTGTTCCTAATTATCTGAGGGACGATAAAGGAATATGTATACCGAGCGAACAGTGTCCTGCGCGTAAGATATGGATCGTATTGGCTGTCTTTGCTTTCTAGTTTTACTTTCTTTGGTACTATTAGGTTAACGAGGCTTAAAGCATGCTGACATCGATATCTTGCTACACCAAGTTATGTGGTTTCTGCAGTTCTTATTCCTATTCGTTAATAACTCTAACGTATTCCTTCGTATGAGGAATGCGAATATCAAATATGGGATTTTAGCAAATTGTGATTGAATAAGATATTTTAGAGCATTTTTTTGAATTCTTATCCTCTATTTGTATGCTTTCGTTTAAAATCGGTTGAGAACAAGATTTTCGAAACGTGGAAGTAAACGTTGTAGTTGAATAATTTGTTTCACAAGTTAATCGATTGGAATTATGAACTAACTTATTATTTGATCTGAACAGTATTTTTGGCTTCAACATAAGAATTCGGTATATTGCAGATCACTAGTAAACTTTAAACAGTGCTACAACTAAATTCAGTGTATCGAAACAAAATAAACTCTTTCTCCACTTTTGTTGCAGCCTGTCAAATTCCCGATGAATGCAAACGAACCTGCGCAGAACCGAACCCTCCAAACTGTGAATATAATCCACCAAAAGTGAATATGAACGGATGCGATTGTAAAGATGGATACATTTTGTCAGAACTAGGAGGTGACTGCATCCCTATTGACGAATGTCCGCGTACGTATGATTTATTTAATAAAAAACTGTATGCAACATAAAAGGTACAAATTATTGCCTGATTTATAAATATTAAACAATTATTATTGGGTTTATTTAATCCTATGAGAATATAAAATCAGTATGTTGTCAGGTTAGAAATTAAAATTAGGGCATTGTCGAATAGTCTCATTAAGTTTAAAATTGCAGTTTGTGTCCGTGGTTTTTCTCTATAAATGGAGTTGTATTATAAGCAACTAAATTCTCATTCAAACATAAAATCGATATGCCAAAGCAAGGCAGTACTAAAAGGTTTTGTTAGAAAGATCTGAGTGTTGAAAAATATCAGGCGAGAATCGACTCTGGTTCAAAATTGTCTGAATATAATAACTCATCATCCTAGCCTAGCCTTTTCCCAACTATGTTGGGGTCGGCTTCCAGTCTAACCGGATGCAGCTGAATACGAGTATTTTTCATGGAGCGACTGCCTACCCAGTTCTTCCCGTGGGTGTCGTAAAAGGCGACTAAGGGACTTACCAGAGAATGCGCAACAGCGTTCTGTATGCATTTGACCACCATACTGCGATCGCCAATCCGCTTGCCAAGCGTGGCGATTATGGCAAATCTCCCCTTTTCGGGGAGGCTTATGTCCAGCAGTGGACGTCTTTCGGCTGATATGATGATGATGATGTGATGATGACTGCCTACCTGATTAAATATAATAAGACCTTTGATATTATTATTTCAGCTGAGATACCCTGCCACGGTGATGACAACGCAAGACCCAAACGTTGTCCCAAACCATGTCCGTCTACATGCAAATCACCAAACCAATTTCCTTGCAAGAGAATGTGTGAACCAATCGGATGCCAATGCAAACCTGGATATATACTATCTGATAACACTGGTACATGCATCTTACCTGATAAATGTCCAGGTAAGTGACAATTGACTACTTTTGAAGGATTTAAGGCCATTTATAAAAATCTTAAAAATGGGATGAGGTTTCTCGCCTTTGTTTTTTTTTGCCGTCAAGATGAGCAAAAACAAGTCTACCTAGAAAGTATCGCCAGTGTTCATACTACAAGGTTGTTCAATAGGAACAAGGTGCATTTGAATTGAATTATAAGCACACTGATTGTTTTGCTATTTTTTTTACAAAGCCTAGTTACTTTTCGGCATTATGTATGGAATATTATGTCATTTGAATGAACACTACGGCTTAGTATGGTAGCCTGAATACGAGAGGTTAATTTTTTTTATCACTTTTGACATAATGACACCTTTATGTCATTGATGACGCGTGTTACTCTTTAGGTATTTGTCAGTCTCATCTTGGCTTGTTCGCACAAATCAGTGATTTCACACAACTCCACTTAAAAATAATCAAGTGGTTAAATTTTATGGTCTTGGAAGCCATGTCTTGTCCCCGAATCTTAAGATCACGAACCCGTTGAATTTTTCTTTCACAAATTGCCCCATCCTGTTGAAACTAAATTTCTGACAGATCTCATCGTAGGGGCAATTCTCGTAATTTTGAGAACATAGTCACAACGTTCACAGTCTGATCTCAGTCTCAATATTTCAAAAATACCTCGAGTTTCCATATATTTTTGACAAGTTTTTGACATTTGCTCGTCGCCGAGATGACACTGCGACAAGATTCTGAACGTTTTTAATTACGCCACCGGTCGGTTCTCTGAGATGCCGGTTTTTTCACGATGTCTTCTTTCGCCTTTATGAGAGCAGTGATGATAAAATAATACAAGGTGTAATTTTAATCACCGTTAACCTCCTATGGGGTCATTGTACTCATCATTATGAACAACTTTTACTATGGGCCCAAACCTGAATCGCCAAAATAAAATCAGCTGTTCCCTATATTTATGTTCGCATAACTCGTCAAAATGGAAGGAACAGCTGATTTTATTTTCGCAATTTCATGTTTGGGCCCATAGTAAAAGTTGTTTATAATGATGAATACAATGACCCCTATGAGGTTAAGGGTGATTAAAATTAGCAATTGGCCACCTTGTTAAATGCCAAACAATTACCCCCTTATTCATAAACGATGATTAAAGTTAAATGATGTTTAAAGGCTCGTGCAGACTAGCGCGACGCGACGGTCGCGTCGCGACACTCGTAGAACAATTTCTATGAAAACTTAATGGAAATTGTTCTACAAGTGTCGCGTCGCGCTGTCGCGTCGCGGCTGTTTGAAGAAGCCTTAAACGTCAAAAATGTATGGTTAAACAGGCGCTAATCATTACTTAACTTTAAGCATCTTTTAGAAATAAGGGGGTTAATGATTCATCTGTCTAAAATTTGTACCAATACACCATAGGGCCGCCATCGGCTGTCAAAGATTCCTTGTCCCTATTGAAAAACCCTATACAAGGTGGATGATCTTTTGATTTCACTCGAGCTTTCTGGCATCTGCCATCACATAAGTACCCAAAGTTATATCTTCTTCTCAGAACAGTGATGACTGTAAGTAACTGTAAAAACCGATTATCCAATGTTCTTAGGTGGAAATCCATGCGGCAAGAAGGCATACTTCGTTGATTGCAAGACAGATTGCCCAGGAGACTATTGCCCAGTCGATGACAGTCGGGACTTAATATTTTGTGAACCGCCAGAAGACGATTGCCTGTCTGGCTGTATTTGTAATATAAATTATAGAAGGAAAAGCCGTGCAGATCCGAGATGTATCGTGTCATCCGATTGCCGTAAGTGATTTTTAATGTTAATTGCATTTTCCATTTGCGTGGATTGCACAAAAAAAGGAGTTAGAATGGGAAATTGATCGGTTTTATTGCTTCCTATGCAGAAGCAATTTTGCTTTGTAATGTTTGTCATGATTGTGATTCTAGAGCAGTAATTAATGATATACCTAAAATTTAAAGCAAAGTAAATATTGTCAAAGAAACGATAAAGAAATCGTTTTGTGTATCAGTTACAGGATTTTGCAATAATTTATTTGAATATTAAATTGTTCGTTTGTTTGAGAATGTTATACATAAACATACACATGTTTATTTATTTTTTGGTTAGGAAATCTGGGAGCGGGAGGGCGTGTCAGACTTTGACTGACTAAAACCCACCCGTGTTCCTTCAGTTGCCTATGTGCCAGGGGCGACGGTATCTCTTTCGAACAACCCGCACCCATGGCAGAACATATACATTTTGGTTACGGTTAAGGAAATTATTTAAGCATAGTTAGTAATATTATTTAGCCAACGTTCACAAGGACGTAATAAAATTGCAGTGGGATTTTTTCGCGCACTGGATTTTCCACTCTCGGTGTTGAACTGAGCGTCGAAAATCGAACAGCGTGTTTTACTGTTCGATTTTCATCTCTCGGCGCTAAGCAGTGCGTTGAAAATCCATTGCACGTCCTTATATTAGTAGGTACATGGGCTAACATCAAGTAAAGATTTAGATAGGTACCCAAAACTTAATTACATCAAAATGATATTGTTTTAACGTTCCAGCTCGAATAAATTGCACAAGACCTAACGAAAAATGGAGTTCTTGCCCATCGGCATGCCTTGCTGAGAATTGTGAAGATGTCAACAATCAACCAACTGTTTGCTATCCTTTGATATTGAATTGTGATCCTAGATGCATCTGTAAGAAGAATTATTTCAGGAATTCATCTGGCATTTGTATTCCTGCTAAAGATTGTCGTAAGTTTAACTTCACTATTATTGTGTAGGGGAAACCCGGGTAAACTGAAAACCTTAAACTATTTTTGGTTATTGTCGTTTAGTTCTAACTGGGGAGATTGTAACAAATGTTTACAATCAATCTTTATTCAAAGGACTTACAGGAACATGTATTATTTTCCTTTAATACTAATTTAATCGTTAGTTATAAGCCATTTTACAAAAATGGCAAACGGTCCACTTTGCCTGCGAACCCGGGTAAAGTGGATATAGTACCAGGGCTAAGTGAATAACAATAAAATTTGCCATAAAACGAAACTAACAAATAAAACATAAACAAATTAGAAGAATGAACAACGTGTTTCTGATAAAAATCTAATTATTGTAGTTATCCCATACATATAATCATCACTACCCTCGAAAGCGGACACTTTTCATAACCCCACTGATTACAAATTGTATCCAGTTTTCCGTTGGCTATTCATTGTCTTATTCAATGTATATACAGTATCCACTTTGTCCCATTCGCTTTGCCCAAGGAGTACCTTTTTGAGGTTATACCAAGTCATTCAAAAACTATTGCGTCTAAACTCGTCTTCTACTCATAGTTAAAAACTAGATATCAAACATTACATTCTCCTCATAACCAAAAACTTTTCACGAATAATATTGTGGTTCTTCTCCTTCTTTTCGTGTAGATGGTACTAACCACATTGTGGTTATAGACACAACACTTACCTCTATAAATTAATATTTTTCACCCAAAAACACACTTCGTCTGCTTACTGACGATGCACGACCCAACCCCGCACCAAAATACTGGTCGTGCACTGAGGGGCAACAGGCGACCCTTCCTATGACAACGCGGCTACCGGCCAACGAATATTTTGAGATAACGGGCAGTATTCGCTTTACCCGTGGTATTCACTTTGAATGGGTTTTCCCTAAGAGAGAGCAGTGGTGGCTTAGAAACGGACCCATTTTACGAGTTGTAGGTCGTGAGTTCGAGCCCAGGCAAGCGCTTTACTTTGTGTAAATATTTTCATGACCAGTGCTTAAATCGGCATATCTTACAGCATAAATTCAATGACAAGTGATATTTACCAACTCACACTGGGCTGCATGGTGGATTATGGCCACTGCTTCTCACAAAGATGAGGCCTGTGTCAAGTACACTTTAGGCTGATTATATATTATAATGTGTTATAATGTATCTTATGATTGCTTTTAGTTCCGAATTCCTTTAAGTACGGCCAAATCACCGGCGTCCAAAATCGCAAAATACAAATATGCGTTCAATTGAATTTTGAATGTTCTGAGGCCCTAGTGTGAGTTTCATTTAACCATCTTACACCAAACGCAGTGAGCGCGTTCGGCGTTTCGATTGGTCCGTCACCAATCCAGGGCCAATCGGAGCGCCAAACGCGCGCACTTCGTTCGGTGTAGATGGTTAAATGAAACTCACACAAGGGCCTCTGATTGCAGCGGTCACTAGATGCGCCGATCAATGTGGGCCCAAACCTAGAAACAAGTTCATAATATGCAACTAAACTCATGCATGCCAGAATGCCGTTCTGTTTTCTCTTTGTTCGGGCTAGTCAAGTTTTTGTCCTGTAGAAAATATGCTGCGTTTTTATGTTTCCTAATATAAATATGCGATTTACTAAAACAGCAATAGGTTGCGATGGGGATCCAAACGCAGTATATAGCAACTGTCCAAGCGCTTGTGAACCAACGTGTACTCGCCCGAACCCCGAAATATGCACTGCGGACTGCAAGCCTGCAGGTTGTGTGTGTAAAGAAGGATATGTACTAAATGAAGAAGATGGAAAATGTATCGAACCAGAGGATTGTCCAGGTAATAGTTTCTTCAATTAATTACATATATTAAATTGTGCTTGGGTAAATGATAAATGACACAACAAACACTTTTACACGTCAATCATCATCATCATCATATCAGCCGGAAGACGTCCACTGCTGGACATAAGCCTCCCCCAAAAGGGGAGATTTTCCGTAATCGCCACGCTTGGCAGGCAGGTTGGCGATCGCAGTATGGTGGTTAAATGCATAAAGAACACTGCTGCCTATTCTCTAGTAAGTCCTTTAGTCGCCTTCTACGACACCCATGGAAAGAAATGGGAGGGTACTATTCTTTTACGTCCGGCACCACACGGAACACATCAATCACATTTTTTAAACTAGGTGACGGCGTTTCCCATTTGACTACTCGCAGAAAAGCCGAAACAAACTCAGAGGTCACAGTCTCTTAGAAAGTCTAAACATAATCTTGGTTAGATTTTGTGAAGACCATGTAGATTGGTGTCTGAAATGGTCTTTTGAGAGAAGACTTTGACTACACAGGTTGAGTGGGCCTGTCCAATCACTCCACGCATTTGGCAGTAATCGTGCATCTCAACTCAGAACTTGAGGAGCTCAACGATTTGACGAACAATACCATAGATAGGACATTTGGGTAGGCCGCATAAATTACTCAAACTGCCAGACCATGACTAAATGCAGAGAAAAAAACAATCACCCCAACAGTCATCACATTCACAATAATTAAAGCAATATAATACTTTACAATGTAAATATTTTGTAACATAACATAGCATTACTCCTTTGTTCCATTTCGAAGAGTTAGACAGAGGTGTACAGTCTCTGTCAGTCACAGTGTCAGTCAACTAATGATATAAGTAACCAGCTCAACGGGTATTGTTATGTCGTCACATTCTGATTTTTCGCTGATTCTATTTTGTTTTTAAACCGATCCAGGTTGTGGTGGAGACCCCAACGCAGTGTATAAAGACTGTACGAGTGCTTATGAGCCAACTTGTGCAAACCCGAATCCCAAAGTATGCACAGATGAGTGCAAACCAAGCGGCTGTGTGTGCAAACCTGGATTTGTTCTAAATGAAGAAGATGGAATATGTATCGATCCTGAGAGCTGTCCAGGTAAATTTGGTACTTTATGCTTATGATATTAAAGGGTATAATCGCTTATTCTAATTATAATAAGAGATTAGTGATAAAAACTAATTCATGTTTTTTTTTTACAGACTGCTGAGCACGGCTGAATTCTTATTTCCACTTCTCAAGACCGGTCTATTTTTGCAATTAATATTCCAAGGAAAAATCATCTATTTTATTGCTCTGTGTTCTAGTAAAATTAAGTAAACACTATTTCTGTATTGTTCAAACGAAATAAAATTATAGTCTTGATGAATAAACTATTTTCGGAAGAATCGAATATATTTTTATTATTCCGAAAAATATTTTTGTTTTCCCACAAAGTACAATAAAAGGAAAGGCCTCGTGAATCAAATAAACACTACTAATTTGTTCTGCGCAAAAGTTTTGCGTGGGAAGACAAATCGGCCCATCCATCTTACGCAGGCTAGTTTCGAAAAATTTCGATTATGGCGAGTATGTGGGAGACCCAAGTGTGTTCCTATATTTGGTAAATAATAGTTGTTCTTCCTATAGTCGAAAATAGATAAAATATAAATAATAGCAGACAAGCAACTCGTGAGCATTTGCTGGGAAGTCTAGGCCGATAGTTGTAGGCCCAGACTTACGAGAGTTCCAGGCACTGTCATGAACTACTGGGAGAAAACAATCCCAGTAGTCCCATAATGGAACTAGAGAATGGAACTACTGGGATACGGCCATTTATTTCATCACTGCTGCTTTCAAAATAGTGTGTTAGTTTCCCTTCACTGTTTTGGGAGCAGTACCAAAAATGGGAAGAATAAGAAGAATCTTCGGTTGGTGCCCCATTCCATTCAAAATGATCTGAAAGGTCTCTGCGATTTGGTTTCGGCCCCTTGTACAGTCTAATTTTCGTAAGTTATGTGTCAAATATATTAATCCTACTAATATTTTAAATGTGAAAGTTTGTGAAGATGTTCGGATGTTTGTTACTCAATCACGCCAAAACGGCTGAACGGATTTGGATGAAATTTGGTACACAGATAGTTTATAACCGGGATTAATGCTGTTTTTATCTCGGTAGTATGTTCCCGTAGGATAATTTCCGACCTCCACGCGGGCGAAGCCGCTGGAAAAGCTAGTAAATAATAATCATCATATTAGCCGATTGAAGTCCACTGCTGGACATAAGCCTCCCCCAAAAGGTGGGCATTTGCCATAATCGCCACGCTTGGCAGGCGGGTTGGCGATCGCAGTATGACCGTCAAATGCATAGAGAACGCTGCCCATTCTCTAGTAAGTCCCTTAGTCGCCTTCTACGACACCCACGGGAAGAAATGGGATGGTAAATAATAATAATACCAGCTTATTATTGTCTCACTGCAAGGCAAAGGCTTCTTCTCATACAGAGAAGGCACGAGTATTGATCATCACGCTTGCTCAAGACTTGTTGGCGATTTATGTGCACACAAATACACTGTGAAATTTTAGTCGTCTTACAAAGGTGGTCCACTGAATGTCATCATCATCATAATTTCAACTGAAAGACGTCCACTGCTGGATATAGGCCTCCCCCAGGCTCCTCAACTTCGACCGGTCTTGTGCTTCCCGCATCCAGCGGATTCCCGCGGCCTCAATGTATCCGACATAAATACCTACAGTCGCGATTAAAAAATTGTTACCATTAATTAGGATAATAGGTACTAAGAAAAATAAATAATGCTTTAGAATTATGAAATACCCTTCCTGTTAATAATGTTTACGTATCAAACGGTAGAAGATTTCTACCTACCTACCATAATACCGTTACATTTCATCATTAATTCCATCTCTATACAGGGTGGGTGTTTCAAACTGCATCATGCATCTTAGTGATTAAAAAAAATTATGATATATGTCCAAAAATATCTTCTTTTTTTTCAAGAGTGCTGCCGTTTTTGAAGTGGGCTGCCGTTGTAAGACGGCTAAAATGTCACGGTTGAAAACAGACAAGAAGATTAGAACAGAAATATAGGTATAGAGCTGATGCCTATTCGAACCAACTAACTATTAGTTTAAGTTTCCTCATGATGATTTTCCTCCACCAATGTCAGCCATGTCCAAGAAAATGCAAAACGAACATGAATTGAAAAAATCGTAAATGAGTTCTGCTCGTATTTGAACCCACTCTCTCTTCTGTCTCTCTCTCCTCTTCAACCCTTCGCCACCCAATGCTGAGTGTTAGTCTCTTCCGAATCTCTCCAATTTTGGCGGTTTTGTGTCATGGCTATCCAGTTTCTTACGGCCATTTTAATAAGATCGTCTGTCCACCTAGTCGGTTGTCTTCCCACATTCCTCCGTCCCGTCCGTGGTCTCCACCCCAGCACTTTCTTCCCCCATGTTCCATCCAGTCTACGGCATATATGGCCCGCCCACTTTCACTTTCTTTTTGCTATCACTTCCGCTATGTCCGTGAGTCTCGTTCGTCTCCGTATTTCGGTATAGAGGGAGATGCCCAACATGGCTCGTTCCATAGCTCTCTAAGTGACTTGCATGCGGTGGATATGTGTTTGGTGAGCGTCCCAGTATCAGCCCCGTACGTCATGACTGGGAGGACACACTGCTCGACCCCACAACCTCGTGCTTTAACCACTGGGGTATCACGACAGTAACAGAAAAAATAACCTTGCAAAAAAAATAAACTGTATGTTTTTAGTCACAGCATTCCTAACACATTACAGCACATCTATTGCAACATTACAACTGTTAATTTTCCACTCAATATAATTGTTTTCTTATGAAACTTCTCTCATCTCAGGCAATGAAAGTCAAAATACATAAACAAAGGCTCAAAGCAAACTCAGAATTTAATATCGCGATTGTTTTAAAAAATGTAACAGAAGCTGCAGTTACTCAATGCCAACGGGCACTTATATTTCCTGAGAACGACTGTAAAGTGCAGAGTTATTGCCTTTTGGCTGATTGCTTAAAAGCATCGTGTTACCCATGTTTCATGCTTACATCGATGAAAATTTAAGTCAGTTCTGTTCCAATTTAATTACTTATCTGGTGCTTTTATTATTTTAATTACCGTATGGTTCGTTAACAAAATAAATGGGCATAGAATGAGTATGATATGATAAAAATCATGTTTTGCCAAAAACATGCTTTACATTTCATTACAATACATTAAAAAAAAATAAGACGCAAATATAGCATTTTGCTTAAGAATGCCACACTAAGTCGAGCCTGTCTCGTGGAGTCCTTGGTTGTATACTTACTGTGATTGTTTGTGCATACATATGTATGTATTTGACGTTTGATTTCAAGATTTGGTAATAGGTGTTTAAAACGACTCAATGTAGTGGAAACTACTAAGCCGGGTTACAACCTTATTATTAGTATAAGCGTGGAAACATTTTGTTTTATTAAAATGAAACAAACCTCCTTGTGATAAAAATTGGAACCGTGCACCTAGCTTCTGACGTTTCATAAGTGCCCTTGCAGGTTTATGTGAAATAAAATATTTTGATTCTGATTTTGATTGAAAAAGGCAAAATTACCTTATTCCTTTGTATTGCAGTAATATAACCTGATTCTGAAACACTAAGCGCAGAAACTCATTTTGTACTACTTCCTTCTTTGAATCTACCCTTCAAGATGAACTCCGAGAATTTCATAATCATCATGCTTCTTTGATCTTCCGTAGTTTACTTCAAAATTGAAACTGAACCAGCTGGATATTAAGTTTTACAATTTCTTGATGACACCTCTATTCTTGAACAAAATACCTCTCAAATTTTCAAAGTTATAAAAGTTTTAGTACCAAGTGAACAAACTCCGACGGACGTTAGGGCGTCAAATTGATATTTTAATGTTCCCTTGTCGTCTGTTTGAATCAAATTTTAAAGTAATCTTCATATTATTTAAGTTATGTACTTGAGTATACAGTTATTTAGTATCCCCTGTTGTGTTTATAAAAGTTTTTAAGACGGTGTTTGTCAAGAAATTAGGCATGTTTATTAAAAATTTGAAATTGCTTCGTAAACATTTTGAAGATTCATACAAAAAATTGACGATGTTTTTTTAGCTGTTTCTTTTATGTGGTGAGAAGATTAGCCAGATAGTAGGAATGAGCTGATTTTCCAAGAAATGCTTCAGAATCCACCTCACCTAGAGTCTGCCTACTTAATAGGCATACCTAACAACATGACATCTATAATAAGGTGTTCCGAATAATAACAATGTCTTTAATGGTGAACGTCAGAATCACGGGTGTACTTTTCAGATTTGCCTAAATTTATTGCAGTTATTTGGTACCTAATATTCACAGAATATTTAGTTATATATTCACTTTAAAAATGAATAATTAAATTAAAATAAAACAAATACTTAAGGGGGGCACCCATACAACAGACATACTTTTTTGCCGTTTTATAGATAATGGTACGAAACCCTTCGTGCGTGAGTCCGACTCGCATTTAGCCGGTTTTTTTTAATTTTCGCAGCAACCTTACAGTATTTTGTTTATTCGTGTTTCTGCGGGTACACAAGAGGTACCAAATCTACTTATACAGTGCACTTAGTTATATATATTGGTTAACAGTACACCCGCGGTTCTGGCATCAGGATGGCGGGTGTACCTAATTTTTAAAATATCATTGTACGGGTGTAGGTACATAGATTTTTAAGTAAATAACTAGTAATAAATTTTGGCAAATCTGAAAAGTACGCCCGCAATTCTGACGTTCACCTTTGATGTCTTTACATGTTTTCATTATTTTTGTGATTCATCAATAAGTCAGTATATTTCAGTTTATAGAACGTCGTGTTGATTTCTGAATATTCTAATATATTACAGTGAAGTGGTTTACTGGATCCGGTGGCAGCCATTAAATATTTTATAGCCTTTAATGGATTTCCGCCGATTTTATAGATACATACACACTGCGCCATTAATATAGCTTACCAAACACGTTTTTATTCTGTGAAAATGACGACAAGAGCTTTTTTTGGTTTCAATTTTGTAGAAGATTTACGATGATCTACACGAAAGAAAACACTTCCGTTACTGATATTGACTGACTGATTGACAGACAGCGCACGTCCCCAAGCACTTTACATAGACATGTCGAAAAAATTGTGACATATAACATCAAGCCTGTATTATCCGAACGGATACGTAGAGAGACCATATTTCATCGGTTTCGTTTGGGGCGGAACCTATTGTTATTAATTATTCCAGACGCCGCGCTGCGCTGTAATTGTGTAAGCACACTAAAAGTAGGAATGGCTTTAAGTTTGACAGTTCCACAATATTCATTGTGTTATATTGATAAAAAAGAAAAAAGAAAAATCGAACATATGAAGCAATGGATTAGCAATTGATTCAGGTTCTGATTAATAGTGTGTAATGCAATTCTTCTTGTTATTAAGGTATCGATGACAAAAAATTCAAACATATTTGGCCCAATTCAACCGTACGAACTTTGCTCACTCACGCAATCATAAGATCGTTAAATGCACAAGTAACTAGAGGTGGGTCATTGACGGTTTTTTGGTTGATGTAATTTAACTGTTAATCATCAATGGTCAACAGGTTAAAAAATCTGTTAAATTATTAAGAGGTTTTGAATAGAATAGAATAGAATAAAATAACTTTATTGTGGACACAAATATCCATATAGTGTTAGTAACATACAAGAAAATAACTTATTTCCTAGTGTTAGTAAAAATCAACCTCCGCACAAACTGCTGTACAATCGGAGAGCCGAAGCTCTCGGCTACAGTTTTCAGGATGCTGTTTCGACTACCCCTCACTCTCCCCAGTAGCGACGCAGTTTTTTTTGCGTATAATTGCATAGAAGCCGTCGGTGCGGGCTTGCGCAAACATGTCCGACGCACTACAGTAACGAGGCAGCGTTAACAACATCCTGAAAGCATTGTTACATTGTTATATATGATCTCTTAGTACAATTGACCCATAGATTGCCCGTGTACAAACTTTGGCAAAAGGCCTTGAATATTGATAATTTTACTTGGTCCACCGTGCAAATCTACGGGACAACTTATTACTCCGGACCGCCAGAGCCCTGCGCTCCCTCTCAATGTCTACATCGTCCCTGAGGTCAGCGGCAAGACAATGAATGTTCAATCGGTAGCATTTAGCGTTAATTCGTTGAGCCATTAACAGCATTAGAAGCTTTTTATTTTCAACTGGTTTTATTTAGAACTGAATGAAATAATGGCTATTGAACTAATGCGTTTTGTTCGTTGACGTAAATTAACGGCTAATATTTTCAACCTGTTTTTTCATTGATGGTTAACAGTTATTTCGTTGACGAATGAAAAGTCGTTAAAAAAACAGTTTATTGATTCAACGACCACCTCTACAAATAATAGGGTCATGCAGTGCAGGATGGTAGGTGAGCCATTGTCTATCGAGAGGTGCCGCATACGCACTTGAGATCTGAGCCGTCCGTGAACCCCCATCAGTGGAGATTGTATTTGCTATGGCCGACTTGGGTTCGAAGTCTATTTAGTGATTTCCAAGGCGACCACGGTAACACGTGCCCGAATTTGGGTGCTGGTATAGAGAAAGGAGTAAGTAACCTTCCTCAGACGTTGTGAATATGTAGTGACTTTTTTGAACCTCAGACTAGCTCAAACTAAGGGTTCAAGTTTGGTTTGTACGAAAACAAAGTCACAAGCGAGTAACTATTTCAACCATATTTAATTACAAACTAAAGTTTTAGACAAAGTAGTGTAGATTACCCTTGACAGGGTATTCCCTAAGTCCCTAAACATTGCCTTGTCTTCTCATACCAGTAGCGAAGGCTTCCAGTATAACCAGTTGCGGCTGAATATTTTACACGAAACGACTGCCTTCTGACCTCCGGAATGTAATAAAAGCAATAGAGGCCTTGAACTTTTAGTTTTGTTTTCGGGGTTTCTAGTAGGCAGATATAACACATCGGTTTTCTAGGTTTGAAAAGTACGAGAAAAATTTTGTTGCCAGAAGCATCAGTTAGGTATAACAGATATCCTAAGGCTAGGTGTTAGTTGGTAAACATTAATTAGGTATTCTTATGACAAGGAACGACTGTTTAATTAATATGCTGTCCGGACTCCGGACCAGTTCAAACACAGGCTGAACGCAAGGCGCCGCACGATTGGCCAAATTTTGTGCTTCCTATTTAGTGTGGAACTGGTGAGGTTCTTAGGGTATATTTTCTCTCAAGTGACAGATTTTTTTACTTTTTTTCAACATCGACCTGCCTGCCAGCTAAAACAAAATACTTAAACAAAAAATAAAACATTAATTGCTAGTACATCGTAGTATCTTAGGGGGCTTGTGGCTAAGTAACAATCGCTGCACGGGTCGATCGATCAGGTTAAGCTACGCTTGCCGCAGTTGGTACGTGGATGGGTGACCATCTTTACATACCAAGACCCCTCTGTGCCTCGGCAAGCACGGTAAGCCGTTGGTCCCGGCTTTCATTTGTGGATCTTTGACAGTCGTTACGGGTCGTCAGAAGCCCGAAAGTCTGACAACTAGTCTTACCAAGGGCTATCGTATTACCCAGTAACTGGGTTGTGGAGGTCTGATAGGCAGTCGCTCCATGTAAAATACTCGTATTCAGCTGCACCCGGTTAGACTGGGAGCATACCCCAACAAAGTTGGGAAAAGGCTAGGCAGATGATGACATCCTACTGTCCTAATAATATAAATGTGAAAGTTTGTATGTTTAGATGTATGGATGTTTGTTACTTAACCCCGCAAAAACGTCTGCAGGGATTTGAATGAAATTTTGCACTCAGATAGATTATAACCTGGTTCCCGTTGGATAATTTCTGACCTCCACGCGGGCGAAGCCGCAAAAGCCAGTGAAATATAATACATCTTCCCTACTTTCTAAAGCAAAAACTACATTTACTTACGTCGCCAGGTATCAAAATAGAAGAAGAAAAATTGCACAATGTCTACGTCTCGTTTATAAGCGAACAATCTCTGCATTGTGAAAGGAAGTTTTTGTCAGAGTCATAAATCAATCCGCGGCGAAAAGATTCCCCCTAAAGTTTTTGCTACTATCCATGTACAGATATGGAAAGAGATTTTTTAAATAGGAATATATTAGGGTTATTTTTTAGCCATCATTTACCCATACAGCCGCACGGGTCGTTCCATCAGGTTAAACTACACTCGCCGAGGTTGGTCTGTGGATGGGTGACCATCTTTACATACTTAGACTTCTCCGTGTCTCGGAAAGCACGTTAAGCCGTTGGTCTCGGCTGTCATTCGTGGCTCTTTGACAGTTGTTTCGGGTCGTCAGAAGCCCGAAAGTCTGACAACCAGTGTTACCAAGGAGTATCGTGTTACCCAGTAACTGGGTTGTGGAGGTCAGATAGGCAGTCGCTTTATGTAAAATACTGGTATTTAGCTGCATCTGGTTAGACTGGAAGCCATTTACCCGTACAGAAATTCAATATTCAAAATACGAAGCAGAAAACTTCACAGAAAAATTATCAGGTACCTAGCCTACTTACCTAACTTTTAAAACACTTTTTACTTTTTTGTAATATTTACAAGCATTGTAAATATTACTGTTTAGAAATTAAATAATTTCAAAAAGGTATATATTTTACATGGAGCTGAGTTGAGAGCCGGTAACGGCCGATTTCGTAGAAATCTGTAGAGGTCATAAACAAAAACTCCAGTTTTGGCGAATCCCAGTATTTTAAATTCAATATTTTAGCAGGCCTGAGGGCAAGTTACGTTATTCAAAAAAATGAAATCGGTTTCTCGAACAATATTTTTTTAATATTTCTAATTCTACGAAAAATCTTGTTTCATATAAATCGTTAGCCGTATAGAACGTTTACGACAAAAATGGCTGTCCTCTCAGGACTCATAAAAGGAAGCCTCATTTGAGTCCACTTTGTCTGTACTCGGACGAGGCCGGCCGTCAACCAAGTAACGTTCGATTAATCAGTCTTATTAGTTCCTCCTGAAACTCTAACTAAATAATTGGTTACGATAAATGTTATTCTGCGAACTGTAATTGGTTTTCGTCTTATTTGTTTGTTCGCCGTTGATTTTTCTTTTATTTCTTTGTTTGATTATTTCTGTGTGAACGTTATTTTTGTTTGTGTGGGTTCCTCTAGTGATTTATAGAGCGTCGCGTCGATGGCCGGAGAAAATGTCTGAGGTCTTAATTTGATTTTCAGACGCTCATTCTGAGTTTGTGATTAAGTTAGTTTTTTTTTGGGAATAATATTTGTGACTTGGCTTTGTATAATCTATTAGAAGGACGTTTATTTCGGAGTTTGAAGACCTGATATAACGTTTTATTACTTGATTTGGTTGTCTGTCTCTAACTTTAATTTGTGCAAACAATAGTATTTATTTTACGCGAATTTCACATCCTTCAGAAAGAAACGATCATTTATTTATTTAAGCACACGTAAAAATATTGTACAAAGGCGGACTTAATGTCTGAGGCATTTTTTGCCAGTCAACCTTAAATATTGCCTGAGACATTTAAAAAATCATACAACAAAAAAGGCTTAAGTACACAAGTATTTAATCAAATTGTACTATAATTATTTTGCCTAAAAAGGAGAGTAAAATACTTAATCTTCCTGATTACAGGATCATCTTGGCAAATAGATGTAGTAGATTAATTAGGAGTAGGTAGGTGACTTATAATTATTTATTGGATAGCAATAAAGAACCTGAGGATTGTAATTACGCTTCTTTTATTAGAAATATCATTTATAACATTTAGTTCTAGGTAAATGTGGGTACTTTTATACGCTGTCTTTCAGAAATAACTTTGTGATTACGTAAGTCTGGGTCCTACTTCCATTGTAATTGTCTTTTTTTTTGGATGGGAAATCATCAAATGACTTCTCCCGCTCTGGGCAGAGCGGGAATGTGGCAGACTTTTATGAATTAACTAAAACCTACCCGTGTTCGTTCAGTTGCCTGTGCCAGGTCCACGGTAACTCTTTCGAACAAATCCGCGACCCTGGCAGGTTGTTATTGTGTCCTAGGACTAGTTTTATTCGGAGTGATAAGGGTGTCTAGACCTTACCGAACACAGAACTAGATTTTGAGGTTAACTGCTGAAGTTTGTATAAGCTGGTGACTTGTGTCGCTATCCACATAATATTATTTGTAAGCAATGTATTTCATTGGCTGCCTCGGTGGTCTAGTAGTCGCAAGCGCTACTGCTGAACATCTGGCCCTGGGTTCGATTCCCAGGTCAGACAAATTATTATTGTGTTATTCTATCTAGAAAATCTCAATAGTAGCCCGGAGTCTGGATTTGTTCCCGGTTGATGGCATTAGGCTCGCCTCCTATTACATGGGAGTTAAACATAACTGGCGAAATGTGGGTCTACTATAAGTACACCTCTGCCCAACCCTTCGGAGAAGCAAGGCGTGATGGTAGACAGAGGACAGGGTGTTGTAGCGAAGCCTGGGAGAGGCTTACGTCCAGTTGTCGACTGAGATAGGCTGAGTTCATAGAAACCCGAACTTGAAGTGCTTGAAACCGTCTGGTGCCGGACGTAAAAATAATAGCACCATCCCATTTCTTCCCGTGGGTGTCGTAGAAGGCGACTAAGGGACTTATCACAGAATGGGCAGCAGATTTCTCTATGCATTTTACCACCATACTGCGATCGCCAACCCACCTGCCAATCGTGACGATTATGGCTAATCCCCTCCCTTATTGGGGGCCCTGTGTCAAAGGTGGACGTCTTTCGGCTGAAATGATGATGATTGAAACTTGCAACTGTGAATACTTAATTCAGTACATTGTATTTGCACATCATGGGTACTACGATACCCCGTGGTAAGTCTGGTTCTCAGACTTTCGGTCTTCTGACGACCACTAACAACTGTCAAAGATCTAAGAATGACAGCCGGGACCAACGGCTCAACGTGTTTTCTGGAGACGGATGGGTTTCGGTATGGTCACCCATCCACGGTTGTGACGGTAAAAATAATTATAATATGTTTTCTTTCTTCCTGGTTTCTAAATAAATGGGGATAGTATTTATAAGGACAGTGTAAAGAGAATTTAATTTAATATCGCACAGTCGGAAATATTTCGTCATTAAAATATGCTTCTTGTAGAAACTACAACGTAATCGTCCTTATAAAATAAATACAGATAGCAAATATTATACAGAAAGCAAGGTTTCTACAAACAATGATATCTCAGACTAGGTTTCGCTAGCAATTATCTCTACAAGGATGTTTTGTACGGAAGCAAGTCATTAGGCAGACATTATGTAACAAAAATGTATATTTTTGTTTAACTTAGCTCTCGAACGTAGACTTTCTTGATGTTATGTTATCCACAATGAATGTCTCATGTAGGAAAAATGGGGGTAAAATCGTTAATTTTAATAACTTTGTATAACAAAAGTGGTTTAGGTTGAAAAAAGTGGTTTAGTTATTGAGTTAAACCAGTTTTTTTAGTTCTAAGAAACAAGCATATATACAGTAACCACAGACGCATGTGATTACAAATATATAAAAAAAAAAAAACAAAAAAACCTCGAAATTTCTTGGATTTATTTTCCTTAAATGTTTGCTTAAATAATTGTGACTTAAGATTAATTTATACAATGCTTAGTTAGCTGGTCAGTCTTCAGAATCCCTCGTAATTATCTCAGAGGGTGAAACTTAGTTTTTCAAATTTTTCTCTCGAAAATCCCAAGTTCCTTGAATTCCTCTTTTGAGTTCGCAACAAAAATTTTCCTGTGAATTAAATAAAAGGTCCCGTTATGAGCGAAATCCTCTATTAAGTTTTTAAGGTTCAGTACCTACATAAAAGGTTCATCGAAGAATAATATTTTGTATTAATTTATTCATTGAAGCTTTTAAGCTGGTTTTAGTTAATAAGTATGATACATTGGTAATGGAAATAATTGGTCTAAAACTAGTTATTTTTGAATTTTTTGTATTTTTAATTTGATTACATTCTCGAATAATAATCGTTGAATTTTTGGCAATAGGTACTCTTAGTACTTTTACGATTAAAAGAAAGAAGAATAAAACTACTTTGAACAAGTTAATAAATCTACTAATGAGGAAGAAGACACGATTGTACAAATCCCAACTATAGAGACAAGTTCACACTTAGCCACTTTTATAATTGTTACTTCAACAATACTAATTGCAAAGGTCGCATCTCATAATGTTTCCCAACATTTTCACGACAAGGCCGCTTACGCAATTACCCATCATTCCCGGAAAGTGAAGCTATCAAAACAATTTTCAAGCAAAAATCCTTAAAACATTTTTGGGAAAATTAAAATTTTGTTCCTAATGGCGATAAAAATTCTTTTGGAATAATTTAATTAAGGGGTATAGGTAATTAAAATAACGGTCGGCCGTGTTACTTTTTGGAGGTCAAATGTCTGTCTGAATGCTCCAGGAAAAATGTGTAGTTTGTTGTACATATACATCATACAATAGAATGAATGTCGGGTAACTTTCTAAATCTTAGATCAATTGACGAATAATTAACAACATCGACTAAGTCTGAATTTCACCAATGAAACTGAATGCGCTCAGCACGTCTGAACTGCGTTTAAGAGCTGTCAGTGTCAATATTTCATAACAATGATGACACTAACAGATCTTTAACGCGGTTTAGATGATCGCGTTCAGTTTATTTGGTGAAATTCCCTGTGTACGAATTTCACCAATGAAACTGAATGCGATCAACACAAATGTAGGTAAATATTGGTGAAATTCGGTCTTAATGATTTTTTGACGTTTTAATTACGTATCTTGATATTCATTGAAGTCGATGATGAAAAAGAAGAAAAAGTTGTAGATATACTTACAACAATCAACAGGCAGAACACACAAGCTCAATTGTTCATTGAACACATAACCAGTCCTGCAGTCGCAGCTGTTGTACCGACAGCCGCTGAAGCAAGTTTTGTTGACTTCCTTGTAGTCGGAGCAAGAGTTGCCGCAGTGGTTACCGCAGCCAGATGTGGCGTTGTAGTCTCCGTTGCAGCTAGCTGTAATGGTGACGTGGCTATTAATCTTCTTTTAGCGACGGTACATCTATGTTGCTAATACTGTTTATAATAATGTTATGTAACATCACGCCCGTATTCTCCGAAGGGCTAGGCAGAGGTGCACCTATAGTGCGGCCGAGACTAACGAGTTTTAGGTCGTAGGTTCGGACCCAGACAGGCGTATTACCTTGCGTAAATTATTTTATCACCACTGCTCTCAAAAAGGTGAAGGGAAATATCGTGAGGAAACCGGCATGTTCTAGACCCCGCACTGGGCCCGCGTGGTGGATTACGGCCCACTCCCTCTCACCGAGAGAAGGCCTGTGTTCCCCCAGTGGGAACATTATAGGTTGATGTATTTGACCCGAGTTTCAATTTACATTCTGTATTGTAAGTAAGTATCTTAAAGAAATACCATGTTTAGAGGAATTAGTTTAGTTGTTTCAAAGATTTTAATGTGCGTAATTTATTTAATAAGTACTTAAGCACGCAAATGTAGAGGCAGACATAAATTTAGTTTCTTTCTACCAAATACCTTTTTGGTCATGCAGTGGCAAACAATACAAGATCTATTATTTTATCATTCTTTAGGAATCTTCATTTTTATCTTGACACATAGTCCCTTTTTATTAATCATCACAAATGGCCTGTAACATTCTCACTGCTGCGACACCGGTCGCTAGTCAGTGACAGGGAATGGGCCATAAGTCGACGATCACAGGGATGTAATAAAATTGCGGTGGGATTTTTTCACGGACTGGATCTTCAATGCACTGCTTAACCGCCGAGAATTGAAAATCGAACAGTGTGTGTTGTCGACGCGCTGAGACTCACTCGCGCTGCACACTTTTGGATTTTTAACCGACTTCCAAAAGGAGGAGGTTCTCAATTCGTCGGAGCCTTTTTTTTTTTTTTTTTTTTATGTATGTTCCCCGATTACTCGAAGATGGCTGGACCGATTTGGATAATTTTTTTTTGGTTTGAAAGGGTATACTTCCCAGGTGGTCCCATGATCATCAAGTCAGGATCTGATGATGGGATCCTGGAGAAATAGAGAGAACTCTTCAAATTTTATAGGCACACTTGAAGCAATTTGTGTAGTTTTTGGAAGAGTACTTTCTCGGAGTGGTTCCATTTCAATTTGGTGAAGATCTGATGAAGAACTTCGGAGATAGGCAACGGAACTCTTCAATAAATGATAGCAAATGGACAGGGATTGCTGAAATCTCATGTCTGTCAATTGTTTACACCAGTTAATAACATAACATCACGCCGGTACGCTGTGAAGGGGTAAGCACATGTGAACCACTAAAAAGTGAAAAATAAAAAAAAATTCAAAAAAATTAACAACCGACTTCCAAAAAAACACTAAAAAGTGAAAAATAACTTAAATTTCAGAAGGCGGTGACAAAAAATTAAAATACATATCCAAAGTCACCGACTTCCGAAATTTAAGTTATTTTTCACTTTTTAGTGTTTTTTTGGAAGTCAGTTGTTTATTTTTTTGAAAAAAGTTTTTTTGAATGCTCGGTTTAACACTCGGTCCGCTTATTATTGACCTTAAACAATATTATTTACTCTCGTCATGACGTTTCATAAAGCCTACGTGAGGTTTTACTAGACCTGTGACTTATGTTGACGTTTAATAATTATATTTATCTGCGGTTGGGTTTATAATGTTACCTCAATGAAATCGTAACAATTTAATAAAGTAAATCTTACCTGTACCTATTGTGGTTTCATTTATGAATATAGCTCCTATTCATTTGTTTGTCATATAATGAATATGAATGAATATGAATATGAAATGCACCGATCCCAGCGTGGCTTGACCAGACTCGATAAATCGAATGAACCCCAAGATTTGCACTAGCCCCTGGAGCCTCATGCTTCATGGTGTTACAGAGGCCATTGCATATCAAGAAGTAGACCGGGGGGCGCGGTAATGGTCAGGTAGACGTGCCCATAGGATAGGAAAGGATTGCGAGCCTACCGGATATGCATCCTTGAGTAAGCATTGGACTAGTGGAGAGACGGGTGGTATTTATTTATAGGAGGGCATCTTTTCACGACGTCGCCGGCATGTTGATTCAGGTCGGGCTTCTTGGGTACGTTCAATTGTTTTCTTAGCTCTTTTCTATGCCGTTGCGTCGCTATGTTCTGTTTTGTTGTTTTCGTAGTAATATTCTGAGTTCTCGCAGCTAACAGTTTCTGATTTTTTGTAGATATTGCTAGCCGCTTTCTTGATCTTAGTTTTGTCTCCAGCCATGTCCTTTCAAAACTTAATTCCCATGTCGAAGTATTTCATTGCTTGTTTTAGATTGTCATTCCTTGGGTAAATAGGTCGTCCGAGGTTCTTAGATTTGGCCTTGTACTGCATTGCTACCTGCAATAGGTGTGGTTTATCCCGTCTGAAGACATGTGCTAAGTAGCACATCCTGTGATTCTTGATGCGTTTTGTTACGGTTTTTTCGTCTAAGATTTGGTGCATTTTCTTAATTATTAGTTTATTCCTGATGTGGTTAATCAAGTCTCTCATGATAACTCGTTCATATCTTCTGAGTCTTAATCTGTTCACCTTGGGTCGATACTTTTAAGTCATATATCATACAAGGTACGATAACTCTTCGATACATAAGTCTAGCTAACTTCCAGTCCATCTTTGCCTTTAGTATGAATGGTAGTAATGATTTGCGTTTCTCGTGGCCTGTTGGCATCGTTTTCTAATTGTGCTTTTTCTGCTTGTGTATGTGCCTAGCTATTTTATTTCGTCCATTGTTGGTATACTTATTCCGTTGAGGGTCACGTTGATTGTTTGCTGTGATGTTATGGGGTCCCTAATTAGAATGTTTGTTTTTGTTTCGTTTATTTGGAGGCCTGCGGTATTTAGTAAAGGTTTTGTGTGGTATAAGATGCGCTCTAGTCCTTCTAGATCATCTGCAATGAGTATAAGATCGTCCGCAAATGATAATACCAGGGGGAGTGAAACGCGGTCCTGATCTAGTTTGATTAAATGGGTTGCATCTTTAAGGGTTCTAAGGACTTCGTCGGAGACTAATGTAAAAAGGCGAGAGCAGTGAGGGCAACCTCCTTTGATAATTATAATCCAATTGCTTTGCTGGCCACTCCATTTGATGCATGTTCTTACATTCATGCATACCTTGATTATCCTGTTGGTCATCGATTTGTTAGTTCATTGCAATAATTATCCTAATGCCTTAATGTCTTTAAGTCGACATTGGTGTTTTCTATGACAAGGGCGATAGGGCCGCTCGCCCTAAATTCGTTTACTTGCAAATCCTTCCTCGTCTAGGACCCTTTCGTGCATAAAATGTGGTAATCTGTTGATCCATTGTTTAAAAGGGACGCTTGGTAGTTGCCTAGTCCTGTTATTGCATCGTCTATTTTTTCTTTTTTTCTTTTTACTACGCATCTGGCGTAAATTCTGTAGTATTATGCAGCGATATTCGTTCGCGTCTCCTAGTTTTTTATTTTTGGGATTAGTACCTGCGCGGTTTCAAGCCACTTGTCCGGCACTGTATTCTGTGTCCAGGCTTTATTCTTGTGTATAGTTGCGGTTTCCTGTTATATTTGGGGCATCGTTTTGTTAAGTTCGGTTACCACGGTTACCTCTTGGTCCGTTCCGGGAGCTGTCTCGTTTGGCTTTTATTGATGATTACCATTACTTCTTCGGCTTTGTTATTTTAACATTTGGTATCTGAAAAGGCCCTCGCTCCTTTTTTTTTTGTTTTCCTGGGGGACACCTTTATGTACGCGGATCTCCTTCGGCGTTTTGTTTGTTGTTCTTGTAAAACGTGTCGAGCATTTGCCTGCATTTTCCGGTGTGAAATGTCCCCAGTCCGGTGAAGCGGGCTCTGCGTGTTTTTGTTCTTCTTGATATTTAACCTTTTGGAGTGTTGTCTGCCATTATTTTTATGCCTATTTGGATTATCCGGTTTCCCGCTTTGTAGATTAGCAAGAGCTAAGCGATGTTCTCTTTATTAAATTGGCTGAAGAATCAGTTTCCTGAGCACCGGTCGGTTTTAATAACCTGTCCTCCTGTTCCTGTGTGTATGTAATCCTGTGATGTCTTTATTTGCTAGTTTTTTTGTTATCCAGTCTTCGTATTTTATTTATACAGAATTTCTGTTGAGAGCTGCGTAGTTGCATTGTTTGTGCTTGATATGACCCCGGTGTGTGTTACTCGCTTTTCTTGAGGGGTGCCAATCACAGTGTGAAGATGTATGTTCCTGAGTTCAACCCTGTTTCCTGTAGGTTGGCTATATGAATGCCGCTACGTGAAGGTTCAGCGTCTATTTGATTTTCTTTCTTTGACTGGTGTTGAGGCGCCGATGCACAGGTCTGGTCAAGTGTGCTTAATTGCGGTAAAGGTCTGTTTCTGGGTGTTGTGTATCCAGTGTCGTTTGCGATTACGACTGATAACGGTGTGAGTAGCTTGCTTCTTGTTCTTCACATGGTGTTAATGAGTTCGCTAATTGGGGGCTGTTCGTTTGAGGCCGGGGTTTCGTGGATTTTTCTTGCTCTTCTCGTGTGTTTTACCGGTTATAAGGATTGGCATGTTGCGGTGTTTTAGCGTTGTACTTGGGATGTCGCTGTTGGCGGGTACTAGTTCGCCAATAGGTGAATACCCTTGTGCGTTTCTGTTGTTTCCGTGCACATTTACGAGATAGTATTCGGACAAGGCGATGATGATATCTTCGCCACCACAAAATGTTATATTAAACTAGCCCCTGACCGCGGCTCCGGCCGCGTGGAAGTCGGTTATGGCGTATGTTCCTATATGAAAGTAGCCTATGTCTCTCTCCATATTCTAGGCTATATCTCAGCCAAATTTCATGACACTTGATTCAGCGGTTTAGGCGTGAAAACGTAACATACATACAGAAAGTCTCTTTCGCATTTATAATATTAGTAGGGATTGTGCGGTTATGTATTTTGCTATCCTTTATTCCTAGAAGAGAATGCTGTTAGGGAGAAAATCATGTATATTATTTAGAAGTGCTAGGAAAATTCTATCATCCTGTCGATGTTTCCAAATATATGTGGCGAGATCTTGACTGACAATCCTATGATCGAGTGTTAAGCCCATTAAATTATTTTTTGAAAACACTTTTGTTTGTAGTGCAAGTCCAGGACACGTGCAAAGGGGCTGAGGCTGACTTGACCTTTTTTTTTGGTTAATCTGTAGAACAAAAGCGTGCTATGCGAACTTAAAGAGTTAAGGGTAACTTTTTTGTACACTTCAGCACATATGGGCCGTGGGCCGACTCAAATTTCGGTAACCGTGGCGTTACAAGTTATAATAATACAATCTTTAGGTACTGCGTTTTGAGCGATAGGTACCGTATTTTGCGCTAGAATAATAGCGTAAATTAGTTTGTGCCGCCCTATTATATATAGTGTTAGCACACTGGCCCACAACGAACCGGCCGGCCGGTCGTTCTCAGTTTTATAGAACAAATCCCTGAAATATTAGGAACGATCTCACCAGGTTTAGCCGCCAGGGGTCAGCCGTGTCACTCGTCCTCCAGCAGCCAGTCTTCGCTGCAGGCTGAAGCGCACTTACATCACTTTTGCTCCCTTGTTTTATACTACCCAATATAACAAATTGCGACACAGACGGAGACGCATAAAAAACTCGGTTTGATTTCGAGGTCTGGCAAGTAAGTCAACATCTGCTGCGCGCGGGCAGACGCGACCGTTCACGACGGCGGCCCAACTTGAACTCATCATTTGTTTGTCATATAATGGTGAACAAACTTGGCAATTTGGATGACTGTAATGGCATCGCTCGCCGTGTGTTGCCGGACGTAAAAGAATAGTACCATCCCATTTCTTCCCGTGGTTGTCGTAGAAGAGGACTAAGGGACTTACTAGAGAATGAGCAGCAGAGTTCTTCATGCATTTTACCACCATACTGCGATCGCCAATCCGCCTGCCAAGGGTGGCGATTATGGCTAATCTCCTCCTTTTGGGGGAGACCTATGTCCAGCAGTGGAGGTCTTTCGGCTGAAGTGATGAAAGGCATCGCTCTAAATTATATTTTCTTGATAGATTGCCTGGTAATTCTAGTAATTTATCGCTATGTAAGATTTACTGTAAAAGTTGTACAAGTTTCTGCAATAAACCTTTTTCTTTGTATTTAGCCTATACTGTCGCACAGCTGGGAAAAGGCCTCCCCAAGTCCTTCCAAGAATTTCTTTCCTGCGCCGCCTCGAATCAGCCCAGCGTTTTATTTATTTATATTTAATTTATATTAAAGATTTTCGAGAGCTTCACCATTTTCTGATGAGTTCCATTTTACTTATCTGACACATACTTGAGTCCTATTTTTAAGTAGATAGTGTTAATTTATAAACAACAGGCTTTAGTTTTTCGAAAAAAAACTTTATTATTAGGAACATTACTTGTCGATGTTTTGTTAGTTACATAAGTTAGGTTAGTTAGTAATTTTTGTTACTTATGAATTAAGTATTTATGTATCTTTTATTTAGGATAAGTGTTTATCTGTGTATCTATTCTAGTATATTGTATACTTATTATTTTCATCAACTACAGTCCTTTTATGTCCAGGCAAATCACTGTCCATTCCACGGTTGACTGGAAGAGATTGCAGAAAGCGATAAGGCCACCCATTGTATATTTTGTAGTGTATTGTATATTTTTTGTTATGTATTTTTCTGGTGTAGGATAAAGAAAAATATATAAACAAATAAATATCTATAATCACTAGAGATCGGATATTCAGATGCATATTTACCTAAAGTTGCGATGTTGGCTAATATGGAATGCGCTTTTGTATCGAAATAATCTTAATTTAATTTATGTTTATTTACTAACACATATTTTTTTCACTAACACACACCACCCTCTCCCTTACACCCTACATACATATATTTACATCGGGGCTTAAATATTAATTCTAAATAAATATGTATCTGAATAGTTTCGCAATGCTAATCATTTAGAAGTCGCTTCCATACTACACACCTGACTAGTTATGCAGTCCCGGTGTTCCTGGCATCAAAATATGTTTTTAAAAGCCGCTTCCATACTTTCATAACCAAAAATTAGTTTTACATAAATATGCATCCGAATTTCCGATCTCTAATAATCACAATCTTGGCCATTGCTCCATTTATTATTTCGATCAGTTATAATTGTGCTGTAAGAATTCCACCTATGATATATGTTTACCACAATCATAATAGTCACAGTCTTGCTATACCTACTTAGGAAATTCACCGTACGTACAAGCACATACCACAAACTTGAGTCACTTCTTAGTTCCTGCCGACTTTAGGCGACTTCAAATAACAAACTTATTCCACCTACTTCAAGTTTAATTTGTAGATACTCAAACTCGCTTAAAATTTTCGATTACAATTGTCTTGAGTTTTATACCGTTGATACATAATGTATTACACGAATTTGGCAAGATAATAGGGGTTTTTCGAAACCTACAAAACAATATAGAAAAAGCGCGAAAGAAAAGCTTGTTATTTCTTCAAATTACCACCGATTTTATATACTTTTTGCGAATCGTGTTTTACAACCTATTATTTAACTTGCAATGATTGTATGTATATTTGTTTGGGTCAAATCTTGTAATTTTATAGCAGTTATCCTCAACCGATTATGCTGAAATTTTGCATACACGTTTAGTTTGGATGACAATTCATGGTACTATGTGACATCATTTTTTAAATCCATATTATGCGTGAACGCCCTAGTACTTTAAGGTAAGCTTCAAGCTTAAACGTAAGTTTTATTTACTTTTTAGTTTATTAAAAGTTCTTAATAATTAAAATTCTCTTTAAATACTTTTTTATTTCAAAAACATTGTAACTGATGAGCTACAATGTGTTTTAGATAAAAACTAATTTCTCTCTCGTCTTTAAAAACTAAATGGTACATTTCACAATCAGCCTATAATTTTCCTATTGCTGGGACATAGGCCTCCTCTCTGTTAGAGGGAGTGGGCCATAAACCACCACGCGAGCCCAGTATGGATTGGATAGTTGTCAAATATCCTATTTTAACGTGGTTTGAAATATTATTATGGGCATTCAAATAGCTGTTTTGTTAGCACATGGGTTGGGCCCCTGATATAGGTAGATTGAAATCATGTACGTGATTTTGTGTTTTCCTTCCAGTGTATTTCGAACTTCAAAGTAACGTTAGGTACCTACAAGGAACAAGTTGTGTTGGTTAATGACATCAGCTAGCTTACAAATAATATTATAATAAGTCACTAAGTTCCCTCCTGCTTTTTAAAACATGACAAAGAAATCAAGTACCTACCTACTGAGTCCATACTATATTTATATTTATAAACTACTATAAAGCTGTCACGTCGCTGCCTTGGAAAGCACGTTAAGCCGTTGGTCCCGGCTGTCATTTGTGGATCTTTGACTGTCGTTTCGGGTCGGCAGAAGCCCGAAAGTCTGATAACCAGTCTTTCCAATGGGTATCGTATTTCCCAGTTACTTGGTTGTGGTGGTGAGATAGGCAATAAATAGCTCTATGTAAAACCGGTTAAACTGGAAGTCAATCCCAGAGTAGTGGGCTAGGCAGAAACTCAATACTCAATATCTTTATTGCTTTACCATAATGTGTACTTAGGTGGTAACTATATAATTGAGATCATTATGGACCCTGTAGGGCACAGCAAAAGGGTAAAGATGATGTCTAAATATAAAACTGAAGGATTTTATCGTTTGTTTGTTTGAACAGTAGTCTCTGGAACTACTCGTCGGATTTGATAAACTCTTTTTACATTTGATAGCCCCATTTTTTTTTGAGGGTGGGAAATCTTCTAATAACTTCACCAGCTCTGGGTGGAGCGGGAGGGCGTGTCAGACTTTTACTGACTAAAACTTCAGTTGCCTGTGTGCTAGGGGCCGCGGCATCTCTTTCGAACAACCCACGTCAACGGGGCGCAAATCCAGGCTTGGTGCTGTTGCTGAGAAACTAGATGGAAAAACTCGATAATACTAGGTCGGGGAGGGAATCGAACCCAGGTTTCTTCAACCTTAAAAAAATAAATATAATTGCAAAGATTCCCAATTAATGTTATAAAAATATGGAACCATCTTCCTTGATAAGACTATTTTGATAAATTTCAAAACATGCGGTAAATGTGTCGAATGGTCGAAAAAGTCGAAATGGGTCGATCTCTACATAGAAATCTACCACACAAACATTGGAAAACGTACCTTCTTAAACTATCCAACTATATATAATATACAAGGTGTACCAGAATAAGCGCAAGTCCTAAAAGTAGTTTGTTCATTATTGACTACTGAATCGATTTCAGTGAATTTTAATAGGTATTTTTGTCAAAAATTACGTATTTTGTCATACTGACGACCGATTGAGCCAAATTAAATATTGTTTTAACGCAAAAGTAATGCTGGGATGAACACTATTTTCTAAATATTAATAGTTTGCTTTCATAAGAATAAGTGTCGGTCATTGTGTTATGGTTTTAACGTATTATTCTAAATCAATCAAATCAAAATATTTTATTTCACATAAACCTGCAAGGGCACTTATGAAACGTGAGAAGCTAGGTGCACGGTTCCAATTTGTCGCTTCCTATGGAGAAGAGCCGGCAAGAAACTCCACGGTTACTCTTTTAAAAATAATTGGGTTTTACAATGTTTTCAAATTACAGTCATAATAGGTATGGGAGGACAGTGCAGGCCTGTAAATAAGTACCAAGTACTTAGAGGAATGAAAATAAAGAATAGAAAATCGTCTATAAATCTAGTCTGTAAGGCCTAAGGCTCTAATTAGAGTGTATGAGGTCTTGCGTTAATTATGTTACACATTGTATAATATCGGTATGCAATCAAAACATCCAACTTACGACATTCCGTCTTCGGTATGCAAGTTCCATTAGTGTCGCGAACCATGCCGTCTATGCACACACATTCCGGTCTACACAGCGAGGTGCCCCCTCCGCATCGGATCGGGTGTCCCAGGTCATCACACGTCTTCGGACCGCAGTGTGCACACTCCACGTTCACTTCGTTATCTTTGCATACTTCCCGTTTTACGACTGGAATATTTGTAAGGTTAGATCAATAATAAATATACAGTGCAACCAGCTCCTTGACTCAGTACATAATTCTGAAGCCCCTAGATTAGAAATTTATCGTCGGTTATTTTAAAAAAAAGCTGTTCCATGCATTTTGACCGCGTAAGTAGGTACTTTTTTTTGATAACCTACGATTTTCTTCGATATGGGGTCTACAATCGTGCTAAATTCGTGGTTTCAGTTTTGCGCGTCGAGGTTCCGGTATATAGGGGACACTGAGATAACGACTAATAGAGAATTATAGAAAAAGAAGATATGCTGCCAAAACCCCAAATAAATTGGCATAAGAGCCAGATAATTATGATATTTTTGCAAATGTAATTTGTCACAATTTATTTTTATAGAAGCCTAATTAGGGGCTATCCTATTGTCTATTATATAATGTTTTTAAAGACAGACATGCTTCAATTACTAAATGAATCTAAGCTGAACAAAAAGAAACAAGAATTCCCGTTGGAATCAACTCTTGAATTAGTTGATAGTGTAACGTCCGCAAAATTAAATGATCGGTGGCATGGGAAAGCTGTGTTCCAAATTTTGTTTAATTCAAAAGAATTAATTTCGAAACGGACAACTAAAGAGGAGTGAGCTTATAGTTTTAGCTGTTGCCTCTTGTTCTTGTATCTCGAAGTAACAGAGAGAAGTCCTTTTCGAAGTAAACGACGAATATCTTGTACCTGACGATATAAATAGCAAGTCTTTGCACCACGAGTACTCTGCAACTTGTGTTTTATTACTTCGTCTAAGAAGTTCTTTCAGGTGAACATTGTTCATTCATATTGTATTATGAGAGCGCGAAGTGTTCACCTTAAGGAATAAAAAACTTGAAAATTCGTAAGACTTTCGGGAAATGGTGAATTTAAAAAGTTCGTGAACTATTATGTACATACGTACGTAAAAAAGTTGAAGTCGAATGTAAGGCTGCGTTTTTACTGTTTGAATTCAATCGATTCAGATATGCATGGATGGAGTCTAGTTCCCACAATTCAGTGATTGAAGGCTCTTGGAATTTGCTTTTCGTACGATGACACTACTATTGGGATTCAGATGTAAGAAAATAATTTACAAAAACTGGAAAACTGACTGCCTCGTTGGTCTAGTGGTTGGAAGCGCAACTGCTGAAGTCGAGGTCTTGGGTTCGATACCCAGGTCAGCAAAAGTGTTATTGGATTTTTAAATTTGAAATTTCTCAGTAACAGCCCGGTGTCTCGATTTGTGCCCTGTTGATGACAATAGGGTCGCCCCCTGTTACATGGGACATGCAGAGGGCAGAGATGTACCTACTATAGGTACACGTCTGCCCAACCTTTCGGGGAAACAGCTCAATAATAAAATATCTGTGATTATTTGTGAACTGCGATATTTTTTAAACAAATTTTTGAAAAAACAGTGAAAGAGATAGAAGTGAATGATAGTGAAGAAGAAGAAGAAGTGATTGACAGGGGAGAATGGAAGAAGAAAACGTGTTGTGTCAACCCTAAGTAACAAGCGCAGGTAGATGGTTAAAAGGACAGTGATTCATCATTGTTATTATCCAATTAAACTGAACGTATAGTCTATTTTTTGACTGCTTACACTATTATCCATTAAACAGTCCCCCTCGGTGGTTTCCCACACCTCCCCGGTGGGTTCCCACATTGTCATTGTGGGGGGGCTCAGTAGCCGTGGCTTCCCCACCCACGTTGAAGCGAAGAGAAACCCCAAGGTGGGGCCGCTCCTCGGGGCTTTTGTTGCCAAACCAACGACGTAGCGGCCAAATGTAGGTTGCGGTGAGGTGCATCGCAACTGAGGCGGGCCGCGATGTCGAATGGGAGGCATCGCGGCTGAGGGTTACAGCCTGTGGCGGAGGAGGAGTGCCGATGTTTCTGAGCAGCGCTCTTCCCTTCCGTGGCCTGGACGGGGCCGCCACCGTTTTTTGGCGGACGCGGTGGGGCCGCAGGGGAGGAGGAGTATCAGTATTGCGTAGGCCGCTCGCCCTATCCTCTGCGGCCGAAAAGTGGTAGGCGGCGAGGCCAATGTCCCGACCCGCCGCAGGATTTTTTTGGTCAGCAGCAACTAATAGGGCCCGGAAGGGCCGATGCTTGCCAGGAGTCCGGGTTGTTCGAAAGAGATATCGTGACCCCTTGGCACACAGGCAACCGAGGGAACACGGGTGAGTTTTAGTCAGTAAAAGTCTGACATTCCCTCTTACTCTACCCAGAGCAGGAGAAGTTTTTGATGATTTCCCACCCAAAAAAAAGAGAAGAAAATCCCGTATACAGTACCGAGGTTCGCAATCCAATAAAATTTTCTCGAATAAATCTTAGAACTTTGACGGTCAAATTCTCTTAAGTAAGTATCTCATATATGTGATTCGGAAAGCGTGCATACCTGTAACCTACGTGTTTCTTGCTCTTCCTCATAAAAATGCAACGAGGATTTGCAACAGGATATTATAGAATCTTGTATACCGATGCCAAAAATATTTTATTATATGCATACAGATATCTTTATTTGCATCTAATTATGTTAATTTTTTTGTGAAAGATTACAATGGCTAGAAAGGGGGAGACTACCGTGATGACGACTAATAGAGAAGTGGAGAAGAAAAAGACTTGTTACCGCAAATAAATTGGGATATAGACAAGAGAATGCTGACCAATCCTGTTATATTATTTCATAGAACTATTATCCTTTCACACTTGAAGTGTTATAAAAGTGCCTTTAAGGATATCTGACGATAGTTAAGTTCTTCCAGCGCCAGCACTACAACTCAGGCCGGGCATGACTTTCCCGGTTTGGCACTTTCTGGCTGGATAATCTTTTGACTACAGCATGAGCATTTTTCCAGCACTTTCCGACACGATAGTACTAAATGCTACAAACAAAATTAACAAGTGTGGTAACCACATGAAGAGGTTAGTTCGTCAATGATGAGGTTTACTCTGAAAGCTGCGAATATTTTAAATTTGTATGATAATATTAAACATCGACGCTCAAATTGTATGCATGGAATCAGCACATCATTCTAGCGTAGAATTTTTTATTGGAATATTAAAAAAAGTTTTAACCTACGCGGTTAAAATACATGGAACAGTTTTTTTTTAATTACTGACGAAATGTTCAGGGTCAGAATCTTACATTTTGAGCGTCGATTTCTTTGCCCCCCTGAAGAAATAGAGCAGCCCTTATTCAACTTCATTCAAATTATTTATTAATATCAAATTCCTATGTTAGTAGACAGTTCATGTTTTTTCAGATCCTCAAACGTCACTAACGTATGCACTTGCATAAAAACCCGCAATCAAAACAAGACAAACATACCTTCACTATTTATAAAATAAACCCAATAAGTGGCCACAAGAACTATCACAAACAGCTTAGACATTGTTTCAAAGAAACGTCCACTACGTCCGTCGAACACAACAACAATGATATTTCAAAACTAATTTAATTCAATTCTTGTCTCTTGGCATTCAACTTTTTCCTTTTGAATGAGTAATTCACAATATTACACAATCCGACATGACATTTTCCCTGTAAATCTTGACGTTTTTCAAGTTCAATTGCAATGCAATTACATTTTTTTAATTATTTTGAATGAATTCGATTCTGTAATTTGACTCGGTCATTGTTGGGGTTAAAAGGAAAATTCTGTTTAAATCACGTGATGTTCGCTCATCTTTTGTTTTTGCACTGCTTTTTTCCTTGTGATGTAGGGTAATGTCTTTTCCTATAGCTGTGATGATAAGAATGCGGTATTTGTTGGATTATCTTATGAGTATGAGCACGTATTTGCAGTATTTATCTCTCTTTGTGTTGATGGCTTGGAATTCACAGAATAATACATGAATTGCAGTTTTTCCCTTACCCAAATGAGTTTTTATTAAACAGAAAAGTTTTTTTGTACAACTTAACACTAGGGAGCAGTTTAGCCTGAAGCCCAAAAATTGAGAATAGAATTCTAAATAAGTTCAGAATAGAATTCTAAATTTGAATTCAAATCTAAATAAAGCTTATAGCACAGCCTGACAGCCATTAGTGATTTTGAAAATCGAAAAGATGCAAATGCTGCTCAAAATTCGAATACAAAAATTCGGCCAATAACAAAATATGAAATCCTAAAGAATGGTCCAGTGACAAAATATCTTCGGGCAAAGACAGCTTTCCCCTCAATTCCCTCTATTTGTCTCAATATACTCTCGGAGTATATCGGATTTCTTTTCGAAAGCCTCTTATCCCGTTTCCTTCGCGTTTATAGTTTTTGCTCGGGAAGTGCAAAAACTATAAACGCGAAACTATATACCGTAAGTTACGTAAGTACCTATAACAAATTAATTTTATTCTCTCGATGGTATTTGATCTTAATTTGATATCTGATCACATACAGACATGACGTATGACATTCATGTCATACATGTTCTGAGACATATTTTACGATGTAATTTCCGAAATACAATTTTTAAGATGACTTAACGTGACATAAACACAGAACAGTGATGAAAAAAAATGCAATTAATGCAATTAATTGCAATTTATTTCATTAATATAATCATAGTAATATATGATTTATTTCAGTAATTATTTGCAATTCATGGTCTTATGGTAGGACCATATAACCATTAATTGCAAATAAATGTGAGTGCTTATGAGCATAATTAGCCTATAATAACGTTACTACTGCTCGGACACAGCCGTCCTCTCGCTAGGGTATGGGCCATGATCCAACACGCGAGCCCAGTACGGATTGGCGGATGTCACATGTCTTCGAAGTTCTGGTTCTAGGATATACCGGTTTTCTGACGATGCTTTTCTTCACTGTATTGAGAGAAGTGGTAATGAAATAATATGCACACAGCGCTTCTTCGGTTCGAACTTACGACCTACAACTCGTATATCGCCGCCGTTACCAGTGGACCACTACGGTTCTCATATGAGCAGTTTTGACTGGAAAATATTTTGGATAATTGTATCAAATTCAGTTTTCATTGATAAAAGTAAAAACGATGATATATTACTTATTTAAAACAATGAACATATTAAACTATCTCACTAAAAAAAAAATCCTAATCCATTGCTTGGTTAAGTCACACATTTAGTCAATTTATATGTTTGAAAAATGCGTCTGGTCGACAACGAAACTAACGCAATGAATGTTGTCGAGTTTTTAAAATGAAAACACTTAATTGCAATGTTAACAATTAACAGTTATTGTTAGTGACTCACGCGCGCGCGCTCGCGATTTACTTACTTATTGATTTCGTGTTTTCCCGACTAGATCATGTGAATAAAAGGGAAACCATTTTTAATAAACATTCGTATTCAGTAACATGTCGCAAGAAAGTTTTAATATTACAATAAATTATTTACTGGAAAGTTTCATTGGAAGTTCAATAAAAGCTTTTTGTCGAGATTGTGTGATGCTGAAAACAAAAGAATAAAGTAATTATTACAGAAACATGCAAAGCTACGAGATATACAAACGAGGATATATTTTGTTACATAATGTATAATATTTTGTCACCAGTCAAATATTAATTTTTCCTATACTAGCTGGGCCCACGGATCTCCCTGCTTCGATGTCGGAAATTATCCCACGGACTGTGCCACCAGAAAATAAGCCTACGTTACTCCTTATAAGATTAGCTATCTGTTGGTGAAAATCCCGCTATAATTGGTCCAGCCGTTATGGCGATTAGCTGGAACAAACAGACAGACAGCCAAAACTTTGATAAATACTTTCATCATCATAAGCATTTAGTAAAAAGCTGTCATTTTAACATTACAAACAGACATTTCGTCAATTGTGATGCTCAGAGGTCTTAGGCTAACAATCGAACGATCTTTGAATCTAAAATTCCTATCTTATACCACATTCGTTTCAATTTTTGCGACAAGCTTACTTAGTATCAAATAGATATGGATAGTCTTAAGACTTAGTAAATATTATAATTATGGGAAACGAGTACCTATCTACTTATTTTCAATTTTATAATCGTTTCTATAGCGAACTATTGGAACTATAGTATTATGTAGGTAGTTAGTTCGTGGAACGAAGTTCCATGAACTTACTAGAATCGTTAACTGGAGTACAACAGTAACTATAATGCTTGCATGCGTTAAGTAATTCACTTTACAATACCAAAAACTAAAAAAATATGAATAAAAAGAAACAAATTCGGTTTCTCTAGATTTTTTTTCTTTTAAGTACTCTTTTGTTTTTTGTTGCATAAGATAGGCACATAGGACAGGAGAGCAATTTTCCCCTACCTCCTTGGGTTTTTGTCACAAATACTTGGCACTGAAATGTGTGAAACGACAATGATGAATAGAGGAGATCGATGTATAAATAATTGTAAAATTTTAAACACATTTACAAGTAAGTTGACCATTTCAGACACCAATCTATCTGGAACCATCACACGATTAAGATTGTGTCTGGAATTTTAAAGAGACTCTGACCTCTGAGTTTGTTTCGACCTTTCTTCTCAGAGTCTTCAGACAGACCGACATTATCTAGTTTCTAAAATATGATCGATCATCTTTATTTATTTATATAAAGGAGTTAGAAAAACCTACTTACAGAAATAAAATCATATATCATTTAGTATTTCAAATTTTTCCGTGTGGTGCCAGACGTAAAAGAATAGCACATCCCATTTCTTCCCATGGATGTCGTAGCAGCATTTTCTATGCAGTTGACCATCATTTTGCGATCGCCAACCCGCCTGCCAAGCGTGGCGGTTATGGCAAATCCCCCCCTTTTGGGGGAGGCTTATGTCCAGCAGCGGCCTTTCGGCTGATATGATGATGATGATTTCAAATGATTTTTTATTCAATCTTTCTTTGATCAACATTAGTTGATGACGGGAATGCAGAATGCAGCGTCCAATTTGCGGATAACGAAGTAACGACTTACAAAGTAAAACTCCCCCTACAAATACCGATCCGAAGGAATCTGACTAAACAATTTTGATAGAAAACAACCATTCAGAAGTTACAAGAATATAAATAACGGTAGTAAAAGTGGAAGCTGTTGCAAACTACTTAACTTTTTACGTCGGTGTAATCTATTTTAGCCGTATGAAGGAGCTAAGTGTAGTCAGGAAACTTCAGGGAAAATAAATATAGTCGAATAAGAGTTGTTCGTGGAACTTCAAAGTTGTACGGGGAAGTAGTTTGAAATGTACTAGTGTGTTCGTTTAGTGAAAACAGGTACAGTATTCCCGTGTGTAAAGAGCTTTTCAAACCAGTTTTGTGTATGTTTAAAACATTTGTAAAGTTGTTGAAACTTCGCTATTTGAGTGAGCGATGCGTTGCTAATATTGAAAATTTGATCAACTTTGCTCTGAATGGCTGTTTATTGCATGAATATTTATTAATGTGATTCTGTTAACTGTCGGAGGACTTATTTGCTTATAAGTTGTAGCAAGCGTTATAATAGTTTGAATCTTGTTAACTTTGATAAAAAAATATCACCAGCATTCCAGCCTAAATACATTGACTACTGGACCTACGCCTCCACATCAACCGGTCCTGTTTATCTTGCATTCTTTCCAATTCCCGTTCTCGCGGCCTTCACAAATTCATTGGTTCACTTTGCGGAAGCCTTCCAACGTTGCGTTGGAAGGTCACGTGGCTACGTGGTTGCCACTCCAGGATTTTTCAGTCCTATCGGCCACCCTTTCTGCGAGCAATATGCCTTGTCTATTGCCACATAAATTTTGGAACTTCTGCGGGTGTCACACAGGATAAGTTTTTATCCAGTGCGCGAACTGTAACCATGAATTCAGCATATCATTCTAGACCCCAGCGAAGAAAATTTTCGTCGGTTATCAGCTGTTTTATAGAAAAGTGCAATACCTACGCGGATAAAATGTAGGTAATAGGTAATAGGTAAAACGGGCTGTTTTCCGCAACTCCACGTCAAGGCGCGTATTTTGCGTACGGGTGGGAGAATGAGTTATTCGATCCACCCCAGGCTCCTCGAGAAAGGCCAGCAACGCCTTGGTATTGCTGACAATCTCACGTAGGGTACCTGGGTTACCGAAGTCGCCCTGTAATTAGCGACCACCGGGCAGTTCAACAGCACATGAGCCGCTGTCTCGTCGTCCTCCATGCAGGCTCTGCACAGCGGACTGTCTGTTACTGCTATGACAAAGAGATGTTTGTTAAATGAGCCGTGGCCAGTTACGGCTGCTGTAACTGTACGCAACTGTCGTTTAGTTAAACGGAGAGGAACGGATAGGTCTTACTTTCGTGACGCGAGCATCGAACGCAGGAAGTGCTTCCTTAGCCTGCCTGCACTCACTTAGGTCCAACCCTACTTTGTGATGTTGATCCCTGGTTCGTTTCCTTACCAGAGTGCGTAGATACCCGAAGGGGAGTGGCACAATGGGTTCTGGTCCCACTGGTGCCATGCTCGACCCCCTCCTGGCAAGTTCATCGGCTGCATCGTTGCCAAGCGAATCGCTGTGTCCTTTGATTCACTGAATGGTAATGTTGTTGAGGCTACCTACCTCGTTGAGGCACTGGTGGCACTCGTATATCAGCCCAGAGTCAACAGTATGACTGTTCAGCGCTTGCAGACAAAATGTATGGAACAGCTGATTTTTTTTTTGTATAACCGACGAAAACATTTTTTTAGGATGTTCATAGAGCAGCTCTCTATGTCGCCATTATTAAAGACTTGTTGACTCCATTTGACTTGTTACAAGCTCGACTGTCTAATGCTTAGTAAAAGTCTTAACTGCATCTGCGAAAATGCCTTTTACCTAATAATAAAACCGGAATAACCCTAAACTGATATTTTTATTTTATTGTACGTACCTTAACCTATTCTCTTGCTATTCCACTAAATGTATTTCCAATTAGTAAAATACTTGGAACGAGTGGCGTAGTTTCCTTGTCTTAATTGAAGTGCGCCATGCAATTACTAAAACTTAGCGTTCAAGTTAAATGCAAATTATATGCGTCATAGTTTTCGTTTTAATTCTCGTTACATTGTTGGCTTTTGAGGTAATTATTTTGTGTATTACGTACTTAGACTTACATTGTTTCGCTGTTTAATGTTATGTGCTGAATTTACTTTATTATTACGGCTACACTATGTTACATTGAAGAAGACTGTTGCCTTCAAATGAGATGTTGTCAACGAAATGGAATTCTTCGCAGAGATGTGCATATAGATTTGGGTTGAATTTGAAGCGCCTAGGACATTTATAACAGCATAAAAATAAAGATGCGCCTGTACGAGTATGTCAGCAAAATCTTAGTGCCATCACCATTGCTACCTATATTTGGTATACATTATATTATAGGAAAGGTATTGTTTTGCAGAGGATGAAGATAAAATGAAAGATTTAAATCGTTAGATTTGCTCTCAACATACTTAGTGCCAATTATACCAATGAAACATATCACGAATTCACGATCAGCACATGTAAACCGCGTTCAAGAGCTATCAGTGCCAATAATCTTCAGAAAACAATGACAATGACAGCTCTTAAACGTAGCTTATGTAATGATTGCGTTCAGTTCCATCGGTGAAATTCGCCCTTAGTCCCGCGAAAAAGTGACAGTACTAAGAAATGATAAATAAATGACAAATAATTTTATTTTTGGAAGTAGGTTTGTATAAACACTTTTACACGTCAATCATATTTTTAAAACTAGATGAGGTCGGCGTTTCCTATCTGACTCCTCTTACAAGAAAGGCCGAAACAAACTCAGAGGTCACAGTCTCTTTTAAAGTCCAGACGTAATCTTGGGCAGATCATGTGAAGACCATGTGGATTGGTATCTGAAATGGTCTTTTGAGAAAAGAACCACACAGATTGAGTGGACCTGTCCAATCAGTGCACGCAATTATCAGGCTAACTGACTGGCTACTAAAATTAAACTATAATGATACTGAAAACATCCTTAGAATGATCTAACACGCAATCACACTCTCTCACACCCACACCCTCACACACCCACACCGTTACACACCCACACAATCACCCTACACATCTACTAACATTCGTCTCACATACTTAACCTAGATATTAATCATACCAAAAATAAAAATAAAAAATGCCTTATGACTCCTTACTACATTCTGTCAGCGCGCTCAGTACATAATTTATAAAATGAAAATGTAAAGGGGTGGGATCCTGGTGTCCTGAAACACAGGCTATGTGCCTAGCTTAGGCACCAGTCTCCCACAATATATACTTACCTGAATTGTGTATCCTTGTCGAATCTGACCCATGTAAAATAATTATGTATATTGTGGTGAGAAAATAAAGTGATTGATTGATTGATTGATTGAATCATGCAGCTCAACTCAGAACTTGAGGAGCTCAAGAAGAGTAAGATCACACAATAACAATAGCGTTTCCATGACAGCCAAGTCATTGTGTGTGTGTCAAAACAGTACAGAAACGCGACCATTTTTTGACGTGATAGGGCGAAGCCGGCGACCCCAACGGTTTTAAAGATTATTGAGTCTAGATCTTTGATTGCAAAAAAAAACTGACTAAGTAGTCTAGTATCAAAGATCGACAGTCATTATTATCGCAGCATTCGTTTCTTTTAGTGTTGTTTTAATGTAAATAAATATAATACCTATTTACCTACCTACCAATTAAAAGCTTTCTTAAAACGTGGAATTCGCGTGAGTGGCCATAAGGTCAAAAAACTGTTACAAAGGAAAATATTTAAAGGATTGTTTCAAGATAACTTTTTCAGAAGACAAGAAAACAAAAGTACCTGAAGGATATTCTAGCTGCGAACAAATAAACAATTAAAAACAACAAAGAAAAACAACCGAACAAAATTTTTCCCCTTTTCCACACTTTTCTAACTTATGAATAGTGTGCAAAAGGGGAAATAATTTGCGTGTGAAAATGTAGTTTCAAAGTTTGTACCGCCCTCTGGAGAAAATACTAATTACAACAAAATATGACTGCTAATCATAAAATTGCCTCAACTAAAATCAAAATCACCATTCAATAAAATCAAACCCAACCAGCATAATTTAATAACCCGATCTAACTTAACAGTTCCCATTTTTTTAAATTGTGCGCCGGTTACAAAATTGCATAACTTGATGCAATTAAAGATGACTCGCTTTAAAAAATCCGCCTCAGCTCTTTCAATATAAAAGTTTATTATGAAGGATGGAAAGTTTTAATAATCCCAAGCGACAAGCGGCGAGGACATAGAATATATAGGTATAGACAGAAGGTTTGTTCCATATAACGAGCGTAAACAAGCGCACGCACACATAGACGTATACTAAGAGGAATAGATCTATATATTTCTGTATGTACGCGTCTTGCACTCAAAAGGTCCATTAGATTATATCTAACTAGCTGGACCCCGCAGATGAGTTTCGATCCCGTAGGAAAATCGAAATAAAAGTATCCTAAGTCCTAATCTAGGACATGGCCTACCCATGTGATTAATCATTTCATCCAAATCCGTTCAGTCGTTTTAGCGTGAAAGCGTTACAAACAACTAAAAAAAAATCAAACATTTTCTCTATAACATCAAATTAAATGTATTTACAGAAAATACAAAGGTATCAAAACTCAAACAAAAAAAATATTATGAAGAAATAAAATGACAGTGTGAATATGACACACTGTAAAGGCTCGTGCAGACTAGCGCGACGCGACGGTCGCGTCGCGACACGCGTAGAACAATTTCTATGAAAACTTAATGGAAATTCTTCTACAAGTGTCGCGTCACGCTGTCGCGTCGCGGCTGTTTGAAGAAGCCTTAAATCTAATAACGAACACACAAAAGGCGGTGTGCGGTGTGCGTCACAAACGACGCTGAAACAACGCTCGCTGTTAGTACGCAAACGATAACTATGTATGTGTGCGTGAGTTTTCAATCATTGTGTTGAGCCGACCTTCTGTACTCATCTATTCTGTGGTGAGGACGTCTGAATCGAGATGGTGTAACCTCATTTCACACCGGGTGGGTCTTACTCATTCATTTTTAAGGTGATAAGTAAGTTTATTATTAATGAGGTCATTTATTTTGCACCCAACGAGATTATAAGGCGGTCGAAAATTTTAGTTGCGTTTTGTTTTAATGTAAGTTAGTTTTAGGCCGCCGAAAAATAATTACTTGAGTTTCCTTTTGGTCTATCTGGTCAACATAGCGAAGTGATGGTGGTCCTTCACGAAGCTGATATGCTACAGAAAAATTGTATTTTAGATTTTCACCTTCCCACCTGTTTCAGGTTGCCTAACTAGCTTCGGACTCAAGGCTCTCGCAGACAGGCTCGACGCGACAGCGCGACGCATCTTTAGTAGAACAATTTCTAGGAACTTCGTGGAAATGGTTCTACCAGAGTCGCGTCACACCGTCGCGTGATCGGATTATAAAGTGGTCTCTGAGTTCAAATATTCTTGACTATAAATGTAAACAAATACACAGCCTATATACACCGTGAAATTTAAATGGTTGTTTTCCCGCGGCAGAACAACTTGCCATAAGGAGTACTATCGAAGCATAGAGTAAAAGTAAAAAAAATTAAGAATTTTTTGTTTTAAAATAATTAAAAAATATTCATCAACTCGATAAAACACTACTCCTTAGTAACACTATAGGTAACTTGTAGGTACTACTCGAATCGCACGCACCTCCAACAAAGGGAACAGCGATGCATAAATGTTCAAAGCGAAATAAACTCTCGCACGTGGTGATTTTTCACAATAGTTAATCTGCCATTTTTTGTTTCTAATATTTTATTTGTTTATAAAACGATTGTATTACCAAGACAAAACCATTGCGCTGCCGGAAAACAACCATTAAAATTTCACGGTGTATAGCCTAGCAGTATTACAGCTAAAACTTGTACATTATAAACCCTTATTTTATAATCATTTTAGCTTCAAAACTTCCTATCAATGAACTTCCCTGTCCCACAAAGTTAGAAAGCATGATGGACCTACAGCGGCGGACTGTTAATAAGACTAACTAGCCAGCTACTCTCGCTGCCATGGACTTTAAGCGAAGTAGGAAACGATATTACGCTCGTTCGTCGCCATTTTTAAAACTTTTCACAGCAACTTATTACTTTTTTTTTCTTTTTCTTAACAGCCAGTGATTGCGTTGTCGTGAGATTGCTTGTCAAGTGATTTAATTGAGAAGATGGGCAGTTCTTTTTTTGAATGTTTTTTGTAATGTTCTTTTTTCTTTTTTCAATGAATTTGTTTTAGGTGTATTATTGTTTTGTTGAAATTATTAACCTATTGTTTTGACGAAATAATGGCCACATAGATTATGTGAAGTCAGATTTAGACAGGTCTGGAATCATGTGTATTTTATTTTTGTTTTAATTACGGACGCTTGAATGTGCACGTCTTTTTACATCGTTCTCACATTGATAATTTCAACATAATGATGTAACCAACTTTTTGTAACAATACCATGATTTTAAAAGAGTGACCTACGCTTTGGAATGGTGTATCTACGCTTTGGAATGGGCAAATAGCTTCATCTTTCTAACTCACCGACCTTGACAATTCAAAAGTGCCTGTAATTGGTTTATTTGAAATAAATGCTTTGAGTTTGAGTTTGAGTTTGTGATAGACTTGAAGTCCATAGTTCTGCAGGAATCCAACGAATGAGGTCGAATGAACTCGATGGTGTATTCTTTTGGTTCGATCAGCCGAGTTCGGCCGACGACGCACAATAAATGTGTCCTTATTCAATCAATGTTTAAATCACGCGTATGGGTAACTAAATAAAAAAGTGTCAAACGTTTTACAGATCACTAATAGGTGGCGTCATATGTCTAGTTGCTAATTTAGGTTACTACTTTTTTATCAGAGTAACTTCATTTAATCAATTTTGGCCACAAATTACGCGAATTTCACCTGTGTGGTCCGTACGAGCATAGTTTGCCTGATGACGGATTATTCAGGTCGAGCAAGTTATTTTGTTTGCGGGCGATGACAAAGACATAATTAGCGTTGATTATAACGATATATTTCTTTCCTTTTGAGTCGACTTACTGTAACAACTATCGCACATTCATTTCCTTACTGAAGTATGGGCCGTCGTCAAATAAATCTCCCTAATCTGTTGACCGACATCTTGAATTGTTAGCTTAATACAATTATTTGTTTGCATAATTGAATAAATTATTGGGTCAATCTAATTATTGGAATGAATTATGTAAAGTAGATCATAATCAATCAAAATCAAAATCAAAATATTGCTTATGAAACGTCAGAAGCTAGGTGCACGGTTCCAATTTGTCGCTTCCTATGGAGAAGAGCTGGCAAGAAACTCCACGGTTACTCTTTTAAAAATAATTGGCTTTTACAATGTTTTCAAATTACTGTGATAATAGGTATGGACATACAGAGGATAGAGGACAGTGCAGGCCTGTCAATAAGTACTAAGTACATAGAAGAATGAAAATAAAGAATAGAAAATCGTTGACAAATCTACAGTCTGCAAGGCCTTTATCGTTCTCTCATTCACAATTTATAAAAGAATCTACGTAAATTAAAAAAAAAGTGAAATGATTTCCATGACAATAATTCATAAATAGTCGATATTAGAATGGCTGGATAATGCCAAATAATAACGAGAATATGTCAGATATTGTAAAAAATTATAAAAAAATTATAACACATTTGCTCGTAAAGGGTCCCTTATTTGACCAGTTTCAATATTGTAATGTATGTCATTACGTACTTGTGCATTATGATAATGTAAAACGCACGAGTTTCTTTTTAATAAGGTAAAACGCACGGTTTAGCAAAATGATCCGTCTAAACCAAACGGTACTTTTTTAAATCTTGGCAAAGAGTTTTTATGTCAGAAAAGTGGTCAACATTTTATTAATAAAATTAACTTTAGGAGATAAAATAAAAAAAATATGCATTTAATTCTATAATTTAATTAGTTTTGACGATACATTACAACCATTTATCTGTAACAAAAACACAAAAATATTAATTTACTTTATTAGCAAAATACTGGCTGTTATTGTGCCTTAAAAAAAAGCGCTGATGCGCGCGCATCGCTAATTTGTGAACAAGTAAAAATTAATAAATTATTCCGCGCGCTTTTTCTTTTCGCTGTATTGTTTAGTTGACAATGTCGTCAAGTAATGATGAATTTATTAATTCGACACCGCCAGAAGTCTCAGAGGCATTGAAAAAGGCTACTCTAAGCAACTTACCCGAAAAATCGACCGATAGATACTTACAAGTGTATCAAAATTTCATCTTATGGAAAACAAGCAAAGATGCAAATTCATTTTCAGAAAATGTGTTTAGCCTATTTCATCGACTTTCTCAAAAATATAAGTCAAGCTCATTGTGGAGCTACTATTCAACGCTAAAATGCACTGAAAACAAAACATGGTAATGATATCAAGTCATACTCCAACTTGCTGGCATTTCTAAAAAGACGCTCAAGTGGCCATGAGTAAAAAGTCGAAAGTATTTTCGGCTGACAATGTCAAGAAGTTCCTAAAAGAAGCTCCGGATTGCCGATATTTGGCAACAAAGGTCAGTTGAAACTGAATTATTGTTATTAACTTCTTTCACTTTCTCACTTTCGTATTTCTTTACAGTATACCTAAAGAAATACGAAAGTGACAGAACACCTGTTCTGGTGTCCGTATGAATTGAGGAGCCATGTCTCAGATTTAAACGAGGGTATTACCAATATTTAGTAGTAAATTTGCCAAATTTGTAGCCCCGATCCTGGAATTTGTAGTAAAACCCTTCAAAAGTTACAGAACGTTGAAGGTGGCCCCTCAATTCAGACGTCTGGATTGAGGAGCCACCTCAGAACTCGAAAACTAGCCAATGGATATTGCTAAAACTTTGGTAAGAATTAGTAGTGTTTATGCTTAATTTGTACAAAAAAAATGGGGTTTGTACGGCTGAATTTGAGGTAGCTACAATGCTTTGATTTATCTGAAAAATCCATAAATTTCCCCGCGCTGTTTCTCGGAAACTGATGAAGCAATTAAAATAGATTTTTGGTATTATTTAGTAGTAAATTAGCCAAATTTGTAGCCGCGATCCTGGAATTTGTAGTAAAACCCTTCAAAAGTTACAGGACGTTGAAGGTGGCTCCTCAATCCTGACGGTCTATAAAAAAACAAATGTACGTAGCTCCTAAAGCAGTTGATCAAATCGAAGTTTGATTACGCCAATATTTAGTAGAAATTTCTACTAAATATTGGCGTAATCAAAATTCCTCTACGTTCAATATTTCAAAAGATATTAATAATTTTAACATTCCTTAAGAATTTTCTGTGTAGGGTGACCATAAATAATTCAAACTGTGTTCATAAACAGAACTTTATTTACTCATGATTCATTCTTCACCAAATCAGTACCTACTTCAAAAAAGAAACAAAATATATTAAACACAAAGAATAAAAAAGAAAAATAAACTAAAAGCGGATTATCCCAAATTAGCTATTACAAAATCTCTAAGCATTATCTCTACCGAGATTTTTTAGCTAAATCTTAGTTAAATATTAATGTATTAAACGTACAATTATGTTTTATTTTGTTAGTAGTTCTAGTTAAGTTAGCATGTGATTTCTATTTGCATTGTTTAAATCGCTTAAGTTGATATTTATGTACATTTCGATTCTGATTAAAATTAAAATAAACAATAAATCAATAAATTTGCTCTAAATAATGGTGGAAACCACATGAAACTCCATCTGTCGTTTAGAAGATCTAAGCGGTCACACAGACAGACACAAAAACAATTTTGTTTTAAAACATGTAGGTATAGAGAGAATAATAGTATAATAGAGATTTAAAATTAGTACATTGAGTGTCTTTGCCTACTTTCAAATTTTAATGATCTCACGTTTTGTGGATTTCTGCCCGGTATCAATTTTTATAGTAGGTAATAAAAGAGTAAGACTCATTACAATCATTCATTACGACACAACTAAAAATCATATTTTTTATGACATAAGAAAACGGCAAGATTTCTGATACGTTTACATAAATGTGTAGTAAATGTATTACATACAAAAAACTTCCAAAACAAATTCTATAAATGATGGTGAAAACCGCATCAAAATCTGTTACGTATTTTAGGAGAACAGCGCGGTCGCTCAGACAGGCAAAATAAGCGACTTTGTTTAGTAAATATATTTTAAAATAAAGATTAGAGAAGGCTAGTAATTAATGATAGAATAAGGGAATATAGAGATGATGTTTAGAGATTAGAGATTTTATAAAAGCTAATTTGGGATAATCCGCTTTTAGTTTATTTTTCTTTTTTATTCTTTGTGTTTAATATATTTTGTTTCTTTTTTGAAGTAGGTACTGATTTGGTGAAGAATGAATCATGAGTAAATAAAGTTCTGTTTATGAACACAGTTTGAATTATTTATGGTCACCCTACACAGAAAATTCTTAAGGAATGTTAAAATTATTAATATCTTTTGAAATATTGAACGTAGAGGAATTTTGATTACGCCAATATTTAGTAGAAATTTCTACTAAATATTGGCGTAATCAAACTTCGATTTGATCAACTGCTTTAGGAGCTACGTACATTTGCTTTTTTATAGACCGTCAGGATTGAGGAGCCACCTTCAACGTCCTGTAACTTTTGAAGGGTTTTACTACAAATTCCAGGATCGCGGCTACAAATTTGGCTAATTTACTACTAAATAATACCAAAAATCTATTTTAATTGCTTCATCAGTTTCCGAGAAACAGCGCGGGGAAATTTATGGATTTTTCAGATAAATCAAAGCATTGTAGCTACCTCAAATTCAGCCGTACAAACCCCATTTTTTTGTACAAATTAAGCATAAACACTACTAATTCCTACCAAAGTTTTAGCAATATCCATTGGCTAGTTTTCGAGTTCTGAGGTGGCTCCTCAATCCAGACGTCTGAATTGAGGGGCCACCTTCAACGTTCTGTAACTTTTGAAGGGTTTTACTACAAATTCCAGGATCGGGGCTACAAATTTGGCAAATTTACTACTAAATATTGGTAGTACCCTCGTTTAAATCTGAGACATGGCTCCTCAATCCATACGGACACCTGTTCTGTACGCTGTTTTTATCTCTTTTCAGGTTGTATTAATATATTCGGCATAAATGGTGCATGTAGACGTCAAGAGTTGGCAAACATCACAACTAATGATGTCGAAAACCATGGGCGGGTTCTTCTTGTTCAAGTCAAAAACACAAAAAATAAAATTCCAAGATCGTTCACAATACAGGGGCCTTTTCACGACATAGTGAAGAAATACGAAGCGCTTGGTTCAACAAAAGCGATGTCTAACAGATTTTTTCAAAATTATCAAAATGGAAAATGCACTAGCCAACCCATTGGCATTCATAAATTTGGAGCAATGTCGAAACAAATTGCCACCACTTTCTTAAATTTGGATGATCCACATTAACACACAGGGCACAGTTTGAGAAGGTCCTCGGCTACATTGCTCGCCGATTCAGGTGCGAACTTATTGACACTAAAACGCCACGGAGGGTGGCGGTCGAACAGTGTAGCCAAGGGCTACATAGATGACTCGATGAGAAATAAAGAAGAAATTAGCTCCCGCATTACAAGGAATATAAATTTGGTGCCAAGTGTTGACTCTCGAACATCTACGAGCGCACACGCGTACATTCCACCATCGTCGCTGCCGCCGCAGCCGCCTCCGTCGCCGCCACCGACTGCAGAACTCTGTGGTCTCGTTTCTCCTACTTTCAGTCAAGAGAGTGAGAGAGAAACTGGTGAAATTGTAACTAATAATAATAACTTGACAACATTAAAAATGCCAACTGGCAACGTAATAATCAATTTTACAAATGGTTAAAATTTTTCTAACTAATTTAACAAGTGATTAAAGATTTATTGGTTTAAGAAAGTCCGAGTTTTATTTATTTCCTCGCAAATATGTTATAAAACGTCGTTGACATACGTGCGCTTTGAAAATTACAGCCGAGGCGATATTGCTAGTCCGAGTCGTAGGCGAGGGCTACAAGAAAGCAGAGGCTGTAATTTTCAACTTACAGCACTTATATCATAATGTACGGATTAGGCGCACAATGCCACATTCGCAAAATGACATTTTGAAATTTCGTAAAATGTCACATTCTCAAATTGTCATATTCCGAAAACGCCACATCGCAGAACGTCACATTAGCAAAATGCCATTTTCACAAAATGTCATTTTCGCAAAATGCTTTATCGCAAAATACCATTTTCGCACAATGTCAAATTATCAAAATATCTAAATGTCACTTGGGACATAGTCAATTTTTATATATTTAGACGTTAAATGTTTTTATGAATAACGCCACCTAAATAAAACTTTAAGAAAGACTTGATTAAGCAAATCGTATAATCAATGCTGCAAATCAATTAACCCTAAAAGTACACTGACAATAGATGGCGCATGCGGAAAAATACTTTGAATCATAATTCTAATTATTCTTCTGACATTAATTGTATGTATGATATGTACCCACCTACTTCCAATAAAAAAAAATATTAGTTTACTCACAAGGAAAATAAGATCAGTGTAATGACAGTTTACTAGTTGTTATCCTATTTGTGTTGACTTATGCTGTTTAATAATTAATTACGATTTAAAATGGATCCAGAGTTTAAGATTGTTCGTAATCAAAAGGGATACAAATCTCTGATTTGTGGCGATCATAGGTACAACAAACAAAGATATATCAAAGGAAAAAAGATTACTGTGTGGCGGTGTGTAAATAGAAAATACTGTAGTGCTTTAATACACCTTGACGACTCAAATCAAGTTATAACAAAAAAGACGGAGCATAAATGTGGTTTTAATCGCTACAAAAGTGAAGTGTATAACTGTATAAGGTCTTTAAAAAAGCTGTTTGCAAAGATTTTTGTTCTGTGAAAGAAATTTTTGAAAAACATATCTACGATTTGAAACGAAAATTTCCTGACATTGAAGACGCATTGCCTACATTTGAATCACTGAAGGACACATTGTACAGGTCACGCAAAAAGTTTTTAAATACAGACAGGTTAAAACACACAAATACAGCAACAGTTCAAATACCCGAAAGATTAGGGAAAAACATTTTTGTATGTGAAGACGGTGCTGTAGATAAAATTATAATATTTGCTACAAAATTAGCTAGAAGAGTGATCCAGAACAAACGAGGTGACTACTATGCAGACGGAACCTTCAAGTCATGTCCCGACCCGTTCTATCAATTCTATGTGCTACACATGGACGTCAATTCTAATCAAAACTGCACGAATATAATCCCTGTGATTTACGCACTACTACCTAATAAAAGTCAAAGTACGTACGAGCGCTTTTTTTACTTAATAAAAGATAAAATGGGTGTTGAAATGAATACTTTCAAGAGTGACTATGAAATTGGACAAATGAACGCTGTGTCACATGTATATCCATCTGCTAAAATTAGTGGTTGCTACCGGCACTATAATGCCGCAGTGTGGAAGAATGCAAAAAAAAATAACTTGAATAATACAAAAAAAGGACGGAAAATTTCCAGAATTATAGCTATTATACCCTTACTGCCAGCTAACCATATACCTACTGCATGGAACTACATTTTAAATAATTCACCAGATACACCAGAAATGAAAACGTTTCAAACCTATTACGAAAATCAGTGGTATCCAAAATTACTTCCATCTGTTTTGAGCTGTGCAAACCAAAGACACAGAACAACAAATGCCCTCGAAGGCTGGCATCACCGCATTAACAGACGTATCCCTAAAAAACCTTCACTATATCTATTCATACATAAATTACAACAAGAAAGTAAATACTGGGACAATATATACAAACAATCTTTATTTCACAATTTCCGACAGAATCGGAAAAGCAAAGACATCCATTTTGATGAACAATATAAAAAAATGTTAAAAAAGTTAAGCGATAACCGTTTGTCATTAGCAGAATTTCTGCGTAAAGTTATTTTTCTACAATTATATAAATAGCCATTTTATAGGTTAAAACATAATTATATTACAATTATAATGATCATCAAACAGCGGACCCTGCGCAACTAAATAGTTCATGAATCCTTACAATTTTACAAAAAATTAAGCTTTTTTGAAAAAAGTTACAATTTTTGTTTAATTATGTTTATGATTCTCAGCGACATATATTATTTCAGTTTTCATTTCTAATTGATTTTATGTTTAAATAAATGAAAATGAATAAATAATGTGATTAAATACGTAATTAAATTAGTTTTATTTTTTATTCATAAATGATCGGCTCAGAAGTCAGTATGTAGCTTTAACTTTTAAGAATGTGTCATTTTGAGAATGTGTCATTTTGAGAAAAGACATTTTGCGAATGTGTCATTTTGAGAAATGACATTTTGCGAATGTGTCATTTTGCTAATGTGGCATTTTGCTAATGTGGCATATCGTCCCTTAGCTAACAACACCGCATAAGTCATTTTTACCAACTTTACAGGAGACGAAAAAAACTGTCTATTTAAAAAAATCGGTGGAATTTTTCTGTTGTTACTTAATAAATGCCCTAGTTAGCGGTTAAGAAATAATTAATTATACTTATTTTGACGATTTACTTTATTTTAACTTTTATTTTGTGACTTGAGCTGTGTTGACTGATACTTTATTAGATTAAGGCGGTGTTGTTTACGGAAATGTTAGGGAATAAGGTATCTATTAATAGATGATTTACAAAGAAAAGTTTTATTAAGAAATATTTCAAGAATAATTAACAATCGTTATTAACATAGCATACTCACGTTAATAACATAAGTAACTATAACCTACATCTTAGGAATCACTTTGTTGAGATCGATTGCTTAATTAGTGACATACGAACCGTGCAATTTTTTAATTTTTTATATTAATAGGTAAATATTTAAAACATAGTCTTTAATAAACTCGAACGAAACAAGATATAATAGCAATAAAATTATAAAAATTAAAAATAATACTCGAAATCTCTAGTCTAACAATTAGTTGCAGACTTTAGCGATTGCTGTGCGGAAGGTCATCATAAGAAGAGTGGCAACTAGATGGTAATACACTTTTTAGGTCTTGCAAATCTTCATACTTCCGCTTTGTAATTGGTATTCTAGCTGCATACAATTTCTGCAGGTGATTTATTTATTTAATGCTGTTAATTGGCGTGGGACGATGGTAACGGCTGAAGCTCGTCATCAAAACCAATTTTATACCATATTGTGCCATTTGGTCTGTATTCTAGCATACGGATATCTGTGACGACTGAGTCACCTGTCTTTTTACCAGGCCGTATAGATTTATAAATAAATTCACTTCTAGCTGCTTTAGTTATAGCCATGTATTGTTGTGGAAGGTAAATTTCTTTACCTTTTTGTTTACACTCTATTGCACTGTGTACGGAATCACATTCCATGTGGGTATGGCCTTTTCCAGGTACTTTTGAGTAATCACAATATTTTTTTCAAACGCTAAACGTATTAAAGCATTGCTTAAGGTAACATTGCGATTTTAAGCACAACAGCTATCGGAATATAAAATCACAGGCAATAATTTCTGACTCAAAACCTTCTCTAGATGGTCTACTAAGCATGAAGCAAAAACAGAGGCTTCGAGCGTGCTATTTGACTCATTGAACCAATAACACATTACTTCCTTAGTTGCTAAATTGTATAATGTAAAATTATGGACGCATAATTTAGTTTTATAATAAATAGCACTGGCTTGAAGATGCGGGGCCAATTTGACCGATTCAACATCCTGTGTAAATACGTGACAAGCTCCGGACTCTTCTCTTTCCTGGCTCGATCTTTCTTCAACACATGTTGAGCGTAATCTTCATCCGTAATGTTTCCAGTTTTATGACTGCAACAAACGTCACACTGATCTTTCTTCGGGTGGCTCAGATTGAGTTTCAAAAATAATCTGTCAAATTATTTACGGCCAAGGTATTCTTTACCCTCCAACTAACATTTCTCTTTATACTCGTATGTGTGATAGAGCTCGGTGTCATGTTCGACTAAATTGATTCTAAATATTCTCGTGATGTTTTAGCACGACAGTAATGCGACGGCATCTTTGGAAGACCTGCTAAAAACATTTCAACATATTTGTGGTTTTCTTCAATTTTCTCTGGATTTCTGCGATTACTGGTTGAAGTAGACAAATCGGGAGGCATGGCAGTCTGTTTTTGTCAGCCAATATCTGACAAAACAATCTTTAATGCCAAGAATGGCCAACTCGGTTCACTCCAGGGATCAATTTCTTCTCCATCCATAGTGTATTTCAATTATTGAGCTGCCTAAAAGAAATAAAATACATTTTGAAACACCGCGTAAGTTAAAAAATAAAGTTAGTAAACACCGCTTAAGTAAATGAAGACATTCTATTATCATTTCTTTCTATATTAATACGCGTTAAATCAACAAACATTACTTTATTATATAGCTTACCTCGTAATCTTCAATTAAAACTTCTTGCATAGACCTTTCAGCTATAAAACTCTCATGAAAATATAATAATCACGGTGCGCGAAGTACTTTTACTAGAAAAGTATGACAGACTAACGACTTGTGCGGTGTTGAGAGGCCAACCAACTTGCGCGCTGTCACTACTTTTCGAATTACGGCTCTACTCTTATTGGCTGAAATCTATATCATGTGACCAATGATTAGACGCGCAATGAGCAGCTCCATCTAAAGGCATTCAAATGTGAAAACCGCCAATTTTCGACTTGAGCGGTGTTGTAAGCTAAGGGACGATATGGAGAAATGACATTTTGCGAATGTGTCATTTTGCGTCAATATGTCATTTTGCGAATGTGGCATTGTGCGCCTAATCCTAATGTACTATTCAATAATAACTCTTTCATAAAAACGTTTAATCGTACTTGATCATTTAAATAGATAATAATTGACGGTATTTGTTAATTACAGCCTCTGCTTTCTTGTAGCCCTCGCCTACGGCTCGGACTAGCAATATCGCCTCGGCTGTGATTTTCAACTTACCGCATTTATATCATAATGTACTATTACATTGTAATTTGGGAGCAGTTAATAGACTTTCACATAGTTATGCTGTTAATGAGGTACCAGGGACACCACATGTGCAGAAGAATTAGTGCCAAACTTTCCGTCTTCAACATAGTTTTTTATCTTATAATATGCTTTTTTGATAAGGACACGTTTGATGTGAGTTTTAAACATTCCATCGCTAAGTCTGTAGCCGACCTTGGTATCTTGTTATAGAAGCGGATACTGTTTATTAGAAATGACTTGTGTTCAGAATAATAACGTTTTAACTAAACGCCTTTCAAGTTTCTTGAGCAATTATGCACAAACACGTTTCACTGCTTGAACGCTTAGCTGTTAAGATTTATTTTATAACTACCTACCATTTAACAACTTTTTTAGTTTTTCTTCTTCATATTGTCTTTGCACGGAATACAACTCTAAAATCATCGGAAGCTTTTTATTTAAATAACTCTGGATAGAAACCCCCCCAACAACTTGCTAGTTTTAGTTAGTCTACGTTTTGGAATCACAATTTCATCTGTACCTACTGCGTGTATTTAGATTATGGAAATTGCATCTTTTTTTGAAGAGACCTAAGTTTTTGCGAACATACAAGATATTTTCTAAGACATAAAGAGAAGGCAGAGTTAGTATATCAATTTCGTTGAATTAGTTTCCAAGAGACTCGCGAAGTCCGATTTTATAGATTGTGGGGATTGCCCTCTGTCGTAAAATGATAATTAAATCTACGTCAGCTGCCGATCCCCACAATAGAATATGACCACAATAGAATATATATGGCCATAGGACATAATACTGTGAAAATAAGCAAAGTATACTAACCTAGCTGTGGCTACATCAGTCAACTACCTTATTTTTCTTACTGCATAACCAGCTGAGCTTAATCTACTTGAAAGAGCTTTAATGTGGGCACCCCATTGCAATTTTGAATCTAAAGTAATTCCTAGAAATACAGTTTCTGAAATAGCATCTAGTTTCTTGTCATTAAGTTTTAAATTTAGATCCACTTGGGGTAAATTTGGTATTAAAAACTTAAGAAATTTAGTTTTGTTCGCATTGAGTAAAAGATTAGTAGACGCAAACCATTTCGAAAGAACAGCTAGACTATTGTTGACATGTAAGACATCCGTATCTTTTCTAACTATTCTAAAAATAAGAGAAGTGTCATCAGCGAATAAATTTATATCCAAGAAGTTAGCCATCAGGTAAGAAAAGTCATTAAATAAACTAGAAATAAGAAAAGGCGAAGAATTGAACCTTGAGGCACACCCATCTTGACTAAAGACCCCGAGGACGTCACCCCGTTAACGTTTACTTTTTGCTGCCTGTTTGATAAATAGGAAAGTACAAGATCAGCAGCTTGTCCACGAATTCCGTAGTGGTGTAATTTACAGATCAGTCTACTGTGGTCAACGCAGTCAAATGCTTTTGAGAGGTCACAGAAAATGCCAATTGCATCCTAGGACTTCTCTCAGGATTCCAAAATGTGGCTGATGAGATTTAATCTGGCGTCAGTCGTCGACCTAACTTTTGTGAAATCAAACTGTCGACTATGTAAAATCCCATTTGAGTTAAAATGTGACAACATCTGGTCTAGCATGATTTTTTCATAAATGTTGCTCAATGCTGAGAGCACAGATATAGGTCTATAATTAGAAGGATCACGGTTACTACCCGATTTGAAAATTGGTACTACTTTACTATGTTTCATTATGTCAGGAAACGTACCGCTGTCTAAACATTGATTAAATATAATTAGGACTGGGGCAATTGTGTCAATGATATCTTCAAGAACCTTATCGGATATCCCTAATAAGTCTTCAGTGTTTTTTTTATGTTAAGACTTATAACTGCTGTTTTAATTGTGGCAATAGAAATGGGTATGAATTTAAAACATGGAATGTCCTTACTGAAGATTTCTTTAAGAAGAGATTCAGCTAATACAGATGAGGGGTGAGATTTCGAAACCTTTATTGGGATATTGGTAAAGAAATTTTCTAGAGTCTCAGTAACTTTTGACTTATCTGAACTTGTTTAATTATACACATTTTTAGAGCTTACTCATTCTGATTTCGCTTTTTTGTCTTTCCTGTTTCTTTATTAATGACCTGCCACACAGCTTTTCGTTTATTTTTAGAAATACTAATATTGTTACTTAATTTAGATTTAGCTTGAGCGCAAACTCTTTTGAATATCTTAGAATAGTTTCTTACATAATTATGAAGGGGCAGATCAGAAGTCAATTATTTTTCGTTATACACATTATATAAGATATCTCTGCTTTTTCCAATGCTAGCAGTGGCCCATTCACTAAATTTTGGTTTAGTAGTGATTGTAACTGTTTTACAGGACATGTTTTATTGAATTCTTGGCATACTGTACAAAAAAATGTGCTATAGATTATATTAGGGTCATGTGAATCAAAACTTGCTGTTGACAGATTGCTAAGAACATTATAATTAAACGTTTTCAATTTATTTTTAGTCAGAGGTCACAATTCAATGGTTTTATCTAGGTGTAACTTTTTATATAAGTCAAACGATACAAGCTGACCAGTATGGTCTGACTGTAACGTTTTCAATTAGTAAACACATCGTGTATGCATGAAACTGTGGTTGCTTCATTAATTATACAATTTAAATTGAATTATTTACACAATGATATCTATGATTAAGTAATAACAAGTAACAAGTAAGTATCAATATTTAGGTTACCAGACAAAAACCATTTATTATCTTTAAAAAGTTTACCTAATATTTCTTCCATAATGATAAAAAATTATGACCAGTTCGAAGCTCGTCTATAAAAAAAAAAAAATTATTTACGCAAATCTTACCGACTACTACCATTACAGATCTGCGATCCAATGCGACAGAGTGGCCTTACATGCTAATCCTTAATCTACATCCTATAAAAATACCTAGTACATCGTATATCTTAACCTACATCGAAATAACATATTATATATAATGCAACTTTTGCGAATTCACTCAAGCTGCAACACAATACATCAAGCCTCTCGTGAACCTTGTTCACCACACGCATGGCTCTAGTGAGAGGAGCCCCCTCCAGTAGATTGGTTCTGGCTGCAGGCACAGCAAGTAGGGGCGGGTGTCGCCGCCTCCACACGTACCGGTCAGGCACGCAAAGTTCCAGGTGCCGCAGCACTCCCGGGTTATGCGCCCCGCCACGCAGTAGCTTCACTACATACGCTGCGAGTGCAAATTCCCGTCTCACCTTTAACGCGTTGTACCCTACCGCACCCAGTACCGCAAATATTAGAAAGTATGACCTACAACCTCTGCACATGCTACCTCACATAAGCAATCGACAGAGTAAGCAGTGATATCCTTTCTTTACATAAATCTAAAACAACTATTACATAATATCAAAGTACCACCCCTTATCGAAGACCTGTTGTACGCGTTGGCAACTGAAAATGTGTACCAGGCCACTCCAGGCCAAAAAAAAATCGCAATACTTTCTGCATTACGAAATTATTATTTTTTTATTAATGAGAGACTGGCCAGTTATAATCTATGAAAGTAAAAATAGGTACGTTCCAATTTAAAAATTTCCCTCCACATTGTTTGTAAGCTAATTTAAATTATCTTGTCTCATAAAAAAATGGATCTGAGCCGGGAACATTTTCGTGCTATGATTTTAAACGATTTCATGGATCGTACGATTAGCATTCATGGATGAAGGCCCTTCTAAGGCAACCGTGTATCGTTGGTATAACCAATTCAAGCGCGGTTGACTAACTTTGGGGGATGAAGAAAGAAGTGGTCGCCCATTGACGGCTGTTACGGAAGAAGACGTGCTAGCAGTGAAAAATGTGATCCATAACAATAGGCGAGTCACGTATCAAGAGATTCAGCACATACTGCAGCTTGGATCGGGAAACCTTCACGAAATTCTACACGTGCATCTTTGCGCGAGGAGGATAGTTTCACGCTGGGTGCCGCACAACCTCACCGACGCTCAGAAGCGCGCCCGGGTGGTATGGTGCCGTGATATGATAAACGTAATTTGAAGCAGGCTCGTCTCAGCGTGCTTACGACATCATTTTAGGTTGAGTTTATGAGTCTTGGATTTATCAATACGATCCAGAAACGAAGCGCCAGTGGACGGTTTGGGTGTTTCAAAACGAATCAACATCTAGCAAAGTGAAGCGATCTAGAAGCGGGGGAAGATTTTGATCGCGAGCTTTGTCAATTTGACTGGCTACTTGGTGTCAATGCCTTTACGGAATCAAAGGAGCATCAACGCTGAATAGTGTAATAAAAAATCAGCTCAAAGGGCTTAATTTTCGTCGCCGGAAGATGCGCTGTCAGCGTTCGAGCGGGCTGTAAACGAGGTGTCTGCGGCGGACTGGAAAAAGTGTTTCGAAATCTGGTTCAGACGCATGAAACTTTGTATAGAGGCTAGTGGAGAGTACTGAAGAATTAAAAAAACAATATTTTCCTACTTGTAGAACTCTTCTTTTTTTTCGCAAAACTTTCTGAGGGTCCCACGAATATAATGTATTGGTGATCGTGAAAAACTTATAGTAGATACCTAGCTATAGTGATGTGCCCATCAGTACTTATCCTTGATTTAAACATTTATACCGTACCTGCCGATGAAATGTTGCATTTTTTCTAAAGTATGTAATGTCACCAAAAGAGATAAGTAACTTGGGTCGTCGGATATAGTTGAAGTTTAGTAAGAAACCGATGGAGGTTTTCTAATGAAATTTAATTTGATCAATTAACTGATTTTTTTATATTAATTCCATTAAATTTTATGCGAAAACATCTATGGGTTTTTTACTAAACTTCAACTATATCCGACGATTCTAGTTATGTATCACTTTTGGTGACCGTTCCTATGATTGTGACATTTTTTAATAGTCTTATTGATTTTCCGTTTCTTGTAGTGAAAATCGAATGCGAAAATTACCTTTCTCATGACAAACTCAACGTTTACTTGTAATGTAATAATTGTTTAATTTTGTTTAATAACCTATTTATACTTTCATATATTATGAAGACAGGAAATGCCTGAATGAATCATATTCGTAAAAGCATTACTTGGAAATAATAATTAATTTTAAAATTAATTACAAACGGAAATTGTTTAATTCCGATTTTAGGCGAGTTCTGTGATTTTCAATAATTAACGTTTTGCTTTAAGCTTATTAATTATTTGATGCGGTAAATATTATTAAGTTCTGTATTTATGATCTCTCTATCCTTACACGGGCATCAATCATCTCTGTAGCCTTTTCGAAATTATGTTGGTCAAACGGGATGCATCTGATTACCAGTATTTTACATGAAGCAACTGCCATTCTTACCTCCACAACACAGTTACTGGGTAATACGAAACCCCTTGGTAAGGCTGCTTGCCAGACTTTCGGGCTTCTGAGGACACGTAACGACTGTCAAAGGTCCACGAATGACAGCGACGATTTATCGTGCTTTCCGAGGCAAAGACGGGTTTTGATATGTAAAGATGGTAACCCATCAACGGTTCAACCACAGTTAGTGTAGCTTAACGACATCGATCGACCCGTGCAGCTGTTGCTAAGCCACAAGTCCCTCTGTCGGCATGGGCATCCACAGCAAACTGATGGGCCACCGATCAGCAGAGTCCTTCAATTATTTTGCCTTACTACCTATTTATGTACCGAAAGTAAAAATTAGCGCATTTCCTCCACGGTACATTTAGTTTGGAACTCAGCCATCGACATTTACTGATATTCCTAGCAATATCGTTACTACCTGCAGGCTTAGCACGAGCACCGATTTGTCGACGGGAGAATAGACATGACTATTAACTAAATGGTGTACAATAGCAGAAGATAGCTATGTTTTTCTATTAATTATCACAGTTATGCGTTCTAAACGAACCATGATTTTGTAGATAATCGTATATACTTTGTGGCAGTCGAGTAGAAAGTTTGTTGTCAGTGTGATTTTGACAGTTTGGGAAGAAATATTCTTTTGAAATATTCTACATTTATAAGGACCTAGACAAAGATCGCTAGAAACGAAAGAGAAAATGATGGATTGTAGAAGGATATCTACGGTGCGATGTCAAAAATGGAGAAACGAAATGTCACTTTGTATTGAAAAAGCGCTGTCTATTCTTCGTAGAAATAGAAAGCCTGCTGTAGTGTATCTAGAAATAGAATAGAAATGTAAACACTGTCTCATGCACACAAGCGAAAGCAGCTGCTTTCACTAATGTCACCTGTCAGTCACGAGGAATGGCGGGAAACAGAGAAAGTGAAGCAGGTCTGCACGGTAGCGCTTGATGTTGTGGTGACCCATTGAAGTGATATAATCAACTTAAATACGGAATCAACTGGATTCTAAACCACCAATCATGTAACTATATTTTAAAGCGAAAGTAGTTTCATTCTACAACCATCCAAAAACAAAAACAAACCAACTTACTTTAATTGCGAAGCCGCATCTGTACACGGTATCACACAGATAGGACAGTACCTACAAGAGCTAAATATAATAACGTTACAACGTAATAAAGTGAAACACACGACGTCCGCTGTCCCGGACTTTATATTTATGAACACTTGTGTGACCGGCACTAAGCAGGCTTAGGACGCTATTATGATACCGCTTGCCCACAAGAAAATGTTAGAAAATCGTGCGGTGAGCGAAATTTTCTTTGAACTATTGAAAGTAATCGTATTACAGTACGACACAACTGAGAAGTGCCATCGTCAAAATAGTCGTAGCTTTTAAACTTGTTCGAATTGCCACCTCTCTATGTTTTTTTTTTGGGTGGGAAATCATCAAATAACTTCTCCCGCTCTGGGTAGAGCGGAAGGGCGTGTCAGACTTTTACTGACTAAAACCCACCCGTGTTCCTTCAGTTGCCTGTGTGCCAGGCGCCACGGTATCTCTTTCGAACAAAACGGCTGTTGCGGACCCCACCAGTTAGTTGGTGCTGACATCTCGTTGAGGCGCGCGTGGAACACAACGCGCCGTCGGCGTCGATCCGAGCTTGGTCCTTACCGGACAGCGACCTTCCCATTACTCGCCGTTCGCAAACCCGCGCCTACGGTGGCCGGGAATCAGTGAAGAAGTTTCTTGGGCCATAATCTACCTGGCGGGCTCAGTACCTACGGGTTGGTGGATATCACATGGACTTCGAAATTTTGACTCTAGGGCATGCCGGTTTTGGCACAATGGTTCCTTTCGCCATTGTAAAGGCAGAGAGAAGATATAAATATGACAATGCAATATACTCGTAAGTCGGGGTCGTTATTACTGGGCCATCACTGTTCAAGAATGTAACAAACGGTTGCTTTTAAATTACTAGTTTATAATATGTGTACCTAAAATGCGTATACTGCTGTAAAAAACTTACTGTGAAAACTTAAGTAAAGTGAGCTTGAAGTGGTAATGCCAATATCCCTTCCTTAACATCAGGTGGAATGAAAGTTAATTATTAGTTCACTTCACCTAAGTTTTCTCTGTGAGATTTTTACAGAACAGACCGACTGATACTCGGGGTTGACACTATTGTCAGCTCACTTCATCTTCAATTTACCTATTACGTTTCTTGGTGCGGCTGCTGTGATTGGTTGAATTGTTTGTCATCATTAGACAATTGCAGCAATTACGCGCAGAATTTTTCAAATTAATTTCGCGATAATTTTGTTTCGAGACACTGGCCCTTAGTTGTTTAATTTGTCGAATTAAACGTCTAAGAGGTATCGAAGCGATTCCATCGATGTACCTACCAAGTTTTTGATACATCGATGGAACCTTTAAGTTGTGTCGTACTCGTAGTATCTGGTACTAGTGCCTGATTCTTACCTTCAGGGCATCACCCGTTCTGAGTTCAAGGGTTTATTTCTACCGTTAAGAACAGCGATTATCTAAAATAGAAACCCTTTCATCTGTAGAGTCTTTGCTCAAAGGTGAGATTACCTTTAGACTTTTCTTTGTAGGATTAGTTAGGTACAAAGACTACGATTGGCAGAACGAAGAATACGTTTTTAGGTTTTTATAAACGTATTTTTCGGGCGTTTTATGTGAATCTAGCTGGTAATTCTTCATCATGATTCTCTTTTCCGAATTTATTTGAGATCGGCGCAGCATGACTTCTTTATCCATGCTTCGCTTTTAGTCTAATCTCGGTAGCCACCCCATTTCTAAACATATCAATCTTTCACGAAGTCTATCTAACATTTCTTTGGCTGGTGACTACTTAAATAGCCGTTAACATAACATTTAAATTCAATATTTTCCGCACGACATTTTCCGTATTCCTGCGCACCACACGCCATACTTTAGTCATAGTATGGGCACGTGACTATAAAATATATCTTAATATATGATGCCCACCAATTTTCGTACAACATTTCGATTACCGGTGCAGCTTTCAGACTTCCTCGTATGTACTAATTTCTTATTCTATACATCCGTCTTAACATTCTCATCTCAGCTGGATGCCTTTCATTCCTCCTTTTTGTGTTCCAACATTCTGATCCATTCCAGACAGCAGGTCTTACCATGCTGGTATTTATTAAACCGATATAAACCTGCAAATTATTTTAAAATCTAATCCTAAGTTCTTGCAGCATTCTCACAGATGGATGAACTGATTTGTGTATTATTCCAAAAACATTTTATGCAACCTTTATACATACCAAGCAACGCAAATTAGGTACATATTTCAACTCTAAAGAATATAACAAGCAAATGTAATGGAATTTCAACCAAAATTACATTTTACCTGAATATATTATTTCGTTGCTTTACCAAAACTACAAAGCCGAAAATAGGGACAAGCGAGGAAATCTCTTGCATTTTAAACTACGCATTACCCGTTACTACGGGTAATGCGGGGAACAAAACGAGTGGTTCATAATAACTCCACGGGTCCTCGGAATACTACAGTCGGTCGGTAAATTGCCTCATTACACTTAAAAACATAATTTCTTCGTTGTTGGATAAAATTTTGAATTGCGAGATTTATTATTTTGAATATTTTGGGTTTATAACTCTGGGTAAATAAGCTGCCTGTTTGGTTGAAGCCTTTATAAGTGCTTGCTGTGGGTTTTGTCAAGTGGACAAACCTCTGTGAAAATTGGAGTTTTCAAAGTAGGTAGCGTCCAGTATTCAGTGATTGTGGCCCATAGCCGCATTTGTGTGCTGGGTTTGCGGGGAATGAAACCACTGGAGACTTCATGCTTCTATATTTAGAGTACTTTTTTCTAGGTAGCTCGCCGCTGAATGTGTCGAATGACAAAAATGTTCCTATTTTTATAAAATTTTGATAAGGATTCAAAAAATCGATTTGACCAATCATGATGATGATTGATGTATTTTATTTTAGAGATCTAATGATTTTTTAATGTTTTGATTTTAATGTTGTAATGAGTTGTATGAATTTTGTGTTTGTGATTTGTTATTGGGACTTGGTGCCTTGGTAAATAAATAAATAAATAAATAAATAAATAAATAAATAATAATTATAAAAAAGCGCGGGTAAAAGCGTCAGCTAATTAGAGCGAGGCACAATAACATGAAAAAAAAACCCACGTAAAGCGTCAGCCAATGAGAGCGAGACACAATATTGAACACTTTTACCTTTAATACCTCGAAACTTTACCGTAACGAGGACCGCACTACATTATCTGCGTTTTTCGCTAACTTTATTGCATTTACATATGTAAAACTATATATATTCTGACTCTATGTAATAAGAACTGTCTAAGAAAAATATAAAATCAATTAAAATAATATAAAATATAAACATAAACACTTGAACTACTGCTTACCCCTAGTACTCAATTACACAACTACACGAATTATTAAACTATGGTAAACTATTCAAATTTGTACTGTCTTATGAGTGTCTATGTATCACTTTATATACACTATTCTATTATTTACACTGTACTATCACTTGTCCCGCAGAGTGGTAATGAAAATTAAATTATTTTTATAATGGGTACAATTTCGGTTTATGTTTGGACATCCATAAACCAAGGATCACATCAGGTTTAATCACAGTAAATTCAGACTTTGTCATAAAACTTGAAGACAAAATTACAAAACGGGGCGCTCAAGTAATTGTCATCCCTAACTTAAAGGACTATAAAAACAGAATACTTCACGTTTGTTTCTTGCTTCACAAAGTTAAATACAACTTTATTTTTAATCAAACGACTTTGTCACTGAGATCATAAAAAATCCAGTCCTCAATTTCAGGGTAAACAGTTTCTTATTTACTTGCAATATTGTGGAAACCTAAATTGAGATTTATAGCTTCTTAGACAAGGACGGGAATTGCGTAGGGTGACTTAATTCTGGAGGTATTGTTTTATTTTGATGAAGTGGGAGGGATAAATAAACAGGGGCATGCCGTGGTTGATTTGATGCAAGATATACCGAATATATGGTCGAAGAGATAGGGAAATACTGTTCAGTTAGAGGTTACTCCAGTTTTATTGTCCTGAAGAAAGTTGTTATCGTATCATTTCGAAGAGGGATGTCAGTGTTTGTGAGCAGATGATTTTGGGGAATAACATACACTTTCGAAGGGGCTTTTTCTTGAGCTAATAAAAATATGGAAAAGTTGATATAGCACTAGTACTAGACAAACGTTACTATGGGACCATATTGGGCACTCTGCCCTTTGCCATGCCCAATCAATCATTGTTATTAATATTCGTGTATCTGCCCAAAATCTTCAAAGCGCCAAAACTTACCGATGTAACTATGTTATTTTATAATTTAATCTCATTTCTAATGTTTTAATAATTTCAAAATGTAATTCAATCGTTATACACGTTCTTTGTTATCCGTAGCCTTTTAATAAGAATGTTGTGCATGCCTTTAAGTGATGTATTTACACAGTACTGAAGATTCGTCATCACCTAATGTTACTATCTTTGTAAATACTTCTTTGGTGTGCCTTGCACAATAAATAAATAAATAAATGTAACGAAGGTCCCTTCGTTAGTTCCAAATATATATTAGCAGAACATATGTTAATTTGAATAAAAAAAAATTCAAACTTATTTTCATAATGTTTGATTTCTAATAAGTTAACAATCTAATAAGTATTGTCTCACAGGGCAAAGGCCTCCCTCTCCCTCTTCCACACAATTCTGTCCTTTGTCAGTTAACAATATAATAAACAAAAACCTGCAGTATATCTAGATCAGATTGTATTGATGCAAGCATCGCCACAACGACCAGTCCTATATTTCATCATTCTCCTGCCGTTATCCCAATTTATTTGGGTTCGCCGACCCGCACTGGGCCCGCGTGGTGGATTATGGCCCACTCCATCTCACAGAGAGAAGGCCTGTGTCCCAGCAGTGGGAACATTATGGGCTGATTATGGTATGATATGGCAACATGTCTTTTTCTTCTAAACTTCTCTATTAGCCGTAATCTCGGTAGTAATACCAAGATGTGTCCCTGTCTAACTATATCATCATTCACACAGTCCATCCATCATTTCTTTTGGTTTCTTTCTTACTCTTATAGCCATCGGCATTCATACTCAAAACTATCCTCACGACATTCCAACGACCAGTCCTACAATGAAAATTTATCGGAACAGAAATTAGTTCCAGACTTTCGCTACCTTTGACTTCTCTTAAAACAAGATAAAGAGAGCAAGTGCCATCAATAATTATTCCATCTATCTTTTACATAAAATACGAGCCAAGAGTTCCACAGAAATACATTTGGACCTATTATCAAAATTATAAATCATCTTTATCTTGCGTTCCGTCGATTTCCTCTTCCCATTGTTTGTAAAGATCGACGCTTTGTCGACTATGAAATGGTTGGGATTTCCTTAAATAACCTAGGCTATAGAAAATTCAACCTTATTGACAGGAAAATTCAGCTTAAAATATGTTTTGTGTATTCAACATGTTTGTGGCGACTTCAGTGCCTAAACGTTCGAATGCGAAAAGTGTTTCTATGACGTATGGCAATAGATTGATAACTGTAAGACCGCGGTCACACCACACCCTTGCGGGCCCAGACCCTTTGAAGGGCTTAATGGGTTTTATATTGATTGTGAAATCGAAAACACCAAGTAGATGGTAAACTAGCAAATCTAAACTAATATGATAATCAAGTGAAAAAAAATAAACAAAATTGTGTTTGTTTGTACGTACGCTTGCAAGTTAAAACTGTTAACGAATTTGGATGAAATTTGTATTTTTATGTTGTGTTATGACCTGGATTAGGAAAAAAATACTTTTTCTCCCGAAATTCTTACGGGTTCGACACTTATTCGGGTTAAACCGTGTGGCACAGCTACTGTTTTATAAATCAAATTCATAAGTCAAAAAAAACTTTGCAAGTCATACGTGTATTCGTTAGCTCTGACATATAATTACATAAAAACGGTAAAAAGTGACTATTTCTGCTACAAAGTTATACCAAATCCATTAGTGAATGTTGTACTCTCGATTGTGCTAAAAAAAAACACTAAGTGTTAATGTTGTGAAGTGGTAAATCGAATAAAAGTGCAATACAGAACTGTTAAAATTTGAATTCCTACACTGGACCGGTTCGAGTAAACAAAAGACTGACCTTTGGACTCTTAATTAGTTTAGTGACTGCGCTCCGTTCAAAACATTACATTAGCTAATTTCGTCACTTATGTTAATGTTTGTGTAGCCGCATTGCATTAGCCGCGGCAGTTATGAACTCATGGTAGGCAGTTCAAATCCAAGCCGCACCGTGAACTTTTGAACATTTTTATTTTATTTTTTCTTAAATTATTGTTTTTTCTATTCTTGTTTACTTTTTCGAACTTTGATTGATTAAATTAACGCATCATGCCTCGTATTCAACGCACTCCACCAAAAGATAAAGACTCGACAAATCTGAGTCATGTTCAGTCCGAGCCGGATATGCTACATTCCGAGACCAACTCGCCTGAAGTTGCAAATGTTTGTGTCCGGCCCAAGCGTCCACGTCTAAATAGTTCTCCCGAGATTGACCATCATCAACCGAAATCAACCGAACTTGTCGACACCATCCGTCAAGAGATACGTGCGGTTATATCTACGGAAATCTCAGCAGCAATAAAGAAATGTATTGCTGTAGAATTTACCGAGATGAAGGATTTATTCCGGGAACTAAAAGAATCTGTAAAGTTTATGAGTGACGATTACGACCGCATACAATCTGAGCTGAAAATGTGTGTAGAAAATAACAAAAGCCTTAGTAAGGAAAATGAGTCCCTTAAGCAGTTGGTTTCGGACTTATCTGTACGAGTGAATTTAATCGAGCAATACTCGCGGCAGCAAAATATTGAAATTAACGGCGTACCTGAAAACAAAGCGGAAAATTTGGTGAAGATGGTTGTGCAGATAGGGAACGCGGTATCAAGCGTAATCAGAGAAGAAGATATACTGTCGGCCGTCCGAGTGCGCAAACTAGACCCCGAAAATAGTAACCCTAGAGCTGTCGTTGTAAAGCTGCGCACCACTCAATCACGGGACGTCATCTTAGCTTCGGTCATGAGCTTTAACAAGGCACACCCAGCTGAAAAACTTAATTCACATCACCTAGGATATGGTGGTCCCATCAAGCCTATATATGTGTCTGAACATTTGTCTCCCCTTAATAAACAGATCCATGCGGCTACTAGAAAGGCGGCTACTGCAAAGGGATACAAATATGTGTGGGTTCGTGACGGCAAGGTTCTCATAAGAAAGGCTGATGGAGAACAAGCTAAACACATAAGAAGCCTAGACGCTGTTGCATTGTTGTAAACCCTTCTACAAAAAACCCTGCTACAATACCGGATATGAACAACAAAATTCAACGTATACTACCAAAATTTTAGGGGCATGAAAACAAAATTGAAGATGATTGAATTATCTACACGGTTGTGCAATTACGATGTTATTATTGGCACAGAGACTTGGCTAGATGATAGCATAAGTGATGGCGAAATATTTGACTCCAGGTACAACGTTTATCGTAGGGACCGAGCATCTACCATACATAGCGGCAAAAAAGGAGGAGGCGTATTGATTGCTGTTTTGAAGTCAATAGACTCTGCCCGGATGTTGCAGTGGGAAACAGATATTGAAAACCTATGGGTCAGACTGAAGACTGTCAAAGGAAAAAAATACCAAAGCGTAAATATCTGCGCGGTTTATCTTCCCCCTCCAGTTCAACATCGTACACTTGAATCGTTCCTTGAAAAGGTCTCCTCTGTCATCGACACCACTGGCGACGAAACCTTCATAGCTGGAGACTTTAATCTTAGTTTCATTAACTGGGAAATAGACAAAACTTTTTCCCACACTTCCAGTAACACAGCTTTTAATTACGCTAGCGCCTTGGGCTACTCACTGATAGATTTTATGTCTTTAAGTAACATGGAGCAAATAAACTCAGTCAAAAATTGTTATGACAAAACTTTAGACTTAATACTCTGTAACTTTTATGGTGGAATTGTTAGTGTATGCAATAACCCTCTATCAACAGTAGATGTCTATCACCCGCCCCTCGAAATACTTATAAAAAACACGTCCCCCGCATTACTAAAGAGTAAAATTTCTACAAGATACAACTTTAAAAAAGCCAACTATACTTTAATCAATGCAAAGATTAGCGATATTGACTGGACGCATATTTTCTCTGAATTGTACGATGTCGATGCTATGGTGACGCACCTATATAGGCACCTTCATGATGTAGTTGACGAGCACGTCCCTAAATCAAAGAAACCGAGCGATAGGTTTCCTCCCTGGTTCTCTAAACCTCTTATTAGACTCCTAAATGAAAAAGAAAAACTCAGAACACGTTTTAAAAAGTACAAAAACCCAAGAGACCACTTTGAATATAGACTGTTGGAGGGGAGATCGAAAACCATGATGAACAGCTGTCACAAAAACTATATGAGATTCACTGAAAAAAGTATTAGACATAATCCGAAACTTTTCTGGTCCTTCGTCAAAGCGAAAAAGTCTAAGTCTAACGACATTCCCTCAGAGATGTGTCTAGGAAATAAAACAGCATCTACCGGCAATGGAGTCTGCCACCTTTTTGCTGAGCATTTCTCCTCCAATTTCACTCCTTCGCTTGGTTCACCTGCTGCAGCTCAAACAGGACCCATTTATCATCAACATGCATTAGGTAAAGTTGTATTCACGGAGCGAGACGTCCTCAAAGCGCTAAAAAAACTGAACATCTGCAAAGGGCCGGGGCCAGATGGTTTGCCGCCATTATTTGTAAAGAAGTGTGCTACTAGCTTATCTCTGCCGCTTAAAATAATATTTAACCATTCCATTGCAACATCACGTTTTCCGACGGAATGGAAAATGGCTAAGGTGGTACCGATTTTTAAAAAAGGAGATTCTGGTGACGTGCAGAACTACCGTCCTATTTCCCTTCTTTCAGTTTTCGCAAAACTTTTCGAATCCCTGTTGTGTCCTATACTTACATCACACATCTATCCTCAGCTAGTACCCCAGCAACATGGTTTCTGTGTTCGTAAATCTACGACTACTAACTTGGTCCACTACGTCAACGAAGTAAGTAGATTGATGGACTCTCGCGCTCAAGTCGACTCAATTTATACTGATTTCAGCAGTGCGTTCGACAAGGTGGACCATAAAATCCTCGTGAGGAAGCTTGAAGGTTTCGGCATATTTGGTCGTTTACTCCTTTGGTTTAAATCATATCTCACAGAAAGAAAACAGAGAGTGGTTGTAAAGGGGTATGAGTCACTAGTTTACTTTTCTTCATCTGGAGTCCCGCAAGGCTCACACCTAGGCCCAATCCTCTTTCTAATATTCATCAATGACATAGTTCTGTCAATAAAACACAGCAGCTGCTCTATTTTCGCTGATGATTTAAAGATCTATAAAGAGATAAACTCATCCGTTGACGTCAATTTACTCCAGACTGACCTCGACGCAGTTCACGATTGGTGCTTAAAAAACCGCATGTCTCTCAATGTCAAAAAGTGCTACCACATAACATTTACCAGAAAACGGAAAATGTTACCTACGTCCTACTCAATGAATGGGGTAGCACTACAAATAGTGGACACAATTCGTGACCTGGGAGTCCTTCTCGACTCGAAACTCACATTTGTTAGTCACATTGACAATATCACTGCCAAAGCTGCAAAAATTTCTGGCTTTATAAAAAGAATATGTCGGGATTTCCAGTCGATCTCTACCCTAAAGGTGCTCTACAATACTCTAGTGAGAAGTGTACTGGACTATGCATCTCCAGTTTGGAACCCTACTTACCGCGTTCACGTTGACAGAATTGAACGAACCAAAGAAGCTTTACCAGATACCTTCGTTTTAGAAGTCCGACCTGCCCACGGGATTCTTCTTACATTCAAAGGCTCAGTCATTTTAAAATGTGCTCTCTTGAACACCGAAGAGACGTGACGGACCATATCCTTTTCTATAAAATTGTAAACGGCTTCCTAAATGTTCCCGATCTTCTGACGCAATTAAGTATAGCTGTACCCCGACAGAAAGCTATTAGATCTAGTCGTGAAACTGTTACCTTTGCCACCACTGCAAGCCGTACCAACCTTGGTAGCACCGCACCCATGAACCGTCTAATGGGAAAGTACAATAAAATTGCCACACGTGCCAATAGCATCGACATCTTCTCTAACCATTTACAACAATTCCGAACGAAAGTTCTAACCAGCTCGGAGACTCGAGTCGTCTGTGCGACACGAGCCGCCCACTACTAATAATTGTATTAACTTCCATTCCTTTGTTTGTCAGAATATTTAGTTTATAGAATATTTTTATTTTTATTTTTAAGTACTTTTTGTATTCCGATCGTGGCTGTGATTGCTAATTTTTTTTTTTTTTAACCTCTATTTTATTTTATAACTGTTATGTAATCCAACTAACGATGTCTTGTACTTTCTTTTAATTACCCTGCTAGTGCTGTGCACTTCTGTAAGTGACTAATTCACAATTCCTAAAACTGTTTGTGATTTTTGTTTGTGTTTGTCTTAGTGAATAAGTCGTTGAAGTGCCTTATCAATAAATAAAATAAATAAAATAAATAAAATGTGGACCTTGATTTTATTTCAATACTCTCTGTATTAAAATAAAATAAAAGTGAAAATAATTAAACCTTCTGCATCGTTACTGGTGTAGGTACTTTCTCAGAATTTCTAAAGAATCTATTATCCCGATGCCTATTTATAAAAGTATGACGTGCCTCAAACCTCCATAATTACCTATACCGAATATTGTGGTTTACAACAAACAGGTAGATTATATTCTAATTTCTATATCAATGATAATAGTCCAGTAGCCAGTAAAATATGCCCTTCGATAATTCAAAAGTTTTTTATTTTCACTGGGTGGATAAATTTAGTGAATTCAATGCTATGTACAAAAATGCTAACAGTTTAGACTTATGCAATAGGTATGAGGTAGGTATTTCCTATTATTTCGTGTTATAACAAGAATATAAAACTTAAATTAAAATGCTTTACTGATTGTTTATTAATACTATCTAAACTATATATTAGTGAAAATGCTAACAGATAGGTATTGTGGAACAATGGAAAACTGAAAATGTCCCGTAACTCATTCAATAAAAAATTTAAGTTTTTTAAATCATCTCCTTTACGGGCATAGGTATTAGTTACACCTTACAACAAAAGTTCTAACAACTAAGTAATATGCTGCAAAAGTAGTCGTTTTTTTACGTTGCGATATGCGCAATATTGAATTTAAATCGATAATTTTGCGCCTACATATTCTTAATAATAAACTCTACTACCAAACAAAAGTTTCAACAAATATGTGCTATGCCTTTTGTTTAATAAATAAAATACAACTTGGGTATTGCGGGGAGCGGTCAGCGCGGTGTAGGTACGATAATGCGTGCGGCGAGGTACGACGACACTCCACTGCGGAAGTGCAGATGTATTGAATGAGGCACGAAATCATTTCAATATTCTCACTTCTCACAAATCACTATACTCCGTTCGAAATAAGATTAGACATTTAAATAAACCTTTTGTACAGTCCATTCAACTAATTTTGACTTCTATTGCTTTGATAGCATGATAAATGGCATCTGCAGTAAGCAGTTGGTATTGTAACCACTTTTAATGTCATCCTTATGCATACGAAATAAAAAACGAAATCGGTTGGTCGGACTGTAAAAAGGTTTGTTTAAATGTCTAATTATATTTCAAATAGAGAATAGGTACTCTACTCTGTTCCCGTCCGTGATTTCGCCCGTGTGTAACTAATTATTCCTCAACAATTGTCAGAATCCCGTCACTACCGTCTAAAAAAGACTGTTTTGAAAAATACGCTGTTGTTCTGTTCTTTATTTCAAACAATTTAATAGGTACCTACCGACCAAGATCGTAATAATTATATACACTTTCACTATGTAGCTACTTGTTATAGTGATAGGGGAAGGCCACAGAGACAAAGTGGAGATTCCGTTACAATTTTTTTTCGGGATAGTTTTCCCGGGAAAAATACATTTATATGTATTTAATATATTAAAAAAATAATTATATTGAAGCGGTAAAATAATTGAATTCAATAAGTAGGTACCTGTTTTTGTTCCATCATTTTAAAAGTACCCTTAAGTGATGTCCCGAAAACCGAAACAACAAATTCCCAAAAAAAAAATACTACAAATAATTTCATAATAAACCACTTTGTTATTGAGAAACAATATATACTTTATAAAAAGCTTTCGTCTCTTAGTAGACGTTGTGTTTCATGTTGAAGATTCCAGTTCTCCGAGGTTGCAGTTCGCTTCATAATGTGTGCATTCGTTTGGTTTTTATTTATTCTGGGTGGGAAATCATCAAATGACTTCTCCCGCTCTGCGCGCCGTCGACCCAGGCTTGGTCCTTACCGGACAGCGAGCTACCCATTACTCGTCGTCCGCAAGCCCGTGCCTACGGTGGCCGGGAATCAGCCTGGGATTCTCGACACCCAGGGCGTCTCCTGCGAAGGTCACGGCCGTGAGGGCGCATGTACTGCATCCTCACGTGCGCCGCCTCCCTCTTTGCGAGCATCACTGCTTCGCTGAAGGAAGCGACTGCTAGCCATGCACTCTCGCTCCGTACCATGGCCTGGACCAGGGCCGGACGCGAGAGATTGCCACCGCCGATCGCCTCCATGAGGACACGGTGGTGCTCCACCCAAACCAGACAGACCTCCACCGTATGCTCCACTGTATCCTCAGGGCGATCTTCGCAATGGGAAACACCCAGGCGTTTCCTCCCACCTTATTAGAAACAGGAACCTCCCGAAACAGCCGTGTCTGGTGAGGAACTGTGTCAGGCGGAAGGTAAGGACGCCATGCCGCCTCTCAAGCCACTCCTCAAAAAGGGGAATTCCTATGCTTTACGTAATCTCTCAAAGGAGGTAAATCAAAAAGTTTTGGTTACGGCGTGTCATGCATATGTTACGTCTGCATTACGGTACGGGATTATATACTGGGGTAACTCCACCAACAAGGAGGCACTATTTAGAGCGCAAAAGAGATGTGTGAGGGCGATATACGGTATTCAAAGCACGGAAAGCTGCAAACCGTTCTTTCTGAATTTCCGTATATTAACAGTACCCTGCCTGTACATATATGAGGTGGCCGAATTTGTCAAAACAAACTTCCACTTTTTTGAAAAACTACACAATTCGCGACATAGAAATAAAATAAGCAGTAAGCAACACAAAAAAGCAGTATTCCGTAAAAACTTCCTAGAAATGGCACCACATATTTATGATAAGTTACCTAATGCTTTGTTAAGTATTAAAGATACCCATTTATTTAAGAAGTGACTCAATAATCTACTGATAAGTAAGACATACTACACAATTAATGAATACCTCTCTGATAGAAATTTGTGTGTGTAATACTAATAATAATACGTGTAATTAGGGAGAATACCTGAGTTCGTTTTGTTTTTACTTTTATTAAAATTATCATATTTGTAATAGACATTACTTAGTAATTATGACATTATATATTCTGACATTACATACTTATTGATTTGAATTTATGACATTTTCTATGGTATTATTTTGAGTTATTAATGAAATTGTAAAACGTATTAAGGTGAATTTATGAAATAGTATAATTTTATTGGTTTAATATAATTTTGCATGCCTGAGTTGGTGCAACACAGTGGACTGCGTATTCACTTGACATCTAGAAATGTATGATTATGTACTGTGTTGAGCAAAAAATATTTTTATTTTAATTTTAATTTACCGCCGCAATCATGGCGTGCCCAGTGCATTCGTTTGGTACCATTGATAGGGCGGGAGGAAACGCCGGGTGTTTTCATTGCCAAGATCGCCCTGAGGACACGGTAGAGCATACGGTGGAGGTCTGCCCGGCTTCCGCGGAGCACCGCCATGTCCTCATGGAGGGGATCGGCGGCCGCGATCTCTCGCGTCCGATCCTGGTTCAGGCCATGGTACGGAGCGAGAGTGCATGGCTAGCAGTCGCCTCCTTCAGCGAAGCAGTTATGCTCACAAAGAGGGAGGCGGCGCACGTGAGGGAGATGCAGTACATGCGCCCTCACAGCCGTGGCCTTCGCAGGAGACGCCCTGGGTGTCGGGAATCCCAGGCTGATTCCCGGCCACCGTAGGCACGGGCTTGCGGACGACGAGTAATGGGTAGCTCGCTGTCCGGTAAGGACCAAGCCCGGGTCAACGGCGCGTTGTGTTCCACTCGCGCCTCAAAGAGATGCCAGCAGCAACTGATGGGGCCCGCCGTGAAGTATCGCCTCACCTTATGTAGGATGCACCTTATTTAGTTCCCATCAAAACACTCGACCAACCCGCACCTGACGATATACTGAAAGTTATATCTTGCAAGTGCAAGTTAACCTGCAAAGGCACTTGTACGTGTATGAAGGCCGGAGTGAAATGTTCTGCTATGTGCGTCTACTGCATAGATAAACCATGCAGCACAGCACACATAATTACAAGCGAGCCTGATTTGGACTCGGCAACCGAGGTCCAAATTAGTCATCTAACTAAACGAATGCACAGATTATGAAACCAGGTGCAACCTCGGAGAACAGGAATATTCAACATGAAACACAACGTCTACTAAGAGACGAAAGCTTTTATAAAGTATATATTGTTTCTCAATAACAAAGAAGTTCATTAAGCAATTATTTGTAGCTGATGCTGAACCTTCCATAGCTTCCATGCTAATCCCCCTTATAGTCTTCTTAAATATTTTTCGTTATATTATGACAGTAAAACTTGTATTTTTTTTTATTTATTATGATTATTTTTTATTAATCGTTTATTTCAGGCTTTAGCACCCATAAAATTATAATTAAAATTGCAAAGCACCATGTTTCAAACATCACAATAGGAAGACAGTATTTAGCTAAACTTCGAGTAGCAGAGACAAAAAGTGTAGACTTCCTTTTCGGGAAGATTGAGAAGAAGAGTTTTTCGGGAGATCACTTAAGGGTACTTTTAAAATGATGGAACAAAAACAGGTGCCTACTTATTGAATTCAATTATTTTACCGCTTCAATATAATTATTTTTTTAATATATTAAATACATATAAATGTATTTTTCCCGGGAAAACTATCCCGAAAAAAAAAATTGTAATGAAATCTCAACTTTCTGTCTCTGTGCCGTTCCCCTATCACTATAACAAGTAGCTACATAGTGAAAGTGTACATAATTATTACGATCTTGGTCAGTAGGTACCTATTAAGTTGTTTGAAATAAAGAACAGAACAACAGCGTATTTTTCAAAACAGTCTTTTTTAGACGGGAGTGACGGGATTCTGACAATTGTTGATGATTAATTAGTTACACAGGGGCGAAATCACGGACCGGAACAGAGTACCTAGTGATTTCTGAGAAGAGACGATAATGAAATGATTTCGTGCCTCAATCAATACGTCTGCATTTCCGCAGTGGAGTGTCACCACACTTCGCCGCAAGGCGCGGCGGTGGCGGCGCACGCATTATCGTAGGTACCTGCACCGCGCCCCGCAATATCCAAGTTGTATTTTATTTATTAAACAAAAGGCATAGCACGTATTTGTTGAAACTTTTGTTTGATCGTAGAGTTTATTTTTACGAATATGTAGGCGCAAAATTATCAATTTAAATTCAATATTGCGCATATCGTAAAGTAAAAATACAATTGCTTGTGCAGCATATTACTTATTTGTTAGAACTTTTGTTGTAAGGTGTAACTAATACCTATGCCCGTAAAGGAGATGATTTAAAAAACTTAATTTTTTTATTGGATGAGTTACGGGACATTTTCAGTTTTCCATTGTTCCACAATACCTATCTGTTAGCATTTTCACTAATATATAGTTTAGATAGTATTAATAAAGAATCAGTAAAGCATTTTAATTTAAGTTGTATATTATTGTTCTAACGCGAAATAATAGGAAATACCTACTTCATACCTATTGCATAAGTCTAAACTGTTAGCATTTTTGTACATAGCACTGGATTCACTAAAGTTATCCACCCAGAGAAAATAAAAAACTTTAGAATTATCGAAGGTTATGTGGAAAAATTATTGTATCCTTACTGGACTATAAATCTTGTTTGAACATGGTCATTATCGACCATTGCAGGAAATTCCACTGACGACTAGAGTATGTAATTACAATAATAATAATTAAAAAAACAAGAATCTACAACGGGGATCCCCCGAATTCCTCGAATAGTAGACTAATGTAGTACGGTAGGCTGTACGTCATTGGTAACAAAAGTTTATTCCAAAAAAAAACAACCGGCTTCCAAAAAGAACAACACTACAAAGTGAAAAATAACATCAATTTCGGAAGTCAGTGGCAAAAAACGAAAATAAAAAACCAAGACACCGACTTCCGAAATTAAAATTATTTTTCATTTTATAGTTTTTTTGGAAGTCAGTTGACTTTTATAAGATAAACTTTTTACTTTCCACTTTTTAGTTGTGGTACCCACACAAACTCGTATCCCTTCACTTGCTAATTAAATTACAGTGATACTGTAATTTAATTAGCAAGTCTGTCTGTCTGTCTGTCCGTCTGTCACCAGGCTGTATCTCATGAACCGTGATAGTTAGACAGTTGAAATTTTGACAGATGATGTATTTTTGTTGTCGCTATAACAACAAATAATAAAAAACAAATATATAAGGGGGCTCCCATACAACAGACATGATTTTTTTTGCAGCTTTTATAGATAATGGTACGGAACCCTTCGTGCGCGAGTCCGACTCGCACTTGGCCGGTTTTTTTTTTTGACGATTAACAATAAGTATTTATTGTTTGGGAATTACATCTCGCAGGTCAACGTAGGTTGTCAGGTTTTTTTTATTACAAGTCTGGTTAACCACCAGGCTTGTAATAAAAAAACCAATATAAGCTGCCCTCTTATTGTATTGAAAGTCTGCACTATGTTAGGCTAAGTCAAGGTCAGCCATACCACTGACGAGCAGCCTATTATTGTACGTAATAACGTATCACATAAATCTAAAACATTAATTTATTAAAATAAAAAAATATTCCAAGCAATGCCAAGACCAGGAAAACCCACCTTACGGTTTTACAACTTGTTGTGTGAAAACATCGAAATTTCATTAGTATTTGCAGGTTTAATATTATTGCATTATATCCATAAATCCCAAATCATGATGAAAAGCGTTTCAAAGTGCGTCACGGAGTTTAAAAGAACAACGTGGTCACAGACACAAACAAATTACTGTGCCTGCTGTCCACGGGGCGAAAAGCGTATGGTAGGTACTCTTTTTAACATAAGCTTTCTGCAAGTCTCATCTACATCGGTCAAGCCATTTCGGAGATTAGCCAGAACAGACACACAGACAAAAAATCATTTGCAAGTACCGTAATAATATACTCTCCAAATACTTAAATACGTAATTAGTAAAAACCTGTTATTTTGACAATACCAACAAACACTTCCATTTTATTTATTTGTATAGATATGTTTAGCAGTCACGTTCAATTAATATAATGGTTGGTTATTAATTTATATAAAAATTAATATTAATATCATAACAATCGTGACTTGTCCTTAGTGCGTCAGACAGAAACTGGTTTTGCTTAGCAACTGGCTCTAGATATTAATACCTAGAAGTACGATAGACAGAAATAAATATCTATGTTTTACCTTTACACGTGTATGAGTAAATATTAATTTACCTTACTTAGATACTTGTGTTTCTGTATTATTTTGACATTTTGTAAGAATCTTGTGAGAATATTATATTGAAAGGTAACGTTCATCTAATTCATCATATCAGCCGACCGAAAGACGTTCACTGCTGGAAACAGCCTCCTCCAAAAGGGAGGGATTTGCCATAATCGCCACGCTTGGCAGGCGGGTTGGCGATCGCAGTATGGTGGTCAAATGCACAGAGAACGGTGCTGCCCATTCTCTAGTAAGTCCCTCAGTCGCCTTCTACGACACCCACGGGGAGAAATGGGATGGTGCTATTCTTTTACGTCCGGCACCACACGGAACACGTACCTAATTTTGTTGATTTTATTAAACTTACAATTTACGTTAAATATTTTATTTATTTATTAAAATTGTATGCACGACTAAAACAGTACAGAGGCGGACTTAATGCCGGAAGCATTTTCTTCCAGTCAACCTAAATTATTAACTGACGGCTAACTTCTGACGGATGTGTTCACGTGCCTTCACTTTAAAAGATAACCGACTAGTGGAAAAGTTTTAATTTTGCGTTTATTAATTGTATCGTGATTTGCTTATTGGGAACTAGCACCTTTTTATTTTATACTGTTACATCCTAATGTAGGCAAAAATGTTTTATCGCACTAAAAATGTATGTAACATCATCTTTTACAACGTAAATAAATGGCTTTGAATATAAAAATTGTACGATTTTTAATCTAATTGGCAGTCATAGGGACTGCCAAGAGAAGCGAAAACTTAAACTTTGGAAAAAAAACGTTACACATCACATTACCATGTCGGCGCTGCGGTGACATTTGCATGTCGGTGACACAAACCCATAAAGTTTTGTTAAAATTGCTCAACGCAATTATATGAGTTTTTCACTTTAAAAAAATGTGGATCTCTCTCATGTTTTTTTTACACTGATTTTTTTTACCTCATGACTGACAACATTCAAAAGCCCGCTTTATTTTCGCAAAACAAACTCACAGATGTCAGTGAACTCATAAACGCACCGACTTATGATATTTTGAGGGGAGTTTTATAGTTTTCCTTTAAGGAAGTGTAATAAAATGACAACCATAATAATATTCCTGGAGAAGAAGTTGCAACCTAGTCAGAGATGACCCAGTAACGTAAAAATCTTAGGTATCATTCTTCGGCAAAATCCATTAGTGTTATGATGTAGTGTTACATAGATGATGTGCTGGAAGGGACTCCTAATAATAAACTGGAAATCACACAGGAATGTACTCGTAACAAGTAGGGTGATAGTTCTTTTATTAATTTGTGCATATCATAAAACGGGTTTGTATGCTAACACAGGCGCAAGTCATCTATGAAGACACCTAATAAAAGAAATGAGGTGGCATTTACGGGAGACTATACAACGAAAACAAGGCATGAAAGCAATAAATAAATACGTATATTGACATTTTCCTCTTTGCTCGCTAATCTTGGCAGAATAACTGCTTGCGAATCTCGATTACTTCATAATTTCCGGTGGATGTTGTTACATCAGAAGAAGAACAATAACATTCCTGTCTGTAACTTTTATTATGATGTTTTTGTCGTGAATATTATTTTAGAAATTTCCTTGGCAACCCATGGAAGTGTCCTTAATATTTTTTTTGATGTTTTACTATTTTTATCTGCCTAGCCTTTTCATATCTTTTCATAGTTATCAACGGCTGCTTCAACGATCCTAAATCACGATTTGTTATTGTATCTGTGCTTCTATTGTAGTTTACCTCCAAGATTTTTAATGTCCTCTTCCAGTTTTGTGCCACAGCTACGTTTCATATGCTACAATTTGTCGCCTCATGGACACATTAAGAGGAATATCATTTCACTAATGGACCGTTGTTTATACGTATGTAGGTGTAAAAAGTTGGCACAAAAACATCTCTAGCGCTCATTCAATATGCGGAGGTACTGATGTGCGAAATATCGTCATTACCATACGATTGTTTGAAGGTTACGTTAAGGAAAATGTTTTTTTCTTAGGTTTGATTCTTGTCAATACCGTAATACCACTATATTTGTTCACTAGCAAATTATTTTGGGACTTTTGTTACTGTGCCATTGCCTGTATATAATTGTTTGATTTACTACTTTGGAGATGACTAACACTTTTCGGGCTTTTTTATATACCCACAACAGTAACGTGATATGTACATTGCAAAATACAATCCCGTAGCATAAAATATAGACGCTCTACTCGATTTTTATCATTCTTGATTTGATTTTAGATTGAAACGTTAGCTATGACTTCCTACATACTACCTTTATTATGTTTATTTGTGGCAGTCTTAACTATTGCATCTGCTGTTCCGCCACCTGATCATAAACCATGGGGTAAGATTTTATTACTTTATTTAGTCATGGTCATTTATCCATTAATTATTATTTCTATTTCAATTTACACATTCATATAAACATTTGATTGTTCTGTTAAGCTACACATAAATCAAATGAGAATAATTTAATTTCCATGAGGTACAAACTCTGTATTATTCTCTTAAAATAAAATAACAACCTCTTTATATATATTTTTACTATTTCAAGTAACCAATAGTTTTCCATTTCAGAACACAGTAAGTTTTCTTCTTGAAATTTCTATTTCATCAACATTCCTCATAATCAATTCAGCCGAAAGACGTCCACTGCTGGACATAGGCCTCTGAAAAGTGGGGGTTTTGCCATAATCGCCACGCTTGGCAGGTGGGTTGGCGATCGCAGTATGGTAGTAAAATACATAGAGAACGCTGCTGCCCATTCTCTAGTAATCAATTTCATCAATATTGTTTTACTTCTTTTCTCCTAAATTGCTTACTTCAGGTGCTCACTTTAATAATTTCCTGTTAAAAATTCCAGATTGCCCGAAAAATGAGGAGTACTACGAATGCTTCCCGTGGCGTTGCCAACGGACCTGTGATCATTTGAAGGAGAATGCTCCATGCATTCCCGTTATTTATGACTGCTATGCGCCTAGCTGTGAATGTGTTGACGAATTGTATAGGAATTCGGAAGGCACTTGTGTACCAGCAAGTGAATGTTGTAAGTAGTAGTGCTACGAAATCTTTAGCCAACATAGTCATCAGTCTGTTTAAAATCAATGTTGAATGTTTTGTGCGGTCCATATGAGTAAACAAAAGATGTGGCTTCTACATTGAATAAATTAACAAAATTAATTCTTCTATTCTCGAGTGTGCATCGTCTGAAGATTTTTTCCATTATTTTACTATTCTAACAAACTCACCTTATCATTATTTTGCACAACTCATTATGGTTTTTATTTTTATTTTTCAGAAACACTCTTCAGCTTCTTCACTGACTGACTGACTTCAGAACTATGTATCAGAAAGTTATATCATTGTAAATTGGTCTTTAATATATTAAAAGCATTTTTTCTTAATTTAATTGCTTCTTAATTACACTGATCCCCCATAATTAAGCCAAATTCCATTCATATGTAAATCATCATCTTCCTAGTTTTTCCAAACTAGGCAGATGATGTTAGGGTCGGCTTCCAGTCAAATTGGACAGCTAAATAAATGGAGTGACTGCCTATCTGACCTGCACAACCCAGTAACTGGGTAACACGATACCCCTTGGTAATCCTGGTTGTCAGACTTTCGGCGATCTGACGTCCCGTAATGACGTTCAAAAATTTATTCATATGTAAATATTTTTTATATCGTGACAATACCCAAAAAACGACCCACCCCTGCTTCGCACGGGTGTGGTATAGGTACTGATGTGGCGACATGTCAAAATCTAGGAATTTCTAAGTTAGAATAGATTCTCTAAAACTGCATGAAAATACATTGTATCATAAAGTGTAGGTAGATATTAAGCGCACAGACTGACACAAAAGCGACTTTATTGTATACAATTTATATATAATTGACTTTTGCCCGCGGCTTCTTTCGTGTGGAAGTCAGAAATTTATCTACAGAAACTATACCGGGATAGAGTATCGTATGTTGTAATCCAGGTCATAGTCTACCTGTGTTCCAAATTTCATCAAAATCCGTTAAGTCAGTAGGGTGTGAAAAGGAAACAGATAGACAGACTTACTTTAGCATTGAAAATATTATTATATATGTATAGTGTAGAGTATGGATTGTAGGCTGCATTATAACAAGATTACTTAGTCTAAATAAAGTTCATGGTAATAATACATTGTTGTACTTACACGACCCACTCTTAGCTAGACAATGCATTAATTAGCTAAACAAAATGTAAGTATTATAATAAAGAACGGATGTCCCCGTAGATCATTTTCTTCGTCGGCATCGTCTTTATCTAACGTTACTATAGCAATGGCTTTCTACATATTACCTATTTGCTTGTTCGTTGCAGTTTTAACTATTGTTTCTGCTGGTCCACCTAAAGAGAAATCGTTTAGTAAGTTTTTATTATATATATTATCTTCTTTTATTACTGAGAATGCACCATTAAAAATTTGAGAGTGCGATCTTGACGTACGTCAGTTATATCCTTTTACAGTTATTTTTAATCTGTGAGCATCCTTTGACTATGACTTGCAGCTTCCCGACCAAGCCGGGTTCCGTAAAGGCTTTAGCACCATAGACCACATACATACGCTGCGGCAGGTTATACAGAAGACCGAAGAGTTTATCCTGCCTTTCTGTTTAGCATTTGTGGACTACGAAAAAGCCTTCGATTCGATGGAGACATGGGCTTTACTGCAGTCCCTCCAACGGTGCCAGATCGCCTATCGGTACATCGAGGTGTTGAAGCGTCTGTACCAAAACGCCACTATGTCAGTCCGTCTCCAAGACCAGACCTCGAAAGCTATTCTTCTTTAGCGAGGTATTAGACAGAGAGACGTTATCTCTCCGAAACTGTTTACTGCTGCACTAGAGGATGTCTTCAAGGTTCTGGACTGGAAAGGGGCTGGCATCAACATCAAAGGCGAGTACATCACTCACCTTCGGTTTGCCGATGATATAATTGTCATGGCTGAGACCATGGAGGACCTCAGTATAATGATCGATGACCTCAATGGAGCTTCCGAAAGAGTGGTTCTTAAAGTGAACATGGACAAGGCAAAGGTCATGTCCAATGCCCATGTAACACCCACTCTCATGGTGCGGGTTGTTCGAAAGAGATACTGCGGCCCCTGGCACACAGGCAACTGAGGGAACTCGGGTGGGTTTTAGTCAGTAAAAGTCTGCTCCACCCAGAGCGGGAGAAGTCATTCGATGATTTCGCACCCAAAAAAAAAATCACCCACTCTCGTAACGGTCGGAGGCGCTGCACGCCAAGTTGTGGACGAGTACGTTTACCTAGGACAAACTGTCCAGTTAGGTAGGTACAACTTCGAGAAAGAGATCAATCGTCGAATCTGGCTCGGCTGGGCAGCGTTCGGGAAGCTACGCAATATCTTCTCGTCCCAAATACCGCAGTGTCTCAAGAAGAAAGTCTTTTACTAGTGTGTGTTGCCAGTGATGACATATGGAACCGAAATGTGGTCTCTCACAATGGGCCTCATAAGAAGGCACACATAACCCGAAGAATTGCCAAACTTAAGTGGCAGTGGGCAGAGCACATTGCACGCAGAACAGATGGCCGATGGGGCTGAAAGGTTCTGGACGACCGTGGCGACCGCGTACCGGTAGACGTAAAGTTGGAAAGCCTCCCTCAAGGTGGACCGATGACCTTGTGGGGCCGCAGGAGTCCGCTGGATGCGGGAAGCACAGAACCGGTCGAAGTGGCGGAGCTTGGGGATGGCCCATGTCCAGCAGTGGACGTCTTTTGGCTAAAATAATGAGGATGACGATGATGACGAGTATCCTTATAGCAATGACAATAAAGATCACTTTGATGCAAAATCAGAGGTAAAACATAATGTGAAATTGTATGTTTTGTGTTATTGTTTGCAGTCCTACGAGTCCTAAGACCAAAAGAATATGTGTTTTACTAATTAAAACGTTATCAGTTCCGTATTGTGTCCTACAGTCTGGTGTCATTTTTTCGTCAGAACCATCTTTATTTAACGTCGTATCTAACTTTAGATTCCTACATACTACCAATATCTTTGTTCGTTGCAGTTTTAGCTATTGATTCTGCTCCACCTCCTGAGGAACCTTTTGGTAAGTTTTTATTATTTTTTATCTTTTAAATTATTAAGAATTTCTGCACCTTTAATAATTTGAGAATGCGGTCCTGACACCTGCCAGTTATATACAGTTCAGGTAAAATGTGAAGGTACTGCAAACGGCAAGAATATGTGTTTTAAGAATTAAGCTAAATAATAACAGTTGCACGGGACGATCGAAGGTTTAGCTGCAGAGATTAGCAGGAATTACATAGTTAAAATTCTACCCCTTCCTTTATCCTAAAGGAAGGGGTAGTATCCGAAGAGTTTAGTCCTTCTAAATCTTTTCAAGAAATAAAGCGTATTGCATTCAGAGTATAGCTCATTCAAGCGTATAGCTACAGTGGTATGGCACCCCGCCATACCACTGTAGCTGATTCCAGCTTATTCCTAACTAAAACCATGCGCATATTTCATGTTTCAAATCCTGATCTCCCGTATGATTCAGAAGCGAGGGCTCCGAGATCTTTCATAGAAAGAACACGGGCTATCGGTTCCTCGCTCAGAACATTATGTACATGCCTAGGATTATGTGCACAACTAAAAGATATAACACTGCATTTGTTAATGTTGAAAAGTAACGTGTTTACGAGCTCCACAGAAATACAGCGTTCACGTCCTTCTTTAAAGTTTTTGAATCAGAGTCCATTTCCATGCCATATATTTATTTAACGTCATCTGCGTAAAGAAAATACCTAGCATGTTTAAAAACCTTTTCGAGGTCATTAATCAATAGAAAATATCAATACTATCGTTGTTAAGTGTCGTTCCATTCATTTAACTCACATAAAGTTAACAGCACGTAGTTTGAAATTCTAACCAACAAAAAACTCAACGTCGTTCAAAGTTGTTATATCCTTAATCCTCTTTTTAACATTTCAGATTGCCCTGCCAATGAAAAGTATCACAAATGTGATCAGGAGCTGTGTTACAAGTCTTGTGAACATTTGAGACGCCCACCGGCTTGCCCCTCTCTTGATCCTAATTGTATCAAACCTGCCTGTCTATGTGTAAAAGGTACCCTGAGGAATTCTGAAGGCAAATGCGTGCCTCTCGACTTGTGCCGTAAGTTGTTGTTTTCCGGCTGCCTATGTTTCTCATAGAGTTGCACGATTTAATTACCTGTGGCAAACCATTACTTGAAGAAATCATAAAAATTGCACTTGTTAAAACTGTCTTTGGCAAAAAGGCAATGTACCATTATAAATGTCTTTGATTGTTCGTGACATTTCTTGTGTCATACACGTCTCCTTACTGTTGTATGTGGTGTAAGGCAAGATGTCTGTGTGCTCCTGAATATGAACAATAGACATATAGCAGCATCTACAACGGTACATGCGAACTAGACATCAAACTGTTGTCACGCAAAATCCTGCATAGCGCAAGTAGAGTTTATCGCGCAACTGGCTTATACACATATGACGTTCCAAAGACATTAAGTAATTTGTTGCTTCAATTTCATTGTTTCATACAAGAAAGTTACATCGTGTAAATGGGATTTTAATATGATATCTTCAGGAAAACGGTCAGACCTTTGCCGTGCCTATTATTTTACCCCAATTTGTGGTGGTAACTCTTACATGAAACGATTACTCTTTACCAATGTTAATTACCTTGGAAGAATAGGCTTGTAAGATAGTTTTAATTCACAAAATTTTCCTGGAATTAGACCAGCTACTTTCAGAGGAAGATTTTACAATATTTGAAATGGGTACATATACATTTTTTTTTTGTTTCAGCATATTAAAGCTGCACTTGGGATCCACTTAATACATCTATTTCTAAAATTGTTTAAATTTTTGTCAATAAAATTAACATTTTATTACCATTGTGTTTTTTCTTTACTTAGTAGTGCAAAACGACTGACACTGCCTCGTTGGTCTAATGGACTGCTGACCATGAGATCATGAGTTCCATGCCCAGGTTGGGCAATGTGTTATTGGGTCTTTCTATCCGCAATTTCTCAGTAGAAACCAGTAGACTGGATTTGGGCCCGGTTGATGATAGTGGCCCGTTACATTGGACATGGATAAATGGCGTGATGTTATGTTATGGTATGTTGTTAGGGACCTAATTAAGGACTGAACTCAAAGGCAGTTAACTGTAATTTAAGAGAGGTATATTGCAGATAGGTACAGTATTAAGAGCATTCATTCCACGCGAGCTGGCAACAACGCACTTGTAGTAGTTGTTCGTGATTATTTTATTAAATACAAACAAAAGTACAATTTTTTTTTTTCAGACAAGCACTAGGTCGTTGGTATTTATAATTATTTTTAACATTTATTCTTTAATAAAAACATTTAATCGTACTAAGTAATGCAAATAGAAAATAATTGTCGGTATGTCGATTTTTATAAGTAAATACCTACCGAAATAACTTAAAAAAAAATGGCATACAAACTTGACAATACCAACGATCTAGTGTATGGCTGAAAAAAATGTTTACTTTTGTTTGAAATAATCACGAAAAACTACTTTAAATGCGTTGTTGCCAGTCCGCGAAGCGTATGGAGTGCGCGAGCGTGCCGTCATCGGAGATCGATGGCAAAGTGGCTCAACGGCCCGCGTCTCACACGCCACCGCCCGCCGGCTTCCGCTGTCTCACGAAGTCACGACAGCAGCCGAAGATTGCCGAGTGGTCGGTGGCGCACGAAAATAATGTAGTGTTAAACAAAACATGTTTATCTTAACACGAGATGACGAATCGTCTTGTGTCCTCCACAAAAATCTTTAAACTATAAAAGACAAATGTTCGACAAGATTTTAATTATTTCTCATTTAATACGCGTGGCAACAGCGATGGCTTCGAAGATACTATTTTTATGTTTATGTATTACTGTAATAACAATAGCTTCTGCTAATCCACCACCTGATGATAAACCACTAGGTAAGATGTATTTTGATTTATTGTGTCCGATGCTTACTTAATTTTCAAATACTATATTATAAACTTGTTATTTATTCACGTGATGAATATTTATTTTTATATTTTTATTTTTATATTACAGTATTTAGTTTTCTTATAAGTAAAATGTAATTTCTGTATTTTCTTTATTTACCTTTCTTGTTCTTTTATATCCAAAATGTTGCACTTTTCTTTTCTTATATTGCTCAGTATGTAGTTTATGTTAATAATTTCGTATTAAACATTCCAGATTGCCCGGAAAATCAGGAGTACTATTACTGCTACCTATATCGTTGTCAACGGACGTGTGTTCACTTTAAGGAAAACGCGCCTTGCCTGCCTCTTCTTCCAGGGTGCTATTCGCCTGGCTGTGAATGTGTTGACGGATACTACAAGAATGCAGAAGGCACTTGTGTGCCTAAGAGCGAATGTTGTAAGTAGTCAATAAAGATCAAGTTAATCATGTTGTGGTCCAAATGATAGATAACGATAACGGTACTAGGTTCTGCTCACGACTACGTCCGCGTAAAATTTCTTGTTGTATCCCCGACCACATCGTAACTCCAGCTTGATCTCCATTCATAAATTACGTCACACAAATTTTATGGCTTTTTGACCCCCCCCGTCCTTGTCACAGGTGGTCACATTTGTGAAATTCTCTCCCCCTAGTGTGACATCATTATATTTTAAAAGATATATTTAGAAGTACATAATTAAATTAAAACATCAGTTCTTCCATTAAAAAAAATAAAATAAAAACAATCGTCACATGTTATAATATCGGCGTAACTAATTGTTATTTTTTAATTTTTCAGAATTATGACAACCATTAATTCCATGGCCGATAAAAGAATGATCGATGCGTTTGTACTAGATGTGTGTTTATAACTTGCATTTACATAAACAATAAAAATATATAAAAAAAAAATGTTTCTATTTCCACGAATTCTGTACTATTTTCAAGTAACTACTAATAATATAGTTGATATACTATAAGAGTCGATTCGACGTTAGCCCAGTAATGCTTTTGGCTTCATTCGACTAACCAGAATACTACAAGAAAAACGGTAATTTAAAAAACTAAAAAAACCCAACTGCTTTTCTGAGTATTCATGGAAAAGCCCTAAACAAGAAAGTCGTTGCACCTGATTGCACTTAACTTAAGAATCGCCAGTTGCTAAGGCGATGCTAATAAGCAGATAAATTGTAGCAGTCGGGACCCATTCTAGAAATGGAGGCTTAGTGAATTGAGAGCACATACCTATATTACATTGCAGATTACCTCAATCTACTGACTAGACGACTGACTTTCTAGAATGGGTCCCGACTGCTACAATTTATCTGCTTATAAGCATCGCCTTAGCAACTGGCGATTCTTAAGTTATGTGCAATCGGGTACAACGACTTTCTTGTTTTAGGGCCTTTCCATGAATACTTAGAAAAGCAGTCGGGTTTTTTAGTTTTTTAAATTACTTTATTTTTATTTTTAACCGACTTCCAAAAGGAGGATTCTCAATTCGTCGGAACCTTTTTTTTTATGTATGTTCCCCGATTACTCGAAGATGGCTGGACCGATTTGGATTTTTTTTTTGTTTGAAAGGGTATAGTTTGCAAGTGGTCCCATGATCATCAAGTCAGGATCTGATGATGGGATCCTGGAGAAATAGAGAGAACTCTTCAAATTTTATGGGCACACTTTAAGCGATTTGGATAGTTTTTGGAAAAATACTTTCTCGGAGTGGTCCCATTTCAATTTGGTGAAGATCTGATGAAGAACTTCGGAGATAGGCAACGGAACTCCTCAATAAACGATACCAAATGGACTGGAATTGCAGAAATTTCATGTCTGTCTATTGTATACACCAGTTCATAACATAACATCACGCCGGAACGCTGTGAAGGGGTAAGCACATGTGAACCACTAAAAAGTGAAAAATAAAAACTTTTTTCATAAAAAAACAACCGACTTCCAAAAAAAAACACTAAAAAGTGAAAAATAACTTTTATTTCGGAAGGCGGTGACAAAAATTAAAATACATGTCGAATAAGTCACCACCTTCCGAAATTAAAGTTATTTTTCACTTTTTAGTGTTTTTTTTTGGAAGTCGGTTGTTTTTTTTTTTGTTATTTATTACGATATCACTTTCACAGTAATTACGAATCTAACAACACCTCGTAAACTAAAATCCATCGAGCCGTTCAGGCCGCAGAGCGTGCCAAACATTTATACATACAAACATACATACATACTCTCGAAAAACAATCCTCCTGGCGCAGTCGGGTAATAATAAATGATAATAACACTTTGAGAAATGGTGGTAGGCAATTTACTTTGTGTAAATTATTTCATCACCACTGCTCTTAAAACGGTGAAGGAAAACAGCGTGATGTAACCGGTATGTTCTAGAACCAAAATTTCGAAGACATGTGACATCTACCAACCCGCACTGGGCCCGCGTGGTGGATTATGGCACACTCCCTCTCTCACAGAGAGGAGGCCTGTGTCCCAGCAGTGGGAACGGTATAGGCTGATTATGCTATACCACTTGGCAAAAAATCATGAATAATGTTGCTTCAGTTTAATTAATAAGAGCCACCAACCTACAACAGATAATGCAGATCATTGGTTAATCCGTGGATATTAATAAACTGGTTATATATAAACAGTTCACACAACACTAGCCGAAACAACACAATTTTTATATAAAAGACGGACGCTTCACGAGATCATCATAGTGCCGGCATCATCTCTGAATAGCGTTAATATAGCAATGGCGTCTTATGTGTTACCTATTTGTTTGTTCGTTGCAGTTTTAACTATTGTTTCGGCTGCTCCATCTGATCAGAAGCCTTATGGTAAGTTTTTGTTATTTGCACCTATTTTTGTACAGAGGCAGATGATATGCTTACCTCTTTTTATACAGTTGGTTATGTTAAACGAGGGACATACTATAAGGGAGAATAGTACTCAACTTAAACCTTTACTAAGGGACCAACACTGAAATCGCGGTAATAAAACTAGCCGCTCTATACATTTATGTTCGTAAAACTGTACAAAATGTAGGGAACAGCTGATTTTTTCTTTATATTTGGTGTCCACTCCATATTATGAGTTGTATATTTTATGAGTGAAGTATGTCTCTCGTTCAACCTAACATACTGTATAGTGGAAGCATGTATTAAATTGGTTGGGTTTAGACGTATAAACCCAACAAAAAAGAAGTGTTGGCCATCATAGTTATTAGTAGGTCGATGTAGTTTACATTGATTCTGATCCACACTTCGACCTATAAGGTGAATCTAGTCGACATTTTTCCATACAGACTTTCTTGAGTGTATTACTCCACAGTTCGGCAATGTACATCATTAATTAAACATGGTATGGTTTTGTCTCATTATTAATATTGTCTGTACGGAAACAGAATACTAAAATAAAAAGTCATTAAAAAGTTAGGCGCCAGCAAAGATTCGTTTTTCTTGCTAATTAAATCTAATATTGGGCGTGTTTAAGTAATAAAAGAAGTGTAAAATCTCCAAAACCACTTAGTTTCAGAGATTTTATTCGATACCGACAAAGCACAAATATCGAAAAGTTCAAAAAACTTCATTGGTCATTGATTTATGCAGTGGTTTTTTCATAAAACCCGATTGTCCGAAGTACTTCTCTTAATATTCTACGCGCCTGTTTTACTTTAAATGATCCTGCATTTCACGTCACCGTTATTGAGTGAAATGCAGGATCATGCGCTAATCTACACTAGCGTCTAATTGCTCATCAGTGATACTACCTCTGTCGGACACGACGTCTGGTGAGACAGCGTGCTTTTTGGCCAGGCCCACCAGTGAGTTCAGGCCGCGATAGATTCCCCTTAATTACCTTTATCGTCAGCCAGACAGTGTTTAATTTTTTTGTGGTTTGATAGTAGAAGAAGTCTGACAAGATTGAATTGACATTCGTTGTTTGATTTTTACTTTGTCAGTTTTTCTTGTTCATTTGTTTTATAATGATTTTGGCTGCTCTATGATTATTAAGTAGTTATTTTTTATTAGCATATTTTTTAAAGGTAGCATATCAATATAATAAGATTGAGGTTTGTCATGGTAACATAGATAAATTATTTTATTTCTGTAAGTAGATTAGTACAAGCACTTTTTACACGTCAATCATATTTTTTAAACTAGACTAGGTCAGCGTTTCCTATCTGACTCCTCTCCGGAGAAAGGCCGAAACAAACTCTGAGGTCTAATTCAGTCAGAACATGTGAGGACCATGTAAATTAGTATCTTAAATGGTCTTTTGAGGAAAGCACCACACCATTGAGTGGACCTGTCCAATCCAGGTCCAAGTGCATGTATTTGTCCGTAATCAAACAGCTGAACTCAGAAATGACGGTGTGCTTTGATATTTAGTATAACTGTGTATTTTTATGCTTGTGGGTGCTTTCCGTGATTAATGACTTCCTATGATTAGAATAATAAACATGGTATTTCCATCAAAAATTGTATGCTTGATAAAAAAAAGCCATTTAAACAGTCATCCTATCGTGTGTCCCTTTATCTTTCAAAGGATTTATATATTTTTTTAAATATATTTCAGATTGCCCTGAAAATGAGAAGTATTACAAGTGTGAATTGGAAATCTGTTCCAAGACTTGTGATAATTTGAAAACTCCACCTCCCTGCCCGTCCATTGCTCCTGGTTGTTATAAGCCTGCCTGCCTTTGCAAAAATGACTACCTAAGGGATTCTGATGGCAAATGTGTGCCCGAAAAACAGTGTTGTAAGTGATTATGCTTGACATTTTTTTTGGTTGGTTTAGTCAAAATATCACCAGATCTATAGCTTCTAGACTAGTATCTAGTAGCTATAGCTCAGCTGAAATGAAAGGGCTTATCCAGACAGGAAAATTGCAGCTTTGTACTTTTGGCTAGCTATGTCTTATGAAGGCCAATTCTGCTGACTTCTCCCGCTCTGGGTGGTGCAGCAGTCTTAGCACAAGCACCGATTTGTCGACGGAAGAATAGACATGACTAGACATATTAACTAAATAATGTACAATAGGAAAAGATAGCTATGTTATTCTAATAAGTATCACAGTTATGCGTTCTAAACGAATCATGATTTTGTAGATAATCGTACATACTTTGTGCCGTCGAGTAGAAAGTTTGTGGTCAGTGTGATTTTGACAGTTTGGGAAGAAATATTCGACTGAAATAGTCTACATTTTATGGACCTAGACAAAGATCGTTAGAAACGAAAGAGAAAATGACAGATTGCAGAAGGATGTCTACGGTGCGATGTCAAAAATGGAGAAACGAAATGTCACTTTGTATTGAAAAAGCAGTGTCTATTCTTCGTAGAAAAAGAAAACGTCATACTAAGCCTGCAGAAGGGCGTGTCAGACTTTTACTGACTAAATCCCACCCGTGTTCATTCAGTTGCCTGTGTGCTAGGGGCCGCGGTATCTCTTTCTAATAACCCGCATCCCTGTAGGATAACAAATGATGGGAACCACTTTCCAACAATATGATATTTTATCACAAGAAAAACAGTTCTCACTTTTGTTGACATACAATTTCATTGGCCTAATTATAGTCCACTACAAGTCAAGTACACATTTACCAACTTATTTGGGATAATTTTTAAGGTGATTATAGGCATGTTAGTTGCGCTTTAATAATTTTGGATAAATGCTGAGTAATGCGAAGCAGTCTGATTGTTGAATCGAATTGTTTCAAAGTGTAAATGGAACTCTTAACTAAAATAAACTGTAATTTCAGACACCAATTACGATGGGAATTATAGCATTTAATGACTACGCTTTAATATTAAGAGTATTCTCCCCACGCGGGCTGGCAACGGCACATTTATGGCGGTTTTACGTAATTATTTCATTAAATACAAACATATAAGTAAACATTTTTTTCCGCCATGCACTAGATCGTTGGTATTTTCAAGTTCGTATGCTAAATTTTTACAGTTATTTTGGTATTTTGTTATAAAAATTGACACACTGTCAATTATTTGCTATTTGCATCACTAAGTACGATTAAATATAAATAAATATTGAAAATAATGATAAATACCAATGATCTAGTATTTGGTTGAAAAAAAAAATAGCATTTTTGTTTGTATTTAATGAAATAATCACGAAAAACTACTATAATTGCGTTGTTGCCAGCCCGCGTGGAATAAATGCTCTTAAACAACACTAAAAATAGAACACTATGCTTAGAGGTATGCTGATGTCAAAATTAAATGATTAACAGTGTTTTGTTTATTGTTTCAGGACCTGAACTAGGGCACATCCCACATTAACGACTCCCATGTAGTGTTATTTCTATAAATAAAGACTTTTTTATAGTATTGTGTTTTTTTTTCTACCATCGGACTAAAACAGTTCGAAACGAAATGGAAATATTTTGGTCCAACGGATATTGTGGAACACACATAGTTTGTAGATTTCCCTACTTCTGATTATTCATTTAATCCTATTATGATCATAATGGGAATATGCAAGTAATTATTAATAATAATAAATGAGATATATAAATAGCGTTTTTCTAGATTTTTTATTGCTTGCAATAATATTAGGTACAGTTTATTATTTTATGTTGCGATTATTTGGTGGAACGGAACGCGAAATAGAAACGTGTCGTCTTCGAGAATGCCGGGAGTGACGTAAAAAGCCATGTGAATAAACTATCTACCTATTCTTAGCAAACTGATATCTTATAAAAATAAATTTCCTGAGCAACAAGCCGTAGATTAAATTTGACTTTTCACAGGTTTACATCTTTAAACCTCTTCTTTTAGACCAAGTTAACACGGACGAAAGACTATCGCGCCGGATTTTTATCGTGCACTGCATTTTTGCTCTCGATGTTGAACCGAGCACTAAGAATCAGAGTGTATTCCAGTGCGTCCAAATTACACAATGTTCGATTTTCAACTCTCGGCGCTAAGCATTGTATTGCAAATACAGTGCGCGAAAAAATCTTGCTGCGATATTTTTACGTCCATACAAACGTGGACTTACTGATTAAGTGGAACAAAAAAACATCCGCGTCCATTCAATTTCGGACTTCCCTATGATTATATTTAAATAATCCGTGGTAATTAATCAAACAATAGCCCATAGTATGCCACTGATTCGACCGTTCCGTTACAATATTAACCCTTAACCACTGACGTACGATTGACATTCGTCGCCGAAACAGGTATTCGTTCATTAATTCATTTTGCACGGGAAAACGTTTACGCCATTAAGGTAGTTTTCTGGCTGCCAGAGACGAGTGCGTGGCAGCGGAGAGCGGATCCGTGGCATGAGTCACAATTGGTATATTCGAGGGCCTGACGTATGACATACGTAGTTCAGTGATGTAACTTTTTTGACGTGGTATTCTTTTATTTGGATAAAATGAATCGTAAGCGATGCAAGCCTTGCCTGGGCCTTCTACATTTAAAAAGGTCAGCGAGAGCCAGTTAGCAGTGATTCAAACGAATTATTAGAATTATGGCAATGTGAATCAGATGAGTCATCGGCAGATGGAGAAATTTGCCTTCAATCAGACCGCGACAATTCTTTGGTAGAAGAAAATGAAGAGGATTCACTGTTATCAACACCAGCAGCCTATGACATATTTTCAGAACACTTTTCCGATGGTGAATTTCCATCGTCTTATTTCACAAGAGACAGAGAAGTGTAATAAAACCGATCTGCGATTATTGCCCATCACTGCTACTCCGCGAAAATCGCCACTCGTTCTAGCCTGAGGGCGTCCTATCGGAGCAATAACATCTCCGTCTCATACATCGCTGCAGAAGGATAGGTATCGAGGTCTGGTCCTGGTGTCGGACTGACATAGTATTCAGTGAGTGAGTCGAGGTAGGTAATCACAGAATGCAAAAGTAATTTTATAAAAATAATGGAACTGAATTGGCAACTAAAATATGATTGACTCTAGATTGTCCTATGGAACAGAACCAGCATGGTCCAAGTATTCTTATCTTGAATATAACCGTCTTTTTTCTAATTATTTTAGTTTTATGTGTACTTTTATTATAATAAAAATAAAATAAAAGTTTTAATGTAACATAAGTCATTTTCCTGTAAAATTTAACACAACCTTTAAAAGATGCATTAGTCCATACAATCCTTTTCTCGGTTCTATTACACATCACGTTGTTCGATTCTTAACCTCTTTTATTCAGCTGCTACCAGCCAACCTGCGTCGCCAGCCAGCCAGATCGCCAATTTTTCTACTGGCAACGTCTTTTCGCGGTCTCCACTCAAAAATATTTCCACAGCAACAAGCATTTTTACGGTTAAAAAAGGCTCTTTAGTTTCCTTATTCTATCGGCTGAAGTATTTTAATTACACTCAAAGTGTCATTCTTTGTTGTTAATTAATTAGTTTTACTAACACGATTTGCACATTGCCAATCTTAATGATATTATAAATAAAAAGGCGGTGGCGTCATTAGATCATTGTCTTTGCTGGCATCATCTTTGACTAACGTTACTATAATAATGGCGTCCTATATGTTCCCAGTTTGTTTGTTCGTTGCAGTTTTTACTATTGTTTCTGCTGCACCAGCTGAAAAGAACCTTTTTGGTAAGTCTTTATTACCTGTTTCCATTTTGTTGCTGTGGTAGAATCCGCTTTCTACCACAAAATATGTAGTTTAATTATTTTATTACAAACATTTTAACACGTCAATCATAATTTTAAAACTACTACGAATGACGACGACGACGATGACGATATCTGAAAGATCGCCGAGACGTTTCCAGCATATCCAAATCTATGTCAATCATATTAACATCCATTTCTATCGATTTGTAAATTAAAAAACACAAAAATAATCAACGCTAACCTCAAATTAATTAGTACTTATTTCAAATCCAAAGATAAACTAGGGGTCTCGGCGGACTAACTTTAGTACCACAGATAGTTCATGAACTAGAGATAAACTTCATTTTATAATAACGTTTCATTTAGTCATGGTTTAAACCTGGTAACAATCCCAGTACTAAATTTAGATCGCGTTTTGTAATAAGACCGCATGAGTTCGGCGTTTCCTAACTAACTACTCTGTGAAGAAACTTGGTACCTACAAATATTTGCGTATTATTTATAACATAGTGTCGTAAAACGAGTATAAACATATGTAAGGATATACTAAGTGGCGTTCTGTGGGTCTAGTGTGAATTTCTTTAAACCGCCTCGGTCTAACGCATCGATTCCAGGACCAATCGGAGCGCCGAACGCGTTCGATGCGTTAGGTCGAGGTGATTTAAAAAACTCAATCAGGGTCTCTGTAGTTTCTGCTAGCGCTCATGGAAAAAAAGGCGTGCGTTATGTATAGTGTTGTAACATTAATATTTCCTGTCTAATATTCCAGATTGTCCAGTAGGCGAGCTGTACTACAAATGTCAAACTGAGGAGTGCGTTAAGACCTGTGCTGAATTGAAGCGAACACCAGACTGCCCTTCTTTTCAACCTAGTTGCTTTGATCCAGCCTGCCTTTGTGACTATGGATACCTGAGAAATTCCGCGGGCAAATGTGTCCATGAAGATAAGTGTTGTAAGTTGTTTCATTAGAAATGATTGGGCTTATTATAGTAGTATGACCTGTATCCAATGCCGGCGATTAACGAGAAGCCAGTACAGCTAAAGCTGCTAAAGTTGGACTTGGGTGGTAGATTACGCCCCCCCCCCCCCTCTTACCGAGAGAGGAGGCCTGTGTTAGAGCAGTGGGAACATTATAGACTCATTATACAAGAGTAGAGTTAATAAAAACTTTTTTTGATTACTTTTTGTAATACACAACTCAGCATTTAAAAAATTGTGAGTGAGCAAGCAATCATCCCCTGTTTTCCTACCGTTAGGGTTAGATTTTTTTCCAAATTTATATGGGACCAATTTCGGGATATACCCTTTTCGATAAAAATAATTATCAAAATCTACTCTGTAAAAAGTTATGCGTAATAACTACATAAAAAAAAAACGTGTTGACCTGAGAACCTCTTCCGTTTTTTTGTCGGGTAAAAAATAAAAACGAGTTGGTGAAGCAGCGAGTGCGCGACGGCGACGAGCGATTACTCGCTGGGATTGGATGTACCAAGTGAGAGTTTCTCATTGAGTGTTCTGCCCGCCAAGCTTTTGTACGTTTCTTGAACGAGAAAATCGTTGATAGCTGGTCGCTTCCCCGTCGGCGGTGGGGCAGGTGCCTTACCGTGATCGGAATATAGTTATTTATACAAAACTGTCAATTTAGTCCGGCAATAAGTTGTTAGTTGTGTATTAAAGACCACAATCGGAGTAATATACAAAATAAGAAATGTTTCCGTAGTTTAACATTAATCTTGTTTTGTAATAATTTGGATTATCTTTAGTGCATAGTCTTAGTAGTTGTTATATCTAGTGTAGTTTTGGTTCGTATTTCAACCGTACCAATTAATGAATGCAGATATTATTGAAGGGGTGCAGGTGAAGTTAGGTACAATCACACATTGGTACCTACTGGACAATGCTTCAAAACCCCATGTTGGTAAACTCATCATTATGTTTAGATACCTACGTATTTCTGATTATAATACGCTACCAGAACCAGCAGATGAAGAACCGAAAAATGGACCTTAACTTTTACCACGGCATTCCAATCATTGAAGGGGGAGTCTTTGTAAAATGGATAATGTTTTTTTGTTTTACCATTTTCAACTAGCGGTAAATATTAAGCGAATTCACACGTTTTACTTCAATTCGCTGCCGTAATTATAATTTTAATTATAACGGGATAAAATAGCGTTGGGTGATAGTTGGATTTAACAGAATTTGCATGTTGATAACACTTACTGACCAAAGTATTAAAGTTTATTTTGTATCTTTTTGTTTCAGCATAATTGGCAGCAGTTTTTTCAATTTTCAACTAAAGAAAGCTGATGAGATGAAGTAGAATATTTTTTTTGTTAAATTATAAAAGTCATCGTCATATTTGTTTTTTCTTACGTACACCTATAGTTTTACGAAATGAAAACCTGTCGGAAACTAGTTTTTTTGTAAGTAGCTTTGTAGCGTTTAAAGTAACTACCAATTTATTATACTAGGTGTAATTTAAATAGTGGTGGATCAAACCACCGTAAAAAAACAGCTGTTCCCAACATTTTGACGAATTAGACGGACTTACGTACCTAAATGTATGAAGGAGTTGACTTTTTTTGCGATTTCAGGGTTTTTTTGATAATAAAAGTTTTTCACAATGATGAGAATAATTACCCCTTTTTAAAGGCTCTTACACACTATGCCGGCGGCCCGGCCGGCGGCCATGCCAACAAGGCCGGCGGCATACTCGGTTTCTGCCGGCGGCCTAATATCACCTGCAGCATACCCGCAAGGCAAAAACCCGCCGGTTGTGCCGCCGGCATATGTGTAGGAGCCTTTAGGTTTCAGTTATTTCAACAACACCTTGAGTAGTATTTATACTTCAGTATGTTTTGTTTCCCTTTTGCGGGAGGCTTTATGTCCAGCAGTGGACGTCTTACGGCTGATATGATGATGATGATATTTTGTTTGAAAAGTGATTCACAACAATAAATTGTTTCCATAAAATACGCTGTCCAATTTTGACTGATTAAGAGCATTCATTCCCCGCGGGCTGGCAACAACGCATTTATAGTAGTTTTTGATTATTTAATTAAATACAAACAAAAGTACTTTTTTTTAGCCAAGCACTAGATCGTTGGTATTTATAATTATTTTTAACATTTACTCTATAATAAAAACATTGAACCGTACTAAGTAATGCAAATAGATAATAATTGACGGTATGTCGATTTTTATAAGTAAATACCAAAATAACTGTAAAAAAATAGCACACAAACTTGAAAATACCAACGATCTAACGAAATAATCACGAAAAACTACTATAAATGCGTTGTCGCCAGTCCGCGTAGAATGAATGCTCTTAATGATATTTATTAAATACCCGTTGATTATCTGTTCCAGGAACGCACAGTTCCGCTTAAACATAGGGCTTATAATAGTTTCATATTTTGTGACGTTTCACATCAAAGCAATCATGTAACATAATTTTCAATCAAATTTCCCAATTATTCAAAGCATTATTTTGGTTTCGTTCAGTATAGATAGATTGTTGCTAGAAACATACATTATACTTTATAATAATTATGATTTTAATTGGTATAATAATATTCGTAGAACAAGAATTTTAGAATTTCTTAGAGCAAGAAATTTAATCTCGCTCTTTTTCAATTTGTAATATAAACAGTTACTTCTCGTAACTATGAGATGACGTATGGGGTATTTTTAACCGAAATCCCAAAAATAGGGCAGTTATTTTTGTAGTTACTTTGAATTTGAATTTTTGCTTTCGTCGAGTTTTTTGTAAATATATTTCATTGTAAGATAGTTAAAGGTCTCCCTACTCTTTTACACGTCTCTCTATTTATAGGTTCTTAGACATTAAATATCCACGAGTCCACGATGTTGCATGTTAGTCACTTAGGTAATTTTTTTAATAAAACTGCATTGGTTTTTTTTATTTTATAGCCAACAAAAATTCTAGTACTTGTACAGTCAGCGTCAATAATATCGGGACGAACAGACTGTTCAAAATGATCTAAACAACTATGAAAATTAAATATTAACTCAATGACACAAGGAATGTTTCAGAGTGAATAGAGGACAAATGTCATTCTGACAAGAATTTTATCCAATTGAGATAAAGTTTTATTTCCTTAGTTGTTGAGATCATTTTGAACAGTCTGTTCGTTCCGATATTTTTGACGCTGACTGTACAAGGACATTTTTGTCTGTTCCCGGTACACTTTAAAAGTGAGTACCGCAAAGCCCAGCGTACTTTTTAAGGCCGCTTGCTGAATAATTGAAGCACCCTTTCACTATGTTTAGGGAAGCATCCTGTAGAATTTGGGTCACGAGAATAAACCTAGGCCGAGACCAGGAATCTACGTAGGTACAAATAAAATACTTATATATCATCATGTAAACAAATCATTATTTTGAAAATATTCTCTTTTTAAAACCTTGACGCTGGTGAATTGGAAATAGAGTTTTATATATTTGTTTATGGCAACACAAAATAAATTAGTTTTTTAGTCTGTGTAAGAAACTGTACAAGAGAGCGTCTTCTTCTTCCGTCCGCCATCGAACGTGCGTGGTATTTGTACTTACAGTGTTACAATTAGCAAGTCGTTTCAATTGGAATCAAGTTACCAGCAATAAACAGTTCAAACGAATACACGAAGTTAACACATTGATGGTAGTTTAAGTGTATTTATTTTATTTCTTAATGTGTTATTCATATATCATCGTATGGTGCACTGGTTGACGTCACCACGTCAACGCCGGCTGTCATTGAACAGAAACTGATCTGTCTCGCACAGAGTCGTAGCATTTTGCTGAGAGGTACCCGTTTTGCGTGGATGTGACGCTTATTTTTCCCAAACATAGTTATTTTTAACCGACTTCCAAAAGAAGGAGGTTCTCAATTCGTCGGAACCTTTTTTTTTATGTATGTGGCCCGATTACTCGAAGATGGCTGGACCGATTTCACTTTTTTTTTTTTCAAAAATTGAATTCAATTCTTACAAGTATCTGTATTATGAAGATTATGCAGAACACTATAAAATTTCAATCAATAGGTACTTATGAGAAAATGGTTGTTCAATTTCATTAAGGTAACACATTTTTTTGCACGCGAGTGTAGAACATTTTTTTTTGAAGGACTAAATTACTCGTTGGTATACTGGCACAAAGTAAAAACTACCCTCTAATCTACGGTACGATGTGGTAAACAGTATGCCTGACAGTTTCTAATATAATTCCACACATGCTAACTTATCGCTTTGTGGAAATAATTTATTATGATAGAAACAACGTTTTCGTTTAAAATCAAGCAGATTATACGTGCTTTTGTGATATTTTTTCCGTTGCTTCCCAATTACTGGGCTAATTTATGTGACATTCTTGATATCGCTGGTGTTCACCGTTTTTTCGAGTATTATAAATTCCGTACACATACTCCGAAACAAAAAAACTCATTTAAACCGTATCCGCATTTTACATTTCATGACCTAACCGCGAAAAACAACATTTTTTTTGTTTGTAAAACCATTGCCCGTTACAACATTACCAGTATTTCTGTTGAAATGTTAACAGCAACGTGAATTTTTGTGTATATTCGTGAGTGAGCCGTTTAAATATTTTGTAATATTCATAAACAGTCAGTTGTAATGGCCGAGATATTTTAAATTGCTTCATGAATAGAAAAGGGAAGTTTGTGCTCCGGAATTATGTTTATTTCGCATTAGAGCATCGTCGCTTTGCTTCCTAGATGCTGTTTGCAGGTGTTAGAGATGAAAAGGTACCCGAGTTTACTCTTAGAGTGTTCTCGCTGTTTATTTCTAGATATCTACTCAGAAATCCAACATAGCGTACAAAATCTAGCGATGTTTGTATTTGCATAATAAAACCCTTTAAAATTCCAACAAAGTTGGACATTTGAGTGTGACCAATAACAGGGATAAAACCATTATGCTACCGAAATGACAGCTGTCACAACGCTCCATTTCGCGCCAAAAGCTGACAGCTATTCAGCCTATTTAAATTGTTAACGTTCGGATATCCGTACAGAATATGGAGTCCGCAAGTTTCTATTGTTGAGCTTGAATGGAGCCACGTAATTTGCATAAGCAAAGTTGAAATTTAAGGAACAATGCCCTGCATTATACGGCTGTAAAGTGCTAGTACAAGTCATGATGGCGTTTAATGCTTTATTGCACGTAATTCGTGCTTTGTTTTATTTTAATAGCCTTCTAACATTCAAACAATGTTTAATTATGAAAGTCGTACCTTCAAATTATATGGTAGCACGCGATTACTTGTATAAATATTTGATCGAGTTATTTAGTATTAATTTGAATTGTTCTGCCTTGATTTTATCGAGTTGAGCTGTTATTAGGGTTATTAACATTCATTATTAATATATAACTTGAAGAGGCCGTTTACGAAATTTTGTCATTTTCGTTTATTTATTTGATTTTAAAGACGTACTTTTACACTTAAAATAATTACTGTATTTCTACAAATATTAATGCACCAAATAAAATATCGTTTCAATGATGATGTAATGAATGAGCTACATTTGTTTTGTTTGCTTTTGATTAATCGACCTCAAACCGTTTTAAGAATTTGGTGTTAGAGGTTAAGAATTTCGAAAAATTTCGCACACGGCTTCTGATGCCTACTGTTTTAGTGAGTTTAGTAGGGTCATTTAAATCGATTAAATTGTTAAAAAAAACTTTGCTTATTAATTCTTTTTAAAAATTCCTTCCCACGCCCAAGAAAATATTACAATATGCATTCCCAGACAAAAGCAATCAAGGAACTATTTCGTTAATTATTTCCTCATATCTTTCGGCAAGCCGTCTGTTTGTTCAGGAAAATGAGAAGCGTCGCATTCTTGTCGCGACGCTCAACGTTATGCATTTGTTTGTGTCAACAGCACAGCGCCGCGCCGACGGGATTTATAACCGAGCGTCGTTGGTGAATTAGTTTCTTGCAAAAATAGTCGTAACTTCTGTTTGTAGGATCAGTCTTGCTTAGAAGAACGGTTGGCCGTTTAGTTTGAAAAATTGTTAGGTAATTTTTTAAGATATCTCTCATTTCGCCTCAAGATAAAATTAAATGTAGGTACTTATCATGAACTTGGCTGAATGTAAGGACACGTTCGGACAGACGTTAAATTATCGCGGCGGCATTTTATCGTGCAGTAGATTTTTAACTGTCGGTGTTTTTTTATTTTTTTGGATGGGAAATCATCAAATTTATAACTTCTCCCGCTCTTGGTGAGACTTTTACTGAATAAAACCCACCCGTGTTCCCTTAGTTGCCTGTGTGCCAAGGCCCGCAGTATCTCCTTCGAACAACCCGCATCCCTGGCAGGCATCGGCTCTTGCGGGCCCCATCAGTTGGTGCTGACATCTCTTTGAGGCGCGCGTGGAACACAACGCGCCTCGACCCGGGCTTGGTCCACAGCGGACTGCGAGCTACCCATTACTCGCCGTCCGAAAGCCCGCGCCTACTGTGGCCGGGAATAAGCCTGGATTCCCGACGCCCGCGTCCCCTGCGGAGGCTAGGGCCGTGAGGGCGCATATACTGCCTCTCCCTCACGTGCGCCGCCTCCCTCTTTGCGAGCATTACTCCTTTGCAGAGGGAGGTGACGGATACCCATGCACTCTCGCTCCGTACCATGGCCTGGACCAGGGACGGACGCGAGAGATCGCCGCCGCCGATCGCTTCTACAAGGACACGGCGGTGCTTCGCCCAAGCCGGGCAGACCACCGTATGCTTCACCTTGTCCTCAGGGCAATTTTCACAGTGGAAACATCCGGGAACTGTCGGTTTTAAGCTGAGCATTGAAAATCCGACAGAGTCCATCCCAGCGAGTCGAGTCTGTTAGATTTTCAACTCTCGGCGCTTTTGCGACCGTTGAAAATCCAGTGTAACTTTATATTAACGTATTTTCAGTTACACATCATCACCTACCTAGCTTTTTGCCAACTATGTTGGGGTCCGCTTCCAGTCTAACCGGATGCAGCTGAATACCAGTGTTCTACATGAAGCGACTCCTTATCGGATCTCCATAACCCAGTTACTGGGTAATACTTTGTACATATTTCAGAAACAGCATGTTCAGCGCGACCCGTCCGCGGCGTCGCACGCGCACCTTTAGTGGTAAATTCTTACCAACCTGCCTTGTCTATCGTAAGATCGACCGGACTATTCCGTAAACATCTCATTGTGAATACCTACATAGGTGAAGTGAGGTTGAAGTCTTTCCACCTGATGCTACGGATTGACACTATAGAGAGCTTACTTGAAGCTCACTTCACATAACATTTTCACAGGCAGTATCTGGGTACCTACTCGTAAAAACAAAATTAATTTGCAATTAATCACATTTTTTCTGCCACCTCAAACGTGCAATACAGTTTCTTTGTTCTACATAGAACATTACAAAACATGGTAGCATAGTTTGCGAACTCTATTAATTAAACGCAGCCATTTCCTCTGTGGGTCTCATAAATAACAAAATATAATGCAGCCTTCACAAGTAGATTGCGACTGTGTTCAACATGGAAACTAGCATTTTGCCCGTAGTCATTCTAAGCTGCCTAGCGCATACATAACCCAAATTAAAGTTAATTACACTGCCCTCAAACAAAAACCGTCTGCAAAAGAGAATAGCAACGACTGTTTTTTCAAGCCAGGAGTATAGTTACACTTACGTGCAAGAAAATGTATTCACGTAGCTAAATTCAAAAGCGAATTTCTCGAAGACTGTCAATTCAATTCTTACAAGTATCTGTATTATGAAGATTATGCAGAACACTATAAAATTTCAATCAATAGGTACTTATGAGAAAATGGTTGTTCAATTTCATTAAGGTAACACATTTTTTTGCACGCGAGTGTAGAACATTTTTTTTTGAAGGACTAAATTACTCGTTGGTATACTGGCACAAAGTAAAAACTACCCTCTAATCTACGGTACGATGTGGTAAACAGTATGCCTGACAGTTTCTAATATAATTCCACACATGCTAACTTATCGCTTTGTGGAAATAATTTATTATGATAGAAACAACGTTTTTGTTTAAAATCAAGCAGATTATACGTGCTTTTGTGATATTTTTTCCGTTGCTTCCCAATTACTGGGCTAATTTATGTGACATTCTTGATATCGCTGGTGTTCACCGTTTTTTCGAGTATTATAAATTCCGTACACATACTCCGAAACAAAAAAACTCATTTAAACCGTATCCGCATTTTACATTTCATGACCTGACCGCGAAAAACAACATTTTTTTTGTAAAACCATTGCCCGTTACAATATTACCAGTATTTCTGTTGAAATGTTAACAGCAACGTGAATTTTTGTGTATATTCGTGAGTGAGCCGTTTAAATATTTTGTGATATTCATAAACAGTCAGTTGTAATGGCCGAGATATTTTAAATTGCTTCATGAATAGAAAAGGGAAGTTTGTGCTCCGGAATTATGTTTATTTCGCGTTAGAGCATCGTCGGCGTCGCTTTGCTTCCTAGATGCTGTTTGCAGGTGTTAGAGATGAAAAGGTACCCGAGTATACTCTTAGAGTGTTCTCGCTGTGTATTTCACTCAGAAATCCAACATAGCGTACAAAATCTAGCGATGTTTGTATTTGCATAATAAAACCCTTTAAAAATTCCAACAAAGTTGGACATTTGAGTGTGACCATTATCAGGGATAAAACCATTGAGCTACCGAAATGACAGCTGTCACAACGCTCCATTTGGCGTCAAAAGCTGACAGCTATGAAACGTCACCATTCAGCCTATTTAAATTGTTCACGTTCGGATATCCGTACAGAATATGGAGTCCGCAAGTTTCTATTGTTGAGCCTGAATGGAGCCACGTAATTTGCATAAGCAAAGTTGAAATTTAAGGAACAATGCCCTGCATTATACGGCTGTAAAGTGCTAGTACAAGTCATGATGGCGTTTAATGCTTTATTGCACGTAATTCGTGCTTTGTTTTATTTTAATAGCCTTCTAACATTCAAACAATGTTTAATTATGAAAGTCGTACCTTCAAATTATATGGTAGCACGCGATTACTTTGTATAAATATTTGATCGAGTTATTTAGTATTAATTTGAATTGTTCTGCCTTGATTTTATCGAGTTGAGCTGTTATTAGGGTTATTAACATTCATTATTAATATATAACTTGAAGAGGCCGTTTACGAAATTTTGTCATTTTCGTTTATTTATTTGATTTTATAGACGTACTTTTACAGTTAAAATAATTACTGTATTTCTACAAGTGTTAATGCACCAAATAAAATGTCATATCAATGATGATGTAATGAATGAGCTACATTCTTTAATCGACTTCAAACCGTTTTGAGAATTTTGCTGTAAGAGGTTACGAATGTCACAAATTTCGAAAAATTCCATATACAGCTTCTTAAGCCTACTGTTTTAGTGAGTTTAGTACGCTCATTTAAATCGATTAAATAATTAAAAGTAAAACTTTGCTTATTCATTCTTTAAAAAAAATCCTTCCCACGCCCAAGAAAATATTACAATATGCATTCCCAGACAAAAGCAATCAAGGAACTATTTCGTTAATTATTTCCTCATATCTTTCGGCAAGCCGTCTGTTTGTTCAGGAAAATGAGAAGCATCGCATTCTTGTCGCGACGCTCAACGTTATGCATTTGTTTGTGTCAACAGCACAGCGCCGCGCCGACGGGATTTATAACCGAGCGTCGTCGGTGAATTAGTTTCTTGCAAAAATAGTCGTAACTTCTGTTTGTAGGATCAGTCTTGCTTAGGAGAAACGGTTGGCCGAGAGCGTTTAGTTTGAAAAATTGTTAGGTAATTATTTAAGATATCTCTCATTTCGACTCACGATAAAATTAAATGTGTGTATTTATCATGAACTTGGCTGAATGTAAGTACACGTTCGGACAGACGTTAAATTATCGCGGCGGCATTTTATCGCGCCGTGGATTTTCAACTGTCGGTGTTTTTTTATTTATTTTGGGTGGGAAATCATCAAACTTATGACTTATCCCGCTCTGGGTGAGACTTTTACTGACTAAATCCCACCCGTGTTCCATCAGTTGCCTGTGTGCTAGGGGCCGCGGTATCTCTTTCGAACAACCCGCACCCCTGGCAGGCATCGGCCCTTGCGGGCCCTATCAGATGGTGCTAACATCTCTTTGAGGCGCTCATGGAACACAACACGCCGTCGACCCGGGCTGGGTCCATAGCGGACAGCGAGCTACCATTACTCGCCGTCCGCAAGCCCGCGCCTACTGTGGCCGGGAATCAGCTTGGATTCCCGACTCCCGCGTCTCCTGCGGAGGCTAGGGCCGTGAGGGCGCATATACTGCCTCTCCCTCACGTGCGCCGCCTCCCTCTTTGCGAGCATTACTCTTTCGCAGAGGGAGGTGACTGCTACCCATGCACTCTCGCTCCGTACCATGGCCTGGACGGACGCGAGAGATCGCCGCCGCCGTTCGCCTCCACAAGGACACCGCGGTGCTTCGCCCAAGCCGGGCAGACCACCGTATGTTCCACCGTGTCCTCGGGGCAATTTTCACAGTGGAAACATCCGGGAACTGTCGGTTTCAAGCTGATCATTGAAAATCCGACAGAGTCCATCGCAGCGAGTCGAGTCTGTTAGATCCCTTTGTACATATTTCAGAAACAGCATGTTCAGCGCGACCCGTCCGCGGCGTCGCACGCGCACCTTTAGTGGTAAATTCTTACCATCCATTTAAAGTATCTGTATCTACCTACTTAGATGTTTAAGAGGGCTATTACAAATTGAAGTATTCAGTTTTAGGTAAATTTAACGGCGCGTGGTAGCTGATCGCGAGTGTGTCTCGCGTACTGCTACTCATACATGCTAACCATTATAATTCTAAAGCCCAGGAACAAACCGGAACGGACTTAAAGCTAAAGCCCGCGCGTCTCGAGATTTATTACTGATTCATAGCGTTGCATTCAGCAGTTGTTTAAAAATATTAATTTACCTTTAAATAGACTGTTTTTTTTCAAGCAAGTTGCCTTAGTAACCTTAATTATTAAATACTTTTTGTTTGAATTTCGATTAAATATACATAGATTTAAAAAAAATATCAGACGAAAAATTATCATTAATTTTCTATTTTACGAAATTATTTTTGGTGTTAATACACAATGTATGAAATATCATGAAAGGTCATGATGGTGGATAGATCTAGGAAGCTGGAACTCACTGGCACTTTGGACTTAAAAACAGTGGACAACTTTATTTACATGGGTTCCATCATCAGCAACAATGGTTCTTGCGAGAAGGAAGTGCGCAGGAGAATTGGCATGGGTAAAAGCGCCATATATCTCAGCTTGAAAACTCTGGAGAGATTGCAACATTTCGGTAAAAAACAAAACCAGACTGGTACGTACCCTGGTCTTCTCAATCTTTGCGCTGAGACTTGGACGCTGAAAGCTACTGACCGAAAACGCGTTGACGCTTTTAAGATGTGGTGCTGGAGAAAGAGGCTGCGTATCTCCTGGATAGCATATCGGACAAACGTCTCCATACTGCAGGACCTCAAAATCTCCTCACGGCTGTCATCCGAGTGCCTGCGTAGAGTCTTGGAATACTTCGGTCTCATTGCGAGGAAAGACGATGGCAACCTAGAAAAGCTTATCGTGACCGGCAAGGTGGATGGGAAAAGACCTCGCGGATGCAGCCCGATACGATGGTCTGACTAGATCCGCAGCGCCCTTGACTCCACAGTCCACTGCGCCCTTCACATAGCCAGAGACAGAGACAGATGGAGCAAGATCATCCAAGAGAAGGTGATACTAAAGAGAGGTCACGACCCTCAGCCTCAGCATTGAGGAATACGACGCAAGGAGGAGGTATGAAATATAAAAAAAATATTTGAGCATTCCTAATAGCAAGGTACAGTCCTACCACAAACATTTTTTTAAATTACTAAACCATTATAAGTTCCATGTAACAAAGCATCAAAAGATGCCCGAAAGCAAAATTTTATGAATCATCCTTTGCCGAGACAAGGTTTTTACTGACATATGTAAACTAATTGAAATATTTTTTAGAGCGATCCCTAGACAAATAATGAAATTTTCTCGGACATTCTTTTAGGATAGTTAGTTTAGTCAAGAAAATTTAACTTAGTGTCAGCTGAAGAAACATTCGTAATTTTAAGATTTAAGTCAGAAGAAAGTAAAAGCATTAATTTTAATAGACCGTTTACCAACACTTTCAAATTGCCAAACAGTCTGCTTATTCCCAAAGTTACTTACTTTACGCGCGAAATACCTAACTTAAACTATAAAATTTCAGATTTATTATTATTGAACAAATGTTAGAATTTAACCACATTATTGGCACAATAGTAAAGTGGCACTTAACTTAAACAAACTTGAACTACAGACGTCTAGAAGCACTTATAACAAGTGCACTCATACTTGGTTATTAAGTATTAAGTTTCTTCTTATGCCAACTTGTTTACTTCAATCAAACATTCTGAGGTCAAAGACCGTTGGCTACATTAGTGTTATTTATTGTTTAAATGATTTAAGTGGCAGATATAACTTATTGGATTTCATGTCAAAGAAATTATTTTGAAGTCAGCTTGACTATTCCATATTGTTTTTAATCACTAGCCCTTGTCGTGTAAATAGATAAAGGTGCTTGTAGCTAAGTAATAAATGCCGCACGGCACAATCGATCGGGTTGAGCTACGCTTGCCACGGTCCGTAGATGGGTGACCATCTTTACATATCAAGTCCCCTCCGTCGCATAACAACTCACTTGCTTGCTATAGACAATAATTGTAGTATCTATGACATATACTACGTGTAACGGAAAGGGTATATATATATATAAATATACATACCAAGGGAACGGCTTCTTTGTATGATATCAAACGATATTGGAAGGGTTTTTTAATCCTATCTCTACATGTTCGGAAGTTATGATACTTTTTAATACATTGATACCAGAAACCGAACTTTTTCGAATTGAAATAAAAATATTACTCGGAAGAGATTAGTGCTCAAGGATAGCAATAGGGTTTCTGTTACACCCTGTATCTTAATCTTACAGTTACAACAGTAACATAGTCAAACAATTAAATTGAACTTGACTACGTGCTTGCTTTATAGAAAATAATAATCTTAATATGAAAAGTTATTATTTTCTAATTTCAATTTCAGCATAATTTTAACTGTCCCGTGACAGGAAGTGGTTGGAAAATCTATGATAAGATTCAATACTACATACGTGTGATGCCGAATAACAACTATCTACAACAATTTTCGCTTAGCGGTAAGTACGACTTACGTAACCTTATCTTACCATTACTTAACCAACATAGCGACATCTTCAGGTATTGTTTACCGATCCTCTGAAGCCTGTTCCGATTCATTCCGTTTTTCCTTACACGGTAGAACAAACAATGTGTGTACATAATTCTGTTTGTCGAGGAAGATAGGTTTATCAAGTTTCTTTGAAGTGATAAAAGGCGGTTTCCTTTTGTCGTCCTTCAATTTGCTTTATTTTTAGGATACTGTTTTTGTTGTTGTGGGATATGTTCGGATGTGAAACGGATACTGTTTTATGTGGAAGATTTGGATTATTAGGGACTGGATATTTTAAATTAGTGATAGATAGATAGATATAATTCTCTTTATTATGGACACCATAAAATTACAGGTATACATGTAACATTTTACAAGGGGAGAAAAATTATAAATTATTTTATTTCTGTAAGGGATAAGTATGTTTGTACAAACACTATTACACGTCAAACATAATTTTAAAACTACATGAGGTCGGCGTTTCCTATCTGACTACCCTGAGAAGAAAGGCCGAAAAAAAATCTTGGTTAGATCATGTGAAAACTATGAAATGAAATGAAATGTTGATTTATGTATGTAGATCTTAAAAGACACTTTTACACGTCAATATTTTGTTGGTCAATATTTTTAAAACTAGATGGCGCCGGCATTTCCTAGCTGACTGTTCCCTGAGAAGAAAAGCCGAAACAAACTCAGAGGTCATGGTCTCTTTTAAAGTCCAAACATTATATTATTTGAATTTTATGTGAGTCTAACAATGCAGGGCAATGTCTGGAAGGGCCTTTTGAAGAAAGAGCCATTGCAGCTTTGAGCTGACCTGTCCCAACAGACGGCATGTATGTGTCAGTCACCGTGTAGCTCAAACCTATTTTAGGGAGCTCAACAACCCGTAACAAGACGCTACCAGATTTGCAGGACATTTGCGAAGGCCATTTACAAAATACTAAAAACCACCAGACGAGTTATAAAGTCACAGTTAGTCTTTTCTTTAGATTGGTGAATGAAATGGTCTTTTGAGGAAAGCACCACACATATTGAGCAGACCTGTCCAGTTAGTCCACGCATCTGTCAGACAAAATGGGCGGTCTTATCACTAAAAGCGATCTTTTAAATACAACCTTAACCTACGTTTGCCTACTTTCTCAGATACTTAAAATTGTAAATCAGACCTGCCGTGCTATTCTGTAACCCATCTCACCGAGTGAAGTGAACCGAGTGAGCGTGGAGTGAGCTGTCAGTGCCATCCCACTGATGCTAGGGATTGACCAAGCATTACATTTACAATCATAATCGAGATTTAAATTTAAAAAAATATGCTGATTCTATTGATCGTTTTATTACGATTTCAAAGCTGATGCATACTTAAACACTTTAAGTGTGCATCATGCATTACATTTTGGGAGGTTTTTCAAATAAAGTAGCAAAACAAAAATTCAGTCAGAAACTCAATGTTGTTTCGTTCTATTTTTTCCTAGACTATATTGCCTGAGCCGCGAGTGCGCGTCACGCTCGTACAATAAATAAATATACTAAAACAAACACATCTTTAAGATAGCGACTACAGAAAATACGAATCGACATTGTTAGTTATTATAAACCCATTGTGAACGGATTGTGGTTAATTTACAAACGCAATCCCAGGGCCTAATCGCGGTGTGATTTGGAAAAGCGATTGTCGAACGAGTCGAGTAAAGACTGTGCAACGTTCTTCAGCGTTGGTACCTATTAAAACCTAAATTTATTCAATGAGACGAGATAACCGAGTCTCTCAAGTCATCGAGTGCTAGTGCGCCTGGCTGACGGACCATACCTACCATTAAATCTTACACAAACTATGTGGGAACCCCCCTAAACGATTTATGAATCTATTTAAGTCATAAAAGTAAAAAGACGTGTCCATTATTAATCCAATATTTTAGTGTAGATACCTATCATCATCATACTAATACCTACAAAGTTCAACTGACACTAGCGCATCGTGTAGTACTTGATAAAGCTTCGAAAATCTGGTGGAGTGATTAAGATCACGCCGCGCTTCCGCGTAAGCCACTGAAAAAAAATGTAATACCAATGTCCAATATGTAGGGTACCTACTAACATTTTATTGTAAGTACTTACTTATCTAGTCGTTGTCAATAATAAAAGAATAGGTATTCATCAAATCATCATCATTTTAATACTACCTATGTTAAAATTCAACATTTCAAATGAGTCGCGTAGGTGAGATGCTCACTTCACTCACGGCGCCGAAATAGTTTTATGAATCGGGTGCAGTGAGCACCCCGCGCATGCGCGCTAGGCTGCTTCTTCAGCGATCTTCATTGCTGAAGCAACGTCTTGATGGATAAGTTTTCAGGCCAGTCCATTCAGACGATTCGATTTTATTTTACTTAAACCGTGTGGTCCCCCCTAGATACCTACTTAACTACTCGTTGTCAATAATCAAAGAATATTCATCAAATCATCATCATCAATTAACGACATCAAGTTTATTTGCTGAGGTTCACGAGGCGCGCGCAAGTTCGTGGCACCTCACCGCGTGATGTTGCTATGGCAACGCGATGGTTGCCATCGCGTGAAGTGAGCTTAGCGTGACGTAATTGTCATCACATTAAGCTTTTTTTTTTAATTTTTAGCCTTTGAAAGTCATGTCTACAAGCATTGACGTCTTCGCGTTTAGAGTGTGTTAATTTGAATGGTTTTGGATATTTTATTGTAAATTCCAACCATTTTCCAAACTCAAAAGTCAGTTTTATATTTTGTTTTCAACAAATGAATATGACTTGACAGGTGAGAGAGCAACTTCAAAAATTGTGATAGGCAAGTGTTCAGTGATTGGTGTTTTGCTCATTTACATATTAATAAGTAGGTACATAATACGTAAAAGCGCATGGGTTTTTTAAATATCCCATCAAAAACATAAACCACACTACAAGATACAAACCTTGTAAAATAATTATTTAGGCAGGCATATCAATAATCTAGATATGGGTGCTGTTATGACAGAAATTGCTTAGCTCTCTTGCTACCAGCATATTAAAATTATTACTGTATTTATATATGTAAGTGTATATTAAGAGGGGCTTGTGGCTAAGTAATAGTAGTCGTACGGATCGATCGATCAGGTTAAGCTAAGCTTGCCGCGGTTGGTCCGTGGATGGGTGACCATCTTAACATACCAAGACCTCTCCGTGCCTCGGAAAGCACGTTAACCTATATATGCCCTGTGATTCGAAAACAAAACAAGAGGTAGTACTTTAGTAAAAGCATCATAAATCGTTTATTAGTGCAGTAAAATGCAAAAAGACGCCATCTATCGCAAGGCTACGTAATTACATTCTGTTTGCAACGAAGAGTTTTAAGCAGTGTTGACATTTGATTAAAATAGTAAGTAATGCAAGTTGTGTCGTGTTTTGCGTCGTGCAAAAATCATGTCGTCTGCCAGAAAAAAGTAAGTAACTGTTCAATTGAGTAAAACTTTGTACTTATCAAAAGTTTCTAGTAAATTTGAGTAAAATATACGCTTATTCGTGTAACTAGCATTAGTAAATAATAATTTATAAATACCTATACTGTCTTTAAAACATTCATGTTTCAAAAACGATACGACGGGCAAATATACAGGTGAGACTTGTACTAAATCTGTTTTATTTGTTTTAGGCGGAATACGCAATTATCTACTAATGAAATCATTGATATCATCAATGATTTGGCTTCGGACGATGAAGCGACAGCAGCTGACATATACATCGACCCTCCAGGTGATGGACTTGTATCAGATTCGGACTCGGGGGACGAAACAAATGTAAGTTTCGAAAATTTATCACGTCGTCAACTTTTGGCACCTGCTGAACTGACACTAAGTGGAATAAATATTAGTGATAGCAGCGAGTCTGAAGAAGAAGTTTTACGCCCAAGCACGTCCAGACAGTCACAGTCTTTATCAACCCGTAAGCGAGGCCGGCCATTGCGATCTATGGATAATCCGCCGCTTCTACTTTCACCGCCGCCTCCACCGCCACCTCCGCTGCCTAAGGCAGCCCGAAAATGGGTGAAGCGAGACTTATCCCAACATAATGATGAGTGGATCGCACCATTCCCAAGATCAGTAATTACTTTATCCGAAGCTTCAGAACCAGTTGATTTCTTTGAATTGTTTTTTAGCCACGAAGTTATCATGCACATTGTCCGTCACTCCGTTATTTATGCAGTACAAAAAGGAAACCCAGGCTTTACCCTCTCTGATAGTGACATTTATTGTTTCATCGGCATTTTGATATTGACTGGATATTCTCCACTTCCGCGACGTCGGATGTATTGGGAAAGTAACGAAGATACACACAATATCTTGGTGGTGAAATCCATGCGGAGAAACCGATTCGAAGAAATTCTTCGACATTTCCATGTGGCCGATAACACCAATCTTTGCCCTAATGACAAAATGGCTAAAGTCCGCCCTCTTTTTGATTTATTGAATAAGAAGTTCCTGCAATATGCCGTTATCGAAAAGGACATCAGCATAGACGAGTCTATGATACCTTACTATGGTAGACACGGTTGTAAGCAGCATATCAGGGGAAAGCCTATTAGATTTGGCTTCAAAACGTGGATTGCGGCCTTACGCTTAGGATATTGCTTATATGCCGACCCGTATCAAGGCCGCTATGAAACATATAGTACTGGGTTAGGACAATATGTTGTGCAAAAACTAATGACTGAGATTCAGAATGTCTACGAAGAAACAAGATTCTCAGTTTTCTGCGACAACTTCTTCACAGGATTACCGTTGATAACAACAATGAAAGAAAAAAAATATTAGTGACGGGTACAGTACGTGGTAATCGTACTGAGAAGTGTCCTTTGAAAGACGACAAGTTATGCAAGAAGGAACAGCGAGGTTACCATGACAGTCGGCTCGATCTAAACAGCGGCATTTGTGCAGTGCGCTGGAACGATAACAGTGTAGTGACTTTGTTATCCAGTGAATACGGCGTGGAGCCTATACGAACTGCAAGGAGATACTCAGCTGCTCAAAAACAAAGAGTAAACGTGCCACAACCCAACGTTGTATACCAATACAATCGCTTTATGGGAGGGGTTGATCGGATGGATGCAAATATCGGTACCTAAAGAATTGCAAAAAGTGGTACATTCCCTTACTTTTCTGGTTGGTAGACGTCGCTGTCAACAATGCTACCCTGCTAGCTCGCAATTTCTCTAACAATATAGATACGCTGGAGTTTCGACGTAGCATTGCCCGAACCTTACTTCAAAAGTATGGCAATGATAAGCAGCGTCCAGGACCTAGCAAACGGGTATCAACAAATGTACCTACATCAGTACGAAAGCATAACGCCGAGCACATGATCGGCAGGGCATCTAGTAGACTCCGATGTGCTTATTGCAAAAGCATAACAGTAACTTTTTGTCAAAAATGTGAAGTCAATTTACATTCTAAATGTTTCTCTGCATTTCATTCCTAATTTTATACTATAATTTTGTGTGAAAATAAAATAAATAATAAATAAACTCAATAAAACATAATTTGTTTTAATTACCTATAACGAATGTAGGATATTTGCCCGTTGTATCGTTTTCGAACACCTCTAAAATACCTACTAAACAAAAACATTTTCTACTAAAACTAGTCAATAGTATCAACATGACTTATCAACATTAACATATCTGAAAATAACCAAAATTGGAATCCCAAAATAGTTCTGGGCATTTATGGGTTAAGCCGTTGGTCCCGGCTGTCATTTGTAGATCTTTGACAGTCGTTACGGGTCGTCAGAAGCCCGAAAGTCTGACAACCAGTCTTTCCAAGGGGTATCGTATATTACCCAATAACTGGGTTGTGGAGGTCAGATAGGCAGTCGCTCCATGTAAAATACTGGTATTCAGCTGCATCCGGTTAAACTGGAAGCCGACCCCAACGTAGTTGGGAAAAGGCTAGGCAGATGATGATGATATGTAAGTGTATATTATTATTGTATGTATGATTAGGTTGCACAGCTGGGCACCGTTAATCAAATAGTTAACTTCGTTAATCGTTATTCCGCTACAACAAAAGTTAGCTTCGTTAAACGTTAAAGCGTTACATTTCGGAAGAATTAACGCAAGTTAACGTTAATCGTTAATCCGTTAATATGTGTAAAATTGCATTTTTATATCGTTGCTAAGTAACGAAATGATCAAACGAAACAAATTTCTTCGCAGTTTTCTCACTCGCATGCGCCGGCAAAATTTAGCTAGTTTTGTTTTTAACCAACTTCCAAAAGGAGGACGTTCTCAATTCGTCGGAACCTTTTTTTTATGTATGTTCCCCGATTACTCAAAGATGGCTGGACTGATTTGGATTATTATTTTTTTGTTTGAAAGGGTATACTTCCCAGGTGATCTCATGTCTGTCTATTGTTTACACCACTTCGTAACATAACATCACGCCGAGACGCTGTGAAGGGGTAAGAACATGTGAACCACTAAAAAGGGAAAAATAAAAATGTCAGTTGTTTTTTTTTTTTTTTGAAAAAGTTTTTTGTTTCACTCGCTGCCACGCGCCGCCCGGCACTTGTCGTTTCATACTAGTCTGAACCTGCTTTTCGCGCCGCGCCGCGGTGCCGTGCGGTAAATAGTAGGCATAGGATTAACGATTAACGGACTTCTGTATATTAACGGAAGTTAACGTGTCCGTTAACATTTTTAAAAGTTAACTTAAAAGTTAATCCGTTAATCAAAATGTTAACTTCGTTAATTAACGATTAACGGATTAACGAGTTAATGCCCAGCTATGTTAGGTTGCTATAGTATAATTTACTCTGTTTTCCTGTTTACTGTTACACTCAACTGTAACTGTAACTCTCTGTCACAGGCGTGCTGGAAGAAATTTTAGAAGCAGATCCCTTGAGCTTTCCTATCTTTATGTATTTTATTTTATTCAGTGCTTAGTGCGTTCATAAATAAATAAATGAGATTAATTCAATTGTATCATATTAAAAAAAATGCTAAAACATTTTTTCTACTGAGCGTGCTGCTTCTCGAGGTCCAACTGCATGATGCCGCAAATGGAGGGCCATGTGATGTGTGCGGACTGCACGCCGCCACCAAGTCTAGCTGGAAATAATGGTAAGAGTTTTATTATTATGCATTTGATTCATTTCATTCCTACACTCGTCAGAGTATATCTTTTTAAATCAATTGAACCACATAAAATGTAAGTTACTTTATTATCAGGATCCTGCAGCTAATGTAGTACTTTCAAAATTATAACAGTGTCACAGTGTATTTAAAATACAATAAAAGATCAGTGTCATAATCAATCCAAATAAATCAACGGAGCCAATATTATTCCTATATTTTGAGTACCATAGTAGGTACACTAAAAAAACTATCTATGTGAACTCATTAGTTGCAACATTTCTTAAACTCCATGCCTGTTCTTGTCCCAATTTTTTGGGTGTATTATATTTATTAAAAATAGTGTGAAATAATGCACACTTGCCTCAGATTGCCATGATTGACGGACAGCCTAGATTGATATGATCAATAAGAGGCGGTGTTCTTTAATTGTCTTCAGTTCCTTAGCAGCTGCAGGGTCCAATATGCTCATCTGCCGAGAGGTAGAGTATTCAGAATAATAAAATACACAGGTTTTTTTTTTTTCTTGATCCCTATGTTGTTCCTCTGCTAGGCAAAGGTCTCCCCATACTTCTCCAGTTTTCCTTGTTGTGCCCTCTCCGGATAGGTATGTAAGTATATTTTTTAATGTGTGTATAGCTTCTTGCCAAAACTTTGGTATGGTGAACCTGATGTAAAGGATGCAGTAAGGGATTCCCTCCTGACGTCTTATTATTTAAACTAGTACCATTTACAGGGTCAAACTGATCATCATATTAATGACTCTCTAACTCCTCTCCCATCAGCATTGAGCTAGAACAAATGATAATTAAATTAATCTTGGCATACTATGCTTAGAGTTAGTTGAAGAAAAAACTTGACTTAAAGTTCGAATAATAGAAATTAAATCAGATTTATTAAAGTCACACTGATGAGATTAATGACTGGCCAATAAATAAAAACAAACATAGCTTGATTTATTATAATTATTATGGCTGGTCCAAATGCTAAGAAATTACAACATTTTCGTTTCTATATAAAGTGAACAGGAAATTGGGTCCGTATAAAAAAACAATTAAACTGCTAATAATATCACACAAATACTTACAAAACTGAGACATATAAATCTAAAGTGGCTGCAACCAGTTTCTTTTTTTCTGACAACTCAGGCCCAATGTTGTAATATAAAAGGCACTCTGCACTTAGTTATCTGAAAAACAGTTTAAATATTATTCACATTAATAGCTTAAAGATACTTAATTATAATACCAGTCTTACTAGACAGACGGGCATTTAAGTATGGTTTTCATGTTTCATTTTTCCGAACAGTCATTATAATCACAATTATTCTGATAGATAACTGAAAAAAGCCATGTATAAATTAGTACCTATTCTATAAACTAAACTATGTTGACAGGTTTCTGTTACATTTATACGGAGTGAAAAAGTGGTCAATAATGTTTACCATTCTTTAGGAAGGTTTCAGTCAGCCTAATTAAATTTTGCACTCATACATAGCAGCCAGCTCAAATAAAAGCAATGCTGGCAAGGAAAACTCAAGTGGATTGGATTGAAATAAACGACTTTTACAAGATTAGCCCATTTTTAATGTTGAGGTACGAACCTTCGTAAACTTTTCGTGACTATTCCTGTGGTGAATTTCGCTGTCTAAAACAACAAGAGATAATACCAACTTTGAGACAATTCTTCTCATTGATGTTTCTTTTACAAAGTGTTTCTGGGACAACACACGCTGTGCAACACTTGTTGTACCTACATCATGCACGGTCAGTGGGTCGTCTCACTACTAATGCAAACGAATACACTTTTAAATCACTAGGTAAGTAAGATTGGAAAATAATCAACGTAAACTTTACTAAGTCAGCAACAAAACCTTAAAAAAATTAACTGTAATGCCGCCAAAATTTGACAGTAACATTTTTAAAACGTTGTCTGTGGTTTTTCCTGTAACAGAGGATTTTTTTTTCTAAATTAAAAAATAACGAGAACTATTTTTTTCTATTTTAAGCATTTAATTGTTAGGTTCATTATTAAATTTTAAGACAGCTTAACGATTTTTTTTACAACACAAATTATCTGACAGACACACCAATAGTACTGAAACGCAGTGGCATGCAGTCCATAAAGACAGAAGGACACTGGTGCCGATTCTGTTGTACACCGAACTAAACTAACTAAACTATTACTAAAATTCCTTACTTTTGGCTATGAGAATCTTAAAGCTATTCTGCAAAAAAAGATCTCTAAATTTAAAAATAATTTTGACACAACTAAAATCGAATTTGACAAACGTGACTCCACGTTTGCCCTACCCCGTGATTTTTTTAGAGCCGGAATCACGCTGGGGGGCAGCCTCAACGTGTTTTAAATGGATTTTTTTACTTGAATCTTAAAGCTATTCTGCAAAAAAAGATCTCTAAATTTAAAAATAATTTTGACACAACTAAAATCGAATTTGACAAACGTGACTCCACGTTTGCCCTACCCCGTGATTTTTTTAGAGCCGGAATCGCGCTGGGGGGCAGCCTCAACGTGTTTTAAATGGATTTTTTTACTTTTTGTATTGAAAATATGAAAAATTATTACCTACATGTTGAGTTTTAGAGGTGTATGAGGTCTCATAAAGGGGGTCGAAATTTTCATTATTTTTACGATAGGACACACCAATTTCGAGATATAAGCAAAAGAAAAAAAAAAAAAGCTACAGTGCTGTATTTGCGCCCGAAGTCGAGGTGTCATGTCAGTGTGAATTTTAGTTCTTGACAACTAATTTTATTCCACACCTTTTTAATCGCGATTAAAAATAGTCAGATTTAGTTAGACAATCAAAATTTTATATTGAATAGAATAATGAATTTGACAACAACAGAATAGCAAAATTACCATTTTCACTAAATTAAAAACTCAGTACAATTTTAGTGCTGTCAAATTAAAATATAGATAAGTTGTGTCACTTTAGTCAATTTCAGAATGGGAAATCGTCGTTTGACAGGAATAAACGAAATTTTAGTGATTTTTAGTTTAGGTTAGAGAATTTTGTGACAAGAGAATCGGCACCATTGCCTACCCTACCTAAATCAGATAAATCTGTAAAACTAATATTATTTTATCAATAAGCAACAAAATATTTATTCATAAATCAGCGCCACCTCGCTCGCTCGGTTCGCTCGTCATTAGTATCATCGATACAATATCCCGTTCGTACGTACAATCTGACACAACTTCGCATTGCGATGCACTAGCGCCGCTGAGTGCCTCGGTAGAGACACGAACTATTCGTGACTCAACGTTTGTATGTGTGCTCTCGTGGTCATGCAGTTTATTCAGTGTGCGTTCCTATACTGTATACGTGGCAAACAATGTAACAAATAACGCACACAACCGTATAGGGTAGTCACAGGCTTTTTACGGTTTTAACAACGAGATGAATTACGAAACTTACCGAAGTTTTCCGAACAAAGTTGGTTTTGCGACTATTTTAAAAAGTAGCATTGTTAATTGAATTGTGACTACATAAACGACCATAATTTCTTTGTCGTATTATTTTCATATTTCGAATAATTCGGACGCCATTGTTTGTTTTAGTCGTGACTTGTGAGATATGATGGCATGTATTTAAAATTTGAACATTGATACATAGTGTGAATAATAAATAACATTCACTGTGATAGTTGTTCAGATGGTGTGTGTAAAGAGAAAAGAAAAATTATGCATTTTCAAAACTATCTAACGGTGAAAAAAAAAACAAGTATCGTGAAAAGTAGTTGTACATCGGATTTGCAATTAATAGATACAAACTATAGGTAAAGTAGGGCGGGAGGAAACGCCCGGGTGTTTCCATTGCGAAGATCGCCCTGAGGACACGGTGGAGCATACGGTGGAGGTCTGCCCGGCTTGGGCGGAGCATCGCCGTGTCCTCGTGGAGGTGATCGGCGGCGGCGATCTCTCGCGTCCGACCCTGGACCAGGCCATGGTACGGAGCGAGAGGGCATGGCTAGCAGTCGCCTCCTTCAGCGAAGCAGTTATGCTCGCAAAGAGGGAGGCGGCGCACGTGAGGGAGATGCAGTACATGCGCCCTCACAGCCGTGGCCTTCGCAGGAGACGTCCTGGGCATCGGGAATCCCAGGCTGATTCCCGGCCACCGTAGGCGCGAGCTTGCGGACGGCGAGTAATGGGTAGCTCGCTGTCCGGTTAGGACCAAGCCCGAGTCGACGGCGCGTTGTGTTCCACGCGCGCCTCAAAGAGATGTCAGCAGCAACTGATGGGGCCCACAAGGGCCGATGCCTGCCAGGGGTGCGGGTTGTTCGAAAGAGATACCGCCGCCCCTGGCACATAGGCAACTGAGGGAACACGGGTGGGTTTTAGTCAGTAAAAGTCTGACACGCCCTCCCGCTCCACCCAGAGCGGGAGAAGTTATTTGATGATTTCCCACCCAGAAAAAAAAAAAAAACTATAGGTAAAATCAATCGTAAATTCAATACAAAACAAAACAAAATGATTTATTTAATTGCCTCATAGGTTGCATGTTGTGTTCTAGGTACAGCAATCGGTTGTTCTTTTTTTTGTCGTTTTTTTTTTAATTTCTGCCTACTCTGTCTAAAAACTCTGTGCACGCCACTGACTGAAAGATGTCAAATTATCTGTCAAATCCAATATTCATTGGTGTTAGTTCCTTAGCTCGCCCCTTTGGTCTTTTCTAGGTGTCGATGTAGTTGTTTTTCTTTTTATTGCCATTTCATTTACATAATAAATATGACCACGCAACTAATCTGAGTATATGATTATCAGAATTCATGAGATTGTTCTACGTTGCGTTGAGATTACAATAGTCACTTTTTTGTCCGCAACACTTTTAGTCCGCACGACACGAGCCACTTGAGTTGCCAACACAGGTAGTAGTATAATCTATGAACACAGGTGGCTCGTAGCCTCGCACCGTGTGTCGCAAAGTTCCAAGTTCAAATAATGAATGTATAAATTACCATGAATGTTTGCAATGAAAGTTTAATTAAATACCGCTAAAATATGACAATGTCATATTTTGGCGGTATTCGAAGTCTTTTTTTTTTTTAATTTTGGCTTCACACGGTTTGTGCATTTAGCCAGTGTCAAGTAATTTTTCTTTTAGAACAAGTAAATGGCCCGATATCGGGCACGAAGTTACAAAACATTCATAGTCGTCTTTAGTCAGTCAAGTCAAAGTTATTGTAAACCGGTAGTAACTTTACAACAACCTAATAGGAGTTTTTAGGGGGAACACGAAAAGTCCACGTTAGTCACTTATTTTCACTTTCACTACACTTGTGCACTCACATGTAACTAAATTGAATAATTCACTATCAAAATTATACAATTTAACTCGCTATTTCACTAAATTCCATGAAAATGAAAATTCGTGCGACATGTTCCAACGCGATCCCGCCAAAAAAAAAAAAACATTCGAAGTCTTAAATTATTCAGTTTACTTGTTTCTAGAGGTGTAAAAGTATCTAAAAAAAAAAAAAAAAGCGTACCCGTATGTATTCGTTACTATATCAATTAGTACCCGTTACTATCGTATCGTTACGTTACTAGTTACTTCTGATACCTCTTATCATGCTGTATGTTATGTTAGAGCAACGAATAAAGTCGTATTGCGTACGGTACGCGTACAGTAGGTATGACGTCGCGGCGTCGCAACATTCGTAATTTGTAGAAAACATTCATTTTTTCACTTTTCCGCATTTTGAACAAGAGTTGTGTTTAAATTCACCGAAAAAGCGCGCGCATGCGTAACATACGATCAGCAAACGTTTCAATGCACGAATCAACGATACTTGCATGAACTGAAACAGTGTAGGTTACCCATACTACGAAAAATGCGAGTAACGAAATGCATTCGTGTGTAACGTTTCGTTACTCGGTACTAGATCGCGCACCCGTTACTCAGTACCGAATACATACGGTTTGCTACAGCTCTACTTGTTTCTCCTTACAGTTTTTTTTTTAAGGTTTTGTTGCTGACTTAGTAAAGTTTACGTTGATTATTTTCCAATCTTACTTACCTAGTGATTTAAAAGTGTATTCGTTTGCATTAGTAGTGAGACGACCCACTGACCGTGCATGATGTAGGTACAACAAGTGTTGCACAGCGTGTGTTGTCCCAGAAACACTTTGTAAAAGAAACATCAATGAGAAGAATTGTCTCAAAGTTGGTATTATCTCTTGTTGTTTTAGACAGCGAAATTCACCACAGGAATAGTCACGAAAAGTTTACGAAGGTTCGTACCTCAACATTAAAAATGGGCTAATCTTGTAAAAGTCGTTTATTTCAATCCAATCCACTTGAGTTTTCCTTGCCAGCATTGCTTTTATTTGAGCTGGCTGCTATGTATGAGTGCAAAATTTAATTAGGCTGACTGAAACCTTCCTAAAGAATGGTAAACATTATTGACCACTTTTTCACTCCGTATAAATGTAACAGAAACCTGTCAACATAGTTTAGTTTATAGAATAGGTACTAATTTATACATGGCTTTTTTCAGTTATCTATCAGAATAATTGTGATTATAATGACTGTTCGGAAAAATGAAACATGAAAACCATACTTAAATGCCCGTCTGTCTAGTAAGACTGGTATTATAATTAAGTATCTTTAAGCTATTAATGTGAATAATATTTAAACTGTTTTTCAGATAACTAAGTGCAGAGTGCCTTTTATATTACAACATTGGGCCTGAGTTGTCAGAAAAAAAGAAACTGGTTGCAGCCACTTTAGATTTATATGTCTCAGTTTTGTAAGTATTTGTGTGATATTATTAGCAGTTTAATTGTTTTTTTATACGGACCCAATTTCCTGTTCACTTTATATAGAAACGAAAATGTTGTAATTTCTTAGCATTTGGACCAGCCATAATAATTATAATAAATCAAGCTATGTTTGTTTTTATTTATTGGCCAGTCATTAATCTCATCAGTGTGACTTTAATAAATCTGATTTAATTTCTATTATTCGAACTTTAAGTCAAGTTTTTTCTTCAACTAACTCTAAGCATAGTATGCCAAGATTAATTTAATTATCATTTGTTCTAGCTCAATGCTGATGGGAGAGGAGTTAGAGAGTCATTAATATGATGATCAGTTTGACCCTGTAAATGGTACTAGTTTAAATAATAAGACGTCAGGAGGGAATCCCTTACTGCATCCTTTACATCAGGTTCACCATACCAAAGTTTTGGCAAGAAGCTATACACACATTAAAAAATATACTTACATACCTATCCGGAGAGGGCACAACAAGGAAAACTGGAGAAGTATGGGGAGACCTTTGCCTAGCAGAGGAACAACATAGGGATCAAGAAAAAAAAAAAACCTGTGAATTTTATTATTCTGAATACTCTACCTCTCGGCAGATGAGCATATTGGACCCTGCAGCTGCTAAGGAACTGAAGACAATTAAAGAACACCGCCTCTTATTGATCATATCAATCTAGGCTGTCCGTCAATCATGGCAATCTGAGGCAAGTGTGCATTATTTCACACTATTTTTAATAAATATAATACACCCAAAAAATTGGGACAAGAACAGGCATGGAGTTTAAGAAATGTTGCAACTAATGAGTTCACATAGATAGTTTTTTTAGTGTACCTACTATGGTACTCAAAATATAGGAATAATATTGGCTCGTTGATTTATTTGGATTGATTATGACACTGATCTTTTATTGTATTTTAAATACACTGTGACACTGTTATAATTTTGAAAGTACTACATTAGCTGCAGGATCCTGATAATAAAGTAACTTACATTTTATGTGGTTCAATTTATTTAAAAAGGTATACTCTGACGAGTGTAGGAATGAAATGAATCAAATGCATAATAATAAAACTCTTACCATTATTTCCAGCTAGACTTGGTGGCGGCGTGCAGTCCGCACACATCACATGGCCCTCCATTTACGGCATCATGCAGTTGGACCTCGGGAAGCAGCACGCTCAGTAGAAAAATTGTTTTATCATTTTTTTTAATGTGATACAATTGAATTAATCTCATTTATTTATTTTTGAACGCACTAAGCACTGAATTAAATAAAATACATAAAGATAGGAAAGCTCAAGGGATCTGCTTCTAAAATTTCTTCCAGCACACCTGTGACAGTAGAGTTGGATGCGAAACGAAGATACAGTTTATGTGCAAAAAACAGTAAACAGGAAAACAGAGTAAATTAAACTATAGCAACCTAATCATACATACAATACTATTATACACTTACATATATAAATACAGTAATAATTTTAAGATCTTGCTAGCAAGAGAGCTAATCAATTTCTGTCATAACAGCACCCTTACCTAGATTATTGATATGCCTGCCTAAATAATTATTTTACAAGGTTTGTATCTTGTAGTGTGGTTTATGTTTTTGGTGGGATATTTAAAAAACCCATGCGCTTTTACGTATTATGTACCTACATATTAATATGTAAATGAACAAAACACCAATCACTGAACACTTGCATAACACAATTTTTGAAGTTGCTCTCTCACCTGTCAAGTCATATTCATTTGTTGAAAAGAAAATATAAAAACTGACTTTTGAGTTTGGAAAATGGTTGGAATTTACAATAAAATATCCAAAACCATGCAAATGAACACACTCTAAACGCGAAGACGTCAATGCTTGTAGACATGACTTTCGAAGGCTAAAAATTAAAAAAAAAAAGCTTATTGTGATGACAACTAGGTACGTCACGGTAAGCTCACTTCACACGATCACGCGGTGAGGTGTCACAAACCTGCGCGCGCCTCGTGAACCTCAGCAAATAAACTTGATGTCGTTAATTGATGATGATGATTTGATGAATATTCTTTGATTATTGACAACGAGTAGTTAAGTAGGTATCTAGGGGGGACCACACGGTTTAAGTAAAATAAAATCGAATCGTCTGAATGGACTGGCCTGAAAACTTATCCATCAAGACGTTGCTTCAGCAATGAAGATCGCTGAAGAAGCAGCCTAGCGCGCATGCGCGGGGTGCTCACTGCACCCGATTCATAAAACTATTTCGGCGCCGTGCGTGAAGTGAGCATCTCACCTACGCGACTCATTTGAAATGTTGAATTTTAACATAGGTAGTATTAAAATGATGATGATTTGATGAATACCTATTCTTTTACTATTGACGAGTAGTTAAGTAGGTATCTAGGGAGGATCACACGGTTTTAAGAAAAATAAAATCGAATCGTCTGAATGGACTGGCCTGAAAACTTGTGCACCAAGATATTGCTTCAATGAAGATCGCTGAAGAAGCAGCCTAGCACGCATGCGCGGCGCGAACACTTCACGCGATTCATAAATAAAACTATTTCGGCGCCGTGAGTGAAGTGAGCATCTCACCTACGCGACTCATTTGAAATGTTGAATTTTAACATAGGTAGTATTAAAATGATGATGATTTGATGAATACCTATTCTTTTATTATTGACAACGACTAGATAAGTAAGTACTTACAATAAAATGTTAGTAGGTACCCTACATATTGGACATTGGTATTACATTTTTTTTCAGTGGCTTACGCGGAAGCGCGGCGTGATCTTAATCACTCCACCAGATTTTCGAAGCTCTATCAAGTACTACACGATGCGCTAGTGTCAGTTGAACTTTGTAGGTATTAGTATGATGATGATAGGTATCTACACTAAAATATTGGATTAATAATCGGCACTAAATGACTTTTTTTTATTCATAAATAGTTTGATAAATGGTAAATGATTTTATTACTTTATGTAGGATTGTACAAACACTTTTACACGTCAATCAGATTTTTTTAAACTAGATGAGGTCGGCGTTTCCTATCTGACTACTATGAGAAGAAAGGCCGAAAGAAACTCAGAGGCCACAATCTCGTACATTGTCCAGACAAAATCTTGGTCACATCATGTGACGACCATGTGGATTGGTGTCTGAAATGGTCTTTTGAGGAAAGAACCATACAGATTGAGTGGACCTGTCCATTCGGTGTACGCATTTATCAGTAATCATACAGATCAACTCCGAACTTGAGGAGCTCAACGATTTGACGAACAATACCAAAGAAAGAACATTTGGGTAGGCCGCATAAAGTACTCAAACTGCCAGATTTACATTAAAACTAACCGAGAAAGAGATGAAACAACAAAATATTACCCACGTAGTCCTCACATTCACAATAATTAAAACAATAATAATAGTATACTTCTCATAGTTCATGTCAAAGTGTTTATAATATGATGATGTGTTTTATTTATTATATTTATTGTTGTACACACGGCTGCACATCAAGCTATACCTTTCCAGTTTACGCGCTGATCTCGCACTGTACGGAAATTTATACTATACAATTCGCGATCAGCTTATATTGGAAATGTATAGCTTGATGTGTAGCCGTGTGTAAGTGCGTGACGCGCACTCGCGCCTCAGGCAATATAAGGACTATTCTATGGAAATTAGAACGAAACAACATCGAGTTTCTGACCGAATTTTTGTTTTGCTTATTTATTGATAAATACCAGATATATGAAAAACCTCAAAATGCAATTGCGTGATGCACACTTAAACACTAGCTTTGAAATCGTAAGGAAATTATCAATAGAATCAGCATTTTTTTTTTCATTAAATATCGATTATGATTGATTAAAAAATGTATTTCAATATCGATTATGATTGTAAATATAATGCTGGGGCATCCCTAGCATCAGGTGGAATGACACTGACAGCTCACTCCACGCTCACTTCACCTGGTGAGATGGTTACAGAATCGACATGCTGTTTTACAACAATCCGGTGTCTTACTTTGTTGAATAAATTTCCAGGAAAATTACAAATAGCAACAGCCTTATAAACGTGTAATTGAACAAGCAACATGAGGCAGCCAGTATAATTATTGCTAGCAAAGAAATACAATCCGCAATAACACTTCAAGCGTAGCTAAAGTACGTCTATATTTTAGCTGTGAATTGTACGTTCACCACGTCTATGAACCTGAGTATTTATGGTTTGATCTACCCTTTTACCTATGAATAGGTAAGGAAGTTTCTCATAACCTTTAATATGCGGAACATATAACCCTCCCATGACTCTTCTTTAATTCCCCCATATTTTACACATAATAGAGCGAGGACAATAATTTTGTCAAAAACAATTGAAACAATAAATTGAATACAGTTGGGGAAAGTTTACACCAATACTCATGCCTAATAAAGATACCTTTTGAAGGGAACCTCTTAACGTACCAAAAAATGGAGAATGTTATTGTAATCTTGCATAGAACGTATCCATGTCTGCGTTTGTTTGAACATTGAATCGATCTGTGCTTGATAGTAGTCAATGGATGAAGTATAAGCAGATGTTTTCGTATGTTTGTGAAGATAATAATGCAGTTGGGGTAGCCATCTTTATTACTCAGTCGTTATAAGTTTCTCCTTTAGTGCCAGGAGGTTTTCTTTAAAATTAGTGCTGTAATATTTAAGCACGTGAAAGGAGGCGATAAACCGTCTGGTGGAAAGTTATTTGTATCGTATTTTATTGAGATATAAATGTTTGATGATATTTTCTGTGGATTTTATACTCGTTCAGTTCTGTTCTAGTTTCTTGGAGAAACCTACTGCATAATATTTTTTTTTGGTATTGTTATCTTTCGTAGTATAATTAACAGGTAAAGGTAACTGTTTTGTACAGTACGTACCTATTTGCTTTTTTATGGAGTACAGGGCAGGTTTCAAATAGTGTCTGAATTCCTCTAAATACATACCGACACGTCTTCTTTGTATGAGAGTAGGCAGACACTACAGAACGCCAACAGTTCCTTGTATTTTTCAAATCCTCATTTCTCATAATTTCAGGATCAATAACATTGGGTAAGGTATTAATCCTGCAAATTTTGAGATATGAGGATTCGAAAGAAGGATCGGCAAAATATTTGATAAAAAATAATTCTTTTCTACAAAATTTACTCAACAAACATTGATTAAGTACCAACTGATATATCTTGTTACTTACTCAATTTATATCGAGTTCAAGCCATTTCAAGTTATATGACCTCCACATAAAAGGTCATTACTCTTTAATCTTCTTTCATGTCCATTTCGAGTCCATCAAAGTTATTTACAGTCTTGTGATTTATTGTTGGAGCCATTTTAATCTATGTAACAGATAAAATGATTTTATTAATCTCACTTATTACTTATTTTATTAGATGAGAAAGATCTGCTCGAGCATAAGTTACTACATTATGTAGATTTTATATTAAAACTTGAGAAATGTAATCTAGGGGGAAAGTATGGGTGATAACGAAATCATCACCACGTCATTTTGGTTACAGGGAAAACAAATAAGTAAAAAATCTTTTACTTCAGACCCATAATGTCCATTCGGGTCCATAACTCCAGTATACAAACGACTTAGAAACTAGTGTTAGTAAAAACATCCACCAGAAAATCAACAACAACTATGTCTATTATTACCAGAGGTCGGAGTAGGTAGATTGATTTTATATACTTGCGTCAAGATATTATAATATGGACATGCCATTTTATCCATAATGTGCGGGAAGTACCGGAAAAAGTTCCGGAATTGGAAATATGGAATGAAATAAAATAAAAAACATACAGATAGGCTAACAAAATCGTTAATTATATGAATGATTGATTGAATTCAATGAACAATTATTTTTAATTAAACAAAAACTAACTATTCCAAGGTATTTTTGTATTAAATAAAATACTGATTTCTTTCACCATTAGCTAACACTGGTAGCGTAGATTGATATTATTAATACGTTTTTCACCTTAAACACAAATTCGTGCTAATTTCAAAATTCCGGAACAAATATCACAATAAATATGAAGTTCCGGTATTTTGGAGGCATATCCTTTATCCTCTACGTTTGACGTCAATGACCTTAAATCAATCTACCTACTCCGACCTCTGATTATTACGCTACAGCGGCAAGTAGGCGTATCTAATGCCCCAGCATGGGGCTATCCCACCTATCTGCTTTAGCAGTGAGTATGCTTTTGGGGCTGGCTGGCGCGTAAGGTGATAAGGGATTGAACACACAAGTAATCAGTCACACCTGACACACACACGGATCTTATGCACACACACACTACATTCTGACATTAGACCAAAGAATACTAAGGCACTTTTAGCTTTCTCTATAAGAAACCTATAAGTCTGCCACTTCATTGGGACGGAGTAGAATGTTGAGTGAAGAAGAGCTATCAGTTACTTTTTGTCCGCTCCACTTGTGTCAATCTAGTCAACCAAAACGCCCATGTGCATAGAAAATTACCCCTATTTGTGAAAGATTTTTTTTTATAAACCACTAGCTTCCACCCGCGCCAAATTGATTAAAATCTATTAATATACCAGCTGTCACACTTCATTGTAATCATTTTAACTAATTATCATAACAAACTAAGTGGCTTACATTTATATATAACTATTTCATTGCAATTTAAAATTAATGTGTCAATGGTAAAAACCTAAAAGAAGCAGGAGTGAACAATATCGAGAACGTTTAGTGACTAAATAAGCTGATGAAGACGAAGAAGTTTCACCGACGCGACGTATTGTGTGTTGTAAGTTGTAGAATGTTGAAATGATGAAAGTTGAAGTATTGTTAAAAAAAGATCCTTTAATTTTAATTAAATTTATATCATCATGTGGTTGTTTGTTTAATTCATTCGTTTTGTTGTAAGTTTGTAATCCAGTGTGAGGACGATGTTATTATAAATAAAGCATTATCCGTACATAGTATAAAACAAAGTCGCTTTTCGTGTTTGTACGCTTAGATTTTTTAAAGTGAGCAGCGGATTTTAATGCGGTTTTCATCTATAGACATAGTGATTCAAGAGGAAGGTTTATATGTATAATACACCGACCTCCCCGCGGGTGAAGCCGCTGGCAAAAGCTAGTGTAAAATAAAATTACTTTTATTTCGTTTATTTAATTTTTTTGTACTGTCTTAAATCTATCTAAAAAACGTTGTAACTTAACTTTGACATAAAATGTTTTGCACTCCTGCTTCTACGAGCCTCTTTTTTCTAATGCTATAATAAATGGAGTATAGTAACAATCTACATAAAAATCAATCTGCCTAGCTTTTTCGCAACCATATTGGTCTGCTTCCAGTCTAATCGGATGCAGCTAATACCAGTATTTTACATGGAACGAGTGTCTATCAGATCACCTCATCTATAAGCAGTGATGGCCCGGTGGCGTGTAATTTATTTCATCACCACTGCTCTCAAAACGGTGAAGGAAACATTGTGAGGAAACCAACGTGTCTTAGGACCATAAATTCGAAGACATGTGACATCTACCAACCCGCACTGGGCCGGCGTGGTGGATTATGGCCCAGTATATCTCTCATAGAGAGGAGGCCTGTGTGCAGTAGGAACATTATAGGCAGATGACGATGATGATGATGATAATAGATTGGCAGGATTTATTCGGAAAAACTCACCGTGTATACTTAGGTGAGAGCTGGAAGTGAGCTCTCAATTCCTAGCATCATTCGAGTTATTCTGTAAAAATCTCACCGTGTATACTTAGGTGAGAGCTGGAAGTGAGCTCTCAATTCCTAGCATCAGTCGACTTATTCTGGAAAAATCTCACCGTGTATACTTATGTGAGAGCTGGAAGTGAGCTTTCAATTCCTAGCATCAGTCGAGTTATTCTGTAAAAATCTCACTGTGTATACTTATGTGACAGCTGGAAGTGAGCTTTCAATTCCTAGCATCAGTCGAGTTATTCTGTAAAAATTTCACCGTGTATACATAGGTGAGAGTTGGAAGTGAGCTCACAATTCCTAGCACCAGTCGAGTTATTTTGTAAAAATCTCACCGTGTATACTTAGGTGAGAGCTGGAAGTGAGCTCTCAATTCCTAGCATCAGTCGAGTTATTTTGTAAAAATTTCACCGTGTATACTTATGTGAGAGCTGGAAGTGAGCTCTCAATTCCTAGCATCAGTCGAGTTATTTTGTAAAAATCTCACCTCAAGCTCACTTCAAGTTCACTTCATCTAAGTTTTTACGGTGAGGTTTTACGGCATAGCACTTCAGGTTGAATGACAGCTCACTTCACTTTAGCTTTCACGGTGAGATTTTTATAGAATAGACCGGCTGGTCGTAAGTTTTTTTGCGATAGTTAAATGTGGGTTCCTTAGTAGAACGAATAAAACGTTAACCTTTTATAAATAAACTCCCAATATTATAGGTGCCCAACCCTCACAGTTGAGTATGATATTGTAACTTTATTTGGGAAAGAAACAGTAAACATATAGGTTTACGTATTGCAAGTTCCGGTAGCCAAGGGTATTTATTGAATTAAAATATTAAATAACTGGGTTTCCGAGTAAGTAGATATAATACGAGTGGGTCGAATGGTATTTACATTAAATTGCATCCATCGGCTTGATGGTTCGGGGAAGGTAAGCAACACAGGCAACGGTTAAGTTGGGTTGGCGAGTGGATTCGTGGTATCAAAGTATATCTAAGTTTTATTCTTCAAAGGAACGGCTGAAATCCTTACTGGTGAACAAAGCATATTACAGTATTTCGGAATTCTTCACAGACAAAAATCTAGAATGTTGACATGCCATTATAATAGATTTAATGTTGTCCTTGGCATAAGATTTGTATATTGATTTAAGTATTTTAAATTGACATTATTATTTTAACTTGACATCAGTAGTATTTAGTGACATTAGTTTTGTATTTAATCTTTTATTTGTTGTCATGTTCAGTCTGTGTGTTGACATGCAAAATATTGACATTAAAAAATAAACATTGACATTGATTTCTATTGCCATTTAACAATAATTATTTTGTATTATGAAATGTGTGAGTCCTTTATAATCCAGTCTTTATAATTCAGACTTATTGTATTTATATTTCATCATTGAGACTTGGCTGGCATGATACTTTTATATACATGTTTTTTTATTACTTACAAACATTAGTACGCCCTCTGGTTTAACATAGCGCACGCTTTATTATCTTTATAAATCATCATAATTGTACTTACCTATGTTAAACAAATGAATAAATGACTTATGACTTAAGGAGTGTATCAAGCATACCTTTTATGCCATGTCGATACTACTACCACCAGACCAGTCCGGGTATAGGCAGTCAGTCCCTTTACGAACACTTGTTTGGATCGGCATGATTCGGCACAGCCAGACGGCAAATGTGTATAATCGACTTTGCTTCCCGGTGTTACCGAACCCGAAAAAGTATGTAGCACTTCGTACTGACTGGCTATAAGTTTCACCACACACTGCAACAGCTATCTCGTGTCGGTTACATATATTCAACTTAGAACGAGAATCAGCACTTTTTGAACGTTCGAATAAGTGAGACAGTCCCCCAAAACGCCCTCTATTCGTCACTTCCTAGTGCTCCCCAGCAGCAAAGCTGTCTGTTGAGTTAGAAGAACTTGATTCTATACAGTAGTAAGTAATTAACAATAAGAAAAACAAAACATTGAATTAAATTATTTGACACTAGCGGCCCGTCCCGGCTTTGCAAGGGTTGGATCCCAATTTTTTTTAAGTTATTAATATAGTCTTTGTTACTCAAGGATAATGTACCATTCTAATAGTGAAATAATTTTTGAAATGGGTCCAGTGGTTTTTGAGTGTATTCGTTACAAACATACAAATCTTTCCTCTTTATAATATTAGTATCTATATTATAATATATTATGTCACCTAGCACATGCCAATTTTACCAACAAAACATTGAAAACTAAGTCCTGTACTCAAACGGAAATAAATTATAAAAACCATTACTCTACAAAGCAGTAAAATAATATTTACGGTAATTTGATTGCTATTTTACAATGATTTTATTCGTTAATTCAATTAATTCAATTAACGTAATTGGCCAATACAATGATATTTGGCAGTCTCTATTCAAATCACGTGCTGGTTTCCCCGTTTTGTCGGGCAAAGCCCTTTTCCATAATGTAGGTAAAGGGAATGTTTATATAGCTATTACAAATGTTTAGAGAAATATTGTAGGTCCTATATCTACATTGTTTCTGTATTTTAGTATGTTTGGCCAAGGGTTTCCGGTATGTATTTATTCAGGATTGAAATAAATTATTTAGCAATTAGTTTTAACAAAGTAAGTAGGTATTGTATAACGTTAAATAACGCATTTTTTTGTTATTATATTCTGCCAAACAACGTAGTAAATAATTAAAAAAACAATATGATTGAAAAATCTACGCTAGTATCTAATCTATATTATCATCATCATTTTTCGATGTAACTGGAGGCAGCTGAATACCATAAGTTTAAATGGAGCGACTTAATTAACATAATACTCCTTGATACCACAGTAACGACTATAAAGATCTACGAGTGAAAGCTGGAACCAACGGCTTGACGTGCTTTTTTAGGCACGCAGTTGTGTCATCCATCCACGGTCTGACCTTAGCAAGCATTGCTTCACCTGATCGACCTGTTGCTGTATTATTTAGCTACCAGACCTTCCTCGCTAGAACAGTTTATGTGATGTTTATAATTGTTTTTAATCATCCAATATGACAAAACTTCTTCTCTCTCTTTATTTTGAAGTTTTTATAATCTTTAGGGCAAAGGACGAATACAGACAATTTATGTGGCAGCGGCAGTCTATGCAATAACTGTAGAGTATATTATTTGTTGATAATTTGCAAAATTTTATTGATCCAAAAGGCAATTGTACTTTTATGCTTTTAGTTGCGAATTTAGTTGCGGATTTAGTTGCGAAAATTAAGAGTTGGTGAAAAATATACATAGATTTTTAAGTGCAATGCAGATCTTCACAAATTGATTATATTATCACGAGCGACATATTTATCCAATTTATAAAATATATGGAGAGAGACTCTTTCTATAAATATAAAACTGTCCCGAAGGGATGTCTTCTGATTGTTTCGAAGAAGTGCATCTCTTCTATGTAATGCAGTATTAAATTCAGAATAATAAATGTCTGATTATTAAAAAAAAATATTTAAAAAAATAAAAATAATACCTACCCGTTAAATTCGTTACTTTTGAGGCTGTACTCATAAACCCGTTACATAACGTGTTGGAGGTCCAATCTATACATTAATTAAAATCGTAGCGAAGTCAAAACTGTTCGTTGAATACATTTTTTTAAGTATTTTTGCGAGGTCTGGGAACAATTCTAGCGCCGGAAACATATTTTGTATAATTTTCGTCTGTTTGTCTGAATGTATGTTTCAGCATCACGCAAAAACTACTAAATAGATTTTGTTAAAATTTTGCATAGATATTCCATAGATATCTGCGAGGCCTAGGGTATTAATTATTACGCTTTTTGCCATGAGGGATGAGCAGTATTAGAATTTATTCGTTTTCTTCTATAGTTTACCGCAAATTGTAAACAGACGGGCTGAAAGGTTAGAAAATTGCGGAGAATTACAGATTTAACCTTTTAAATGATTATCATCACCCTTTTCCATTATGCACCTAAGCAGCAGTGATGGTCATCACAACACACCTATACAGGTTGGATGGGGGTAATAAGGGTAGCTAACTCAACCGCTGTCACTTCATGAAAACGGCCTTAGCAGATCAATCTTATCCACATAAAAAAAAAATGTACAGTCAGCAAGAAAATGGGCAATTTTCACACAAAAAAAATGTGATGCTCATCGATCCTGTTTCTTAGGAATCAAAAAACTCTATGGAACCACAGAGGATTGAGTACTTAAGGAACGTTATTTACTTTAAAAATTAACATTAACTTTAGTTACTAAAAATTGTCTGTGAGGCTAAAGTAGGCTGTATAAAAGGCGTGCCATTTGTCGGCACTTGGTCAACTCTGCTATAAAGCATCCCAATCCCGTGATTGTGGCAGCCGACCGCCACACGGGCAGCGAATCCTACTATTGTGGGCGGGCCCCGAATTAATAGGATTCGCTGGCCATAGCATACCCTAACCATTCCTGACGATGCTACAACCCTTCTCCAGGAGAGTAGTATCATACTATCCTCCCCAACGAAGCCCGCTGCGACGTCCCAAGACCTAACCTTTGCTCGAACCAGCCCACGCCGTTTAGCCTGTACCCTTAATTTCGTCCCTAATTATTAATTATATACCAACCTAGCCCGACCCAGCCCACCCCTTGCTGCCCCCGCCGCACCCTAGCGACACCTAAGCCGAGGTACGTACTCTACAGGATGCCTATAGCATGTAATCGCTTTGTTATTAGTTTGTAAGCCCTGACTGGAGGCCTTAATATATGGAAACAGCCACAGGCGAGTCCGGTTATGCAGCCGACAACCTCCTAGGTTAACCAGCAATATCCCAAAAAAAAACGCCACTTGGTCAGTGGCAACATAGCCATCGAATAAGAGGCAAGAAATCTGCATTTTATTTCACCATGGCCTCCTCATCGCTATCCGTCTCTCCCCGAGGTCCTTATGCATTGTATTACAACACAGGTATTACATTCAGGGGTGCGTGGTGACATGTGCCACCAGTGGAGTCACTCGACTCAGCTAGGAGATAGTCAACAATAGTGTGAGTGATGCTGGATGCGCCCGTGTCGTCTGCTTCACTGGTTTTTACTTTATATGCATTATTCTATCTTCACTGGTCTCAACACGATGAAGGAAAATATCGTGAGGAAATCAGCATGTTCTAGAACCAAAACTTGGAAGACATGTGACATCTTTTTTAAAGTAGACAGGAATAGACAAGATTTTGACGACGTAAACAGTGCTCTCTCAATGGTTATAGATTGGTTTACGGCAAATAACCTAGTTCTCAATGCCAATAAAACAAAATGTGTAAAGTTCGCCTTACCGAATGTTAGAAATCTAGGTCCCAACATCGTCTTAGATAAAGAGGTGCTCGAAACCGTAGACTCGGCAGTTTTTCTGGGCATAACAGTAGATGCCAAACTTCAGTGAGGATCACATATATCAAGCCTAGCGGGGAGGCTCAGTTCAGCCGCCTACGCCGTCAGAAAAGTAAGACAATACACTGACGTCGATACAGCTCGGTTAGTCTACTTTAGTTATTTTCACAGCGTTATACAGTATTCTGCTGTGGGGCAAAGCTGCTGGTATTCAAAATATTTTTGTCCTTTAAAAACGTGCTGTTCAAGCAATTTACCAGCTAGGTGCCAGAGGTTCATTGAGGGACTTTTTTAAAGATGTTGGTATTTTCGCGGTGGCATCACAATTCAAATTCGCTAACATCTTATATATTTGGCAAAATATACACTTGTACACTAAAAACAGGGATGTTCACACCGTTAATACAAGAAATAAGAACAAACTACGTGCTCCCTTTCACCGGCTTCATAAGGTTGCTCATTTGTTAAGCTTGGTATAACTTTTTATATCAAGCTTCCCTCTTCTTTGCTAGATTTGCCTTTTAATGCGTTTAAAGCTCAAGTAAAATCCATCCTTTGTCTAAAGGCTTAGTATTCCACCAACTACTATTTAAATGACAAGAATAGTTGGTCGCTGTGATTAACTCAAGACAATGTTTATGTAATTTCTCCTGAATTGGCGTGTCTAGTGACAGGTTATATGGGTTCATATATATATTTTATTATTTTTTATTGCCTGTCTAAGTAATTTTTTTATTTTTTATTATTATCTATTATGTCATTAGTTATTGACATGATCTACTCATAACAATATTGTTTATGATGAGTTGTTTTATGCTATAAGTGACCTAGACAGTTTTCATTTTATTTGTCAGTATATTGGCATGGCTAGCTGACATTTTGACTATTTTTTTAATTAATGTTCTGTGTCTCGTATTATTTATTACTTTGCATAGGTGTATACGGAATCAAGTCTATCCGACTAACAGACAGCTGTGCTGCTGGGGAGTTTGTTCCACCACTTCTTCTTCCCAGCTAAAGCACTAGGAAGTGGTGAAGGGTTGGCGTTTTGGGGGACTGTCTTATGTATTTTGACGTTCGGAAAGTGGTGATTCTCAGCCTAATTTGAATAAATGACTTTTGATTTTGATTTTGATCTACCATCCCGCGTTCCCTCTCACAGAGAGGAGGCCTACGTCTTATCAGTGGAACCATTATAGGCTGATGTTTACAATAATAAATTAACAAGGATAAAATTAACACACATTTTGAAAACAGGAGAAAAACGTTCGGAGCAAGGCAAAATTGCAATCACGGTCGTGTCTTTCAGAATCGCTATCACACTGCTTATTGATAGCAAAACTCCAAGACAAGACATCCGCAGCAACAAAGACATAATGGGTGGTGTCACAGTTCTGTTTAGCGGCGATTTCCGGCACACTACATGCGGTGAGGCGAGGAACTAGGACTGACGAGGTGAATGCTACGGTGAATAGGTCGACTATGTGGTCGTAAGCTTATAGACTGCGCTTGAACAACAACATGAGAGTTTGGTATAAAGTAAGTGAAGACACTGTACCAGAGGAGAGTAGTTACAGTTGAACCTACCAGAGGCTCCTGGCAGAGTAGTTCCCACTTTAGAAGATCACATTTGTCTGGTGTACGGGGACATCAGTCCATTAGCGTATCAAGATAATTCTTGGGTGTGGGAACGGGCCATTTTATCGCCCAAAAATGATGCACCGAACAACCACAATATTCTCTAGCAAATTGAAGGCTAATGGCCGAAGACCATTGAGTAAATGTCGACCTCAGCAGGACAAGCTGCTTCTCACACAGACGACTGTACTGTAACCAAAACTACAAACGTAGTACAGAGGAAAGGTTTATAGATTGTGGCTGTCATTTTAGTAAATTTTGGTGACTTACGACTTCCACGCGAACGAAGTCGCGGGCAGAAGCTAGTCTGAAATAAACAAAAACAAAACTAAAACAATAACGCTCATTCCTATGACACACGAACTTGTAAAAAAAAAACAATTTAATTCCCGTTCGCTGTGAAATCTGATTCGCTTTCCCGTTGTTAATTGTTATTATTAAATTTTGTAACGACATCCATCGAAAAGGCTTCGTCTGTCTGTATTGTCATTCATAAATGTCACAATGCCTTGATCATCGGAACTGGATTTATTATTTAAAGATTCATTACTCAAAAGTAAGGATCCAGTTCTTAAATTACAATTCAAATATCATGAAATTAAGTGTGGTGTGACTTTTACGGCTGAACTATTCAGACTTCTTTCTTCGAAGAATATTGGCTATATGTTTTATACTATAGCTTCACATAATCATTATTAACTATAGATGTAGTCAAGCGAAGTGATTAAGAAGAAAAGAAAGCCTCCAGAAATGACAATTCTTTATCCAGCGCACCCTTGACAGCGGGATTACTAATCCTTTGACCTTTGTTGTATAATAGCTCACGCTGAGCTCATATCATCATCATCATAGAAGAGGAGAATATTTTCCAATTATGAACCAAAGGGCCACGACAAACTGATATTCTATCAGCGATAACGATGATAGAAAAGTCATAAATGTATTGGACAGACATTAGCTACCGAAGACTAGAGGGGCAATTCTCATAATTTTAAGAACGTTCACAGTTTGATCTCAGTCTCAATCTGTCAAAAATACCTCGTGTTTCCATACATTTTTGACATTTTCTTGTCGTCGAGATGAGACTGCGACTTGATTTTGAAGGTTTTTAATTACGAGAATTGGCCTTCTGGTCAATCCTGTTGAAAGTCTTTGTAGAAATACCAAATGCTTTTGAAACGATTGCCACTTACGAAAGCTTGAAATGATATTTTTTTTTGTGGCCACTGAGTTTCTTTCCATATCACTATTATTACGTACTATTTGTTACACATACCTATTTTTTATATAAATGTAAACACATAAAACTGATTTGCGTGTAAGACGTCTGCGTAACATAGGGTCTAGTTGGAAACCATCCTCAGGCACTAGTTGTCTGACATTTATGCTGAGCCTATTGGCGCAGTCGTGAGGCATACAATCATCGTTAAAGTTTTTTTTTTTTTTTGTGTAAATATTGTGTGATTTAACCTGGGTCAGATAAATGTATTTTCTTTCTCACTTATCTAACCTTCAGAACTGTTAGTTTTGATTGATAAATAATGTGCCCCTAACAATTTATCTGCTATTTTAAACATACACTGTGTCTCTAGCGAGTGTATGGCCAGCTTCACTACTTGTGGCACGACGTAAAATCGATACCTCAGTGTTATTTTTTCATTACCTCAGCCAGGTTCACTGTCCTATGAAAATATTAAATTGCCTAACAATTAGTCGTACGTTTCATTTGATAACGTTGTATATGTTCCGGCCGGATTTGAAAGGTTAATTTTGTTTCGTATATTGTTTCGTTTTAAATATTATTTGGATGATAAAATGTATTTTTACAGGGACAACAATGCCAAATTATTTTTGCTTCGTTTGTTTGAATACCGGCGTTGTTAGTACAGTACCTTCTATGTGTTTTGAGAATTTCATCATCCGGACAAATCCAGCTGTCACGCGGTGATAAGGGTTATTCGGAATAACTTTAGCTATAGGGTGTAGGTAGCATGTTTTCATCTGAATCTTAGGCCAGATATGGTACTCACTCTGATGAAATCTCGAATTGAATTTTAATAACCGGTTTACTTGGAAGCTTTGATCTGTATTAGAGTTTGAAGTTATTAGAGTTGACATTATTAATCTCTTGGGCGCTGAGCAAATCAAGGCGTTATTCTGAGAGTTATTATGGAGCCGTTTAGGCTTAATAAATTATTGTCTGAAATAAAATGTATATTATTAAGGCGGACGATGGGCTGAAGCCGATAGTGAAATGAACATCTAAGATTGCGGCGAAAGCAATTTTCAAGTTTTTCATCATGGGTGTCGTTTTCAATATTTTCTAGGGTGCTGAAGCCGATAATGAGGTTAAAATAAAGTTTGAATAATTTAAAGATAGAGTAAACGACGTTACATACAAAGTTGGAAAAAAGCGTATGGAACTTTGTTCCTGACGGAGGTCACCCCGCCCCCACACTTTTTTAATTTATTTGTTTATTAATCTTGTAATTCTTAGAACACTAATACTCATTTTCCTCCGTTTTAAACAGATTAGAATTCCTAAAATCATGGCTCCCAAAACATGCAACCGACGCCACTCACTGCGGAATAAAGTTAATTATTCACTCGCAGTGTTCTAAACCACATTTAAACGTACCATTGTTAACTAGAACGCGGTGAAAGTGAGAGTTTCAAACAAATTACTAACTTAATCCTTGTTAACGTCGGCCGGCTTTAGTTTAGGAATTTTATCATATATAGTAGGAAAATATTTTTAGAATACATGTTTGTGTTGGGGAGGCCTATATCCAGCAGTGGACGTCTTCCGGCTGAAATGATGATGATGATGATCATGATGTTTCTTCTTTAGCACCTATGTTGCCGAATAATAGGCAAGATTTTCTGATCAGAAAAAAAAAATCGTTTGAATGTCACCGAACTTATAAAGGGACTAGCTTCTGCCCGCGACTTCGTTCGCGTCAAATTTCTCGCTCCCGACCCACCCCGTCGCTCGCCTCGCCTGCCTGTGCGAGTACTTCGTATTCGTGACTTTTTTCTCTTTGCTCGGCTCCTAAAGGTGATGTTATATATAGCCTATAGCCTTTCTCGATAAATGGGCTATCGAACACTGAAATAATTTTTCAAATCGGACCAGAAGTTCCTGAGGTTAGCGCATTCAAGCAAACAAACAAAGTCTTCAGCTTTATATGACTCTAAAGATGGTGTCGAGTCAATGCCAAAGCATTTCTTTGCGGCACTTTTCAACGTTAACTGTGGTGTGGCAGCTACCCACAGGCACGTTTTTCTCACGGCGATTTTTTTTTTCGCGCACTGCATTATCAACGCCCTGCATAAAGCCGAGTGTTGAAAATCCAACAGTACCTATGTTTTTTTGACGTGCACTCTGTTGAATTTTCAATGCTCAGTTGACCACCGAGAGTTGAAAATCCAGTTTGCAATAAAATCCCGCCGCGATTTTGTTACGTCCGTGTGAACGTCGATGTTTGTGGGAGAGTCTTTACTGATTATAAATGAAAGCTGGCATCACACCGATCCGTTCCTTCTGGTAGTAGTAACTATAAACCACCTCAAAGTGTTGACCGGTGCTTAAATTAATTTAATTATACATTCAAATCTTAATAAACAATTTGTTGAACCGAAGTGCCCGGACCCCACTGGTTATTCGCAAAGGTAATCGTGAAGCAAAATACGGAGATTTCGGGTAAATAATACTTATTTCATAAATGTGAAAATTTGTATGTTAAGATGTTTGTTACGCAATCACGCAAAAATGGCTGAACGGAATTGGATGAAATTTGGCGAACATTTAGTTCGTAACCTAGATTAATACATAGAATACTTTTTATCCCAGTAGTACGTTCCTGTGGGATAATTTTCGATCCTCACGCAGGCAAAGCCGCTGGCAAAAGCTAGTTTTTAATAATCTTGGCGGCATGAATAAAATAACAAGCGCGGATTATTTTGGTTCGCATTGGTCACTGTTTGGCAAATGCGCCAACGTTCCAATGTGTTTCTATTGACCTTATCGACCACAATTAAGGACAGTGGTTATTTATTGCAGATCTTATTTTGAATACCTATTAAAAATGTGCACCTTTACTTGTATTGTGTGGTTTGGTTGCTAAATATAAGGTCAGTTCCATAGGCAATCGTAAAGGTGGGTACTGACCGGCGTTACAGGGCGTAATGTAACATTCGAAGCAACCATGTCGTTACGCCGTGTGCGTAAATCCGTGAAACATGCTCTTTTCGAACTCTTTTCTCGCCCGTGGTACAGGTTCATTTCCACTCGCAGTCAAGATGTAGGACAACGACATTGCCTCAATGAGATTCGCCAAAAAAACCATCAGACAGCGGTGCGTTGCTCGCTTGTTTCCCCGCTCTGACTGCACGTATACTCGCTTTGTAACACGTTAGTAGATTACGCCCCGAAACGAAGGTCAGTTCACACCTTAAGACATGATCATCATTTAAGAGCGAAGGTCACATACATCTATGTTTTCTAGTAGTACTTTGAACATTTCCATGTTATTTGGACGTCAGAACAGATGATTACATTATAAGTTGCTAGCTAGGTGTTAGCAAAGCTAAACAGAAACTTGACCCTAGTTAAACAGTAAGTTTGCTATTATTTGGGACAGTATTATTTCCATGAGCTCTTCTGGTAACACACCACATTATCTGTCTAGCCTTTCCAAATCCTATGTTAGAGCCAATTTCAAGACTCACCATTGTATGTTGAATACCAGTATTTTTCATGAAGCAACTGCCTATCTAACTTCCATAACCCAGTTACTGGGTAATGCGATACCCCTGATATGAGCGGCTGTCTAACTTTCAGGCCTCTATCGACCTGCACCGACTGTCAAAGATCCTCGAATGGCAACCAACGTCTTATCATGCTTTTCGAGGCACGGCGGGATCTTTATATGTAAAGCTGGTCGCCCATCCACGGACCAACCGCGGAAAGGGTAGCTCAACCTGACCGTTCGACTTAGCCACAAGCCCCTCTTCTATCAACAAACCACACAGGATTCAAACCAGGCAGTCCAACTCACTATCACCATATTCGTCAGTTACCATACTGAAACTCCCAAAACGTGAATTTTGCTGATCAGAATACGCCCTAAGATCCGTATCAAAAGCGCAATAAAGCCATTCCTTGGCCAATAAGGGTGAGCCATAAAACCTTCACGTAACATAGGCTGTGGATCTGTTGGTAAGCTGCAATTTTTATTGTCTTCGCAGTGATCGAATGTTTGTTTAGACACGTAATGTGGGTGAACCCTTATCTGTAGTGGTGTGGACGTGTCGATTAAATTGGGGTGCTTGTCATGTACTTAGTTATAATTGAAAACAGAGACAGGAAATGGTATTGATTAAGTAGTTATGAGCCAAGATTAGATATGACAATGACACATTCTAATGTTTTTCATATAGATAAATCGGTGACAACACAAGTGAATAGTATTTATTTATAGGACCTATAGTGTAAAGATACAGTCAGCGTCAATAATATCGGGACGAACACACTGTTCAAAATTATCTAAACAACTCTAAAAAATTAAATATTAATTCAATGACACAAGGAGTATTTCAGAATGAAGACAATACACGACAACTGTCATTCTGACAAGAACTTTATCCAATTGGGATAAAGTTTTTGTTTGGGTGGGAAATCATCAAATAACTTCGTCCACCTTTATACACATAACCGCATAATATAGCAGGCAATAGGTAGATCAAATGTTATGAAGATCCGCCAATCACCGATACCAATAACGAATCCACCGGACGACCATTAAACCTTATAAATGCACTCCAATACATTTACAGAAAAGAGACGCAAAATAACAAAGATTGCATACAATTTATTATGAATCCAAGTACAATTCGCACAATGGTATTATCGTACTTGGATCGGAACGTTCTCCAACAAAATACTCTCGAAAGAGAAACAATGGAAGCATTAACACTCGATTCTCGGTATCGATTCCGATCGAATTTCAATTCCGGAAAAACGCATCGAATCGAGAATCTGGAAACGTATTAAAAGTGGGGCGGGATCGGTATTATAGCAAAAAACCGCTGTGTGTTCTTGCAAAATGTAAAGTTCGGTAAATTGTAGAACGTACAAAGGCTGTTACAAAAAGGGTAGCGTGAGGTCATAATTACTGATAGACGTAAACGAGAAAAAAATACTATGGTGAAAAGCTTATCAAGTGACCGAGGTTAATGCATAAATGGATAAAGAAAGAAAGAAAAATATTTTATTTGTGAAACTGACAGGAAATGCAAACTGACAGGAAGAACATAAAGGCGAAATACAAACAATAATGTAAAAAAATAAAGAAAACAAATTATAAAAAAGGGAAGACCTTTGCGAGGCCAAAAAGGCTCCTATCTTAGCATAATGCTGCGATATTTGTAAAAAATACAACTACCTCAGCGCTGGTATTACGATAGGGCGCACTGTGATGCCACGGACATACTTACTCATACGTAAAGAATACAGGTCTGGTATTGTGATCACTACTCCCTAAGTAGGTTTAAATTCTAAAAATATATTAAAAATTTAAAAATTTAGACGTTTCATACTCTATCACGTAAAAACGGCTGATCAGATTTGAATGTAACTTGGCACATTGATAGTTTACTACCTGGTTTAACATATAGGATACTTTTTACATCAGTTGCAAATGGGACCGGGCCAAAAATTATCCAATTAACCAAGACTGAAGTCCATGCGACACGAAGGCAAAGTCGCGGACAAAAATTTTAATTTAAATTATTTCATACATAATGTTCCGTTTGGTGCCGGACGTAAAGAATAGCATCCCATCTCTTCGTGGGGGTCGTAGGTGGCGACTAAAGGACTTACTAGAGAATGGGCAGCAGCGTTCTCTATGCATTTTATTACCATACTGCGATCGCCAACCCAAGCGTGGCGATTATGGCAATCCCCCCCAAATTGGGGGAGGCCTATGTGTCCAGCAGTGGACGTCTTTCGGCTGAAATGATGAAATGAATATTTTATGATAATCAAAAAAACTTACCTACGTACTTGGTATTTTCTACTTTCTTTTGCTTATAAATATCTAAAGAAATAAATTCATTTAAGCAAACAAAGTTATTAAACTTTTAAGACTCTAAGACAGCTTCATAAGTTACCCATTGATAAGGCACTAAAACTTTGTACTAAGCAAAATCCAGATTTAAGCCCCAAATATTCAGAAGATTGATTTTAACGTAGATATGTCCATTACAGTTTTAGCCCGTAATCCTAAACCCAGCTTATCATCCCATTACAACAAAGACTTTTTAGAAGTATTGGAACCTCTATCGGGAATCTGTCTGAGCCACACTGCCAGGAAATTTCCATATTTATTTATCTCGTAAAATCATTGAGAAATAACAATGGATAAGATTTATGTGGTTTCTGCTTAGATTTAGTTTAGATACTAAGTAATGTTGACATAGATGAATGTTTTAGCGTTTCTTATACAGGTATTTTTTGAGAAGTAGACTAACACATATCTAGGAATTATATATTTTATTTTATTTTTACTTTTTTGGCCAAAGGTTCTTGGAATGGCTACTGCGTACGGGCAAGCGTCCCACAAGGTAGACCGATGATCTCGTGAAAACTTCGGCAATTCGCTGCATGCGAGAGCATCGATGTAGCGACGCTTGAGGGAGGCCTTATTAGAGGTCCAACAGTGGGGCTTTCGGCTGAAACAATGATGATAAAGCAATTTATCATTTGTCACTACAACTATCTAAATAAGATAACTTAATATTATACCGTTTTTCTCAAACTCGTCATCGTAATTTCATTGAATTAATCCGTGTATTGGCTGTTACTTCCATTCACTACTATCTTGAAATATTATTATGCAATATGCATTTCATAAATAAAGTTGGATATTGCTGTTCTATTCCGTGGCCTATTACGGTTGTTTGTGTACGGAAATTGAAAACCATAACTATATTGAATCCATTTCCGTCTCAAGATTGTCTGTGGACATCGCAATTACTTTATATTCGAATAACAATAAAACCGTACCTTGTACCGTGCGCTCTTTAATATTGTTGTTCTGATCTTCAAACCAAGGAGGGTTCTTGAAAGGACCGCAGTGTGACTTGAACTGGAAACAATTTAATTGGTGTCTTGTAATTGACTGGGTCCAATTATTTTGTACCTTGAAAAAATTTTTCTAGAAAATCGAATTCTCCAATTCAAAGGTAGAAAGAACCACCTTTGAATTTTAGAATTAGATTTTTCGTGTGTGTTATTATTTGTTTTAGGTAAAAGTAATCATTATGTTTGCAGTATTTTTACAAACAGATGGTTAGAAATATACGTCTGACAATCCAGTCTTACCAAAGAGTATCGCGTTACCCAGTAACTGGGTTGTGGAGGTCAGATAGGCAGTCGCTCCTTGTAAAATAAGCGTATTCAACTGCATCCGGTTAAAGTGGAAACCGACACAAACATAGTTTCGAAAAGGCTAGGCAGATTGATTGGGCGGTTAGAAACATGTAGAAAAAGACCGAAAAAGTCGAGAACGTCGATGCTGGTGCGGGTTGTTCGAAAGACATACCGCAGCCCCTGGCACACCGGCAACTGAGGGAACTCGGTTGGGTTTTAGTCAGTAAAAGTCTGACACGCCCTCCTGCTCCACCCAGAGTGGGAGAAGTTATTTGATGATTTCCCACCCTCAAAAAAAAAATACATATGATGTTGCAGTATACAATAGGGATCGTTGTTAACGTCCCTATTGTGAGCGTAGATAATCCTTTAGTCATCTTTTACTACACCCACGGGAAGCAAGGGGTATTTCCCAAGCACATAAGACCTGATTTCCCTATTACATTTTGATGGCATGCTAAAATATTGTTATTACCTACATGCATTCAAAGGATCTTCCGAGATTCATGTTAGTATAGCCATTACAGAGCAACACGTAGGTTGAAGCTCCATTCCATTACAATTTATGTTAAACGTATACAGCCAAGTCGGAATTTACATACGAAAAATATACATAAAATGACGTCACCCTGCAAATTTTATACACGTCATTTTGTAAAATTACACGTCGTTCACGCAAATTTCGTATAAAATGTTAATTTTCTTTGAGGTGTGACCATTTTGATACAATGGCCACATTTGGATCAAGGACCGTTAGTAATGGCGTTATTACGATGGCTCATTTCTTTCTTTCTTTTTGTCACGGTTTTCTTTAAAATGAAGGGTCGTTGGAAATAATTTTGACATAAAGAAGATCTTTAATTTTACGTGCGGTTTGAGTCCTGTCTTTCGTAAATGGGGTTCAAGATTAGGGCGAGAAATCTTGTTGGTTTGAGATTTGTGAGTTTTGATTATAACAAGGTTTTGACTTCGTCATAGAATGGCTTTCCTGACTTTGTGTATTTATTTTTGTTTAGAGAACTGTCCGTTATGGAAAAATAGTTGCAGCAAAGGCATCATTAACGCATTAACGTGTTACTGGATTTTAATTACAATTTATCAACCCATCAGATAAAAGTAGGTACCATAGAATGTTAATTCTTCATCTGGGATGAAAATATTCCACAAAAACTTATCTACATCTTGATACTTACCTACCTAGCCCGCAACCTAATTTCGAGCTCTGTTTATTCCGACCGATAAGCTTAAGATTACTCCAAAAAATCGTCGAGAAGAGATTGCTTAAAAAAGGACCAAGATTATTCCGATGAGGCGAATCAAGGGCCTACGCAAACCATTAGGGTTCATCGACCCGCCTTAGTGTCGTCAGTACGATGATGCCGTTCGTTAAAATCCGACGCGTCGTTTCACACAGCAAATTGCATCAAAAGAATTCCGTTGATTTCAATTTCAAGTCTTTCAATCGTTAGGGAGTGAATTTTCGATTGGATACTGAGCTGGTGCCGATAACTAAGGCTATTCAATATCAATATAGCTATTAGCTGATTGGAGAGCTGGAAAATTTTAAGATATTTCTGACGATGTGTTTTTGTCAGTGAAACTCGAAATACGCTCTATTTGAATAAGTCCCGCATAATAAAGCTTAGATAAAATGGATTTGACTAAAACTTTTTCCTAGGCCAAAATAAAGCAAGGCTGTCCATTTTATTACTTACTTAATTTCTTTTTGTCCAATTGGATTTCGTATAACTATTTACTTTTATTTCTGTCCATTCGTTTTAGTCATTTCGGCTTCTACATTACTTATCTACTTGAGGCGAATTTCACCAATGAAAATAAACGCGATCAGCACTTAAAAACCGCGTTCGAGAGCTGTCAGTGTCATCATTGTTGTGGTATATTGACACTGAACGCTCTTGAATGCGGTTTAGATGTATCGCGTTCTGTTACATTGGTGCAACTTGCCCATAATATGTGTAAAAGAATGCCGCCAACCGTGCGTCAAAATTGCAGACATTTTATGAGTTTTCAGACAATTTCAGTTCAACAATTAATGGGTTCAATAACGTGTTATCGGCTCTCAGTTTAAAATTACGGCCCAGACTTATGACGACGCCAATGGTAATCGGAACCAACTCCATAAATATTTGAAACAATAAAAACGTCATATTGAACAGTTTTCAATAACCATTAAAGTCAATATGATTAGGTTTTTCAGACGATAAATTAACATGAAGAATTAAGGACCATATTGACTGAAATACGTTGAACTGAAGATGTGTTTAAACCAAACGCTTGAATCTTCATTCTTGTCCGGCTCGATCACGGAGCATTCGATTATAGTTGTGTCATTGCTCGCGCATATTATGTGGAACGAACTAAAGCCTCGTTTTCACTACCTTGCCAAGTGAAAATGTTTTCTCCAGATGTTCGCTCAAAACAGAAACATATGTTTCCAGTATAACGCGAAATCGAGGACTAGTTCTAAACAAAAGCTCTTTCTGAACAGTGCGCTGGTGTAGCTACGTTCTCATTCTCACTCGGTACATATGGACGATCATGATCTTGATTTGCTTTTGGCTACGTTTGTATTAATTATAACTTTACAAAAATTACGGAAAAGAGAAAGGCAGTACTGACGGTTTTTTTTTTGAACCCAGAGAAAGTAGATTAAATGGAGCTGAGTGCTCTTTCCGAAGATGATGCATGTTTTGAGGTGTACATTTCTTCTGCTCCAGAATCTGAACACTGCAACTGAGATTTCGATCATTCACACATAAAAGAAGCGGTTAGTGATACAATTTTCTTTTTGACTTCTAACGGCGTGCATCTCATAATATTGGCTATGTATTTTAAAGCATCGTTATTTTTGTAATCCTTGCAAACGCAGCTAAATAATGCTAGCTGACTTGATGGGAACCGTATTTGTCACATGTTTTTGAGGTCAAAGATAATTATTAATTAGCATTTAGTAGCTGTTATAACCCAATTAGCATTTAGTATAACTTCTATCAAGGACAACATTGATCTAATGTTATTTTGATTTTCATCTATAGCTCGCCAATCTTTTATTCGGGACTGAACATTCACTTGTTTTTATTTCTAGTCTGCACGGATTCTAGTTTAAATGTTCACTGATTGTAAATGGCGCTAGAGCCAATGGAATCATTGATGTTTACCTATACCAAACGAACCTAGAAACGAGTGTTCGTGTCTTGCTATATGTATACTCTACGTTTAAACCCACCTTTACGATTAAGACCTTTCGTGGTGACCGTTCTGTCCTCGCGTTAGAACTTTTTTAATAAAATCCACTTTTCTCTTTCCCTAGGGAATAAATTTGGATAGCAGTAGACTTTAAAAATTCGGGATTTTAAATTATTTGTGTTTACGGAGGACCAGAGTTTGTGCTAATTAAAGAGTTTTGTTAACCATTTTTTCAAATTATTTGAACTTGACACACTTGCTTAAATATTTGTAGGGTAGCTTAAATTCTTTGTAACTGAGGATGAACCGGTCGTTTGTGACAAACAATTTGCTTTTTGTATTGTAATTAATCCAAATAAATTGCGTGCTTTGGTGATGTATAATTGTCTTGTTTACAAACATTTGCTGCTAGATTGATAATTACCAAAGTACCAAAAGCACCCAATGGGTGAGGGACACCCATTGACATTGACATTGACAGGGACACCCAGAGGGTGGGGGAAAGGGAGTGGGCCGTAATCCACCACGCGGACCAACTACGGGTTGGTAGATGTCACATGTCTGTGAATTTTTGGTTCTAGGACTTACCCGTTTCCTCACGAAGTTTTCTTAGCCATTTTGAGAGCGGTGGTGATAAAATTAAATTGATAAATTAAAGTGCTTGCTTGGGTACGGCCGACAACACTGGGCCACCATTGCTCTCTGCTCTCTCAATAATTGTCCCATCATTTCGAAACAAATGAATTATTTTAGGCAACCACTCAAAGAAAAAATAAGTTCACATCAGGCCTTTTGATTTTCACGGTTTTACGCACAGGTAATTTTGCGATCACAAAAATGTTATTAGCACTTAAATCGGCGGGGCTGGCAATCCTTTTAGCCGCGTTTACGAGATCCCTTCACATGATAAAGAGTCACATGTGATGTTATGTCAACTAATCTATCACATACAGTCTAATGGCTGATTTTTCAATAGTCAGATAACTTTTATCTGAAGAATAAATCTAACAGTTGATATATTTTATGAACAAAAGCTGTCAAACATATTTATTCCTCACATAAAAGTTATCTGACTATCGAAAAATCGGACCTAAGAGTTAAGAAATCTGTCATGATTAAAGCAACATCCTCTTCCATTATAAATACAGAGTTTAAATCTAAGATCATTTAAAACAGAAGAACGTCAAATAATAATTAAACCCACGCTGCGTTCCTGTCTACATTTCCACAGCTGAAAGACAGAAGATTTATATTAATCTTAATAACAAAACCAAAGTATACGGAACAATTCAAACAGTTCAACATTCTGAAGTATAATTATTATATCTCTCTTCGCTAACATTCATTAACAAAAGTTTTTGTTGCGATGAAAACGATATTTCAAACAAACTTAATAATTAGACGTGGATAAACTTAGTTAATGTTACAGGAAGTACATTTCTGCGCCAAATCTTCGGGTGTTATGGCTCATTTACATCAGGAGAGTTTCTCGCCCGTTGAGAGGCGAGAATGTTCATGCGAGTTCAGACGAGTTTCATTTTTGCGCTTATGTGTTTACTTACATTTAAGGTAAGGTAGTCCGCGAAGTAAATAGTCATTCAATAAAATTAATTTCGAGGGTAATATTGATGATTTTATTGATCCGAATTCTGTAAATACATAAGCGGTATGGCTATGGTCGCGAATTATAATTTATTCAACATGCAGACCACATACTGTCTATTCAAATATTCAATATAAATTCTTTATTTCAGACAAGAGTCCATAGTGTTAGTAGCAACGAAATAACTTAATCACTAGTGTTAGTAATAAGCTCAACGATCAACTGGTATGGATTCTTGACCAGTGACGCAGCAGAGGGGAATTCCACCGATCTGAGAACACGCTCAGAAGACCGTTGATGGTGGCGCGTAGCCGGCCGGCTATGGAGGCCGTTCTTTTTCTTATTATGGCATATAAATCACCTGTGCGCGCCTCCGCAAACATTGTGGACGCACTATAACGCCACGACAGCCTCAACAATATCCTAAACGCGTTATTATATTGTACACGCAGATCGCTGTATGTCCTCTGCGTAAAACTGGTCCAAAGACTGCACATGTAAAAAGACTGAAAGTAAGCTATGAAAACATTTGACTATACACCGAGAAATTTTAATGGTTGTTTCCCCGCGGCAGAACAACTTTCCTTAGGGAGTACTTTCGAAGCATAGAGTAAAAGTTAAAAAAAAAGTTTTTTTTTTAAATAATTAATAAAATATTCATCACCTCGATAAAACGCAACTCAATGGTAACACTAGAGGTAACATGTAGGTACTTCTCGAATCGCACGCACCACTGACAAAGGGAACAGCGATGCATGAATGTTCAAAGCAAAATAAACTCTCGCACGTGGTGATTTTTCACAATGGTAAATCTGCCATTTTTTGTTTCTAATATTTTATTTGTTTATAAAACGATTGTATTACCAAGACAAAACCATTTCGCTGCGGGAAAACAACCATTAAAATTTCACGGTGTATACTGACCTAAAAATTGCAAAAAAACGTAAGCAAATTTTGATTTTTCGGGCTACCTTGGCGCTTCCTAGTTAAGCGAGAAAAAGAATTGCCTGTGTTTATGATTCTCTCGTAAGTAATTTTTTTTCCAGATATTTCAGAAGCACAATCAGGATCAGAACTTTATTTGCTATGAAAGTAGGTACACGTATAAGATGTACATAAATTAATGAGATCGGCTACAGTCTACCTAACGGCGTGCAAATTATTAGGTGCATAAATTAAACTATTTATACAAACTAAATAATGTCAGCAAAACAAAACAGAAATTAAAGTGAAGTCAATTGGGCACGCCGCGATTGCGGCGGTAAGTCCCCTCTTTGAGGAGTGGCTTGAGAGGCGGCATGGCGTCCTCACCTTCCGCCTGACACAGGTCCTCACCGGACATGGCTGTTTCGGGAGGTTCCTGTTTCGGATAGGGCGGGAGGAAACGCCCGGGTGTTTCCATTGCGAAGATCGCCCAGAGGACACGGTGGAGCATACGGTGGAGGTCTGCCCAGCTTGGGCGGAGCAACGCCGTGTCCTCGTGGAGGTGATCGGCGGCGGCGATCTCTCGCGTCCGACCCTGGTCCAGGCCATGGTACGGAGCGAGAGGGCATGGCTGGCAGTCGCCTCCTTCAGCGAAGCAGTTATGCTCGCAAAGAGGGAGGCGGCGCACGTGAGGGAGATGCAGTACATGCGCCCTCACAGCCGTGGCCTTCGCAGGAGACGCCCTGGGCGTCGGGAATCCCAGGCTGATTCCCGGCCACCGTAGGCGCGGGCCTGCGGACGGCGAGTTATGGGTAGCTCGCTATCCGGTAAGGACCAAGCCCGGGTCGACGGCGCGTTGTGTTCCACGCGCGCCTCAAAGAGATGTCATCAGCAACTGATGGGGCCCGCAAGGGCCGATGCCTGCCAGGGGTGCGGGTTGTTCGAAAGAGATACCGCCGCCCCTGGCACACAGGCAACTGAGGGAACACGGGTGGGTTTTAGTCAGTAAAAGTCTGACACGCCCTCCCGCTCCGCCCAGAGCGGGAGAAGTTATTTGATGATTTCCCACCCCAAAAAAAAAAAAAAAAAGTGAAGTCAATTAATATTAATATACAGTACGTAAGTCATAATTGGTCAAATTTGTAATTAAATATAACAATCATAATTAAATTTATATAATTTAGAAAGTCTTTCACTGAGTAATAACATTTGTCTAATAGTAGTGCAGTAACCTTAGATTTAAAAACTATAATCTATTTTATTATAAATGACAGGTCCCATTGTCATAATACTTTTCCTTAACAGTGCTGTTTTGTCATCATCTGCCTAGTCTTTTGCCAACTGTGTTGGGGTCGGCTTCCAGCCAAACCGGATTTAGTTGAATATTAGTAGTTTACATGGAGCGACAAATTACCTGATCTCCACAACCCAGTTAGGTATAATGGGTAATACGATATCCCCTTGTTGTCAGACTTTCAAGCTTCTGACGACGCGTAACGACTGTTAAATATCCACGAGTGACTGCTGGGGCCAACAAGCTTAACGTGCTTTCAGCGGTACGGAGGGGTCTTGGTATTTAAAGATGGTCACCCATCCGCGGCAAACGTAGCTTAACCCGTACCTTTACAGATATTTGACAATTCGAAATAATTCTTTAACTTTTCTAATTCATTCAAAATCGGGTTGAATCTCGCCTCTCGACGTGCGAGAATTGCACGCACTATTTACGAGTCCTCTTATTATATAATTATCTCCTTTCGATTATCACCAATTCGAAGCGATAAATTTTCTCCATTTAAACGAGCCTTTACGCTTTAACGATTGTTTATTTTAATAAGATTGTTGCTAGCATTTCCATCTGTTGGATTTACTTACGATTATTTCTGTAAGCACGTTAATAATATCATGCAAAACGGAGGCGTTTGTGTGTTTTACATTTGAATTGAGTTTCGTGGGTGTTCAGTTTCAGAAGCTACAACAAATAACAAGTTGAATAACAAAGAATAAATAACAAGTATTTTGCTTATGAAGTGAGTTTCATAAATCCAAGATGTGTGATGAGTAAGTTTCATATGACTTTTCACTGTAATGTAATATTTTCTGGCTCGAAGGCACTAAATCACTACACTTTATAAAACAAAGTCCTCTGCTACGTCTGTATGTTCGCGATAAACTCAAAAATTGCTGACCAGATTTTCATGTGGTTTTTACCAATAGAAATTGTTAAGGTTTTTGTGGATGAAAAATCTATGTATTTGAACGGAATTATTGATTAACACTTATGATACTTTTTATCCCGGTAGTACGTACCCGTGGAAAAATTCCGACCTCCATGCAGGCGAAGCCGCGGGCAAAAGCTAGTAACAAACGATAATAAACATAAAGGTTATATTGCAATGACATTTCACGCCCACTATTTTTCTCGTCTCTGACTCCCACGCCTCTAGGGAAACAATATGGATGCATTAACTTGCGAATTGCATCAAAGTAGACTAAGTTCACATACTTTCAACCAACGAAGTTCAGTCAATTACCTCATGGCTTGTAATTTGCATGACACACTGAAAGAAAATATCACACTCTATTTAGCATAAATTAAACAATAGACAACGAGTTTTCTTGGAAACGTACTCAATTATCTAGTTTTGGTACATTTAAGTTGTTCATCAAACAACCGTTGACACTAAGTTGTTTTGTAACTTATTCAAAATTGGTACGAATTTAGTCGAGTTTGGGATGTTCTACTGTTCGTTGACATGAATGAAGTATATTAATTACATGTCGAAGTATTATTTTAATTGAAGCCTTCGCGGTGGATTTTACTGTTTTGATAAAATGAAAGATGAATATTAAAAAAAAAAATACTGCTACTTCCATTGAACAGAGAAATGTAGCTACTGAAATATAGAACAAGTGTTTAATAAAAATCCTTTAGCATGCCCTGAAATTAAATTTCAGGTGGCTCTCAATAAAATGCAGGAATTGCACCTAAATTTAACCTTTTGTAATTCATAAAAAGGGGGGAATCTGAATCTTTATTTATTTATTCTTTAAACTCCTATTTATTACATAAATTGAATGGTTGGGTAACCATTTTGGGCAGTTTCCCAAAACCAAAACCATAACGAGCCTCATATTTTGTAACAATCTGAGACTAAACTTACCATAAGATTATGTCCCAAAAAGTGTGGAAACTGTAAAATTGTGCCACAATATTGGGCAAAAGTATCCTTTGTCCAACAGTCACGTACTCCAAAAACAATGTTTATTTGTGCCAATTCATCATCTGCACGATATTGTTTACAAACTGTTATTATTTTTGTGTGAATTCCGTTCGGAATAAAGATCTGTTGTTTGTTTCAAAACTGATCAATTTATTTCATTCTGAAATGTTTTTGTTAAAAGGTTTTGGTTTGTTTTGGGACAAAGATGCTGGAATATAAATGAATAACATTTCGATTTGTACTTTGATGGTATTGCAACTGATCGTATTTTTGTCAGTAGAATATTGATTAAAAAGAATAAATTGGAATAAAAAACACCACTTCACAGTAACTCGAATCTTTCTCAGTGTTGCCAGCTTTAATTTTTATCTCAACACGAGGAACTTTGAGTGCTCGAGATGAGCATCCAATAATCCAATTAACGTCGAAGTAAAAAACATCATGGCGGCGTAAAAGCTAATTTTAATAAAGTGTCCGCGTCACTTTGGAATATTGTCGGTAGAATTGAAAAGTATACTTTTCACTTAGACTAATTGGCGTTGCCATAGATTTATTTTTACACGCCATCACTTTATTTTTACTTATGGGGACTTTTTTGGATAGTATTACTTTAAACTAGCTTTTGGCAGCTGCTTCGCCCGCGCAAAAGTTGAAAATTATCCCACCGGAATGTACAATCGGGATAAAAGTATCCTATGTGTTATTCTAGGTTACAAAATCAAAATCAAAATCAAAAGTCATTTATTCAAATTAGGCTGAGAATCAGCACTTTTCGAATGACAAAATTACATAAGAAAGTCCCCCAAAACGCACGCCCCTCCCCGACAAACTATCTATGTGCCAAATTTCATCCAAATCGGTTCATTTTTTGTGTGATTGAATAACAAACATCCAGACATTTAAATATCCAAACATCTAAATATACAAACTTACTCATATATAATATTATATATATATATATATAGTAGGATTAGTTATGGTCTAATAGTTAGTGGAATTATAAGAAGACCGATTGAAATGTGTTTCCTCGTGAAGTAGACAATAATGCACTCGGCTATCGGCATTTTGTTTTTGTTATGATTGTTAAATAATTGTTAGTTTCGTAACGCAGATCCATTTGTATTGTCTATGGTCCCTAACCTTGACATTAACAGTCAATGGACAATAGTGTAAAATTTTTCCTACCTGGATACGGGGCTTTTAGCTGATTTGTAAGTGTGCATTTTAAGTATTTTATTTTATTCTATTTTTTGTAATGTGCGTTTTGTTTGTGCAAAATAAACATTTTTTCTTTATTTCTTTCTATTTAATCTAAAGATTTTTTTGTTCCCATAAATAGTTAGGTACTCATAAAATGTTAAGAATTTCCGCTTGGTAACGATAGGTACATAATTAGGGGAAATGTTGTTAAGTTAGTCTACAACATTCAATAGAAAGCCTTTATGGCTTGTGTCTTTGATATGTTTGATTAAGTCGACTGAACCATCTTTAGGCCAAACTTTAAAATACCCAAAGATGAGATTGAAAACCCGCTAAATGGTTTTAGCCGCAGTGTACCTATTTTCTTCAACGCTACAAAATTATAAAACTAAGTCCCCTGATGCATGTCTGTCTGTCTGTTCGCGATAAACTCATAAACTACTGAACGGATTTTCATGCGGTTTTTACCTATAGACGGAGTGATTCATGAGGAAGGATAATATATAGGATAATTTGTTAAGGTTTTGTGTTAAATGGTTATCGCTAACGCAAAAGCTAGTATTTCATAAAAAGACATTGCAATCAGATATAATGCATGTGCAATTATCGCTTCACGCTCGCATTGAGACCAATTTCGACGACTATAGAAATTAATTCGAGAGAATTTTGCCTTTTACGTCGTCAGATATGAGAGAGATTTTATTTGAACAAGTTTATTTTTCTCACAAAAGCCGCTTTCAAATGATGGATTCGCTAAGTATTTGAAATGAAATAATTAATTAAGATTTTTCAATAGTAGCGATGTAATGAAAACAAGTTTGAGATAATTAAGGTTTTTTTTCAGTGAGAATGTTAACTGAAACGTTTTGATTGGTTTTCTAATATAGAAAGCTAGAATAATTACATGTTTCAGCTGTCATTGTTGTGTTATTTTAATTATGTTGTGAAAATAAGAATGACGACGGTAAACTTTATACCAGTTGCTGGCTAAGAACTAAGCCAAGTTAGTTTAGCTTAGTTTCCATAGCTTAGGTAACTTTTCATACTTACGAGTATGTGCAGACCGCAAACTATGAAGTATGAAGAATTTCATCAGCTATGTAAGCTAACTTGAACTAACTCAACTAAGCTCTTGGTTTTCAACTGGCTTTAGTCTTTGGTAGGTACCTTTCAATTGAATACCCACTATTAATATTCATGGAAGATCCTTAGCTTCTTAGTTCATAAAATTGTCATTAAATAAAAATAAAAACTATTGAACGTAAGAACTAACATTTTTTTGTTTGTAAAAAAGCCTTTACGTAACTTTAGGTTTGGCGAATTCTTGCAGCCTACACAATGTCGTAGGTCCACCTTGTGGATGGCCTTCCAACTCTACGTCTTCCGAATCTTTCGGACCCATTGGCCATCTGTTCTGCGAGCATTGTGCCCTGCCCACTGCCACTTAAGTTTTGCAATTCTTCGGGCTATGTCCGTTACCTTGGTTCTACTACGGACAATTTTCTGATTCGATCACGTAGGTAACTCCAAGCATAGCCCTTTCCATTGTCCCTAATTTTAACTTCCACTAAGTATCTTTTACGTGATAATTATGCCACTGTAATACATATATTCCTGTATACACAGTTCTGGCTAGCGGCACAAAAGTATTCACCTGAAAGTTATTCCACATAAAATGCGGCAGAAAATTTCACTAATCACTGGCACTAATTAGCGTGCAAACGACTATTTTTAATTAGCACACATAAAAGCAGCAGTGCGTATTTTCAATTAAAATGTTTTTAGTTTTAACACGCATGGACCCGTGAATTGAATGAAGTAACTGGTTGCATTTTTCAGAGTTATTGGGTCAAAGCTTTTTCAGGCCAAAAGAGCCATGAAATTTTTCAGTTTTGAGGTAGTTCACACTGCTACCAGTGCAGGAAAAACATCGTGAATGAATTCAATAAAACTTGTATTAATTTCCAGTATAAATATTTCTTTCATTAAATTCTTCCAAAACTGGTAGGTATATTTAACAAGCTATTGTTTTTTTTTAAATTAATGTGTAGTAGGTACGTATGGAGACGAACTGCCAAGAAACTTCGTGGACACAGTTCTATATCATAATAGTAATCTAAGTAATTGGCATGTAAAACGAATGTTTGCAAATGTATCGATATGAATAAAGCGAGAGAGATTTCTACATCGGCAAAATTGTACAGAATATTGAAGACAGATACTGCGATTCCTTCTAAATATAAACAAAACTAGAGCGTGTACATAAAACGCGTTCATGAATTCGTTAATCGGCTGCTGCGAGCAACCGACCGTGGTACCGCAAAAATAAACTAATGAAATCGTAATTAGGGTTCATTTCGGCCAGATTTAGCCCGGTTTCGTCTGCGGTTAACCTGTACAGTACAACCCGTTTAGATTTATAGGGTTTTCATACAAGATTTACGACTGTCATTTATTATTCACTATCTGCGGTACAATCAGAATTTATGACACACTTTTCGGTATGGTTTTATATAAATAAACTATTTTATTGTAATATCTTGGCGCGGCGTATGATAAGTGTTTTTGAAAGAAAGAAAGAAAGAAAGAAAAAAACGTTTATTTGCGGTAAACATGACGCAAAAACCAGGAACACAAAGAATAATTAAAAAAAGGTTGAGGGAAACATGCGCCACATCCACACAAAACGGCTATCGCTCAGCATTTTGCTGCAACTCTATGCAAGACAGAGCCCCAGCGCTGGTTTTCAGCGACAACCGGCTGAATAAAGGTACCAGAATATTTTAATGCGAAGCCTTTATGGATTGGCGTTGTAATGTAAATATGTTTGGGACGATGCGGTTTAGGCTCACAATATTTATTTACAAAAAAAAACAAACAATATTTTCGCTTACTGTATTTTTAAAAGAGAAAATGTTGTTTTTATTCGAAAATGGTTCGTTGAATAAAAGAAAAAAAAAACATGAATGTATTTTTTTGCAAGATTAATTTCGCCGAGGTCAGCGGTCTCTGAATGAAAGATTAACAATATAGGGTCAGTTGCCTCGCTTTGCCGGCTAAGTTGGTAGTCAATCGAGAGAACAAGGTAATCATGTTCATGGGGCTATTGCATACAGTAACTATGAGCCTACATGTTCGGTTTGCCTTGAGTAATCTTAGAAGGGTAAATGAACCAAGACGCACGTACCGAAAATGAATCAATATTAGAGTCTCAGTAACCGATATTTGCCTAATAGCTGCACTGCAAAAGTTATTATTACCTACTAATATTTTTAATGTGAAACTTTGTATGTTCGGACATTTCGTTGTTTGTTACTCAACCACGTTAAAACGACTGAACCGATGTGGATGAAATACCCCTTGGTAAAACTGGTTGTCAGACTTTCGGGCTTCTGACGACCCGTAACGACTGCTCGAAAGATCCACGAATGACAGCCGGGACTAACGGCTTAATGTGCTTTACGAAATACGGAGGGGTCTTGGTATGTAAAGATGGTCTCCCGGCCATGGACGAACCGCGGCAAGCGTAGCTCAACCTGATCGATCTACCCGTGCGGGTGTTATTACTTAACCCCTCTGTGTGTCATTAAGTGTTTCACCAATGTCCTGTCTTTGGTATTGTTCGTCAAATTGTTGAGCTCCTCAAGTTCTGAGTTGAGCTGTATGATTACTGATAAATGCCTGCACTGAATGGACAGGTCCACTCAATCTGGGTGGTTCTTTCCTCAAAAGACCATTCCAGACACCGATCCACATGGTTTTGACATGATCTGACCAAGATTATATCTGGACTTTAAAAGAGACAGTGACCTCTGAGTCTGTTTCGGCCTTTCTTCTCAGAGTAGTCAGATAGGAAACGCCGACCTCATCTAGTTTAAAAAAATATGATTGACGTGTAAAAGTGTTTGTACAAACCTACTTACAGAAATAAAATCATTTATCACTTATTTACCATATTATTAAATTGTTGTAAATTTTTGAACAAATAACTACCTCGCCTGCTTCGTTGGTATAGTGGTCGCAAGCACTACTGTTGAGCACGAGGTGCTTTAGATTGCCTCGTCGGACATAGTAATATTGGGTTTTTCTATCTAGAAATTCTCATTAGCAACCTGGAAACTGGATTTGTGTTTACTTATGACAATAGGCTCGCTCCCTATTACAAGGGCCATATTAAATATAACTGGCTAAATATGAGTGTACTATAGGAACACCTCTCCCTAACCTTTCGGGGAAACGCGTGAAGTTAAAAATAATAATCAATCTTTGAATAATTTCTGAACGTCACAACATCCACTTCGTGGCTTTTCCGTTACAAAACTGCACTGCTGGACATAAGTTTGTCCAATCGCATGCCATTCAACACGGTATTAGACCATGCTCATCCAGCTTCTATCTACGTAGGTAGCTAACATGTGATTTAATTAAAATTAGGTACTCGTGACTCCAAAAGTCTAGTTTTACATCGCAGTTTTCGTTTTCATAAAATAAAAAGTTCCAGGTAGAAAAGTTGGTAACCTGACTATTCGACATGATAACTTCGTTACAGTGTCGCAGCCCCAATTTCGTTCGTTTGACGCAATTTTTCATATTTGATAGCATTTTTTACGAGTCCATTGTGCAACCTACTTTCTCAAAACAGATGCAGGAGTTTCCAAGAGTTTTTTATGGTATTTTGGTGACGTGATAATGGATACTGTTAGTCTTGCTTTCAGTTCATTTTCGGGTAAGCTATAACTTTTTTACGATAGTCATACTTTTTGTAAGGTACACCTGCACCGATTTAACCCTGATCAAATCTCTGATAGTAATATCTTCTGTGTTTTATGTTAGCCATTAGGATTGATGTTAGCTATTCCCATTTCTTCCCGTGGGTGTCGTAAAAGGCGACTAAGGGCCTTACTAGAGAATGGGCAGCGTTCTCTATGCATTTTACCACTATACTGCGATCGCCAACCCGCCTGCCAAGCGTGACGATTATGGCAAATCCCCTCTTTTGGGGGAGGCTTATGTCCAGCAGTGGACGTCTTTCGGCTGATATGGGGTACTGTGTTAAATGTTATAACAAAATACCTTGTGATATATTGCAATTAAATGAAAGGAAATTTAAAACTCATATGAAAAGCACACTTTGTAAACAAGCATATTACAAATTAGAGGATTATATCCAAGATAGAAATGCTTGGAAACATGCTGGTCCTGCTCCATAGGCCAACCTAGAGTCTTGACAAAATCTAACTGGTTGCTAATTGAATTATGTTATGAATTATATTTATGACAATGATTACACTCTGTGATTACTTTAACTCACACACTGACTGATTACCTACTTGTTAACATTCTAGGAAAATTGTATATATACTTTTACAATGTTTGTAAATATGTGAGCACCATGTATCTATGATAAAATTAATTTATCTGGAATTGCTTCAATTTCATTTTACCTATTTTGGTATAGTAATTTTATTCTGGATGCATCGTTTTCACACAATGAATGTATGTTAAACATTGTAGTTAAAACATTTTAAAAGAGTAACGGTGGAGTTTCTTGCCCATTCTTCTCCATACGAAACTACATTTTGGAAGGGGCGACTAGAATCAATTCTATTTTAATGTAAATGTTGACGTACAAAAGTGCCATTTAAGTGCCTATTTGAAATAAATGCTTTGAATTTGACTTTGACTTTGACTTTGATATGATAGTATGTATTGACTACAGATTTATCATCAACAAAGATTATTTCTTGGCGCAGTGGTACAGGCCACGATTTACGAGTAGGTCATCGGTTCGGACTGTGATAGGCTCTTAACTTATTGTGTAAATTATTTCATCACCATTGCTCTCAAAACGGTGAAGGAAAGCATCGTGAGGAAACTGGCATGACTTAGAACCAATCATTCGGAGACATGTGACATCTACCAACTCGCACTGAGCTCGCGTGGTAGTTACGGTCCACTCCCTCTTATAGAGAGGAGCCCCGTGTCCAAAGCATTTGGAACTTTATAGGCTGCTTTGTGCATGATTATTTCACGTTAGTTAAATATAATTTGAGGAGTTGTTTAAAATGACATTCAAACCATAATCACGAAAAAAATATTTATACACAAAAATCCGTTTCAAATATATGCAATATTTTCCCCACGTACTAATTTTTTTAAACTGCACATGCGCACCATACCTACACCGTGTAGGCACAGACCACGTGAGCGAGACGAGCGCGTTGTCAAAAACCTACGTAGTGGAGCATACGGTGGAGGTCTGCCCGGCTTGGGCGGAGCACCGCCGTGTCCTCGTGGAGGTGATCGGCGGCGGCGATCTCTCACGTCCGACCCTGGTGCAGGCCATGGTACGGAGCGAGAAGGCATGGCTAGCAGTCGCCTCCTTCAGCGAAGCAGTTATGCTCGCAAAGAGGGAGGCGGCGCACGTGAGGGAGATGCAGTACATGCCTCTCACAGCCGTGGCCTTCGCAGGAGACGCCCTGGGCGTCGGGAATCCCAGGCTGATTCCCGGCCACCGTAGGCACGGGCTTGCGGACGGCGAGTAATGGGTAGCTCGCTGTCCGGTAAGGACCAAGCCCGGGTCGACGGCGCGTTGTGTTCCACGCGCGCCTCAAAGAGATGTCAGCAGCAACAGATGGGGCCCGCAAGGGCCGATGCCTGCCTGGGGTGCGGGTTGTTCGAAAGAGATACCGCCGCCCCTGGCACACAGGCAACTGAGGGAACACGGGTGGGTTTTAGTCAGTAAAAGTCTGACACGCCCTCCCGCTCCACCCAGAGCGGGAGAAGTTATTTGACGATTTCCCACCCAAAAAAAAAACAGCTGATTCTAATTTTCCCATCACACTCTCAGACTGGCAATTTATGGAACTTACCTAAAATTTAAATCGCACTTTTTTGTTTTGCAAAATGTTATTTTTTTGATACGAAATTCGGAACATTATTTTTTTAACACCTTATATACCAGCTTTTTTCAAAATTACTTACAACCAGTTAAACGTATTTAGGTTAGTTCAAAACGTTTCTACTGTCACTGGCAGAGGTTAAAGTCTGAAACTACCCTTCTAACTACTGTTCAATGTTTATAGTCCTGCTAAAAAGTTGTCCGTCAATTTTTTTAACGTTTAATGAAATTTTCAGTTGCCTTTAAACTAAGGGAACCGTGTATATGAATGAGGGAGATTAGAATGGAGTAAATAAAATAGTAAGTTAGTCAATTCCAGTGTTTGTTTGAGGAGGTCAGATAGGCATTCGCTCCCTGTAAAATATTGGTTTACAGCTGCATCCAGTTAGACTAGAGGACTCCAAAAATAGATTGGAGGCAAATTGATTGGTGTAGGTATGTCAAAGCAATATTTCAGGGCGTTGCAAAAACTTTGCGAATCTAAAATTTATGTGTGTGATTTTAAACCTTTTAACTTATTCCTAAAAGTTACTTATAGTTAAGTAATGATAAACGTCTCCTTAACCATATTTTTTGACAATCAAACGTCTTCTAACTTTAAGCAACATAAGTACGGTTACCAAAAGAGATGTTAAGTTGATGGGGTGAGAAATGCTTATAGCATTTCTGTATTAGAAGAGGTCTTTTCACTGAAACAAGACTAAGTGACGTAATAAGTAACCAACGAGACTCGACCAACGAACCGTCTCTATCGGACAAAGAATATTTTTAAAGAAAAGGGTTAGTAACTTGTCACTATCCGTGAGATATTGAAACCCTTACTTTATTTATTACTGGATGTAACGTCTCGTGGTGCTGACGTTACTACCGTTTAGTGATTTACTGATGCCGCTGATAAAGATTATACGTAATATTCTTTTTAGGAACGAAGTTCTTTAATGCAACTTGCGGTTGGAGTAAAACTATAAAAAGCGTTACGCTTCCTCCATGGGATTTTTCATCGTATACACCGTGACATTTTAGTCGTCTGACAAAGGTGGTCCACTGAATGAATTCGACAAAAAATACCTTTAGGCACGATTACTTTTTTTAACAATAATTAAGATAATAGGTACAAAGAATAATAAATAATACTTTAGAATTATGAAACACCCTATTAATAATGTTTACATATCAAAGGGTAGAAGGTACCTATACCATTACATTCCATCATTCATTCCATCTCCATATCAGGGTGTTTCAAACTACGTCATACATCTTAGTGAATGATATTATAAATTTTTTAATCATTCATACAAAAAAAAACACTTGAGAGGTGTCAAGGGACACCCGGATGGAACGAAGTTCCTTTCGAATAATTAGTGAAGGAATTGTAATAACATTTAAAAAATTGTACATATACGTACACACACACACACACACATATATATATATTGTCTGTGTCGCTGTCTGCAGAGAAACACGCGCACGCTGCACGGCTTGTAAGCCATTGTTGTAACAATGTAGCAAAAAGTGTCGTTACAACTTTTGGTCTTAATTTTTTCCATCTAGCCCCCTTTCGCAACGAGCTATAAGGAACTTCGTTCCAAAACTTCGTTCCAAAACTTCGTTCCAAAACTTCGTTCCAAAAACTGAACTACTTAATGCAATGTCCTACTTGGATGTTTGATTAAATTGTTTAATACGAGCGCTAATCCTGCTGATAAACTGTCACGCAGTTTGGCTGGTTTATGGGATTTGTACAAGTTTAGGTCTTTGGTCTTTGTTTGGGTTTTGGTCTTTTGGTTTGGTTTTGGATGTTCAATCAATCAATCCGATCAATCCGATCCATCCGATCCATCCGATCCATCAGACCCATCCGATCCATCCGATCCATCCGATCCATCCGATCCATCCGATCCATCCGATCCATCCATCCATCCATTATTTTTTCCGTCTAGCCCCCATTCGCAACACGCGTTAAGGAACTTCGTTCCAAAAAATAATAAATGTATAAATATTCATTGGATACATGAAGTGGGCTGCCATTGTAAGACGACTAAAATGTCACGGTGTATAATAGAAAATTATGTAACTGTCTGACTGACTGAAACTGTCTGAGTTAGATAGTTTTCGACGGTGCTCTGAAATCTCCTGGAAATATAACATCACGCCTGTATTCCCCGACGGGTAAGGCAGAGGTGCACTTTTACCTAAAACACCCACATTTCACCAGTGAAATAGGGACGAGCCTATTGCCATCAACCGGGCATAAATCTCGACTTCGAGCTGCTACTGAGAAATTCCTGATAAAAAAACCCAATAACACTTTACCCGACCTGGGAATCAAACCGAGAACCACATGTTCTGCAGTAGCGCTTGCGACCACTACACCAACGAGGCTATTTGAGGATGTTCTTATTTATGACTATGCGAAAGAATGTCCCATGGACCGTCAGACCAAATGATGTTGTTGTCAGATGTTCTATTGTAATCAAGGATATACATTTATTTCAAGTAGATCTCTTATCTGGTCACCGGATCGAGGAGAATTGTATAATGTTACGGTTTGTTTACTCTTGAAACGGAAACAGAACGGAACGGACCAGAACTTGAAACGCATCGTACTGTACTGATATCCCAAGGTTTGAAGTAATAACTCGAGTTTTGGAACATCCTGTAAACTAAAAGTGATATTATACTATGCTTGAATTGCAATGAATATATACCGGGTATCCGGTTAAAGCCCCTTGAAATGGCGTATATAAAAGTAAAGAGGCCGTTCAAAATTTGTATGTGTAAGTAAGTAATAAAACGTGGATTTGTTATTATTTAAATGATTAAATACAATTATAATAAGTACAATTAGTCATATTGTTGCGAATTCATTATCAGCGCTATTAGTGTAACATGTTATAACAGCAAAAAAGCGATGAAATTAATTTATTTGCGACTGTGGCGTATAAAAATTTAAATTGTAAGTTAATAATTTGTCTATTTTAAGTATTTACAAAAATATCTTTGTTAATCCTACTTGAGATAATTATTTTTTAATTAATTTTTGAGCGGTTCTTATAAAATCAAGATTATCTATCAATTACCGGACACCATACATACCTTAAAATGTAGAATTTTTTATGCACTTAATAGTACAATTTACACCAATTTATTTACACACCCCGAATCCAAATCACGGAAACAAGATATGGAGAAAAAAAAATCAAAAATTCCGCATCACATCCAGCACAGGTGATAAAATAAATATTTATAGTAAATAAAAATGTTCCGAGATACGCAAGATCCCTATGGGAGGAAGGAAATCAATTGATAAAGTTGGAGTTGGAATACACAGTATTCCCCGGCAGAGCGATACGTTTTCATTTGCCTGTCGCATCTAGAATCTGTGATTGTACCAAACCGGCAAATAAATTCAAAGAGAAAACATAAAAGTGGAGAAAAGGAAAGGTATTCATTTAATGGTATTTGTACGGAGCAGTAGGTCTAGTATGAACGCACTGAGTAATCGTAAAGAAAAATGAAACGATTTAGAAACTGAAAATACTCGTTTCACTTTACTTAGTATTATGACTTTACACATGCATACATACACACGCACACACACACCCATACATACATACACACACATACACACACACACACACACATACATATTTTGTTCATCGCATTTATGAAATAAAACGCTGTAATAAAATAAAATAGCCTTTTATTTCTTAAAAAAAAAAAAAATACCTACTGCATGCAATCATAATTTCACATTTTAATACATAATATAGCATTGTTTTTTTTAAATATTTTTTTTAAGTATATTCCTTTTTCTCTACTTTGCAAAACTAATTTATCACAAAAAAATTAACACGCATATCAAAAATCGTTCGTCACCACTTTTTGCACATTTTCTACGAACCAATAAGGGCCGGCCATACTGCATTTTTTTGGTTGAAATGCCTTGCGCTACGGCCCGTTGCGACTGTAATGTATGCTTAAGTTTATGTCGCGCGTTCGCGCTGGAGCCTCAGTTAATGGTATTTTCAACCGAACTCTTGTTCGTATTTGGAAGGATTCTGTTATAATGGAGGATCCTCGTACTTGACCTATTGAGCGATGTTGTTTTGTTTTTCTTGAGTGACAACGACAAAGACTTTTTATTACTGTTTTGACGAAAGATATAAAATTGTCTGTAGCTCTTTGTTATGAATTTGTTTGCAATGACAAAATGGGTTTACCAAAGACAAGATATAAATCTGAGCGTCTTTTAATTGGTCGAGTGGTGACTATGGTGTCAGAGCAAGGCTAGTTATTGTGCGGTTCTAGGCTCGATTCTTAAGTATCATTGGGTGAGTATCCAGAAGATTGGCAACGAGTGCTTGAGGAGGCCTCTAGGTTGGGTATTATTGAGTTTTGAGTAGTAGTTGAGCTTCTAAATAATAGTGTTACAGAAAGAAGGCCCGTTCCTTATTGAGTGTTCTTATATATTGGGTACGAAATCTAGCACGTGAGGGAGAAGCAGTACATGCGCCCTCACGGCCGCAGCCTTCGCATTAGATGCCCTGGGCGTCGGGAATCCCAGGTTGATTCCCGGCCACCGCAGGCGCGGGCTTGCGGATGGCGAGTAATGGGTAGCTCACTGTCCGGTAAGGACCAAGCTCGGGTCGACGGCGCGTTGTGTTCCACGCGCGCCTCAAAGAGATGTCAGCAGCAACTGATGGGGCCCGCAAGGGCCGATGCCTGCCAGCGGTGCGGGTTGTTCGAAAGAGATACCGCGGCCCCTGGCACACAGGCAACTGAGGGAATACGGGTGGGTTTTAAAAGTAAAAGTCTGACACGCCCTCCTGCTCCACCCAGAGCGGGACAAGTTATTTGATGATTTCTTCTTCCATCCTCAAAAAAAAACCCTTCAGTGAATACAAGTTTGGCAATATTTTTATGGATTTATAATCTATTTTGCTTTTCAATCGGAGCTCTTCAGATAAAGGCCTAAAATCATCCCCAAACATCTTCAGAAAATTGGCTTTTTCAATTTAACCCTCTCTTTGCAAACACATTGATGTTATACTAAATACAATTATGAGTTCGGTTCACACGTACGCTTTTTACAGCAAAAAGAGGATCGAACGTGAGATAAATGGCTAATATTAGGGATTTGTGGCTAAGCGTTGGCGGTTTAATTTCCCCTAGGGAAATACGTATAAAAGTATGTATATACAGACATGTATATGTAAAACGGGCGAAACTATTAAATTGGTGCTGTTAAATTTATTACGTGTTCGGCGTTTTATCTATGCTATGTCGATTCTGACGTGGTGTTGATGAAATATGTATTGAGCCGTGAGTTTGTGGTTTGAATGGTTGAAAATCTATCGATAGTAGGGTTTTTCCCATGTTTTTCAGTGCCTTAACAATAAATCAATATTGATGATAAATCGACTTAAAGCTGCAAGAAAATTTGGCTTTAACACCACAACCAGATAACGGGTTTCAGTACCAAAAGCCTTTTCTAGAACCGAAAAAAATATTCTAAAAATAGTCTAATACATAGAGTACATAATTCCCCGATATTTTGCGTTCAAAGAATGTTAGTAATATAGATTGAACATCGAAAAGATTTATTCAAATGGCCGCAGAGTCCCTCAATGACAGACTTTTCCACGGAGAAACCGTATTACCGTCAAGTTTCATCAAAACTGGTCGTAAAACGAAAGGAAAGGCTGTTGATGTTGGAACTTCTGCTTTAGAAAAGGAAATTATAAACTGGACATACCATTTATGGCGGAAATAAATGTGTTTGGAAAACCAAAGTAATTTAAATTTCAGAGTAATATTTCCGACGTGATTTTTACCCGATTTCGGTGAAGCCCTAAAAAAAAGCTTCTGCATTTTGATATAATTGCTGCGTATCGAAGTTCAACATCATCTGTTAAGCCTTTTCCCAGTTATTGTGGGGTCGGCTTTCAGTCAAATCGTGTACATCTGAATACTAGTATTTTATTCGGGCCGACTGCATATTTGACCTCTACAACCCAGTTACTGGGTAACACGATACCCCTTGGTAAGACTGGTTGTCAGACTTTCGAGCTTCTGACAACCCGCAACGACTGTCAAAGATCCACGAATGTTAGCCGGGACCAACGGCTTAACGTACTTTTCGTCTCACGGAGGGGTCTTGGTATGTTAAGACGGTCAATTATTGACGTGTAAAAGTGTTTATAAACACCTATGTACAGATATAAAATCATTTATTATTTTTCACTCGCCCACGCACAATTCACGGAAAGCGTAGCTTAACTGACCAATCGACACTTGCAGCTGAACTGAAGTTATTACTAAGAGAAGTAGTCCTGTGTCCAAGTTATGTGAACACTATGAGTTAATTATGCTAAACAGTTAAATAAGCATCAAAATAACTTTCTAATAAAAGCTATAATTCTCTTTCTAAACCCATTATCTTCGCGCGTGTCTTGTCTCTTAATATTGCGTAAGTATGTTTTTCCTGTTCTTTTAACGGTAAAAGGTAACATTGTGAGAAACCTGGACGTAAGGGTATGAAATCGTCAACGTGCAGTGAGCAAAGTAAGTCATTCCATTTAAGTGCCGTAGCATAATAGTTAAGACAGAGTAAGCGAGAAGTCCGTGAGTTTGATTCTCACCCATTGCACCTTCCACGTGAACATTAACCATAGTAGGTAGACATTTAAGTTAATATTTTAACAACTAAGAATAGAAGAGTGATGAATACGGATTTTGATGGATGTATAAAGGTATGAGGATCAGGGTGTAAAGTTCATTCATAGTCTATTGGTAAAGGAGGATCCTCCGACCGGACGGGTGTTGTGTCTGGTGGGCAACTGCCCGACGATTGATGTCGAAATCAAATCAAATCAAATCGTTTATTGCAATCCATAATGTACACTTACAGGTGGTAAATACAAAAAATAGAAACAATTATGGACCCTGTCGGGCACAGCAAATTTTTAAATAACTAAAATAACTAGAGCGAGGAAGAGCGCTTTATTAATTTTCGTTTGAAATTATTTGTTAGATTAACTTAATTAGCTGTACGGGTCAATCGAAGGTTAAGCTCGCCGCGGTCCATTCGTAGACAGGTCCATTTCCATTCATTGCATATCGAGACCTCTCCGTGCCTCATAAAACACGTTAAGTATGCCGTTGGTCTCGGTTGTCACTCGTAGATCTTTCATAGTCTTTACGGGTTGTCACAAGCCCAAAAATCTGACAATCAGTCCTAAATAGGGGGAATCATGTGGAGGTCAGATAAGGGGGCGTCCATTAACTACGTGAGGTGTTTGGGGGGGGAGGGGATCGAGTTGAATCTCACCCAATATCACGTGAGGAAGAGAGGGGTATCTGCAAAAATTATGTATTTCTTTTTTAATATTGTTCGAGATCGTTGAGAGATCGTTGTAGGCCTTACAAACTGTAGATTGGTAGACGATTTTCTATTCTTTATTTTCATTCCTCTAAGTACCTGGTACTTATTGACAGGCCTGCACTGTTCTCCCATACCTATTTTCACTGTAATTTGAAAACATTGTAAAAGTGAATTATATTTTTAAAAGACTAACAGTGGAATATCTTGTCGGCTCTTCTCCATAGGAAGCGACAAATTGGAACCATGCACCTAGCTTCTGACGTTTTATAAGTGCCCTTGCAGGTTTATGTGAAATAACATATTTTTATTTTGTTTTTTCTTTATTTTGTTTACAAAAACATGGAAACCTCATACCTCGAAACAAGATTTGTCCCTTCTCTTTATAAGAAGACGTACATAACCTATAATAGGAAAATGAGCGGCTAATATTATTTTATTATTCTTGGCTGACGAACACCCGCTCCCATCCCAATATGGAACACAAATATGAATAAGCAGATATCAAAACGTATGATAACAAACTATTGACCAATGAGGGGGCAGATAAGTGGTCTAATAAGGGTCAATAAGACAGACCGCGGTAGATAACATCACTTGGCAAATAACGTTTGAATGGACCTGGGTAATAGAGTCCACGAGCCCGTATTGGCCCCGGTAATAACATGGGCAAAGAATATATTCTTCTTTTGTCTATTTTGTGTGGAAGCGTAATATTAAGCAATGTATCTTTGGTATATTTTTTCTATATATATTTTTTTCTTATGAGGCATGTAAGCGGTAATGTTTTGTGTTTGGTGAAGCTTTGTATAAAGCTACAAATGTTTGTTTGAACGGAAAATGTTATTCCTGTTCTATTGCTTGCTATATTTTGGGATGAAAACAGTTTATCTTTTACATAAGATCTAAAGCCTTGGTCTATACTTGTTATTTTTTGACGGAATATTTAGCGGAAAATTCCTAAGACTGGTAATACTTTATACCTACTCCGGTTTATTCAGCTATCGGTTTTGAAGTCTAAGTAAAATATGAATAAAATTTGTACAGAAATAGGCTTAGTACCTATCATAATATTGTATTTTGATCATTCAATGCTTTGACAACTATTCGTTTGTCACCAAAATACACTCACCCTTTGAACTATAAATGAATTGATCCTCATTCATCAATTTAATAGAAATGTACCTCAAGCTTACAAAAAAGCACGACTAAACCAACTCAAGAAAGGAAAAACAAGTCCTTTCTTATACTACGCCAAACTACTGTAAAATATGATTGGAAAACTCATATAACACCTAGGTCTTAGTGCGAAGTTAAGCAGTGTGAACAACGAGAAATTCCCACTAACGCTGTATAAAGCCTACAGAATGTTCCCATAAACTTTCTTACTTACTCGTAGTCACACACGACCACACGTACAATAAACTTCAGTTTTTATTTTGCAAAAATAAAAGTCCATTTTACATTCGACCCCGATAAAAATAATTTAATGACTAAATATTTTTTGCTCTGTATGAACCTAGCTATTCGCATATTCGTGAGATAGTACAAAAAATGTAGCCGTGTAAGTAACAAAATGTTAAATTTACACCTAACGCGGTTTAGCTTGTAATATAATCCCCGTATACGATTTCGTAGCTCTGCAGTCAGTGTAGCGCTATCGCGATTGTGAACGGACGTCTACGGCGTAGCATCGTAGCACCGTAGCACGCGCTACGTATCGCAATCCAAAGTGACAGTTTAATTTAAGTATTTTCAAGGAGTTATTTTGTTGTTTCTCAGTGTTCATTAAACCGTGTTGTGTTGATTTGTTCCAAGATTTTTCAATGAAAGTAAGTATTTGATTAGTTCGTCTCAAGTTTTTATTGCGAGAAGTTTTGTTTGTTATGGTGTCGTCAAGACGTTCTATTATTTGTTTTAGCGACGAAACTTTGTGCTTTGTACAAAGGTAATAAATTATTTTGTTTTTGTTTGGCATTAATGTTTATTTTTTATTTGTATCCCACTTTGGTTTAAGAAATCATTAATCGGTTTATCGGTCATAAGATTCTGAAGAAATGTGTTAAAATAATTAAATGAATTAAAAACAAAAATGAAAACCCTATTCCCTACAACTGATTTACACCACACCTAAATTTATCTATTATCCATAAACTTTGACTTATAAATCGTTGGAATGTTGCAAGAGTCTGAATGATTGTAAATTATTTATTTAAATTGAACGTAAGTTAAAACTATACCTACACGAACTACTTGTGCTTCAAAAGTAAAAGATTTGGGTATCAAGGTACCCTGTCACTAGTCACTTGCCCAAAAAACTGACAGCATTGCCACGTCCAAAGGCAATAAATACTACATAATTATTTTATAATAGAACGAGCAAGCCATCTGGATACACGAAGTGTTAACCAATCACCAAATTAACAACTTATGTAATAAAAAAAAATATTATAGTGAAAGACTGATTGCCGGGTTTAATGCGAGGTACAAATATTTTCAGATAATATATTTTTAATATATTTTTTTGCTCAATAGGGTAACATTTTATAAGTAAATAACAAAACCACTTAGACGATAGACCTCCCGTCTTCAATATGTATGTATCGAACAAGAGAGGCTTCTAAAACATTTCAGTGTCTGATTTAAGGATTGACTAAATGACAGATTGATAGACGGCGCCTGTGTGATGTCTATCCTACAGCTTTTTGTTTTTTTCCTGTTCAATAGTTAGATAAATAGCTAAACCACTACACCACCACCACCACCACCACCACCATATTTATTAAAATTTTATTAAAGATATTTGTATAGATCTGCTATAATAAAAACCCGCATCAAAATCCGTTGCGTAGTTTTAAAGATTTAAGCATACATAGGGATATAGGGACAGAGAAAGCGACTTTGTTTTATACTATGTAGTGATAACCCTTAAAATTACGTTATAAATGTGTACAATATTTTGTTCCTTTGTTAGTAGTTTTATTTTTCTTATAATTTAAGTTATTATGTTATCCGGGAAATGGGTCTCTCCTCGGATGAAGGCGTCCTCCAATTTCTTCCATTTATCCCTGTTTCCTGTTGCATCTATTAAATCGTCAGCCCACCTTCTCTCCGGTCTGCCTACTCTTCTTTTTCCATCTGGCTCTTTCCACTCTGTAGTCTTAGCTGTCCACATACTGTCTTTGTTTCGTGATACCTGGCCAACCCAGGTACAAATATCTACATGTAATATTATATATAGGTAGTTATTTTGTACATACCGACCTTTTTTGTTGATCTTTAAATATTTATCAGTGGAAACTTGTAACTAACTGGCTTTCAATTTCATCTTGTTTAACAACACTGTTTATGTTAGCTGTAAGATTCCCAAATAAAATAAAATAAATAAAATTAAAGTGTCAGTTTATAATGTCGTAGTTTTTACTAAATGCATACGAAGTACTTACGGTATTTATAATTAAAAGCCGGCCAAGTGCGGGTCGGACTCGCGCACCGAGGGTTCCGTACAAACCTGTAGGTATATAAGTAAAAGTTATGAATTTAAATTTCATACCTCTACGCGTTCATGAGGAAAGGGGTAGTAAGTTTAAAAAAAAATGTTCTCCCACACATTCCAATTGCAAATGTAAGTTAGTACGCACAATATTGAGTGATTTACAGTGTTATTTTAATATCGTTGACTTCTTATAGGTTTCCCATAATCTATAAGTATAAAAAGAATTTCTGTATTTTTTTTCAAAATTTTAGGTTCAGTAGTTTCGGAGATAAGGGGAGAGGGGAATGGTCAATTTTCGTCTATTTTCTTTAATAACTTGGAAACCATTTATTTTAAAATTGCTAAAAAATATATTTGAGATCCTCACAACAAGTCCTTTCATTTGATATGTCACACGATGCAGTTTGCAATTTTTTTTTTAAATTTTCCGTCTTGCCCCCCAAAGTGATCCTCATATACAGATTTCTATTCACGTTACACTTCTGCGTTTGGGTCATAGAAATTGATATGTGTACCAAATTTCAACTTAATCAATCTAGTAGATTCGGAGATAATTGACTGTGACCGACGGACAGACGGACACACGAGTGATCCTATAAGGGTTCCGTTTTTCTTTTTGAGGTACGGAACCCTAAAAACAAATGAAAAAAATGTTGTCTGTTTGTTCCGACTATATCCAAAACGGCGGGACTCATTTTCACTGGCAGGCCGGCCGGGACTGGACTGGGACTTTCACTGGTAGATAGCTGAAGTTTTAAACATAGGTAGGATAGTAAGTTTGGTCATGGTAACACGTTCCCGTGGGATAATTACGACATCCACGCCGCCGAAGCCGCGGGCACTGCAAAATTTTGATAAAGATAGGTGCAAAAGTGCACTAAAAAGATTTTTCCAAATTAATAGGTCAATGTTGTTAGTATGTTTGAAAAAGGTAATATCTTAAAACACTGATCCATTAATTGCAATAATTCACACATTGACAAAGAGCCCGACTATTTCCGAGTAACACAAGATTTTAATTGCGGAAAAAATCATGGTTCTTTTGTAAGTTTTTGTATGTACCGCAACCACATGCAAACTACAACATACCAGCGTTACTCCACATCCACCCACACACATACAGACACTTCTTACTATTATCTTTTAAGTCCATTAAATAAATATAAATGTGAATATCAGTATTATTACGCAATTATGTTTTTGTTTTTTTTGTAAAACGTGTCAATCCCTCTAAAATAAACTGTCCTTCAAGATACAGGATTCTCCTATTTTGAAGGGCAGGTATCTCTTAATGAAACAGTCACAAGGCTAAAGTCTTTTGTTAAATAAATGATTACTTACTTAGTTACTTCTTGTGGTTATATTCATTTGAGTGAAACTGCGGGACGCGCGTAATATAATTGAATAGGCACTATTGACATTTATACATTTCCATTCAAATAAGTATAGAGACCTCTTTATTCACTCCATGAGGTCCCAACCTAATACCTCTCATGGCTTCTTAACACGGAACTCTGTAATAATGTCGTTAATTTAATATATCCTGAGTACATTGCTGACTCATGTTCCTCGAATGGTAATCCAAAGTAATGTTATACGAGTCTTGGGAACAAGAAAATGTCAATCGGGTATGTGATTACAGGGCCCAGGGACCTTTGAAGTTAATGTCTTTTGGCAATTATATAATTATGGTCATTTGCACAGAAGGTAAAGAAAATAAAATAGGGATTATCCCACACATTTACAGGAAGTAAAATTTGAACGAGGGAACATAAAATATTTAAAACATGTATTAGGTAATTGTATCAATCAATCTGCCAATGTTGGGGTTGGTTTCCAGTATAACCGAATCTAGCTGAATACCAGTAATTTACATGGAACGACTGCTTATCTAACCTCCACGACCCAGTAACTGGGTAATACGATACCCCGTGGTAAGACTAGTTGTCTGACATTCGGGACGACTGTTAAAAGATCCACGAATGCTGATTATATAAATAATATGCCGAAAGTAGCATCAACACCAAATCAAACTCATTCCGCGGCTTCAGAGAAATTAATAGCGGGATATACGGTTCCTTCGTTCATAAACATCACTGCCAACCGTTCGATGTTGCTTCTCTCGTTGTTGCCTAAGATAATTGCTGTAAATGGCCTTTCCAAGTGACCACCATTTACGTCGATAATACTACTTTCGTCCAGCTGTTTGTATTTTATATATTAGGTATTTCATGGGAAAATAATAATACAATAATATTTATTTTTATTTCGGAAAAAGAATCGCCGGAGTGTTAGTAACATAATTCGAATTTATTTTAATTTAATTGTGATTAACATATTTTAATTTAAATACAATTGATCTCCGCACGACTAACATAGTTTTTTTAAGATAACGTTGTAACAAAATATGGACAATTTAATAGTCTGAAATAAACGTTTTTTTTTTTTTTTATAATATTAAAACAACTTATTATCTAGTGTTAGTACCAATCACCCTCTGTACAAACTACCTTACAATTGGAGAACCGAAACTCTCCACTACAGTTCTCAGGATAGTTGCGACTGCCTATCACTCGACTTAGTAGCGAAGCGGTTTTTCTGCGCACAATCGCGTGAAAACCGTTAGTACGAGCTGAGCTTGCGCAAACATCTCCGATGCGCTGCAATAGCGAGAAAGTCTCAACAACATCCTGTTACCATTATTATACTGGACACGCAGGACATCTAGCGATCTTTTGGTGTAATTGACCCATAGATTACTTGTGTACTTGGTCCGTACACCGATCAAATTACAATAAAAATAAATAATAATAATTTGTTAAGCTTCCTGCGTGATTAGCCTAGCCTAGTCCCGGTGGTCTAGAAAATGCTTATTTGTTAAATTCTTAAGTAGAATACAAATTCATTAAACATACTTTACTTTTTATGAAATGTATTCTTATTCTTAATATTAAATTGCAGAATGTCTGAGTGATTTACAACGTTTTAACCTTATTGAAATTAAATATTAAGAAAATAATGCCGTTTTTGTGCTGTTGCTTTTTAGAGTAATAGATTATTTAAGAGGTTGCCATGTCGTGTCCGTCTTCATCAGTTATCTGTCAGTTGATATGGGTAAAACGGACAATGCCAAACTTTTACAAAACTTGAATAAATCAGTAAAATACGAGATTGTTTTCTCATGTTACAACGACGGTAACTTTTAGACATTTGTAGTAAAAGGCCTTGTTTTTCTACAGTTATATTATTTACAAAGCGTTGCCCACGGTGTCACTCGAACCCTCAGGGAAATACTTCAAATAAATACTCTGATAAAAGTATCCCATTTGATAATCCAGAGGGCCTAGTCAAGTGCCAATCGCTTTTAAAGCGGTTCGTATTTCTACAACGGTTTTCAACTGAAATTATATAGGTTTTTCGGTTGCTATGTCTACCCAATACACTTTTGACACTTATCGTTAACGCTGGTAGATTAGCACTTTGTTTAGATCCTTAGGGCATTTCACTTGTTTGGGTCGGATTTATCCTTTGTTTAACTATACAAGGAGGGTTGTGGAGGTTGAGGCTGAGGAGGATTTATGCGTGCACGCATTTACAATTTTGATTAAGCAAGAAACATCTGCAGGAACTATATTTATAACTAGCTGTGTGCGCGGCTTCGCCCGCGTGGTTTACGGAAATTATCCCACGGGAGCATGCTACCGGAACAACAACCCATGTGATTCCTTATAATATCCAATTATCTACCACTGAAAGTCCCGTCATAATCGGTCAAGCCGTTTCGGATATTAGATGGAACGAACAGACCAAAAATTTGAAAATTTATTTTTTGGTTAGGCATTTAGTAAAAAGCTGTTAATATAATATTGAATTACGAATAGACACTTTAATATTATTTATTTGTACAGATATAGATTATTACATCTTTTATTTTAATAAATACTTACATATAAATAAAAATGTTGAATATTCGAATACTAAAAATATAAACACGTTAAAATTATTTAATAAAAATATTTCCCAAGCAAAATTATATGACAATCGGTTCAGTTTTAGGCGTAAAGCGTAACAGACAGACAGACGTAGTTACTTTAGAATTTATAATATTAGTAGGGATATTAGGGGGGTACAGATTGTAACCCATCGGTATCGGGAACAGGGTCCAAGCTAATGGCGGTCAGGGCTCCAGAGAGAAAAACCTCTTAACAATGCAAGCCGTGTCGAGAATTACCGCTTTCTGAATCAAGCTCTTGATCCAGCTGCCCAAACAGAGCTTCTTCAGTTGTTGGTCGAGGCTCATGGCTATTAAACCATTGGCTGCTACGACTATCGGCACAATGATCGTTGAGGCCACATCCCATATGTCGACAACCTCGCAAGCCATGTCAAGATACTTGATTTGTTTTAGATATATATTTTTATAAAATTTGCTGACTTCTTACCCCACTTAATTACAACATTGGAGCTAATTCTGTTACGCACACAAAGCTCAAATTTGTGTATTCCTATCTTTTACAGGCAGGTAGCGACAGAAAGAGACAGCCGGCTTTGGCTGTCAGAACTAGTTAAACTATAATGTTAAACTTCAGCGTGTAATCTTACTTGTTCAACCAGAGGCTCATCGCAATGAAAAGGGTAGACACTTTGTGTACTCATCACGAAGAAGATGTTGATGATGTAAATTAGTTGGTCGAACAAGCTGTTATTTTGTGAGATACTTCAATTACGTCTAGGTCGACCCTACATACAATTTAATCCTTTACCTTAGTTCTGCTCGTCTTGTATTTTCACATATTTTCTTAGATAATTACGTTGCTTTAGTTATTGTGAATGCTACGTGTACCTACCTGGAATACGCATATATACCTATATGCACCTGATTGTTTTTCATTTCTCTTTGTACATACAGTCCAATATAGCAATATTGGACTGGGTTGGAGGAGCTGGCAGTCGCTCCGTATAAAATAATCGTTATCAGCTGCATCCAGTAAGACTGCAAGCAACCTAGTTAGGAAAAGCAGATGTTGATGATGATGATAACTGCTGTTGCTGTACCAAACAAATAAAATCCTACTCATTTTCTAAATCGTATCTTTCGATTTTTAACCGACTTCAAAAAGAAGGAAGTTATGAATTAGACACGTTTATATATGTATATAACGGCGCGTGGCATTATTAAATAATGAAAATCAGTTAATTTCGTGAGTTGTAATTTATTCTGTTATTTTTAAAGATTAATCGATTTGAATTCAACTAAATGGAAATTTTAATTAAGAGCGGGTAACACCGAATGGAGTTGCGTCTGGCATGGCGGGCGACGTCGTGTCAATTCATTAAGTTGTAGACAGCCGTTGCACGTGATGGTCACTCGCAAACCCATTGGCTCTAAATCGTTAATTATTGCTGCAATCCTTAATTGTTTAAGTCATTTAAGTGTCTGTAAAATTAAAGTAGTGAACAGTCAACGCTACAGCGTATTTATTTCAACGTTTCCTGAAGTTTAACGCCCACTATGGATTCCTGTGCTGATGAAGTCACGAATCAGCAATTAGATGCAACAGCCCGGCCTTCCTGATATCCCGTTATTTATATATAAATTTTATGTATTTTCGCGCATAACTCCGTCCTATTTAAACCGATTTGGAAAATTCTTCTTTTGTTCGAAAGAAGTTTATTCCGAAATGATTCCAATTAAATTTCATATCGATCTGGTTATGCGTTTTGGAGACAGACAACGGAACTCTTCCAAAAATGACAGCAAATCAATCGCGATTGCTGCTATCACATAAATATACATTGTTTTGACCCCAAGGGTAGGTATCCACGATAACTAAAAAGTGAACAATAAAACATTTTCTAAAAAATAAACAACCGACTTCTAAAAAAACACTACAAAGTGAAAAGTAACTTTAATTTCGGAAGGCGGTGACAAAAAATTTAAATACTTATCCAAAACCACCGACTTCCGATATAAAATTATTTTTCACTTTGTAGTGTTTTTTTAGAAGTCGGTTGTTTATTTTTTTGTTACTCAATCACGCAGAAAAAGCCGAACAGATTTAGATATTTTTTTTCACATAGATGGTTAATAACCTGGATTACCGCAAAGGATAGTTTTTATCCCGGTAGACCGGTCATTCTGTGGGATAATTTCCAACATCCACGGAGAAGTTGCTGGTAAAAGCTAGTAACAAGTTATTTTAAGATATCACAGAAACACTATACTTGGTGAGCTTGAAAATCAATATCCTGTGTCAAATACGTTACCTAGAAAGCAGTTTCATCTACTACGTAAAAAAGCAACGCCATTTAACCATCAAGATTCCACGACGTTGAAAAGACAAGATAGAATTTTCCTATCAGGTGGCGGTGTTGAAATATGCAAGTTCATAATCGAAATTATTTTTCTTTAGTACAGTGGTTACCACAAAAATTGATCCATTTACGTAAATATGCCTAAGTCACGGTGAAATTAGGCGCACCCTGTAACATTATTAATGAGTTTCCGATATTGCCCCGCTCACTTCTGAATTTAATAACCTACCCGAAATTTTTGAATTCGACATCTTTTTTTTATTATCAGCATTTTTCAACATTTCCCCTGCTGTGGTCGGAAGGTGACTTAATTTTGGAATCGGATTTAATGTTCGAGATTATTTATGGGTATCGGATAAGAAGTGGGTACTCGTATTAGGTTATTTACACCCGGGGGTTTTTTATGAGTAACCTTTCTATAACATCAAGACTTTGAGAAGTTTATTGGTGCGTGTATACGTTATGTACCTATATAATAGTTGAATTATTAGTTGGATAGTTTGATGTACCTACACTTATTATAGCTGCTAAAATATCCTTCTTCTTACTATCCCACCATTATTATTCATTTGAAAGTTGGAGAAGTTTGGATGTTTGCACGCAAAAACGGTTGACCGGCTTTGGATATTTAGCAAACAGATAGTTTATAACCTGGATTAATACAGTGGATACTTCTTATCTCGGTAGTATGTTCCGGTGGGATAACTTCCTATCGGGAGGTAACCGCAGGCAAAACAGCTGGCAAAAGCTAGTTGATCATACATTCCTGAACGTGGAGCCTCCTAACAAAAATCTAAGAGCGGTCATACTTGATATTTTTTAATGTACCAACGGATTATAGATTCATTGGTGAAGATGTTATTGTTAGAATTTGACCTGTGAACCATTTGTTTGGTACCGTAAAGGTTGTTTGCAAAAGTCGACCTTATGTTATGCAAGCAGAAAATTTACTCTCGTTGTATTCAAAGATTCAAGCGAATTTATAATATGCTTTCAATTTTTTTTCTATAAGGTTTTTGTTTGGGAAACCCAGTGATAGAATAGGCGAGTTGATGTTTACACGTTGGCTTGGAATAATTATAACGTTGTATAATTGTATAGCCCTGAACCTACATATAGTTTCATGGCACAACCACATTCTTTTTTTAGGTGGGAAATCATCAAATGACTTCTCCCTCTCTGGGTGGAGCAGGAGGGCGTTTCAGACTTTTACTGACTAAAACTCACCCGTGTTCCCTCAGTTACCTGTGTGCCAGGGGCCACGGTATTTTTTTTGAACAACCCGCACCCCTAGCAGGCATCGAGGAATCGGTCCTTGCGGACCCTACCAGTTGGTGCTGACATCTCTTTGAGGCGCGCGTGGAACACAACGCGCCGTCGACCCGGGCTTGGTCCTTACCGGACAGCGAGCTACCCCTTACTCGCCGTCCGCAAGCCCGCGCCTACGGTGGCCGGGAATCAGCCTGGGATTCCCGACGCCCAGGGCGTCTCCTGCGGCGGAAGCTAGGTCCGTGAGGGCGCATATACTGCCTCACTTGCTCACGTGCGCCGCCTCCCTGTTCGCGAGCATCACTGCTTCGTAGAAGGAGGCGACGGCTACCCATGCACTCTCGCTAACCACACTCCTCTGATGTATTTTTAGGCGGCCGTTCCCACGTCACCTCCACCGCTCCAATACAATCGGAATCATTACTGATGCGACATATCATTACATCAGAAGCCACAACACTTCACGTCGGACAAATGTAAATCTCACCACGATGAAACCGATACCGTATTGAAGCGTCACAACACAAATCTTCACAATAACATAAATCCGGCTTCATTCGTCAATAAGGTAATGACACTTGAAACAAATAAGTACCAATTGATCTAACCTTCCGCTAGATATTGAAAATTTGGTTCAAACCGGTCTAGAAGGCCTCAGCCATCTTTCCGCTATTCGTCCCTTTTTCGGCTGATCAAATATCTACCCGTTTTATAGGTTCTAATAGATTCCCGTTAGACTCAACTGGTATCAATGTTGCGTGGAATCGTATCTCTTGTTATGGCTATCATTTGTCCCTTTCCAAATAAATGTGATCCGTTAATTATGTCATTGTTCTGGCTCAATCTTTTGGGTACAATGATGGATGTGGATTGGATTTTATTATGATCATAGAAATCAATACATACATGAACTTACGCCTTCTTTCCATGAGGTAAGCAGAATTTACAGAACGCCACCTTCTACGATTCTTAGCCCCTCGTCTGATAACATTAAAAAAGTAAATGTGTTAATTACTTGATACTTCACAGTCTATATCATCTTTTTACTTCGTTTATGTTTATACTTCTAGTCATCATGGAAATTTATACAATTACTAGCTGACCCAGCAAACGTTGTTTTGCCTTATAAATTATTTAGGGGTGGACTACCCCTAACATTTAGGGGGATGAAAAATAGATGTTGGCCGATTCTTATAGATACCGGATAAGCACAAAAAATTTCATCAAAATCGGTCAAGCCGTTTCGGAGGAGTATGGCAACGAAAACTGTGACACGAGAATTTTATATATTAGATATTATTATATACATATAATAAAAAAGTAACGATGTCAAACCTGTACATTGAGTATTTTAGAAAAAAAGTAATTGTAAAAGTTTGGGAACGTGTCTGATGCCGATAATATCGTTTTTGTCTGTTTGCCTGGATGTATGATCCAGATTGGCGCATAAACGGCTGAACGGATTCAGATAAAATTTGGCACACAGTTTATAATCTAGATTAACACAAAAGTTACTTTTAATTACGGTAGTATGTCACGGTGGGATATTTGCCAATATCGACGTGGGTGCAGCCGCAGGTAAAAGCTATTTCAAAATAAAAGATAAATATTGAGGTTACAATTGATATTTTATGTATTATTGTAATGTATTTTCGACCAGCAATAATATAATATACTCACCTATCAAGCTATTTTCAATGTAATTATATTAAAATATATATAATCGGACTTACCACTAAAAGATTAACATTTATCTTTTAGGTCGGTGCCAATCATATTATTCAATAAGTAATTAAATAATTACTTTACCAACTTGTTGTTTTGGGATTAATTAAAACTGGTGATCTGAGTAGTAGAAACATTTATTACCTACTCTGTCACAAGTACTAATTTAAACATGGGTGGTATCCATGGTAACAGTCTATGTAACATCGAAGCGCGACATGTTTGTTACCATACCATACCATACTATAACGTAGTATATGATCTTAAAACCCCTACGGTGAAAACGTTCGTCGCTTATTATATAAAAAAACAGTGGCACTCCGGGAGTGCCGACAGAAGTGAAAACTTGAACAATTACGTGTGTATTTTTTTAACTGTGTCGCGAGTTCAATTGTTTTTTCCCATCTCAAAAAATGCCAAACGCGCATAAAGAAGTTATCACTTCAAATTTTTTATGGTGCCATACATTTTGACCGCGAAGGTATTGCACTTTTCTATAATACAGTTTTTTTTTTTGTTGAAAAATTTCTACGCTCGGAGAAGTGTATGCTGAATTCACGGTAATAGTTTGCGAGTCGACGTCCCTGCCCCCCACTTTGTACAGACATCATCATCTGCCTAGCCTTTTGTCAACTATGTTGGGGTCGGCTTCCAGTCTAACCAGCTACAGCTGAATACCAGTATTTTACATGGAGCGACTGCCATCTGACCTCCACAACCCAGTTACTAGGTAACACAATACCCCTTGGTAAGACTGGTTGTCAGACTTTTGGGTTTCTGACGACCTGTAACGACTGTAAGAGATCCACGAATGACAGCCGCGATCAACGGCTTAACGTGCTTTCCGAGGCACGGAGTGGTCTTGGTATATAAAAATGGTCACCCATCCACGGTCCAACCGCGGCAAGTGTAGCTTAACCTGATCAATTGACCAATGCGGCTTTTATTACTTAGCCGCAAGCCCCTCTATGTACAGATATACAACGTGTCGTTTTGCATCCTCGTCAAATTCAAGGAGGTAACTATGCTAATGATTCTCGACACGAATCAATAATAAAATAAGTAGGTGTTTTTTTTTTTCTTAATTTTAAAACGCGGCCCGTGTGATACCGCACTGTAACTGGTTAACCTGGGTTCAAACAGTCTTCGTCGCACAAACCAGTCCTCGAATTACTTGTTGCGATTTTTTATTTTACGGCTATGAAAATACAGTCGAGTACGCAATGGTAATTGAACCATTGCGACTGTATTTTCATAGTATTTCATTGTATTTCATTTTCGAGGACTGGTTTGTGCGACGGAGACTGTTTGAACCCAGGTTAACCAGTTACAGTGCGGTATCACACGGGCCGCGTTTAAAAAAAAAAAAAAATACCTACTTATTTTATTATTGATTCGTGTCGAGAATCATTAGCATAGTTACCTCCTTGAATTTGACGAGGATGCAAAACGACACGTTGTATTGAAGGAATTATCTCACCATTTGGAAAACAATACATCATCTTGGCATTAGACCTAGAAAGTTAGACGGTCGTCGTCTCGGAGGACCAGATATACAACCATATATCATCACCGACAAGGATTAATAATATGTCCCTTGTCTTGTAACCTTAGCACAAAATTTTAAGATAACGTATTGTTAAGCTTTTAGGTCCTAAAGGAACGGAAGGTTGGTAAATCTTAATCTCGAAGATGACAGTTTTTAATAATACTTAAAACAAAGAGAAACAACACACAATTTTCACTAATTTTTGTGTCAGAAATGGTTAAAAAATATAAATACGCCTGTATTCCTTTGGTGCACCACCATTTTGCCAGTTCTGTTTAAGTCCCATGGATATATATAATAGGGAGGGAATGTGAAGTCACCAACCGGGCACAAACCCAAACTCTGGGCTGCTATTGAGAAATTGCAAATAGAAAAACCCAATAACACTTTGTCCGACCTGGGAATGGACCCAGGATCTCATGCTCAGCAGTAGTGCGTGCATTCACTAGACCAACGAGGCAGTAAAAAAAAAACCTTTGCTATTTTTCCAATCTAAGGTAAGGTCTGTGCGACCATTTGACGTAAACGTAAATAATAAGAACTAAGTTTAAGACGAAAAGATATTGGTCACTAAAAGAAGTAATGAAATCAAAGGATGTAGGCATTGCTACAAAAAGAAAAGTTTATAACAGCTGCATACTACCTTGTATTACTTATGGTTGCCAAATATTGGCGCTTCAAAACAAAATAGACCCAAACTCGAATACTACCAAAGATCCATGGAACGAAGCATGACAGGGACTAGGAAAGTGGACCGAATAAGAAATGAGGAACTGAGAGCCAGAACAAAAGTGACCGATGTTTTGTCCAGAATTGACCAGCAAAAGTCGAGATAGACAGGCCACATGATGAGAGAACACAGAGAGAAATGGTGTAAAATTGTAACAGATTGGTACCATAGGAACTACAAACGGAGCAGAGGGAAATAAAAAAGGAGATGGGAGGACGAGCTCAAACTCACAGAGGGTCCTAACTAGAGATGGGTCTAAAATTAATAAGCTGCTAAATTAACACTGCTAGATTTTTTTAGTGTCGACACCTGTTAAATAAATTCTGAGAGAGTGGTTAAATTTAACAGTCAACCCACAAACATGCACCCACAACATTTAATTAACTGCTAACTGCTGAATTCGGAAATGTTACATTTAACTAGTGTTAAAAAAAGACTGATCTTCGTTACGAAGTATAATATTTACTTGTTTGTTATCTAGGTAATAGGTAGCGATGTGCCCAGTACGGCTTGACTCGAGTCAGACTCGATTCCTGTTTTAGACTCGCCTACTTGAATACCAATATATTTTGATTCGAGTACTCCGGACTCGATTCCGGTACTCGAGTCAGGAAGAATCGATCTTGTACTCGCTGACTCGATTCTATTATGCGAGTCCAACTGACTCGAGTCTAGTATTCGTATTAGTAATTAAGATAAAGAAAATATCTTTCAAATACACTTTTACCAACAATGTACGAACAGTGTAGAACAGAGGTGCAAGAAGTTATAAATAAAGAACTTGAAACAATCTGCATTACGACTGACAATTGGACTTCGGCGAGAAATTATGCTTACATGGTCGTTACTGGGCATTTATGTTTTATAAAGGGCATAGTTTGTAATTTTGTACATAAGTAGTTGTAAGAAAAAAATACCTACATAAAAAAACGATGATTAAAAATTATTGATACTAAAAAATTTTGCTATAAAAAAGAAATCGTTGTAAATAAATTGATTCTCATTGTAAATACGCCAACAGAAAAAGTAGACAGTGCTAAGCCTGTGAAAAGTATGAAGGAAATGAGAATTAATTATGTTAACTATCTGTCTGTGCTTAAATTTAACAGTTGCTAAAAATAACTGCTAATTTCAAGTGTTAATTATTGTTAGCATTAGCATTTAGCAGTGTTATTTTTTTTTAACGTTTAAGCCCATCTCTAGTCCTAACTGGAGGAGTGGGTCGTGATAGAATACAATGGACATTGCTAGAGGAGGCTTTTGCCAAGAGGCATTCTGAATTAAGAGATATACTGTATATTAAGACGAAATAATTTAGCCTCTGATAATCACCAATTGGATTTAGGATTAGGACTGTCTCCGAGTCTTGTGCAATAAATTAAAGAAATAAACGTAGTAGTACGCAGTCACTGGAATCTCACTTTTATGGTCATCATTATTTTGTATGTATTTTGAAGATATAAGTATTTTAACTAGCTTCTGTCCGCAATTTTATCCGGGTGAATTTCTTGTCCCCCTGACCCACCCCAGCGCATCGCATCGCCTGCATCGCATTAAGTACTTTGTTTTTACATAGCGTTCTTTGTGACTTTCTTCGGTTTGCTGGCTCCTAGCGCATTGTTAAATAGTTTATAACCTTTCTAAAAAATTAGACTATAAAAAGCTAAAATATTTTTCTAAATCCAACTAGTACTTCCAGAGATTAGCGCGTTCAAACAAACTCTTCAGCTTGATTATTAGTTAGACAGATACAATAAATAAAATAGAGGATCCACAGTGGATTGTCCCAAGAAAATATTCTGCTATACCTTTAGTAATAGATAGAGGTACATGCAACTACTACTCAACAGCATCCATTACGTTTAAGATTAATTCAAGACATAAGATAACGTCTGACCTCCATCCAAAACTTACTCCTTGGTCAAAGGCTCGATTAATGAGAAGGCCTGTACAATTAAGAAGGGTTCACACTTAAATCTCTGTGCCTTTATAAATAGTTCGAGTGGAGCACGCCTTATACGTACTTAGGTTAATTTTCTTAGTCTTGGCCGTAATTGTTTTAGGCTTGTAGGGCTTTGTGCTAAATGTGAAAGGGGCAGGCTTATTTCAAAGTAAATCGTGTTAAGTTAAGGTCTAAAAATGTTTAAGATACAATTCCGAGAATTTTTTTTTCTTTGTCTCTTCATACCTAGACAATTTGCTTTATAACGATTTGAATTGAACGTGTTTAATTTAAAATTCACATTTAAATGCTTATACTATGAGTTTAAATACCTACCAATCTGAAATGTAGATAAAAACTCGTTATAATTCAGTTGTTATTGACCTAGAAACTCCGCTGTATGTTAATGCAATAATAATGTGTTTCAGCGGTGCATTTGACAAGGTTTCTTCTATTTTAAACGTTATGTCAAGGTCTTGAAGGACCTTTCTTCTGTGTCTTACTTTCACGCTCTTCAATATTACCCACTTAAATTTTACTGGAGGTACCTTGTTTCAGACTTGGTATGCAGCAGTATCAAGGTCATAAGAACATGAAGGTATGTTAAATAATTTACCTTATCGCAAAATTCATAAAGAGTATTTTAGCACTTCGAATAAAGCATGTTTCTTAATACAGTACAGACACTGGATACTGAATTTATACAAACATACTACAAAGTAATTTTTCGTGTCTGACTGCGTGATCGCGTTGTTCTTCTTAAGTTACGCAATGGATTATGATGCGGTTTTCTCCATAATTTAGAGAATTTATGTTCATGTGCAAGCGTAAAGCATAATCAGCCTATGTTCCCACTGCTGGGACAGAGGCCTCATCTCTTCAAGAGGGAGTGGGTTGTGGTCTACCACGCGGGCACTGTGTGGGTTGGTAGATGTCACATGTCTTTGAATTTTTGGTTACACAGAACATGCTGCACGCGCCACTGACGCGCGCCCTACGCACACTCAATATGATGTCACAACAGATTGACTGCTTCAATTGTACCCTGAGTGAATTCACACGGGCCGCATTTTTTAAAATTGCTCTTGATTGTTTTTAATAATGTTATTGTGTCTACATTTATAAGCTTTTATTACTATAACTACACTATTGTATTAGGTGAGCCTGTGATGATAGTTGTATGTGTTTGGGGAATAAATAAATATAAATAAATATGCCGATTTCTCCGGATGTGAGATATTCTTCTTTAAAAAAAGTGAAACCCAAAAATATATTAATAATAGTGTTTTGGTAGCTGTTTGTTTTTCAAGTCAAACTTCAAAACGTGTCGAACTTATTAACTTATTAGGCGATTGGTGTAAACAGGATTTATAATTTGAACGCGCCTTAAAGTTTTACTTTCCTTATCGGAGAAATTAGAAAAGAAAACGTTTACATTAATTTTATAATTCTGTTAAGAAATTAAACTTTGACGCTTAAATTAGATAATTTAATGAGTTTTCTCGTTTACTGGCTGTTGTACTGTAATAAGCGTTAATCTATAAATATCAGTGTTACAAAAGATTTTGTCGAGGTTTGATGACAATTATAACTTTCTTTTGACGCAGTGTGTACGCGTTTCATTTCGTTGCGTCAGATTCGGTCTTAAGACACGGAAAAGTTTGTATCATGGCCTTTATGAGAAACGTCTATAAATCATAGCCATCTCAAAGTTTTGCGTCGTCACGAGAACCGTCATGACACTTCCGTCCAACTTCTCCGGTTTTCACATCGTCATATTTCAAACTTCAACGAAGCTGTTGCATTCAATCCCTGACATAATGATTTCTTTATAACCTGCTCAGTATAAGAGATGACCTCTTCCACTCACAACCTGCATACACAGCTTTACTTTGTTTAATATTTAACTCCTGATTTCCCACAGGAAATAAGCAGCAGTAAACATAACTTAACACGAAGCAAGTAAAGTAAATATAGGACTTATAACAATATGTAGTAGGTACGGTATGATGTTGTTCGGTAGTTACGACAGCTGCCCTGATAAAATTACGGGTAGGTAAACTTTGGTTTTACCAACTTTGTTTTCGAACCCTTTTGCATGAAGTATTTAATAGTTGAGAGGGTATGGAGACCTCAATTTAGAGAATACCATTATTCATTTAGTTAACCAGCTGGCATAAAGTAATTTTTTTCACACGATCGATTCCATCGTTTCAATCTATCACTTTTCAGTTGGTCAACTATCGACCTCAAGACAAGTTTAGAAGGTCTTGAAATACAATCAAGTGGCCTGTACTTACTAATATTTTATTTATAGTCTGCATTATGTATATATGCATGCCTAATATAAGGTAGATTTTAATGTAATTGTAAATAAGATATGACAGTTAAAATATGGGTGATCAAATCTTATTTACTGTATCTGCAATCTATGCAAATAAATTTTTGCTTTGCTTTTAACTTTAGTTCTATCGGTTATCAGTATCACCTGTCTTCACTCTAAGTGAAAATTATACTGATTAAATTTTTCAGCTTGACCAATCATACGTATTTTTTAGGTCGCTTTCCTATAGAATGGGCTTATTAATTTTTGTATTCAAATGTATAATGAAGGCAAAAATGACTAGACAAATAGGCTTAGTGGCGTTGCCTAAATCAATATCTATACGATTTAGTAACGAAGACAAAGTAAATTTACATTTAATATTTTTGAAAAAGTTTTTATTACTACGTGTAGACGAGATTTAATGCCGGAAATAAAGATTTAAGATTTTTTTCCGTTTGTCTGTTTCGTATTGGCGCAAAACAGCTGAATTTCGATGAAAATTTGGCACATAGATAAACTATATATAGATATAACTTGCATTAACACTTAGGGCACTTTTAATCCCAGTAGTACGTTTTCGTGGGCAATTTTCCGACATCCACCCGAGGGTAAATGCTAGTAATTTAATAGTTTTAGGAAATATTTTTGTAGGACTACCAGGAGGTACTATTTATGTTTCTATTACAAAAATATGCTGCTAAAAGTACAACAAAACAGGTCTACTCTAGCCCACTTAAGGTAATCAAAACATTACTTAGCCATATGGTCAGTGTAGGGTTTTCTAACCGAATAATTTCAGCCGTAAGGGTCGATCCGAGTTTGTTGCTTAACATTTGATGTTGTTGGTTCGTGGATGGATGACAATACATTACATTTCGGGACCCTTTCGTGCCTCAGAAAGCATGGTAAACCATTGGTCCCGGCTGTCATTCGTAGATCTATGACAGTTATTACGGGTGGAGACCAGTCTTATCAAAGGGTATCGTGTTACCCAGCAATTGGGTCATGGAAGTCTTATGGGCAATCGCTCCATCTACACTAATCACAAATATAATATAAAGGAAAGATTGGATTGTTTGTAACGGATAAACTAAAAAACTACTAAACCAATTTAAAGAGTTCTTTCACCTAAGAAAAGTTAAATTATTCCGGAGTCACATGAGCTATAAATTTCACGTAGACGAAGTCGCGAGCGAGGTGCTAGAATAAAATATTGGTATTCAGTTGTATCCGGTTAGACTCGAAGCAAACCCCAACATAGTTGGTTAAAGACTTGGGAGATTGAGAGTGGTTAAAGAAAGAAGGCCCATATGACGTCATCTCTATTTTTAGTGCGAGAAACCAGCACACTAAATATATTAGATATTCTTGTGCAGTATAAATGGTATCTACTTATGCTATCGTTTAAGAAGTTTCTTTTGCTGAGGGTGGGGAATCATCAAATAACTTCTCCCGCTCTGGGTGGAGCACGAGGGCGTGTTAGACTTTTACTGGCTAAAACCCACCCGTGTTCCCTCAGTTGCCGTGTATCTCTTTCAAACAACCCGCACCCCTGGCAGGCATCGGTCCTTGCAAACTCCACCAGTTGGTGCTGATATATCTTTGAGGCGCGCGTGGCATACAATGGCGCTTTCGACCCGGGCTTTGTCCTTACCGGACAGCGAGCTACCCATTACTCGCCATCCGCAAGCCCGCGCCTACGGTGGCCGGGAATCAGCCTGGGATTTCACGACTCCTGCGGCAAGAAATGCCGTGAGGTCGCATATATTGCCTCTCCCTCATCGTTTAAGTAGTCAGAATGCTTCCTACACTGACATAACATGTTGTTGTAATCACCCTTAAAGTTTGCTTTCATCAACTTTGATGGGTTTTGAGTTTGAGTGTTAGGAAGTTAGTTTTCAATATTAGTGGGTCCATCTATTAGTAAATGCCTACCTACTTAGAAACACTACCCCAATCATTCTGACTTCTATAAGCCATAAGGAAGAAGAGGCCGAATAGAACACTTGGACACTACCCCAATAATTGTGACTTCTATAAAACAGAAGGAAAAGAGGCAAAAAAGAACACTACATTGTGACTTCTATAAGCCAAAAGGCAGAAGAGGAAATAGTAAACACCATTTTCTGTTTTCCCTAAATAAGAAAAGAGACTAAGAAAAGCGTTCGGCCTTCAACACAAAAGAGCAATGTTCCCTATTTGTCCTCCTTTTCCAACTTTTAAGCAAAAGCCAATATTTAGGCCAACATAAAGTTCTTTCGTTCCAACTTCAAAATCGAAACTTTGTATGGTCGGTTTAAAGTTTTCTGCATACAATCTTTCATGCTACCTTTGCCAGACTGTAAACAATCTTTCCGTCAACGGGTTTGAAGTCTCCACTTCAAAACTTTGGATTTACACCTGTCTTCAAAACTCGTCAATCAATTCCGTCAGTTAATCTTTTGAAAGACACATCTGTATGATATTGAAGCAGATTTAGATTGTCCATATTAAAAAAAATCCAGCCAAGTGCGAGAACCGGCAAAAAACATTTCTTGTATATATGGTAAAGGTAAAGTAAAAAATTTAAGGGCTTTCTTTAATTTTTTACTTTATTTTAGTTTTATTATTAATTGTTATAGTGGCTAGAGGGGCTTGTGGCTAAATAATAACAACCACACGGGTCGATCGATCAGGTTAAGCTACGCTTGCCACGGTTGGTCCGTGGATGGGTGACCATTTTTACATACCAAGACCCCTCCGTGCCTCGGAAAGCACGTTAAGCCGTTGGCCCCGGCTGTCATTTGTGGAGCTTTGACAGTAGTTACGGGTCGTCAGAAGCCTAAACGTCTGACAACCAGTCTTACCAAGGGGTATCGTGTTACCCAGTAACTGGGTTGTGGAGCTCAGATAGGCAGTCGCTCCATGTAAATACTGGTATTCAGCTGCATCCGGTTAGGCTGGAAGCCAACCCCAACGTAGTTGGGAAAAGGCTAGGCAGATGATGAGTGGCAACAGAAATACATAATCTGTGAAAATTTCTACTTTGTACTTATTACTGATCATGAGATACACCGCGATAACAGACAGACAAAATGACGGAAGGACAGCGGAGGCTTAGTAATAGGGTTCCGTCGGTTTCCCTTCGGGTACGGAACCCTAAAAAGGCTCAGGCGCACTGTGTGACGTCAATTCATATGAAAAAATCATAAAGTTTATGACCAGCAGGCTTAGCATAAGGCTTTCTATTTCTACTCTACTGTAGAATAGAAATCGCTTGTCTACATATTCTCGGTGAAAAATTGTCAACTCTCTATACGGAAACGTCATTTTTGTCTACTCTTCCGACGACAAAACGCTTGTCTACGGTTCTCGTGCTAAGCCTGCAGCATCCAATTAATATTATAAATGTGACAGTTTGTATGTTTAGATGTTTGGATGTTTATTACTCAATCAAGCAATAACAGCTGAACGGATTTTGATGAAATTTGGCACACAAATCGTTTGTAACCTGGAATAACACACAGGATACTTTATATCCTGATAGTACGTTCCCATGGGTTAATTTTCGACCTCCACGCGGGCGAAGCCGCTGAAAAATGCTAGTATAATAATAAGTATTGGAACGCTGTCAGTCAAAAATATGACTGTCTAGCTAGGTACATATCTGACCAACATTATCTAAGCAGATGTCAAAAAAGAGCTAATCTGATGATTCAGAAATATTAAATGACACGTCTGAATGCGGCAGTATGACACTGGAAGTCGAAAACTGAAGAAAAACTGCCCGGATTTTAAATAAACAAGCATCTGTTTAAATTATTTAAAAATAAAACCTGTTACGTTTATTGTGGCCAGTGTTTCGTTTAACACGAGGAATCCTTAATTAACTGCCTGAAAACTTAAAGTAACCACTTAGTTCTCGCAAACGACACCCACAGGTGAGGTGGGTACTACCTTTTTTTACATGGACACCACAAGATAAAATTAACTTTATCTCTATATAAACAAAGGTGGTTTTTAGTAAGAGTCACTATAATTGTACCGACATTACAACTGAACAATTGTGCGTAATTTTTCTTAACTTATCTACATATTTGGCATTTATTTTAAGTACCTGAAATATGAATATGAATTACTATTTTACCTAAAGCCTTGACGTGTTTATTTTTTATCGCACGAGTGAGCTACGAATTATTTTAATGTTGTCATTTAAATAATGTGTCACACGAAAATGGAACTTTATAACGTTAACGTTTTAGGCTACTTTTGGTAAATTTTTATTTCGTGATTTTTTTTCTATTCTGTGAGTACCTAGGAAATGTTTACGTCAGTTATAAGCAACAATCAAACCCATGCTGCTAAACAATATCAGTCAGGTATGAAAAGAAAAGACTAGAATACAGCGACGAGGTGTCAATTTTCTAAGAGAGAAGCCGGCGCAAAGCCTACTTTGACTTACTGACTTTTCAAAAAATAATCCTTACTATCATTCTAAAATGAATACAAAGAATTAAATATAATAAAACTGAACAGCTGAAAACCAAATAAAATGTGCAATATTCCTCCATCTCGTTCTCGCTGACGCATTTTTTCTATATCTGTCTCTATCGTAACCCGTTATACAGAGGCTTGCTCTCGTTTATATCAAGCGGACCCACGTGACCCCAAGTGACATCATTACGTGATCGCTGTTGTATGAATTTTTAGCTCCCGTATGACGTTTTGGCACCGGGTTAATTTAGAACACTTGAATGTTAATGCGAATTAAATACCCGTAGTGTAACTATATTTTTTGTCAATAGCAGACACTATTGACGTGTCATTCTTCAAAAGCGGCAGAGATGGGAATCACGCAACGAAAGCCGGTAGGCATCGTGTTACATGTTATATGGTAGTTTCGCCACTGCTAGAATATGTGCATTTGCTTCAAAACATATGCAGGCACTATATTTTAAAGCAAATAATATCTTAAAATTAATAGAAATATTGGTCGACCGGTGGTCGAAATTCGACCATAATTCATTTTAATCAACAATAATAAAAAACATTTGAGGAGATGGAGAACCAGACCTCACTTTTCCACTTTAAAATTTTTTTTTGTCTATGGGCAGAAAATGTTGAGTTAATTGGGGCCAAAAAGAAAAACTTTATTAAAACCACTTATTTTTCCAATAATCTATTCTTGAAATCGAAAATCTAGAACAAAAACACACGTTTCCACCTGAAAGAATCAGTCTCCCTTGATTTATTTCAAAAGCTCACTTTATCAACACAAAATTTAATAGCAAGACTATAAACTTCATCAAAACCACTTAAAAATATTGTGATTGGATTTCAATCTAATCACAATTTTTTTTTTTTAGACAATTTGTCATACGTTTGGCAACATTTTGATAGTATTTATTAATGTCAAGTTTTCTTAACAGTCATTATCGTCATCATCTGCCCAGCCTTTTTCCAACTATGTTGGGGTCGGCTTCCAGTCCAACCAATTGCAGCTGAATACCAGCATTTTACATGGAGCGACTGCCTATTTGACCTCCACAACCCAGTTATTGGGTAATACGATACGCCCTGGTAAGACTGCTTGTCAGACGTTTGGGCTTCTGACGACCCGTAACTACTGTCAAAGCAGCTCCACAAATGACAGCCGGGACCAACGGCTTAACGTGCTTTCCGAAGCACGGAGGGGTCTTGGTATGTAAAGATGGTCACCCATCCACGGACCAACCGCGACAAGCGTAGCTTAACCTGATCGATCGACCCATGTGGCTTTTAGCCACAAGCCCCTCTAGCCACTATAACAATTAATAATAACATTAAAATAAACTTTACCTTTTTTTTTTTTTTCAAAATCAAAAGTCATTTATTCAAATTAGGCTGAGAATCAGCACTTTTCGAACGTCAAAGTAAATGAGACAGTCCCCCAAAACGCCCACCCTTCACCACTTCCTAGTGCTTTAGCTGGGAAGAAGAAGTGGCGGAACAAACTCCCCAGCAGCACAGCTGTCTGTTTAGTCGGGTAGACTTGATACATACATAGGCAAAGTAATCAACATTACGAGACACAGAACTTAAAAATTTGTCATTTATGTCAGCTAGCCATGCCAATATACCAACAAATAAAATGAAAAATTAATTCAAGCACAAAAAATAAAAAGTAAACAAAGCATATACCAAAATAAAAGTCTCCTGGTATAAATGGCGTGATAGCTTACATAAGCAATGCTGGATTATGTTTACAAATGATAACCTAGGACCATCAACGTAAAATAAATAAACAAGTAGGTAATTATTAGCAACAATAACAAAATCATGGTCAGCAAGACGACCAGTCACCACGAGCAGCACCCGTTCACGAGCATAACGCAAAGATCAGCCACTACCCTACCATTATACCACCACCACTACTTTACCATTTATACAAGAAATGTTTTTTGCCGGTTCTCGCACTTGGCTGGATTTTGTTTTTAATATGGACAATTTAAATCCGCTTCAATATCATTGGTCCCTTTTTATCATAAACAGATACGTATCTTTCAAAACAATAACTGACGGAATTGATTGACGAGTTTTGAAGACAGGTGTAAATCCAAAGTTTTGAAGTGGAGACTTCAAACTCGGTAACGGAAAGATTGATTACAGTCTGGTAAAGGTAGCATGAAAGATTGTATGCAGAAAACTTTAAACCGACCATACAAAGTTTCTATTTTGAAGTTGGAACGAAAGAACTTTATGTTGGCCTAAATATTAGCTTTTGCTTAAAAGTTGGAAAAGGAGGACAAACAGGGAACATTGCTCTTTTGTGCTGATGGCCGATCGCTTTTCTTAGCCTCTTTTTTTATTTAGGGAAAACAGAAAATGGTGTTACCTATTTTCTCTTCTGCCTTTTGGCTTATAGAAGTCACATTGTTTGAGGTAGAGTTCCTTTTAGCCTCTTTACCTTCTGTTTTCCTCCACAACCCAGTTACTGGGTAATACAATACCCCCTGGTAAGACTGGTTGTCAGACTTTCAGTCTTCTGACGACCCGTAACAACTGTCAAAGATCCACGAATGACAGCCGGGACCAACGGCTTAACGTGCTTTCCGGGACACGGAGGGGTCTAGGTATATAAAGATGGTCACCCATCTACGGACCAACCACGGCAAGCGCAGTTTAACCTGATCGATCGATCCGTGCGGCTTATATTTTACTTGGCTACAAGCCTCTCATTAATTATCAAAACCACACTTTTTTTTAGTAAATATCAAATCCATGCTTTTCCATAAGTCTTTCAAAACCACACTCTTCCAATAATATTTGCATTTCCAAATTTTGATTATAAATATTATGTAATATATTAATATTTTTTATCAATAATCCGGTACATCAGATTGACTGTAATACTAAATTTATTACATTTTACTATTTTCTCTAAAAAAATTTAAAGTGGAATAGTTAGGTTTTCTTCTCCACCTCCTCATTTGCATTCTGCAATTCTTCTCCATATGAACTTTAACTTTGCCTAATTTCAGACTCTGTCCGCGTAATTTTCATAAAAAGTGGTGCCAAGTTTTTGCTTCACGTATTAATATATAGATTATGATCTCACATGTTTCGGCATGGACTGTTATACAAATATATAAACATGTTAAATTTCATAATTTAAAACGACATTTTGTACCTTTGCTAAAAAGATATTCTAACATGTATTTTTAGCGCAGCCGTGAGGCACACTTTAATGTTAGTTTCTGACATCGCACTTTACATTTTTTGCTGATTTTTATTTAAGTTTTATTTTTTTGCTGTAGGTATATTGTGTACCTTTTAGTCCGTGCTAAATAAATGTATTTTCTTTCTTTTGTTCTTTCTAATAATGCTGGTAAAATGTTAATAATAGTAGGCAGGTGAATAAAGTAACACAGTGGATAATAACTTGGCTGAACTATTAAATTTCCATAAATACCAAAAGCAGCAACCGCACCTAATCAATAAACAATCGCTCATTGTTTTTGCAAGCACCGTCACAAACCAAGATGGCGGAATTTCCACAACTGCGGGTCTCAAAACAGAAATCCATTGTTCTAGCGATGCGACACCGCACAAAGTTAAAATCCGCTCCAGCAGTCCGATAAATGAGGCTCATTTCTACCAAGTGTTTACTTTGAGCCCTCATCAAAATTTTGTGGAGTGACTTATTCCTGTGATATTCGATAACATTTATATTCTTATACCTATCCGAATGGAAAATCTTCTCGAAGTACGAATTCGAAATCGTTTTTCGAATTCAGTTTCAATTTTGCTATTCTTTGCGACTGGAAGTTTGGTCAGTCAGACGGATAAGTTGGAAAATATTATTGCAGCACCAAAAGTTAGTTGTGAGTTTGTGAGAATATTTTAATGAATTTTCCGATAGTATTGAGTTTTGGTATTTGTAGAAATCATAAGATAAATGATGTTAAATATCAACAATTTGGTAACTTTCTGTTCTTTGGTAAACACACCAAAATAGCACTGTCTAAAGCCGATTTCAGACGCCTCATTCATTAATCGCTCCGTTCATTTTTGTTTAGCGCCACGACCACAGATCAGCGAAAAAAATTTATGTCTATGTAAGAATTCATATATTTCTTACATTTAATTATTCGATCATTCGGTAGGAGATTGAAAGATGCTAAGAGCCGAAATCCAACATCGTTGGATGAATGAAACACTAATGAATTAATTTTTCACTTTGAATAATAATTTTACGTTCAGACGTTTCACTTCGAATGAAAAGCAAAAATAAAGTGTCTGACGTTGGCTTTACTGCAGGCGAAAAGCCTGTTTTTCCACAGGCAAAAAACAAATGACAATCAAAACAAATAGAATTCTAGAATTCATCAATTTAAAATACCAATAGTTAAGTACCAGCTACATGAATGCAAACAAATGAAAGTTTCCAACAGTAACAAAAGGAGATTCAAGTCTCCCTCTTTATACCTACTTCAATCATTTCCTCCACTATTCTCTTGGACTTGTGAAGTTTCAAAGTTACGACACCTAATTTGTACTACTTTCGCAGTTATTTGTTCAGGCTAACAATAGTAGGAACGTCCCCGATATGTTTTATTTTTATTGTCTCTTGTTTTTCGAACGAATTTCGGTAGTAGTTGAACTGTGTTTGAAGAGGACCTGGGACCTAAATAAATAATAGTAAGTACAAAGAGACCTAATGTTTTGTTTGTCCGTGACCGTAGAAATTGCCTAGAAGGCACGATTTAAGTTCTAAATATGGAGTTGTATGGATCACGTTTGACTATCTATCCAGATTTGGTATGTCTAAAACATGGTGTGGTCATGTGGAGAGGATAAATGAAGGGCGACTAACAAAAGGTCTTCACAAGGCAGATATAAGTGGTATTGCCGGGAGGGCTCTAGGAAGACGTAGAGTGACCTTATTGGTGATGTTCTTCAGAAAGTCAGGGGCGTAGTGCTCGCAACCGGAGTGCGTGTAAGAAAGCATGTAGGGATCGTAATCAGTAGCGTTCAGTAGTTTTCGCCGACCTCGGTGGGAAAAAGGCGTGAAAAGGAAGAAAAAAGCCATCAACAAACACAAAATACATGGACGACATTTGTCCAGACTTTCACATTCTTAAGGAGTCTTTTATTGAATTAAGACTTACAAAAAAAAAACACACAAACTTTACACTTTACTTTTTAATTCCAACTAACATAACACACAAGTAACATAAAACACTCAGGTTTGTAGTGAGGGTGAAAGTTTTTGTGTGTATGTATGTGTGAAAGATGTTCATTACGTTTATTTTAATATAACCAGGTAAATTGAAACAGAAAAAAATGCCTACCATTGGACTAGTGCTTGCTTTACATCATGGAAATTGTTATTGATAGGCAATCATGGCGGTAGTATTTGTGCTTATGTTTTGTTTTCCTACCTGAAACTGTATGATTCACAATTTTCTTGTTCTTAACGTATCGATGATCAAAGTAATGAGAAAGATTGTGTGATGTTCAATCCAAAAGTATATTTACTTTAATTTCAGGAGTCGGTGTCTTTGGGTTTTTAACGACCTCGGTAATTAAAGTTATTTTTGACTATGTATTGTTTTTTTTTTGGACGAGGTTTTTTAAATGAGAAAGTTTAATCTTATGTTCAATCCAAAAGTATATTTACTTTAATTTTGGAAGTCGGTATCTTTGGATTTTTACCGACATCAGAAATTAAAGTTATTTTTGACATTTAGTGTTTTTTTTGGAAGAGGTTTTTTTACAAACTTTTTATAATCTACTTTTTAGTTTTGGTACTGACCCCACACAAAGTCCTTACTTGCTAAGTAAATTACAGTGACAGGAAGTTATTATAATATCATCAACATGCACTAGGTGGAAAAATACGTATTACTGAAGGTAACTCAAAAACCATTAATCAGAACTTGACCAAATTATAGAGGACCATGTAAGTATACCCTTTCAAATAGAATAAGAATTTTCAAATCGGTTTATAAATGACTCCGTCATTTATTCAGAGTTGATAATCGTAAAAAAACCGAATGAAGAAGTTCCTTTTTTTAAGTGGCTTTAAAATACAAAAGGTAAACTCCTATTAACGCAGTCATAATGCCTTCGAATCACAAGAGACACGGCGTGCTGCGAAAGATGTCAGGTGTATTATTGTTTGGTCTGTGACGATGCATAGACACTTGAGATCTTTGGCGTCTATGAAGACCATCTGTGGAGATTGTCTTTACTCCTGGTCTCCAGCCGACTTGGGTTCGAAGTCACTGCTTCTAGCTGCTGTGATACGCAGTGTTAATCAAGATACAGTTACTACACACAACAAATATTTTACAGGATGTTTTCAAAACACATGATGGTATAGTATTTCCTTCAATAAAAATACGTAGTACTAGGGAAATTAATAATAATCATAAAAAAATATTAATGACACCCAACGTGAATTTGCCGTGTTAAAGCCATTTTATTAACTTGCCAAAAAAATGACAGTGTTCATTTGAAAATAAGGGCAACTTAAGTTAGCTGTCAATTTGTAACACAATTAATTACCTTGACTTTACAATAATAAATTCTTGTGTCAGCTTTAATATTTTTTAATTTATTTGATTAGTTACTGTGTAAGTACCTAGTACTAATTAAGGAGTAATTATAAAAGCAGAATAGTCTAATTTCCTTTGTGAATGTTGTTAAGTTTATATTTATGAGACTTAGAAATAGAATTTGTATTCCAATCATAGAGATTAATTAGAAAACATTTCTGTTTGTGTGAATGAAATTAATTTTATTTAGAGGCTGTTAATATAATGTATATTTAATTACTAACACTTCATGTTCTTTCAAATACTTACTATTGGATAAATAATCATTTTAATTAATGTTGTTTGTTCCATTACGGAAAAATGGTTTATCGATCGGACAAAATTAAAGGAGGTGTCATATTACGAATAACTGGGCCGAACACATTGTAAAATAGACATTGTAGTGCAATCACCAAAAGAGATAAGTAACCGGGTGTTTCCACTGCATAGATCGCCCGGAGGACACGGTGGAGCATACGGTGGAGGTTTGCCCTGGCTTGGGCGGAGCACCACCATGTCTTCGTGGAGGCGATCGGTGGCGGCAATCTCTAGTATCTGGCCCTGGCGATCTGTCGCATCCAGCCCTGGTCCAGGCCATGGTACGGAGCGCATGGGTAGCCGTCACCTCCTTCTGCGAAGCAGTAATGCTCGCAAAGAGGGAGGCAGCGCACGTGAGGGAGAAGTGGTATATGCGCCCTCACGGCCCTAGTCTCCGCAGGAAACGCCCTGGGCGTCGGGAATCCCAGGCTGGTTCCAGCCACCGTAGGCGGGCTTGCGGACGGTGAGTAATGGGTAGCTCGCAGTCCGGTAAGGACCAAGCCCAGGTCAACAGCGCGTTGTGTTCTACGCGCATCTCAAAGTTATGTCAGCTCCAACTGATGTGGTTCGCAAGGGCCGATGCCTGCCAGGGGTGCGGGTTGTTCGAAAGAGATACCGCGGCCCCTGGCACACAGGCAACTGAAGGAACACGGGTGGGTTTTAGTCAGTAAAAGCCTGACATGCCCTCTCTCTCCACCCAAAGCGGGAGAAATTATTTGATGATTTCCCAGCCACAAAAAAAAGACCAGGTTTGGCAGATATAATTGAAGTTTACTATACTAAGAAACCGATGGATATTTCCGAATAAAATTTAAGTTTATTTTGTATTAATTAAATCTATGAGAAAACTTCCATCGGTTCCTTACTCTCTCTCTTCAACTATATCTGATGACCTTGAATACATATCTCTTTTAGTGACTGAACATAACCTTCGGTGAGTTAAAAAAAATCCAAGAAAATTCATGTGGTACTTTTAAGATATTCAAAACTTGAAGTGTTGTTAACGTCACATTAATTGATTATATCAAACCCCTTTAATGAACGACCGTCAGGGGTGCCATAACCAACATAACATAATTACAATGTACCCTCGTCCATAACCTCTCAGGAAGCATTGAGGGACTTAACACATTACTAGATTTATGAGTTATGGTCAAAGTTCAGTTAAACTTGTTACTCAACACACCCACTAAATATTTCAGGCCATTTTACATAAACTAACCACCAATGTACTTACTAACATCTTTAGTATCTCCAAGCAACCGAACTTAGGGTATTTATTCGGTCCAACTTTAGTTTCGCGAACTTTTAAAGTACTTCCACTGTTCAGTTGGTGTAACAAAGGTAGTTGAGGAGAGTTGAGTCTAACAAATGGGCATCGGACGGAATTAAATGGCGGGGAAACGGGGGTCTCGGATCTCTTGTTATGCTAATATTTGGCCTCGGGAGATGACAAATTGTGATGCATTCTATGAAAAACCCGGAGGACGCGACCGTGACGGATGTAGTCAGCAGTTGTGCCCGAATAAAAACTTCCTATCTATATCTTAGAGCGGCTCCATCTTCCCAAGGGATCGTCCAAGGACACTATGCTCAATATTTTTTTCTTTTACTGTATTTCAAGTCTTTTGTGTATATGCAAAACACGAATACACTGTCAGTTGGTAATTGTATTTTATGTAGGGAACGACTCAAGCTCTCGATCCTGACAAATGTCAGTGAGCGTCGTCATTCTTTAGTAAGATTGAGGCGTGATGGTGGTGCGGACTTTTAAACAGGTAGCGTAGGAATCGTTGAGATATGACTAGAAAAAAATATGTGTTAGTCCTTTTATCTACGTATTTTTATTGAATAAAGAAAAAATCTTTAAGAGAGTGTTACACTCAAGAACAAAAAAGTTAAAAGTATGGCCAGTCTGCTTTCGAAACGTTTCTTTTCCTGGCAAGAAATTGAAAGCACGTTAAGCTGTTGGTCCCGGCTGTTAATTGTACATCTTTGACAGTCGTTTGGGGTACTCAGAAACCTGGAAGTCTGACGACCAGTCTTACGAACGGGTATCGTGTTACTCAGTTACTGGGTTGTGGAGGTCAGATAGGCAGTCGCTCCATGTAAAATACTGGTATTTAGCTGCATCCGGATAGACTAAAAGCTGACCCTAACATAGTTGGGAAAAGGCTATGTAGATCGAATGTCTTTTTTAGGGCATGTGCGATCCCCAATCTATCATTGTCCCAAACCTGTCTACATTTTCAAGTTAAACCCTGTATAATTATGAAAGACCTTTAATTTAATATTCATTAAAAGCTTCCCAAGGCCAGCCTCCAATCATCTATTTGTTCCATACTTGGCACATTAATGAATTTTAATCCGGGCAAGTTTTACGACGAAACGCTGATTTACAAAGGAGAACGGAATAATCTTAGAAAGGTATCACAGTCATTGGCCGAGACCCTATTCATTTCTAAGGACAAAAGCGTCTTTATAACAAAGGGGTCTTGTTAAAACTATAATGTTCAAGGAACCCTGACGTGAATATAATTTAATACTGAAGAAGATTGCTTATTTAAGAATAATAGCTTTTACGTCGTTTTGCATTGCCGCTATCATGTATACGGCCTTAATCGAGCCCCGTTTAGTTGTGGACTCAAACGGAATTATGAACACTTGAAACTGCGGGAGTGAGTTGAATTACTCTTTGGAGAATATTGCTGTGTGAAGTTAAGCAAAGTTCGTAACACAGGCTTTGTTGTTATTAGTTAAAAACTCCTCTATTGGTGCTTATTGCGGTTCATGCACAAAAGGTGCAAACGGAAGATTGCTGAGTTTACAATGTCCACTGAACATGATTATATTGCGCTTTTTTTTATTAATTCCATATCATGGAGTTCAACAAGTAAAGTAACTAATTAAACTTGATAATATGGATAACCATAGAAAAACACAGAACTCATATAAATAGTTTTTTATAAAATTTTGTTCAGAATTGAAATTAATAATTGTAGGTACATAACAATTTTACTTATCTACACTAATGTTATAAAGACAAAGATTTGTATTTTTGTATGTAACGAATAAACTTAAAAACTACTGGACCGATTTCAAAAAATCTTTTGCCGTTAGAAAGCTACATTATCACTGAGTAACATAGGCTATATTTTATTCCCGTATTCCTACGGGAACGGGAAATACGCTGGTGGAACTGCGGAGCGCTTCTAGTTCATGAATAAAAATAACAATAACATAATATTGTTTATTATTTAGGAGCCGCTTTATGTAAGTATTTTTATATTTACTTAAGATGAAAATATTCGATGTCGGAAAGAAAAATGCCTGACTATTTTTGATATGCTGATATTGAAAATTAAAGAAAAACTGCTGCTTGTGTATTCAGCGCTCCGTTCATTCAGTTCAAGATATTTCTATTATACTTCATTCTATTCGAATGATTTGATCGATTATTAAGTACTGAATTGATATCTCGTGACCCTGACCTTCAAAAATGCTTGTCTTCGAAATTCTAACATTTGAAAGTAAATGCAATGTTTTTGACATTGGCGACGCATCTTTTGCTAGGGCGTATTCACTCGTAAAAATATCTACCGAATATTTAATTAATTAATAAGCAAATAAGTAAGCCGAGATGTTTAGAAAAAGTTTCACAATTGCAGATAATTAGTAACAAACTATACATAGATTATATCTTCAAATAATCTGTACATATAGATTTACAAAAACAACGCCTTGGTTGATAAGTAGATATAAACACATTTAGTTGGTTATTTAATTTAGTAACTAGTGTACCTAAATACAAGTAATATGGGCCAAGAGCTGAAAGAAAATGATGACCTAGTATACTTAAAACAATTAACAATAACCAACAATTTGTGCTCCTGAATAGAACTTCTAATAAGGTGGAAAGTAGTACATATATTTCCCTAGTTAATAAAATTTTCACATCGGCATACAAATATACTGTTTCGTCTCGACTTTGATTTGCAAACATTCGTGAAGGAACTCCCGCAGTATATCAACGTGTAATGGGAATTTTCGGCTGATCAAAGTGCCTCGAAAAACCCTTAAAATGTAGCCAATTTGTTTCTTTAGCTCGGATTCATTTACCTTCTTTTTTGCGTATGTTTTTCCTATTTTATATGGATATAAGTGTGTGAAGTCTAGATCTTGTAGATACCTACGCCAATCAATCAATCTGCCTAGAATTTCCATCTCGGGGTCCAGCTGAATACCAGTATATTACACGGAGTGACTGCCTATCTGACCTCGTTATTGGGTATCCCGATGCCCTTTGGTAAGACTGGTTTCTCAAACTTTTGGGTTTCTGACGACCCGTAACGACTGTCTACGAATGACAGGCAACACCAACGGTTTAACATGTGTGGTACGGAGAGGTCTTGGTATATTATGATGACGACGCATTGAGAAAACCGCGGCAAGCGTAGCATAACGTGATCGATCGACTCGTGCGGCTCTTATTACTGAGCCACAATTCCTGTACGTACCTATGTATTGCTCCGTATTTGCCTATGTATTTGTACGTTAAAAATTAGAATTAAATATAGGTCTTGTTATTATTTTATTTACTTTGTATTGTTAGTTATTTAATTTAGTACCTAGTTTAAATAGTAAGTTGTGTTAAATATTGTAAAAGTTGTGTAAAGTTATCCAATGTCGTATGGTATTCTGTTGTGGGGAAATGCCGCCGATATTCAGACTATCTTTGTCTTGCAGAAAAGAGCTGGTCGATCAATTTATAAATTAAGTCCTCTCGGACTTAATTTTTATATTGATCGAATAGCTCTTTCAGAGCACTTCACTCTCTCAGAGAGAAATTTAAGGAGATTAATGTAATGACTGTACCTTCGCAGTATATTTTTGAAAGTCTTTTAAATGCCCATAAAAATATTAAATTGTTCAAAAATACGTGATATCCATAGTATAAATACTAGGAACAACTACAAAACAGCCTAATAACTAAAAACACTAACACACAATACACCGTAATACACCCTACACCCCTTACACCCCTGCCCTACACTTATTTAGGTGTAGGGCTATAATAATTATATAGACTGGAAACAAATACCCACAATATAAACTTGTAAACATTATGGTAGATTCTGTGAAACTATTTATTTTCGTTTGACTCATATTTATTTTGTTGAAGATATTGAATTAAATATGATTATTTTGGCTATGAAATAAAACTTAAATAAAACTGAGTTCTTGTTTTAATGAGTCTTTAATTTCAAAAATAAATATTAACTTCAAGTTTGAGTTACATAGAATAGAATTTTGTTTAGAATTTAATTTTTGTGCTTATATTTTATTCATAAAATAAATTACACACAAATGATTTTTATTATTATTTTACACGTAAATAATTTCCATAGGAAAATATCAAATTCCGTTCAAGTTCGAAGCAAATCGCGAAATATATTATGTTGTTTTCATGTGCGGGCGATAATCTTCTAATTCTTGACGTTAGTTGACGTTGAGTAGGCGAAGAGGCGAGGAAAAGCCATGTTCCGAATCCCCACTCAGGGTCCCGTAAGAATAATACATGATGGTCTACTTAGGATGTCTAAGCAAGGACACGCGAGGTAGCTGAATTTTCTGTCTCAACGAAAAGTGAATTTTAAAATTGGTATTTGTTTTCCATTTTCGTCTTACCTAAAACAGTGACTACCTCGTTGGTTCAGTGGTCGATTCGGGGTTCGATTCCCAGGTCGGGCAAAGTGTTATTGAGTTTTTCTATTTGGAATTTCTCACTAACATTCTGGAGTCCAGATTGTGATTTGTGCTCGTTTGATGGCAATAGGCTCGCCCTGTTTTACAATGAACTTAAACATAACTCTGAAATGTGGGGAAACTATAGGTGCACCTCTGGTCAACCCTCCCGGTGAAACAAGGGGTGATGTTAGGTTATCTAAAACAGTGACTTTTTCATGTAATATTGGAATTGTATGTCGTTTCCGAATAGATATCAGCTTTAACTTTAGTGCAATAAAACTTCACGATCTCGAGATCAGGTGGTTCTGTTTCGCTATTGCCTCTTGCTGTTTTACGATTTCCAAAAGCAGTTGCTACCTTTGAAAACCGACGAGAAGTTTTCTCGAAAACATTCTTTATTATTTCATCTAACGTCTTTCTTTTGTTTACTGCGTAAAGAATGTCCCAAACTTTTTCTACTTCCAAAAGTGTTCGGACCTTTTTTTGATAAATCACTTTCCGCGATACAATTTTTCTCAATAACGTGTAGTGTTCATATTTGTGAGTGCCTGTATTCTCCTAAGTCTTGCTGCGACGTGTCAGTGTTAATAAAAAACGAATATACGGGAGTAAAGCCGGGGGCCCGAATCAAGTCGGTAGTAGGCAACGAAACTCGACACCAAAAGTAATCCTCTTATCCTAATATGGGATGGTGGAAGCCTTTTTATATAAGAAGATATATGACGTGCCATATACGGAATATTAGTGCACTGTGTACGTCGGTGTGCTGTGATCCATGAAGTATAAACAGCTGTATTTTGCTCCAGCACAGTTTTAAGCCCGGCCTTATGAGGATTTTCTTGGAAAAGGGTTATTATGCGAGCTCGTCTTCTTACATTATTACAGAGTTTGCTTTGTGTTGGTATTACAACAGTAGCTAATTAGACCTTCAAATTTCAAATATCGCAATGTTTAGCCCCAGATTGTTTCGAAAAGAACAAAGTAATTCGAAAAAAGATTGAACCGGAAAGCCTGTATTTTTTCCCTCGATATTGGTCGTGTCCACAATATTCCAGCCGCGATAGATTGCAATAAATGTAGGTACCTACATACATAGCTTCATAGATTGTATATCCTCTGCAATAACGAATAGCTAACATTGGGTGAACCGGTAACCAATAGTTTACTTGTTTGTCGTGGGCTACCGACAAACAGTGACATACGCGCTAATAACAACATAATGTGATCATCAATCTGTTGTCTGTGTCATGAATATGATATTATTTTGTAGTGGTTTTCTTTTATTTTCTTTATTAATTGTTTACTAGCTTTTGCCAGTGGTTTCGGCTGCGTGGATGATGGAGATTATCCCACGGGAAAGTACCACCGGGATCAAAAAAATCCTATCCAGGTTATAAAATATCTTTGTGCCCAATTTCATCCAAATCCGTTCAGTGGTTTTTGTGTGATTGACTAACAAACATCCAAACATGTTTGGAAAGTTGTTAAAAGGGGTAAATATCCAAACATACTTGACGAACCATCTCATTTATAATACTAGTAGGATGCCAGTTTTCTGGGCAAGTTTCCGGATGACAGCGATGCGGATGAGTACTTTAATGCCTTTGTCTTTTTAATTTTTGTATAAGTAGTTACTTAGTCATTTAATTTAGTACTTAGTGTAAATAGATAGTTGTGTTAAATATTGTATATTTTTATATTTAAATAATACCTATAGTATTAAACTGTTAATTCAGACATACACACAGATTTATACTCCATATGTTTCTAGTTCATTCTGCATTTATCACAGAGTTACGAGTCTCCGGTAGAAATAATTTCTCCCCGCTCGATCTATTCACTTTACGGTTAGTTCCTACACTTCGCAGGTGGCGCTATCTATCGTCGTCAGATATTACTTAAGTTTAAGATTTATTACTTGAGTGGATTTCGTTACGGTTTCTTCGGTGCGAAGCATGATAAATTGAACTGGATCAAATGGTTGAAAGATTATTGAGTGATTATCGGAACGATATGTTTTTGTTATAACTTTTTCAAGGGCATAGACCTTTGATATTTATGAAAATGGTTAGAATGGAACATCCTAGCGCATATAATTATGGTTTTCTTAGACTACGGTGGCCGCCAGATATCGTCCCGAATTTACTGTTGAACGACTGACGTCACAGAAACTTTTTTTTTGTGAAAGTTCGTTGGTATGTTTCTTAAAAGAAGATTTTTAACACCGTGTAGTCAAACCTACGTGTCACTATTGTGCAGTGGTGGCCCAAAGTTTGCGGCCCGACTTATGAGTCGTAAGTCGTGAGGTCGAACCCAGGAAGGCGCTATACTTTGTGTGGTTGATTTAGTCACCAATGCTCTCAAAACGGTAAAGGTTTAGGTACATCATGAGGAAACCGGTTTGTCTAACAACAAAATGTTTATTTTATAAACAAAAAGATATTCTCTATTAAAATTTCGGTCTTAACATAAATAAAATTAGACATTATGTACAAATATATAAAGTAAAAAAGGGAACAGCTCACTGGGCATCAAAGAATTCGTCCGCATCGCTGTCAGCGGGAAAAGTGCCCAAAAGGCTGGCAGCGTTGCCACGTTGGATGGCACTGTTGATTCTTTGACCTAAGAATAGGCCAGCCCTTTGGTCACGTGAAGAGTCAACCAACCGCTTGGCGATGTCCCAAAATACTCGATGAGCACTCGGACCCCACGGCTCTAGTCTGTCAACCCCAAATGGCTCAAACATATAGCTCTCAATGTGTTTGTTACATTTGCGCCGTTAAAACAAAATAATCGAAGACATGTGACATCCACCAACCGGCACTGGCCCCGCTTGGTGGATTACGGCTCACTCTCTTACACTAAAGACGCCTGAGTGTTTCCCAGCTGTGGAAACATTATAGGCTGATTTTAACATCAGCGTAAATGTTCCACTTCACCACTTCATACATCGCTATCCGTATTCAGTGTTCCTAATTGTGACAACCTCTTCGATCGCGATATTTCGAATCTATCTTTACTTTGGTTTCTTCATTACCTCCCCCTTTTTTTATACGGGGGGAAATCTTCATGGATGTCCTCCGCTCCGGGGAGGGCGGAGGGGTCTGTCAGACTCTTACTGACTAAAACCACCCCGGTGTTCCGTCTCTCACTTGCACCGGGGATCACGGGAACTAGTGTGACTTCCGCGATCTCCGGCTAGTGCTGGCCGTCCTCTGCGGGCCACCTTGCGATAAGGGGAGAGTGAGGTGTTAAACTCCCCCCTTACGTCATAGAGAGGCGCGCGTGGAACATTACGCGCCGCCATCTCGGGTCCTAAGAAGTAGGGAGCAACGGATTTTTCATTACCACCCCTACAACAACCACTTCGATCGCGACATTTCGAATCTATTTTACTTTGGTTTCTTCATTACCTCCCCTACAATCTGGTCCTTCGAGCCGGTTAATACCTGCAACTTTCTTATCCAGGTATTTTCATGGTATATCCTACGTCTCGCAAACCCTGTGTGAGCTAATCTCGAATAGTTTTTGAGAGAACACGTTTTATGTGAGTGGAGTAAAATATTTTTGGTGGGAATTGTGGCCAGCCGCACGGGCCGATTGATTAGGTTAAGCTAAGCTTGCCGCGGTTGATCCGTAGATAGGTGACCATCTTTACATATCAAGAGCCCTCCGTGCAAGCAAAGCACGCTAAGCCGTTGGTCCCGGCTGTCATTTGTAGATCTTCGACAGTCGTTACGGGTCTTTAGAAGTCCGAAAGTCTGACCACCAGTCTTACCAAGGGCTATAGTTTTTCCCAGTTACTGCGTTGTGGAGGTCAGATACGCAGTCGCTCCGTGTAAAATACTGGTGCTTACCTGATTCCGGTAAGACTGGAAGCCGACCCCAACATAATTGGGAAAGAGGCTAGGCAGATGGAGATAAGAAAAAGTTTTTATGTCCATCGATCAGATCTCATTAAATAATGTTATATTCAAATGAAAGAGCTAACAGTTTTACTCAAAATACAATAACAGAAAGACCCTGTTTTTCTCATTTCAATTTGGTAGAAAAGAAAAAGTATCTACCAATTTGTCAGTTAATGGCAAATTGTCTACATTGATCTGATTCGGTCCACCGTACATAATGGTCCTCTTGATCTTACAAATTGCCAATTATGTTTACACGATTGTAATGAAACCCTTTGGCCCTGTGTCTTTTTGTAATTCGAAATGGCCAATTTTGTACCGAATCGAAAGGGTCTTTGATACGTACGCAATATTTATACGTTTCTACTTAATTAATTGTTTAGTGAAGAATTACTAAAATTCGTTTTGTCAAATGTATCGAAAGTTTTAGGTGTCAAAAAGGCCTACCTATTTATGAATTTTTCAAAACGGCTTTGATAGAATATTGTGTTTTATTTTATAATTGCAATGAATGGCTATAGATACAGCCTTCATCAGGTAGGTGTGGCCATAATCGACCACGAGTAGGTTTAGAAGTTTTGTATGAGACAGTTTATAACTTTTTCCGCGATTACAATGTTGGTCCCACGGAGAAAGAGTTGTTCTGTTTTTTTAATTTTTACAGACCTGCCGTCTGTAAAAATTAAATATTACCACATCTTACTGATACATACTTAATAAGGTCCAGATTACCCCTACGTGTCTTAATTACGCAAGATAACTAACCCATTCTTAGTACCTAATATAAAATAATAACAAAGTGCTGTTCATACTAAGCAACATAAATTAATTATCCAGAATCGATTTCGGAAACAGCGGAATGATTTTGTATTTAATGCGTATAATGTAGACAATTTTAATAAATCATCTTAACGTTTTCGTAATTGTTTTTGTTTTCCACATGATATTAATTTAAAAGATAAAATAAAACTATTTTCACCACAATTTCAGTTTAGAACCTACCCGGTAGCAAATACATACAAAATGAGAACCGTTCACAATGTCAGCAAACTCAATACAAATTGTCAAAGCAACTTTCTCAAGCCCCAAACGGGTTCAAATTGAGAAACCCGAACGCGTAAGAAGACGAATTGGAGGTCTTATTCACATCATATTGGCCTCGAAACCAACAATGCGTTAGTTAAACCCTTTGGCCTATGAGGGATTCGGATATCGACCGTTGTCTCTTATGTTATAACAATGAAAAATCGTTTGGGTTTCTGGTTGAAAAGTTTCAATGTACTGATTTTATATTTACAATTTTTTTGTTTTTATTTTAGGCTACAACAGAAATAAATAAGACAGACTCATCGCTACTAGGCATTCTCAGCCAGTCAACTTTTGGGTTTAAAATAAAACATAACGGACAACATACATATTATCTATCGGAATAAAATATCAAACGTAAAACGTCATGCTCACTGATGGTGGCGCGTGTGTTGGATCATTTGGTTCCCTATAAAATGGTTGAGCTGGATGGTGCTGATCCACATGTCAAGTTCGTGAACGGAGGCTGTCGGTTGAAACTGGTCATCTCTTAACACCCAGGGCTTATTTTTAATTTTATATTTAGATTGTTTATAGTTTTTTTACATTGTTCTCACATATAGAAGCAACAAGAATAATGTTCTCAAGATTTCGTAATACCTAACTTCATTTCACAGAGTGTCCTTGGAGTTTCCTGCCCGTTCATCTCCATAGCGATCTACGTTTTGGAATGGGCAACTAGCTTCAACTTTCCAACTGATCCAATTTTTGACATTTCAAAAGTGCCTGTAAATGGTTTTATTGAAATAAATCCTTTGAGTTTGAGTTTGAATAAGTAAAACAAAACTCAGATAAGTAGGTACATGATTTTTGTGACTTCCACGTGAAATCTCTTGATCCTCAAACCCACCCTGTCGCATCGTATTGCCTCCCCCCGTTTAACGTCTAGTTCGCTTAGCATTTTTTCTGAATTATTTTCCTCTTGCTAAGTTCCTAAGGGTCTTAGCGTGAAGTTTTATAGTCTATAGCTATGAAATGCAAAAATAATTTTTCAAATCCCTCACGTAGTGTCAGAGGTTAGCGCGTTCAAACAAACAAAAAAAAAACTTCAGCGTTATTTATTTGTTAACATAGGTAAATAAAATACATATCTTATGTTTGGTAAACAGAGCATAGAGCTCTGTTATGCCAGGAGGCGTACAAATATGGTGTGGAAATCTAAATGATGACTACAATTAAAAATGTACTAAAAATATTTAAGAAATCATGCATAATAATGATGGCGATTATTAAATTAAAAAAATAATTGAACTTTGTTATTAGTTTATATATAGATAACTTAATATATATAAATCTCGTGTCACAATGTTTGTCCTCAATGGACTCCTAAACCACTTAACCGATTATAATAAAATTCGCACACCATGTGCAGTTCGATCCAACTTGAGAGATAGGATAGTTTAAATCTCAAATTATAGTCGCAATTTTAATTTATTGCTAATTATTTGTCTGTTATTATTTGACAGTCACAATTATCTGTTAACTCCAAATGATTCTAACAGATGTCTATACCTTTCGACTGGGTTGAGTAAGTAATCAATAGATGGCGCTGCTATGGTAAATGGTGAATGTTCCCGGACCAACGTCTTTTGAATTTTTACGAACAGTTAATGGTCGAGTATTCAATACATACCAGGATGCATGTCGTGAACTGCAATTGCTAGAAGACGATAACCATTGGGACTTAACGCTTGCTGATGCTGCGTTGACATCAACACCGAATAACATTCGTCAGTTGTTTGCAATTATTTTGACGACATGTTATCCCTCGCAAGCACAAACTTTGTGGGAAAAATATAAAAATTGTATGACAGAAGACATCTTGCACCGAATTAGACAAACAAATCAATGCCAAAACATAGATTATACACCAGAGATGTACAATGAAGCATTGGTCTTGATCGAGGATTTATGTGTTCTTATTTCAAATTTACCACTTAATCATTATGGTATGCCATCACCTAATCGTCCAGCCACCGACTTAGTCAATACCGATTTACAACGAGAAAATCAATATGACCATGGAAGTTTAGCAACAATTATCATGAACAGTGAACCATTACTGACAGCAGAACAAAAAATTATTTATGATCGGATTATGCTGGCTGTTGCTGCTGAACACGGCGGTTTTTTTTTCTTGGATGCACCCGGTGGAACCGGTAAGACATTTTTAATATCGTTGATTCTTGCCAAAATACGGTCGCAACAAAAAATCGCATTAGCAGTAGCATCGTCAGGCATTGCGGCTACTTTACTGGATGGTGGGCGAACAGCACATTCAACATTCAAGCTGCCATTGGACGTTCATAATAAACCAGATGCAATGTGTAACATCAAAAAGAATAGTGGAATAGCTGCAGTGTTGCGGAAGAGTTCTATAATAATTTGGGATGAGTGCACAATGGCACACAAATATTCACTTGAAGCATTAAACAGAACTATGCAAGATTTAAACAGCAATAATAAACTTTTCGGTGGTGCTATCTTACTTTTGTCTGGTGACTTCCGGCAGACCTTACCGGTTATACCTCGCTCTACTTTCGCGGATGAGATTAATGCATGTTTGAAACAATCATTCTTATGGCGAAGTGTTGAAACACTTCGATTGACCATAAATATGCGAGTACAATTGCAAAATGATCCATCAGCACAAATATTTTCCGAACAACTACTAGATATTGGGAACGGTAAAATAGAACTGCAACCAAATACGCAATGCATTAAACTACCAGACAATTTTTGCACTGTTGTTCAGGATAAAAATGAATTGATTCAGAGTATTTTCCCGGATATACAGAATAATTATTTGAATCATGAATGGCTTAGTCAACGGGCGATTTTGGCAGCCAAAAACGTTGATGTTGACGAAATTAACTTCCAGATACAACAGTTGTTACCAGGCGATCTGATGTCTTTTAAATCAATCGATACTGTTGTTGATGAAAATGAAAGTGTAAATTTTCCGATTTAATTTTTAAATTCATTAGATATCCCTGGAATGCCACCACATAATCTTCGATTAAAGATTGGTTCCCCTATTATTCTCCTCCGTAATTTGAATCCACCTCAATTATGTAACGGTACGCGTTTGGTCATCAAAAAGATCACAGGAAACATTCTTGAAGCAACCATTTTGGCTGGGAAGTTTAAAGGAAAAGTAGTCCTGCTGCCACGTATTCCGATGATACCATCAGATTCTACCATACCCTTCAAAAGGCTACAGTTTCCAATTCGTTTAGCTTTCGCCATGTCTATAAATAAATCTCAAGGTCAAACAATGTCCATTTGTGGTTTAGATTTGGAAAATCCATGTTTTTCTCATGGGCAACTATATGTTGCGTGTTCACGTGTTGGGAAACCGTCGAATCTATTTGTGTTAGCTAAAGACAGGTTAACCAAAAACATTGTGCACCGATTGGTGTTAAATTAAATTGAAATTGAAAGTATTTATAATTCAAAAAAATAGATATTAATGTTTAAAAGTTTAAGACTGTCTGCCTTGCCTACCTCATTCATGAGTTTAAGCGTCACATGTTATTTACTGTATTATACTGTAATATACTTATATTTGTTATAAAATTAAATGGAAATAATAAATCTGATAAATTTTTATTTTGTACCTATTGATTTCTGCTTAATATCAAGTGTAAGAACATTTTAATTAATTGTGTTCAACGTACTTCCCCTTCAAATCTCAATCCAGTGAATTTGTATACCAACATCAACATTTTCGTCTTTGTTCGTAAACAATTTCATTGTACTAAAGGGTTATAGTAGTAGAAAGTCAAATAAGGAGATCACCATATTTTTTTACAAATACCATCTGTGTGAAAAAGCATAGTGGACTCCGTGACTGATGTTCTCTTATTGTTCCTCTTAGATTCGATCTACGTTTTGGAATGGGCAACTAGCTTCAACTTTCCAACTGATCCAATTTTTGACATTTCAAAAGTGCCTGTAAATGGTTTTATTGAAATAAATCCTTTGAGTTTGAGTTTGAATAAGTAAAACAAAACTCAGATAAGTAGGTACATGATTTTTGTGACTTCCACGTGAAATCTCTTGATCCTCAAACCCACCCTGTCGCATCGTATTGCCTCCCCCCGTTTAACGTCTAGTTCGCTTAGCATTTTTTCTGAATTATTTTCCTCTTGCTAAGTTCCTAAGGGTCTTAGCGTGAAGTTTTATAGTCTATAGCTATGAAATGCAAAAATAATTTTTCAAATCCCTCACGTAGTGTCAGAGGTTAGCGCGTTCAAACAAACAAAAAAAAAACTTCAGCGTTATTTATTTGTTAACATAGGTAAATAAAATACATATCTTATGTTTGGTAAACAGAGCATAGAGCTCTGTTATGCCAGGAGGCGTACAAATATGGTGTGGAAATCTAAATGATGACTACAATTAAAAATGTACTAAAAATATTTAAGAAATCATGCATAATAATGATGGCGATTATTAAATTAAAAAAATAATTGAACTTTGTTATTAGTTTATATATAGATAACTAGCTGACCCGGCCACGCGTTGCTGTGGCTAAAGTTTTTGTTATATTACATTATAGTAAACAATCTAAGAGGAACAATAAGAGAACATCAGTCACGGAGTCCACTATGCTTTTTCACACAGATGGTATTTGTAAAAAAATATGGTGATCTCCTTATTTGACTTTCTACTACTATAACCCTTTAGTACAATGAAATTGTTTACGAACAAAGACGAAAATGTTGATGTTGGTATACAAATTCACTGGATTGAGATTTGAAGGGGAAGTACGTTGAACACAATTAATTAAAATGTTCTTACACTTGATATTAAGCAGAAATCAATAGGTACAAAATAAAAATTTATCAGATTTATTATTTCCATTTAATTTTATAACAAATATAAGTATATTACAGTATAATACAGTAAATAACATGTGACGCTTAAACTCATGAATGAGGTAGGCAAGGCAGACAGTCTTAAACTTTTAAACATTAATATCTATTTTTTTGAATTATAAATACTTTCAATTTCAATTTAATTTAACACCAATCGGTGCACAATGTTTTTGGTTAACCTGTCTTTAGCTAACACAAATAGATTCGACGGTTTCCCAACACGTGAACACGCAACATATAGTTGCCCATGAGAAAAACATGGATTTTCCAAATCTAAACCACAAATGGACATTGTTTGACCTTGAGATTTATTTATAGACATGGCGAAAGCTAAACGAATTGGAAACTGTAGCCTTTTGAAGGGTATGGTAGAATCTGATGGTATCATCGGAATACGTGGCAGCAGGACTACTTTTCCTTTAAACTTCCCAGCCAAAATGGTTGCTTCAAGAATGTTTCCTGTGATCTTTTTGATGACCAAACGCGTACCGTTACATAATTGAGGTGGATTCAAATTACGGAGGAGAATAATAGGGGAACCAATCTTTAATCGAAGATTATGTGGTGGCATTCCAGGGATATCTAATGAATTTAAAAATTAAATCGGAAAATTTACACTTTCATTTTCATCAACAACAGTATCGATTGATTTAAAAGACATCAGATCGCCTGGTAACAACTGTTGTATCTGGAAGTTAATTTCGTCAACATCAACGTTTTTGGCTGCCAAAATCGCCCGTTGACTAAGCCATTCATGATTCAAATAATTATTCTGTATATCCGGGAAAATACTCTGAATCAATTCATTTTTATCCTGAACAACAGTGCAAAAATTGTCTGGTAGTTTAATGCATTGCGTATTTGGTTGCAGTTCTATTTTACCGTTCCCAATATCTAGTAGTTGTTCGGAAAATATTTGTGCTGATGGATCATTTTGCAATTGTACTCGCATATTTATGGTCAATCGAAGTGTTTCAACACTTCGCCATAAGAATGATTGTTTCAAACATGCATTAATCTCATCCGCGAAAGTAGAGCGAGGTATAACCGGTAAGGTCTGCCGGAAGTCACCAGACAAAAGTAAGATAGCACCACCGAAAAGTTTATTATTGCTGTTTAAATCTTGCATAGTTCTGTTTAATGCTTCAAGTGAATATTTGTGTGCCATTGTGCACTCATCCCAAATTATTATAGAACTCTTCCGCAACACTGCAGCTATTCCACTATTCTTTTTGATGTTACACATTGCATCTGGTTTATTATGAACGTCCAATGGCAGCTTGAATGTTGAATGTGCTGTTCGCCCACCATCCAGTAAAGTAGCCGCAATGCCTGACGATGCTACTGCTAATGCGATTTTTTGTTGCGACCGTATTTTGGCAAGAATCAACGATATTAAAAATGTCTTACCGGTTCCACCGGGTGCATCCAAGAAAAAAAAACCGCCGTGTTCAGCAGCAACAGCCAGCATAATCCGATCATAAATAATTTTTTGTTCTGCTGTCAGTAATGGTTCACTGTTCATGATAATTGTTGCTAAACTTCCATGGTCATATTGATTTTCTCGTTGTAAATCGGTATTGACTAAGTCGGTGGCTGGACGATTAGGTGATGGCATACCATAATGATTAAGTGGTAAATTTGAAATAAGAACACATAAATCCTCGATCAAGACCAATGCTTCATTGTACATCTCTGGTGTATAATCTATGTTTTGGCATTGATTTGTTTGTCTAATTCGGTGCAAGATGTCTTCTGTCATACAATTTTTATATTTTTCCCACAAAGTTTGTGCTTGCGAGGGATAACATGTCGTCAAAATAATTGCAAACAACTGACGAATGTTATTCGGTGTTGATGTCAACGCAGCATCAGCAAGCGTTAAGTCCCAATGGTTATCGTCTTCTAGCAATTGCAGTTCACGACATGCATCCTGGTATGTATTGAATACTCGACCATTAACTGTTCGTAAAAATTCAAAAGACGTTGGTCCGGGAACATTCACCATTTACCATAGCAGCGCCATCTATTGATTACTTACTCAACCCAGTCGAAAGGTATAGACATCTGTTAGAATCATTTGGAGTTAACAGATAATTGTGACTGTCAAATAATAACAGACAAATAATTAGCAATAAATTAAAATTGCGACTATAATTTGAGATTTAAACTATCCTATCTCTCAAGTTGGATCGAACTGCACATGGTGTGCGAATTTTATTATAATCGGTTAAGTGGTTTAGGAGTCCATTGAGGACAAACATTGTGACACGAGATTTATATATATTAAGATTATATCTTGTAAGTGTCCATTTGAATTTTAACAACATGGAATATCGTAGTTACTAGTTGAGAATCGAGTAGAATTTTGAATCCGTTAAATGTCAAAAAGATTGAACAAAAAACTCTTTTTGATATCAAAACCGAAAGAAAGCTGGTTGTAACGAGATTTTATTTTTAGATTGCTTCGTTTAAAAAAAAAAAACAAATGTTTTACGGTTGAAAAAGATGTTCAACAAAACAGATTTGGTATAACGTTGCGTACCTGGTTTAGTAGTAATGAATTCCATCAAAATGCCACACGAATGCAATGCACCAAATTGGCACTGCTTGAACAGAATTACAGTGAATAGCACGGAGTTTAAATGTGCTCAGCGTGATGTATTGCCAGCTTACACATGGTACCTAACACATTACCTACCCATAATTTAGGTACTCTAGGTAATAACGTACCATCGTGAAATGTTACCTTTTCCATTACTAGCTGTGTCCCGCGGTTTTGCCCGCATAAGTCTCGATCTCATAGGAATATTGGAATAAAAGTATTCTATGTCCTAATCAAGGTCATGTTCTACCCATGTGTCAAAGGTCATCTAAATCGGTTCCGCCATTTTAGCGTGGAAGCTTACAAACAAACACAAAAAATCTTATCTTTTCTCTTTTGAATATTAGGTACTATCCATTGTAAAATAGACTGGATTATTTTCTTACGTTTATACAACGTGTAACGGAAAGGGTATATACATGTCAAGAGCACGGCTTCTTTGGATGATATCAAACTATATTGGAAGGGTTTTTTAATCCAATCTCTACATGTTCGGAAGTCATGAGAATTTTTAATACATTGATACCAGAAACCAAATCATCAAATTGAAGTAAACACATCACTTTGAAGAGATTTATCGTGATATTGGCAAGTAACGTGGAAAGTTATTGACCTACGTAGTGCGGCGACACGTTTGTTATGATTTGAATTTAAGAAACATATGAAACCGAAAATTTGGTATCAATTCTTGGAGTATTTTACTTTGAGCTGAAACTACGTAGGTATAGTGATTCTATACCAGCTGTTATGTTTAGTGTTAAGGATAGCAATGGAGTTTCTGTTACACCCTGTATAGGTACTTAAGCCAAAGACCTATCGCTAAAATTCACAAAAGCAACTAATTGTACAGGATATTATGAATAAATACCATGGCTGGTTTTAGAGTGGCGACTGCGTATCGGAAGACGTAGCGTTGGAAAGCCTCCCACTAGATTCACCGGTGGCCTGGTGAATGCCGCAGAAATTGGATCAAAGTGGCGATGCATGTGGGAGGTCTATGTCCAGCAGAGGACGGCTTTCGGCTGAAAATATGATGATGATAATAATGTTTTAGATGGTAATACCAATAGAATCCAAAGTCAACCAATCGAAGCCGTGGATACTGCTAGTCAATATTTAAAAATTTACGATTAAAACTCAGATAAAAATGAATTCTCTTTATTGCAAGTTGATTTTATTATTATGAGCGCCATGGAAAAGACGGTAGCCCAAAAATGCCAACCTATCACCGCTTCCTGGTATTTCAGCTGAAGGGAACGTGCGAAAATTGTATGCAATGTTTCACAATTTAAATGGCGTCACAGACAACCATTTTTTTCAACGTAAAGCGGCCTTCGATGAAAATATGGGTTCTACGAAAAGTTATTTGTGAATAATGGGTTCTTGTTTTTGTGAATTTTATTTTAACCAACCAGTTTTCCTGTATAACATCTATACTAGGGATGAATCCATGCTTTGCACTCCTTTTAGGACTTGACAAAATATCGAGATTTCTGTATTATGTGCAAATTTAGTATTATTTTATAGTGTCTATTGGCACTATAAAATAATATTAAATTTGACCTTACGGAATAAATCTTCTAAATACTGGAAAAAACTATATTAAAATCCATTGCGTAGTTAAGAAGAACAACGCATTCACACTTAAGGACACAAATAATGACTTGTATTTTTAACCCCCGACGCAAAAGTCATATTTTGATCAACGTATTGTCAAGTCGGGGGACGGTCAAAGAAAACGTCAGAGGTGGCCTAGCATTTTCATTAGCCGTCCCCTGACTTGACAATACGTTGGTCAAAATATTACCTACAACTAAAAAGACCAATAAATATTTTTTTTTTACTTTTTAAAGTTTTTTTTGGGTCGGGGGTTTTTTAAATTTTAATGTATTGTATTCGAATACATCAGCATCCTAATTGCGCAACATACTGTTAATCATAATGTGAATAATTTTGAAGGCTTGCAATGGATTGCTAACCTATTGCTTCATATGTTCGAATGTTTGTCAGCTCAACCACGTAAATACCGCAATGAATATTACTGAACTGGGAACATTAAAGCCATTCCTGCTGTCTGTGTGTTCGCCACAGCTTCTGATCTTACAACCAGCTTATTTCGAAATGTATGCTTCAGTTCACTAGAACCGTATTTCAATGGTCCGATAACACGATACTGTAGGTACACGACTAATGCATTAGGTACTACGCTCGACGAAGCCTTACTAATACATTTCTAGGTGTTTATACGTACATTAGTACGAGTAATCCGTAATAGGATTATTTCTAAAGAGAAAGGAAGGTCGTTTGTTATAATTAGCGTATTTTTCAAACGATTTATCTTGGTCATTTCTGGGGAGGAGAAGAATTTACAATTAACTAGTTAAGTTTAGCGGGTGTGCTAGTGAGTAATTTTTTGGAGATTCTATAGCAATGTCAGTCTTGTATTGTTTTGGAAGGCAAACCAGTAATCTTTCTACCTGATGGAAAGTTGGGCTGCCATCTATAGGCAGTTGATTCATACTACAAGAATGTCTCATCATCATCTGCCGCGCCTATTCCCAACTATATTGGGGTCGACTTCTTGTATTTATTAAGCTGACTACCAGTATTTTACATGGAGCGACTGCCTATCTGACTTCCATAACCAGTTACTGGGTAAAACGATACTCCATGCTAGATTGGTTGTCAATCTTTCAGGCTTTTGATGTCCCGTGTCTACTGTCAAAGATCTACGAATGATAGCCAGGACTAACGTGTTCTCGTAGGCACGGAGGTCTCTTGGTATGTATAAATGGCCACCCATCCACGGACCAACCGCGGCAAGCGTAGCTTAACCTGATTGATCGGCCCGTGCGACTGTTCTTACTTAGCCACAAACCCCTCACCTGAGGAATATCTTTTTTTTTTTTTATAAACGTTGCCCCACACTAGGAATTTCTCCTGTATTGTGGGTGCATTCACAAACATTTAAACTCACATACACAAATAGCCAGACCCGGAACAACTACTTGTAGGTCATACCAATATTTGTTCCGTGCGGGAATCGAACCCGCGACACGCAGCGCAGCAGACAATCGCTTAACCGCTGCGCCAACCGTGCCGTCAAAATATCTCATGTGCCTGTAATGTTTTTGGTGTTAATACTTCCCGTACCGAGCATTTTCCAAAAGAACTCTTCAACTACTTCAAAAATGATTAGGTACCAATCACACAGGTACAAACGATTTTGATTCAAATGTACGATGAACGCTGTAAAAAAGCGTTAACGGGACCCTATTACTATAATAGGGTTTCGTTAGCGCCTTTTGGGCAAGGAACCCCGAAAAGGTACCCAAACATCTCATAAATTCTCATCATCTTTATTTACATCTTATTTATTCATTCATAAATATTTAACGCTTGCTTTGAGTAAATATTCGAATAAGTAAATAAAAAAGGTACCTCTATGTCCTTCTAGCAATGTTATAAACGAGGTGCTATTATGATAAGATAGAACCTACATAAATATTGAACAAGTAAAACCTTCGTTGATCTAGTGTTCGCAAGCTCTATTACTCATGAGTGTAGCGGCACTACAGAAAAAGATACTTCGCAAATATCTTGGAACACAAAAAGTGAAGTGGCGCCATCTACAATGCCATATGCGAACTACTCAAGGATTGACGTCACACCGCAACTACATCAGCTACATCGCGCAAGCAGAGTTTACCACGCGAGCTGCATTTATAAAAACATCCTGACATCAATCGTCGGGCAGTAGCCCACCAGACACGACACCCATCTAGTCGGAGGATCCTCCTTTACCGTAGAGTATGAGGAAGTTTACACCTTGTTGCTCATACCTCTATACGAGTATCTGCGTTCTATTACCAGCAGGCTTAGCATGACGCTTTCATGTCTGCGAAGAATAGACACAGTTCTTCCTATACAAAGTGACATTTCGTTTCTCCGACGATCTTTGTCTAGGTACCTTTTTGTGTAGACTATTTCAGAAGAAAGTTTTCTATCCCAAACTGTCAAAATCACACTGACAACTGACAGTTGTGACAGTGACTGAAAACTTTCTACAGACTGTCTATACGGAACGTCATTTTTGTCTATTCTTTCGTCAACAAAACGGTGCTCGTGCTAAGCCTGTAGGCGGGAAAAGTGTTATTGGGTTTGTCTATTAGCAATTTCTCATTGGCAGCTCAGTATCTGGATTTCTGCCCGTCTGTTGGCAATAGGCTTGCCCCTAATACATACACTTACACATAACTTGTGCAATGTGAGTGTACTATTAGGTACATTTCTGTCCTAACCTTCGGGACTCCAGGCGTGATAGATGTTACGTCTACCTCTGCGTACATGTTGTATAATGGACAACAACATTACAAATCAATTGATTAAGTCTGCGGTCGCTACAAAGGAAGAAAGTGAAACAAATAAAAGATTATGAGTGTAGTACCGACAATCATCTTTTTAAACCTCTTGCTGTCCTCCTTATAGCAGCGAGTAAGCAAATTTTTACTAAAAAAATTAAGATACCAACTTATGGAGTCTACATTAAAAACACTGGTATATAAAAATGTTTAATGGTGATAAATCACATGACATGTACAAGCAAGAATCATCTGAATTAGAAAAGTTTTATTCAGAGGATGGAGAAGGTAATGTAGTAACGGAACGTTACCAGACGTTTGACATCTGTCATTGTGACAATGTCTTGACAGCTATCATTGACACGTCTTATTAGATACAAGACGAAGATGTATTCGTACATTTGATAGTCTTGTAGCATTGTTAAAGTCTTCTCTTTATACCTACCTAACTAAAATGATAGTAATATATACACCGAGAAATTTTAATGATTGTTTTCCCGCGGTAGAACAAATTGCCATACGGAGTACTTTTGAAGCATAGAGTAAAAGTACAAAAATAAAGATTTTCTTGTTTTATAATAATTAAAAAAATATTCATCAACGCGATAAAACACTACTCAATAGTAACACCAGTGGTAACTTGTAGGTACTACTTAAATCGCACGCGCCGCCGACAAAGGGAACAGCGATCAATAAATGATCAAAGCAAAATAAACTCTAGTACGTGGTGATTTTTCACAATGGTTAATCTGCCATTTTTTGTTTCTAATATTTTATTTGTTTATAAAACTATTGTATTACCAAAACAAAAATATTTCGCTGCGGGAAAACAACTATTATTAGTTTGTTGTTTCCGCGGATATCAAAATGCCAAGAACAGGTAAATACTGTTGGTAAATGTCACTCGGCATAAATGTAGCGTGAGACGCCCCATCGTGATTAAATACCTTCATGGACTTAAAAAGCTGGCAAAGACAAATTATGCATAAGCATAGCATAATCAACATAATTATGATGCTCCCACTGCTGGGACACATGCCTCCTCTGTGAGAGGGATTAGACCACAGTCCACCACGCGGGCCCAGTGCGGGTTGCTTGAAGTCACATGTCTTCGAATTTCTGTTTTAAGACATGCCGGTTTCCTCACGATGTTTTCTTTTCCCATTTGAGAGCAGCGGTCATGAAATCCAATACACAAAGTAGAAAGTGTCTTTCTGGGTTCGAACTCATGATTCTGGGCCAATACCACTGGGCTACCACTTCTCTGGGTGGGTTTAAATGGTTGAGTAAAGGGAAATGCTGGTGTGGTGGTACAACCAGGAGCCCAAAAGAGGCTAATGCCAAGCAGAAACTCAATTCCAATCTACTTACTTAGTAAAATCTAAAATTTATTCAATCACTGCCAGGAAAGGCATAGCCTAAACCACTGGGTCTAGAAGCACAAGAGAAATATAGCGCAAAAGTACCTTTCTTATTGAAAGTGCTCGAAGAAAGGATTTTTGAAAATTCATACCCTGAAAGGGTTAAATAGGGGATAAAAGTTCGTGATGTTTACTTACTTACTTACTTACGATATGTATATGACTGAAATCACACCGTATTTCATTTAGAAGTATTTATGTGCTAGAATACCGAAGCATACAAATATACAATAAACTACCTGAAAATATACGGTCCAAGAGGACACTGTGTATTTAAAGCGAGGTTAAAGGCATTGCTCTTAGAAAAATGTTATTATAGTATGCTAGAATGTATGGAAGATAAAATGTTAAAATAGAGTTTAAATATTATATCTGTGTGTTAACTATAAATATAAGCACAAATAAATATACATAAATAAACGAATTTACTAAAAATGTGAAAACATTACCGTTGTACATTCCTACTGTCAGTGCGTTGAAGGAGACGCCTTGGGTATCGGGAATCCCAAGCTGATTCCCGGCCACGAATCCACGATAGGTGTGGGTTTGCGGACGGCGAGTAATGGGTAGCTCACTGTCCGGTAAGGACCAAGCCCGGGTCGACGGCGCGTTGTGTTCCACGCGCGCCTCAAAGATATATCAGCAACAACTGATGGGGCCCGCAAGGGCCGATGCCTGCCAGGGGTGCGGGTTGTTCGAAAGAGATACCGCGGCCCCTGGCACACAGGCAAGTGAGGGAACACGGGTGGGTTTTAGTCAGTAAAAGTCTGACACGCCCTCCCGCTCCACCCAGAGCGGGAGAAGTTATTTGATGATTTCCCCCCACCCAAAAGAAAAAAAACACTTGAGAGGTGTCAAGGGACACCCGGATGGAACGAAGTTCTTTTCGATTAATTAGTGAAGGAATTGTAATAAAATTTTAAAAATTGTACATATACATATACACACTCTGTCTGTGTCTCTGTCTGCAGAGAAACACGCGCACGCCGCACGGCTTACAACAATGTAGCAAAAAGTGTCGTTACAACTATTGGTTTTAATTAAAAGTGTCGTTACAACTTTTGGTCTTCATTTTTTCCGTCTAGCCCCCTTTCGCAACGCGCGATAAGGAACTTCGTTCCAAAAACTGTCAGTGCGTTACACAAATACCCCGCAGATGTATGAACGTTAATGAAGTAAAAGTATGTCGTATGCAAAGATCGTAGCAGGTGACGACTGTAGTATCAATTTAACCCCAAGGAAAAAAGGCGTCAGTTTATTGCTGTATGTGGCCTGCTAAGTATGCTTAACCAGATTAACGAACACGTGTCTGAATGCCAAATAAATGGGCTAATCTATTGAAAAGCTACTGATTAAAAGGCTCGCCTCTGTACTAGTTAATAAATAGGCGGTGAACTCGCTAGCTATTTGCCAAACGCGGCTTCACGTACTAATGGAACTAATTGTAACCCACCCCTCAGTGATTCTGTACATAGAAACATACATTTCGAACTATAGTTTGGTGTATTGAAATACGATACTAATCAAGTAGGAGTAGGCAGATGTGAAGGTTACCCTATTCATATACGTACATTGACGTTTCATCGATTTTGAAATGTAACACCCTAATTACGGCAATACACTTGTAATGACTGTGGTATCTGTCAGGGGTGCGGGTTGTTCGAAAGAGATACCGCGGCCCCTGGCACACAGGCAACTGAGGGAACACGGGTGGGATTTAGTCAGTAAAAGTCTGACACGCCCTTCTGCTCCACCCAGAGCGGGAGAAGTTATTTGATGATATCCCACCCTCAAAAAAAATAACACGGCTCAAAATGGGATTCGAACCTAGAACAGCTGGGTCATCTCACTTCCGAACCACATCGCTGAAACAAAAGTATTCAGCAACTCATCCTATCGTAGTCCACTGTTTGACATGAGCCTATCCCAGGCTGCGCCTCACCAACCTGTCCTCCGCCTTCGGCATCCAGTCTATCCCAGCCACCTTCATAAGGTTGTCGGTTCAAGATTACTACTTGCCTGAACTGTCCTCCCATTTCTATTACCACTGTAATTTGAAAACATTGTAAAAGTCAATTATTTTAAAAAGAGTAACCGTGGAGTTTCTTGCCGGCTTTTCTCCATAGGAAGCGACAAATTGGAAACGTGCACCTAGCTTCTGACATTTCATAAGTGCCCATGCAGGTTTATGTGAAATAAAATATTTTGATTTTGACTTGTAGTGTAGTTACTAAAGTATTTTTGAGACACTTCACTAAAGCTACAGTTACAAAAATAGAACACGTTAAAGGACGTGGAAACTACACTATAACAATAGTTAATTAAAATCACTTAATTAATGTAACATCGCACAATAGAATGTGCTTAAGGCTTAGGTTTCATGAGATTAAAGACATTGTAATCTAAACTCTGTTAGGTACAAATCCTTTCATTTGGTGTGAAGCCTTCAGACGTGTCTTAACATATTAAACCAAGAGAATGATAAGTAAATACGTAGCATTATATTATTTGCATACGTCTATTGCTCCGTTGAGGGGCTTGTTTCTAAGTAATAACAGCCGCATGGAGTCGATCGTTCTGGTTAAGCTGCGCTTGCCGCGGTTGGCCCGTGGATGGGTTAGGAGGGGAGGGGTCGCGGAGGGGTCTTGGGATGTAAAGATGGTCCTTTACATACCAAGACCCCTCCGTGCCTCGGAAAGGACGTTAAGCCGTTGGTCCTGGATGTCATTTGTAGACCTTTGACTGTTTTTATGGGTCGTCAAAGGCTTGAAAGTCTGACAGTCTTACCAAGGGGTATCGTGATAGTAAACAACTCAGCTACGGGTAATAACGATACATGATAAATTATTTTATTTCTGCAAGCAGATTTGTACAAACACTTTTACATGTCAATCATATTTTTTTAAACTAGATTAGGTCGGCGTTTCATATCTGACTATTATGAGAAGGAAGGCCGAAACAAACTCAGAGGTCACAGACTCTTTTAAAGTCCACACATAATCTTGGTCAAATCATGTGAAGACCATGTGGATTGGTGGCTGAAATGACATTTTGAGGAAAGAACCAAACAGATTACTGGACCTGTCCATTCAGTGCACGCATTTATCGGTAATCATGCAGCTCAACTCAGAACTTAACCCAGTAACTGGATTGTGGAGGTCAGATATGCAGTTGCTGCATGTAAAATAGTGGTACTTAGCTGCAACTGGGTAGACTGGAAGTCAACCCCAACATGGTTAGGAAAAAGCTAGGCAGATGATGGTAAATGATTATTATTGCTCCGTTTGGAAAGTAGTTTTGATATTTATAAGATCTCAACTGTTTAAAATTGACAATTAAATGTTCAATAGCGTGTTATTGGGTTTTCGGCCTGGAATTTCTCCATGTTACCTGGGGCTTAAACGTATCTGGCGAAAAAAACGTGGGGGTACACCTCTGCGCAACCCTTCGGGAATTACAGGCGTGATGTTATGTATGTATGTATGTGAAGGTGAATAAGAAGGATAGGCTAAAAGAACTATGTACACATTTGGACGAGAGCACAACAAAGCATTAGACTGGATGGTACAGTGGTAGATGGTACAGATGGTACTGGCGACTACAGTGTTGCCAAGGGCATTTTGCCCTGCACCGCATCGGATAAGTAAGACAATTCTAAAACAATAAAAACTTATAAGGGGTTTTTCAATAAGTGCTGGTAGATGAAATGAAATAAAATAAGCTGAGTGTGAGGTATTAACAAAATATTTTTTTTATTTGAAAGGCCCACATGTGCCATTAAGAGTGGAATATGACATCATTCAAATATCCACCTCGGCTTCTTACAGTGGTACGGATCCGAGTGGTCCAATTTTCAATTATTTCTGCATAAATCCGGTTGAATTTGAGTGATGGCCTATGTTATGTTCACCTTTAGGACACCGGTCGATGGTGGTTTGTTTGCATAGACCTGCGAGAAAAAGTCTAGCGGGGTCAACGCAAAGGAAAGGCGGGGAAAGGCCGAGTTCTTGTGCTCGGCGAGGAATCGACTGCCTCGGGTTCTGCTGTACACTTTCACGAACCGCGACGATGTTCTCGACCGATCTTGCGTACTTTAAACGTGCGGGTGTTGGCTGGTTGTTTATCGAACCGGTCGTCTCAAATTTGGCCACCAAAAATTGAAGAGTCGACTGTGAAGGGCCACCACGTCTAACGTAAAATGGGCGCAATGCACGCAACGTTTGCACTAACGAACACTCATTTTGATAATAAAGTTTTATCATTTGAACGCGCTGTTCTATCGTGTAACTTGCCATGGTGATTTGGCATAAGTAACTGAATAATAAATAAAAAAATTGATAGATGTCACCAAAACAAAATGACCGCAATGGGCTGCCAAAATCTACCCGCGCTAATTGAAAAACCCTTTAGATGAAAGATCCTGTGCAATAGTGTGAAGAAACTACACGTTTAATTAGTCCCAATTAATCATCTAGTTTGTAACGTATATTATTGGCATGTAAAAGTGTTTCTACAAACCTTCACAGAAATATAATTCAAGAATGAATAAAGTTTCAGTAAAGCTGTTCTATAGAATTTTAAACCATATTCGCATGGTGTACAAAACATTTTTTCGATCAACGTACTACTTTTTTATCGACCTCACGCCTTGAAGGCTAGGCTAGGCTGAGTTGATTGATTGATACGTTCTCAATTCAAGTTATGAATTGACTACATGGTTCGTTTTGGGTGCGGTAAAACGTCAATCATTTTGCAGGAACGCGTTCTAGATAGCTAACGGTTAGCAAGTAAATACAATCCATTTCTACGAACTTTACAGTGTATGTGAAGTATCTACGTAGTTTTGACGTGGTTTCGAGTTACGTCATATACAAACGTCTGCAGATATAATATGTATGATCGATTCTGAGGATTAAAGAGGGGCTTGTGGCTAAGTAATAAAAGCTGTACGGGTCGATCGATCAGGTCAACTGGTCAAGCTACAGGTTGGTATGGGCACGCCACGATTGCGGCGGTAAGTCCCCTCTTTGAGGAGTGGCTTGAGAGGCGGCATGGCGTCCTCACCTTCCGCCTGACACAGGTCCTCACCGGACATGGCTGTTTCGGGAGGTGCCTGTTTCGGATAGGGCGGGAGGAAACGCCAGGTGTTTCCATTGCGAAGATCGCCCAGAGGACACGGTGGAGCATACGGTGGAGGTCTGCCCGGCTTGGGCGGAGCACCACCGTGTCCTCGTGGAGGTGATCGGCGGCGGCGATCTCTCGCGTCCGACCCTGGTCCAGGCCATGGTACGGAGCGAGAATGCATGGCTAGCAGTCGCCTCCTTCAGCGAAGCAGTGATGCTCGCAAAGAGGGAGGCGGCGCACGTGAGGGAGATGCAGTACATGCGCCCTCACAGCCGTGGCCTTCGCAGGAGACGTCCTGGGCGTCGGGAATCCCAGGCTGATTCCCGGCCACCGTAGGCGCGGGCTTGCGGACGGCGAGTAATGGGTAGCTCGCTGTCCGGTAAGGACCAAGCCCGGGTCGACGGCGAGTTGTGTTCCACGCGCGCCTCAAAGAGATGTCAGCAGCAACAGATGGGGCCCGCAAGGGCCGATGCCTGCCAGGGGTGCGGGTTGTTCGAAAGAGATACCGCCGCCCCTGGCACACAGGTAACTGAGGGAACACGGGTGGGTTTTAGTCAGTAAAAGTCTGACACGCCCTCCCGCTCCACCCAGAGCGGGAGAAGTTATTTGACGATTTCCCACCCAAAAAAAAAAAAGCTACAGGTTGGTTCGTTAATGTATGACCATCTTTAAATACCAAAACCCCTCCGTACCTCGAAAAGCACGTTTAGCCGTTGGTGCCGGTTGTTATTCGATCACTGACAGTCGTTACGGGTCTTCAGAAGCCTGAACGTCTAACAGTCAATCTTACCAAAGGCTATATCTAGTAATTGGGTTGTGGACACTAGACTCGATCCATGTAATAATATATACTGGTATTGAGCTGCATCCAGTTCCACTGGAAGTCGACCCCAACGTAGTTGGGAATAGGCTAGGCAGATTCTGAGGTTAGGATTGAAAAGCCGTAGGCCTATATGTTGAGGTGGTTGAAACTGTTAAAATAACCTAGCATGAACAGAACAGAATGCTTAAAGATTAAACGAATATTGAAAACATAATATGTATGTAGCTTTCTATTTACTAACATAACAATAATCCCTCTTATTTATAAACGCTGCTTAAATTTAACAGATGTTTAAACGTTAAAAATGTATAAAATCAATGCATTTATTTCAAATAGGCACTTTTGAACGTCGACATTTACATTAAAATGGAATTGATTCTAGTCGACCGTCCCAAAATGTAATTTCGTATGGAGAAGAATGGGCAAGAAACTCCACCGTTACTCTTTAAAAAAAAATACAATATTTAACATACATTGATTATATAATTATGTGTGAAAACGAAACACCTAGAACAAAATTACCATACCAAAATGGGTAAAAATCGTGAAGCACATAGAGCGTATAGTTACACAGTCACTGACAATTACAGCAACATTTATAAATAAGGAGGAATATGTCCGAACATAAAATAAACTTGCGGCAACCTGTACTAAGCATGCATTTTTTTTTTCTTTTTTTTTTGATTGGGAAATCATCAAATAACTTCTCCCGCTCATCGTGTCAGACTTTTACTGACTAAAACCCACCCGTGTTCCCTCAGTTGTCTGTGTGCCAGAGGCCGCAGTATCTCTTTCGAACAACCCGCACCCCTGGCAGGCATCGGCCCTTGTAGGCCCCACCAGTTGGTGCTGACATTTCTTTGAAGCACGCGTGAAACACAACGCGCCGTCAACCCGGGCTTTGTCCTTACCGGACAGCGAGCTACCCGTTACTCGCGGTCCGCAAGCCCGCGCCTACAGTGGCCGGGAAACAGCCTGGGATTCCCGACGCCCAAAGCGTCTCCTGCGAAGGTTACGGCCGTGAGGGCGCATGTACTGCCTCTCCCTCACGTGCGCCGCCTCCCTCTTTGCGAGCATCACTGCTTCACTGAAGGAGGTGACGGCTAACCATGCACTCTCACTCCGTACCATGGCCTGGACCAGGGCCGGACGCGAGATATCGCCGCCGCCGATCGCCTCCACGAGGACACGGCGGCGCTCCGCCCAAGCCGGGCAGACCTAGCATGCATGCATTAAAGCAGCAAACTGTACTATTATACATAGTCAGTAACAGGCGACAATATTATACAAAATATGGTCTGTAATATGACAATCATATCAAAGACTGTGTTTTGTATAATACTAGCTTTTGCCAGCGGCTTCGCCCGCGTGGAGGTCGGTGTATTATACATATAAACCTTCCTCTTGAATCACTCTATCTATTAAAAAAACCCGCATCAAAATCCGTTGCGTAGTTTTAAAGATTTAAGCATACATAGGGACAGAGAAAGCGACTTTGTTTTATACTATGTAGTGATTAGAATAGAATAGAATTTTATATATTGCAAATATGAATAATACATAATAGTTGTTAAGATACATCATAGGTCAGCCATATTTGACCATTCGGCATGCAAACATTTATCGCCGTCGCCATCGTCGCCTGTTAATGAATACAGTGTCGAGGATCTCATTTATTATTTACATTGCTGCTACGTGCGTAATTTTAGTGGGTATTATTTTAAACATTAACCCTTAAATGTCCTTATTACAAAAATACATAAACGCAAAAGTCTACATACGTTGTGCAAATAATTTAATTCCGTGTGTACATCATAATTACGACGACCCGTGGTTTCCTACTGTAAATATTAGATTACACAGCTTTTCGCTTACAATTCGTTTAAGGTCAGGGCCGGATTAGCTATGTAGTAGCTGTAGCAAATGCTACAGGCACCGCGCTTGGAGGCCCGGGCTTGGACAGTACCAATAAATTCCATCACTAATGTCCAATGTGTTGTAGATTCAATAGAATATTTTGTATTGATACATTAAGTTTAAAAGAAATCTAACATCTCCGAGTTGGGATGCCGAATATTTTTGAGCTCGTTTCGCGCTCTCTTGCAATTTACTTTTACTCTTAATTCTTTAAGAACTGTTCTGTATGAGTCGATAAAGTTCATTTTAATATTATATGAATAATGCAAAGAAAACTAACTTCTCCGAAGTGCTAAAATTTGCATCAACGGCTCTCTTACAAAATCGATCATGTAGATTTAAAAAACGAAAAATCGATCATGTAAATTTAAAAACTGTGTCTGGAAAAAATAATTTAATAAAAATGTAACCATTTATTTCAAACAAACCAATTACAATTAAATTAAATAATTAGACATTATGAACAAGTATATAAAGTAAAAAAAGGAAGAGCTCACTGGGCATCAAAGAATTCGTCCGCATCGCTGTCAGTGGGAAAAGTGCCCAAAAGGCTGGCAGCGTTGCCACGTTGGATGGCAATGCTGATTCTTTGACCAAAGAATAGGCCAGCCCTTTGGTCACGTGAACAGTCGACCAACCGCTTGGCGATGTCCCTAAATACTCGATGAACACTCGGCCCTAGTGTTTCAACCCCAAACGGCTCCAACATATAGCTCCCAAATATAAAAAATGATTTGGTTTAAATAATTATTTAAACCAAATCATTTTTTATATTTGGGATTTATTTTATACTCGTGCTCCTTACCACTAAAATTACTTGAACCAAATTTGGTTCAAGTAATTTTAGTGGTAAGGAGCACGAGTAAGCGAACGTATTTATCTAATTAAGGTCATTCTAAAATTTTCGATTTGGCTTATACAGGATAAGTTTTGATCCAGTACGCAAACTGTAACCATGAATTCAGCATATTATTCTAGACCCCCCAGCGCAGAAATTTTTCGTCGGTGATACAAAAAAACAGACTCTATGATTGGTTAAAGAATTAGTACGAACAGGGCCCCTAGATTGGTGATAGAATTTGCTACTGGCCCCGCGCTGGCTTAATCCGGCATTGATGACTGATGATGATGATTGATAAGATGATGTAAGGTCCCCATTTAAATGCTTGCTCCCACGCATTTCTTACTAAAATACAACAAAATAAGATATAAAATTACATTTCTTTCGCATATTTATTACGTGCAAATCTTGGAGTAAAAGTGTTTTATCTAAGAATGGTGTTATGGAAGCGGAAAGATGAGTTATATCAATTTTATTATACATTTTTGGACTCGTTTTCTCATTTTGATAAATGTAATAAGTGTTTGACATATTTTATTTACTGAAATGAAAATAATAGGTACGAACGTAGTAATGCTGATGATAAAAATGAATTGTGATACTTTATCCTTTTATTTTGCAGTGGTAACGGCCGTGTCTTACGAACATGTGGTCGTCGGTGCGAACCCAGAAAGACGCATTACTTTGTATAAATTATTTCATCGCCACTGCTATCAAATCACTGTTATCCGTGTAAATGATAAATGATAAATGATAAATGATTTTATTTCTGTAAGTAGGTTTGTACAAACACTTTTACACGTCAATCATATTTTTTTTAAACTAGATGAAGTCGGCGTTTCCTATCTGACTACTCTGAGAAGAAAGGCCGAAACAAACTCAGAGGTCACAGTCTCTTTTAAAGTCCAGACATAATCTTGGTCAGATTATGTGAAGACCATGTGGATCGGTGTCTGAAATGGTCTTTTGAGGAAAGAACCACACAGATTGAGTGGACCTGTCCATTCAGTGCACGCATTTATCAGTAATCATGCAGCTCAACTCAGAACTTGAGGAGCTCAACGATTTGATGAACAATACCAAAGATAGGACATTTGGGTAGGCCGCATAAAGTACTCAAACTGCCAGATTAATACTAAAAACTAACTGAGAAAAAGATGAAAAAAAAAACACAAAAAAACAATTATTAAAAAAAAATGACCCACATAGTCCTCACATTCACAATAATTAAAATAATAATAATATTATACTTCTCAAAGTAAATATTCATGTCAATGTGTATATAATAATTATCAAATGTCAAAGAGTATAAGTTTGCAAAAACAAAAACAACATTTAGTATGCAAAAATTGGAGCAGGTCAATCCCAAGCCTTTGTGTCTTCAATATAATTTTTAACGGTATAAAAGGCTTTCAGGCACAACTTACGTTTAATGAATGATTTAAATTTATTGATACTTAGATCTTGAACATGGCTTGGAAGTTTATTATAAAAGCGTATACATTGACATCTGAATGACCCACCTATTTTCTTGAGCCTTGTTGATGGTACAACAAATTTGTGTTTGTTCCTAGTATTTATACTATGGATATCACTGTATTTTTTAAACAATTTAATATTTTTATGGGCATACAAAAGATTTTCAAAAATATACTGTGAAGGCACAGTCATTACATTAATTTCCTTAAATTTCTCTCTGAGAGAATGTCTTGGACTTAATTTATAAATTGATCTAACAGCTCTTTTCTGCAAGACAAAGATAGTCTGAATGTCGGCGGCATTTCCCCACAACAGAATACCATACGACATTACACTATGAAAATAGCTGAAGTACACTAAACGGGCTGTCTCTATATCAGTTAAATTACGAATTTTTCTAACAGCGTATGCTGCAGAGCTTAGCTTTTTCGACAATTTATCTATATGTGGACCCCACTGAAGCTTGGCATCCAAAGTTAAGCCCAAGAATACAGTGCTATCTTCAGGATTCAATTCTTCGCCCTTCATCAACACACTAGTTTTCACCTGCCTAACGTGAGGTAGCGTAAACTTAATGCATTTGGTTTTTTTTTCATTGAGAAGTAAATTATTAAAATTGAACCAATGAACTACTTTTGAGATTGCACTATTTACATCGTCACTAACCAGCTGCTGACGTTTAAGTTTAAACAAAAGTGAAGTGTCATCCGCAAACAACACTATTTCATGATTATCCTTTATGAGGTAAGGCAAGTCATTAATATAAATAAGAAACAAGAAAGGACCAAGAATTGAGCCCTGTGGGACTCCCATTGATACTATTGATCCGGGAGATCTTTTCCCATTTACATCAACACACTGAATCCTATTACACAAGTATGAAATAAGAAGATCCAGAGCGGTGTTCCGGATCCCATAATGGCGGAGTTTCCTGATTAAAGTTTAATGAAGCACGCAATCGAAAGCTTTAGATAAATCACAAAAAATCCCTAAGGCATCGTATTTATCTTCCCATGCATTGTAAATATGCCCTAAGAGTTCAACACCGGCATCGGTAGTTGAACGACCCCGTCCGTTACCCCTGTGTGGTAACGGACGTAAAAGAATAGCACCATCCCATTTCTTCCCGTAGGTGTCGTAGAAGGCGACTAAGGTACTTACTAGAGAATAGGCAGCAGTGTTGTCCATGCATTTTACCACCATACTGCGATCGCCAACCCGCCTGGCAAGTGTGGCGATTATGGCAAAACCCCGCTTTTGGGAAAGGCCTATGTCCAGCAGTGGACGTCTTACGGCCGATATGATGATGATGATGACTGCTATCAAAACGGTGAAGGAAAACATTGTAAGCAAGCTGGCAGAATCTTCAAACTCCTAGAATATTTTTTTTTAATTTGGTTTCAAATCAATTGTACAATAATTTGGCACAGAGATGTGAGACAAATTTAACTCCTGGCTCCCAAACTAGGTTTATTGCCTGTGACTTGGGAGTCGGTGATTCCAAAACTTATGCTAACACAAACTGAGTACTATACACCAATAGACTTCTTGTATAGTTACAGTTACTTATTACTTTTTAACTAATTTACAAAAGCATTAGGAAAATTTAAGAGAAGAGAAATGTATAATGTCTATAAAGTGTGTGTGGGTGAGAGTGTGTGTGGGTGTGTGTAAGGATATGTGGCGTATATATGTGTCTCAAGTTGTTTAGGATCGGGTGAGAAGCGATTTATTTGTTTCATCGTAAGACCGTTCTATCAGCCACACCTTCACCATATTTTTACATTAATGGTAATTAAATTTGTGAACCTGGAGAAAATTAATTTAGTTATAGAAACTATAACTGAGGTAGGAGGAATTAAGACATGTATGACATCTACCAACCCGCACTGGGCTCGCGCGGTGGAATACGGCTCTCACCAAGAGAAGGCCTGAGTCCCCTCAATGACAACATTATAGGCTGATTGTGTACATTCATATAGCTCGGCGCTTCAGAAACATGGCCCAGTGATAATGAGAATCAACATCGTGGTTCGCGGGCAGCTACATATATTTAACACACACATATTTAAACACAATATATTTAAATATAAAAAAATAACCACCGACTTCCTAAAAAAACACTACAAAGTGAAAAATAACTTTAATTTCGGAAGTCGGTGTCACTGGATCTGTATTTAAGTTTTTTACCACCTTCTTCAAAAATAAATTATAAAATCATTTTGTAGTGTCTTTTTAGGTTTTTATTTTTATTTTTTGTAAAAACATTTTTTATTTTTCACTTTTTATTTATGGTACCTACCCCACATCAATTTATTTACCACTACTTGCTATGTAAACAACAATGATAGTATTCGAACGTTATCAAGAAATAAAAAGTGGATTAAAAACGTATTTTCAAAGTTACCACAAAAACTACCCAAGCAAAGTGAATAACATTTATATGGAACCACCCCTGAAGCATACTCTATCCATAAAAAAAAATGAAATCGATCCTCAATATCCGGATATATCGCGGAACATACCTACTCATTAATTGAGAACTTCCTCTTTTTTGAATTCGGTTAAAAACCCATGTTTTTTTTAAAGAAAAGGCGTAGGTAGGTTTAAGTAAAAATACTATTGGAGGTATCCCTGGTATCCGAGATTTCTCAAAAGAATCGTTTCAATGCAGATGGAGGCTACCGATGGAGGCGATAAGCAACGCATTCCAAATGAAGCCGTTCGTATGCCTTCGGATGCGTTCGGGTCCATTTCGGCTTCCCAGGTTGAAACGTACGCAGAAAATGTAGGCGAAAGTGTGAATGCTTACACAAGAGTTTGAGAGAAATACGTTTTCGATTCTAAAGGGTCCTTTTGTCTTGAAGTACCCTCGGACGGTTGGCTGCGCATATCAACTTGTTTAGAAGGATTTTCGTCTTTGCATTTGAATGAATTCGATTAGGGTGTCACAGATTTGTTGATGTATTGATCTGAAGAAGTTTGTTTTGTTTTTTCTGATTGACTTTTTTGTGGCATTTATGTAACTTTACATGTTCTTGAGCTGGGTGACGACAAATATCGATATTCTCTATATCTACGTATTGCTGGTACCTATTAATATTTTGACTGCTTTTGGTCTAGTAGTCGCAAGCGGTACTGCTGGGCTGAGGTCCTGGGTTCAATTCCCAGGTCAGGCAAAGTGTTTTTGGTTTTTCTATCTGAAACTTCTCAGTAACAGCCCGGAGTCAGGATTTGTGCACGACTTACGGCCAGTTTCATCAAAAGTAACAGCCAAAGTAACGTCACAAAGTCAAAGTAACGGTTAAATTTGTTTTTTTTAACAAGTATAGCTGTTGCTTTAACTTTTGCCCCTAACTTTTAGCGCTCATTCAGCTGATGTGAAAGCTAAAGTAATTGTCATTTCGTTAAAGTTGTACTGTTGTAGGTTAGACTTATTCAGGGTCTGTTTGAGGTGTTAGCTAACATAAATCACTATGCATTTATCTGTATAATGTGTAGTAACTTAGATTTGATTTATTTAAAATGGCATGTAGATCGCCCAGTGAAAGTTCAATTTCACGACGATGTCGTGCGTGATTAACGCATAGGTGTAAATTATTTAATAATCGCAATGATAATTATTTATGGGGCGTTTAAAAAAAACGACATCTAAATTGAATACATTGCCTACGATGAGTTGACTTAATATTACCTACGATGAGTGTAAAATAGAAGAAGTTACGAGTGCAAAATTCTTAGGCATAACTGTAGACCATAAGTTGACTTGGAAACCTCACCTGGAAATGGTTTGTAAACGACTGAGTAAATCTGCGTATCTATTGTTTCAATTATCTAAGAGAGTTAATTCTGAGACACTGTTAACAGCCTATCATGGACTTGTAGTCTCTATTCTCCGTTATGGTGTTGTTTTCTGGGGGCAATCAACAAATAGGGAACTGGTGTTTAGGATGCAAAGAAGGTGTGTAAGATCCATGTGTAATTTAAAGTCAACAGATAGTTGCGCTCCCTACTTCAAGAAATTAAAAATATTAACGTTACCAGCTTTATATATATTAGAAACTGCATTATTTATAAAATCAAATCCACATTTATTTACAAAATTTTCAACAGTTAAGAAGACCCCCATTCGGAGTCAATATGAAAATAAACTATGTACGTTGAAATGTAATACTGCGTTAATGAAAAAGAGCTTCTTTGGTGTTGCACCAAAGATTTTTAATAAAATACCTGATGCTATAAAATGTATGCCATTAAAGAAATTCAAAAAGTGTCTTCACAAGTTATTAGTTGAGAAATGTTATTATACCTTGGATGACTATTTTAATGATAATACTATTTGATTAAATTATGATATGATGAATTGTGAGATTATGTAATTTTATAAATTTATATTATTAATGTTCACTTGGATGACTATTTTAATTTTGGATGACTATTTGATTAAATTCTGTAATTTTATTAATTCATATTATTAATGTAACGGACGAATAATTTCTTGCATGTTCTTTTGTTGTGATCTTCTTGTGTGTGTTTTTTGTTTTTCTTTCTTGTAGTGGACATTATTAAATTGATTATTTTAATGTATTTGTATAAAATTGATAGAAAATTTTGTTAACTTTGTGAACCTGACTTAATATTTGTATGTCAACAATGACAAAGCATAGTGCAACACTTATCTATTTAAGACCTTGACATGTATGATTAATGTATATGTTCTTCACCTATGTTTTACAAATAAATAATTCTGATTCTGATTCTGATTCTGATTGGTACTCATGTCAAATAGCTCTACGCGGTAAGCTACCAAGATAAAAATATTACTATTATAAAAATGAAAAAGCATTATGCACATAAACTTTTACCAAACATCTAACAAAATAAGATCCGTGTTCCGGCCGGATGTGGTGCCGGCCGTAATAGAATAGCACCATCCCATTTCTTCCCGTGGGTGTCGTAGAAGGCGATTAAGGGACTTACTAGAGAACGGGCAGCAGCGTTCTTTCTCCATTTTACCACCATACTGCGACCGCCAACCCGCCTGCCAAGGGTGGCGATTATGGCAATCCAGGGGGGATTGCCATAATCGCCACCCTTGGCAGGCGGGAAGCTTGGGGGAAGCTTATGTCCGGCAGTGGACATCTTTCGGCTGATATGATGATGATGATGATGATGAAACATCTAACATGTAGTACCTGTTTGAAAAACCGAGCAACTAACCGGTTTGTTGTCACTGTTATAATTTATTCAAGTTTATGTCTGTGGCGGCCAACAAGGCCAAATACAAAAACTACAAATCAACAAATGCGATAAACACAAAAAGTAAAGTGGCGCCATCTACAATGCCATGTGCGAACTGCTCAAGACTTGATGTCACACCGCAGCTACATCACGCAAGCAAAGTTTACCACGCAAATGTAGATGTACAAGATCCCGACATCAATCGTCGGGCAATTGCTCACCAGACACAACACTCGTCCGGTCGGAGGATCCTCCGACCAGACGAGTATGAGCTCCTTTACCAATAGAGTATGAGCGAACTTTACACCCTGTTTCACATACCTCTATACTGGTGACCCCGAGAAAGAACGTCAACGCAGCCTTCGTGCAACAACCTCAGCGTGACGTCACACCATCATCACTTCCTCAAGCTTTCAAGCAGCGAGTCAGCACCCACGGCTTCAACGGGTATCCTGACCACCAGCATGCAGCGGAAGCACATTCCTAGTCAGCACCCTCAGCCTCAACAAGCGACCACGGCACTACTGCTCTTCGGCCGGTCGAGAGCTCAATCTTCCGGTCGACAACAGCAGGCAGCCAAATCGCGGCGCTGTACCACGACGCACCGGCGCAGCGCCGGCCCCGACTCACTGGGGTTCGCACCACCGCAGGCTGTTCCGACCCACCGCGAACTATGCGACACCGGTTTCCGACTCACTGGAACCATAACTGGCACTGGCAAGCATTGTTATATGCACTGACTTCGGCCACTATCGCCCTCCGGTCTCCGGAGGGGAGTGATGTGGCGGCCAACAAGGCTAAATAGAAAAACTACAAATCAACAAATGCGATAAACACAAAAAGTAAAGTGGCGCCATCTACAATGCCATGTGCGAACTGCTCAAGACTTGACGTCACACCGCAGCTACATCACGCAAGCAAAGCTTACCACGCAAATCTACATATACAATATTCCAACATCAATCGTCGGGCAGTAGCCCACCAGACACAACACCCGTCTGGTTGGAGGATCCTCCTTTACCAATAGAGTATGAGTGAACTTTACAACCTGTTCCTCATACCTCTATATGTCCAAATTTTCTTCATGAACCAATAAACTGCATATTTACTGCATATTATTTCGGATTAAATAGAATTACTTATCTTTTTTTTTCAAAAATTTCCATAATTTAAAAACTAAGTCTTAAAATAATAATATGTACCTACAAGTAAATAAAAAGTATTATTACATTATCATTTTGATTATCATTGTAATACTGTATTTCAATCCAATTTCAATAAAAACAGTACCTCCAAACGCTCGAATTTACAAAACAGTGTCACAAAGGAACTCATAGAAGAACTTTCACTTTGACATCTGGCGCCACTTGACAATTAAATTGTGGCTGGCACTGCTATGTGTAAAAAATTCGTGGGGAGCTTCCCCACGAGTTTTTGGGGAAATTACGACGTTTGTATAATGGCTTTTGACTTTTATTTTAGCTGTTACTTGAATGAAGAAACGCACTCGCCATAGTATCAGTAACGGTCAAGTAAAAGTCAATACTTTTACTGTTTACTTTAGTTGTTAACTGGCCGTTAAACCTAACTGGTGAAATGAACTGCCCATCCCTTTAGGGAAACAAGGCGTGATGTTATGTTATGTCACATTTTGAGAAAAGTGAGACCCTAACAACAACCTAATTTCCACAACATTAAGGGCTATTTTGATTTTTGCATACCTATTTGTTTCTCTTGACTAGACCTAGGTCTCGTTAAGAATTGGTTATTTGAAATTCCAACCCTGAGGGGTTTAATCGGGGTTGTAGTTCGAATATTGTTAGGCTTTACACTTCCATTAGCAATTACTGAAGCTAGTAACCACAATGTTACGTCTGATTATTAGTTGCTAAGCACACCGTTTTAGCTTCAGTATTAGGTACCTACTTGTATTTTTATTTAGGGTTTTTTCTTCACCGATGTTCAAGGTATCACCCGCTAGTAACTTAATACAAAAAAAAAAAAACAAGTAACTACGTGCGACACGAGGGCATTGATCTCATCATTTGTTTTAACCGATTTCAAAAAAAGGAGTACTATCTTAATTCTAATGTATTTTTTATGTTTGTTACCTCAGAACTCCGTCATTTATAAAATGATTTGAAAAATTCGTCACTTGTTTGCAAGGGTATAATTATCGAGTGGTGCCACATAAATTTGGTCAAGTTCTGATGTTTTTGAGCTAACTTCCATAATACGTACGTACGTATTCACTTAGTATAAATTGATTAGGTTCTAATAATAATAATAATAACACATTATCTCCGGGTGTTCTCGTCTAGCTAACGAAGAGTACTTGCATAGACACAACCTTGTAACCAGGATTATCCACCAGCAACTGGCTCTGAAATACAGCCTTGTGGAATCAGAAGTGCCGTACTACAGGTATGTGCCCGACCCAGTTCTCGAAAATGGACATGTCACACTGTACTGGGATCGATCCATCATCACTGACAGGACTATTGTTGCCAATAAGCCTGATATAGTGGTGGTGGATCGACTAGAGCGGCGTGCAATGATCGTTGATATAACGGTCCCGCATGACGAGAACCTCGTGAAAGCCGAGAAAGATAAACAAATCAAGTATCTTGACTTGGCTCGCGAGGTTGTCGACATGTGGTATGTGGACTCTGCGATCATTGTACCGATAGTCGTCACAGCCAATGGCTTGATAGCTAAGAGCCTCGACCAACACCTGAGGAGGCTCTCGTTGGGCAGCTGGGTCAAGGGCTTGATCCAGAAAGCGGTACTCCTGGACACGGCTCGTATTGTTAGGAGGTTCCTCTCTCTGGAGCCCTGACCACCGGTAGCTTGGACCCTGTTCCCGATACCGGTGGGCTACTATTTTTTATATTTTTAAATGTTTTTATATTTTATATTCTAATATTTAAAAATGTAATTTATATGTGTTTATGTTTGAGTAAAGGAGATAATAATAATAATAATAATTTCCTGCCACTGTTATTTACTTAAAAAAAAATAAGAAGGTAGAAAATAACGAAAATACAAAACAAAAGACTAAAATTCCAGTAATTTTTCACCGTGTAGTGTTTTTTTGGAAGTGTATTTCTTTTGTAACACACATTCGTAAATCTTCATGTTTGTGAAATTTCACCAACTAGTTCGTCCTGTACCTATTTACGACCACCAAACATCTTGATCCTTTTCAAACCCAGTATTTTATATTTCAGACGTCAACGGCGCTTATCCTCCTCCTCCACTTATCTCTTCACACAGTCGACGAAGGGCACGCTATAAATCCAAGTAAGTATAAAAGTACTCTCACTTTGTTAGCTTATTATCATTTTGTTTACTGCGACCGTAATTTGTAACTTTTGTGGCATAATAAAGGGGATTTTCGCTTCTTTGAATGTCATAAACCTTAATCTCGGGCCTTCAAAATGTCCGTCCATTTGGGCGGGATTAAGGTTTTTCTTTGATATCGTTATTAGTTTGTAATAGACCGGGCAAAAATGTAGTTAAATTAGACAGTAAAGGTCAAAAGGTTTTTCTGTAGGTCAAACACTAACTAAACTCAAACTCAAAGCATTTATTTCAATGAAATTGTTTACAGGCACTTTTGAAATGTCAAAAAGTCGATCAGTTGGAAAGTTGAAGTTAGTTGCCTATTCCAAAACGTAGATCTCTATGGAGAAGAACGGGCAAGAAATCCATGGCCACTCTTTTAAAATCAAGTTGAATATTACAAAATCTTGGGAACATTATTCTAGTTGCTTCTGTATGTGAGAACAATATAAAAAAATATAAACAATTCTAAATACAAGATAAAAATAAGCCCTGGAAGTTAGGGGATGACCAGCCTCAATCGACAGCGCCCGTTCACGAACTTGACGCGTGGATCAGCACCATCCAGCGCAACCATTTTGTAGGGAAGCGAATGATCCAACACACGTGCCACCATCAGTGAGACATTTATGTGAGCATGACATACTCTCAAAAACTTTTAAGCTTTAAGAAAAATATCTGTATGACCGAGCTTTGCAAGGTTTCTTTTTTGGTTTAACGTTTTCTAAAAATGAAACCTAGCTGGATCGATTTCATCATCAAAATTTCAGCCATAACACGTCCACTGCTGGACATAGGCCTCCCTCCCCCAGACTCCTCCACTTTGACCGGTCTTGTGCTTCCCGCATCCATCGGATTCCTGCGGTCGTAAACGTAGGTGTTTAGGTTGAATTGATTGAGTCAATTTACCATCAAAAAGAAAATCTTTTCTTACTTTTTATTTCAGTATTTACTGCACAAATACTATTTGAGCTTGAGGCAATAAATATGGCTATAAAAATATCAAAAATGAAACCTGGCTAGATCGATTTATCGCCCCCGAAACCCCCTGCATACTAAATTTCATGAAAATCGTTGGAGCCGTTTCCGAGAATCAGATTATATAAATATACATATACACCCTGACATTTTAGTCGTCTTACAACGGCAGCCTACTTCATGTATCCAATAAATACTAATCATTTATTTAAAAAAATATATTTTTGGACATACGAATAATAATTAAAAAAGAAATATCATTCACTAAGACGCACGATGTAGTTTTGAACACCCTTTTATGGAGATGGAATGAATGATGAAATGTAATGGTATTATAGTAGGTAGGTGGAAATCTTCTACCGTTTGATACGTAAACATTATTCACAGGGAGGGTGTTTCATAACCCTAAAGCATTATTTATTTTTCTTAGTACCTATTATCTTAATTAACGGTAACAATTTTTTAATCGCGTCTGTAGGTATTTTATGTCGGATACATTGAGTGGACCACCTTTGTAAGACCACTAAAATGTCACGGTGTACACAAAAATTAATCGTTTAAAGGTATTAGATATATAAGTAGGTAGTCAAGAAAGAAGAACTCCAATATATCCCTTTTTATTCCATCAAAGTAAAAAAAACCTGAAACATAGGTCATCGTCATAATCATCATTTTAGCTGAAAGACATCCATTTCTGAACGTTCCCCAAGCCACAAGCTCCGCCACTTCAACTGGTTCTGTGCTTCCCGCATCCAACGGATTCCTGCGGTCGTAAACGTAGGTGTTTAGTTTGAATTGATTAAGTCAATTTACCATTAAAAATAAAATCTTTTTTTTAATTTTTGATTTCAGTATCTACCGCACAAACACTATTTCAGCTTGAGGCAATAAATATACCATATATAAAATATACCAAATACAATATGGTTAAAAGAACGCCGAATTCATTATAATTATCCGTCGAGCAATATTGGCTTTTGAAATTAGTATTTTATTTAAAGTATCAGATACTTTCTTTTTTATCAACAGCGCCTTATTAGTCTAGGTGACTAAACAAAATTCAGCGAAAAAGCAGCTGATGTTCAGTTTTTACTCGTAAGTGCTATCGAGCGAAATTTTTATTTTGTCGTTTTGCAAACTTGCCGGGATACGCTCCAACTCCCTGCCAACTAGCAAAGTTGTGTTGATTGACATAAGGCAAATATCAATCTCGTGAGCCAACTGCCAGAGTATTGAGCATCATCTTCAGTGCAGTGGGTCCATCTTGGTTTCTAAGACTATCTGAAGGAGAATCAATTGAGGTGATATCAGATAAACCAAAAAAAGAGTTCAAAAAGAAAAAAAAATAGTTAAGTCTAAAAAGTGAGTTAGTTCTAAAAAGAGTTTCAAGTCTGGCAATGGATTTTGTGCTCAATTTCTAGTTTGTCACAGCTCTAAATTCTGCCACACAACTTGATGTCTCAAAAAGTATTTATTTAGAGGTTTATACGCGTCCCGGCAGACCGAGAATGGTAACGAACCGGATTTTCGTTTATCGATTTTCTATTGAGCAGCTCTTGCTTCAGCCTTTTCCCTGGTGACATCAATTCCATAGCAAATCAAGCCATACAAAAGTAAGAAGTCAATTCTGAAATTGTTAGAAATCAACAATTTGTCGATAATACACAAACACAAAACAATCATATAGATGTCAAATCAGTGATTGAAGTTAACATCAAAGAACATAATCCTAGTGAAATATCAAACAATCATTATTTCAAACTGCTCTTTCAATAAATTTTGTGATGTCAAACAAGATTTTACGATCCAATTTTGTCTGGGTTATACTCTCATCAAAGTGAACTCTTTTATTGCTGATATAAAAGTCTCGAAGGAATCTTTCAATACGATGTATCGCAAATATGACAGGAACTAGATAATCTCGTAGAAATTCATTCTCAAATATGAAAGGAATTACTATTATTGATATGAATCATTCTCACGGTTTTGGAATGATAATGCATATATTTTGATAAAAGGGCTGAGATCCAGTTCAACAAAACATAAAAATGAATATTTATGCAGGTAATGTTCTAGCCTCTAAATCCTAATGGATTTTATAATTTTATGAATTTCCACTTTGTTCCTACACTATCCAAACGAAATGAAGTTAAAATGCAAATCAAATAAACACGCACAAATTGCTGCATCCAAAATGCACGCTATACAATTTAACGGGATAATGCAATAAAAGATTTAGTAGCGATCAACAATGTACAAAATGAACGTTATTAAAAAGTTTATTAACGTTTGTTTGAATAATTGTATGCAAATAACATTGTTTGAACCTAATGAAAACGCTTAACCATCGGCAAATATTTAGGTCACCGAATTTTATTCAGTATCACTACATGGATGAGAAGAAGCATTGAAGTAATATTATACAACAAAAACTTGGCTTGCTTCGAAATTGCAGAAGTTATACATTTTGTGACTCAAATACTGGTCCCAACATAGACAAGAATTATCCAACGTTTAACGCGCCGTTCAGACCAAGCGGTGGCAGATGCGACTCTATGTCAGACAGTACCTATATTAAATTGTCATTAGTGACAATGCTATGTACGGTCTGCTTAAATCCGTGCCCATCACTGCTTCGGTTTGATTGGCGCTTAGAACACAGACCTTTAATAAAATCGAATCGTTAATCCATTTTGCAGCTTAAGTATACCAGCATACCAAAAAGTCCTGTTACAAATTCCATTCGTGTGAAAACTTTAACCGGAACACGTTAATTTTAGCTGTAGCTTTAGGGGTGTCACTGTAGTCATATCACTCGTAGTTAAAGGAAAACACTCGTAAAAGCTTTATGTTAATAGCTCTAGCCCGCGGCACGTGTGTATGTATGCGCGACACAATGTCAACGTGTTCGTACCAAAATGATTACTTTCGCATGGCTCCATTGATTTCAATAGATTACTCCCGCGTTTGATTATTGAAACATAATTGAATTTAGTTGTCATAATTAGTCATGCAAATAGGATAGCTAATGGATTACTTAATGTATATTACGAGCTTAAGCATCGACAGTAATCATTAGTATACCGTGGTAATAGTTTGTCATTTCAAGCACTTTTCCGTTTTATGTACGCAATAAACAATCGCTTTTCTAGAAGTGCTCCGAGATAAAAAAAAACATCGAAGAAAAATCTCAAGCACCGGTTCATCCCGATATAATATTTAAAATTATCATTTGCTCCCGGACTATTATGCTAGGTAGGGCGTCAGAAAACAGCGAGATGTTTTCCCCAAAAATTATACCGCAAATAAATTCGGTGTAACGCAAGTTTATCTTCAATTTTACTCAAAATAACGTCTTGAATATCTCATTTGACACCGTGGAAGATTACGGTGAACTCGTAAGTCGGCGCCAGAGAATTTTTACATAAAATATTCATCATTGCTAAAGCCCCGAATCGCGTGCTATATTCGTCACTTCTTTTTTTTGACGCTTTATTTGTTCCCTCTGTTTCATTAAGCATTGTCGTTATAGCTTTTATTATATCGTTGAAAGGTAATTATGCTGTACAATGAGAGCTTTTGTGTTTTTTGTTATTTTATTTCGAGGTGGAGAATGTCACATGTTTAGGACAATGGGTTATGTTTTTTGGGTTATGTATTTTTATTCTTGTTCGAAATCACCTTTTTGTTGGTCCCCATTGTGTGTGATATTTCCTAAATAAACTGGGTTAATGTTTTTCATACGCTGTTTATTGTTTAAAGTCATACTTAATCATAACAATATGATGATTTTAATCTTTAAAAGATTCTACATAATTATTCTCAAGCAAAATTTGCGGCGAATTTGAAGCTTTATTATAATGAATATCTTCTATACCCTGACTTTGATGGGCAAAGTTATTGGAATGATCAAGAAAATAGATTACCTCGTAAAGCCGCCGAGACGGCAAATAAGTTCCTATTTGAGGGAAATAAGGTCATTGAACATATTCTTATCTTCGATTCAACATAAATTTCAGAAAGGCTTTTATAAAATAGATAGGTGAGAAAAACATGTTGAGGGTTCGAAAATATAAATTCTTCTTGGTTTTCAATACAAAAATTTTGCAACTTATTATCATAAAATCAATGATGGTAAACAAAAGGAGAATTACCGAGATGACAACTAATAGAGAAGTATGAAAGACAAAGACATGTTGCGCCGATCCCTAATAAATTGGGATATGGGCAGAAAATGATGATGAGTATCTTAAAATCAAGTTTATTATAATAATATTAAGTCAATGTGAGACTGACTGTCAGTTCTACATACGCTTAACATAAGTCGTTGTCAAAGTGTTACAAATGTTTCGGACTAATAGGTTTACTTCAATTTCTTTGTATTGAAAAAATTATAAACACGTTACTTATTTTTGACTTTGTATGTCTCACATCAACTTTAACGACATTATAAAAGACAGCTAATGAAAGATAGTGACATCTTTTTGATTCTATGTACGTTCTTCAAGAGTTTATTTTATTTCCCAGGTTGCACGTGTATCCGCTACACGTCGACTTACGGCAAGGAGCGCGGCACGTTCAGCAGCCCTGACTACCCGCGCCCTTACCCGCCGAAGATCGACTGCCTCCTCTACACTTTTGTCGCGGCGCCTCACGAGATTGTCGAGCTCGTCTTCACTGATTTTGACATCTTTAAAGGACATCTGGAGTAAGTCTTGAATGTTATTTACTTTCATGAGTAGAGATTGGATAACTGTGAGCTTACGTAAAGGAAAATTTAGTACAGTGACGTTAATAACCTCAACACCACAACGTATATTAGGTATCTTCTCTGGTTTTCACACAATAATAGTAAATGTCTCCTTTTAAAACTTTTAAACCGGATGATTTATCAAATTTGTCATCAATATATTGGATAAATCATATCAATTGCTGCAGAATTAAAACTTCATTGCGATTGATAACATTGTCACATTATTTATAGACTGGTTCAATTGACAAGCAAAAGTAACTAAACAAAAAAAAGACTTCATAAAAAATGGTGTCAGTTTGTGATATGTAAACAAAAATTGCCGTTATAGATACAAAGCACATAACTTAATATATTTATGGGGCAGTTACGGTTTTGTTTCCATCCATCCAATAAAAAAGGCAAATTCACATCAACGAATCAATTGTTGAAATTGCTATAAAGACCGTTACAGTCACACATTTCCGTCGGTCGAATGTTACAACTTCAACAATGTTTTGCACACAATATTTTGCTTCAATTTGCAAATAAATGAACGTTGAATTTTAAATTTTCCATTTCGTGGTAATCTAAAATACAGGCTGTATTAGGGCTGGCTACCGAAACCAATTTGTGAGTAGACTTAGGAGAGACCAGTATAAATTGAAATCTAGATCTGTTGTATCGCTATGATATTTGAGTTTTACTTTATTTGGTCAACATTTGATGACTTTTAGTAACTATACAGACTTTGTAATAACTATGAACTTTGTAATAATACATTGGGCAGTACTATAATAATTTTAGCTCGAAAGTTTTGGACCTAAACACAATTTTCACAAATTAACTTAAACGGTTATCCTATGAAAATTATTCCTGATCGTGCGTCATAAAGAGACATTATACAGAAAAAAGAACTGTACCTAGTACATAATCTACAAACATCAAAGTAATTCATTAGCTCATCTGACTCTTTAACGTTGGATGTCACGAAACTAATAAACCCTACGCATGTTTTACATTCTCAGATCATCACGAAAATGGCCTAGCTCATTAACTAAATGAAAAGGGTGCAAACGTGGAATATTACTGCCTTTAAAGTTAAACTTGACAATAACCAGCCTACGAGTCCTAAGAAATGAACGTAAGGACGCATTTACATTTTCGTCACATTTGTAGCAATAAAGTTGCCGATGTAAACGTTTGAAGACAGCAGTTTGGGAGCGCAATAATGCTCATTTAAGTGTAAGGAATCCCTGAATACGCGACTTTCAAATTATACGACCGGGTTTATTATTGCTCGTGTTTTTACGTCGCTCTCTGTAGAGACTAACATACAAAAGAAAAGCTTAGCATAAAGGCTAGTATGTTGGAAAAGTTGTCTAAGTTATTTTAAGAAAGAACAATGTTTAATGATACTACTCACCACATTTTTTACGAGAAAGAAACTACATTAGACTTTTCAAGTCAATGGACCTTTTCAAACATCTCTTCATTCAACACGAAGTAAGGTAGATATTTATATTCCGATCCAGTTCGGCATTAAAGAGCTAATTCTAAAAGGTACGAACATCTAAGTAGCAAGCATTAATAAACGAACAAGTAATCTCTTATCCCAAACACAAACCTCTGCACGGTAAATAAAAATGGCAACAAATTTCCATTTCCGTAAATGAATTCTGAATCCAACTCCTAATTCCGATAATGAACCAATATCTAAAGGCAAGGCAATCAATGTAATTGCGAACGGAGGAATGGGGGAAGAAAAAATCGTACGGTTAAATACTCCTGATGGCGTTATTTTAATCTCATCTCACAATAGATACATCGAGAACAAAAAATCTCATCTCCAAATTGCTCTATTCACTTCGTATCCTGAACCAATTACGACGAAATTAATGTTCCCTACATATACAGTGTTGGATGAGTTTTTACTAGCGATTCTCGCATATAACTCGCTTCAAATAGCTATATTTCTCACGTTTAATTCATAAGGTTTATGAGAATATTTTTTACTTTTGTACATGTAATTGTGTACATGTTTTTTTACTTTTGTACATGTAAAATGTATTTTTTTCTCTATGGCTTTCTGCCAAATTACTGAGAGAAAAAAATGATGATGATAGTTTTGGTTCAAAAAAATATGTCTATTGCAGTTTTCTGTTTAGTAGAATACTTTCAGCTCCAGGAATATTGTGAATAATTGGATGTGTCTTCGTTATTCCGGTTAACATGGTCCTTTTAGAATTGATTCATCTAAGTGTATGCCTGTATTTTAGTGTTGTTGTTGTTATTTGCCTATTAAATAGATGTGAAATAATGGAAGACTCTAAATATGAAGGTTGTTTGGAGATCATAATCTCTTAACATAATAATCATCATTTTGTTAATATTATCTTTCCAGTAGTGTGCAAACTGACTTTATAAACACAACAGCGTTTATGAAGTAAGCTCTGAGGTTATCCCTGTGGTATATACAAACTGTCTTTTGTTTGGCCATCGTTTGTCCCTGTCTCTGTAGTACTATTGTTAGCCATAAATATAACGCTCTCACGTGGAAGTAAGTGGAAAATGTTCAATGTGCGGACGACAGGAAGATATTTTTCGGCTGAAGTATGTGGCATTTTTAACAGATTCTACGCTTATTGTTACCAGAGTATGATTTTTTTAGTTAGGGTGGCCTCGAAAGAATTCTGGAGCATTGTTTACAAATGTTGATATAGTTGGCAAACGTTTTTGTTTGGAATTATAATACTTAAGATATGATTTGTGTAATTACACAAGTTATGATAGTTAAGTGACCCTATAGGTCCTCCCCCAGTGGGTTCCGCATTGTCGTTGCGGGGGGCTCAGTAGCCGTGGTCAACCCACGGTGAAGCGAAGAGGAACCTCAAGGTGGGGCCGCTCGTCAGGGCTTTTGCCTCCAAGCCGACGACGTAGCGGCCAAAAAGTAGGTTGCGTTGAGGTGCATCGTAGCTGAGGCGGGCCGCCATGTCGAATGGGAGGCATCGCGGCTGAGGGTTACAGGCTGCGGCGGAGGAGGACTGCCGGTATTTCTGAGTAGCGCTCTTCCCTTCCGCGGCCTGGACGGGGCCGCCACCGTTTGATGGCGGACGCGGTGGGGCCGCAGGGGAGGAGTAGTGTCGGTATAGCGTTGGCCGCTCTACCTATCTCCTGCGGCTGAAAAGTGGTAGGCGTCGGGGCCACTGTGCTGACCCGTCGCAGGGGGACCAAGGGTGCCAGACACAGGGTCGTCTGGGGCCCGTATGCTATTTGGTTCCTGGGGTGGTCACGGCGTGCCATGTGTCCTGATGCGCCGGTGATAGGGGTTATTCCTCTCCGAGGAGGGTCTGATGACGGACAGCCGCGGCGGGTTCGGAGATGCCTTGCGGTTTTCCGTGTTCCCGCCTCAAGCGGCACTGGAGGACACCGTGGAGTTTTAGGAGTTACAGTCCCACATAACTGCGCTATCTCCCCGTGGTAGCGCAGTAGGCATTTCTCCACGTTAAAAAAATGCCTGGGTCGACGGCGCGTTGTGTTCCACGGGCGCCTTCAGAGATGTCAGCAACAACTGGTGGGGTCCGCAAGGGCCGATGCCAGCCAGGGCTGCGGGTTGTTCGAAAGAGATACCGCGGCTCCTGGCACACAGGCAACTGAGGAAACACGGGTGGGTTTTAGTCAGTAAAAGTCTGACACGCCCTCCCGCTCCACCAAGAGCGGGAGAAGTCATTTGATGATTTCCCAACCAGAAAAAAAAACCCTATAGTTCCTTATTTAGAAGTAAAACGTACGCTAAGGCACAAGCTGAATGGCCATTTTTTTCAGTTCCCGAGTTTTGTAGTCCCATTATTAATATCAAAACTATTCTTGTTCCTAAGTATCCCAAAAATGAACAGCGTGTATGAGTCGTCAAAAATGAACGAACAAATAAAAGAACAGAGAGCCAAGCAAAATTGTTTCGCATTCTCGCGTACTCTGCCGTATTTTTTGCAGAAACTTTTTACTTTAATAAACTATCGGTGCTTCTGTCCCTCGTAGTTTTTTTTTTCACAGAAAAAAGTATTTTCACAACTTTATCTGTCATCTGTTGAAAGATTTACTGTTCTTTTGTTTTATTCGTTTGCGATAAAGTATGGAAGGATAATTTGTTAAGGGGGAAGCGCCAAGGTAGTCCACGATAATCAGATTTTCTTACGTGTTTTGCAATTTACAGGTCAGTGTCAAGTTTTATATTGGTCAAAATATGATTCGCGACCGTAACACGTATGGCTTTTTTATTAATATAGCCTTTTATTTCCTTATTATAATTATATACATTTAATTTGTTGCATATCACTAATAAAATCACCCAATGTAAGTTTGTACTTATGAAGCGTCATGGGGCCCTGGTGACTTGTACTACAGGCGTTGCTTGCAACAGTCTCTCATAAATGTAAACTTGTCCACAGCTAGTTTTAAGCATTTCTACTGCACATTCGTGAAGAGAAAATTAAATATACTTTATTATTATTATTATAAATTCGTATTCCATTAAAAAATATTATTTAACACAGTAAATCACAATAAAAGTACGTATTAGTGTTAATCTTATGCATTTGTTGTAATTAAATAAGCATTGACTTTTGTTACTAACATTAAACTTTCGTTTATAATCGGTGTACGTATGTATGGCTTTACAGAGACTTTATAATCATATTCATCAATACAACTGTTTTTTTTTTTTTTTTTTTTCTGGGTGGGACATCATCAAATAACTTCTCCCGCTCTGGGTGGAGCGGGAGGGCGTGTCAGACTTTTACTGACTAAAACCCACCCGTGTTCCCTCAGTTGCCTGTGTGCCAGGGGCGGCGGTATCTCTTTCGAACAACCCGCACCCCTGGCAGGCATCGGCCCTTGCGGGCCCCTCTGTTGCTGCTGACATCTCTTTGAGGCGCGCGTGGAACACAACGCGCCGTCGACCCGGGCTTGGTCCTTACCGGACAGCGAGCTACCCATTACTCGCCGTCCGCAAGCCCGTGCCTACGGTGGCCGGGAATCAGCCTGGGATTCCCGACGCCCAGGGCGTCTCCTGCGAAGGCCACGGCTGTGAGGGCGCATGTACTGCATCTCCCTCACGTGCGCCGCCTCCCTCTTAGCGAGCATAACTGCTTCGCTGAAGGAGGCGACTGCCAGCCATGCCCTCTCGCTCCGTACCATGGCCTGGACCAGGGTCGGACGCGAGAGATCGCCGCCGCCGATCACCTCCACGAGGACACGGCGGTGCTCCGCCCAAGCCGGGCAGACCTCCACCGTATGCTCCACCGTGTCCTCTGGGCGATCTTCGCAATGGAAACACCCGGGCGTTTCCTCCCGCCCTATCCGAAACAGGAACCTCCCGAAACAGCCATGTCCGGTGAGGACCTGTGTCAGGCGGAAGGTAAGGACGCCATGCCGCCTCTCAAACCACTCCTCAAAGAGGGGACTTACCGCCGCAATCGTGGCGTGCCCAGTCAATACAACTGTTTAAGTTTAAATAATCCCATTGAATGACTTGTCACGAAATAGTCAGTCAATCGGAGTATTATGGACTGGTTGTTTTAATGATTTTAATGATTATTAATCTGCCTAGCCTTTTCCTAACTTTGTTGGGGTTGGCTTCCAGTCTAACCGCACTTGCAGTGCAGTTGATGCAGTTGAATACCCGTATTTTACATGGAGCGACTACCTATCTGACCTCCACAACCTAGTCACTGGGTAATACGATACTCCGAACTAAGACTGGTTGTCAATATTTCTGGATTCTGACTAGCCTTAACGACTGTCAAAGATCCAGGAATGACAGCCAGGCTTAATTAACGTGCTTTCGAGCCACGGTTTTAATGACAAAAATTTCGTAAATAAATATGTGTTTCGTTCCCGAATCAGATTTTGTTCAACAAATAGCCGGACATTGATCCGAAAATTGCACAAAACGCAAGATATTTTGAATTTCGTGAGTTGTAGGTCGTACGTTCGAACCCAGCCAGGCGCATTACTTTGTGTAAATCATTTCATCACCACCGCTATCAAACGGTGAAGGAAATCATCGTGAGAAAACCGGCATGTGAAGAACCAAAAATTCGAAGACATGTGACATCTACCAACTCGCACTGGGCCCGCGTAGTGGATTACGGTCCACTCCCTCTCACGTAGAGCAGCCCTGTGTCCCAGCAGTGGGAACGTTATAAGCTGAGTATGTATGTATGTATGGACCCTAGCGCTTCCCCCTTAAGCAACAATTATTACTTATAACTTTGTTTCAATATTGATCTTTGGATGAAGAAAGAGGAACAGTTTTGTAGACCACCTTTTTTTATGCGCTAAGTGTTAAACCCAATAATGGCTTTGTCGTACTTACTTTCATTTTTATTCTTGAACTAACTTTTACCAGCGGTTTTGCCCGCGTAGGGGTCGGAAATTATCCCACAGTAACGTTCTACCGAGATAAAATGTATCCTATGTGTTATTCCGGGTTATAAACTATCTGCCTGCCAAATTTCATCTAAATCCGTTTCGCCGTTTTTGGGTGATTAAGTAACAAACATCGAAACATCTTGGCACACAAACTATTACATTAAAAATACTAGCTCTTGCTAGTGCCTTCGCCCGCGTGGAGATCGGGAAATATCCCGCGGGAACGTACTACCGGGATAAAAGTACCCTATGTGTTAATCCAGGTTATAAATGAAAATGAAAATGAATATGAATGAGAATGAATGGTTGGCGGCACGGTTGGTGCAGTGATTAAGCGATTGACTGCTGCGCTGCGTGTCGCGGGTTCGATTCCCGCATGGAACAAATATTTGTATGACCCGCAAGTTGTTGTTCCGGGTCTGGCTGTTTGTATATATGAGTTTAAATGTTTGTAAACGCACCCGCAATACAGGAGAAATTCCTAGTGCGTGGCAAGGTTTAAAAAAAAAGACTTTACACTAATTTCATCCAAATCCGTTCGGCCGTTTTTACGTGATTGAATAACAAACATCCATCCATTCTCACTAACTTTCACATTTGTAATATTAGTTGGATTAAGGAATATGTATAGATAAACTTTAAATAATTCAGGCGAGAAATAGATTTGCAGAATCTCAAGATGCTATTACGATATTTCAAACCTCAAAGCGGTAGCCTTTAGAGCTTTACACCTCGAGAGCGAAATATACGGGGCTGTACGTTCATACATATTTCTGAAAAGATGGATTTTCAGTTAGATCGGTGCCGTTTCAGCCCTGCTTAAGCGAATAATACCGGGATTGCCGAATCCAACCCTCTTTCTTTTTGAATAATTTTGACGAATTCGCTTAGGACCCTGCCATTAAGGATTTAAATTGCGTTTATCTTCAGAATTTTATCTTTCTGAACATTATTCCCAACTAATTTCTTTCTCAAGCTTTTCATTAGCTATAAAGGTTCTATGACATAATTTTCTTGAATTTTCCTCCTGTGTGAGTATGTCTTGTAGACCTTAGACATGGGACTTGTATTATTGATGTAGTCTTAACTGGTGTTGGCAAGTTTAACTATACACTCTACGAGGCCCAAAGGAGTTAGCTAGTCGTAATTCCTAATTGAATTACTATGGAAGTACTCGTACTGTCTAGTGCAAGTAATAATGTTTTATTAGATTATGTAATACAAACAAGATAGAGTATATTTTCCGTCGCTGCTGTAATCTCTAAGGCAGAAGGTTGCATAAAACGTTACTAAAATCTTATTAGAAATATTGTAGGGATTCAATTTTGTTTCGATACATGCATTATGCATTTATGTAGATAGGTATATGTGATTTAGGAGATTATGATAACACACTTTTGTCTTGCTGTTGGTGGAGTGTCAAGGAGCTCATAATAAAATGAAAATGATAGCTCATAATTCAACTTAAACAAAAGTAAAACTTGTTTCTATGTAAATGATCGATGGTCAATGATCGATGGTCTTTAAATTAATAATTCTCAGCTAAAAATTAACACTCTAGGCTAACGTGTTCACAGTGTTCATATATCAAACCTAGCGGAAATGCTCAGTTCGGCCACCTACGCCGTCAGGAAAGTAAGACAATACACTGACGTTGATACAGGTCGGTTAGTCTATTTTAGTTATTTTCATAGCGTTATGTCCTACGGCAATCTGCTTTGGGGCAAAGCCGCTGATATTCAAAATATTTTTGGTCTTCAAAAGCAAGCTGTTCAAGCAATTTACCAACTAGGTGCTAGAGTTTTTCTAAGAGATTTTTTTAAAGATATCGATATTTTCACGGTTTCAATTCATCTTCGCTAACACCTTATATATTAGGCAAAATATACACTTATACACTAAAAACAGTGATATTCATAATATTAATACTAGAAATAAGGACAAACTACGTGCTCCCCTTTCACCGGCTTCATAAGGTTCATAACTCATTTATTGGGCTTGGTATAACCTTTTATAACAAGCTTCCCTCTTCTTTGGTAGATTTACATTTTAATGCATTTAATGCTAAAGTAAAATCCAACCTTTGTTCTAAGGCTTACTATTCTATTAACGACTACTTAATCGATAAGAATAGTTGGTCGCTGTTATTAACTCAAGACAATGTTTCTTTACCAGAATTAGCTTACCTACTGACAGGTATGAGTTACTTCATATAATTGTTTATTTTATTAGACTGTATAAATATTTTTTTTATCTGTTATTAATGATATTTTTATTTATTGTTGACTTATTCTACTCATTAAAATGCTCTTTAATGAGATGTCTTGCAACATGTCGTTAACTAGCGACCTCGATAATTGTTCATATTATTCTTGCCTGAGCAACCAGCAGCAAGTTCGTCATGCTCCCTTAGATGTCACCGCTTGCGGTAGCTGATCTTTGCGTTATGCTCGTGAACGAGTGCTGCTTGTGGTGACTGGTCGTCTTGCTGTTCATGGTTTTGTCATAGTTATTAGTAATTAACTGTTTATTTATTTAGTTTGTCAGACTTTCGGGCTTCTGACGACCCGAAACGACTGTCAAAGATCCACGAACAACAGCCAGGACTAAGATTTTTTCATGCTTTCGAGACAAGGAGGGGTCTTGGTTTGTTAATATGGTCTCCCATCCATAGAATGACTAAACCACAAGCCTCTATTTAGGTACAATACCTAATTTCTCAGACACAATCATGCTGTTACGGAAATACTGGTTGTCACAACAGAAAAACAGCCACGACTGTAGCTGTATTGTCTACCCTTGAAATTCATCAATAACGCTTCCTAATCTATTGAGTATTTCGGAACACTTCCCAAAGGAATATGGGTTCGAAAACATTTTTTGTATCAAATTGTTGGCCCTTAGTCGCGAACAGTGGGACCAACACCGCTCGTAACACCATTTGCGCAATACAATTTTTTTTTCTTTTGACATTAAATTAAAAATACTTATGTGTGACACAATTTTTAACCAGATACTTGTTTACTAAAATAGGTAATAAAATGCAGATATTGCTGCTACTTAAGACCAAGTGTGTTTATATTAATACTGATTTTGCGCTTCTTAACTCAAGTAGTAATGTGACTCACTTGTGCAATAAAACTAACAATTTACTTTTAATAACATATTTTCTTTAAATGAAAATACGTTATCCCAGTTTTGGCAGCATCTTGCAAGGAACAAATCCTCGTTACCTATTGTACAGACATTACTTAAGACAAATACCTCGCCTCTAAATTATTCCGTCCATATATTACCACATCAAAGTGTGCGACTGTGCGTTCATAGATCACGTGACGTCGGTGACGCGTCTGTCGTTACGTCGTACGACTAATCGCATGGAACTAACAAACGACTCTGTGTAGAATAGGTACGTTGGACGCTTTTGTGCCCTTGCCTTTACGATGCTGTTTGATATATTGGTGTGTGAGGGAGTTGTTCAAGTGAATTTATTAGGTGGGGAAAGTGTAGGTGGGTGATTATCTACCTACTTCGAATTAAGTTTTCGAGGTTAATTTTAATGTTGATTAAGATCCTTCAAAAGGGAAATTATTCTATTCCTTATCTTCTTATTTTTGGTACGTTTGGCTGCGATGCTAATTGAAAATGGAAAGAAACGTACTTACATCAAAGTTTTAATTTATGACTTTAGTCTCGGTCGTCAATTAATAACTATTAAACGTCTGACAGTGAAGATGACGTGCTAATGAAATCTTTGATTTAGGTTGATTAAAAAGTTCTTTAAACTCATTTTTAAAGAAAGTATTTAAGTGTACATTTGACTAAAATAGCATTTTCAATTTCAGCCACACCTTCAGCTCAAAATTGACCTTTCTATTGTGAATGAACTCTGACACAGCTAAATCTTTTATTTACCCTACAAATACGAACACCTATGAACGTCCTATAAACGTGTAAAACAAAAACCACCTTTCAAAGGCGAAGCCACAAACGCTAGTGCATGCTGTCAAAAGCCAGTTCCATAAAGCGAAAGTACAAACCCATTCTGTTGTCAGTCGAGTCCTGTTTTACGCCGTACTTTTTATTTTCTTTCCTCTGTGGTACACATTGTACGACACTGTTCAATAGTGTTGGGAAAAAAGTTTGATCAGAGTGATTGAATTTTTGAATTTCGAAGATAGTAGCTGTCACCTTGTGAAGTCGATCGATGTGATTGCTTTTTTGAATTTCCAAGATGTAGCCGTCACCTTGTGAAGTTGGTCGAAGTGATTGAGTTTTTGATTTTCGAAGGAAGTGAGTGCCTAGGCTGTCTTTTATTTTGTGGTCAGAATGTCGGCCAGTATGTGTCAAAACGCTGAGGCTGTACTGAAAAATGGCATCAGCTGGGAATCATAAATCCTTTCTTAGATTTATTTTGCAGCTCTGCAGTGTGTCATATAAAATTCAGGCCACTATGGTAACAACCATGGGAATTACCTTACTGGAGATATATTGCACATCATTCGGGAAACATAAATTTTAGGTCGGTATTATTTCTGTAGTAAATCACAATTTTTGTCACGTTTGCAGCAGTTTTTGAAGTTTAACACGAATTTCCGAAATTTGAAGAAACAAGATAGTCTAGTAACTTATGAATGCATGAAAACAAAATAGGTAACGTTTGCTCTTAACACGATTTAGTGCTTTAAACGTATTTCTGGAAAATTCAGTATTGTTCGTCTTGCTATAATAGTTACCCACTTGGGTACTGTGTTCATAATTGCCTTACAATTAACGCAAGCTCCTCTCACGGCTACCTTAGTAGTTGAAATAAAAGGGATAATAGATGCCTGGATCTGTTGCAATTATTACCCCCTATTTGCTATTTTTTCTTTTCAAGACCGTCCATTTTATTCTCCACAAATTCGAGCCAAAAGTTATCACTAAACCCACACACATATGCAACCCAATTTCTCACTTATACAAATTCGAAACTTCACGCGAACACATTTCAGTGTCAATTTGGACTTTAAAAGAAGCTTTACCTAATGCTATAACATCGGGGAAACGGCTTTTATCTAGTCGGAAAAGAAAATAAAAGACAACACGTTACGGCCCAGGGAAGCAAGCGGAACCGTGGTCAAAGCCCGTATTCCGAACAATAATTTCGTAGTTTTAAAACGATACGCGAACCGAAAGGGCGTTTTATTTTTAGTTGCGTTTTATTGCGGGTTCTGCTGAGTAGTAAATGAATAATTAAAGCGTGAATGGAATAAGTTTTTGTGGTTTTAACGCGATCTCCGTGATGTGAGCCTGTTTCAGGTGGAACTTTTTTCTGTGAGAGCAATAAACGTTTTGCGATTCTGTTGGCATATTGTTTGCAACAGGATGTTGAATAAAGACACAAGATAATAGGAGTGTTTCAACTCGCGTATTTTGCACATGAAATCTGGCGGAATGCCCGTGAGTCACGTCGATATCGCAGATGCAGCTGTGAAAGTGATAAACTTTTATTACGTTACGTCTACGTTTTACTAACATACATAAGTGTGAAATGAGTTTTCATGATATCTTCTATAAATATGCATTAAAAAAAAAAAAAGTCCCTCCTCTTATCTGCCTGTGTGACCGCAACTTTTTTTACGGATTTAATGATAACCACCATTATTAAGAGGGTTTATTTCCGGAATGTTAATGTTTAAGTTCACCTACATTCAATAAAGAAATTTCGATATTCATCAAGTCGTAAAAACCGTGCGTAGCAAGGGACCCGCCCTTAGTTACCTACTTCCAAAAACATTTCTTAATATGATGGATTAACAAAAACATTGTTTTCCGCAAGTAAAATATAATGTTTATAAAGATACAATTACTCAAGGCCCTCTTTATAATAATTAATTAAAGACACGTCGTATTATACACATTACCCTTCCCCACATAACCAAAACCCACCATCATTATTCTGCCAATTTATTTAATATCACATCACATTCTTTCCACCAAACATGGGGCGTACAGTTTACGTGAATAATTTGTAAGCGATACGCGTCATCCGTCATACGAAGATCATCAATCATCGTCAGTAACAGAATACACCTGCGGTTGTAATTTGACTACCATACCTACCGTCATATTTCACGACATGATTGTGTAAGCGAGATGAATTAAAGTTAGCGTACCTACTAATCTTGTTCAGAATAGTTGTGTCAGAGGCTGCTTCTAATGGTATTGTTATAATCTGATTTATTATAGTCTAAGTCAGTAATTGTTGGGTTTAAATTGTAACTGGTTTTAACAAGGTATTCTTTTATTTTTTGAAAATGTCGTCTTGCAGGTCAATCCAGGAGGTTGTCGTCTGCTTTACCAGATTTGCCAGTGGCTGCCTTAATAAATTAAGGGCTCCAGCCAGGGCTTTAAACTTCCAACAAAGCAACTACAGGCTAGGAGGTACGGACCTCGCCTTAGGGTGTCGCTGGAAGTGGGCAGCAATATGGGTTTTAAAGGAGTTTTTTCTCCGCAAGTGCGACTTGTCCGTTCTTCTTAATTGATCCAGTGGTCGCGAGCGCTACTGTAGAGCATGAGGTCTTGGGTTTCATTCCCGCGATGGGAAAAAAAACGAAGTAGCAGTCCAAAGTTTGGATTTATGCCCAGTTTACGATCATCGGTTCGCCACCTATTACAGGGGACATAAACTTAATCGGAAAAATATGGGTTTCCTATAGGTACTCCTCTGCCCATCCCTTCGGAGAAAAAAGACGTCATGTTATGTAATCATTGTATTTTCATTTGATAGCTCATTTTTCGCACTTTAAACCAAGTTGCCTTAGACGTACTTAGCATTAAGGCTCCGGCAAACAAGCGCGACGAGACAGCCCGAGGCGACTTACGTAGAACAATTTCTATGAAAACTTAACGGAAATTGTTCTACAAGTGTCGCGTCACGCTGTCGCGTCGCTCCTGTTTGAAGAAGCCTTTATGTTTGTAATAATTTTAGTCTTATTTCGCTACTTTAATTCTCCATCTAAAACAAAACAAATAACCATTCGGTGATCTCTTACTTTTAACTGCTAATAAGGAAGCTATTTAGGTTTACCATTAACTTTTATATTTGTCGGTTTAACGTCTTTTAAATACGTATTTACAGTCGCTTCGCTCGCTGAATGGACTATAATTCGATTTTTTGTTTTCCCATTGAGTTTCTTAATATCATTCAGTTCATTAACGAGTATTGTTATCTAAAACAGATAAAATGGTTGGCGAAGTTCATAAGCTTGGGTATTTCTAACAAGATTATATTGGACTATTACAAGTATCTAAAATATTTATAATAGAATAAAATACACTACTGAACAAAGTTTAGGGAAAAAGGGTATTAATAGTAATTATTTTAATTAAAAAAAAAACAACTGGATGAAAGATGCCGAGAATCGAGCTGAATGGCGTTCAATTGGAGAGGCTTATGTCCATCAGTGGACTGCTGTTGGCTGATGATGATGACGATTGTCATTTTAACACTTTTAATGTAACTGGATATCAATAGAAGCGTAATTTAATACTGATGTTAATTTTTTACTTAAAAAAAGGCTTAAAGCGGAGATTTCTGGAAAACGCTCAAAAAGGTGGTTTTTTTAAGCAGTGTATCTCTTTAACCGTTAATAATTTTGAAAGCAAAAAAAATATGTGAAATATTCAAGTCGTTTTTGCATACAGCGATGGAACTCAAAACATAATTAAACATACTTTAATGCATAAAAAAAATCATCAAAGTCACCTCTTAATTACCTTTAAAATCAGTTTAATCCCTTCAGTTACAATTATAAACATAATTAAAAATATACCATAAAATTAAAATGCCAAACTGCATCCAGTGATTGATTATTATTTATTATTAAATAGTTAATATCTAATTTTATACGATTTTACTTGCATTTTTACGACATACGCTTGTCCATTTGTTATTCGACTTTATTACAATAGATTTTAACCCGTAACAAATTGCAATGAGAACTATTATCGCTCATAACGACAATATTTAAAGTTACCAGGGATTTCATGATGAAAATTATAGGGGAGTGTAGCAAGCATTCGGATTCTGTTATTTTTATTGTTTTGCAGATCTCTAGAAATCTTCCCGGCAGTATTACAAAACTTCATTCTTTAACTGCAGTTAATTTACTGTTATTTTCGGATTAAATTGCCACTGCAAGCGGTTTGGGTCTTAGCGAAATTGCTTCTATTAATTTTAACAGAAATTAATTTGTTTCACAGCTTTGATTGTTTCAATTGTTATTCTTAAATTGGATTGAATTTTAAAGCAATCAAAATTTTAAAGAGATTTTTTTTCGAAAAACACTTTTCATTAAAATCAATGGTCATTATGATGAAGAAGGTAGGTAGGTACCATCATAAATAGGAAAATAACATAAAAAAACATCACGCCTTATTTTCCCCGAGAGTTAAACAGAAGGTAGCTATAGTACACTCACATTTCGTCAGTTATGTTTAAGTCCTATGTAATAGGGAGTGAGCCCATTTCCATCGGCCATGCACATATCTATACTCCAGGCAGCTACTGGGAAATTCCAGACAGAAAAACTCAATAATACTTTGCCCGACTTGAGAATCGAACACAGGACCTCATGCTCAGCACTGACGCTTGCGACCACTAGACCAATAAGGCAGTCAAAACTATGTATACCTATACATTTTTGTAGATAGGTCACCGTACAATTGTAAATACCGTCAGATTATAATCTATCTCGCGAGATTGTAAACTGTCGATAAATTGAGAACTGCACCATACTGTTTACCGACCGAATAGGTTAGGTTAGGTTAGAATTGCGACCAACCGGGCGCAAGCCAAGCGAGCGAAACGAGCGGTGCCGCGGCAACGGCTGGCGAGCGCTTCTTTCAAGTTAGTGGTAGTTAATTGACTATTTATGAATAGCGCACGGTACTATCCGTCTTGATACCAATTCGCAATTTGACAGTTTCACTTCGATAGATTATAATCTACAGAAAAATAATGCGTTACATCAGAAGCAGTATATTACGGTTCATAATCTTTCGGCTCTCGAATCTCGCGAGATAGATTATAATCTAACGGTATTTATAATTTTACGGTGACATATATGATTAATCATTACATAGTATAAAACAAAGTCGCTTTCTCTGTCCCTATATCCCTATGTATGCTTAAATCTTTAAAACTACGCAACGGATTTTGATGCGGGTTTTTTTAATAAATAGAGTGATTCAAGAGAAAGGTTTATATGTATAATACACCGACCACTACGCGGGCGAAGCCGCTGGCAAAAGCTAGTAATATTATAAAGAGGAAAGATTTCTATATTTGTAACGGATAAACTCAAAATCTGCTGCACCGATTTCAAAAATTATTTCACCATTATAATGCTACATTATCCCTAAGTAATATAGGCTATATTTATTACTAGAAAAAAATTAGGATCCCACCCGTGCGAAGCCGGGACGGGCCGCTAGTTTGCCTATACTGTAGGTAAATCTAATAAATTTTCTAATTGGAATTGAAAGGATCAAAGTAAGCAATATACAGCACCTAAAATAATAATACAAGACTCACAAAAGGCTGAAATGTGTTTGATTGAAAACCCTTTGCTTTATTACCTTCCCGGAATTCATCCTATTACAAATCTATTTAAATAGCAATTTGATTTATAAAATAATTTATTATTAAATTGACTTTGATTAGAATAACACGAAAATAAATGAAAAGTTATCATAAAATACAGAGTGGAAGGGACATACTATTGACAGCTCACTTTACCTTCGTTTTCACGGTGAGATTTTTACAGAATAGTACTACAGTTACCATAGATTATGTACGTACATGATTCTGAAACCTAATGTGGTGAAATGTATAAATTAGGCCGTTCCATACATTTTGGCCGCGTGGTATTGCACTTTTCCATGTAATATTTGTTTTTCTTTCCATAACCGACGAAAAATTTCTACGCTGGGGTGTCTAGAATTATGCGCTTAGAGTTTTTCTGTGTATGTACTACCAATACTAGTATTCAGCTATTTCCAGTTAGACTAGAAGCCGACCCCAATATAGTTGGGAAAATACTAAGCAGACGATGATGACTGCCGTAAATTTGCCATTTTATAAATAAAGAAACATATATCAATTTTCTTTTGTTGCCTTGGACTGTACCATAGTAGGTACCTACCTAACAGTGGCGAAAGCATCATATAACACGATTCCTACCGGCTTCCCTCCCGGCTATCCCGAAAACGAGATGGAGGAATGTTACACATTTTATTTAGTTTTCAGCTGTTCAATTTCATTGTATTTAATTCTCTACATTCCTATATTAATTTTCGAATGATAGTAAGTATTATATTCTTTATTGATAAGTCAGTAAGATAAAGCGGACTTCGCTTCGGCTTTGCTATTAGAATAATTGACACCTCGCTGCTGCTACCTAAGTTATTTTCTATTGTTATTTACCTAATATTTCTGTATCTAGAAGGTATAGGTACGAACATTGACCTTAAGTCTCAATTACAACGTTAACATATAGAATGCAATCAACTGCGGGTAATCAACAAACACCAATTTAGTATTTCCAGGAGGTCTATATTTAACTGTGATTAGGGAATTAATTATGCCTACTGCAATAGGTCTAGTTCATTTTCCCTTTATGATTAGATACGAAACAGTAGTTACTTTTGGATTTACGAATATTTATATTTTTCGTTTGCCATATCCATCCTCTGTCAAATGCCAGAAAAAGTGAAATAACAAATTAAATAAGCCTTGGCCCGCCTGATGGGATTTTCCATAGGTAAATAATGACGAAATTCCATAAATTTAAAATCCCCAATGTAACCCCTAATTTTGTTTAAGGCTGGGAAGTCATCAAATAACTTCTCCCGCTCTGGGTGGAGCGGAAGGGCGTGTCAGACTTTTACTTATTAAAACCCACCCGTGTTTCTGCGGTTGCCTGTGTGCCAAGGGCCACGGTATCTTTTTCAAACAACTCGCACCTCCTTTAGAGGCTGTTTTTTTTAAATCCTGCCTTACGTTCTTCTTCTTTAAGTAATCCTTCCCTATCGATAAGTATAAGATACTCTTGTGCAAAATTTCCTGCTTCTAGACGGAGATATTATCATCGTAATCATCATCATTTACCTAAACTTTTCCCATGTTCGGTTCGGCTTTCAGTCGAATGCAATTGAATACCAGTATTTCACATGGAGAGACTGCAAATCAAATCAAATCAAAAGTCATTCATTCAAATTAGGCTGAGAAACAGCACTTTTCGAACGTCAAAACACATGAGACAGTCCCCCAAAACGCCCACCCTTCACCACTTCCTAGTGCTTTAGCTGGGAAGAAGTGGCGGAACAAACTCACCAGCAGCAGAGCTGTCTGTTTAGTCGGATAGACTTGATTCTATACATACATAGGCAAAGTAATAAACATTACGAGACACAAAATATTAATTAAATAATTAGTCAAAATGTCAGCTAGCCGTACCAATATACCGACAAATAAAATGAAAACTGTCGAGGCCAAATAAAGCCTAAAAAAACTCATCTTATAAAATATTGTTATGAGTAGATCATGTCAATAACTAATGACGTAATAGATAATAATAAAAAAAATGTTAGACAGGCAATAAAAAATAAAATAATAATTATATGAACCCATATAACCTGTCACTAGATACGCCAATTCTGGAGAAAGAACATAAACATTGTCTTGAGTTAATCACAGCGACCAACTATTTTTGTCATTTATATAGTCGTTGATGGAATAGTAAGCATTTAAACAAAGGATGGATTTTACTTGAGCTTTAAACGCACTAAAAGGCGAATCTAGCAAAGAAGAGGGCAGCTTGTTATAAAAAGTTATACTTACCAAGCCCAACAAATGATTTATGAACCTTATGAAGCCGCTGAAAGGGAGCACGTAGTTTGTCCTTATTTCTTGTGTTAACGGTGTGAGTATCACTGTTTTTAGTGTACAAGTGTATATTTTGCCTAATATATAAGATGTTAGCGAACGGCCTATCTGACCTCCACAGCCCAGTAACTGGGTAATAGGATGCCCCTTGGTAAGAATGGCTCTCAGATTTTCGGGCTTATGACGACCCGTAACTACTCTCAAAGAGCAGTAACTGCATAAAGTGCTTTCACAGGCACGGAGAGATCTTGGTATGTAAAGATGGTCACCTATCCACCGAACAAACGTGGTAAGCGCATCTTAACTTTAAATAGACCCGTGCGGACATAATTATCACTACATAGTATAAAACAAAGTCGCTTCCTCTGTCCCTATATCCCTATGTACGCTTAAATCTTTAAAACTACGCAACGGATTTTGATGCGGGTTTTTTTTAATAGATATAGTGATTCAAGAGGAAAGTTTATATGTATAATACACCGACCTCCACGCGGGCGAAGCCGCTGGCAAAAAGCTAGTTTAACTATAAGCCTAAAAAAAGATAGTATTATTAGCGTCCAGGGTGGGTTTATGCAATTTAATTGTGTTTGTGTCTTTACTTACAATAATAATAAAGACTATAAGTACTTTCTGTTAGTAACTTATCACTAACCAACCTATGGACTGTTCATGTATGTCTGAAATAAAGATTTTTATTTATTTATTTATTCATTATTATCAATCAGGCACATTATATTCAGTACTCCTTAACCTTGCCTAACTTTAAGAACAAATTCCACCGCAATCAAAACCAACAGAAAGAACTTGAAAACACAGGACCGAAGAGGAGTCCTCGTTAATAAATATTGATAGAATAAACAAAAGTACTCTCAAAAAGTCTTCCGGGAGAACTTTCGTATTATTAGATTCCTAGAGGGCTCTTATGTAACCGACTTGACAATGGACCCCGAGATCTGATAATTGCGTAGGTACACAACGAGCAACTTTTTATCTTCGTTTCAGAATTCTTAGGGAATTGCCTGAGAGGAAATGAGTAAGGAACTGTAGTTTGAACTGAAGTAGAGGTAAATAAAAGTGGTGCGAGTCAAGCGGTCCACTTATTGGCTACTTTCTTTATTGGGATAGTCTTTATATAGTCAAAATTGCTCACTAAATTTTAGTGAACAATTTTGACTTAGAACTTTGTAAAATTCGCCACAAATAACTATGACTTTGGTAGACTAGCCGACTACTCGGCTGCAAAATAGCCGAGTAGTCGGCTAAGCCGATCATTTCTTTCGATTGAATTCGGGTAACATCGGTAATGTTCGTGACTACACTTTCGGGTCGTAGGTGGCGTGCGCGGCGCCCGGCGATCAGGCGGAATTGTCGATACATGTTTTTGTTTACTTTACATTTATTATTTCATTGTTCACGTGCGAGCGTTTCTTTCTATCATATTCTAGATTCTACTGAAAGTATACTGTAAAACTTATTCTGTAATAAAAATAATAACAGTAAAGATTTTAATTTCATTTCAATCACCGTCATTTTCATTTTGAACGGCCCATTTTTTACGAGTAAAAAATGGGCCGACTAGTTGGTGGTTTTAGCAGACTAATCGCCGACTACAAATCTAGCCGACTAGTCGGTACATCACTACAAATAACAAACATAACATCACGTCTTGTTTGGGTGTACCTATAGTAGACCCACATTTCGCCAGTTATGTTTAAGTCTCATATAATAGGGTGCGACCCTATTGCCATCAACCGGGCACAAATCCAGATTCCGAGCTGCTACTGAGAAGTTCTCATCATCATCATAATCAGCCTATAATTTTCCCACTGCTGGGAAACAGGCCTCCTCTCGGTGAGAGGGAATGGGCCGTAATCCACCACGCGGGCCCAGTGTGAGTTGGTAGATGTAGATGTCACAAGTCTTCGAATTTTTGGTTCTAGGACATGCTAGTTTCTTCACGATGTTTTCCTTCACTGTTTTGAAAGCAGGGGTGATGAAATAATTTACACAAAGTAAAGCGCCTGTCAGGGTTTGAACCTACGACCTACAACTCGTAAGTCGCGGCCGTTACCAATGGTCCACCACTGCTCTGCACTGAGAAATTCTAGCCAGACCTGGAAATCGATCCCGGGATCTCATTATTTATTTATTTATTTATTTATCAAAACAAGTTTATAAAAAAAAAATATCAGCAGTTCCGCTTGTGACCACTAGACCAAGGCACATTTCAAAGGATATTCAATACTTTTAACCATTTTCCATTAATTTACATATACCACTGCCTCAATAAAATAAATTTAGGAATTACAAAATAGTTAAGACTTATACACACCTACATAGATGATACTCTTTTTTGCAGACTGTAGGTGAATACTTGTAGACAGTTGTTAACTCGTTGAGAACTGCGCGCAGACTGGGTCCATCTACTCTTAAAACACCATTTACTAAACGCTCGTTTGCTGAGCGGCCGTTACGTCATGAAGGCTTTTACAAATAAAAAAAAGCGTCGATAACAGTTGGCAGATTATTTCAGCCGTTGCCCTAAACCGAGGTCTGTACCCCATAGGGGCTGTCCTTAGCGAGCAGCCGCAATAATTGTATGTCTTTAAGCCCTGGTTGAAATCCTTAATTTATGAAGGTTACCACAAGCAAGTCGGGTTCAGCAGACAAAATCTTCATAGGTTGACCTACGAGATGTCATACCCAAATAAATTGTTTGCAGATTATTTTGCTTTAAATGTGTTGTCAACTATGGATTTAACGTTATTATAGTCAGGAGCAGCCTGTCAAATCTTGTTAATGTAGTTTCTTGTTTGGGTCCGTCAACTAGTATCGTTACATCCGAGTTTCGCAAATACACAAAAACGAGCAAAGAAATCAATAATATGGGTTATATTTGGAAACTTCCTTCAGAAGCCACAACTAAGCACGGAAACTATTCGTCTTCGTTCTGTTTTGATGTGTAATGATTACGTACATTTCAGCGTGGGAAGTTGCATTTCTGTTCAAGCTGGCAAATATGTCTTCCTGACTTGTTTGTTAGTTGAATTATTGATAGGAAAGGCAGAAAGTACACTAAACAAATGAATGTCGTTAGGACAATTATGAGATTACAAAGATATCATTATATGACGGCGTCAGCGATGGCTGAGCAATAGCGGCTTCATCAGCTCGATTCGGTGGTGCCGAATCCATAGTGTAGGTTTACAATTAAATACGATTGTACGGCAAATCAGTTAGTATTTCAAAATAATTAAAACAGTACCATTCTAATAACGTTAACGCATTATTTTCTAAATTCAAACAAATCCACAGTATCGTTTGGTTACTCATGTGGTATCGCATAAAAGTGGAGGTCTGCATTCGTCCGTCTAACTCGTCTTTCAGTCACTTCCCTCATTCGACTTTGCTCACTTGCCGCCCCTCTAGCGAGCACACACGGCACTTACCCTCACCTTATTACTTCCGTGATCTATTGAGAGGCTATTTTCGCTCAACTTGTATAATCTACGACATTTTTATAATATACTAGCTGACCCAGCGAACTTCGTACCGCCATATTTTATCTCTACAGTCGCGCCTGGTAAAATCAAATCAGTTAGTCGATTGTTTCGTCAAAGATCTGTCAAAGTCTTCTGTCACATGCCGTCAATTACTTTTTGTATTAGATTGTAAAAAAGTAATTCTGATCAAATCTATTAATTTTTTTTTTAATTTTCTTATATAAAAGTCTTGTCCTGACAATAAGGAACACATAAAAAAAGAATCATCCAATTTGGTGCAGTCCACAGACTACTTAGAGATACTACGTATCAGACGACCCACTCCCATAGAGAAAAAATGGTCAGTAGAGTTGTCAAAAGTTGGAAGTTTAAAACATGACAGTTCGTTTTTTTTTTAATTTAGTTGTTGAGTTTTAGGCAAAGGCTCACACAGAAAGCCTCACTTACCCTATTGTAGGTACTGTTTTCAGATCTTTTTTTTTGTTCGTAGCTCAAATACAATAATGTAAAACTTATAAATTACAGGGAACTACTGAGAAATATGTAAATGAAACAACAAATACTTGTTAAGATTTTTATTTTTTAATTTAGTTTTATATTTATTATATGCCTTAGGTTGCATTCTCGGAAGAGATTTTCCTATTAATCGGGATATATCTGTGCCTTTTATTATTTTATTTATTATACAACACCAGTTGAAAATTACTAATTTTAACAAATGGTCAAGGAAGGCTTTTTTAATTTATTTTTTATGTGTTTCACAAGAAAGAAAGCCAAATGAGTACTTAGACTTAATTTGGCTTTTTATTATTTTGGAAATGTTATTTTTAGATGGACAGTGTTATATGTACTCATTTGCCACCAATGCAAAATATTACAGTATAATCACTGAGAGGATAAGACAGTACGGAAATTAATCAACGCAAACTTCACTCGATCAACAACAAAACTGTAATGGCGGTAAATAAATAGCAGAAGCGGAAAACTTAAAACATATTCGAAAACCGCCTAAATTTGACAGTGAAATTTGTAAATGGTCTATGGTTTTGGCACCTGGCGAAAGAGGGGTGAAGAATGATAGAAGGGGGTGAGGAGGCCTGTCTTGTTCGTTTCTTCGAACCATAGAGTATACGGTGTACATTTTTTGTTCTAAATTTGCGTGCCGTGGTGCAGTCGTTCGGAAGTTATGCGCGTACATACATTTCGGCGTTTCATTTTTATTCATATATAGAATAGAAGATAATCTAAAAATTATGAGTTGATAATGATGGAGAGTATGCAATTACCTACACAACAAACCCACTCAACGATCACGGCTTGTGCAGAAATATAATCACCAATACCATTATCTCACCTTCCAATCAGCGAAGCAACAATGTATGACACATCAACGCATATAGGTTGTAATCCGAACCCCAATTACTTACACCCACCCGGCAACAATATAACAACTAGGGTAGTAAATACTGCATATATGTATACCGGGGGCTTTGGAATACAGAACCTGGAACCGACTATCGATATGACAAATGATCTCGTAAATTTGCAGGAAGCTGCAACAGAACAAGATGGGTACCAGTGTTTGCCTTCATAAAATCCGGTATCTAGCTTTATTGGTAGTGATTGCGAAGTTATGTAGTGTTGGGAGGAACATGTGTGGATACCAATAAACGCTTCTCGTTGTGGACGGGTTTCCAGTTTTGCGGGAGCTGGTTTCAGCTTTTACAACTACAAATCATCGTGTTTGTTTATTCGGTTTTGGGACAGTAATTTGTGAGAATCGGGTGTTTTGTCAGTGTCCACTCCATATTGTTAAGCTAAGCTCATCTTTTTTTAAATATGTTGTAAATTAAAGTCCCATTTTTTACTTACAAAGTGTATTTTCTGTTTGCAAAACCAACTGAATGCTAATCATCTTTAATTTCTCTACCTAACTACAAAATTATGAAAATCTTCAAAATCTGGTTTTGAAAAAATCTACTTTGTGTATTTTTTTTTGTAGCATTAAAACGATTGACCCTAACATCAGACGAAAGATTGATAAAAAAGTTTCACCATCGAATATATTATGGTGACGTAGCCCTTATGAGGTTGCTACTATAAATTACTTTCAAAAGGGAACACGAACAATGAGCATTGTATCTTTCATTGTGCAATGACACAAAATAACGGGACTAGTGCATAATGTGCTGGAATAGAACATAACATTTGTGCGTATAAACTCACAGACAATGCTTATTATGACCCGTTCAATGCCAGAAAATGGTTATGTTGAACGCCACACAGTTCTGTCAGGCTGTTGGCAATGTAATTTGTGGGACAGCAAAAATGAATAATGAATGGTATTTACTGTGTTGCTTGACAACAATAAGTGCAAATTTAAAGTGTAGACTGTATTGATTGGTTCTTCGTCCAATCGAGTAGCCAAGTATTATTTTTACTAGCGGGCTGTGTCCCACTAGGGCAAAGATTTCCATTCCCTCCTTCTACTTAGCCTTATAGAAGTATGAGGAACAGGGTATAAAGTTCACTCATACTCTATTGGTAAAGGAGGATCCTCTGACCAGACGGGTGTTGTCTGGTGGGCAACTGCCCGACAGTTAAGGTCGGGATTTTGTATATATGTAGATCGCGCGGTAAACTCTGCCTGCGCGATGTAGTTGATGTAGTTGCGGTGTGACGTCGAGTCTTGAGTAGTTTGCATATGGCGTTGTAGATGGCGCCACTTCACTTTTTGTGTTTTTCCACGTTTGTTGATTTGAAGTTTCGTATGTGGCATTGTAGATGGCCGCCACAGCCTTATCTACTGCTATTTGTGGCCAATTCTTATGAAAATCTGCCAGGGGTGCGAGTTGTTCAAAAAAGATACCGTGGCCCCTCGTACTCATGCAAGTTTAGTGAAGGAACACGGGTCGGTTTTAGTCTGACATGCCCTCTTGCTCGACCCAGAGCGGGAGAGATTATTTGATGATTTCCCAACTTAAAAAAAAATCCTTATGAAAATAGTCTAGTTCGTCTCGCCATCTCCTCCTGGCTACCTTCGTCAGTTATGTACATTTATACTTATTTTTACCATGATAAAAGGAAATGCATGTTATTATACATCGTGAGTAAAATTTATTGAAGCCAGCAAATTAAGAGACGGAGTGGTGTTGCCAAAATAAAATTGTAAATTGACACATTTCTGCTGATTCCATTTTCACATCAATGCCTCGGCCTGTCTCTTGGGATGAGAGTTTTCATTACTGAAAACGAATGGTAATGAGGTAACATTTAAATGTTGTTTATTAAATTGAGTATTGTCAATAGTTGTTTCAGTAAATTTTTTACGACTTAATTTTTTCTTTTGAAGTATCTTTCGTGTGAATGCTGATTATTTACTAATTATTTATTTATTGGTATATATAATGCTAGAGACTTGCCAAACCATGACATTATTCCAATGAAACTTGATAATATGTACGGGTAATGTGTTAATTTATATGATTTTAATGAGTCACATTCCTTGCAAGTTTGACAAGCATTTTTGTTGATTTAAGTTAGTTCTTTTGATCAGGCAAAATAAATAAACTGTCATTTCTGGGATCTTTGACAGTCGTTACGGGCGTCAGAAGCCCGAAAATCTAACAACCAGTCGTCAGGAGGTCGGATAGGCTTTCGTTTCATGTAAAATACTGGTATTCAGCTGCATCCGGTTAAACTGTGAATGTAAAAACAGTGATATTCACACCGTTAACACAAGAAATAAGGACAAACTACGTGCTCCCTTTCACCGGCTTCATAAGGTTCATAACTCATTTGTTGGGCTTGGTATAACTTTATATAACAAGCTTCCCTCTTCTTTGCTAGATTTGCCTTTTAATGCGTTTAAAGCTCAACTAAAATCCATCCTTTGTTTAAAGGCTTACTATTCCATCAACGACCATTTAAATGACAAGAATAGTTGGTTGCTGTGAACTCAAGACAATGTTTATGTTCTTTCTCCAGAATTGGCGTACCTAGTGACAGGTTATATGGGTTAATTTAATTATTTTATTATTTTTTATTGCCTGTCCAAAGTATTTTTTTTTTATTATCTATTATGTCATTAGCTATTGAAATGATCTAGTCATTACATTTTTTTTTTATGATGAGTTGTTTTATGCTTCATGTTGCCTCGACAGTTTTCATTTTATTGGTCAGTGTATTGGTATGGCTAGCTGACATTTTGACTAATTATTTGTGTCTCGGTAATGTTTATTACTTTGCCTATGTATATATAGAATCAAGTCTATCCGACTAAACAGACAGCTGTGCTGCTGGGGAGTTTGTTGCGCCGCTTCTTCTTCCCAGCTAAAGCACTAGGAAGTGGCGAAGGGTGTGCGTTTTGGGGGACTGTCTTATGTATTTTGACGTTCGAAAAATGCTGATTCTCAGCCTAATTTGAATAAATGACTCTTGATTTTTGATTTTTTTGACTTGAAGCAGACCTCAACATTTATTTATTTTATTTATCCTCACACTGGAACGCCATACAACAATTACACCAAGGGAGAAAAAAAATACTTCATGTGCTGCATTCGTGCGCGGTGGACATCGAACGGGTGACGATGGCTCACGCACGTTTACGCAGCGTCAAGACACTTCACCATACTTCCATAGCTCTATTCCATCCATATCGCGCCCATTCTTTGCGATTTATTGAGATTCAATGAAAATATGAAATTCAATTTGAAAATATAAACATTAAAATTGAAAAAACGGAAAATTTTGATGTTACAGATTGTAAAAAAAAAACAATTTATAATATAGGCTACTTAGCATAGTGAGGCAAAGGCTAGGCAGATGATGATGATGAATTTCATGATATAAAAATTGTTGCGGTGAATATTTTCAGTTCGAATGTACTGCTGAAAATAGTTCTCTTCCATGTTGTTCTGTCGAATTAATTGCACAAGGAGTTATAATTAACAGTAATAATCATTACAGTCCCATCAATGTACAAAATGTTCAATGTAACTTCCAGAATAAGCAACTTTTATTTGCCAAATTTACTCAAACGCATTCATGGTTTTATTTTCCTTAACAAATTCTACATATACCTACCCCTGTCTCTTCTCAAACCAAAGAGATGTGATAATAATATCTTAGCTTTTCAGTCCACATTAAAATAATGTTTACGCTTATAAACCTCGAATTTTCTTTCTTACCTCCTTTTAATTTTCCCATTTTATATCTTGCAAGGTATTAGGATATAATCTGACGGAAAATGATTACGTTTCCGCCCTCTCACCCGCGGTGAAAGTGGAATTTGGCCAAGGCTGAACAAAGAAATCCTTACGCCATTAAGCTCGTCATATAACCTTCCAATTTCTTTTTCTTCTTCATCCAAACATTTTTTTGGATCATTTTTGTCATCAGTTCTTATTGCCTAGTGCATTGTGTATAACATTATATTTTTGCCCACAAAAAAAAAAATGTTTAAAACTTAAATTTTGATTATGTTTTTTCTCGTGACTTTCTCTGTTTTTATGCCAGCCTGTGAAAGTATTTATTTTTTCGGCCAAATTAAAAAAATATTCTGAAGCTACAGTTTTCTTTCAGGCTTCGGGTAGGTCTATCTCATATTCTCAGTCCATGTTGCTTTTCAACCGATGAAATAAAGGGAGAAGTTCTCTTGTTTGTTTAATCACAACGAACAATTTCTTACAAGAACACTTTCTGTGCTGAACTACGCAATAAAACCGTGCAGTGACCTGCTACATAAGTAATATCTTGTCAAAAGTGCTTCTAACATGAACAATTCAACATAACTAAAAACATTTTTATACCTGTGCATTCGTATGTCACAGTCATGAAAACCGACAACCACAGTTCAGATGACTTGCTCCCGCGAGCGTTCTCAATGTAAATTTCAGTCATAAAGAATAATGATTTGTTCACCGTAACTTTGTCACTGTCAACTTTATATGAAAAGTGGCGCTGTATAAAAGTTTACCCCTTAATTTTCATAGAGAAGATGTTCGTACCCACTTTGCAGGTACTTACTAAAGGATAAAAGAGTAAATCTAGTTTAAAAGTTACATTACAATGTGAGTTTTTTATTAGGACAAGACGTATTTTGTGAGGAGGTAATGGGGTCTGAAATATTAATAAAGTATAATTTCGGGAGTATATTCAAGTGGATACAACAAAAGCCTCGCAGAACAGATGGTCGATGGGGCCGCAAGGTTCGGGAATGACGACCGTTTGGAAGCCTCCCACAAGGTGGATTGATTACCTGGTGAACGCCGCAGGAATTCGCTGGATGCGTGAAGCACAGAACCGGTCGAAGTGTCGGTGTTTTAGGAGGACTATGTCCAGCAGTGGGCGTCTTTCAACTGATGACTAAAGGCGGTAGAATACGGATTAAGCTACGAAGATGGGTAGTTATAACACCCACTTTGGCCGAAACTTGTTGTGGTGGTCAATTTAAGAACATGCAATATAGGAAGTATTTTCAACTTCAGAACCGATTTCCAATAATGGAGAACTAATTCCAGCAGTGAATCCGAAACTGTTAAACTATTTTATCACTTTGACACTAGTTTGGCGATTTAGGTTAAGCTCAAACGTGAATTATATTACTTTACATTACATTAGAAACTCAAGTTTAGTATTGAAAACCAACATGCTGACGAGCTTGTAAGTGACATATGAAGCTTATATTTTGACAAACATAAACTAAATCACAAATCTACGTTAAAACCGTATAACTGGCGTCAGACAACGTTACATCAACCGTTGTAATTGAACGCTGAACCGAAAAGGGCAAAAAGAAACTCATTTGTGCCCGCCATGTTATGAAATTAAACCGCGTGTTGTACATACACAACATGGAACAGTCTCGTTATTTTTCGTCGAAATGTGGGGCTCAAATTAACTTCAACCTCGTCGGTTTATTTTTGATCACACCTGTTTGGCTAAAGGTGAATAGCGGACCTTTGAATGGGAATGGACAGTGGTGATATTTCTTTTTGAGAAATATAAGAAACGCTACTTGCGACATAATAAGTTATTTATTCGGATCACTAATTAAGTTGTTGGAGCTCAAAATCATTCTTTATTTTTTGGTAAGCCTAATGAACTCCCAGAAATATAGAAGGATTTCTATGAAGAACGAAAAATATTTAAACGTCAATTTTAAGACACTATCACTCTAAATTTTTAGCTGTAGAGTGTCCTATATTTGGCGAAAATTGCATAAAAACTATAGGCAAATTATACTCAACAAACCAAACTTTGTGTGTACTAATGACCACACGATAAAAGTGAAAGCTTACGACTGGATCAGAGTTAAGGCCCTGGTAACTTTAAATAGTGTCGTTATGAGCGATAATAGTTCTTATTGCAATCCGATACGGATTAAAATCTGTTGTAATGAATTCGAATAATAAATGAGCAAGAGTATGACGTAAAACTGCAAATAAAATTAGATATCAACTATTTAAAAATAAATAATTTGGCATTTGGAATTTTATGGTATATTTTTAATTATGTTTATAATTGTTACTGAAGGGTTAACCCGATTCAGCGTCACCAACCCGAGCGTGATGGTTCAGTTTGGATCACTGTTCAGAATGAGCGAAAAGTGCGCCTAAAGAAATATTCTGTAAAAACGAATTAAGTGGGATGCGTGACTGTCTGATATCATAACTGAGTTTAATCCTTAATTCGGCAATTAAATATTCGCTTGTTACACCATGCCACGTTGATTTACTCAACGCTAAAAAGTGTTGTAAACAGATACGGAATAAAACCGCAAATTGAATTTCCGATTTGAATATTTTCGTTAATTAAAAAAATGGCGGCGCGGAAGTTCTCTGGCTCGGGTGTCGGCTTTGTTTTTATAATATCTGAGCCTCATTTTTATCATTTCTATTTGGAGATTATTTTTGGTTTTAAGGTGAACAATTTTTCGTTAAGTATCGGTTTCTAGAAAAGCAATTTATCGGCGAATGACGTCCCTGAAATGTTATGTTTTCAATTAAGTTGGTGTGTTTTCCTAGAAAGCGTTTTTTGTTATTTGAAAAAAAAAATCTAAAACGTTAGTTCCACCAACCTGCAGTGGGCCTGGGTGGTGGATTACGGCCTACTCCCTCTCACAGAGAGGAGGCTTAAGTCCCAGCTGTGGGGACATTGTATGCTGATTATTTTGCTTTTTTGACGCCGTAAAATCAAACCCCACTGCCATCATTTTCATGACGCCCGTCACTGCGAATATTAGACAACGTTCGCACGGACAGAAAAACATCACGGCGGAATTTTTTCCCGCACTGGATTTTCAACTCTCGGTAGTAAGCCGAGCATTGAGAATCAAACAGAGTGCAACCCAGCGCATCGAAAACACACTGTTTGATTTGCAACTCTCGGCGCTACCTGCGGCGATATTTGCAACTCTCGGCGCTACCTGCGGCGATATTTTTACGTGCGTTTTTAGGTGCGCACGTGGTCTTATGTGGCGGCCACCGCTTTTCTAGGAGGCAGTAGCTTTAAAGACATTTCAATATAGGTATATTGTGAACCCCACCAGTTGGTGCTGACATCTCTTTGAGGCGCGCGTGGAACACAACGCGCCATCGAGCTTGGCTTGGTCCTTACCGGACAGCGAGCTACCCATTACTCGCCGTCTGCAAGCCCGCGTCTACAGTGGCCGGGAATCAGCCTGGGATTCCCGACGCCCAGGGCGTCTCCTGCGGTGACTTGGACCGTGAGGGCGCATATACTGCCTATGCCTCACGTGCACCACCTCCCTCTTCGTGAGAATTACTGCTTCGCAGAAGGAGGTGACGGCTACCCATGCACTCTCGCTCTGTACCATGGCCTCCACAAGGACACGACGGTGGTCCGCCCAAGCCGGGCAGACCTCCACCGTATGCTCCACCGTGTCCTCAAGACGATCTACGCAGTGGAAATACCCGGGCGTTTCCTCCCGCCTTATACCAAACAGGAACCTCCCGAAACAGTGTAGGTGTATGGTTCTCATTAATACTTCTCACTGCTATGAAGAGAACCGTGTGTCAGAATTGTCTGGTTTGTGAAAATAAGGTTTATAGATATGCCATAAGACATCCTAACAATGCCGAGTATGTAATATAATAATGATTGACTAGGTTTTGCCAGCGGCTTTGCCCGCGTAGAGGTGAGAAATTATCCTACGAGAACGTACTACAGGGATATAAATTATCCTATGTGTTAATCCAGGTTATAAACTATCTGTTTGCCATCACATATCCTATTTCATAAAAATCCGTTCAGCTGTTTTAGCGTGATTGAGTAACAAACATACATACATTCGAATTTATCTCTACATAGTATAAAACAAAGTCGCTTCCCGCTGTCTGGCCCTATGTATGCTTAGATCTTTAAAACTGCGCAACGGATTTTGATGCAGGTTTTTTAATAGATAGAGTGATTCAAGAGGAAGGTTTGTACATCGAACTCTGCGCGGGCGAAGCCGCTGGCAAAAGCTAGTAATATCTATTAGTAGGATGGTAGGATAACATGATCCAAACATAAAAAACGATAATATTTATAATATTAGTACGATGGTAGTATAAGGTGATTTTTGCTATCCAATTGTTAAAAATTCCACGAATCATTCTGAAATAATTTTGTTAAGATAAGAGCGATGAAATTCCCTTTACCCTTCCGAGCAAATAAGCCGGAAGACAGCAGGAGTAACTAATTTCGTTTCTCCCTAGAGCTACCCCATGTTTACCACTTACCCCAATCAACAAACACAAGGGTACACATTTAATTACTAAACAATTAGAGGGTCTCTACAGAATAGTAAAATGTGGCACAAAATATGAAATACAAATTTCGGACGGGGTATCGAAAACTAAATTCATTAAAACTATTGCTTCGGACAAATGTTTTCAACTCGAAACTCCGCCTCCAACGACATTTTGATATCGATAATCATTTTGCTACCCTTCAGAGAGCTGCTCTAAATATTGCCAAAAATGACACATTCAATTTTCTCTGACTCCTTTAGAACATAAGAAAAATATAATTTACAATTCGGTAAAGGCACTCTCCTTTACCGAATTGTAAATTATATTTTTCTTATTCGTTATTCTAAAAGATATTAAAAAGAAAAAAACAATTTATTCGTGGTAAACAGAGCCCTGCGGCTCTGTCACGCATAGTGTTGTCTTTGGTTTATTGGTAAAGTACCTAATGTTTCCTCTTTTATGGATTTCAGTTATAGAACAGCACCCTAATTGTGTTACACACTATCAATCAGAATCTGAATAATTTTGAAGAATGCTGCTAATTCATTGCTTCATACATACACCCATCACACCATCACCTACCCTCTCAGTCTCAAAGACACACATCCACACTTACACACCCCCAAATTAATATTAAGCCACTATTATTTTTTGTTTTACTTGTGTCATTATTAATTTGTAATCGTCTTTTATTATGTACAAGATTGTTAACACTATTTTAAATGAACATATAGGTGTATGTTCATTTAAAACAGTCATAGGCCGTAAGTGAGTCGTGATTTGTAATACAGGTTTTACCTACAAAATGTATCTGCATCATCATCATATCAGCCGAAAGACGGCCACTGCTGGACATAAGCTTCCCTCAAAAGGATTTGCCATAATCGCCACGCTTGGCAGGCGGGTTGGCGATTGCAGTATGGTGGTCAAATGCATAGAGAACGCTGCTGCCCATTCTCTAGTATAAGACTAGCCTGTGCAAAAGGGAATTAAAAGCGTTGATTTAAACAAACCATGTTTTATTTACTGGGTATAATAAAAGTACAAAAATTACGGCAATATATTTATAATTACAATATTACAATTCTCAGTACTTACATGCGTATCACAAGATCCTTACACGTCACTTTACACCTCAATCCCAACTGCTTGCTAAAATGGCGCTACCAGGTAACTTTTTAAAACCCCTCCACTTTGTCACACTCAAATAGTCAGTTGACGTCTTAATATTTTAGAATTTTAAACAAATCAAGTTACTTTTTACTAATCAAAACAAGATTGTACTATTTTAAAAACATTGTTTATATCTTAATAAAAATAAAAAATAGCTAACACTAATAAGTCCCTTAGTCGCCTTCTACGACACCCACGGGAAGAAATGTGATGGTGCTATTCTTTTACGTCCGGCACCACACGGAACGTAGCTGCATACTAACGTAAATTACGCATTTTTATTTTACTGTCGAAATTAAAGCTATTACTACTCTTAATGTGACGTAAATACAGGGGTATTTTCAAGCTCAATGCCAACAATATAACATGCATATGTCTTATAAAAATAAGGAAATCCTAAATTTTAATATATACTTGTTTAGTGACTTTCTACCCAACTCAACAAAGCCTTTCTAACTTGTTAACACATGCAGGTAGTTTAGCCACCCAACAATGTACGTGAAAGTAGTATTCTACCATCAAAATGGCCATAAGAAGTCGCAGTCACGAGCAAGCAGCGGACTAACTCCGTACAATGTACAGGATTTTAGCGGAGTTAAGCATGTTTTACCAAGTACTAAACGCTTTAGTGGGTAAAAGTGTCCGGTCATAGTGTATTAGTGTAAGTTTTGTGTTAAAAGTTGCACCTCCTCTCTGAAGTAATGACATTTTGCCCGCACTTAGTGACTGCAAAATCTAGTGGATATGGTAACACAATTTGTGAGCTCTACCCGTGTGATCCCGGACTAAAAATAGGACGCCTAAGTGTAGTGAGAGTCACTAAAGGATTATATTAGGCTTAACGCAACACTGTCCACAGATGTCTACCTAGCTTTAAAAGGGTCGAGACTCGATTTTCTGACACTTTCAAATTTAAACTTCGCACTTATCGGTGGGATTTTAGCGAAATTGTGGTTTGATTTATGACATTAAATTGTGTTATAAATAAGATATTTTCCGAAGTAGCTTTTCCAATCATCAAATCTAATCCTCAACTAATATTATAAATGTTAAAGTATGTTTGGATGTTTGTTACTAAATCCCGCAAAAACGGCTGAACGGATGTGGCACACAGAATAGTCTGTAACCTGGATGAACACATAGAATATTTTGTATTCTGGTAGTAGGTACCTTGCCGAGGGATAATTTCGGACCCCCACGCGTCAACAGCTACTCTATTATAATTAATTTCTACGTAAAAGCAGCTCAGCTAGTTACATCATTTAATAGAATTGGTGAAGTTTCGTATTTCACCAAAATAGAACTCAGATTTAGTCCAAAGCTTAAGTACAACAGAACCACTGACGTAATAAGCAACTAGTTGTTTATCTTTCAGTGTAACCTCAACATTACTGCTGGAGGCATTCCTGTTAATGTGTATCATTTGTCTGAAGTTTTCCACTTGACCTGCATTTGCCCAAGGGTTTTATTTAATTAATCCCTGTATTACTGTTTCAGAATGTATGAGTTCGCTTTGAACAATTAGTCTTTGAGAATTAGATTTCTGTTGTTGGCGAAGAGTTGAAATAAATTTATTACAAAATTCTTACTTTTCTTTTCAGAGTGGAATATTGTTATTTTAATAACGTTCTGAGTATTGATGCGTATAAATATCTTGTCGAGTGAATAATAAAGGGAACTCGAATTTATTCTTTTAAGAGTACGTAGACGAAGAGTTTATGTATTTACTCTTGTTATTATTACTATTTTATTAAAATAATTATCAATTTATAAAGAAAATTTGCCGTCGAAATTAATTTTCTCACTCAGAGCTAAGAAGCCTCCACAAGTGGCTATTGCTTTTAAAGCACTTCGTATTTCTACAACAAATTTCGACAACTGGTATAATCATTTGGATTATTAGTCGATTCGCATTAATTTACGAGTCCGAAGTGGGTCGACACTTTTAAATAATATGTTATATTCAATAGGCGACTCGTACATAGTTAATTTATTTGTGGGCGGATCGATAAATAGAAATACCTAGAATGCAATTGGTACGTTTTGAATTTTACACAGCAAAGTTAAGAAAAGCAGGGACCTTCCCTGCAAGTACCTACCTATATGAAATAAAGTTAATTCTTCAAAAGTTTATATTTACCTGATTCGGGCGAGTCAATTCGGGTGATTTTTTTTTTTTTTGACGTTGCCCCCCACACTAGGAATTACTCCTGTATTGTGGGTGCGTTTACAAACATTTAAACTCACATACACAAACAGCCAGACCCAGAACAACTATTTGTAGGTCATACCAATATTTGTTCCGTGCGGGAATCGAACCCGCGACACGCAGCGCAGCAGTCAATCGCTTAACCGCTGCGCCAACTGTGCCGTCAAATTGAGCCAAGCTTTTCAACAGCTTCAGTAACACAAATATACATATGACTTTTCCATCATCTTTTGGCTGATAGAATGTCCGTCTAAGTCTACTAGTGCATCTGAAAAAACCAGCCTTATAATAAAAACAATTTTCTCCTCGCAGATGCATCCAAGGCGACTATTTGAAGGTCTACTCCGAAGGAGGGGTCCACGGACCTGGGCCGCCCGGAGTCAACGAGTACTCCGCCTGGTCGAGGGTCCTGTGCGGCGGTCGAGCTGATGCACCACCAGCTCTCTACTCCCACGGACCACTTTTAGTCCTGGAACTGCATACAGGAGCCAAAGCCACCAATGCTACTGGTTTCATTGGGAACTATAGATTTATAGATAGAAGTAAGTCTGTTGTTTTTTTTGTATGTTATAAAGAATTTGAAATTTGAGTGGATAACCCACTCCCACTCCGATTCCAAATTAAAGAATTTCATTTTAAAAAAACTTTAAGAGTAGTTAATATTGTTCTATAAGATCACAGTATTGAGGTGCATCTTGTTACTTTTTAGCCTAATAAAACATGGTTATGTGCTTACCACAGACTAAAAATACTATACCTTGAAACAGATAATAATACAGTTCATCTGTTTTCAGTTCATCTATTCTATGTTCAGTACATCTATTTTTAGTCTGTGGTAGATTTTGTTAGATGGAGCCGCTTACATGCTAAAACTAACACTTTTGTAACTATTTATTTAATTTAAGCTAAATTACGCACTTCAAGAATGAAAATACAAATTCAGTTCTTACATTACTTGTAAACTAACAGCTTCGCTCTAAAACCAAATAGCAAGTACCTACAAACCAAGTCCGAAAACAGTCGAGCCAATAATGAATCAAACAATTAAACCACTTAAACTTTTTTCTTTGCCATAGAACAAAAATATGCGTTAATAAACGTCTCATTTTAATCCTAACTTCGTTTGTTCGATCCATAATTTTTTTACTCTGTCGTCATTAATTCTTATTACAGTCATCTCTTTCGTCCTCAGCTGTCCATCTCTGTCTGATCAAATCAGTATTTGGTTTGGTTACTTTAAATATATCAATTAATTTTATTATAGCCACAATAGCTTGAGTGATGTTGGTATTAGGCAAATGAATGAAAGAAAATTCAAAGGTTTTATGAGTTTCATGAAAAATGTCATGGCTTTGACTCTAGCTTGTAATTTGCTAAGATAATTTGTTATTTATATAAACTGAGATTAAAAAAGAGGAGGTTCTCAATTCGCCTGTATGATTTTTGTATGTATGTTCCGGGTGGATCGATTTCGAAAGTTATTTTTTTTTTGGATGGGCATCTCTATGCCTCAGGGGTGGTCCCATACAAAATTTATTCACTTTTCTAGGGTAGATTTTGCGTTAGCTTTGACAATACGTATATCATCATCAACATCAGCCTACAGTAGCCCACTGCTGGACATAGGCCTCTCCAATTGCGCGCAATTAAGCTCGATTTTCCGTAAGTCTCATCCAGTTGCTACCAGTCACCCTGCATAGATCGTCGCTCCACTTGAGGCACCTGAGAGCATCGTACCTTATGTTTGCCGATTCGCGATCTCCATTCAAGAACACGTCTACCCCAACGGTCATCGGTTCTATGGCTAATGTGGCCGGCCTCTTGCCACATCAGCTTGCTAATTCTATGAGCTACAACTTTGGGTTTCTGCCGGATCACCATTATTCCGGATTCTATCCTTCAGAGATACTCCGAACATAGCTCGTTCCATAGCTCGCTGAGCGACTTTGAATTGATGGACCAGCTGTACCGTGAGTGTCCACGTTTTGGCTTCGTAGGTTATACCAGCGCTGCGACATTTTTAAATGTCGCAGCGCTGGTATAACCTGATAAGTAACCACATATGATGAGTGTCATTACTAAAAAGTGAAAAATGGCAACCAAAAAAAAACAGATCCAAAGATCCATTGACTTCCGAAATTAACGTTATTTTTCACTTTGTAGTGATTTATTTAAAAGTTTTTTGGGAAAAAAGGTTTTGTTGCTGGAAATTAATATTGTTTGATTGCATTAGGAGATTATGTTAATGTCTATTCCCTGGAAAGGCTACATCATTCGTGTAACAAAGAGCTAGTTAATCTCGTAAGCAAGCACATTAGTCTATCAAAAACCACCCTACAAAAGACTTAACCCGACTCAAAATACGAAACAAACAAACATTTTACTCACGTAACAGATCGACTTCCATTCATCGATTTCTAAAGTTTTCCAATTTATACAACTTGTATCTTTCCTAGGAAATTTCGAGACAGACGGTGTACAAGTAGCTGAGACGTGGTGTGATTACGTCTTCCATTCGCAGCCGAACAGACCTGCTCACGGAAGGCTGTATAGCCCCAGATATCCATCGAGTTATCCCAGCAATGTAAGGTGTACTTACCACTTTAGCGCCAGGTGAGTGTGAAGTGTGTGCCGTTATATTATAGGGAACTACCAATGAATCGATTTAAAACAGTGTTGTTCAAATGGCATATAGAAAAAACATTATATTATGTGAATGAGTATTTAGATTTGTTTTGTATTTTGACTACTTTATTAGCTTCTTTTATCTAGTCAATAATTTTGCACACTAGTTTCAGCAAATTGTTTTAGAAACTTAAAGAAAACGACCATCTGTAATATACTATAATTAATTTCAAACAAATGAAACTTGGTACCATGGATTCAGTACATGGCACAGGACCAGCATTTTTTTTAACTAACCAAAGACAAATTTCTACTCTAGGGGTCTGAATTCATGGTTAGTTTTCCGTCGATGTATACCACCCTACATACTGTTGAATATTTGTTGTGTGCTAGTTGTTGATGTGAAATTTATTTCTTGAAGCTTGACAACATATCGCACAAGTTTTTTGCAGCAAGGAATAATGCTTAGCTAAAGTACCTACGTGTAAATTAACGTTTAAAGATCTCGCCCTAAACATTTTGGTCCATAACTAAAATGTAAACATCCAACTAAGTTTTAGAATTTTACGAATTCTCTGATAAGCCAAATATCTCCTTATAATAAACTTCCCCATTGACAATGAACAGTTTACAAAACTTTCCTTCAAAGTAGGAATTATTAAGTCCCAATTCAAGTGCTCCCAAAAATCTAATTCCCTCTCTAACACTTCTAAGTACTTTAATACTCGGCATTCTTACTGTTTTAGGCACAACGAGCGGATCAAGTTAGTTTTCGAAGAGTCGTTCCTTCAGAAAGGCGACGAGAGGTATTTAGAAGTTGACTTCTTCACTGATACCACAGAATAAACAGGTACAGAAGGTCTGTTTCATACAATGAGCAAAAATCGGCCAAACAGACATGGATATGTAGGTACTTCAGCTTATATGGGAGGCTTCACTTGAGTGAATACTTTAATTGATTTTTGTTTTATTCTAAGTTCACAAAAAATGACAAAATTACACAAAAACGAACGATGTCATCTACTCCTTTCATTTCATTTGTCAATTATTCGGTAGACGATTGAAAGATGCCGTGCGCCGAAGTCCGAGCTTGCTATATCGGTTCACTAATGATTTTTTTTAATGATCATTTTTTTATTCAGACATTTCACTTTGACTGAAAAATTCTGAATGAAAAAGTCAAAGATGATCAAATAAAGAAGCGACTAATATCTTTTTTACGGCGATCCTAAACTGTGAGTGCCAACTAATGCCAGTCTCGAGTGCGCTTGCACTCGATTTACATCAGCTATGTCAAACATATAGCCTTTCACGCATTAGCGTGCTGCCCGATCCAATTTTAAGAACAGTCGGTTGATTCGGCCCGCGTGCGTCGCAAAAAGATATAAAAATCGCATGCTGGACTGGGTGAACGTCATAGAAATTCAATGTCAGACCCATTTGAAACAAAAAATTTACAATCTTGGTGCACGCGACAAAACACTTAAGTATGTCGAATTTCCGGTAAAATTATCGCACATTTTTCTATTAATTATTAAATAACTATGCAAACGATTGCTAATCTTATTTATGGTTGGGTTTTGCGGCTCGCAGATACTGGGTTCTTACTCGTTTGGCTCACCAGTGTCTTTGAGTTTGACATGCCTGATTCACATGAACTCTGTATATGAGTGCGTGCGTTTTTATCTCGTTGTAAAGAACCGTCCTTCTGTACCCTATCTATTCTGTGGTACCTAATACGTCCTTTGCCCTTTGGTGTTATAACTTTTCTACTTTTCAGTTGCCTCAATCGTGCTGACATAATAAAAGTGTTCGATGGACGGACTTCAGCGGCGCCGGTTCTAGCAATGCTTTGCAACGAAATCTTAGGTATGAATTACTTTGGATCTCTGTGAAAGGATCGTTATTTCTTTTAGTATATTTTTATCTTGTGTGTGCGGTCGAGGAAAATGTATCGATGTTGAAAATACAGATACTAAATTGATACTTATTTAGTACACATAAAATATGTTTTCTTTCATCAGCAAACATTTTGCAATAATTTGAAGTTTTGGGTTTTTTTCTTTAATTAATGCTAATTTTTCTTCAGGTTATGAGATCCTGTCAACGGGACCGGACTTATTGGTACAGTTCACAGCAAACTCCAACATCCCAGGCCAAGGATTTAAAGCGAGATACCAGTTCCAAATGGAGGACGACCCTAACGCAGGTTTAGTAAGCATGTCATAATAAATTGTATCATCAGATGATGTTATACGGTTCAAAATTGTAAAATGGATATTATTATTATTATTATTATTATTATTTATTTATTTATCAGATAACATGATCCAAAATGGTTAGTAACAATAGGAGCTTATAAACTATGTTATGAGCTCTTGAATCCCAGTTACTATAAGCTGGATAATTAAAAGATGAAGCTGAATAGAGTTCAGAAATTATGGCTGCCAATCAGCCATAAAATGACTGACTTCAAAAAAGAGGAGGTTTTCAATTCGGATGGTTTCTATTTCTTTTAAATGTATGTTTGTGCATAATTCCGTCATATATAGACGGATTGGAAAAACATTTTTTTTGGGTTTATTCCGAAATGGTTTCATTTTAATTTCAAAAAGGTTTGATGATAATTTTCGAAGAGAGACAGCGGAACTCTTCAAAAAATTACACTAAATCAACCACGATTGCAGCTATCGCATAAATATGCACTGTTTACTCAATCACATAGCATAACATCACGCCTGTACACTCGAGAGGATTAAGCAGATGTGTTCAGTATATCACGGTACACCCACATTTTCTATCAGAGTTAATAAGTAGTACATATATTATATGCATATTTTTTTTGTTGGAGAAAAATATCTAAAAAGTGAAAAATAAAAAGATTTTCCAAAAAAAAAAACGACCGACTTCTGACCGACTTAAAGTAATTTTTGACTTTATAGTGTTTTTTCGGAAGTCGGTTGTTTTTTATTTTGGAAAATGTTTTTTCTTCGATAAGATTCGATAATGATGATAACACCATAGGTAGGAAAGTGAGGGTGTGGATCTGTATAAAGCTTACCTGTGAACTACTGCCATTGTTTCACGCACCGATGGGATCAGCGTCTTGGTCAGGCGTCCAGCTAAATTTCACTGCACATTTATTTCCACAGGTGTTGGTTATGTTCTTGTTCGTGTCTTAAAGGGGGTTGTAGCACAAAATACACACAATACAATAGCACTAATACAATAGCACAGAAGGACCATCTCGTATGAGAAAAAAGGTTTTAACACACATTGTTTACTCCGTGTACGATGAGTTTAAGATCAGTTCATTCATGTGCCCTTATTTATACTACAAGCAACTATTTCCTTTTAAACACAACAATTGAGAATGAGGTTTAATGTGGATCAGAAAACATACAATTTTCAGACACCCATTCCTTTCTTTGTTTATTTTTGAATAACCTTTTTTTTAAAACTTGATAAAAATTAATACAGTGAACCACAATAATCTTCTCTTTCTTAACAGATGGGGATATTAATAAGAAATCAAGTACAACGGAGGCAATATCCGGCTTAGGACCGGCTGTAAGCGCCGCCAGTAAGTACTTGGAATAAGATCGCCATTTAAAAACAGAGCGCTTGCGTTTTTGTAAACAAAATCACCTCATATATTATTAGAAGCGCCATCTTTGTGTGAGATGCTTAGTAGACGGTTCTTAAAAAAATTCTGGTTTTGAATATTTTACATAACATCACGCCTTGTTTCCTCGAAGGGTTGATAAGAGGTGTAGCTTTAGGAGAACCACATTTCGCCTGTTATGTTTAAGTCCCAACATATAGGCAGCAAGCCTATTGCTGTCATTGGAAACAAATTCAGACTCCGATTTTAATAAAGGCAATTTTTAGACCAGACTAAAGACTGATTTGCTTTCGCATAAGTTAAGTATCGAGTTAAGTGCTTAACATCGTTTGTACTGAACGTTTGTAGTGAAACTTTACGTCTATACGTGGCACTACACAACCATTGGGACTGACGTTGGAACAACTTGCTATTTGAACTAAACTCTGATGCAAATACAAATCATGGTTTGTGATCACGGCATTGTTCATTTATTTAGGTACTAGCGCGGCAACTTCAGCTGCAACTTTGTCCGCGTGACATTTATAGCTCCGGAATAATGTAGCTTTCCATAGGTGGAATATTTTTTTTAAATCGGTGAAAGATTTTTTGAGTTTATCCATTACAAACAATTTTACAAAAAAACAATCAAATCTATTCTCTTTATAATATTAGTGTAGATTTAATTAAAAGAAAATGAAGATACATACTTTTCACTCATGGATTTTTTCCATGACATATTGTATCACACACATGACATATTGTATTACATATCTAAAGACTGGTAACTCAGTGGTAATGGCCGCAACTTACGAGTTGTAAATCCACTTCGAAGCCAGACAGGTGCTTACTTACGAGTTGTAGGTCGTAGGTTAGAACCCGGACAAGTGCTTCACTTTGTGTAAATTATATCATCACCTCTGCTCTCAAAATGGTGAAGAAAAACATCGTGAGGAAATCGGCATCGGAACCAAAATATTTGAAGACATTTGACATCTACTAATCCGCACTGGGCCCGCATGGTGGATTACGGCCAAGCCCCAGCCGTGGGAACACTAAAGCCATGTATAATGCCAACTACCGAACAATACTGATACATAAATATATCAGTTCTGGTTGTTACCGATTTTGCCAACACAGTTAGTCAAGATGAAACCAAGTACCTACCCAACAACGCAACTTTCAAAGAATCATTTTGCTACCAAGCAACCGAACATGACTTCCAAAGTTCGATTGGCTTTAATTAATGACGTCACGACTTCTACAGCTCCACACGTGCCAATGGACTTTCAAAAGGTAGAGCGTAAATCTTCAATTGAGTTTATCTCAAATATGTTTGGTTCATAGAATCGTGCCAAATTGCTTGAGAGTTTATTATTACGAAGGCGGAAGCATAAGACTTACTTTATGTAGCAGACAATAGGGTAAGAATTTCTAGTGGTTTTAGAGAGAAACGGGGTTTAACAGCTAATAGAATAGAATTTTCTATTTGAACTTTCATTTTGTCGCCCATGATTAAGGGATTTAAAAAAAATAGGTACATAAAAATTGGATTCTCTTGAATGCCATGATTTTTTGCCGAGGCCTTTATGGGGTGCTTAGGTACTCGTTGCAAATGAGTCACACCATCACGTCCTGGAAACGTCAAATTACAAGTCACCATGTATATCACATAAATGCAGACATTTTTATTGATCAGTTTAGTCTCCGTTCTCTTCTATACATTTTTATTTATGATCCAAAGCAAAATTCTCATTACATTTTGACAGCATAAATAATTTATTACTCAAATAAATCTATTCAAAATGTTCGAAGCATCTCACGCAGAATGTTCCACAAATGTACGTCTAACATCACTCCATTTCGTAATATTATAAACTAATGTATGTATTCCATTAGTGATGTGACACCTTCATTTCAGCGTCATCCTGCCATCAAGTATTCAGCAGTGATAAGAGCAAGACCGGTAAATTGACTTCGCTTCTCTATCCGGCCCCATACCCGCAGAAAACGCAATGTCATTACGACTTTCTTGCCCGAGGGAGGGAAAGAGTCAGGCTGGTATTTGAAGACTTCAGCTTGCAGCGAATAACAGAGAATATTATAGAGTAAGTTTTTAACGTGAACTATTTACATGTTATTTCATAGAATAGAATTTATTTACCGTCATGCTTAGCTTTGCTGGAGCTCTCACTATGGTTTTCCAAAGCTTCCTGCTGTGCAGCGGTGTAATAAGTATTGGTCGCTGATAGGTAGCGTTGGTGCCGAGGAAAATAAATGAAAAGGTGGACTATTTTATTTTCACATGTGTATTGGACCAGTGTCACAGTTGCCACAGATCACATCAATTTACATGTTAATTTTGGTGTTGCATTCTTAATTACTAAAATACCCAACACCTGCATCAAGAGTCGCTAAGAACGTTCATCCCGCGTGGCGCGTGCAACGTCGCATTTCTAGTGGTTTTCGTGATAATTTTACTAACTTTAAATTAAAATTCAAAGAACTATTTTTTCAGCCAAGTACAAGATCGTTAGTATTTATAAGTTTGTAGACGTTTTTTCCAGTTATTTCGGTATTTACTCACAAAGATCGACATAATTATTGTCAATTATTATTTTCTATTTGCAGTGGTTGTTACATATTTTTATTTAAGAGTGAATGTAAAAAAAATGTAAATACCAACGATGTGGTACATTACTGAAAAAAAAATATACTTTGATTTAAATTGAATAAAATAATTAAGTAAAACGGCTAGAAATGCGACGATGCCAGACCGCGCGGGATGCTCTATATTGGTGCGGTGCATTTTGAACCATAGACAGTCAGTTGTACTACCAACCCCAATGACCGACTATGTCTAATGTGTCATGTTTTTCTCTTATTACAATTGTCGTGCAGATGAGCATGGCATTTTTCGTAAAACAGTTTTTAAAATTCAACAACAAAACAGAATATCAATATTACGTTGACAAAATAAAATGGACAAGTATAAAGAACGAAAACAAAGCACTCGAAGCGATATCGAATAAGCAAATTTACTTTGTTACAGTTGCGAAAGTATGGATTCTCTCGACGTATTTTTGTATGTAGATGGTCGTCTCGAAAAGATGGCATCATTTTGCGGCAACGATATACCGAAGCCAATAATGTCGAATGGACCCAAGTTATCTATCGAGTTCCGTGGAATATACTCATCGAGACATAGCAGGGGGTTTAAGATATCATACTCCTTTGTTGAAGGTACGTATTTCTTTTGTTTTATCTTAATTTCGTATGTGCGGTCATGCCTTTGGTTTATTGTGATTGATTGATTTCAATTTGTATTTCTTCTGACTGATGTTTTCTTTTCTGTGTCTGTCTTATCTTTTATTGAGAAAATATAACTAGTAAAAGAAATCTCTATTAAAAATATCTCGTAAAAGTTTGTGAAAATTATTATGTGGACTGTTTGTTGAGTGATAAGTTTGGGTGTTGATATTAGGTACCCCTTACATAAATCAAAATATGACATCAATGATATAACATCAGTACGAGTAAAATGTTATAATATATTTTTTTTTTTACATTACAACATGACTACTTTTTGATGGCAACTATGACTATGAAAAACCATCGCTTACTTTCTCATTAATTTCTTCTAAAACGTATTACTTTTAACCATATTTTCATCGTGTTTGAAAATCTTTTATCATTTCCACATTGGAATTCAGAGCACCACGTATTCCTACCTCATCATTCCTGATGCCGTCCGCACGTAATTCCTCACATTTTTCTGAATGTTCGCATTTCAAGCATGGTGACGTTGCGTTTTCGTATTTTTTTAAAAATTTTAATATAGGAGCTTCAAATGTGACTTTTTGTAGAGAGTTGCTTACTTTTTAATGATGCAGGTTTGAATATGTAAATATAGAAAAACTTTAAATAAAGAAAGATACAAATCTTATATTAATATCAAAAAGTATCGCCATTCTGGAAAGCCTCAATTACGCCAAAATTCACGGACACCAAAAAACAAAAGTAAAAAGTTCTTAACTTTCAGATTACGGGATCGCAACGGGGAGCCAACTTTTAGAATTTCCATGTGCCTTCGTATTTAATAGCACCGAGAGGGGCAGAGGGGTGGTGACGTCACCAAACCACCCTGGCCTCTATCCAAGGGACACAGAGTGCAATTACTTCTTTTACGGCAACGAAAACGAGAGGGTACATTTACATTTCACTTATTTCGACGTCGAAGGTGTGATTCCGTAAGTAATTCATTTAAATACTATTAGGTTTAGAAAAGTCTTTCGTGAAGTAGCTTTGGTCACCAGCGGAGTGCGGTAGGTACTTGATAAGGGTCATTCTGCCAAGATTAGCTTTATGTAGGTATAGATTCCTGATAAAATATGCGTAATGTCTCGTGATCTAGGATCGACGTGTCACGACCTTGTCGATTTTTATTTTGGCTTAAAAGAAGATTAATACTAAGAATTTGAAAAGTTAATACGAATATCCCATAGTACTTTAGTAAATGAATAGTAGTCAATTAAAGTCGATGTTATTATCATCTCTCTTGACAAAGTTATAATAAAAAAGCTGACTTATTGTAAAGCATTGAAATGTATGAAGATTTAAATGATTTTTTTATTACAGATGTGAAGCAGTATCAGCCAGTGATTACGTCCAGTTTTACAGTCAAATGATCGAATCACAAAGCCATAGGCACTGTGGTCAACTAAAAGAGCTCCAAGTCACGTCTGAGAAGAATTTTCTAAGAATTACCTTCAAATCCAACGACAGACTTGATGCTACAGGATTTAAGGCAAACTACTTATTTCTAAGAGACTCCGAAATGCATAGTATAACTATGCCCAATTCTATAGATAAAGGTTTGTATTACATTTTTACATTTAGCTGTAAGAGTAGGGAAGACTAGAGAAATGTTTTATGAACTACGTGAAAGCTTGAAATAGAATTACTACTGAGATAGCGGCTAATAGATATTTATGTATGAAAAAAAGGTATGCTGCACCGAACCCCAAATAAATTCGGATAAGGACAAAAGAATGAGGACCACAAAAAGGAAAGTTGAATGAAGTGATACTGTCTCGATAAAGGCACGTTTGCCCATGTCGTCAAGCGAGACAGCAGTAGCCAATAACCAATAAGCTTCAAGACGCAACGCCATTGATCGTCCAATGGCAGTCGTTTCATTTCCTTGCACACCCTACGAATTCAGAACGCGTATTATGCCATCAACTTCGTGTACACTTCGTACTGTTTACTTATGATTAAGTTCCGTTGGTTTGTTTCCGAGTTTGGAGTCCAAACTTTAAGACAATTCGGTTTTCCTTTAGGATACGGAGCGTCATTCCAAGGTGGTGTTTTTGTTATATCGAGTTCTAGTTTGTGGGGATGGATATCCTATTCTACATTGACAGTATATGCAAATAAAGTACCGGTACCTACGTCAGAATAAATAATTTTAGGAAGGGAACATTTTATGTCCACTGAAATATGGCCTTGAAATTATTTAACAGCAGTAAAGTGTCCGGAGTAAGTAATAATTTAGGACACTTTTAACAACTTTTTAACTGTTGTTTGAGGGACTGTTTGTACGTAGCTTGAAATCAGTTACAGTGTATAACATATTTTAAACTTAATGGTCACCGGAATTCCCTTCTATTTTATCGCGAAACATACCGTGACATTTTAGTCGTCTTACAACGGCAGCCCACTTGATGTATCCAATTACTACTATACGTTTAATTTTTTTTTTTTTGAACACATGAATGATTAAAAAAATTAAAATTTTATTCACTAAGACGCATGACGTAGTTTGAAATACCCTGATATGGAAATAGAATGAATGATGGAATGTAATGGTACAGGTACCTTCTACCCTTTGATGCGTAAATATTATTAACAGGATGTTTCGTAATTCTAAAGCATTATTTATTATTCTTTGTAACTATAATCTTCATTAATGGTAACAATTTTTTAATCGCGCCTAGAGGTATTTAATGTCAGATACATGAGTGGGACCACCTTTGTAAGACGACGATTTTATGGAAAGCACATTTCCTTCGCTGGCTTTTTGCGGCTGCTCGATAGTGCGTCCCCGCGTCAAGCGACAGGCGCTATTTTATATTGTAGATACGTAGGTATTTAAAAAAAAAATCTCTGAACTGAGTGAGAGCACATGAAAAATCTTTTACATTATTTATTTACATATTCTTAAACATTTTTATTGCTAATATTCCAGCATGTGTCTATTTTATTTATCCACGTCCGTGTGGCACTGCGGGGTGCCAACTGTGACAAATCAGTGCTGGGTGTCTGACGCCCAGCAAATGCTGAGATGGTAACCCTTTCGGTATGGGCCCGCTCAGCACAATTTTACTGCAATTTTATTGTTACGTTTATTGTTCTCTTTTTTTTTAATGTGTTTGTTGCTGTTGTGTTGTGTCTGTGTCGAATAAATGTTTTCTATTCTATTCTCATCATCTGCCTAGCCTTTTCCCATCTATATTGGGGTCAGCTTCCAGTCTAACCGGATACAGCTGAATACCAGTATTTTACATCTAGCAACTGCCTATCTGACCTCCACAACCCAGTTACTGGGTAACACGATACCACTTGGTAAGACTGGTTGTCAAACTTTCGGGCTTCTACCCGTAACGGCTGTCAGAGATCCATAAATGACAGCCTGGACCAACGGCTTAACGTGCTTTCCTACGCACGGAGGGGTCTTGGTATGTAAAGATGGTCTCCCATCCACGGACCAACCGCGGCAAGCGTAGCTTAACCTGATCGATCGACCCGTGCAGCTATTGTTACTTAGCCACAAGCCCCTCTATTCTATTTCCTATTCTATTCTATTCTACTTAAATGCCATGGTATATACTTCTTTCCATCGGGGTAGGCAGAAACTACATAACGCTACCTGCTACGATCCTTACATAAGCCTACCCTCCCCTCCCCCCCTTGCCTCCCCTTTAGTCCTTGCTTTTAGTCTGTGCTAAATAAATGTATTTTCTTTCTTTTCTTTCTTTCTTTCTTTACATACTGTTTGAGCCTTGTGGTCATTCGTCTGGTCATACATGCGCGCCGGTAGCGACTACGATGCACCTGACCGTTCTGAAGAACATCACCAATAAGATCACTGTATGTCCTCCTAGAGCGTCCGCTTACGGCATTTCGACTCACATTTGCTTTGTAAATACCCTTTGTTAGTCGCCTTTCACTCAGCCACACACATCAACATTTAACTATTATGTATTTACATAATTATAATGTTATCTTCATATATCATTATCTTTATGAGGGTCTCGTGGATAAGTAATAACAGCAGCACTGGTCGATCTTAAAGGTTAAGCTCCACTTGCTGTGGTTGGTCCGTGGATGAGTGACTATCTTTATATACCAAGACCCCTCCGTGCCTCGGACTGCACGTTAAGCCGTTGGTCCCGGCTGTCATTCGTGGATTTTTGACAGTAGTAATGGGTCGTCAGAAGCTCGAAAATCGTCATGTTTATCCATCTTCTGTCTATCTACTTTCATGATAATTATCTCAAAGATTTTTGTTGTTTTCTTTATACACCGTGACATTTTAGTCGTCTTACAAAATTGGTCCACTCAATGTATCCGTCATAAAATACCTCTAGACGCATTTAAAACATTGTTACATTTAATTAAGATAATAGGTACAGAGAAAAATAAATAATGCTTTAGAATTATGAAACACCCCCCTGTTAATAATGTTTACATATCCAACGATAGAAGATATCTACCTACCTACCATTACATTCCATCACTAATTCCATCTCCATAACAAGGTGTTTTAAACTACGGCGTGCGTGCTATGCGTCTTAGTGAATGATTTTGTAATTTTTTTTAATTATGCAAATGTTTAAAATATCATTTTTTTACATAAATGATTAGTAGTCATTGGATTCATGAAGTGGGCTGCCGTTGTAAGACGACTAAAAAGTCATGGTGTATAAAATGTAGTACCTACCAAACTCAGTTCTACACAAAACTTAGTGCCATAATTACACTTTCTTCTTCTTGTGTCGATAGCAATCTTAATACAGTCAGCCCAGAATTTGGCTACGAGCTTGGGACTTTTAGCAGCGTCCAGCAGATCCTGTAGCGTGTAGACAACAGGACACGCTGGAGAAAATAATAGGTGCCCCATTGTTTGTCGGACAGCAACACATTTACTCTCCAGTGTAGACTCATCTGTGAATCTCCACCTCCACCTTACACATTAATGCAAAACAAATCAAAGTCCCACCTGAATCTCGTGAACTACCAGAGCTACGTTTAAACCTATTCCTCTAAAACCTCTAATCCGATGACGTTCGTCCACTGCCGCATGTAATGCGTTTGCCGAACGCTATAGCTTTTCAGTTCCATTCAAATCATTTCCATTGTGTTCACGTTCGTCTAACAACAAAGACGTGTGAATTTACTACGCGGACCAACAAGAGAATTTTAAATGCCTAATTAAAGCTCAGTTAGGGTAGTGCATGTTTATTTATTGTTTATCTTTGGTAGGGTATAGTTATACGGGATCAAATTAAATTAGGTAGCAAAACCCCGGAGACGTGATGGGCAGTGAGTGGTATCTAAATATAATCAAACCAAATTAATATAATCTTCTAATATGATGTCAGCATCATCTGGTGGGGTCCGCAACGGCCGATACCTGCCAGGGGTGCGGGTTGTTCGAAAGAGATACCGCGGCCCCTGGCACACAGGTAACTGAGGGAACACGGGTGGGTTTTAGTCAGTAAAAGTCTGACACGCCCTACCGCTCCACCCAGAGCGGGAGAAGTTATTTGATGATATCCAACCCAAAAAAAAAAGCCAAATTAATATAATGGGTCTTTTTTGGGGTTTTCAACTGCAGGTATGGATGGTAGTCGGCTTAAAAATCCGTTTTATTTTGTGTAAACTTCACCGATGTTATGGGTAAATCTCTAAACACGATAAAACAAAAATGCAGATTTAGTCAATTCATACTTCAAGTTACAATACCAATTGCGGTCATTGTCCCCTACAAAAAAAATACACTTTTAAAATTAAACTAAAAAATCATCTTGTTTAGATAATATCGATCCCTATCACGTCTGCAGTTTCGCTGGCTAATTTAATATGACCCTGTATGTTGAATTTGATAAATCCTAGACTTATTTTTCTCATGTCTGATTATGATGCAGTCTGATCTGACTGAACCATTTGGTAAATTTTATTTTTATCCAGTTGTAGCAGAAAATAAAAATTTAATCCACTGTTGGTTTTAAAATTTTTCTATTAGGTACAGTATCTTACTGTTTATTTTTTTTTAGTTAAATTAGTTAAATACTACGCTTAACTGTCAATTGATGAGATCCATTTGAGGTGAGCTTATTAATTAATACAGCCAGAACTAAGCACTCGTCACAATCCCAACGCTTAACCAAATCCTCTTAGTTACGGGTAAATGGGACAGGATTAAAGGGATACAGGGTAATGATTGCAAAATGAATTGGGGACAACCCTACAGCAAAACTGATGAATTTAGAAATGGCGACGTATTATGAGCGAGAAAATTAAGATTTTGATTGCGGAAGACCGATCTAGTTGAAACATTGTCATTAGAAACAAAAACATGTTTCGATGCATTAAGGGTCAGTTCACACCGAGATGCGACGCGACGCGACGTTGCGCGCACTTTTTAAGATCACGATACAAAATAGATCTTATTTACTTCACAATAAAGTATACGGGCTGCACAACACGGTGCCTCTCAGCGTTGTTCGACACGCTTCCGCGCTCGTAGTAAAATTATACCTTTTCGTGTTGTAAATAAGTTAGATATTCTGTTGCTATTTTAAAAAGTGCGCGTAGCGTCGCGTCGCCTTGCGTCGCGTCGCGTCTCGGTGAATATCACTGTTAATAATTGCTCTCTCACTCTTAATAACAGTTAAGAATTGCTTGGTTTTTTTTTGGGATGTTTTTAGTATAGTACGCACGGCGACATATCAAGCTATACGTTTCCATTCTAACCTGACTTCCCACTGTACGAAAAGCCTATAAAATGCGAGGTCAGCTAAAACTGGAAATGTCGCCTAGTGTAACAATAGTGTAAAACCAAGTTCGCCGCTTCGAAATACCTCTGATAACTGTGTAGTGCTAAATAACCTTCGAAATTATGGAAGCTCTTTCAGTTTTTGTCTCATCCTATACATTTCTAAAGTAGGTATATAAAATTCGCTATATGTTGAGCGCAGCTAAAACACTATAGCTGCGCTCAAAATATAGCTTAAAATATATGGTCCGTCATACAGGGTATCCTCTATCTCCCAAAAAGGATCATATTTATGAATTTTACTAAAACGATATAATTCCTGTCTCTATGTTAATATGTGTACCTTTGCAAAGAGAGAAACATAAAGATTATTATTGTAGCTCTGTAAGTCCAATAGAACTCGAGATACAGCTCTTCAGACATTGACCATTTTTCACATAAAGTTTAAAATTCTAGTTATAGTTATATATTGGCTAACGTACTCATCCTACGAGGAAAGTCATGGGAGATCAAAATACCAAAAACCGGCCAAATGTGAGTCGGAATCACACATGAAGGATTCCGGTGGGCACGCCATAATTGGGGCGGTAAGTCCTCTTTGAGGACTGGACTGAGAGGCGCCACGGCGTCCTCACCGGACACGGTTGTTTCGGGAGGTTCCTGTTTCGCATAAGGCGAGAGGAAACGCCTGGGTGTTTCCACTGTGAAGGTCGCCCTGAGGACATGGTGGAGCATACAGTGGAGGTCCGCTCGGCTTGGGCGGAGCACCGCCGTGTCCTTGCGGAGGCGATTGGCGGCGGCGAGTAAATTGTAGCTCGCTGTCCGGTAAGGACCAAGCCCGAGTCGATGGCGTGTTGTACGCCACGCGCGCCTCAAATAGATGTCAGCACCAACTGGTGGGGTCCGCAAGGGCCGATGCCTGCCAGGGGTGCGGGTTGTTCGAAAGAGATACAGCGGCCCCTGGCACACAGACAACTGAGGGAACACGGGTGGGTTTTAGTCAGTTAAATTCTGAGACGCCTTCCTGCTCCACCCAAAGCGGTAGAAGTTATTTGAAGATATGCCACCCTCAAAAAAAAGGGGTTCCTTGCCACAAGGCAGAAAACGCCGAAAGAAACACGTTTCTTGTATGGAGACCCGTTTAATTTTTAACTTTGTTTTTACATTTATCATTTGTTGTTGTAGCGCTAACAGAAATACACACTCTGTGAAATTTTCAATTGTCTACCTATTACGATATACAGTCATGATATACAGCCCGCTGACAGACTGTTGGATGGACATCAGAGGCTTAGTAAGAGGGTACCGTTGGTTACCCTTCGGGTACGGAACCCAAAAAAATCAGCACAGTGCAATTTTTTGTGACCTACAATTTTTTTAATGACTGGCCTAAAGCATATTCCTCTTTAAAACATTATGGACAATCATTTCTAATTCATTCTACTATTGTTTCAGGTGCCACGTGCTACACGTCAAGATTCCTAATATTTGTGTGTTTGTGCAAAGTCATTTGGAATATCAGATAGTGATACTAACTTTGTACCATCGGAGAGAAATTATGAAATAAAAATATCGGTGTTACTGAGACGTTTTTTATTTTATCAAAGAATGCTACTTTACCTACGAGTACATCATCCTCCTAGCCTTTACCTAACGAAATAGTTGGGGCCGACCTCCAGTCTTACCGGATGCAGCTGAATACCAGTATTTTATATGGAGCGACTGCCTATCTGACCTCCACAACCCAGTAACTGGGAAACACGAAACCCCTTGGTAAGATTGGTTGTCAGACTTTCGACCCGTAACAAGTGCCAAAGATCCACGAATGACAGCCGGGACCAACGGTTTAACGTGCTTTCCGAGGCAAGGAGGAGTCTTGGTATGTAAAGATGGTCACCCATCCACGGACCGACCGCGCCAAGCGTGCAGCTCTTGTTACTAAGCCACAAGCCCCTCATAAACCCAGTTACCTTTCTAGTACCATAGTCCATAATGTATTGAAAATTAAAGAAGTATATAACTAAGCTTATGATGATGACTGAGTTTTGACCTACATGATCATCATATTAGCCGAAAGATGTCCACTACTGGACATAAGCCTCCCCCAAAAAGGGGGGATTTGCCATAATCGCCACGCTTTGCAGGCGGGTTGGCGATCGCAGTATGGTGGTAAAATGCATAGAGAACGCTGCTGCCCATTCTGTAGTAAGTCCTTTAGTCGAATTCTACAACACCCAAGGGAAGAAATGGGATTGTGCTATTCTTTTACGTCCGGCACCACACGAAACCTACATGATGACTGAGGCATACATGCCGTCTGTTGGGACAGGTCAACTCAAAGCTGCAATGGCCCTTTCTTCAAAAGGCCCGTCCAGACAAGGAGCTGCATTATAAGACTCGCATAAAGTCCTATTGATATAATTTTTGGACATAAGAGACCTATGAGTTTGATTCGGCATTTCTTCTCAGGTGATCCTTGAGAAGAAATGCTGCTATAATGTAATGCTGCTAGGAAATGCCGGCGCCAACTAGTTTAAAAATATTGAGCAACTAAGCTGTTTGAATCGTTAAATTTTTTAAGACCTTAAAAGATTTACTTATGTAAATAAACATTACTTGCAATTTTTTATAAAGATCCATAATATGCTGAATCAATAATTACCCTTCTTACAATACCTATCAGACGATCTATTCTGTTAAAATCTCACCGTGAGAACTTAGGTGAAGTGAGCTGCCATTCCATCGGACACTAGGGATTGATAGTAATGATAGCTCACTTCAAGCTTCACCCAAGTTATCACGGCGAGATTTTTACAGAATACCACTGCAGAACTTATTCAGTTAGAGGGAAGTTAATTGTAAAAAAAAATAACTACCTAATTAAATAGCCCGGATATTATATAATCAGAACTGTCACGAGTAATAGCTATGTATAATACAGTAATTCGACGAAATGTGTTAATTTTGTCTTACATTTAATTACGCTGACTGTAACAAAACTTTGACCCTAACGCAAAATATTGGACTTCTTGTCAGTTGAGCAAAACACAACGCCACTAACCAACATACCGTAGAGAATGTTTCTATCTACTATGGTACAAACATCACAGATCAACCCCCCACCATACATATACTTGAAATGTGAACACCAAATATCTCTGGCCATCCCTTCAAAGGAATCCTCCAAGGACTCCAGGGGTAATGGACGGACGTGTACCAAAGAGTGACATACAAATAATAAAGTACGGTCAAAAAACGAATATCATTAACTTCCACGTCACGTAGAAATCGAGAGATCGAAGTTTAACATCACGATTTTAAGACCCTCTCGAAGAAAATCTAAATGAATATTTCTCTGAGAGTTTTATTTAGACCTAGGAAAACTGTCAGATAAGAAAGTGAAACGGGTTTAGTTTGCTAAAAGTTTTTGAAATATTTCTAGAATTTCTCAAATATATTTGGGTAGATTAGGTTTTTATGGTAAAATATAAACTAATTTCAGAATCTAACCCCCCAGCCACACAAGTCTCTGTTTCCATAATTCTGTTTCCTACAATTTTGTATCCTTTCGTAATTCCTTTACTTAACAGACATTTAAAAAATAAATAATAAGATAATTTTGTTGTAATAGAACTTTATTCGTAGCTCGTGTCGATCAAAGGTAGTTTTGATTTTACAGTACAAATGAATGTCAAGCAGCCGTTGAAGCAGCTGCTTGTATGTTTTAAAGAAGTAAGTAATGTTGGAGAACCACCTTGGAAACAGCTGATGTACGAGCAATCACAATGTTGTTGTGTGCCAATTCTAATGAATAGTCTAATATACCTCATCCTTTCACAAATATGTTATATTTATATGAATTAATTTTAAATTTTGATAAATTTAATATTTTTGTATTTTTGTAATTTCAGTTTTGCAGTCTCGAAGAGGCTAACTAGACAATTGTCGCCAATTTCAAATTTTATTTAAAATTAATCAAAAATGTTTTATACAGGGTAAATTTTTAAACCAGTTCGCAAACTGTAACCATGAATTCAGCATATCATGACTAGACCCCCCAGCGCAGAAATTTTTCGTCGGTTATACAAAAAAAAATCAGCTGTTCCATACATTTCGACCGCGTAGGTATTGCACTTTTCTATGAAATAGCTGATTTTTCAGAATTTGTCAGAATGATATGCTGAATTCATGATTACAGTTTGCGCATTGGTTAAAAATTTATCCTATATGTATAATGGTGCCCAAGATACAGGCTGTGCCTAGTTTGGGACCAACGATATCTCAATATTGTAATGTTGAAATAAACGATTTTTTTACCTACAAGGTCACAGGGACGTCGACGGACAACCTATTGCCATGGATTCAGTACATGCTATGACATAAAAAATAAAAACTGTTAAAAATAAAAAGTGTTGGCGGTACTGAACCCATTGTAACCACCCATTGCACGTCTATGCCACCCTGTATTTAAAGCAAGACATCTTTACCGCCAGCGGCTAATAAGTTGAAAAAACGAGGCAAAAATCACACTGAACAAAATTTTAGTCTAACAAATGACGACCTATAATACACTTTCAAGAATATGCCAAAATATATGTCTCACCGTAGAAGTAATCACAATTCCCAAAACTATCTTACAGTTAAGTCAACCTACTCGTAGGTTAGTATTCACCCAACTATCAAGGAGCTTTATAACAAAACGCTGGCGGCGAAACAGAACCTTGGCCAGCGAATAGACTTCAAAGTTTGCATATAATTATGCCGGACATTTGAGCAACATTTTGAGGAACTACGGACTTAGTGTTTATGCATAATAGAAGCAGTGGAACGAGGGAGCAGATCCATTATTTGTTGGCGTAAGCGGGGTAGATGAACTGTTACGAATAACTTCTAAGATTTATTGAGTTCTGAGCTGTTGCTGGCAAAGATATTTAAGATCATATGAAGTTTATGATAGCCTACAAGTAGTAGTCTTGATATATCCAGAGAACTTGATACTATTAATATGAACTGACTGGATGTGGAAGGTGGAGAACATAGTGCTGTGGTGCAGCCTGGGAGAAAGGCTTTCGTCCAGTAGGGGACTGCGATACTTGGCTTGCAGGGGACAAATACATATTTCGTTAAAAAAAAATGTTATTCCATACATTTTGACCGCGTAGGTCACTTTAGTGTGTAACAGATGTTTTTTGATATTTGACGAAAAAAATTCTACATTAAGAGGTCTAGAATCATGCCTTAAATTCATAGTAACAGTTTGCACGTCGATATGATTGCAGGGTAGCATTAGTGAACACCAAAATGGTTATAAATTTGAGAATCAGCAAGCGTTGTTTTGGTTGCTCCCATGCTAGGTGGAGTAATGACCTTCACAGTGTGGCTGTTAGCAGTAGGATGAGAGAAGCCCTATGATTGGAAAGACCTTTGTCCAACAATGGACTGTAGTACGCTTATGATGATGATAATTATCGGGTGTTAAGGCTTGTATTGTTATTTATAACAATGCCATATGATGCGGACGTGTGACCTCTGCTGTTGTACAGTGAATTGTTAAACGTTAAACGTAACAATTTTTTTCAAACGTATCTAATATTCTAGTTTCAATACCAGGTCGACCTGGCCGATTCATTCTTGTAGGTACTGTCAAGTACATTTTGTTTTTGTATAAGTTTTAACCTACTACTTGTTAAATCTCTGAAAAACCACGCTCTAAAAAGTATGAAAATGGAAAATATTCTCACCTCATATTGTTATGTAGGTACAAACTATGCAATTTTTGTCGTAGGTATATTAAATAAGCAACGTACATATAATATGTTTTAATAAAACTAAGCAGACGATCAAGACGCTTCGAAAGATGCGTCATTTGTCAAATTATGATAAGTAGTTTAAAAGTTAGGAGGGTACAGATGAACATACATAAATACCTGCCGAAATCAAAACCCTCCTTTGGGCTTCGCCGTAGTCAGGTAATAAACAGGCTCATCCACATGAAAGGATCATTTGGATGGGATGCCTGAAAGGGAGTCTGTTCTTACATGGCATAAATTTTGAATTTATCGAGTAAATTATTTTGCAGCTAGTACAATAACACCTTTGACCTTCCGGATCATAATACAAAAGTAATAATAATAGCTCCGTTTTATGTCAAAACAAACCAAAAATGTACTGAACACAAATTGAAGACAATACACGAAGACAATACGAGGATAAACCATTACAGATCTACGTTAACACCCGTCTCAACGTACTTAAAGTTTCTGGTAATTCAATACTAAATCTGCTGCGGCAAGTTATTATGGTAATGTAATAATCTTCTGAACGACCCGAAACTCCGATTTCTAAGTTATGAAACGTTTCGATCTAGATTGCGTTTCAACTGAATTATTTAACCGAATATACAGGTGGTAGGGACATCGATGCGCAAACTGAAACCATTCAGCACATAATTCTAGAACCGTAGAAAGCGTAGAATTTTTTCTCGCATTATTTTTGAATAACCGTAAAACATAATTGTAACGATTTAATGTAGATTTTTAGCTTATTTCTAATAAACAAATGGAAAATAAAAAGACCAAAAGAATTACGTGACAACTTTTGCATGATTAATTTTCGTGTATTCCGGTTGTTCTCACCGCTATGATGGGGCCAAAGGCACGTAGGACGGGAGTTGTCTTTCCGCTGTTCCCACCAAGAACATCAGTGGGGATAACGGAGATAAATTTAAATTATTTATTCATTTCCACTAGCGCTTACCCTTAAGGGGAACCTAGTCGCGGGCTCGAACTCACTGATGGGCCTGGCTAAAAAGCACGCTGCCTCACGAGGCATCGTGTCGGACAGAGGTAGTATCAGTGATTAGCAGATAGAAGCTAGTCTGCACGTACAACATTATTGAGTGAGATGCAGGATCATTTACAGTACAACAGGCGCGTAAAAAATTAAGAACAGTCCTTCGGAAGATTGGATTTTATGAAAAAAACACTGCATAAATCAATGACCAATAAAGTTTATTGTACTTTTCAATATTTGAGCTTTGTTGGTACTGACTTGGTTTTTCAGATTTTATACTTCTTTTATTACTTAAACACGCCCAAAGTTAGGTTAATTTAGCAAGAAAAATGAATCTTTGTTGGCTTCTAACTTTTTAATGGCTTTTTATTTTAGTATTCTGTTTCCGTACAGACAATACTAATAATTAATATAATGAGACAAAATCATACCATGTTTAATTTTTGATGCACATTGTCGAATAGTAGAGTAATACACTCCCGAAGTTTGTTTGAGAAAAATGTGGACTAGATTCACCTTAAGGCCATACCTTGAAAATAAATCTATATATATAAAATCGAAGGGTCACTCATTCATACATCCATTCAATCACTGATTATGATTAATCACGAAATCGAGTACATTTCTCTCCAAGTCAACAAATGTGGTACAATTATTATTCCTAATAACCAATTCTTTTAAGAATGTTCAATCCCGACATGTTAGTTTTTATTTTACTTTACTTAAATCTAATCATGTACTGTCTCGTATTTTTATGTTGTAACCTACACAATCGTTATTTTAATGCTCAATCTTGACATGTTAATTTGTTTTTCTTTTTTCTTTTTTCTCTAATCTCATAATTTATTTTTCATCATTTATTATTGTTTTCTTCATGTTTATCGTGTTTACACTTAGTTACATGTGCATGCTGTGGTCTCCTGTAATTAAAGGAGTACACGTAAAAGAAACTTGTTATTACTTTGATTTATAATGTATATGATGTGTATCCTTTGTTGGAAATCCTAAATAAATAAATAAATAAAAAATATAAAAAAACCACTAGACCCACAAAGACGAAATTTGGCACAGAGGTAGATTATAAGTAAGAGACGTCAGTTAAGAATTTTAGGAAACTTCTACCGTAAAGGGGTGTTATAGGGGGTCGAAGTTTGTATGAAAAATAAAACAAATTTTCATTATTGATGCAGGTGGAGTCACGGGCAGCAACTGCTAGTAGATAAATAAAAGGCACAGTTTTTTTTTTTTCAATTTATCACCTTAAGTAAACAAACATTCCTCCGCAGGAGACGCCCTGGGCGTCGGGAATCCCAGGCTGATTCCCGGCCACCGTAGGCGCAGGCTTGCGGACGGCGAGTAATGGGTAGCTCGCTGCCCGGTAAGGACCAAGCCCGGGTCGATGGCGCGTTGTGTTACACGCGCGCCTCAAAGAGATGTCAGCACCAACTGGTGGGGTCCGCAAGGGCTGATGCCTGCCAGGGGTGTGGGTTGTTCGAAAGAGATACCGTGGCGTATGTACACAGACAACTGAGGGAACACGGGTGGGTTTTAGTCAGTAAAAGTCTGACACGCCCTCCTGCTCCACCCAGAGCGGGAGAAGTCATTTGATGATTTCCAACCCAAAAAAAAAAGTAAACAAGCATAAATCTGTACCTTTAAATAAAACTTAATTAATATTCAGCACGATGATATACCTATCCCTTTGGCCAGGATTTAAAAAAAAATCTCCTTTTTGTCCATTACCGAATTAGGAGCATGAAATTCGTTGAAATTCGGCAGTATAAGTTAAAAGCTATCAAAAAAGATATATGTACTTAAGTATTGCATTTTGAAAAATGAAGTACAGGTAAAACGATGAACGAGTAAATGGTACTGACGCTGCTGAAAGAAGAATGCCCATTTTTCGTCTGACTATGTACAGAAATCAAATAAATCTTAAAATTCAGCCTATTGAATTTCATCTTAATAACGCTTTTTACAATGTTAAAAGAATCGCAAGAAAAAATAATTTTCAATATTTCTTTATGCTTATTCTACGCCAAGGGTATAATTATCAGGTTTTGAACGCATCTCAACGATCCTCTTTACGAAGTTCCATTTTACACACTGCTACTCGACTTTATCCAACTCTGTTTTTGAGTTTTACAGATTATTTTACGTTTTATTTATTCAATAAGTACCTATTTCTTTATTAGTCTTTGTTTAAAACGTATTATTAAAAATAACATAACAGTTTAA